>OY992536.1:184200480-185511480 GCA_963921195.1 Pegoplata infirma
TACGAGAATTTGGGGTCTAATAGGGTCTCGAGGGTCTTGAGATTTCGCCATTTTGAAATTTTTAACTAAATTTTAAGAAATTTTAACTAAATTTGTAGACTTAACTAAATTCTATAAAAAAAATACTAGTTTTTAACTAAATTCTAAGATTTTTTAACCAAACTCTTAGAAATTTTAACTAAAATCTATAAAGTTTTTACAAAAGTTTTAGAAGTTTTTCACTAAATTCTAAAAATCAAATATGAGTTTTTAACCTAATTCTAAGAAATTTTTAACTTAATTCTAAGTAGTTTAAACTAAATTCTAAGAAGTTTTAACTCAATCCTTAGAAGTTTTTAACTAAATTCTAAGAAGACAAATTTGATTTTTTAACTAAATTCTAAGAAGTTTTAACTAAATCCTTAGAAGTTTTTAACTAAGACGTCCGCTTCCACAATTCTAAGAAGTGAAATTCGGTGAAGTTGTTTGTAGTAAATTTTAACTACACTTAAACTAAATTTTGTGTGAACGTATATTTAAGAAATTTTTCTTTGGCAATAAGAATTTTGTTCTTATATTTAAGAAGTCAATTTTAGGAAAACTATGAACTATTTATAAGTACATGAACTAAATTTTTTTTCGTATTAAGAAAAATTTTCCATTTTTTTAGTTAAATTTAATAAAATTTTAAGAAATTTCATGAAAAATTTTCAAAGAAATTTTTTCCTAAATTTTAGTTATGCCTTTTTTTTCAATGTATAAGAATCCAAAACTGAAAAGTTTTAAATTCTTCAAGAAAAATTTTAAACTCAAAACATTTTTCATAAGAAAAAAAAACTTTGGATTCTGAAATGATTTTTGATTTTTTTTTAATTTTTTTATGAGTACTTCTACTAATTTTTGTAAATAGGAAATATGTATTTGATTTTAGTTTTGTTTGTGTTTGTTAAACGTGTACGTTAAAAACCTATTCAAATTTGATTATAATTGGACCATTTTTGGACTTACAAGGAAGGTCTTTCACAGGGCACCAGCCGATTGTCCTGAAACTTGCATATAGGAAAGAGGTAGGGTTACCAGATTTGAAATATGGAATAACAGTACATTTGGTCTCAAAAATCAGTACATTGCAAATAAAAACAGTACTTTTTTAAAAGTCTTATTTTATATCAAACTACAAAAACTTAGCCCTTTTACACTGATTTCAAACAGATCTCAGCCAAAACGAGCATAAAAGGTTGTTAACAGAACGGTGGAACATTTTAGGTAAACCGTCTTAAATTTATTCTATTTTTTTTATCAGTGTTGAAAAAATTGCGATTGACTTTTTGGAGCATTTGTCTTAGTTGCCGCGATATCTTACTTGAAAGCTTTTGTAGTCTATGCTTTCGCTGAACTAAAACACCGATCATCCTATCGAAAGCATCCCAGCAAAACTTAGATTACCAAATAAGGTATAAAATAAGGTATAAGATCTCTTATTTTATACACATAGTTTTGATGATATGTCGGCTAAACTGCAACAACTAATGGTTATTACTGAAGAAGCTGGTCTGAAGATAAATATCGGAAAAACTAAAACTTTGCGTGTTAATGAATCTAGACAGGATAAATTCCATATAAACAACCACGAGTTGGAAGACGTTCACTCGTTTTGCTACTTGGGCAGTATTTTAACAAAAACTGGTGGTTCGTCAGAATATATAGAAAACCGAGTAGTTAAAGCCAGGCAAACCTTTGGTAGATTAAAATCCATTTGGAGCTCGCAAACGTTATCCCGGCGAGTGAAACTTAAAATCTTTTAATCAAATGTGAAATCAATTCTACTCTACGGCTGCGAAACATGGAACGCAGCACCACGAGACATCCAAAAGCTGCAAGTGTTTGTCAACCAATGCCTCCGCAGAATAATGCGTATCTTTTGGCCTAATATAATAAACAACAATATATTATGGACCGAAACCAATCAAATACCAATCGCAACAGAAATAAAAAAACGAAAGTGGAACTGGATTGGTCACATCCTACGAAGACCCCCAAATGACATCACCAGAAACGCCATAGACTGGAATCCACAGGGTAACCGTAGAACAGGTCGACCTGCGCACACATGGAGACGACAAATCGACATCGAAGCTGCTGCTATAGATAAAAGTTGGGGCGAAATAAAATTCCTTGCCCAAGATAAATCACGCTGGAACATATTTGTTAAGGCCCTATGCTCCTTATAGGATCGACGGGAACATATATATGAGGAGTTCCGTTTTAGACTTAAATTTTGAGTTAAAAAAGATGTGATATTTGTTTTGATGGCACATCGATGAAAGTTGCCATAAATATTAGATGCTATTTAAGAATAAGAAATTCGTTCACGTCAACTAAATCGCGCAAGGGGGTCAAAAGTTATGGCGGTTTTAAGATTTAGCGGTTTTAAAAATCTTAAAAATATTTTAAAGATTTTATTTTCTACACATTTGTTGCATGCGTTATTAAATCATGCCAGGATATATCATTTCTTCTTAAATATATGATATAAATTTAACCCTTTAATGACCAAACGATTAAAAAAAAAAAATATCTAAGTACGTAAAATCGCGATTAATTCGCGGTAAAAGAAAAGTTTCACAATTTTTTATAACATATTTAGGCAATGCGCGTTGGTATTACTGAAGAAAATCACGGAAAATCGTATCATTGTACCAGTAGTTTAAAAAAAATCGGTGATGCTTTTTTATAACAAGAAAATTTAATATGGTCCAAAAAATCTATAATCATCAAAATTTTTTAACCCGCCTCTGATTTTATGATGACACATCAAGTGGGCTTTCATTTAAAAAAAATTTCATCCGATTTCGTGTAAAACCTTGGATGTGCCAGATCATAACAGTTTTAGATAAAATCATCGCGCTTTCCGCTCAGAATGGCTTAAAGTAAAAAGTCAAAAAGCAAATCAGTTCTACTCGTTAAGGCACGTCTTTTGGTATATTAAAATGAACATGATGCATTAATTGCTACTAAAAAAAATAGGAAACAGATTTGCAAATTTCGCACAATTTTCAAAAATGCGATAAAATTTTTGCAATTTATTTTTTATAAACCCGCCAGTGATTTTTTTATGTAAACTCACAAAAAACTCGGTTTACGCAAGAGTCCACCAAATTTCGAATGAAACCGCGAATGTGCCTCGCGAAAAACTGGTATTTTAAAAAAATTACGTTTTTTCTTGCGAACTTTGATCTGCTGAAACTCCTTAACTATTCGTGGCACATTAACGGGATTAATTCCAAAATGTTAAGAATTACAACAGCTACCAACTCTAGTTCAACTTTTTTCATTTTATAGAGGGGGCCGAAATCCCTGATCAAAAAACCTCGAAAATT
Organism: Pegoplata infirma; assembly: GCA_963921195.1. Taxonomy (NCBI): domain Eukaryota; kingdom Metazoa; phylum Arthropoda; class Insecta; order Diptera; family Anthomyiidae; genus Pegoplata; species Pegoplata infirma. The sequence goes on from OY992536.1 coordinate 184,203,840, forward strand.
TAAAAACTCTTAATTTTTGGTTTCAAAACTTAACCGTCTTATAACTTCTTACCAAGCGATGAAGCATCTATCAAACCAACATTAAAATAATCTCTTATATGTACTGACTTTGTGTTATGCCGAAAAAGATTGAAATATAAGGAGAACTTAAAAAAAAAAGCGAAAGAATGTAAAAACTATGGATTATTTCAAGCCATTTTTATCGATTTTTCAACTTTTACCCGCTGTAACTTTTACGGATAAAGTGGGGTAATCCTTAAACATTGCTCAGTGATGGTTCAAGGTCTTGTTTACACAACTGCATTTACAGTTTTTCTTAATTCCAAAAACTGCCGGTTTTTTATAACATTTATTGCAGTTTCACTGAGTTGAAATTTAAAAAAGATTTCTTGATATATATTAGAGTTAATTTTGAAAATTTGATCTGCGGATATCATCAATTTTTTGAAGGATTTAGGGGAACTAAAAAGAATGGCGGTATTTTTTTGGAAAAAAATTAGCTCCTTGGGGTGGTTCAACGCATCTGAAAACGCGAATTTTGAGCTGATTTTTCAGCAGAGCTAAAACGGCTGAATATATCGCAAATCTGATTTCATCAGCAAAAAATAATACAATGGTAATTTTTCGAACTCTTAAAAAAAGTTCCAAAAACCCACCACAGAGGGCGGAAATATAAGGTTTTTCCATTTTCTTTTTAAATTAATTTTTTAAATATGCACAATTAAAGGGCATTTTCAGCTTGACAAAATGGTACTAAATTTTCCGTTCTATCACAACCCGTTAAAAAGTTATCAATTTTCATAAATGGACAAAAACACGTTTTTTGAGAACTTTGACCTCAATTTTCTCGAAAACATGACGTGATAGAAAAATTTCAAATCTAGATTCAGAATCAGCACCGAAATCTTAATCGAAAACGAGTTTTATGATCCCAGAATACCATCCTAAAATATCACAAAAAAATGCTCTTAATAATGCACAAAAAATGCGTTTTTTGTGAACTTTGACCTCAATTATCTCAAAAACCTGACGTTACGGAACATTTTGGAAACCAGATTTGGAATCAGCATTGAGATAAAAATCGAAAACGAGTGTCCAGACCGCGGACCCACCCAAAAAATTTTCAAATTTCAGTCAGTGTTTTATAATTTTGCCATTAGAAAAAAAACTTTGAAGCCTTATAACTTTTTAATGTGTTGTGATAGAAAGGTGCTTTTGGTACCAAATTTCTTAGCAAAATCTGCCTCTTCATCGTGCATGATTAAAAAAATTATTTAAATTTTTTAAAAAAATTTAAAAAAAATCGATTTTTACGCCCCCTGTTGTGAGTTATTGGAACTTTTTTTAAGAGTTCAAAAAACTGCTATTATTTTAATTTTTGGTGTAGAATCGACTGGTGCAATCAGATTTGCAATATATACAGCGGTTTTTCTCTGAAAAAAAAATCAGCTTTAAATCCGCGTTTTCAGATGCTTTGAACCACCCCAAGGAGTGAAAATTTTTCCAAAAAAATACCGGCATTCTTTTTAGCTCCCCTAAATCCTTTAAAAAAATTATGATATCCGATAAACAGATGAAGTGACATAGTCACGAAACGAACTCTAATATATACAGTGGGCGACAATACATTGGAAACTTTTTTATAGTAGATGAAATTTGTTAAAAACAAAGTTAACAAAACTAAACGTTATAATTATCAAACAAGTAATATAAAAAAACGATATGTAGGTAATTTATCAAGCTTTAATTTAAGCTTAATAGCATCCAGATTGGGAAAATAATGAATGTGTTACGAGGGTCGATGTGGAAAATGAAAAAAATTTTATACATTTTTCAGAACATTTTTAAAAAATATTTGCGAGTCGATTTTTTCCAAGATAAAACATTAGAAATTTAAAAAAAAGTCCAATAGTTTTTATTCAGTGATTAAGTAATTTTTCCAACAACCCAAACAGACAGTGGAATTTTTTAAGTACAGTATCAAAAATCCACATTTTTTGACCTCCAATTCTTTTGACCACCAATTTTTTATAAACAAAGAAAATATGTTATTGTTTATTAATTTTAGTACACTTAAGTATATGCTAAGGATATATTAAGATAATTTTAATTTCTCTTTGTTAACAAAAAATTGGTGGTCAAAAGAATTGGAGGTCAAAAAATGTGGATTTTTGCTACTGTACTTATAAAATTCCACTGTTTGTTTGGGTTGTTGGAAAAATTATTTGATCACTGAATAAAAACTATTGGACATTTTTTTAAATTTCTAATGTTTTAACTTGGAAAAAATCTACTCGGAAATATTTTTTAAAAATGTTCTGAAAAATGTCTATAAATTTTTTCATTTTCCACATCGACCCTCGTTACACATTCATTATTTTCCCAATCTGGACGCTATTAAGCTTAAATTAAAGCTTGATAAATTACCTACATCATATTTTTTATAATACTTGTTTGATAATTATGACGTTTAGTTTTGTTAACTTTGTCTTTAACAAATTTCATCTACTATAAAAAAGTTTCCAATGTATTGTCGCCCACTGTATATATATATTTTATACATTGCAGCATTGATGATTTTAACAGGCGATGAGACTCAAAGTAATGCATCCACATTATCACAAAGAATACCAGTAAGGTATAAAATAAGTCATAAATTTATATGGAAGAATACGAGTAAGGTGTAAAATATATGATATTTTATAGGTTACGAGAAATGAAATAATATAGCATACCAGAAGATAATATATAAGGTGTTACGAGTAGTGAAAACGTAATTTTGTATTAAATTTACTCACGTGATTGTAAGCGAGATAAAATATACTCCTGAGTGAGTGTGTGTCATTAGAAAATTTCTGTCGTGAGCCCATCTCTAGTTTAAACTTATGCATTTTTTTTATAAAATATTTATTTTGATGTTTTTGTAATGCATTATGCATCCAATTATATATAATGCATTATTTCAAACTTTGAAATAATACATAAAGTAACCAAATATAAGTCATCCATGATTTAATGTTTAGAAAAAATAAATATGAAATCCATTTTTTCCAATAATCATGCATTACGTAGTAAATTATTAGTAATGCATCATTTTTCACTTTAAAATAATACGTTGTGGAACAAATGTTTGGTAAGACATCCTAAAATAATGCTACAAATAAGGTATATACATTACCTGGTAATGTGTTATATAATCACCACCCATTACCAAAGTTTTGCTGGGATATGAAAAAATCCACAAAACAGTGTTTTAATTAAAACACGACTTTAAATAGCAAACGCGAAAACGGTATTATTGCACTCAAACAAAGGCCTAACTAAATTTTGGGAAATGTTTTTTTTTCACAATTTAGTAAAATTTAATAAAAAATTTAAAATTTCTTTGACATAATTTGCAACCAATTAGTTCATCATATTTATCTTCTTAGAATTGATAAAGTTTTTTTTCAAGTTTAGTAAATTTTATGCAATTTAAGGAAATTTTTTTTTTTCAAAAAATGGTTCAAAAACTAAGCCAGAAAGAGCAAAAAGTGTTCATTTTCGATTCTAAAAATCTCTCAAGAATCTCCGGTCCTCTTTCAATGTATGGACTCCTCAATTTGAATCTAAGAATTTGGGAGTTCCTCATTGCCGAAACAAAAAAAATGCCAAATACATTTTTGTAGTTCTTTACACGACCGTCTTAATCCCTCCGTGTAATAGTTTTTTAGTTATCCCGATAAGATTCTAAAGACCTTTTTGGGCCCTTAAATTCCCGTATCCTAAAAACTAAGCAAGGTAGAGCGAAAAGGGCAAAGATGTTGAATCAAAATCTATGACGATCCTTAATAGACCCAATGGGCCTGGGCCTAAGGTGGTCTGGACCCATGGGTTCCGAACCTATTGGGGTCTGCCCGCAATCGGAACTTTGAATGAGATGTACTCAATAAAATAATTTCTTTCCCATTTTCTAGTTTTTTCTTTTTCTTGTTTTTCAGAAAAATTTAGATAAAAAGAAGGAAAACATGGCAATGGAGCTAAATCATTATTGAATTTAGTTAAGTTTTCCACTTTAAATAATTTTTCTTTTTGAGTGTGGTATAAAATTAAATTGCATTAAGCTCCTTTTTAAAAATTGAATTAAAATTTTGTCAAATATGAAACATTTTTCGAAAAATGTTACATTTTGGTGATAAGTATAAAAAACAGTACAAAAACAGTACACGCTTTAAAAAACAGTACTTTTGCGTACTGTTTTAGGTGCTGTGCATAAAACAGTACTTTTTATAAAAAACAGTACATGTACTGTTTAAAACAGTACGAGTGGCAACCCTAGAAAGAGGGGAGCAAAATAAGAGTTACCTGTTTTTTTTATAGCTGCCCAATTTTACATTTAGCGGGTCGAAAGGGAAGGGGTAAAATGGGATTTTTTTTCGTTTTTTGAGGAATTTTCCTATTTCTTCAGATGTGAGATTGGGTAGCTAAAAAAAACAGGTGATTCTTATTTTTTCCCCCTCATTCCAATATTAAAGTTTCAGTACAATCGATGGGTGCCCTGTGAAAGACCTTCCTTGTTAGTCGCGCGATATTTTGTTAAATCGGTGTATTGTCAACAAAAAGAAGTATATTTTAAAATAATTAAAGATCTAACACACTAAAAAAATATCCACTCGGTGCATGTTTAGACTAGGGATCATAATCCGGAAAACACTGATGTAGGGTATTATAAGGTATTGACCGACTTTAGCTTTCTTACGTGTTTTATATTAAAAATCTTTTATTTTGTTCCATAGAAAATGTAGTGAGTGACCCATATTATACATGTGATTATTTTTTATGCCTAAAGCGTAACAAAGTAAGTATGTTTAACCAGCATGGGAAGCAAGTGTAGTGATTATTGCAGATACTGTTGCTAATGTTTCTTGGCACCAGAAGACATACATAGATTAAAAAAAATATATTTCTTAAAAACTTTTGTATGAAGTAAGTATTTACTGATTTTAGCACTTAATGCATGCGTATCTGTAAGTATGTAGTACAAATATCTACCAAAAATGTTTAACTTTGGTGGTAAAACAAATCATCATCATCATCCGCATCATCATTTGAAATATTTGTGCTCCAAAAATTTGTTTTACTCTTAATGTTTTACATTATTTTTTATTATTGTTTTTTTTATGGTATTTTTTTGTCTAGTGAGTAGGGCGAAAATATTTGTGGGTAATTGTTTCTTTTAGGTTGTTATTGGTTTTTAAACAATTTTTAATTAAATGTTTCTTAAAATGAGACTTTTTTTTATATTTTTAACTATTTTAAGAGATTTTTTTTTTTGAGATATTTTTTTTTTGATTTTTGATAGTTGCGTTTACTAAATTTGAAATTCCAAGATTTGTATAAAATTGTGAGTTAATGTTTGTAATGACATCAGTTTAGTGTATTGCTTTTCATAGCATAGTTCAATTAATTAAACAAATATTTAGAAAATAAAAAACGAATTATTGATTTTAAATTTTAACAAGGAAATCAATTTAAAAAAAAAAACGAAAAAGAACTAAAGTTAACAAAAGGATTATCTACAAAAAGGACTATTAAAAAGTGTCCATTAAGTGTAATAAACTAAAAGTGAAAATGCGTGCTTTTTATTTGGTATCATGTTTGGCGGTGGCAGCTGTTATGGCTCGTCCTGAACCTCCAGTATATATGGGATTACAACAACAAAATCAAAGAGCTTTACCATTGAATGGTAAGTTAAACAACAACTGGCTAACACTTGCCACTGGAATTCAGATGCTGTTAGAAAGTTTGATTGATACAACTAAAAATCAGTTGTCACAATTAAATATAACTGAAAAAATCGAATTGAATTTCTCATTTGTATCAACTCAAAATTCGTTTGCTGTTACTATATTTGGCTGTGACAAGCAAATTTTTTGGTTGCCTTAACTGAAAACCAGTTATAACAACAGAATTTAGTTGTGACTAAAGATATTCAACTGTGACGACCTTAATGCAAATGTTCCAGGCGATTTTGTGTTGCAATAACTGATTTTAAGATGGAAATCAGCAAATTCGTTTTCTGTATGTATAACAACCGCAATATTTGGTTGTCACTCTGGAATTTAGTTAAACATTAACATTTTCGGTTGAGACAATAGTTTTAATCAATTGAAATTATATATATGTTTCAACCAACTAATGATTTAGTTGCAGCAACCGATTATTTTGGTAATGTGATCAAAAATATGTATCCAATAAATTTTCAACTGATTTGTTCAGTTAATACAACTTAAAATTCGGTTGCTGCTACAATATTTGGCTGTGACAACTAAATTTTTTGGTTGTTTCAAATAAAAGCCAGTAATATCAACCGAATACTGTTATGACTACCGCTATTTAATTGTGATTATATATTTGCAAATTTTAAAAAAATATTTTTTTTTTGCAATAACTGAATTTCAGTTGAAAATTAGCAAATTTGATTTCAGTGTGTAATTTAATAATTCCAACGACAACAAACTGCGCAAAAAAAATGTCAGATTGTGTATATGAAAAAATTTCCAATAGACGGACTATTTGTATTCATAAAATCATTTATACATATTCATTTACATCTTCATAATATTTATCAAAATTTTCTTAGTATTAATGAAAAAATTCATAATGTATGAAAGTCAAAGAAATTATATAAATTTCTTTAAACCTGCATAAAAAAAATTCTAATTTTATAAAAAAGTTTATTATTTTTTTATGAATTTGTTCACTAATACTATGAAGGTCGTATTTTGTTTTGCAATAACTGAATTTCAGTTGAAAATTAGCAAATTTGATTTCAGTGTGTAATTGAATAATTCCACCGACAACAAACAGCGCTCAAAAAATGTCAAATTGTGTATATGAAAAAATTTCCAATAGACGAACTTTTTGTATTCATAAAATCATTTATACATATTCATTTACGTTTTCATTATATTTATCAAATTTTTCGTAGTATTTATGAAAAAATTCATAACATATGAAAGTCAAAGAAATCACGGGTGCTATGAAAACCTGCCCAACTTTGGCCCAAGAAGCCATTTTGGGTCTCACACCTCTCGACATCTTTATTAGATCTACGGCAGCTATGGCTGCGCGTAGAATGAATATCGATTACTCTGACCCTCGCAACTCGAACGGCCACTCCAATATTCTTTCTTCAATAGGAATTAGGGAAAATCTAGATATGCCGACGGATAGAATAAACACTGTGCTTCGCTTTGGAAGGAAATTTGAGATCGTGATACCGAGTAGACCAGAGTGGGATGAAGGTGGTCCATATGTGGATACTAGAAGCCTAAACTGGTATACTGACGGATCCAAAATGTCCTCTGGAGTTGGCGCTGGTGTCTACGGTCCTAACACGCGGATCTCCGAACCAATGGGTAGGTGGCCTACAGTTTTTCAGGCTGAAATTCAGGCTATTGCAATATGCGCTAGAGTTAATATTGCAAAGGGTATGAAGGGTACTCATATTTCAATCTTCTCTGATAGCCAGGCAGCACTTCAGGCGTTGTCTTCTTGGGAATTTAAATCCAAATTGACACTGGAATGTTTTGATACCCTTCAACAGCTGGCCGGGAGAAACAAAATTACTCTATTTTGGATCCCTGGTCATAGAGGTTTTGAGGGTAATGAGATAGCGGATGAGCTTGCTAGAAATGCCTCCGCTACTCCTATGACCGGACCCGAACCCTATTGTGGGGTAAACTGGTCCACCTTCTCGAACATGATTAAGGGTTTGGAAAGAACCGACTTCTTAAACTTGTGGGAAAATTCAGGAGGTCTACGCCAATCCAAAGCACTAATCGCGCCATTATCATATGGAAGTATACTTAATCACACCAAAGGTGACATTAGGTTACTGACAGGTTTTCTCACCGGGCATTATAAGGTAAATTATCACTTGCATAATTTAAACCTTTGTGCATCGTCTTTGTGTCGACTTTGTCTTGAGGAAGTAGAAACAACGCAACACATATTATGTGAGTGCGTCGCAATATGTAGGATCAGAAAACGGTTTTTAGACAAAGAATTGCTTAATTCTGCGGATATAAAGCTAGCTTCTCCATCCTCTGTTATAATGTTCATTAGGAACATTGAACAGAGTTTGAATTAGATTAATGGATCTTGGCACAAAAGACCCATAAGGGTCGCAGTGCCGGCCGTTAGGGCTAGATCACCCCTTGAATAATAAAATAAAAATAAAATAAGTCAAAGAAATTATATAAATTTCTTTTAAAATGAATGAAAAAAATCCTAATTTTATAAAAAAGTTAATTCTTTTTTATAAATTTGTTCACTAATACTATGAAATTTTAGTATTTATGAAAAAAATTCATGACATATGAAAGTCAAAGAAATTATATAAATTTATTTAAAACTGAATGAAAAAAATCCTAATTTAATAAAAAAGTTTATTCTTTTTTAATAATTTGTTCACCACTTCATAGTTTTGAAGGTCGTTCATTGTAAAATTTTCCATCTATTCAACAAATTTGTTTTTGTGTGGGTTGTCTGAATTGACTACAAACTGGCTTGTCTCAAAGGAAATTTCATTAGGGTAATTCATATTTTATAATGGCTATGATTTTTTTCTTGAAATTTATGAAAAATTTCATTATATATTTTTATAAATATAAATCATTAATATAATAATTTTTTTTATATGAAACATTTTCATTAAATGTCTGAACAGTTGAATTTTTTTCTAATATTCATGAAATGTTTTATTTATTTTGTGGATTTTTTCCTATTAAACTTTTTTATTAAATGTCTTAACATTTTTATAATTCCAATGAAATTTTTCAATAATTTTATGAAAAAGTTCATTAATCCAATTAAAAAAATCATTGGAATACTCTAAGTGACGTTTTCATAAATTCAATGAACATTTTCGTAACTATAATGAACAGCACTCAAAAAATTATGTTAGTAAAATCAAATGAAAATGTCAGTTAAAATAACTACTTTGTAAGTTGTTTTGGGGTCAACTACTTTTTCAGTTAAATCAACTAACAATGTTAGTTATTTTAACTGACAAAAAACAACTGATTTATGTAGTAAAAACTACTTACATTTGTAGTCAAAACAACTAAAATGTAGGAAAAATAAAATAATCAATATATAATTTCTGTTTTTCAAAAAAAATTTCAGAGAAAAAAATTGAAGATAAAATTTTTTCCAAGTTTTTTTTTTTTTGTTTTTTTAAAGTTGTCACAATTAAAAAAAACGAAAATTTATTTTAATTTTTTTTTGAAAAAATTTAAAAAATTTTCAGAGATAAAAATATAAAATTAACTACTTTAAATAACTGTTACTACATTACAGTAATTTTTTGTTAGTTATTCAAAATAAACGACTTAAAATAACTAACAGAAATAGTGGCTTGATATTTTTCATACAAAAACAACTGACTTTGTAGTTGAAAACAACTAACTACTGTAAAATATACAAACAACTAACATGTAGTAACATACATAATTTTCTGAGTGAGTGTAAGGTACTGAATTTGGTTATGAGATTTCTAATGAGAAACCCATAATTTGATTTCGTTAAAAAAAATTAGATTGACACAAACAATTAATTCGGAAATTAAATCGTGCTAATTTTATACATTAAATAAAAAATTCATATAAAAGAAACATCATAAAATGAATTATTATTTGCATAAATACAATGCTTTTTTCATAAATTTAATTTTTTTTAAGCAAAATAAAATAAATAAAATAAGCAAATCGTTGTTTTGAATAAAAAATGTTCATACATTTGATGAAAAAGTTTCATATAAAAGAAAATTCATAAAATTAATTATATTTTTCATAAATTAAATAAAATTTTTCAAAAATTTTATTTTTTCATTAAATGAATAAAATTTTTCAATATGCAATAAAAAAATTCATAAGGACACTTCTAATGAATTTTTCATAGATTGTATGAAAATATTTGTAACTATAAAAAACAAAATTTTTCCGTGTAAGCTACTAAATTTTGTTTTGAGATTTCCAAAGCAAATACCCAACAATATTTTTCATAACAAAAATTTTATAGACAAAAAAAAAAATAATTCTGGAATCTAGTTCTTAGTTAGATGTCTAATTAATTTTTTTTCAATAGCAAGTCGTTGTCTTGAATAAAAAATATTCATACATTTAATGAAAAAGTATCATATAATAAAAATTCTAAAAATAAATGATTAAGTACTTTCATTCGTTTTAGAAATTTTATTCATATAAAACTTTTCCATTAAATGTATGCACATTTTCATTATTGTAATGAGATTTTTCATAAAAAAATGCATTCTTCTAATGTGTTTTTCATAGATTTTATGAACATTTTCGTAACTATAAAGAACAAAATTATTTTTGTGTTAATTTCAGAATTTTGTTTTGTGGTTATCGAAACCACAGGTGTTCACCTGACACCGGTTTCGCATAACAAAAATTTGATTGACACAAACAAAAATTTTATTCGAGAATCAATAAAATTTTGTTTTTTAGAACTTCATTTGGAAAAAAAGATAAACTTACAAGTTAAATTGCACAGAGAAAACAGTTTAATTGTGCCAACCGAATTTAGAGTCAACGCATGGTTTAATAACAACAACCGAAATTTTCGGTTGCGATAACTGAAATTTAACTTCTGTAGGTTAAAACTTAACTTCTGTAGGTTAAAATAAATTTCGATAATCGCAACCGAAAATTTTGGTTGTTGTTATTAAACCATGCTGGCTCTAAATTCTGCTGGCACAATTAAACTGTTTTATCTGTGTGTCTTTTAAGACCATTAAAATTTGATTGTCAAAATCTTGATTTTCTTGCTTCAACAGCAATTTATTCAACCTTCCAAAAACTTTCCTTGGAAGCAACTGCAATTCATTTGTTAAAGTAAAAATATAAATGCATCAAATGTTTGGTTTTGCATAATTTAGTTGTCTCTAAGAAAGTTTTGGTTGTGTTAAAAAAAATTTGGTTGCTGAAATTTGTTGTTAATTGTTACAAAACTTTTGCAACAGGTAAATAAATTTAAATTTTTCTCTTGTACCCATCCAAAACTTTGGTTGCTGCTAATATATTTGGCTGTGACCAATATATATTTTGGTTGTCTCAATTCAATCGAATTCAGTTTTAATAAAAAATATTCAATTATGACAACCTCAATGTAAATCCACGCAGTTTTTATTGAATGAACAAAATTTCAATACCAGAATTTTAATATTTTTTCATTCGAGATTTTAGATTTTTGGAAGTTAAAAAAAAAAAAAAATTTCACTTGTTTCACTGGGATTTGTTTCACAGTAACGCCTCTATTTAAACAAACCATTAAAAATTTCTGTCGAAGTTACACCCAGCAAAATTTTTATTCCAAAAAAATCGATTTCAGTCTTGGTGCTACACAAAACTCGTTTGTTATAACAGAATCTCATTGACATCAAACAAATTTTTTTTTTTTGAGATAAACGAGTTTGGTTTCAAACACTTAATTTGGAAGTCGGTCGAATTTCCGACAATGCCAGCAACCAGATTTGAATTACCAATCTCTAAAGAAATGTCATCTTAATCAGTTATTTTAACAAAGATATTGTTGTCATAACAGAATTTAGATTGTTGCAATTTAAATTTAAACGAATTTCATCAAAAATCCTAAATCAAAGTTGACCTAACTTTTGATAATGTAAAATTTAAATTCGGTTGTTTTACAGCAATAATTTTGTTATAACAGAAATTTTATTGTCTCAACAAACACAACTTAAAATTGCCTCCATTGAAAAAAAATCTCGTTTATTTAAAATAAACGCAAAACTTTAAGTAAAATTAAATTTGTGTACGGTTGTCCCAAATGAAATTCATTTGTAACAACGAAATTTCGTTGGCTTTAACTTAAAGTTTTGTTGAGACAAACGAGTTTTGAATAAAACGCTCGAATTGAAAGTTGGCCGAACCTCCAAGAAGAGCAACAACCATTTTTGAACAATCAATGTCAACTTATTAAAGTTTTTTATTAAAAATGTGGTTGATGTAATCAAAAGTTTTCCTTAAGATAAACTAGCTGTAAATATAAACAAATTGCGAATTGCAAAAATCCGTAAATTAAAGTTGACCTTACCTTAGATAATGTCAACTTCAAGTTCGGATTTCTTCGTCTTAACATGCACAACTTTTGTTATAACCGAAATTCCAATTGCCTCAATTAAAATTTATGTTGATTTTTTAGTAGATAAATCTCTCTTACTTATTTAAAGAAAACAAAAAAAAAAAATCCGTCATCTTAACTGTGTATTTGGTTGTTAAAAATGAAATTCATTTGTAACAACATAACTTCATTTGTAACAATAGAACTTCATTGGCTTTAACCTAAAATTTTGTTGAAATAAATCAGTTTTTGATAAAACTATCGAATTGCAAAAAAAATGCCTGAGTTTTGGCAATTAGAAAAATCTTATTTTGAATACAGAGTAATGTCAACTTATTCAGTTACTTTAACAGAAATTTTGTTGACATAACAGAAATTCGGTTGCTGCAATTAAAAGGTTCTCTTAATATAAACGAATTACAGCAAACACCCCAATTGAGGTCGACATAACTTTTGATAAAGAGAGCTTCGAATTTGGTTGTCTCAAAGCAATTATTATTAAACAGTTTTCAGTTGAAAGTCAGTCGATGCAACAAATATTCGGTTGAAAAACTTCGAATTAGGTTTGTCACAATTGAGTTTCGGTATTCACAACTGACTAATTGATTTAGCCGAATAAATTCGGTTGCCAGAGCCAAATATAGTAGCAGCAACCGAATTTTGAGTAACTGCAACTGTTTGAACAAACATTTTCGAAATTGGTTGTCTCAAAGCAATTATTTTGTTATAGCACACACAGAAACCAAATTTTACAGTTTTCAACAGAAAGTCAGTTGATGCAACAAAAATTCGGTTGAAAAAATTAAAATTTGGTTGTCTCAAATCAATTATTTTGTTACACAAATTTGTCAGTTTCCAGTTGAAAGTCAGTTGACGCAACAAATATTCGATTGAGACACTTACATATAGGTTGTCACAATTGAGTTTCGGCATTTACAACTGATTGTGAGTAAGGTTGATATATTTTAATTAAATTCGGTTGTCAGAGCCAAATATAGTAGCAGCAACCGAATTTTTAGTTACTGCAACTGTTTGAACAAACATTTTAACAGAAAATGAACATAATAAAAAAATTAATTCGTTTGTATCAACTAAAAATGTTGGTTGTTTCTAAAATATTTAGTTGTAACAACAAAATATTATGGTTGTTTCAATTGAAACCAACTTATATAAAGCAAATTAAGTTTCAATTATCAGATATCAAATTGTGTCAACATATATGTAGTTGTAGCAACCAAATTTTTGTTGCATCAACAAAACTTCGGTTCAAATTGTTTTCAGTGTGCAATTGTCAAAATTAATATTTATGTTGAGTTCTTAAAAAAACCCACAAATTTGAAGTAGTCACAATCAGTTGACCCGCTTCAGAAAATTTTAGATCTGTAAAATATTTAATAAATTCCATTTTCTATCTTATTTCATAGCTCATGCTGCTAAACCTCATGTTTACCAGCAATTACCTCAAGAACATAGCTTTGCCGGTTTTGCTGCTCCCGTGCCAACCTATGGATCTCCTGATGCTTCTCCCTCACCCGATACCATAGCTCCAGCTGCACCAGAAATAATTTCCGTCGATACGCCCGCCCAACAAGATTCTTATAATGCTGCTTATCAACATTCCTCTAGTCAATCTCATCAATCCGGTTATGATAATGGTCCCACTGAAACACAAGTTCACAAACATATTTATGTGCATGTACCACCAAAAGATTTCGAAGAAGAAGATGCTGTTCAACCACGTGTTACCCATCAGGGAGGTCCTAAACAAAAACATTATAAAATAGTGTTCATTAAGGCACCATCAGCTCCTGCCATACGTGCACCAATTGTAGCACCAGCACCACAAAACGAAGAAAAGACTTTGATCTATGTCTTGCACAAGAAACCAGAGGCACAACCTGATATTGTTATACCTACAGCTGCACCAACTAAACCATCTAAACCAGAAGTATTTTTCATTAAATACAAGACAAAGAAAGAAGAAGCTCCCGTTTATGGTCCTCCACCAGCTAATATGGAAATGATGGCCCGTCAAGCTGTTGTTGATGAACCTACGGCTGATTTTAATGCACCCTTGGAAAATGATAACAGTAACTATAATATGCCCGTGGATCTCAGTCAATACGAAATGGTTGGTACTACCCAACAACCCAACTATCAGGAAGAAGAACAAGTTCAAATTCAATTGCAACCACAACAAGAACAACAACAGCAGCAGCAACAACCTCAATTCGTTCAAGAAGTTCAACAAGAACAACAACAGCAACCTCAATTCACCCAAGAAGTTCGACAAGAACAACAACCTCAATTCACCCAAGAAGTTCAACAAGAACAACAGCAACAACAACAATCTCAATTCATCCAAGTAGATCCCACCCAAGAAGCTAATATTTATAGCGCTCCCACTATGTCTGCTTATGCCAACGAGGAAGTACAACCTACATCTGCTGTTGCTGTTGAAGGCCTCAATCAGTATTTGCCTCCTGCAACTACTCAAGCTCCAATTGTTGTTGAGGAAATGGCTGTAGAACAACCACGAGCTCCTGCTGCAAATTACGGTCCACCCGCTCGTTACTTCCTCAGGAAGAGAAAGTAAATTGTGCCATTTTATTTGAGTCTCGTAAAATTTTAAGTTTTAAAGACTTTTAGCTAAATTTTTTTTTTCGTTATATTGTTATTTAGGATTTAGAAAAAAAATATTATATTGTTATAAACAAATTGTTATTAATTAATTGCATATCATAGACAAACGTTATTATCTTTTCATAAAATATTCATATATAAACAAATTTTATAAAATTGTTAAAATAAAATTTAAATAATTTAAAAAAGTATTTGTGTTTCATAAAATGAATGAAAGTATTCATAGATTAACTGTGGAATAGCAGTAGGTAGGAGAAGGAAAATTACAACCCTAAATTTAAATTAATAAAAATTTGCATTAATAACAATTTTTGGTGAATGAACTGTCAGTTGTCACTGAAATATTACTTAATTTATGTTATTGAAGTACACGTGGTTGATAAAATACACTTTCACATTTTTTTAGTTTTCATTTTACTCCAACCTTAAATTGTAGCAAAGTGACAAAATAATTTAAACAGCGCTGATTTTTGTAAATATAAAATTAATACTGTACTTTTCATTGAAAATTTCGAATAAAAAGTCTGAAAAGATCACAAAAACAAGTAAGAAAAATACCCTTTAAATTTTCTTTATATATATAACTCAGTTTTCAAACACAAAATTTTACTATGCCCTACAGAAATTTTACCGAACTGGCAGCAGCTTTTGGAAACAAACCCGTATCAAGGTGCTCATCCAAACCATCTGAATTAGGTTAGGTTAGGTTGTAAGTGGCTGCTGACGTTTTACGTCAACACACGTAGACTCTGAGGTCCATTGTGATACCACGGGACCGTAATAGGTTTCCCTACTAGTCCCTGTCGTTAAACCAGTTTGAGCTTCTTATGAAACTCCTTAGATGTTGAATTTTGATATCCGAGAAATCAGAAAGATCGTGAAGCTCCCTAGATCCCAGTGAAGCAAGTCTATGACCAGAAAGTGCCGGGCAATGGCAAATAAAGTGTTCGATAGTTTCCAACGCTCTGCGTGCTTCCCTATAAGACAGTGTCCGGTAATTATAGAAACCACCGTCGAAATCTCTCCTCTTGGAAGCGATATCAGCTCACTTGTGCGCCCCTGATTAAGAGAAGGCCAAATCAGTCGTGTTGTCTCACACGTCCATCCATTTGCCCATCTTTGATTAGTCTCCGTCGCAGAACAAAGCAGTAGGTTTTGCTTGCAAGTTTCTAGAGGCATACCAACACATTCCAATTCTGTTGGAACCTGTAAGGTAGTTCCTAGTCTTGCAAGCTCATCGGCTTTGCAATTCCCTGGAATGTCTCTGTGCCCTGGGACCCATATGAGTCGTATGTTAAACTGCTTGGCCATCTCATTTAAAGACGTGCGGCAATTAAGGGCAGATCTTGTTTTCAGAAACATTGAATCCAGGGACTTGACCGCGGCTTGACTGTCAGTATAGATGTTGACTGCGGTTGTAGACTAGACATTGCAGCTCAACAAGTCAGCCACTTCCTTTATTGCCAGCATCTCTGCCTGGTAAACACTGCAATGATCTGGCAATCTACGAGCCAGGCTCAACCCAAGCTCTTCCGAATAGACTCCAAAGCCCACTTGTTCGTGCAGCCTCGATCCATCTGTGTAAAAATTTATGGTAGCTCCGCTACCCGGAGTATCCCCAATCCAAGACTCCCTGGATGGTAGGTTAGGTTAGGTTAGGTTGTAAGTGGCTGCTGACGTTTTACGTCAACACACGTAGACTCTGAGGTCCATTGTGATACCACGGGATCGTAATAGGTTTCCCTACTAGTCCCTGTCGTTAAACCAGTTTGAGCTTCTTATGAAACTCCTTAGATGTTGAATTTTGACATCCGACAAATCTGAAAGATCGTACAGCTCCCTAGATCCCAGTGAAGCAAGTCGCTGACCAGAAAGTGCCGGGCAATGGCAAATAAAGTGTTCGATAGTTTCCAACTCCTCTTCATCCATGCAACTTCGGCAAAAGTCATTCGACGGCACATTTAACCGCTCTGCGTGCTTCCCTATAAGACAGTGTCCGGTAATTATAGAAACCACCGTTGAAATCTCTCCTCTTGGAAGCGATATCAGCTCACTTGTGCGCCCCTGATTAAGAAAAGGCCAAATCAGTCGTGTTGTCTCACACGTCCATCCATTTGCCCATCTTTGATTAGTCTCCGTCGCAGAACAAAGCCGTAGGTTTTGCTTGCAAGTTTCTAGAGGCGTACCAACACATTCCAATTCTGTTGGAACCTGTAAGGTAGTTCCTAGTCTTGCAAGCTCATCGGCTTTGCAATTCCCTGGAATGTCTCTGTGCCCTGGGACCCATATGAGTCGTATGTTAAACTGCTTGGCCATCTCATTTAAAGACGTGCGGCAGTTAAGGGCAGATCTTGTTTTCAGAAACATTGAATCCAGGGACTTGACCGCGGCTTGACTGTCAGTATAGATGTTGACTGCGGTTGTAGACAAGACATTGCAGCTCAACCAGTCAGCCACTTCTTTTATTGCCAGCATCTCTGCCTGGTAAACACTGCAATGATCTGGCAATCTACGAGCCAGGCTCAACCCAAGCTCCTCCGAATAGACTCCAAAGCCCACTTGTTCGTGCAGCCTCGATCCATCTGTGTAAAAATTTATGGTAGCTCCACTACCCGGAGCATCCCCCATCCAAGACTCCCTGGATGGTATCATAGTGGTAAAGTGGCGCTCAAAGAGGCTCAAAGAGGGAGCACAGTCCACATTTTGTGGTATTGTTATCTTTTTCAAGATTGCGCTATGGCCACAATCACTGCTCCTCCATTGCAGCGTGCTATTAAGTCGAATTGCCGATGCAGCCGCATACTGCCTACCCAATATGTCCAAGGGTATCAGGTGAAGGAGGATTTCTAATGCAGCCGTAGGTGTAGTACGAAGAGCACCAGTGATGCACATTGACGCCATTCTCTGTACCTTCGTGATAAAGACAAAGTTCGCTTTTGTTTCCAAAGCAGGCCACCAGACAATGATTCCATACAGCAAAATTGGACGCACCACTGCTGTATAGATCCAATGAACGACTTGAGGGCTAAAACCCCATCGTTTTCCAATGGCCCTTTTACAGGAATACAAAGCAATCGTTGCTTTTCTCACCCGTTCCTCAATATTACGCCTGAAATTCAGCTTCCTATCTAGAAATACTCCAAGATACTTGGCTCCATCTGAGAAGGTGATTTCAGTACCGTCCAGAGAAATAGGATCAAAAGCAGGAATCTTATTTTTCCTTGTAAACAAAACAAGCTCTGTTTTACTAGGATTAACTCCTAGGCCACAGTCTCTTGCCCATTTAGACAGATCTTTCAGAGAACCCTGAAGAGTGTCCCGCAATGTTGGCAGATGCTTCCCCTTTACCGCTATCGCGACATCGTCAGCATATGCGATAACATGACAACCACGTGCTTCTAGAGATAATAGCATTGAATTCAGTGCCAGGTTCCAAAGAAGCGGCGAAAGAACACCTCCTTGTGGTGTGCCCCTATTGACAAATCGAGATATGACGGACGCTCCCAATTCAGACGTTATACGTCTATTGGCAAGTAGGTTTTCCACCATTAAAACGATTTCACGCTTTACTCCCAGACCAGACAATGCCAATATTATCGATTCTGGAATGACATTATTAAAAGCCCCCTCAATATCAAGAAAGGCCACCATAGTGTACTCCTTTACCGAAAGCGATCTCTCGATGGTACCAACGAGCTCATGAAGAGCTGTTTCCGTTGATCGTCCCTTGCTGTATGCATGTTGCTTTGTCGAAAGCAACCTCGGGTCAATCACTCTACGCAAATATGAGTCTATCATTCGTTCCATTGTCTTTAACAAAAAAGAAGACAGACTAATTGGTCTGAAATCCTTCGGAGCTGTGTGGGAACTTTTCCCAGCCTTCGGGATAAATACGACTCTGGTATCCCTCCATTTTAAAGGAATATACGACCAGTTGATGCATGCTGTGTATAGATTATACAGCAACGGGGCTATATAGTCCAACACTTGCTGCAACTCAGCCGGGATTATACCATCAGGTCCCGGAGATTTATAGGGCCTGAAGCTTTTTATCGCCCAGATTAATGTTGGCATATTTATTATTTCCGAAGCAATTTCAGATGCTTGGGCGTCAGAACGTTCCAAAGCTTGAAACGGCGTCATGGAACTGCCCGGAAAATGCGTGTTTAAAAGGAGATCCAGCGACTCTCCACTGGAGGAAGACCACACCCCATTAGGATCTTTCAGGTATCCTAGGGTGCAAGGAGAAGAAGCCAGAACCTTGCGCAGCCTGGATGCCTCAGAAACGTCTTCTATGTTTCCACAGAAGTTTTTCCAAGAATCACATTTGGCATTTCTGATCATCTTTTTATAACTCTTAAGTTGCAGCCTGTATGCAGACCAGTCCTCGTCCGCTCTTGAAAATTTAGCCTTATTAAAGAGCTTTCTGCAGGAATCTCTGCTCGTCTGCAACTCATTTGACCACCAAGGTGGCTTTTTTTTCCCTCTAGGCTTTGCAGAAGGGCAAGACGCATCCAGGCACCTATTACAAACATTTGTTATATGGTCAACCAGACAGTCAATTTCCGCTAAACTATGCGGTTCAGATAGGGGTACTTCATCCAAAAGCAAAGAAAAAGTCTCCCTATATTTCACCCAGTTTGTTCTTCTCAGATTTCTAGAGACTGTCTCAACCGGGGCACGCTCCCTGAGTAAAAACTCAATGTACCGATGATCTGAGAAAGAATGCTCTTCCAAAACTCTCCAGTCATCAATTCTATCAGACAATGTATCTGATACAAGTGTTACGTCAAGAACCTCTTGCCGCGTACTTGTAACGAAAGTTGGTTCACTACCCTTGTTACAAATATACAGGTTAGTGCTTAACAAAAACTCCAAAAGTGATTCGCCTCTATCATTTGTGTCTGTACTACCCCATATCGAATGATGTGCATTAGCATCACAGCACACTAGTAACTGGTGTCCCCTAGATTCAGACTCCCGAATCAGACCGCCAACCTTCTCCGGGGGTATTGGCCCCGGATTAGGAAAATACGCAGAGGCGAGCCAAATAGATTTCCCATGAAGCTCTAAGCTAGCCGCTGTAACATCCATATCACTAAAAGTTGATAAAAAGAATATATTTAAGCCATTTTTCGCCAAGATGCAGGCTCTTGGTGAGCCCTCACCTTTGGCAACCATCAACTTAAACCCAGGGGTCTTCAATCCGCAAACCCTGCCACCCCGCACCCAGGGCTCTTGGATAAAAACCAAGTCAACTGCTCCTGTCGTCAGGCGCAGCAATAGTGCAGCTGAGGCTGCCTTACAGTGATGGAGGTTTATTTGTAGGAACCGCAACATCTTGCTTTTTTTCCACCATCCTTTCCACCACCGTGTTATTGGCTTCATCCTCCGTGTTATCATAGAGGTCGCATTCGTCCCCAGATTCGGTTTCGAATAAGCCAGATATGTGTCCCATCTGTTCTGAATCGGAGGCAACAGAACTCTCCGAATTCCTCACTGCATGGGCCTCGTCCTGAATGTCACCCATAGTGGCATCAGCTTTATCCTCCGTGCCATCACAGAGGTCGCATTCGTTACCAGATTCGGTTTCGAAAATGCCAGATGCATCTCCCATCAGCCTAGAATCGGTCAGCTGAATATCAACCTTTTCCAGATTCTCCTCCCCAGCCGACTCTGCCACTGGCTTGTCTGCTTCCAAAATAGGCTTCTGGTCGCCCTTGTAGACATTGACTCTTATATGAAAAAAGCCAAATCTAATAATGCCGTCAGTCCTGGCTAAAAGCGGAAGCGATTCCTCATTAACCAAGACCACTGCTTGACGACGAGCGCCCTCCATCTCACCCAATCTGGCAATTTGCCAATTCTGAGTTGGAAGGTCAGGATTGCAGACTTTTATCATCTTTAGAATCACCGCAGTGTCACTTGTAGCCATTGGGATCCATGCATGAGCTCTGGGTTGCGAGGGGATATCATGTTTTTCCACAACGTCCAGTCTGGCTCCAGGCCATAACTCTCCCACTTGGCTAATGGCAACCTTAAACACGGCTGCGGATCTTTCGTTTCCAAAAGCAACGAGTTTTACTCGCCCCTGATACCAACCTGCGTTGACAGTAGTAGGGAGAAAATCAGGCATACTCTCAAGAAGCCTATAGTAGATTTCATTTAGTTTAGTTTCAACTAAACTCCACTTGTCCCTTGGAATACTACAATCCCCATTTTGCCTGTTTATCACAGCCCTAACGAAGTTACCTTTCACCACTTCACTAAAAGACTGAGTCCAGACGTTGCCGGTCACCTTAGATCTTTTAGGTAAAGGTTTCTCGTCGGGCGAGCGCAACCTTGGATGGTATCATAGTGGTAAAGTGGCGATCAAAGAGGCTCAAAGAGGGAGCAGAGTCCACATTTTGTGGTATTGTTATCTTCTTCAAGATCGCGCTATGGCCACAATCGCTGCTCCTCCATTGCAGTGTGCTATTAAGTCGAATTGCCGACGCAGCCGCATACTGCCTACCCAATATGTCCAATGGTATCAGGTGAAGGAGGATTTCTAATGCAGCCGTAGGTGTAGTACGAAGAGCACCAGTGATGCACATCGACGCCATTCTCTGTACCTTCGTGATTAAGACCCAGTTCACTTTTGTTTCTAAAGCAAGCCACCAGACAATGATTCCATACAGCAAAATTGGACGCACCACTGCTGTATAGATCCAATGAACGACTTGAGGGCTAAAACCCCATCGTTTTCCAATGGTCCTTTTACAGGAATATAAAGCAATCGTTGCTTTTCTCACCCGTTCCTCAATGTTACGCCTGAAATTCAACTTCCTATCTAGAAATACTCCAAGATACTTGGCTCCATCTGAGAAGGTGATTTCAGTGCCGTCCAGAGAAATAGGATCAAAAGCAGGAATCTTATTTTTCCTTGTAAACAAAACGAGCTCTGTTTTACTTGGATTAACTCCTAGACCACAGTCTTTTTCGCATTTAGACAGATCATTCAGAGAACCCTGAAGAATGTCCCTCAATGTTGGCAGATGCTTCCCCTTTACCGCTATGGCGACATCGTCAGAATATGCGACAACATGACAACCACGTGCTTCTAGAGATAGCAGCATTGAATTCAATGCCAGGTTCCAAAGAAGCGGCGAAAGAACACCTCCTTGTGGTGTGCCCCTATTAACAAATCGAGATATGACGGACGCTCCCATCTGAATTAATGCATAATTCCCTAAGGCGATGCCAAAAAAAGCGTTCTTAAGATGCAGTGAAGAGTTTTTACTTCGAATAAAAAAAAATCATCAATTAAACGTTTTAGAACGAGCAAATGCACGTATACTTTTTTCCAAAAACAAAGTGATGGAAAAGCTATAAAATTATTAAATTTAGTAGTTTTTGCCAAACAACTGCTGCACATTTTTCAATTAAAAAATGAGGACCCACCACAGGAGGAGATTTATTTTTTATACCCTCCACTCTAGTGATAGAGGGTATATATAAGTTTGTCATTCCGTTTGTAACACATCGAAATATTGGTCTAGGACCCCATAAAGTATATATATTCATGATCCTTGATCGATTTTAAGTCGATCTAGCGATGTCCGTCCGTCCGTCCGTCCGTCCGTCTGTCTGTCTGTCTGTCCGTTGAAAACACGCTAACTTTTGAAAGACTTTACGGAGGCTCCTGAAGTTTGACATATATGTTCTCCATTTACCGGGTCAGGTTGGTATTGCAATCCAGCGAAATCGGCCCAGTGGTTCAAAAGTTATGAGTAAAATAGTAAATTTCGGCAAGGGTATTTTTCGAATTTACAAGATTAAAACCACTATAACTTTCGAAAGACAATTCTGAGGGGGCTGAAGCTTAGCATATATATTTGTCGTTTCTCGAGGCTGTTTGGTTTTGAATTTCAGCAAAATCGGTTCAGTGGTTCAAAAGTTATAAAGAAAGCAGTGAATTTCAGATTTGTTTCACCTTAAACTGTTGAAAACTCGTTAAACAAGTTTTATAAGCATGGTGAAATACCAGTTTTGTAAAACTTGTTATTGTTTGTTTTCTTGTCGTGGGGTGCAGTTTAGTTGTTACACACAAAAAAAAATATAAAAAAATTGTGTCCGTTTTGGGGATAATACAACCTATAAAGTGGTTTTGGATAATTTACCTAAGTTTTTTAGAGCAAAAACTTTGGTAAGTTATCCAAAACCACTTTATAGGTTGTAATTAAACCAAAAACTGGCACAATTTTTTTAATTTTTTTTTGTGTGTAGACAAGTAAATATTTGTTATTGTTTTGTTATTGCTAGTGTTACTGTATGTAACGGGAAAAAATCAAATAAAGTATGTGTATCCCAGCAAAACTTTGGTAATGGGTAGTGATTATATAACACATTACCAGGTAATGTATATACCTTATTTGTAGCATTATTTTAGGATGTCTTACCAAACATTTGTTCCACAACGTATTATTTTAAAGTGAAAAATAATGCATTACTAATAATTTGCTACGTAATGCATGATTATTGGAAAAATGTATTTCATATTTATTATTTCTAAACATTATATCATGGATGATTTATATTTGGTTACATTATGTATTATTTGAAAGTTTGAAATAATGCATTATTTATAATTAAATGCATAATGCATTACAATAACATAAAAAATAATTATATTATAAAAAAATGCATAAGTTTAAACTAGAGATGGGCTCACGACAAGAAATTTCTAACAACACACACGCAATAGCATATTATATCTACTTACACTCACTTACAATCACGTGAGTAAATTTAATACAAAATTACTTTTTCACTACTCGTAACACTTTATATATTACGTTCTGGTATGCTATATTATATACCTTACTCGTACCCTATAAAATATCATATATTTTACACCTTACTGGTATTCTTCGTTATAAATTTATGACTTATTTTATACCTTACTGGTATTCTATGTGATAATGTGGATGCATTACTTTGAGTCTCATCGCCTGTTAAAATCATCAATGCTGCAATGTATAAAATAAGAGATCATATACCTTATTTTATACCATATTTGGTAATCTAAGTTTTGCTGGGATGATTGAATGTTAATTTGTTTTTGGTTTTTAGAGAAGAAGATGGTAATATAAAAAGAAGAAAATATGTGAAATAGTTTTTTTTTTGTATTACATTATAGGTATAAAACAACAAAAATATTTTACAAAGTTATTTGTTACTCAAAGAAATTGTACACTAAAAAAGTATTTACACTCAAAAAAAAATGTTACACTCAAATAAAAATGTACAATTTATTATTTTTTTTTGTTTAATGAAATGGCAGACTCAAAAAAATGTTGACAGTCAAAAAAAATTTACACTCAAAAAAATTTGATTGATTAAAAGAAAGTTTGACTCAAAATAATATATATATTTCTAATAAAAAATTTGTAATGCAATTTTTGAAATTTTTTTTAGAAAATTACTATCAGATAACATTGTGGAGGGTATTCATAGATTCGACCAAGTCGAATTTAATTTTTCTACTTGTTTATATTTCCGTTTAGAAAATTTTTTTTTTAATTTGTTTTTAGAGAAAATTGTACATTTTAGTATACATAGAAAAAGTCTCAAGATTCTAAACATTTGTCGTGTGAAAAAGTTATAATCTGACAATTTTTCATTATAAGAAATTCCTCCTACATAGAAAGTATCAAATTCTGATACAATTTTCTTAAAGAAATGCTTTTTCAGCAAGAAAAATGTCTCAGAATCTGAGACCTTTTTTAACAAAAAATGTCTCAGAATCTGAGAAGTTTTTCCTATAAAAAAATTTTCGGATTCTAAGAACTTTTTTCAACAGAAAATGTGTCAGATTCTTAGATTCTTTACTATAGAACAAGTCTTATACTCTAAAGCGTTTTTAAGATATTTTTCCTAGAGAAGAGATCTTAGATTCTTAAATTTGTTCCGTAAAGAAACATTTGTAGATTCTGAGAACTTTTTCTAATAGAAAAGTCTCAGATTCCAAGTCTGAGGTCTTTTTCCTATAGAAAAGGTCTGAAATTCTGAGACCTTTTCCTATAGAAAGTCTCAGATTATGAGACGATTTTCCCATAAAAAAGTATCAAGTTCTAAGACCTTTTTCTTACATAGAAAAAGTCTAAAATTCTGGCACTTTTTTCGGAAAAAGTTTCCTGTAGAAAAAGTCTAAGATTCTGAGAATTTTTTCCTATAGAACAGATTTTGAGATCTTGTTCCTATAGAAAAAGTCTAATATCCAAAGACCTTTTACCTATTGAAAAAGTCAAAGATTCTGAGACCTTCTTCCAATAGAATAAGTTTTAACTTCTAAGACTTTTATTCAACAGAAAACAGTCTCACATTTTGAGACCGCTTTCCTTTCGAAAAAGTCTTAGATTCTAAAACCTTTTTCCTAAAAAATAAATCTCAATTTCAGAGATTCTGAGATTCCTACACTCAAAAAAAAATCCAATGAACGACTTTCATAGTATTTATTAACAAATTCATACAATTTATAAACTTTTTCATAGTATTTATGAATAAGTCATAATATGTGAAATTTAAGAACTTTTTAACATTTTTCATAAATACTATGAAAAAGTTTAAAAATTTAATGAAAAAGTTCATAATTTGCATGTATTTGTTCATAAATACTATGAATTTCGCTCATTGGGAAAATTTTTTTTTCTGTGTATAGAAAAAGTCTCAGATTCTTAGGCAATTCCCTATCGAAAAAGTCTCAGATTCTGCAACCTTTTTTCCGTAAATAAGTCTCAAGTTCTGAGACTTTTTATACAGAAAAAGCATCAGATTTTTCCTAAAGAAAAAGTGTCAGATTCTGATACATTTTTCCTATAGGAAAAATCTAAGTAATTTTTTACACTCAAATTGTCACGCTCACAACAAATTTTTCCAAAGAAAATTTTTCTTCGTAATAAAAACTTCCTGATTGACATTTATTTTTTCACAAAAAACTTTCAGATTTAGTCACATTTTTCCCTTATACTTTTTTAGATTTTTCCTTAAAAAATTTTCAGATTTATTCACATTTTTCTTTAAAATTTTTTCAATTTTTCACAAAAAACTTTCAGATTTATACACATTTTTCTTTAAAATTTTTTCGATTTTTCCATTAAAAATTTTCAGATTTTTTTCTATGAAAAAATTTCGGATTTCAAAATATTTTTTTAAAACACTTCGTTCTTTCTTCATTTCTTTTTTTTTTTTTATTTTCTTTCTTTTTTCTTCTTTTCTCTTGCTTTTTCTTATTTTTCTTTTTTAAATTTGGTCTTTGGGGAAAATTTCCCCTCCCCCCTTGTACCCGCGCATGCCTGTAAGTACTCCTACTAATAGGTTAACCGTCGGTTTGCCAAAAGTAAGACGACTTTTTGTACTATCAGGATTTGGCAGTGGCTGACAGGTTCTATACCTTCCCCTACCGATTCTGAGCCATTTTTCGGCCAATGCGTTTCCAGCGACCCCACTATGTCCAGAGACTGAGATTAGCTTGACAGTGTGCTGACTGATTCGACGAAGGGACAATTCCTAACGAATTCCGATTTTACAGTGTTTGATTCTAAGGCCTTCAGAGCTGCAAGACTATCCATGAAAATGTTAATGGCGCAAGGGCGAAGGTCCCTTGTCATAATCATCTGCGCAGCTTTATCACACTGAAAAAAAATGAACTAAAAAATGGGAAAATTAACTAAATACAAGGAAAATTGATAATAATTTAGCTCCAATGCCACGTTTTCCTTCTTTTAAGTTCATATTTTTCTTAAAAATAAGGAAAGAAAAGTTTTTTTAATATTATGCCAATTTGAACTAAAAACTGGGAAACATTTTATTTCAATTTAGTTCATAAACATTTGAGGACCCGATTGGATGAAAACTCCATTGAGTTCGGACCCGATAGGTTCGGACCCCGATGGATCCAGACCCAGTTGGGTTCCTTAAGAATCATCACAATTTTTTATCCAAAATTTTTGTCCGTTTCGCTCTACCTTGCTTAGTTTTTGAGATACGTAAATTTAGGTGACCACTGGGGGTCTTGAGAATTTTATAAACTTGATAACTTTAAAACTGTTGCTAGGAGAGATTTAAGAGCCACAAACATTATTTTGAACTTTTTGTTGTGTTGTCAATATTTACCGAGATATGAGCATTTTAAAATTTTCGGGAATGCCAACTTTTTTAAATCCAAAGTTAGGACCCATTGGGGTCCACGGATGTGAAGAGGATCGGCGATACTATGGAGATACACAGAATCAAAAATGGCTTCCATTTTGCTCTCTCTAGCTTAGTTTTCAAGATATCGCCATTTTAAGTTTTTTGAAAAAAAAAAAATTCCAAAATTTATAAAAATTTATAAAAATTTTACTAAAGTAGTGGAAAAAACTCTCTCAAATCTAAGAAGATGAACTAAATCGTAGAAAATTACGTACTAAAACTAAAGAAGAGGGATAAGTCTTAAAGATAAAGTTTTTTTTTCATATATTTAGGGAAAATTTCTTTGGCGGTAAGAATTTCTTCCATGTATTAGGGAATTCCATTTAAGGAAAATAATGGAATATTTAACAGTACGTGAACTAAAATTTTTTCCTATCAGTTAAGAAAATTTCCCAACTTTTAGTTAAATTTAACTAAATTCTGGGAAAATTTATAAACTAATTTGAAGAAAATTTTTCCAAAGTTTAAGTTAAGTCTTTTTTTTTAAGTGCAATTGCAAGTACCTTAGCCTGGAAAATACTTCACTTATCCGGAAGTCTCAATGATGTCCCGATTTCAAGGCATTCAGAGTACACTTCCGAACCCGTACCCATCTCTCTCTTTGATCCGTCCGTAAAGATTTAGATCGCACTCTCTGGTATAATAGAGTTTTTCGCGCAGTCTTACCTAGTCGGTATTTGGTCTTCGAAGGTTCTGGCAAAGTTCGCCTGTGGTGAGATATAGCCTGTGGGAAATAGTAGATAAGGGTGGTCAAGAGTAGTTAACATGTAAATCAACCTTTAGATAGTTTCAGGATGATTCCATCTAATTTGGGAAGAACAAACCTGTCTATTATAGATGCGCGCGTGATACGAATTTTTCGTGATTTATGTGATTCATGCAGATTCCATGAGTTCGCTAATCGTTGGTAAAAATTTAACTGTTATTAGGATCACAAAATAGCAAGAAAGATATAAGGTTTTATGTTTGTGGCTACATTCACTAGCCACCCTCTAGTTTTAAAATAGAGAAAAAATATTTATGTATATCCCGTGGTGTTACAGCAGACTTAAAAGGAGTCTATGTGTGATGAAGTTAAGTAAGCAGTTACATCAAACCTAATAATTTCGATCCGTTTTTCTCTACGCATCAAATGTTTTTATTCCTTTTCTACGACTATTCCTAATATGATCAATATCGGTTTTTGTGACCAGAGAGACTTCCTTTGTAAGTTAAATAAGTGTCTGCACAGAAAAAAATAAAAAAATATTTGAGTAAATTTATTAAATGTTTGAAAAAAAATTTGAGTAAATTTTTAATTGACACAATTAAAAGTTTACTCAAAATTTATCTATTTGTTTTTTTTTTAAAGTTTAAAAAAATTTTAAATTTTTTTACAAAAAAAAAAACAAAAAGCTTGTTTTTTCAAACTTTACCAAACATATTTATGTCTCAAAAACATAGGAAAAGTTTATAAAGACGATTTTAAACTTTCACATACATACACAAAAAACTATAAATTAAACGAGAATTCAAAAAACTATTGGGGTTTTCACAATAACGATTAAATTTGCCTTTTTTAGTTGGGTATTTGGCAAATTTGCCATTTTACTAAACGTCAAGTATTTGCCACTATTTTTTCTTTACATATCGTGAGCGCACTTTTCGTTATTAATTTGCACAAAATAACTTTAATTATCTTTTTACATTCACAATTTTAAAATAAACACAAAAATGTGTATGTTTCTTTTTGTATAAATGTTTTTGTTGCCGCGTTCGAAATTTCAGCATAAACAATCACAGCTGTTGTCATTTTTACGTTTTTTTTTATTTGCACAATGGCATTTTGTTTTTAGACAAGGTTTGAGTTGGGCATTTTAAGAAAAATATGTCACATTCAAATTGGCATTTTTTTGACGTTTGGCACATTTGCCAAATACCAAACTAAAAAAGGCAAATTTAATCGTCACTGTGAAAACCCTATATGAGAGTTTAAAAAAAAAATTAAAACAACTATTAAATTTTTATTAAATTATTTACTTAAATTGTTTTTTAAATTTGTAAGTAAATTTTTAATTGCGTCAATTAAAAAATTACTCAATTTTTGTTTTTAAATTTAAACAAGTGATTACTCAAATTTGTCTCCTCCATATTTTTTTCTGTGCATCAAAGAGTATCAATACTAAAGACATCTGAACTCGCTCTTCTTCTGTTAAAGCTGCTCTTAAATTCCCTTTGCTAAGTCCGCCATCGAACTGGACGTTTGATCAAACCAAAAAAAATCCCTTAAATTCGATATACCCGTGGAAAAATGTATTAGATCTTATCTGATCTGTTCATATATGATCGTATCTGATTGCATATAATTATATCTGAAATGTCCAAAATCAAGATCTAATTATATCTCGGATTTGGTCAACATTGCCAAATCCGAGATATAATTAGATCTCGATTTTGGTCATTTTAGATATATTTATATCTAATCAGACATGATCATATATGAATAGATATAAACAGATTAAATAAGATCTAATCCATTTTTACACGGGTAAACAAAAAAAAAGTGTTGCAGTTTGGCGATTTTCAGACTAAAGCTAGCGTTTTTTTTTCATCTAGCTGTAAAAAAAGTTTTTTTTTGGATTATCGGGAAATCCAATGACTTTTTATTTGCTGACAATTTGTTTTAAACACTTTTAAAGGTATTTCCTAAATAATATTAACATACAAATTAAAAATTGATACATTTTTTTTAGTTTATTAAGCGCTTTTTCGATATAAAAAGTTAGCATTATTTGTCAAACCAACAATGTTAATTTAACATTATCGTATTTTCCTCGTCTAACAGTTTTCGTACCTTCTGTTAAAAAGTTTCAAAATATTAAGAGTGGGAGACAAAGAGCTTGTGTGCATGCTTTTTCTTAAATATTTCTTTTGAATTGAAATTCCTTGAGACTCATTAAATACATGCAACTTTAACAATTTTTATAAATAACCCTAGATTAAAATAGTCTGGCCAACTTTTATTCATCAATTTATTTTTTCATCAGCTTCATAAATTAAAACACTAATTTTATTTGAACAATAAGAATACTCAACTGCAAACTGTCATAAATGTTCACTTAAAGGCAGTTTACACTAATACACACAATTTGCACAGACATTTTGAAAACATTTTTTAAAGTATTTTGGCCTACTTAACACGAATCTGTCATCAGAAAGTTGTATCAAATTGCCTTCTCGATATATAGGCATTTTCATTTTTTGTGGACCAAGCCCTCAAAACAGAAAACATTTTTAATATTGCAAAAGTATATGTTAAAATTCTTCATATTTTTTTATTCGAATTCCCATTAAAATTACCTAACTTTTGCAAGAAATTCGGACTCGATACGATCAGGACATTAAAAGGAAGTTCAAAATGTCCTTTTTTGGTTATGTCCTTATAAGTATCAGTATGTTGCAAGAAACTTTCTGTTTAAAACAGATTTGTAAAGTAGACACTCGAATAAAGAGAACCTGGGTCTAAAATCCAAAATCCATTGAGTCAAAGAGTATCAATACTAAAGAGATCTGAACTCGCTCTTCTTCTGTTAAAGCTGCTCTTAAATTCCCTTTGCTAAGTCCGCCATCGAACTGGACGTTTGATCAAACCAAAAAAAATCCCTTAAATTCGATATAAACAAAAAAAAGTGTTGCAGTTTGGCGATTTTCAGACTAAAGCTAGCGTTTTTTTTTCATCTAGCTGTAAAAAAAGTTTTTTTTTGGATTATCGGGAAATCCAATGACTTTTTATTTGCTGACAATTTGTTTTAAACACTTTTAAAGGTATTTCCTAAATAATATTAACATACAAATTAAAAATTGATACATTTTTTTTTTTAATTTATTAAGCGCTTTTTCGATATAAAAAGTTAGCATTATTTGTCAAACCAACAATGTTAATTTAACATTATCGTATTTTCCTCGTCTAACAGTTTTCGTACCTTCTGTTAAAAAGTTTCAAAATATTAAGAGTGGGAGACAAAGAGCTTGATTGAGTACATCCAGAGATATTTGCAAAAGAATTCAAAATTTTGAACCAAATTTTCATATTTCTTTCACAATAAAAATTAACCAAAAAAATTAAACACATTTCTTAAAGTATTTTTACCTCTTAAACACGAATCTGACATCAGAAAAATCGTATCAATGCTGATATGTAAAGAAGACACTCCAATAAAGAGAACGCGTAAAATCTAAAATACATTCAAGAAATATTTACAAAAGAAGCCAACTTTGTTGGTTTTGAGGTCTTAATCCGCAAAAAAATTGCAATGCCTATATCTCGAGAAGATGATTCGATAAAATTTTTCTGGTTACATATTCGTGTTTAGGAGGCCAAAATACTTTATGAAATGTGTTTTAATTTTTTTTTTTAATTTTAACAAAAACAAGTAAGAGTGTTAAATTCGGCTGTGCCGAATCTTTTATACCCTCCAACATGCAAATAAATAAAAAAAAAATTGCAGGGGCGTCTTTTTTTTTTTGGGGGGGGGGGGTTGGTAGTGGTAATTGGGGGGCACAATTCCTCTCGAATAAGTGTTAAAAAAAATAATTCTTATGCTTTTTGCACTAAATAAATACAAATTTATCATTATATAAAAAAAAAAAATATTCCAAGCCCATAAAACGGGGGGGGGGGGGGGGGGGGGGACCGTAAGACGATTTTTTCTAATTCTGTGGGTCCAAATGCAGGACCTTAAACTTCTTGTAGCATTAAAATGTTGGATTTGTTAAACAAAAACCCAAAAAATCATGTAAAAATATGGTATTTTTCAGAGGTTTGTTTAGTTCTTCAAGGGGGAACTTTTTTTCCCCAGGTCCGATTTTGCCCATCTCCGAACTCAACCAGCCTATGAACATAAGACATATATGTGCCAAATTTCAGGAGTCTACCACTTTTATTTTGGACTGTATCGTGTCTTCCACAGACGGACTGACGGACTGACGGACAGACGGACGGACGGACGGACGGACATCGCTAGAATGTCTTAGAATCGATCACTGATCAATAATATATGTACTTTATGGGGTCCTACACCGATATTTCGATGCGTTACACACGGAATGACAAAGTGAGTATACCCACAATGTGGGTCATATATGTCCCACACAAAAAATTGTTTTTTACCAATTACAAATATATTAAAATTGATAACGTTCTTTGAAAAAAAAATTATTCAAGTACTCAGATAACCTATGTCGACACATGGAATAACTCCATTCCTTCCCAATTAAAAAAATTAGAAAAAAACCAAACAACAACATTATAAAATTTAAAAAACATCAATTAATAATTTTTCTTTGACAATGAATATTGCGATTTTGTATCAAATTTTGGCATATTTTTTCTTGCTGATATTCTGGTTCTTATGAATCCGTCAAGCGATTCCATACCACATACGGATGTTGAAGCCTCAGTCACTAGCTTTACGCACCGTTCTACAGATTGCGAATGACATGGAAACTTAAACTCATTCATTTCATCGGCATTATTAATTATTAAGTTTAGTTCGCAGATTGATATGTTTTTTAGAATTAGTGGAAATGTAACTTCTGCCGTTTCCCAATCTATTAGATCGGTATAGATTTTCGCTGCAAAATTAAGTTTTGGTACTTTAAAAGTTCTCACATCATTTGAAGTCGATGAAGCACTCGCTTTAATATTATTCACACGACTAATTCCAAGTTCTTTTATTTCATCACTTTCGTCGAAAACCATAGCCAGTAAAATGTTTTCTGAATGCCCAAAGTATCCGTTTCTTTGAATAACGGGATCAATTATTTTTTTAACGTGTGTTTCAAAATGTCGTGATTTTTGAATGAGGTTCCATAAGTGATATGCACCATTCCAGCACATTGGTTTATTTTTAATTTCAAACCACATCGGGGCATATACTTGAACAACAAATTTCGCCAGAATTTTAAGATTTTCTTGTGGGTTTTCTTGTGTAACGTAAAGTCTTAAAATTCGGCTTGCTGTTGTAAGCCATCGAGAGTGTCCCATTTTTCCTGGGGTTTTGTTTGCCAAATCTATTGAGATGTTATTGTTTGATACTGCTAGAGTCATCTCATATAAATATTTTTGGTCTGTGCTTAGATCATCAAAATTTGTTGCTGGTAAATCAGAATCGATTGGTAAAAAAGATACTATAGGAAAATTTTCACATATTGCAAGTTGTTTACCAATTTCTCCTGAAAAAGCACTTGGCCCACTTGTTTTGCCATCCAACTTAAGGAACAAGTGGCGGAGTGGCAGTTCGTTCATATGTAATAAACAAATAAACCATTGGAGAGGCTTTTTAAGTTCTTTTTCTAATAAAGAAATAACGCCATTTGTACAGCCCGTGTTTACGACAGTTCCATCGCAACCAATGACATTTAACTTATCTGTTCCAATTCCATTTGTTGCAAAAAAATTTACGATCTCATTTTTGATGTCGACAGATTTACCAGATTTTGGTATCACATGACCAATATAGTTTGAACCTGGCTGAGAAACAAGAACAATTTGTTCCTCGACAATATTTTTTTTGACAAATTTGTTTCCAACCTTTACTTTGGTTATTGTTTGGTCTTTACGTCCATCAAAATATATACCACAAAGCTTATTTCCATGGATTTTCTCCTCATTTTGAATTTGTGATCTGTACAATTTTCTTGCTCTTCTTACTTTATTACGGTCAACAACCAAAGAAGTGTCTTTTTCAGATATTAAGCCAGCATCCTCCAAAGCTGAACTGACAATAATTGCTGCTGAGCGATCAGAAATACCAACACGATCACAAGCCTTTGCTAGTTTAGAAAATTTTGTAAAATTCTTTGAAACAATTTTTTCGGGCACGTTTTCGATGGAAGTTAAATTTGATGAAACAACCATTGGTGTGTCAATAACAATATCGGTCACGTTAAGGTCTAACGCATTATTGGTTTCTGAATTATAGGTAATTGAAAAATTTTGCTGATGACCATTGAATACGGTATTTTGTTCAATACACGTATTTATTTGTTTCTGATGCGGTTTCCGATTATCGACACGACCAAAACCCATTATTCTTAAATTGCGTTGGTCATTTAGGAATTCTCTTTCCGAGGTAGGGACCTTATTTATGCAATTGCATGCGGACCATGTTACGCATTTGCATGAGCAAATATCGAAGTGTTTTTGTCCAAAATCATGGCACCTCTTTTTTGATAATTCTAAACGTTTTCTTAACTGTTTCAACTTACCACGAAATACCTTAAGCTTTCCAATAACTGATTTTGGAGAAATTGTTGGAATTGTTGTTTTTTCCCATATAGATAAAATTTCTTTCGCTAGAGGCTTGGCAATACTCATTAAAGGCAGATCATTCCCTTTTTTAACGTTATTTTGAATGAAGCAATATCCTTTCGCTACATCGGAAAATGTTGGTAGTTGGTTTACGGGTAGTTTATTGGCCTTACCGAAAATTGGACAATTTATATTTTTATTACCAATACGCGACATTTTAAAGACTGCTACTAACTTTTTTAAATTAATTTTTTATTGCTTTGCAAAAATTATTTGATATATGCAAAACCTAAGCCTACTATAAAAATCAATTTTTTATATTTCGCACAGGTTAAAGATGAAATTGGATTTGAGTTTTTTTTAAATAATTCAAATAATACTAGTCTACAACGAAAATGCGAACTAACCGCGAATATTTAATATTTTTTTGTACAAACATGTAATATGATCCGCTAAACTCATAAAAGTTTTCAATTTTAACCTATTTGTAATTAGTAAAAAAAAAAATTTTTTGTGTGGGACATATATGACCCCATGTCGACAAGGCTTAATGATCTCTTAAATTTTAATGAGATTATCTTTAATAGGAAAATATGACATATTTTGTAAAAAAAATTTAAAATATAAAACAATATAGCAAAAAAAAATTATGAAATAAATTTTTTGAAAATATCGTAAGTTTAGATTGGTCCACACGCCGTTCAAGAATTTCGTATTTTTTGGTTTTAACGGTTTTGGAACCCTTGAGTAGTCTATTTTCCAAGTCGAAAAGAAAAAAATCATATTTTGCAATTTTACTGTGTTTTGTTTTACATAATTGCAAAAAGTTGCTTTTCGGGTTTCTCCAAAATGTAAGTATACTTTTCCACCTCTGGTTTTTGTAGGTTAGCGATATCGTATTAAGCTGATATTTAAAATCTAAATAGATGTGATTAACTAGACCACATAAAATCCAAAATTATGAAGATCTGATCAAATTTGAATTTTTGACAATTTTTTTAAAAAATGCTCTTTGGCTTAAAAAAGTTGAAACTTCAGCGCTGGGGGGGCAACCCTAGATGAAGTGCGATCTTCCTGAAATTTTAACCACATCGTTTTGGCATCTATTTTTACCAATCCCGCATAGCGCCCAAGCGAAATTCGTGAAAAAGCATTTCTCGATCCGCCCTAACCCACATACTGTAGTTGGAGGGTATAAAAACATAAAAATTGGTACGAAAAAATGTATGAAAAAAAAAAATATGCAGATTTGGTTAAAAATTTTGACTTCTTTTACAAATATTTCTGGATATACTCAATGGATTTTAACCCCAGGTTCTCTTTATTGGAGTGTCTACTTTACATATCTGCTTTGAACAGGAAGTTTCTTGAAAAATTCGGATACTTATAAGGACATAACCATAAAAAGGACAATTTGAACTTCCTTTTATTGGTGGTATCCTTGATAGTATCGATGGTATCCTTGATCGGATCGAGTCCGGATTTCTTGCAAAAGTTAGGTAATTTTATTGGAAATTCGAATAAAAAAATATGAATAACTTTAACATACACTTTTCCTATTAAAAAATGTGTCTGTTTTGAGGGCTATCTCGAGTAGGCGATTTGATAAAACTTTTCTGATGACAGATTCGTGTTTAGGAGGCCAAAATACTTTGGAAATTGTACGTTACAAGTCTATGCAAAAAAAGTTTGTTTTTGTAGAGTAGTGTTATTATTAATGAGATTGTTAATCTGATGACTAGCTTTTAAAAGCGGATCAATATTTATAATTCTAACCGATTCTAATACTATTAGTCTAAAATGCCGTATTATTAATTACAGTGTGAATGAAAAATCTGTGGGTTGCTTAATTATTTGCTTTGTTTTTTGCAATAAAAATGGTGACCCGAGTAAAAATAAAGCCTAATCTGTTAAGCACAAACAAAATTTTTGGCGAAAAATCTTTTTTGTGTGAAAATAATCGCACGAACCACAGAAAAACAAAAAGTATATTATCACAAAAATTTTAAAAAATTTAAAATTTTCTATAAAATTTTTTAAAGTTGATTTTTAGAACAAAAACAATTTGTATTGAAACATAATTTTAAGTTGAAAAAAACACAAGAACTTGACTATATAGATTCGATTCTATTACCAAAAGGTAGTAAAACTCTGTACTCAAATTGTCCAGTTTGGTGACCAATTCCATTTTATGGGCCTCCAAAGATACATTAAAGCAGTGGACCCTCAAAAGATAGTGTCATCAGTTTTTGCCCAACAGCTCAATTAAAATGTGACTTGCTGAAAAAATTCTGTCAACTTTTTATGCTAAAAAAAAATTTTTTTTTCTGGACTTTTTTTTTTTTAAATAAAGGAAAACAAGTGAGAGTGTTAAATTCGGCTGTGTCGAATATATTATACCCTCCAACATGTAAAAAATAAAAAAAAATGTTGACAGGGGCGTTGTTTTAAGGCGGTGGGTCAAGGAAGGGGGAGTGGTCGGTGAGCTCCTTGGCCCTCACGGTACACATTGGGTTCGATGGTACCCAAAATGGCGATTAATTCAGATAGGCAGTAGTTTTAGAATATTATATTTTTTTATTGATGAACTAATATAAACACGTAAAAATACAAATTTTGGAAAAAAAAAAATTTGGAAAAAAAAATTTTTTAACCTGTTAGGCGTTTTTTTGTTTTTCGGAAAAAAGGGTTATAGTTCACAATTTTTGCTGTAACTTTCAAATGAAAAGCGATAAATTAATAAAAAAAAATGGAAATTAAAGTGTACCTAATGTGCAATCAAAGTAATCAAAGAAAGAGCGCACAATATGTATTTATATTATTTTAAATTTTATTTAAAATCCAATTTTTGTTTTTCACAAAATCTCATAAATGTACAAATTTATCTGAAAAAAGTGATTTATGGGAATATTGTAGTTTTTTATTAACAAATTATCAAAAATACATAAAAACACAGCATTTGAGAAAAAAAAAATTTAACAAAATGTTTTTTTTTTTAATCTTTTAGTCGTTTCTTTGTTTTTGGAAAAAAATACGAAATCCTTAAACATGTAATAAAGCTACAAAAAACAAATGGAGGGGACGTTTTTTTGGCGTAGGCGGGTGGGGGGTTTATCGGGAGACTATGGGGGATACCTTCCTCTCGCGATAAACATTGCCAAAAAAATTGATGTCATTTTTTGCACCTAATTAATAAAAATTTATCATTATTTAAATTATTTTTTCTATACACGCCCCCACAAAGGGGCGGACCGAAAAAAATCACTTTCCTGATCCCCCTTGGTTCAAATTCAGGTCGATGAACTTCATATGGCATTAAAATGTTTCATTTATTGAACATATATACAAATAAAACTTGGAAAAAAAATATTTTTCTGGGGTAGTTTTAGTTCTTCAAGGGGGAACTTTTTCCCCCCTGGTCCGATTTTGCTCGTTCAAGAACTTAACCAGCCTATGACCATTATACATATTTGTGACAAACTTCAGGATTCTAGCTCTTGTTTTATGTACTTTATGGTGTTCTCAACAACAGATGGACGGACGGACACACTGTTAGTCACAGAATGTCTTAGAACCGGGTTTAGGACACTTTATGGGGTCCTAAACCCATATTTCGATGCGTTACTTACGGAATGACAAAGTGAGTGTAAGCCCATACCGTAGTTGAAGGGTATAAACACACATATAATGGCCTTGTTTAATAAAAGATACCCAGACTTTTTACACAAAAACGGGAATAAAAAAAAAGGGCCGGGCATTGTCCGTACTTTTTTTTCTTTTAAATAAAAGCTGATATCCTATACTTTTTTGAAATCTACAAAACTAAATCCAACTATTACTAACTTAATATGTGTGGCCCATTAAATACGGAAAATATCCCAACTTTGGACCCTTTTTAAAAAAATTATTAAAAACATTGAGACACAATTTTTATAAACAAAAAAAATTTAAAAATTTAGCTTAATCGCTAGTGTTTAAGGTTCCATTATAAAAGATTTTCTTTTAAAAGACTTAATACCACTAATAATCGCTTAAATTGTAAAAAATTTCAATTTTTTTACTTTTTTCAAAAACTGCAATAATTTGTTAACTTTGACAGCTCACCGAAAAAAAAGTAAACAACTTAGTTGATTGATTTTGATAACTAGTGTTGCAGAATTTTATCTACTTTTACCCCATACCAAATTTTATAACAAAAACTTCATTTATAAATTTCAATTAATCGCCACTTTGGCATCATTTGAACCCAATGTGCGGTATATGTTTACAAGTTCATTTTTGTATGCTGACTACCGTTACCGTTACCAATACCGAAATAAAAAATTTTAAATACCGTTACCGATTAAAAACCATTACCTTTATTCGGATTTTTACCGGTATTATATCGGTTTTGTTTCGGTTGTCTTAATATTACTTTTTTTTTGTTTTTTTGCAGATAAAAATCAAATTAAAATATTTTTAATGTTGGTAAAATAAATAAATTTTTATTCATTGTAAACCGGATTGTCATTTGGACAAAAACAATGAAAAAGTCTGTCCAACCAATGATCACATTCGCAATTTTCTAAATTATGTGGAAATCGGTCCAACCAATGATCACATTCGCTATTTCCCTAAAAATTTCTGAAGAGAAAAGTGAGTGCCACGACAAACCTGATTCGCTCAAGTTTTGCTGGCGTTGTCATCCACGCAGGTAAGCGTGGAGAGTCGTACAGTCTGAAGAAAAACTCTGTCGGAAAATCTGTAAAACAACTTTCAGTTTGAATTAGAAAGCTTTTACCAGATTTTTTTGCTATAATGAATACTTCTAACTTAATTCTCTGTCATTAAGTTTTAAAAAATAACAGACATTTTTCTGTGTTTTACTGACTCTGTTTGCTTATTTTAAAAAATATTTTTGTTAAAATTTTAGCAGATTATATTGCAATTTTACCAAAAAATTTGTTGGCATTTTTTTAATTTTTGTTTAATTTAAACGATTAAAACTAAAAATTAATCAAATGTGAAAGAATCAGCTGATTATTTTAATAATTTTACAGTAATTGTCTTGTTTGTAAGAATTTTCTAGAAAACAAAAATGAAAAAAATTTGAAAAGTTTATTGAAATGAAAAACTTTGCTTTTTTTATAACAGTTTTTAACAAAAATAAGTATTTTTTAATTTAATAAAATATAATTTCGATGTTCAGGCTGTTTATTTGAAATCAGAAGATTTTTCAACTTAAAGCCGCAGATTTATCTGTGGTCTTGACGCATTTTTCTGCAGACTCTGCTAAACCATCAGATTTCTTAAATGGCTCAAAGTTCAGATATTACTGCTGATTGGGCAGAGAAATCTTATAAACACGTAAAAAATCAATGATTTATTTGTTGAATTACAATTATCCGTGAATACTTTAATTTAATTCTGGGTTAATTAATTAAAGTATTAAGTACTTCTATATAATTATATGTTGAAATGCACAACATTTTTTAGTTTTTACGTGTTTTTAAAAAATTTGTGACTTTTTAACATGTTGGGTAAATTTTATTCATAATACCGGTACGTACCGGTATCGTTGTTTCGGTAACGGTTAACCGTTACCTAAATAATCAAAAATACCGTTACCTTTACCGTTACCGATATAAAAAATATTTAATACCAATACCGTTATAAACTTCTACGAACATAAAAATGTCTCATTCGGTTCACAAAAATACAAAAAAACGTTAAAAAAATTAGCATTTTTAAGAGGTCGGTTCAGTTCTTCAAGGGGAAACTTTTTTCCCCCTGGTCCGATTTGGCCCATTTCCGAACTTAACCTGCCTAGGAGTATAAGACATATTTATGCCAAACTTGAGGTGTCTAGCTTTTTTATTTTGGACTGCATCGTGTTAACTACAGACGGACGGACGGACAGACAGACGGACGGACATCGCTAGAATGTCTTAAAAACGATCACTGATCTATAATATATGTACTTTATGGGGTCCCCGACCGATATTTCGATGCGTTACACACTGAATGACAAAGTGAGTATACCCCCATACTATAGTTGGAGGGTATAAAAATATTATTTTTCACTTTTTTCAGCATAATGTACAGGGAATGTTGATTTTTGCCTAACAATAAAAATACCATTAAAATGTTTCAAATATTTCAACCAGCATCAAAATAAAAGCATTTTTTCTTTCAGGTTAGGTAGAATATATAAAATTCTTCGAGTTGCCCTTAAATTTTCGTTCATAACTTTTAAACCGCTGAATATTTGACTCGACCGTGGGGTAAGAATTAAAAGTTAGAGATCAGTGGTTTAGAAATTTGTCATCTCTTAAAATTAAACCTAAGCTTAATTGGAATTATAAGTTGTTGTTATATATCAGATCCGAGGTCAAACACTAGTCACAAATATTTCGAAAGTCATGGAAATATTTGTGAGTCTCAAATTTAAATATAATAACAGTTTTTACTCGGGCACACACAGTAGTAACGAATGGTGTGACAATTGTGCCATTGTGTTGTATTTATTGTTGTTGGTATAGATGGAGTCTTTTGTGTCATTAATATGTTGGCCATTTGTTTAATGGCATGTTAACAAGCTGTTATCATCATTAACCATACTACCGGCAATAGCGCGGTTGAGGTTTTTTTTGATATTTAATGGTTAGTATTCTCTAGAGATGGTAGAGTGATATTACACTCAAAAAATTATGTAAGTAAAATCAACTGAAAATGTCAGTTAAAATAACTACTTTGTAAGTTGTTTTGGGGTCAACTACTTTTTCAGTTAAATCAACTAACAATGTTAGTTATTTTAACTGACAAAAAACAACTGACTTATGTAGTAAAAATTACTTACATTTGTAGTCAAAACAACTAATATGTAGTAAAAATAAAATAAACAATTTTTTTTTTTTCAAAAAATTTTTCAGAAAAAAAATTGGAGACAACATTTTTTTTTTTAAAGTTGTGAAAAATAAAGAAAACGAAAATATATTTTTATTTTTGGAAAAAGCTTTGAAAATTTTTCACAGATAAAAAAAAAATAAAGTTAACTGCTTTAAATAAATGTTACTAGATTACAGTACATTTTTGTTAGTTATTCAAAAAAATTATTTAAAATAACTAACAGAAATAGTTGTTTGATATTTTTCATACAAAAACAACTGACTTTGTAGTTGAAAACAACTAACTACTGTAAAATATACAAACAACTAACATGTAGTAACTTACATAATTTTCTAAGTGTAAGTATTTTAGGTTAAGCTCACATAACTTTGGCAACTAATTATAACAGTTTTAATGATGTTAAGCTGTTGCCCCAGAAAATTGGCATATTGACAAAAAAAGGTAATTGAATATACAATTAAAATGGTTTGTAAATACTACAATATTTTAATAAAAAATGAGCCAAAAATAAAAAAAAAAAAACTGTGTATTATCACCAGGGCAAGGAAGTTCATGCACTAAAAATCGCGTTTTTAGCGCTAAAAATATGTATCAAAAAATTAAAAATATGCAGATAAAAATAAAAAAGTATGCATTTCAAAATTGATTGATTTTAATAAATATTCATAAAAAGTAGTAAAAAATAAAATTTAGTGAAGCATATTTAGCTTTTTTCGGATTTCGAAATTGTCGGGGTCGCGAAAGTTTCTTTTTAGGGTCGATATTAAAATATTGGACCAGTTGGACAATAAATTGGAGTTCCTTTTTTGACTTGAAAATCGGAAAGTTCCGAATTTTTAACTTTTTTATACCCTCCACTCTAGTGATAGAGGGTATATATAAGTTTGTCATTCCGTTTGTAACACCTCGAAATATTGGTCTAGGACCCCATAAAGTATATATATTTATGATCCTCGATCGATTTTAAGACGATCTAGCGATGTCCGTCCGTCCGTCCGTCCGTCCGTCCGTCCGTCCGTCCGTCCGTCTGTCCGTCTGTCTGTCTGTCTGTCTGTCTGTTGAAAACACGCTAACTTTTGAAAGACTTAACGGAGGCTCCTGAAGTTTGGCATATATGTTGGGCATTTACCTGGTCAGGTTGGTATTGCAATCCAGCGAAATCGGTCCAGTGGTTCAAAAGTTATGAGCAAAAGACTGAATTTCGGCAAGGGTTTTTCGTGAATTTTTGATATAAAAAGCACTATAACTTTCGAAAACCAATTCTGAGGATGCTGAAGCTTGTCATATATATTTTGCGTTCCTCCAGCCTCGTTCGTATTGAATTTCAGCCAAATCGGTCCAGTGGTTCAAAAGTTATTAGCAAACCCGTGAATTTCAGATTAGCTTCATCTAAAATTCACGTGTTGAAAACCCGTTAAACCTGTTTTAAAAACATTGGTAAGTCACAAAAATATTTTACAACGTATTTTTGTCACTCAAAAATATTTTTATACCAAAACAAAAAAAAAATACACTTGAAAAAAATTTTACACTCAAAAAAAAAAATTAGTAAATTATTTTTTTTTTTTTTTTCAAAAATTACTAAAAAAAATTTTTTTAAACAAAATAAAATATTTCTAATCAAAACTGTTATTTTTTTCACGTTAGAAAATTTATTATCACTTAAAATGGGCATTGTTTTAAACAAAATAAAATATTTCTAATCAAAACTGTTATTTTTTTCACGTTAGAAAATTTATTATCACTTAAAATGGGCATTATTTCTAATCAAAACTGTTATTTTTTTCACGTTAGAAAATTTATTATCACTTAAAATGGGCATTGTGTATTCATAGATTCGGCCAAGTCGAATTTAACTTTTCTACTTGTTTTGCTTGTAATTTTTTTTTTTTTTCAAAATTATATATATTTTTTTAAAATAATTTCAAAATGCATTAAAGGCCAAATTTAATAATACGACATTTAAAAAAAACATTTTCTTCACACTGAGTTAATGTTACGTTATATTTTCAGCAAAAACTAATTTAAAATATTTTTTTGTAAAGCAAGAAACAAAAAATAAAAGAAATTTTACTGACAAAAAATTTTTTTTTCCCATAAAAACACTTTTTTAGTTAGCAATGTCCTAATATAAA
Source organism: Pegoplata infirma (assembly GCA_963921195.1). Taxonomy (NCBI): domain Eukaryota; kingdom Metazoa; phylum Arthropoda; class Insecta; order Diptera; family Anthomyiidae; genus Pegoplata; species Pegoplata infirma. The sequence goes on from OY992536.1 coordinate 184,247,178, forward strand.
CTACTACTCTTATTTTAAGCAACAAAAAAGTTATATATTTTTTTCACTTTGTTCAAAACCCATGGTCCACTGGTCCAATATTTTTGTGTTAATATCGATCCGAAAAGCCAACTTTCCCGACCCCGACGTTTTCGAAATTCAAAACAAACTAAATTTGCTCTACCAAAGTGTAAACATTTACAATTACGTAATAGCTTCCCGAATTCTGATTTTTTCTAATTTGAAAACGATTGCTCCAAAAAGATAGGCAATTAGGACCCTTTTACGGGAAAAATAAAAAAAATACATAAATTCAGTTTTTTTATCTCATTGTCAGTGCAAAAATTGGGAACACTCCTTTCCGTCTTTCAAATGCAGCCCTTGACCGAAATTACTCCATGAAAATTGTATTTATATTTTTCCCATTATATGGCGCAATTTTTGCTTAAATTTTTTGACAAAAAAAAAAATTTTTTATACTACTATCTTTTTTATCAAAATGCATGAACCGATTTGCACATTTTTCATAAAAATAGCAAATTTCACAAAATTAATTAAAAAAAAAAATTATAAATATTAAAAAATATGCAAGAAAATATTTAGTTTAAGCAAAATATGCAAAAACATGCATTTTCATCAAAATATGCAAAAATATGCACTAACAAATCAATGCCATTTTTAAGCAAATTCGATGATTCCCGAAAATAAATACTTTAAGTTGTGCTCAGGCTAACGACAACAAACATGTATTTACATGAACCCCCTTGCCCTGATTATCACATACAAAAACAATCTGCGGATTTAATTTTGACATCCGACAAATCAAAAGGATCGTGCAGCTTCCTAGATTCCAGTGAAACAAGTCTCTGATCAGTTAAGGGCAAATCTCGTTTTTAGAAACATTGACTCCACTTTTACTTGTAAGTTCTACATGAACGTGACTTTGTAATTGCAATTCACCCTCTCATCTCTATTATGTAACTAAAGTACACCACAGAATTCTTCATTCATTTAATTCTCTATAATTAATGTGATTGGTTTCTTTTGGTTGTTGTGTAGTTCATGTTATATCGCTGGTTGTCATTGTTAAAATCAATTTTTATTTCAATGTGCTAAAATTAGCAAGAGTTGTAGTAAAATTTGACCTTCATTTTGAATCTTAACTTTTTTTGTTAGTTAATTTTTTATTCGGTAGTATTTTTTGGTAGTTTAAAACATTCAATTAATGTATCATTTATAAATTATCTTTAAATGAATGAATTTTATGAATGAACTTAACGTTATAATAAAGAATAATCGACTTCATTAAAAATAAGTGAGCGTGTCAAATTTGGCTATAGCGAATCTTTTATACCCTCCAACATGTTAAAAAAATGTTTTCAGGGACGTTTTTTGGGGGTGGAGGTAGTAGTAGTGGAGGTAGAATAACTCACTACTCAACCTACCTCAAAATATGATAGATGGCATCGGCACGAACAATTTGCGCCAAATTTCAGCACCCTACATCGATTGGAAGGGGATGCTAACTGACCTCCAAAGAAATCTTAAATTTTTCTTTATTGCGATCTTAAAAATTACCACATCGAATAGTAGCATATCAAGAGGACATAATTCACATATGGCCATTTTGTCATAAGATTGTTCTTAAACCAAAACAAGTAGAAAAGTTAAATTCGACTTGGCCGAATCTATGAATACCCTCCACAATGCCCTTTTTAAGTGATAGTAAATTTTCTAACGTGAAAAAAATAACATTTTTGGTTAGAAATATTTTACTTTCTGTAAAAAAACTTTTTTTTATTAATTTTTGAAAAAAAAAAATTACTAATTTTTTTTTTTGAGTGTAAAATTTTTTTTGAGTGTATGTTTTTTTTTGTTTTAGTGTAAAAAAACTTTTTTTGTTAATTTTTGAAAAATAAAAAAAAATAATTTACCAATTTTTTTTTTGAGTGTAAAATTTTTTTTTAAGTGTAAACTTTTTTTTGGTTAGAAATATTTTATTTTCTGTAAAAAAACTTTTTTTTTATTAATTTTTGAAAAAAAAAAAATACTAATTTTTTTTTTGAGTGTAAAATTTTTTTTGAGTGTATTTTTTTTTTTTTTGTGTTTTAGTGTAAAAAAACTTTTTTTTAATTTTTGAAAAAAAAAAAAAAAAAATTTACCAATTTTTTTTTTTGAGTGTAAAATTTTTTTTGAGTGTAAACTTTTTTTTTAAGTGTATTTTTTTTTTGGTTTAGTGTAAAAATATTTTTGTGTGACAAAAATACCTTTTAAAATATTTTTCTGACTTACAAATGTTTTTAAAACATGTTTAACGGGTTTTCAACACGTGAATTTAAGGTGAACTAATCTGAAATTTACGGTTTTGCTAATAACTTTTGAACCGCCGGACCGATTTGGCTGAAATTTAAAACGAACCGGACCAGAGGAACGGTAAATATATATGCCACACTTCAGCACCCTCAGAATTGCCGTTCGAAAGTTACAGTGTGTTTTATCTCGTAAATTCCAGAAAATCCCTTGCCGAAATTCACTCACTTGCTTATAACTTTTGAACCACTGGACCGATTTCGCTGGATTGCAATACCAACCTGACCAGGTAAATGTCCAACATATATGCCAAACTTCAGGAGCCTCCGTAAAGTCTTTCAAAAGTTAGCGTGTTTTCAACAGACAGACAGACAGACAGACAGACAGACGGACAGACGGACGGACGGACGGACGGACGGACGGACGGACGGACGGACATCGCTAGATCGTCTTAAAATCGATCGAGGATCATGAATATATATACTTTATGGGGTCCTAGACCAATATTTCGAGGTGTTACAAACGGAATGACAAACTTATATATACCCTCTATCACTAGAGTGGAGGGTATAAAAAAATATATATATTAGAAAAGGCGAAAGCGGTATTTCACTAAAACCGCTATAACTTGAAAACTATGCGGACCATTAAGTTGCGATAAAATTCATTTTAAAGGTAATAAAAATATTTTTATTTTGAGTATGATTTCAAAAAAACAAAATTGTTTTTTCTAATCGAAACTAAAAGGTCTTAATTGTCCTTTTATACAATCGTAGGATAAAATGTAGTCATTTTTAGGATTCCAATTTTTTTTTTTTTTGATTTCTTCGGAGGTTGCAAACACATGTGATCAGTTTGCATCCCCTTCTAATGGTCGTAGGGTACTGCAATTTGGCGCAAAATATTAGTTACAATGCCATCTTTATATTTTATCTGTAGCCAAGCAAAAGGAATTTTGGGCCACCCAAGTGGAGGTGTTTGGCGAAGTTGGGTGGTGACACCTTTGCCTCGTGAATAAGCATTTTTCGCTACAGTAATACAATTTTATTATTATTTAAATTCTTTTTTAAATTCACTACCACAAAAGGGGCGGGCCTAAAACACGACATTTTCTAATACCCTGGGTCCTAGTGCAGGACCTTTAACTAATATTAGCATAAAATTAATTCATTTGTGAACCAAAAATAAAAATAAACACCATAGTAAAAATGATTTCGTATATAGGTATGTATAAATTGATACAATTATATCTTTTTATACATATTAAGATCTTATTATATTAAACAAGTAAGAGTGTTAAATTCGGCTGTGCCGAATCTTTTATACCCTCCAACACGTTAAAAATTAAAAAAAAAAAATCATTGGGGCTACCTTTTTTGGTGGGGGGGGGGGGGTCGGTGAGGTCGTTGGTGGACACCTGTACCCCCGCTGTATATGTTTACAAATTATTTGTTTATGAAATTTACGCTTAAATAATAAATTTTTATCGTTATTTTTAATAAATTTCTATAACCACGCCCCCAAAGGGAGGCGGCCCGAAAAAATTGAATTTCACAACCCCCTTGGTCCAAGCGCAGGTCTATGAACATAATATGGCTTACAAATGTTGTATTTGTTGAGCAAAAATTAAAAAAAAAATCGTAAAAATATCGTTTTTTCAGGGGTCGTTTTAGTTCTTCGAGGGGAACTTTTTTCCCCCCTGTCCGATTTTTCCATCGCTGGAATGTCTTAAATTCTATCATGGATCAGTATTATATATACTTTGTGGGTCCCCGACCGATATTTCGATATTTTACACACGGAATAACAAAGTGAGTACTTATACCCCCATACTGTGGTTGGAGGGTATAATTATATAAAAAATCAATCAGATAGGACCAAAGTTCGTATCTAATTATATAAAATTTGATATAACTCCAGATGAAATTTTATAAAATTTGATATGAATTTTGGTCTTATCTGAGAAATTTCTTGTATAATTTTATAAAATTAGATATTTACATGTAAAATTAGATGTATTTGTATCAATTTATACATGGATATATACAAAATCATTTTTACTAGGGCAAGTAAAAAAGTTAAATTCGGCCGAATGTATTGATACCCTCCACAATTTCAACAAGGTTATTTCAAAAAACTTTTTTTTAAAAGGAACTTACTTTTGAAAAAATAAAAAAAAAATTTTGAAAAAAATTTCCGCAAAAAAAAATTTTCTTAAAAAAAAAATCCGTAATTTTTTTTTGTCAAAAAATATGTTCGTATTTTTTTAAATAGCATTCGGTGTTCAATTATGTTTACATAGGTCAACCAGCAGCTGAATTTAAGCATTTTGTATTTTTAGGTTATGTTGAATGTAACTTTTTCGTAACTTTTTCATAACAAACGCCTTGGGAGAACTTCGAACAAATATGTTAACTTTCAGTCATCTCCGTGTTATATTTTGAACGTGATTACCATTTCCACAGACAGACAGACAGACAGACGGTCATCGCTAGAATGTCTTAAAATCGATCGGACATCATTAATATATATACTTTATGGGGTCCCAGACCGATATTTCGATGAGTTACAAACGGAATGACAAACTTATATATGTATTAAAAAATAACGTTTTTAGAGGTTGGTACGATATTGCCCATTTACGAACTTAACCGGCCCATGTCTATGAGACATATTCGTGCCAATTTTCAGGAGTCTAGTTCCTTTATTTTTGACTGAATCGTTTTTTATACAAGAACAAAATGACAAATTGAGTATACCTCCATAGGATGGCAGCGACATTTATGGAGAATTTATATTTTTATACCCAACACCACACTGTGGTACAGGGTTGCCAGGCGGCCTGGAATGGCCTGGATTTTCCAGTTTTTTTTTTGGATCTGGTCCAGTTTCCAGCTTAAATATAAATTTTCCAGTTAAAAAAGAATTTTTGTAATTTTAACTATTATTTTGTATTCAAAATAATAGTTACAGTTTTTTTTAACTACTTTTTGAATGAAATAGAAATCATGAATGAAACATAAATGTCTCTTTTGGCTACGGCAAAATGTGCTCTTTCCTTTTGCTGCATTTTCACTCGTTTAATCATTACTTTTTTTAACATCTCGGGTTTTTCTTGAGCTCGTCGATGATCAGAGGATTGTTTCATACATTTTGGATGGACCAAATCTGCAAATAAAGGTAATTTTTTGACATCGCACGTCCAGGAAATTTTAGCTGGCCACATAGATTTACAGATTTGACCACTCCGGACATATTTTTGTGGGGTTATTTGAAAAAAATATCTACGCCAACAATCCTCAGTCGTTTGGCGAGCTAAGCATCGAAATTTTAAAATGCTTGAAAGAGTAATGGAAATGTTAAAAAAGGCACATTTTGCCGTGACCAATATAGGCGGCCATTTAACTCTCAAATATTTGAAAAGTAGTCTAAAACAATCCATTTTTAAAAAAAAAAACTTAAAAAAAATGTATGTGTGGGTCCAGTTATTTTTTCAAAATCCGGTTAAAAATTTTCCATTGTCCAGTTATTTGACTTCTAGTATCTGGCAACCCCAGGTGCAAGGTATAATGAGTTTGTGCTGATGTTTGAAACTACCCGAAATATTGGTTCTACCCCCACTTTTAGTATACCGATCGACTCAGAATTACTTTTTGAGACGACTTAGCGATGTCCGTCCGTCTGTCTCTCCATGTAAACGTTGTAAACACGATACAGGTCGCAGTTTTAAATCAATTGACTTGAAATTTTAAACTAAAGCCTCTTTTGACCCAAGGATGAATCCTATTTAAATTGGAAACAATCGGTCCATGTTTAGACCTAGCCCTCATATAAAGGCCCTCCTTATTTTTGGCTCAAATAACTCTAAATAACCGCATTATAACAGGTATCTTTATGCAAGTGATCATGTTTTATCTACACAAATGACCATTCCGAATTTTACAGAAATCGGACCAGTTCTTCTTGTAGCCCCCATACAAACCACCTTCCCGATTTTCACATAAATCTCTAAAATTTCATGAAAATAGAAATTATTTAATTAAAATGTTGTTTGGGTATGTTAAACGCGTATTTAATTAACCTTATCATATCTGATAATTATCGGACCAGTTTTGGACTTAGGCCCCTTGTGAAAATTTGGCCCCATATTCAGTTAAAGCGGTTTATTGTCAACAAATAGAAGCCTATTTCACTCAAATTTGTTTTGTGAGTGTTTTTTACACTTAAAGGTTTGACAAACTTAAAGGTTTGACAAAATATATATCTAATCGGTCCATGGAACCCATTTCCGGGAAACTCTGGTGTAGGGTACTATATGGTCGGGCTTGCCCAACTTTAATTTTCTTACATGTTTTTTTTTTTATTTTTTCGAAAAACTTGTGGTGGGACCAATTAACCTCGCAGTAAAGGTTAATGAAATAAATTGTAAAGGCATGTAAGAAAATGATTATCAGAAGTGGTTTTTGTTTTCCCATTGTGATGTATTTTTTTTTGGTTCTTAAATAGACAAAAGGATATTATTGATGGTAAATACAACCAATTGACATCATCCAATTTGGACTCCACATTGCGTAACGATTTGGAACGTTCGAAGAAGATTCGTTCTCACCGTGGTCTCCGTCATTATTGGGGTCTTCGTGCGCGTGGTCAACATACCAAGACTACTGGTCGTCGTGGTCGCACCGTATATGTATGTATACAAACCATGCGGTTTAGATTGGCGTCTTATTTTGGTATGCCTTATAATTTTCTTATTAGTTCATTCTTTGGAATGGTTAAACTCCAATTTTCTATTTTAATTAAATAAGTTTTTACTACAAATCAATATACATATTTTAATTTAATAACAGCAAACATTTAATTAAACAAGCATTTTTAATAAGTGTTTAGTCTTAAAATTATTCAACAATTTCTATGCTTCTACAGTTTCTACAATATTTTCATTTGCTTCTTCCTCATCTTTTAAGTCCTTATTTTTAGACTTTTGATTATCAAATCTCGATGATATAGTGGCAACACGTATGGCGGCTTTAAAACCCACCTTAGCTTTCATTTTAGCCAATTTGGCTTTCCAATTTTCATCTCTTGACGGTAGAGCATTTAACCACTCAATCATGCCATCCTTTTTGGGATCTACAATAGCCAATGAAGACATACAACCATCAACGGTACCCAAAACAATGCAACGGCCATCTTTGGTACTTTTGATGGCCGTCAATTCAGCCTGCATACGATAATTAGCAATCATTTCTGTATCGGATGTACGAAATACTCTGATAGTCTTACGACCGCTATGATAATAACACACATATTCATCATTTTCTGTGAAGATACAAATAACGGAAAATACTCCTTCCGCTACTTTGGGTATGAATGTTTTCACCGTTGTGCCTTTGCGTAGTTCTAACATTTCCAAACCACCCCTAGAGGGAGCATAGATGCCACATTTGCCATCTTTTGTAATACTGCCACCCCATTTCGGTATGGAGCGTATATGTTTTTTAGATTTAATATCCATAATACTGCCTTTTTCACTACTAATAACAGCCACCTGACTAGCTTTGTGGGGCATGGGTACTAAGGAAATAATTTCCTTAATAGCACATCCCTTAAGAAGAACCTTCGAAATGAATGACCCATTTGCCGCACTATAAACAGCCATACAATCCTTATTGGCTTTGTCCACCGAACATACCACAATATATGCAGCATCAGCGGAAATAACTGCTTGACGAAATGAAACGCCAGGAATCATGCGAATCGGGTATTCAAAACGGAAGAGAACTGTACCCTCTGTAATAAAAATTGGAATTGAAATATTTTTAAAACTATTTATTTTGGAATTTTACCTGGTACCATCCTCACAGTTGCTGTAGCCATTAAACGATTATTTTCTTCACCTTCTTTGGGTTCCTTTTGATTTATATTTGGACACGAGACCGTCATTACTTTGTAACCATAATCCATAAAAGTTATTTGTTGTATGCCCGGTTGATCATCTCTAAAAATAACTTGTTCGGATACACGATTCCATATTAGAAATTTCCCAGTTTCAGATGAAATAATATAACGACCATCTGGTGTTATTTCGGCATGAGTAACAATGGCTCCTAATGGACTGTCGGCCAGTTTAGTTATTAATCGACCCGTACGAGTTTCCCAAACTCCAACACAACTTCGTGTCACAGTTACAGCTAAATCTACTTCAGAGAGGCTGAAAATTATATAAAAAAAATTCTTAAAATATAAATCATATTCTATGACAAAAAAAATCATATTCTTGAGTTTAATTCGGCTGTGCCGAATCTTTTATAGCCTTCAACGGGTTTAACAAATTAAAATTTACAGTTACAAATTAAAGGTAGTTTTCTGGGTGGGCAGCTTTGGCAGGGGCTGTAGGGAAACACCTAACCCTCGAGAAAAATGTTAACTAATTCATATATGAAGCCTTTTGAACTAAAGTTAAACAATTTTATTATTATTCAAATTTTTTTGTAACCACGCACTTAAAAGAGGGCGGTCCGAAAAACGATATTTTATAATCCCCGGGTAAAAGTACTGGATTTTTAACTTTTTATAACATAAAAATGTTTCATTTGTTTATCAACAATACAAAAAAAAATCGTAAAAAATATTGTGTTTTCAGAGGTTGATTTAATTCTTCAAGGGAAAACTTTTCCCCCCAGTTCTGATTATGCTCATTTATGAAAGTAACCTGCCTAGAAATATAATACATATTCGTAACTAACTTCAGGAGGTTAGATGTTTTATCTTGGACTGCATGTCTACAGACATTTATAGAGTATCTTAGAATTCAATGAATTCCGGCTGCGTCTTCTGCTAATCCCGTTCGCTTTTCAATTTTGCTAAAAAAAAATGCTGAACGATCGGATCATAACGTAACAAACTTTATAATGATACATTTGGTTAATACAAATATAAATACCATCCAACATTTTTACAAAACAAAATAAAATAGAATTGGCTCCCAGATGGGGGCCAGGATTGTCTATTCGTATCCTTTTGATGTAAGTCAGACACAACAAACTACATCAGACCATCAAATATTTACAACGCTAAAAAAAAGTTCTCAAAAAAACTATAAGGTATCTTATTGTTCAGGGAAAGCACCTATCAACATTAAGGTACATTCTTCAGTGTTCTTTAAAAGATCTGTCTAAATGGGTAAGAGACTGTCTAAATGGGTAAGAGACTATTTCTAGATAGGAAGTTGAACTTCAAGCGTAATATTGAGGAACGGATGAGAAAAGCAACGATTGCTTTTTATTTCTGTAAAGGGGTCACTTAAAAACGATGGAAATATACCCCAAAACTCGTTTACTGAATTTATATAGCAGTGGTGCGTCATATCCCGCTGTATGGAATCATTGTCTAGTGACATGTTTTACAGACAAAAGGTAACTGTGCCGTAATCACGAAGGAAGAAAGAATGCCTTCGATGTGTGTCACTTGAGCTCATTATTCTAACCCTACGGCTGCATTAGAAATCCTCCTTCACCTAATACCATTGGACATATTGGGTTTGCAGTATGCGGCTACGTCGGATATTCGACTTAATAGCACATTGTAATGGAAGAGCAGCGATTGTGGCCATAACGCGATCTTGAAAAATAAAACAATAACACAAAATGTGGACTGTGTTCCTTCTATAAGCCTACTTGAAGGCCACTTTACCACTATGATACCATACAGGAAGTCTTGGGCATTCTTGGAAGCATCTACACATTTTTACAAAGATGGATCGAAGCTGCACGAACAAGTGGGATTCGGAATATATTCGGAAAAGCTTGATTTGACCATGACTCGAGGGTTGCCAGATCATTGCCGTGTTTGCCAGGCAGAGACGTTGGCAATAAAGAGAGTGGAAATGTCTTGTCTAAAACCGCACTCAACATCTATTCCGACAATAAAGTCGCGGTCAAGTCCCTTCAGCCAATGTTTCTAAAAACAACACTTGCACTCAAAATATTTTGTAGTCAAAAACAAATGAAAAGAATATTTAAAACAAGTGATAAAACATTTGAAAACCATTTACATAAGTAATCATTCATTTGTTTATTTTTTACTGTTAATAAAATTTTCTAAAATAAATAACATTGAACATTAAATCATATCGTCACTTTCATTTTGTTTACCAACAAATTCGAAAAAAATAACATACGAAAACATTAAAAATTAAAGATTGTTGTGTTTGTTATTTTTACCAACAAATTAAAAAAAAAATTACCAACGAAAACATTAAAAATTAATGATTTCGTAGGTTATTTTTATAATTTTTCTATTGAATTTTATTTTAAAAATTTTTTAATAAAATTATTGGGGAATCGATTCCGCAATCAACTACATTCTGACCAGACACTCTGACCATCGTGCCAAAGTCACTTGATACAAACATATTTTTATATTTCTATAAATATTTTTTTTAATTTTTTGTCTACAAAAAAATGTTGGTGTTGGTAACACAAGTAGGTAAAAACTAACGACTTTCTTTAAAAAATGCCAACAATTAAAAAAAAATTAACGTACACAAATCATTAAAAATTAAAGAAGAATCACTTATTTTTACTTACAGAACTTAAAAAATTTAATGCTAATGAAAGTCTTTATTTTTTATGTTGTTATTTTTGAAACAAAGAACAGAAATAGTAATTTAAAAAAACTAAACATTGAACAAATGTTTTTTCTTTTAAAAGCGACAAAACGTAAAACTTTTTAAATAAACTACAAACAGCTAATGACATAATTTTTTTAGTGTGGCCTTACCTGCCGCACGTCTTTATGTAAGATGGACAGTTTGACATACGACTCATATGGGCCCCATGGCACAGAGGCATTCCAAGGAATTGCACTGCCGATGTGCTTGAAAGAATGGGAACTACCTTACAGGTTCCAATGCAATTGGAAAATGTTGGTACACTCAAAAAATTACATAGGTAAATTCCAGTGAATATTCACTTAAAATAAATGAAATTTTATTTAAAAACCATTCCACAGTTTTATCATTTAAAATAAAATAATATTATTGTAAATTTTTATTGTTAATTAAATGATTAACCAAAACATTGAAAAACTAATGAATATTAACTTATTTTGAAAAACATTAAAACTATAGAAGAAAATTTTTACTGCCGAAATTGAATTTAGCGGAAAATTCATTTTTAAGACAGAAAATTATTTTTTTTAACTACAGAAATAGTAGAAAAAAGCCGTTTAGAAGTGCACAAGTGAGCTGGTATCGCTTTCTAGGGAAGAGATTTCCACTGTAGTTGCTGTAATTACCGGAGCCGGTAAATGAACAGTCAAATGACTTTTGCCGAAGTTGCATAGAAGGAGCTTTAAATTATAGATCACTTTATTTGCCATTGCTTTACTAGGATTTAGAGAGATCTTTCTGATTTGTCGGATGTCAAAATTCAATATGTTCGAAGTTTCATTAGACACTCAAATTGGTTTAATGACTGGGACTAGAAATGAAACTCCATTCCGTGGTATCACGATGGACCTCAGAGTAAATGTGTCCTGACGTCTATAGTAGAGTTGTCAATTATTCGACTTTCAACTTTGTTCGAATAATTCAAATAATTGTTTTTCCTCGTTCGATCAAACGATTAAAGATCAAAATTTATTCGATTAATCGAAGAGAATAACGAATAAAAAAATTATTTTAAAAAATATTTTTATTAACAAAAAAAATAAACAATTCATATAAAAAATCATAAAATAAGAAAGTTCAAATTTTTATTAACGAAAAAATGCATACAAAACTTAAAAATAAAATAGTTAAAAGTTAAAAAAACTTAAAAATTTAATAACTGAGATCACTTTTAATTAATGGATGTCGATTTTAATACTTGTTGAGAAATAATTCAAATACAAATTATTATTTGAAGTATTCAGACAAAATATATCATAAATGATTTTAATTTTTGTCAAATAAGACAATTAAAGTTGTTCTTAAGAAATAATCTTTTAAAAATAAAAGTTGACTCAATTTTTTTGCTTTCAAACCATTTTTGGTTTTTGTTTTTATTAAATTAGATTTTGAAAACACTCTTTCGCTAATTGTTGAAGTAGGTGATATAGTAAGAAGAGCATAAAAAAGTTTATCTATTTTTTCTGTTCTTTTTTCAGATTTTTCCAAATATACCATATCGTCTGATATATCGCTGAAGTCCTTTTCATTTTCTGAATTTTTAATACTTTGAATTGAATTATTTAACTCGCATAAAAGATTATTATTTTCATTACTAATAACTTCCTCTATTTCAATACTTTTATCTGAATTATTGTGATTACTTTCAAGATAAAATAATCTGGAGTATAATTCCTTTGCATATTCTTTTGTTTCGCTTTTTGGAGAATATTTTAAGAAACTTTCATTGCTCGGAAAATTTCCAGAATTTAGAAAAATTATTAACGTATTTAACACTTTTATACGTCTCTCATTAATTCTGATTTCTAAGAATTTTAATACGTTTTAGTAAGTCTGATGCAAAATAATTATTAATTTTTTCTAAATTATTTATTAAAAACTTGATAACTCCCTCTAATTCTATAATGGATGTGCTATCCAGGGCTATGGCTACAATATATTTTAACTTTCCTACATTTTGTATAAAATCTTTCAAAATTTATGAGAATTAATCAAATTCGAAGCATTTATTTAATTTTTTAATTAAAAAAAATTGTTCGATTAATCGACATTAATTAATCGATTTTTTCGTTATTCGAAAATCGTCATTTTTGAATTATTCGAACAAGAGTTGGGTTTTGTTTGATCGATTAATCGAATTATTCTTAATCGACTGACAACTCTAGTATATAGTCAGCAGCCACTGAAAACCTAAACTAATCTATTGCTCAGAGTGGAGTCAAGAGCAAGGGGAAACTTTTTCCCCTGGATTGATTTGTTTCATTGACGACTTTAACAAGTTTCAGCTCCGTTATTATTTTGTTACATTTCTATTGTAATTTTAACAGTTAAAAGGATACCGTTAGATCGATACTTCACGTCGGCAAACATATGCTCTGAGTTCCGCTATAACATTACTGGACGGTAATGGGGTTACCATACTAGTTACAGTCTTTTAACCAATTCGAGATGCTTTTAAAATTCTAAGATATTTATTATATTTTGACTTTCGAGAAATCAAAGAGATAATGCAGCAGCCGGTGGGAAAAGGGTAGCAGTCGAGGTATTTCGGAGTACTTGTGTGATTTTGATTAAGAAAATGCCGAGTCTGTTGTTAGTCTCACATAGCCATCTGACCGTCACTGAGTAGACTGTACACAGAACAAGGTTTTGCTTGCGAGTTTCTACAGGAATACAATGACCTTGAATTTTTTTTTAACCCTGTAAGCTACTTTCTTGCAGGAAGGGGACCAGTCGAGGACTTGAGTAGTATTTTTGTAAAAAAAGGAAATCGAGGGCGAATATTCAAAACTTGCTATCTGCTATGTTATTACACTGCAGATAGCCAGTTTTGAATATTTGCCCTCGAAATGTTACTATAACATGGCAATATCCTAAGACGGTGTTAATTGAGAATTTGCGACACATCGCCAACTAGTCATTTAGACCTATTGACACCTTTTAATTGTTGTAGAACTGGTATTCTATTGCCAGTACGCGTTGAACCAATCGTAGTCTTGCAAGCTAATAGAGTTTGCAATTATCAAACCGCTTGGCCATATCAGTTTAAGAAAGAAAAATATTGTTTTTTAGTAACTTGGCTCCAGGGACTTGACCGCGGCTTGCCAGTCAGAATTGTATTACAACCAGTCAGCCACTTCCAATATGGCCTGCATCTCTGCTTGGTAAACACTGCAATGGTCAGACAATCTTTAAGACAGGGCCAATACAGGCCTTTCCTGACCATCCCTCGAATCCCACTTTTTCGGGTAGTTGCTATGCAAGTGTGAAAAAATGTAAGCAGGAATCCCACCCATCCACGACTCCCCAAATGGTGTCATAGATCATCCCAGTCGACAAAAAACAATCAATGCTGACATACTGCTGACTCTCCCTTTATAACATTCCCAAAGAAAAGTCAGCTGTTGGTCAGTAGTGTCCACCAGAATCGGAGGCCAAAAACAATGCTTTTAGATAATTGCTGAAAAAACTGTATGAAGATGTGAGCAATTGAAAATAGGGTCAGCAGTATTTCAGCGGTCAAGTCAAGTTTGCTAAGTTTATTTAGTTGCTTAAGATAGTTCGCCATTACTGCGTTAATCAAGGATTGTGTCAGTTTTCTTACCTTATATCATCTATCTGCAACTCATGACGATCGATTACGTGAACCTTTTCGAATATATTATTGATATTCCAAACCTTGACAGAGCGATCAATTGACGAAGTGACTACATTATTCCAGTTACCAATAGTTAAGGCCTCTAGTTGTATAATTCGACCAAAATGAGCATCTAGAACTTTGACCAATTGCAACGATTGTAAGCACCATACATATAGATTTTTACGAACTCCCGCCACAGCATAATCCATTTTGGAACTGATCATAACCGAATTTGACTGCATTATTTTTGTGGTAATATTACGTACACCATGCGGCAATGCCAAATACATTGATTGTTCACTAAGTCTGTTGCCATCCTCATCTCCGAAATCCCAGATTACAAAACCTTTGCCGGCTGTACCCAATAGCATACGATCGTATTGATCTAAACGCAATTGTAGTAACATTTCTTTTGTATCGTTTTCAAAACGTGGTAACTTGTCTTCCAGAATCCATTCTATAGAGTTTAAAGTGGATTCTTCGAATCGATAAAGACTAACTTCATAGTTGTCTTCATTTGCACAGCCATATAAGCGATCGCCAGTTTTGTTTAAGGTCAAAGCACTAAAAAAGTTAAGAGGCGTTGTGTACAACTCTCCTCTACAGGAATCAAATCGCATACGAGTTTCATTAATGGAGCCAGACCAAAAAATTACATTGTAATCAGAGGGTGTAGAAAATTCCATATTCAAAATTTCCCAACCGGTACAATCACCAGGAACCGTAAATAACTCCACCAGATTGCCACGCATATCAAATTGGGCCCATTTAAGTTTGGATGTAACAAATAAACTGGAAGAAAAGATTTGAAAATACCCAGTAACAAAAATTTATAAAATAACCCACAATATTTACCTTTGATTTATTAAATACAAACTACTAATTGGTCCATCGCATTCATCAAATGGTGAATTTATCACCACAAATTCACTGGACAACATGTTTAGCAAAACCGTTTGATTATTATTTGAGTAAGCAGCCGCCCATTTATTATCTGGACTCAAAACTAATTGCTGCATTATGCCCTCTATGCCCGGATTAACATCACGAGTCAAATCCGAAGTAGACAAGTCAAATGTTATGAAATGAGTGGAAATTGAGACCATATAACGCTTGTCACTGGTTAAACAAAAAGCAAATACCGCAAATTGATGACCCTCTAGGGAATACTAAAGCAACAACAAAACTGGATTGAGATCTGAATTAGTAATATGAAATCTGTTATACCTTTAAAGGTCCTCCTGGTGTATGAAGACAATGATTTACTGGTATTAAGGCACAATCCTTAGGACCACAATGATCACAGGCCCTTAGCAACATTTTTATGTTAGCATTTCCTCCAATTTCGGGTAGAAGACGTCCCACTAATTGCGGAGCCAACATATTAGGATAGACCGCTAAAATAGCACCACCCAAACGTAAGGCATCAGCTACTAGCATCAATTCACGTTTAGCTTCTTTATCATCTGTATTAGAAGAAGCATCTTCAAAATCCGCCAATACCGCCTGCAGAGGACAACTGGATAACTTAGCATGTAACCACTCATAGTTGAAAAGAACATGTTCAAATAAATCCTTAAAACGTCGTGAGCGTACAAAGTGGAAAGGTAATTCACCAAACTATAAGGGAAAAGAGAAATAAAATAAATTGTGATATTAACTTCTAAGTGAAGGGTTTCGGGGAAAATATACAGATTGAATCTACATGAACAATTGGGCTTCAGAGTCTATTTAGGGGACCTGAGTTAAGCCTGGCTCGAAGTCCTTGGGAGTGTGTATCGGCAGGGATGCAAGAAGCAAGAAACTGACGGGCTGTTTAAATGAAATATCTAGATCTATAAGACTATTTGATAGTGCTAAGTATCGGGAATTGTTCTGGTTAGGTTGTAAGTGGCTGGTGACGCTTTACGTCAGACAACATAGACTCTAAGGCCCGTTGTAATACAACGCTACGGTAATGGAGTTCCCCTAATATTCGGTAAGGTAATGGGGTTCCCTTAACTACTCCTTATAAAACTACCAAGATATTGAGTTTTTACATCCGACAAATCAGAAAGATCGTGCAGCTCCCTTGATCCCAGTGAAGAAAGTCTCTGACCAGAAAATGCCAGGCAATGGCAGATAAAGTGTTCGATTGTTTCCAACTCCTCCGCATCCATGCAAAGTGTTTGATAGTTGCCAACCATTCCTCATCCATGCAACTTCAGCAAGTCATTTGACGGCGTTGCATGGACTGTCCTAAAAGACAGTGGCCGGTAATTAAGAAAAGGTCAAATCGGTAGTGTGGTCTCACACGTACATCCATATGCTCATTGCTGATTAGTCTACATCGCCTAACTTGAGGCATGCCAATTCTGTTGGAGCCTGTACTGTAGTTCCCTGTCATGCAACCTCGTCGGCCCTGTAATTTCCTGGAATGTTTCTGTGGTCTGTGACCCATATGATTCGTATGTCAAACTGCTTAGCCCCATCATTTAAGGACTTGAGGCAGTTAAAAGCAGATATTGTTTTCAAAAACATTGACTTCAGAACTTGACCGCAGCTTGACTGTCGGAATAGATGTTAACACGGTTGTGGATATTGAAGACATTGCTACTCACATTACTTCATGGTAGACACTGCAATAATCAGGCAAATCATTAAGCTAGGCTCGAATCATCCTGATCAAAAAGCTACTTTGAAACATAAACACTCAAGATCAGAATTTTCAGGACAAGCGCGCTTATGAAAATGGGGGCAATTTGTTCAACACCAACAACAGGTCAACTCGCAATGCAATCTGGGGTATCACGGTGCCGCAGCGAAAGTTGAACGTGATAAATATAAATAATTATAATATTTTAAAGAAATAGAGAACACCCAGTGATAACTTAACGGACCGTCACTGGTGAGAACGGATATAATTCATGGATATCTGTGTTTTCACTGATCACCACATAACCAAATGTCCAAGAATGCCGGACGTCCCTTTACGAGATGACGAGACATTCGAATGTGGCGCTCATCTGGGTGTCACGACGTCCGCTCCCATTATCGTTGGAATACGGGTAAGAATCTACTACACAACCTGAATGCGGAAGTTACGAAGCAATGATCACGCCTTCGTGAACAAACCAGTATAATGGGAATTATTGCGGAGGAAGATATGGCATCGAAGTTCCTGAGAAGTTTTTTTTTGTCTATCGCTGGCATGCTCCCATCGGATCACCAAACATCTTACAAGTCCAATACTGATGATTATCTTGTATATATATTAGCAAAATAAACGCGTTCATCCCAAACTCCTTCTCTAATTCTAAAATAAGCACCGTCATCTGCATCAATGGGTGGTATAGATGTACAGAAATCGGAAACTCTTGATGATCTAGGCATGAAAACACAGTCTGATGTCCGATTGAATAAGTACATTTTTCAAGTGTCGAAAGAAACATTCACGGCTTTCTAAAAAAGCTTAAGAATTGCTTTAACTTGTCCGATCTCGGCACTATTTATATCACCTATATCCGAACGAAAATGGAATAAAACTACCATATGTGGTCAGGTGCTTAAGAGTCTATTCTGAATCTTTCTAATCGTGTGCAAAGGAGGGCAGTGAAGCTTGTTAATGACAATAGCGTATCAAACTCTATTGATTCATTAGAGCTTCGTCAAAATGTGAGTTGTGTAACGCTCTTCTATCGATATTATCATACCCTAAGCCGGTGTTTTAATTCGTAACACTCGCTTATCAAGTCGAGCGCATCCGTTTGTAACCGACTGTCTATCGTAAAACGCATTACAGGGAAAACTCATTTCTTAATCGATCTATCCGTATGAGAAATAATTTATTGGCAGAAGTATTCCCTGGCCCTTTTAATCTGGAAATGTTCAAGTCAAATATTCATAAACACTACTCCCTTTTTCCTCCCTCCCCTACCTATATTTCCTGATGTCAACACAATGCAGTACATTCCCTTGGTGATGGTTCCATATAAAAACAAGTAAGAAAGTTATAGTCGGTCAAGACCAACATATGATACCCTACACCAGTGTTTTCCGGAAAATGGGTCCCAAGTCCAAGCATGGACCTATTGGATCTGTCTTTTGTTAGATCTTCATTTAGTGTAGAAAACATTTTTTATTTTTTATCCAATAGACCGATTTAACAGAATATCGGTCGAAATATTTATATGGGGGACTGAGTCCAAAAATGGTCCAATTTTACTCCGATTTGATTAGGTTACTAAAGTAGACGTTTAACACTTAAAAATAAAATGTTTATCAAATATTTCCATTTTTATAAATTTTGAGGGAATAATGTGAATATCGGAAGGGTGGTTAGTATGGGGACTCCCAGAAGGACTCACCCGATTCTTTTGAAATTTGGAATGATGATTCGTGCATAAAAAATTTTATTAGGTGTTAATTTTCAAAGCGATATCTACACACAAAAAATTATTGGCTAAAAATTTCAATTAAATCTATTGATTAACAAAATTTAAATAAGTCAATTATTGTTTTGATCAACATTTTTGTTATTTTCTTTAACTATCAAATTACAAATTTTCAACATACCAGATTTTTTCGCTTCAATTTATTTGAATACATTAATTCAAAAATATGCTTTTTACTACGGTTTTACTTTTTTTTATTGTCGGCAACATATTGGAACGCAAAAAATATGAATTTCTTCATAATTTTTCCACAAGCGTGAAATTTATTTGTTAAATCAATAATTATTTTAATTGACTTTAAATAAAAAATCAATCAAATTTTTGATCAAAATCGAAAAAATCATTAATTGAAATAAAAATCAATTAATCACCTACAATTTGATGATTGATATAACAATTTTCTTTATCGGAGGAGTTTCAATTAAAAAAATAATTGAATCCGCGTTTTTGTTGATTGACTTTCGTTTTCAATTCTTTCTGTGTATTATAATACGGTTATTAGAGTCATTTAAGCCGACTCCAAAAGGGAGCGTTTGTAAGGGTGGCTAGGTCTTAACATGGACCGATTTTCTCCAATTTCAATAGGATTTGTTCTTTGGGCCAAAAGATGCTAAAGTTTCAAATTTCAAGTCAATTGATTGAAAATTGCGAGCTGTATCGTGCTTAAGCCGATAGATGGACAGACGGACGAACGGATATCGCTAAATCGACTCGAGAAGTAATTCTGAGTCGATCGGTATAGGTCTAGGACCAATATTTTGGGTAGTTACAAACTCCAGCACAAAATCATTATATCCTGTACCACAGAGTGGTGTAGGGAATAACAAGTAGAAAAGTTAAATTCGAATTGGCCGAATCTATGAATACCCTCCACAATGCCCTTTTTAAAGGATAATAAATTTTCTGACATGAAAAAAATTTACAATTTTGATTAGAAATATTTTTTTTTTGAGTAAAAAACTTTTTTTTTTGTAATTTTTGCAAAAAAAAAAAGTAAAATTACTATTTTATTTTTAAGTGTAAAATTTTTTTCGAGTGTAAATTTTTTTTTAGTGTAAAAATATTTTTGAGTGACAAAAATACTTTGTAAAGTAATTTTGTGGCTTACCGATGTTTTTAAAGCTTGTTTTTTTAAAGATCGTTTTTTTCAACATTTGAATTTAAGGTTAAACCAATCTGAAATTCACAAATTTGCTTATAACTTTTGAACAACTGAACCGATTTGGCTAAAATTCAGTACGAAATAGAGCAGGAGAACAACAAATATACTTATATGCCAAGCCTTAGCTTTCGCAGAATTGTCTTTTGAAAGTTAGCGTGTTTTTATCTTGTAAATTCACGAAGAACCCTTGCCGAAATTCACTCTTTTGCTTATACTTTTGAATCACTAGACCGATTTTGCTGAATTGTAATACCAACCTGACGAGGTGAATTTCCAACATATATGCCAAACGTCAAGAGTCTGCATAAAGTCTTTCAAAAGTTAGAGTGTTTTTGACAGACGGACGGACATTGCTAGATCATCGATCATGAATATATATGGGGCATTCCATGTCAAATCGGACACTTTGAAAAATTTTTTTTAGTACCCTTCGAAAAATCCTTCGTGGTAAATTTTCAGATTTTTTTGATGACCCGTTCAAAAGATATCGAATTTTTAAAAATTGGTAGTTTGTTCCTTTACTCAAACTTCTATAAACGCGCTCTAGTATGCGATCTTTAAGTTTTAAAATTTAAATCTCATTTTTGTAAATGTATGTGCTCTTTGATTTTTTTGAACTTTTTTTGTGTAAAACTTCTATCGATTCTACAAATTTTTTACCCAGTAACAGTTTTCGTACCTTCTGTTATCAAGTTCAAAAATTTTAAGAGTGGGAAACAAAGAGCTTGTGGGGACCGCCTTAATAGTTAAGGATAGAGGGTGTGTTCAGAGAAAATCTTTGGACTAAAAAAATATTGTGGGGCGGTCATACATTTGATTGCTCTATGGGCATCCTTTGGGCAGTTAGAGCGGTTGAAGCAAATTTTAAAAAATGTCATTTTGTGTGGGAGCCCCCTTTGAAATTGGTGGAAGCCCCTTAGTTTGTTCCAAAGAAATGTTAAGACGTAAAAATTAATGGGGGTCGGTCTTATAAATGACCCATCTATGACGCACCATTGGAGCAGTAGAAATGATTTTTAGATTGGAAAATTACAATAATTTTTTTTCAAAAAATTTAAAAAAATAGTAATAATCGTTATCCCACGATCCTCCTGGGCAAAAATTTTGTAGAATCGATAGAAGTTTTACACAAAAAAATTTCAAAAAAATCGAAGAGTACAAAAATTTTCAAAAATGAGATTTAAATTTTAAATCTTAAAAATCGCATACTAGAGCGCTTTTAAGATTTTTTTTTGGATTTTTTTTTTTTAAGTACGTAAAAAAACAAAAATTTTGAAAAAAAAAATTTTAATTTGGACCATTATTGAAGAAGTTATGAGTAAAAGAAGTTTGACTAAAGGAACAAACTATCAATTTTTAAAGATTTGATATCTTTTGAACCGGTCATCAAAAAAAACTGAAAATTTACCACGAAGGAGTTTTCGAAGGGTACTAAAAACTGTAAACAAATTGGGAAAATCTAAAAAAAATGGAATGCCCCATATACTTTATGGGGTCCTAAACCAATATTTCGAGGTGTTACAAACGAAATGACAAATTTATATATACCCTCTCTCATTAGAGTGGAGGGTATAAAAAACCTGACCGGTTCGTCTGATTTTGAAACCATTTTCTATATTTTCTTCTCCTTCTTATATATTTCTTTTTTTTCTTTTATAGGTAACACAGACGGACCTCGTTCGTCGAAGGACCCATGCTAGCTGAACAAAAGGCGCCAGCCTGTTTACCTAACCTACCAGAGACTGTGTTACAGTAAAACACTCTGAGGGGCCAAAATAAATGCAGCAACACAGGGACAACCTGCCGGTGAACCTGTTAGAAGAATGTTCGAGACCTTTTATCGATCTCAACTTTAATTGTGAGATAATTCTTTAATTGAGATTTTTATAATTCTGTCTGTCATTATTCATTATACTTACCTTTCTTAAATTGTATCTCCTTGAACTGCCATCCTTACTAGTGAATACCAATGGTTGTATAGGCACTTTACGATCGGCAGATCCTTCCTTTTCGGTTAGACCAAAACGATGACGTTGTATTTCGGTAAACTTAAATGGTTTCGGAACACCTCCACCCCATATACCTAAATAATAATCAGCAATCATGGAATGAAAATACATGGCCATATTCATATTTTTGAAATAACGTTCTTTAGCAGTATCTCGAAACTGACGATGATACCAATTCATAACATTAACACCATCTGCCTCACGTTCACTTAGATAATTGGGTAAATCATTGCGTATACGTGTCCACAGCAACGGAGGAATACGTCTTACAGGTGGCATATGATACTGATAGACATCATCTAGAACTTTATCATCTAAAGAAATTAAATCTTCCAACTCACTTTCTGAGAGACCCGATTTTGAGGCGGTTATATAAGCCAAAGCATGGAATACCAAAATACGACCATGTTGTTTTTCAATTCTTTCAAAAAGCATCATAATTGAATCCATAACATTGTTGGCTAAGTGGGTCTCTTGTGGTCTAGTGTAACTGCGCCAACGACATATTTCGGCAAAGACCAATTTCACAAAGATCGGTAGAGAACATTTACTTATACCATTGGCCACCAAACGCCACTGATAGTTATTGAGATCTCGACAGGCGGTTTTCATCCACATTTTAATAACATTCATGGCTAAGTCTTCCCCTAATGCGGTGACTTCAATAAAATTTTCCTCTACATCTATCATTTTACGCAAGACATAATATTCTTGGGATACTACTGGATTATTTTCTTCATTTGCACACGATATAATAATCTAAGTGATGGGTTAATATTTAAAAGATCAACAGTTCAATATAGGATTAGTGTTATTATAAAAGCTTACCAAAGCTACCACCATACCTCAACTCAATTTGAATTAAAAATTTTGTTTAGAATTTAGCAGACACAACTCAAGCAATTTGGAAAAACTTATACATTTAAGCCGATGTTTGACGAAAAGCCAATGGGGGATGTAATGGATTTTATTTCATTCAATTAAATAATCTCAAAAACACGTACACTGTAAGAAATATATTTTAATAACTGCTGTATTCTAATTTTATGATACACTTCATCTATTGACAAAGCTTTTCATCAAAAATATTAAGAAATTGATAAGAACCAAGGTTGGTAATCGAAACGAATAACGGTATCGGTATTGGTATCGTTTTTTATTTATATCGGTATCGGTTACGGTATTTGAGTTTAATCGGTTACGGTATTACCGATACCGAAACGTCAATACCGGTACGCAGTGGCGTATACAGGGGGGGGGGGGGGGGGGGGGGGCGGGGGCCCGGGCCCCCCCCCCGTAATGATTTCAGAATTTGGTATCAAATAACAAGTACAATTTTAAAAAACTTCTTAAAATCAAAAAACATTAAGAATCTAAAATTTTTTGAAGAAAAATGTTTTGAAACTGAAAATTTTTCTGTTAAAAGAATCTCAAAATCTGAAAATTTTTTCTTAGAATTTGAAACTTTTCAACTTAAGATTCTAATGAAAAATATCTTAGAACATGAAGTTTTATGTACACAAAAAATGGACCTAATTGTAAGTAAAGTGTAGTCAAATCTTAAAAAACAATGTCTCAGAATCGTACTCTTTTCAAAAAAAAAAATGTCTCAGAATCTGAAACTTTCTATAAGAAAAATGTCTGAGAATCTTAGACTTTTTTATAGTAATAATGTCTAAAATATTGGCCTTTTTCTCAGAATCTATGAATTTTTCTATAGGAAAAATGTCTCAGAATCTGAGACTTTTCTATAAAGAATTCTCAGAATCTGAGACTTTTTCTATAAAGAATTCTCAGAATCTGAAGCTTTTCTATATGAAAAATGTTTCAGAATCTGAGAACTTTCCATAGGCATAATGTCTCTGAATCTGAAAAATGTCTCAAAATCTGAGATTTTTTCTATAAAAAAAAATCTTAGAATCTGAGGCTTTTCTATATGAAAAATGTTTCAGAATCTGAAAACTTTCTGTAGGAAAATTTCTCAGAATTTTTCTTACAATCTTGGAAAATGTCTCTGAATTTTATACTTTTTTTACGGAAAATGTCTCAGAATCAACGAATTTTTCTTAAGGAAAATTATCTCTAAATCTTAGATTTTGTGTATAAGAAAAAAGTCTCATTGTCAGAGACACAAGCTGAGACTTTTGGTACAGAAAAATGCTCAAAATCTAAGACTTTTTCTATTGTAAAAATATATTTTTCTATAAGAATAATGTCTCAGAATCTGAGTATTTTTCTATGGGAAAAATATTTCAGAATCTGAGACTTTTTCTTTACGAAAAATATCTTAGAATCCGAAGCTTTTTCTATATGAAAAATGTTTCAGAATCTGACAATTTCCTACATGAAAATGTCTAAAAGTTTGAAAATTTTTCTATAGGACAAGTGTTTAAGCATCTGAGACTTTCTTGAAAATAAATGTCTCAAAATCTAAGAAATTTTCAGTAGAAAAAATGTCTGAGAATCTGAGAATTTTGCTATAGGAAAAATGTCTTAAGAATCTGAGACTTTTTCTATAGGAAAAATGTCTTAGAATTTTATGCTTTTTCTATAGGAAAATTTTCTCAGAATACGAGAATTTTTCTTTAGAAAAAATGTTTTAGAATCTACACCAAAAAAAACGTGGGTATTCAATACTAAAAATTTAACTAAATTTTAGTCCAAGAGGAATTGGTAACCAATACTAAAATTTTTTACGAATATTATTCAAAACCAGTTAAAATTACTAATTTTAGTTCTTTAAAGTTACTAAAATTAGTAACTAATTAGTAGATTTTGGTACAGTAGCACTTACTAAACCTTTTACTGTATAATTATTTTGCGTGTATGTCTCAGATTCTGAATTATTTTTCTTATAGAAAAAGAGAAGATATCCTCAGAATCTAAAACTTTTTGTGTAGAATGTTTCTGAATCTGAGTAAATGTGATAGACTAGAAATATCTCAGATTCTGGGATAATGTCTTACAATCGGAGTCCTTTCTTTTGGAAAATTATTTTATGAATATGTTTACACACAGAAAATAATATCGCAAATTTTATTTTAATTAAAATTTTATTTGTTTTTTAATTTAATTTCAATTAAATTTTTTTTATTATTTATATTATATTTTATTATTTATATTTATATTATATTTTATTATTTATATTATTTATAATTAATTGTTTAATTAAAATTTTAACTTTATTTTAATTAACATTTTAATTGTTTTTAAATTTAATATTAATTAAATATTTAATTTATTTAATTAATTGTTTAATTACATTTTTAGTTTTACTTATTTTTTTTGTTTTGTTTTTCGTGTGTGTGTGCTACTGGGTGTTTTTCTCTTGCATTGTTTTGCAGATAAAAAAAATACATAAGTTTAAACAGTTTGTTGAATTTTTTTTTATTTCTCATATAGTTCTTTGAATTCTCATTTTGTTTATAGTGTTATGTGTATGTATATAAAAGGTTTATAATCAACTTTATAAAATTGTCTCATTGACTTTGTCTTTACGGCATAAAAATATTTGGTAAAGACACATATTTTTAACCCTTTTTATTTAAAAAATGTTTTTTTAAATTATTTATTTTTTAAAAAATTTATTATTTTTAATTAATTTTTTAATTTATACAATTAAAATTTTAATTGATTTAATTTTTTTTTTAATTAAATTTTTAATTTATATAATTAAAATTTTAATTATTTTTTTTCAAATTTTAGTTAAATTTTTTTATTTATAGAATTAAATTTTTAATTAAATAAATATTCATTTATTTTTAATTAACGACATACAAATATTTTTAATTTATATGCGCATTTTAGTGATTGGTCCGGATTTAATTAATTTTTTAATTAAATCCACGAATTTTTTAATTAAATTTATTTTTTATTTTTTTCTGTGCAGAATCATTTTTTAAAATTACTTTTTCAGGAGAAACGTTTTCTATTGGAAATATGATTTAGAGTCTTTGACTTTTTCTATAACAAAAACTGTCTTAACTGGAAATTGTCATAAAATCTTAGACTATTCTTTGAAAAAAAAAATTCAGATGCTGATAATCTATTTTGTTAAAATGTATCAGCATCTGATACAATTCACATTTTAAAAAAAGGCTTAAGTCTCTCAAAAAATTTTAAAATATTAAAAAAAATTTTAATTTTTTTCCCCAACAGTTTTAAGCTTACACAAAAATGAAGAATCTGATTGTGATACATTCAGTTCAAGGAAAAGATCGAGAAAAATTCTTAAACATGTGGTGTTATGTAAATTTTTTGTAACAAAAAAATTGAAAAAAAATTTGGGCCCCCACCGAAATAAAATCCTGGATATGCCCCTGCCGGTACGTACCGGTATTATCGAAAAAATGCTTAAAATATAAAAAACGTAAAAAACTTTTTTTCAATTTTAATACTAAACACTAAGGGCGTAACATCAAATTTAAATTTTCGAATTTCATGTCGTTAGAGCTGATTGTGTTAAAATTTATGAACAAACTTTGCAAGGTCATCTTCAGTCGGCAAACAGCGGTCAAAGTTGAAAATTTACGTATTTCGCCAATTCATTTCCGAATTTTTTGACCAACTCCGGCTCAAAAATTTGTAAATTTGGCGCACTTTGTTGGAAAAATATTTAAAAAATTCCAAAACCGCGATTTTGGTTCACAGATGCTGATTTTTAAACATAAAAATTATTTATCCAAATTCGTCTTAAAAGTTAGAAAATGGTAAAAGCTAATGTTAAAAATGGCAAAAGCTAAAAAATATTTAAAAAAAATATAAAAACACGATTTTGGTCCTAAAATGCTGATCAACATCAGTGGACTAAAATCGCTGATCATCATTTATGGACCAAAATCTCGTTTTTGTATTTTTTTAATATTTTCAAGAAAACGCACTTATCATTTTCCTACTTTTATAATCTAAAAAATATTAAAAAAAATATAAAAACACGATTTTGGTCCGAAAATAATGATAAGCATCTGTGGACAAAAATCTGCGGACCAACTTTTGATACCAATTTTGACAAAAAAAAAAGATGTTATGTTAACAGATCAGCACATGTGAACTAAAATCGCGGTTTAAGATTTTTTAAATATTTTTCCAAAATTTCCTCAAATTTTACGCAAAATTTCCGAATTTTTGAGCCGAATTTGGTCAAAAAATTCGGACATGATTTTTGGTCGAAATACGTAATTTTTTCCACTTTGACCGCTGGTTGCCGACTGAAGATGACATTGTGGCATTTTTTCATAAATTTTCCCACAATCAGCTTCAAACTGGCCATTGATTGAAATTCGAAAATTTAAATATGACGGGACGCCCTACTAAACACGTATTTACGTATTTATTTTTAACATTTTTGCTAAAATTCCCTCTAAGACGTAAAAAAAATTAAGAGCGTTTTTAGGGGGTCGGCGGGGGACGTTGCAATTTTTTTTTCACGAAATATGACATTTTTAAGTAATAAAAAAAATCTACGAGTTTCGCGCTAAACTTAAAAAAATTATACTTTGGTGGAAAACCTCCTGCTAGTTTTCCAAATGCCTCCCCCGAAGTCCTATTAATATCAAAACAATCCTTGGGCACCCACATCGCAGGTTAAATAAAAATCATAAAGAAACTATACTCTACGAAAGGGGTTTAGAAAGTTTCTATTGGGAGACAAAATGACTCCATAAAAATTTCGTGAAAGCCAATAATTTTCTTCTGATCTCGCATCGCGGTTGAAGTATGGCTTTTTTTTAAATTTTTTCTTAATCCACTATGTGGGTGCCCAAAAATATTTTAATTTTTTTGAGACACCGGGGAGGCAACTTGAGTATGATTTTTCATTTACAAAAACCAAAAAAATTACAAACTTTCTATAATTTTTTTTTTGTAAAAAAAACATGTTTTTTAAGGAAAACCCGTTTCAATACCGGTACCGAAGGCAAAGGTTTTTGGATACCGGTATCCGATACCAAAACTGAGTTTCGGTATTGGTATTGGTACCGGTATTGAATTTAAAGGGTTTTGAAACGGATAACGGTATTGAAAAGGTATCGATTGCTAACATTGCACACTGGGTAATTTGAGCCAATTTTTAGGCCAAAAATAATTACAGCCAAAGTTTTAGACCGATATGGCTGAAATTTTAAATTTAAGAGTTTTTTGTGAACACGCACAGCTGGATTTTATGAATTTGGTAATCGTGGGAATTTTTAGGGTTGCCATCATACGAAAAAAAGGGAAAATACTGAATATCTCGAAAACGAATAGGCTAATTTTTTTGAAACTCGGCACGAAGAAAATACGCAAGAAGGCTAACAAAATGGCACATAAACCTGAAAAAAGCTGTTATTTTTTGAGTGGGCCTTGTACCACCTTAACGAAAAATTTTCAAAAAAAGTTCGTACTATTTCCTTCATCGAAGCCAAATATTGGTTTAAAACATTATTTTAATCAATTTTACTGACAACAAAATTATAAACAGCAACAGGGTTTTTTCTCTTAGTTCTTTTCCCAATCCAAACGTTAGAAAGTTCAAGGTATGGCAAGATGAGGCTGTCTGAAAGAAAATTGATATCTCAAAAAGTGCAAAAAAGTGCAACGGAAAATAAAAAAAAATGAATTCAGAATTATTTTCTTTAAATTTTTCATCAATCAAAAACACGGCACACCACGGCTAACATTATTAAAAGCTTATGCGAAGTTTATATTCATTGAAAAAGTCATTTATTTAAGGTTAAGTTATAATTACACGTTTTGTTAAAAAAAGCAATAACGTCCACCAAAATATTTTGCTATTTTTTTATTACTTAATATCCCGTCTCTTCTCCATATTATACACGATATCCTTCTTTATGTTTAATAGCTGAAAAAATCGTTTGAATTTATATCAAAATTAGGCGTTTTATATTGCACTGTGCACGTTTCTTGAAAATGCCGAATTCGACTGCCCGTCAATCAGTTTATATTTGTTTTTTGGAAAAACCAAATATGCAGTTATTTGCTTTAATATTTTCTAAATCGAACGTAATTAACAAAAACATTATTATTGTTAGTTCGAAAAATGATTTTTGGCCAAGATTTCGGTTCAAATTACCTACTGTGCATTGGTAAGGACTGATCGAATCCATTTTAAGATTAACTAACAATAAATCAATTTTAACTCGCAAAAAAAAAACGAAACCAGTAAGAAGATTAAAGTCGGGCAAGCCCGACCATATGATACCCTACACCAGCGTTTTCCGAAAAATGGGTCACCAGTCCAAACATAGATTTATCTTCCGATTGGATTTATCTTCCGTGAGATCTTTAATTAATGAAGAAAATACAAATTTACCAAATTTAAGTAAAATTGGCTCATTTTTGTTGCCAATCGACCGATTTGACTGAATATCGGTCGAAATTTATGTATGGGGTCTAAGTCTCAAAATGGTCCAATTATATTCAGATTTGGTTAGGCATCCAAAGTACACATTTAACACCTACAAACAACATTTTTAACAAATATTTCCTATTTTCATGAATTTTGAGAGATTATGTGAATATTGGGAGGGTGGTTTGTTTGGGGACTACAAGAACTAATCCGATTTCTTTAAAATTGCCAAATTTCGATAGGATACCTGTCATAATACGGTTATAAGGGTTCTAAACATGGACCGGTCTAGACATGGACCGATCTTTTCCAATTTCAGTAGGATTCGTCCTTGAGCCAAAGCAGGGCCGCTTTAAGGTATGGCGGGCCCTGGGCACACAAGAATTTGTGTGACTTCGCGATTGACAAATGGCGACGTTAACACATTTTCACTACTATGGGTACTATCGTTGACGTAGTAAGTAGGGATGAGATTTCCATGCAAATGCATGTTTTTGTCGATTGTCTAAAAAAGATATCGACCAATTATCTTTCCGAATCAAGAAATTTGCGTTAAAATGGAGTCGATTTGTTTTTGCATATTTTTGCATATTTTGGTGAAAATGCATATTTTTGCATATTTTGGTTTTAAATGCATATTTTGTACATATTTCAAACTTTTAAGTGCATATTTTTGCATATTTGGGCATAAATTAGAAAAAACCAAATTGAAATTGATTTGTTTCAAAAACTATTTTAAATTTTAAAAATTTATTTTGGAAATAAGAAAAATTATTAATTTTTTTTTTAATTTTTTTTATAGATTGTGTTAATTTCTAAAAAATCTTGCTTATATTAAGTTTTAAATGTTACTATTTAAGCCCGGCGTTACTTTCTGCTTTTTAAGAAGTTTTTCCTATGAAAACAAGATTTTTATTGCAGACATTTTATTTTTTAGTGCATATTTTTAGGTTTTTAGTGCATATTTTGAATTTTTTAGCGCATATTTTAAGCGCATATTTTCGATTTTTTAGTGCATGAAAATCTCATCCCTAATAATAAGCTAGGGCTCGATCTGTAGTTACAGAAAAAAACAATAAATAAAATTACTGAAAAAATATATCGCCATTAGGCACGTCTCCGAAACAGAAAATGCAAATTCCTTCATTTGTGTGTGCAATTCCTGATCATGTTGGTAACCCTTGCGAAATAATGTAAGAGATAACAAGTAGAAAAGTTAAATTCGACTTGGCCGAATCTCTGAATACCCGCCACAATGCCCTTTTTAAGTGTTAGTAAATTTTCTAAAGTGAAAAAATACAATATTTGATTAGAAATATTTAATTTTGTGTAAAACAACTTTTTTTTAAGTAATTTTTGAAAAAAAAAAAATATAATTAACTAAATTTTTTTTTGAGTGTAAAATTTTTTTTGAGTGTAAAATAAGGGTGGGATAGTGTTGTGTGAGATTTTATGCAGCAATATTTGGAAGCGCTAGAACCGCTCATTTTGTGAGGTTGGTAAAAAAAGTGTATGAGCCAAAAAATGGGGGAGGTCGGATAGGATCTAGGGGTCGCTCATCGGGGTCAAAGTCAGGCGTAGAGGGGAAAAAATCCACAAAAAGCCTCAAAACTCCCCTGGTTTTGCTCCTAGTGGGGTCAAATGTGAGACCGGCCCCCATTATTTTTTCCCCCTGAACATTTTTTCCAAACATACCTAAGCCCTATCTCCAATCCCTAAGGGGGGTCCCATACAAAGGTTCTATTTTTAAAAAATATTTCTTCTACCGCTCTAGCTGTCCTAAAAGTCATCCTAGAGGAATCAAATGTATGACCGATATTTTTTCAACACCAACATTTTCTTAGAACATACCTACCCCCTATCTTCAATCCTTAGGGTGGTCCCCATACATTTTTTTTTATTTTTTCTTAAATTGTCATATTAAATCAGCTCCTACCGGTCCAATGGTGCCTCCTAGAGGGGTCATTATCAAGACCAACCCCCATTAATTTTTAGCCCCCAACACTTCTTCTGAACATACCAATTCCATATCTCCAATTCCTAAGGGGTCTCCCACACAAAACGACATTTTTGTAAATCTTTCTTCCCCGCTCTAACTATCGCAGGGGTGACCCTAGAGAAGTTAAATGTGTGACCCACCCCCAATATTTTTTCAGCCCCAACATTTTCCCCAAACAAACCTACCCTCTATTTTTAAGCCTTAAGGGTGTCCCCACACAATTTTTTTTTTTTTTTAATTTTTTTTTATAAAATTTGCGCCTACCGCTTCCACTGTGCCTTTTAGGGACGGGAAAATGCAGACTGACCCCCATTAATTTTTGCCCCCTACATTTTTTCTGAACATACCTACGCCGTATTTCCACTTTGTAGGGGTGCTCCCCTGGGGAAAACTAAGTGTTTGAAACCAAATTCGGCAAAACGTCTGGACCAGGAGTGCTAATGTTTGCGCGTTTTAAAGAGCAGTGGGAAAATATAAAAGACAAACCGTACAGTCTTGGCATATAAGATGAGGAAGTGGCAGGCAACATAACAGCTCAAGTCCAAACTGGCATCAAGTTGTTTTGTTGGGCTTAAATAAAAGAAAAGCAACCCAGAGACGACTACAAGGAGTTTCTTGAAATTGTTTTATTATACCTTGGCGAAAATATTCCTAATAAGCATTTTAGCCCACCAGTCCTGCTCGATGGATGGCAAAAGGCATATATTGCCTAAAAATGTTTTTGTTCCGAAAATATATCGGTTTGGCCAAAAAAGAATTAAATGCACTTCTTGATGTGACCGTCTTCATCATAACAATTTACGTAAAAGCTTGGTTTAGCGCTACTAAAGCAATAGAAGCTCCAAATAATGATTTGAATTTTTTGAAAGCGATTGCCAATTATGCTTCAATTGATAAGATTCTGTCGCAACGATTGGTCAAAGATTCTGTGGACATCTCCACAGATGTGCTGTTGCTCTCGCACTATTTGATCCGAATATCTCTTGTGAAATAAAACAAAAATGTCGAATGCAATTTGTATATTTGAAGAAGAGAAAGAGGAATTGGAGGAAGAGTTATCTGACGATGAGATTGACGAATCGTCTAACGAAGACAGCGAGGAAGAAGAAGACAATGATATCGGGGAAGAAGATGCCTCAGAGGATAGCGGCGACAGTGGCAACAAGGATTGTAATCCTCCAGTACATGTTGTTGGATTCAAAGGTGTGAAAAGAATTAACATGGCATCGAAACAAGTGAATCAAGAACTCATGAAAACTGATTTAAGCCACTACGTCACAGCTGAGACTCCAAAATTTTTTGCACGCTTCGGAATAACAACAAATTTCATTGCTTCCGATCCAAATACTTGGGAAAATCGTCAGGACTACCAGCGAGCGCTGCAAATATTACGTAAATTACATGTTGTCAACGACGCTGCCGAAAGAGGCGTAAAATTAATAGAAGATTATAACAACGTGTTGTGCCGTAACGAGGAGGAAAAAATAGTTTTGCTTCAGGTCGTGGCCGAAAATCGGAAACAATATCCATCACACGATAAAAATTGGGCAGGTCATACCTTTGACTTCTCTACATACATTACTAATTTAGTTTTCCCCAGGGGAGCACCCCTACAAAGTGGAAATACGGCGTTGGTATGTTCATAAAAAATGTAGGGGGCAAAAATTAATGGGGGTCAGTCTGCATTTACCGTTCCTAAAAGGCAGAATGGGAGCGGTAGGCGCAGATTTTATAAAAAAAAAATTTAAAAAAAAAAAAAAATGTGTGGGGACACCCTTAAGGCTTTAAAATAGAGGGTAGGTTTGTTTGGGGAAAATGTTGGGGCTGAAAAAATATTGGGGGTCGGTCACACATTTAACTTCTCTAGGGTCACCCCTGCGACAGTTAGAGCGGTGAGAGCAAGTTTTACAAAAATGTCATTTTGTGTGGGAGACCCCTTAGGAATTGGAGATATGGAATTGGTATGTTCAGAAGAAGTGTTGGGGGCTAAAAATTAATGGGGGTTGGTCTTGATAATGACCCCTCTAGGAAGCACCATTGGACCGGTAGGAGCTGATTTAATATGACAATTTAAGAAAAAATAAAAAAAATGTATGGGGACCACCCTAAGGATTGAAGATAGGGGGTAGGTATTTTCTAAAAAAATGTTAGGGTTGAAAAAATATTGGGGGTCGGTCATACATTTGATTCCTCTAGGGTGACTTCTAGGACAGCTAGAGCGGTAGGAGCAAGATTTTTTAAAAATTGAACCTTTGTATGGGACCCCCCTTAGGGTTTGGAGATAGGGCTTAGGTATGTTTGGCAAAAGTGTTCAGGGGGAAAAAATAATGGGGGCCGGTCTCACATTTGACCCCTCTAGGAGCAAAAGCAGGGGAGTTTTGGGCCTTTTTGTGGATTTTTTCCCCTCTACGCCCAACTTTGACCCCGATGAGCGACCCCTAGATCCTATCCGATCTGCCCCATTTTTTGGCCCATGCATTTTTTTTACGAACCTCACAAAATAAGCGGTTCTAGCGTGTCGAAATCGAAAGCTCGTGCACTATCCCACCCCTAGTGTAAAATTTTTTTTGAGTGTATTTTTTGTTTATTTTAGTGTAAAAATATTTTTGAGTGAAAAAAATACGTTTTAAGATATTTTTGTGACTAACCAATGTTTTTAAGACATGTTTAACGGGTTTTCAACACGTGAGTTTAAGGTGAACTAATCTGATATTCACAGTTTTGCTAATAACTTTTGAACCACTGGACTGATTTGGCTGAAATTCAATACGAATCGACAATACGAACGACAAATATATACGTTAAGCTTCAGCATCCTAAGAATTCTCTTTTGAAATTTAGCGTGTTTTTTATCTTGTAAATTCACGAAAACCCCTTGACGAAATTCAGTCTTTTGCTCATAACTTTTGAACCACCGGACCAATTTCGCTGGATTTTAATACCAAGCTGACCAGATAAATGCCCACCATATACGCCGAACTTCAGAAGCCTCCGTAAAGTCTTTCAAAAGTTAGCGTGTTTTCAACAGACAAACAGACGGACGGACATCGCTAGATCGTCTTAGAATCGATCGAGGATCATAAATATATATACTAGGCTGGCAGGAGTGCACCCCGAATTATTTTTACATTTGGCCTAAAAATGCTATGCTAAAAATTTCAGCCAAATCGGACAACGTTAACACGAGACGCATCGAGGTCAAAGGTCAAACACACGAAAATAGCCATATTTTGATGAAAAACATTGAATAAATGGTGTTGTTTTTTGAATATATTGTAAAAAAGTGGTACACGAGTTGTTTTTAGTATAAGAAGATATATTAAAAATTTTTGGGTTTTCAAAAATTAACCCTTGTAAGCCGTTCGGGGTCAAAATAACCCAATTTTTACAAAATGACCTCTAAAACACGAAAATCAGCCCCAATTTTCAAATTTTATTGAAATAAATCAATGGAAAACGATATTTATATTCTATTCTATCATAAATACTCAGATATGAAATACTGTCTTTCTAGGATGTCATTAACCCGTTTCATGATAAGGCGAAAAATATGCATTATATTTGGCGTGGTTCTAAAAACTGATATTTTGATTTTTAAAAAATTTTTTTAAACAAAGTTAAGAAAAATGCTGAAAAAACCACAGAATCTTATAAAATATATGTTAGCATACAAAAAAAAAATTTTTGGGGGATATCTCTCGGATAGTTTGGCGGGGGCATCGATTTAAACTCGCGGATTTCAAGGAAAATTACTTTTTTGCCCACAATTTACTCAATATGGAAAAATTTGGTAAATATTTTAAAATTTCACAAAGTAATGGCCATAAATTATTAAAAACAATGCTAGACTTTAACCCGAAACGTTTTAGGAAAATGGAATAATAATAACCCGGTTTTTATTCGGGTCAAAGGTCACATTTTGGGATATTTAGAGTTTTTTTTTAGAAAAAGGCAGCTAAATATAAAATGTTTATTGCGATTTTTTATAAAACTTGGTACAATTATTGAACAAATTCAGAAAAATAATAATTGGATTTTTTTTTAAATTAACCCATAAATGAACATGGGGTCAAAATGGCCAAGTACGTCAAAATTGCTTAATAAAGCTTCCTATTTTTTTCGAGATCTAAAAACTTGTTATAATTATTGTGCGAGGTCAGAAAAATATTTTTTTTAATTAACCCTTAAATGCACATGGAGATCGAGAAGTGATTGTCAGTGTATTTCCATGGCGAACAGGAAATAGCGAGAGTTAAGTACAAGCTGAATTAGCAGAATAATCTGGCCGGGTTACGACCTCGAAAGAACTCGCTACCTACTTTCTCTTAACAGAAGAGAATGTCGTTTACTCACGGGAGTGGTCACGGTACACTGCCTAATTGCTTTCCACTCAAGAACAATTGGACTCATCTCTGATTCCAATTATAGAAGATGTGATGAACCGAATACGGATGAAACAGTTGAACATATCCTGTGCAAATGCCCTGCAAAGGCAAAGCAGAACTCGAGAATCTGAAAGAAATCGCAGTTATGGACCTTATGCGCGTTAAATTGTTTGCAACATGGACTAACGCGTTTTATCCTCGTCGCTGAGGGAACATGTGGTATTGTTAAGGACCAGCCGGTCTATGCGAGGAGTTCAAAATTTTGAGCTCCGCCACCCCTAACCTAACCTAAATGCACATGGGGTCAAGATGACCCAGCACAATAAAAATTCTTAATATATTTTTTTTCGATTTCTATAAACCTACTGACTTTTCACTGTGTATTATTTGGTGTACACACCAGTAAAATTATATTTTTATTCTATGAATATTGTGGAAGTTTTCAGGAGGAAGAAAGGATATCAAACTTCCTCTCACAATGTCCGGCATGCACCAGTTGAAGTGCCAAATACTTTTGTAGTCCGGTACGGACGGAACTAACATGTTAATCTGGTATAGATATCGGCAAGTTCAACGCGTTCATCCGGGATTTCGACTTGTTCAGTTAGGATCCCTTCGAGATCTCTTGATTTTTCTACCCTATCTCTACCTTTGTCTAGCCTTTCATTTTACAATTTCTGTTTTACCCTTTAATTTTACTATTTCTGTTTCTGCAACGAGACCATGTTTTTTCAAAGGACCCATATAAGCTGACCATGAGGAAGCTGCCTGCTTATCTATCCTAACTTTATCATAACAATCTATAATGCATCAAAATTTATAAAACATTTTCTTTTAGTGTACCGTGTGTTTGAGATACTTAAAAGAGATTCTTTCTATGGTGGTTTTGATTGACTCTTCCATTCAATCCACACTTACCTTACAATGGGCTGGTAATCGCGTTGGTATCCAGGACACACTATTTGAATCTTGTGTACCAGTCAATTGATCGACCGAATCAAGGTACAATGTTAATGGTTGTGTCGGTGATGCATAAGTTAATAATTGCTTAAAATGTGCTGTTAAAGGTACCAAGTCATCGGGTATATTTTCAAAAGGTAACATATAATTGTAGGAAATCTGTGTGGAGAAAAGATTGCTAATTTGGACATACCGCTGGTGTTGCAGGTAATTTTCAACCCACCTGTTGACATATGGAAATAAGAGTTGGTGTTAAAGCACTAGAATCAGGTGTGGTACCCAAAAAACGTATTATATTTATGGGCCGCTGATCTGCAAACCACTCAGTTGCTACTAAAGCAGCACTTTTGGCTAATAGCGAAGTCTTACCGCAACCTCCTTCGCCATAAAGGACAAGTGGTTTATCTGAATCCCCCAGCATATGACGCTTGATGTGTTCTAAATTTTCTTCGCGTCCATAAAAGACCTTTACCGAATTATTACAAGCGTGCAAATGCTGAAGGATTTCAGTGACTATCTGTCCCTGTGCACTGGAGTCTTCTTTGCGCATAGCTCTATCAACTAATTTAACAATGTTTTTATAGAAATGTGATATAAAATGATTTAAATATTCCTCGTGTGTCTCAATATCAAGACCTTCCCGACCAATCCATTCGACGGTATATTTCTGTGAATTACTTGATTCCATTTTTGCCGGCAATCGATTATCTCTTAAATCGCCTAGAAGCTTAGCTGATTCTGTATCCAAACTACGATTTATAATATCGACAAATAGCGAAGCTTTCTTCAGATTCTGCAGATTTATATTGTTGATGTAACGTACATAGGATAGGCAATGATTTTTAGTGTTCTTAACATCTAAAATTCCATTGATGACCTCACGTTCAGTAACTAAAGATAGATGAGTTTCAAAGGGTTAATATAAATAAAATATATTTAATTTTATCCACTAAATGGTTGTATCAAATAATATCCAATTGTATTATTTTAGATATTACAACATAAACATTGATAAAATTTGATTCGGGATTTGGTCAATTCAAACTATATCAAGTTGATCTTAGGATATCTATTTTTATATAATTTGATGCACATAACCAGAATACGGATCTAATTATATATGGAGAAACTAGCTTATCATCCCGG
This sequence comes from Pegoplata infirma, assembly GCA_963921195.1. Lineage (NCBI taxonomy): Eukaryota > Metazoa > Arthropoda > Insecta > Diptera > Anthomyiidae > Pegoplata > Pegoplata infirma. Next base: position 184,285,220 of record OY992536.1, read on the forward strand.
TACTTCGTTACCGGTTGTATTGAATACCGGATAATAGAAGGATCAGAATTACTCTACCGATTTCAAGAAAATTCCCCTACGTAGTCTTTGTTATGACTAATTTTGTTAGTTTCAAACTTCATATTCCCTGTGTTTGTTGTAAACACAATCATAAAAAGTCTCAAAATTTAAAATTATTTGTCAATTATGAGACGATGTGGGTAGCAGGCCTTTATTTTTTTTAAATTTTCAAACAAAATTTGAATTTTTTATGATTGTTTACAACAACCACATGGACAAAATTGAGTTATGATTGAGTTATGACTTTTTTGTGAATAGGCCCCTTAAACAATTAAATTTGAATAATTTTCGAGCCCTTATTTCGGGATTTTGAATTTTAAGTGAATGAATATTTCAGTGAATAAAGAAATTCGAATAAAAATAAGTTTGAGTGAAAAAACATATAGAGAGAAAAAATATGGAGTAAAAAAAGTTAAATACGAAAAATTTTAGTAAAAAGTATCATTTCATATTGTTCCCTGCTCTATTCCTTTTCGTTCCATGTTCTAAAATTTAAAATTTTAAAATATGTCCTTCTCTTGGGTGTTATTTTTGGGGCTTCTAGTTTAATAGTTCGATAGGTAAAAATAACCATTTGCCCTCTTTTCCCCTTAAAATTAAATTTTCCAAAAACTGTTTTTTGCGCTAGGTGCTCCTTTATTTAAAATATCAAGTTTCTGAGCCATTATTTCAAGAAATATAAGAATAACCAAAATTTACACTTTTTCATTATTATGGAACAAAGAAAAAAGTACCAAAAGTACACTTTTTTACCCCCGTTAGAAACGGAATTTCCAAAAAGAACATCTTCCAGAATGATTTTTCTTCACCAAAGGATCCTCTTTTCCAAATTTAAATTTTTTTTGCCCCACTAAGGGCGGATTACTCATTGAAAAGTTAGCTGCTAACTGCCGATTTAACGGAGCCTTATGTCAAAATTTGTATGAAAAAGTTAAATTTAACGGAGAGTTATTTAATAATAAGCCTAATTTTAAAAACATATTTTTCCCAGAATGTTTTTTTTTTACCGAATTCTAGGAAATATAAAAAGTTTCTATAAATATTATTTCAGGAAATAAAAAAGAACCAAAAAGTGTACTTTAATAAAAGGTACTTTTTATAAAAGGTACTTTTTATGAAAGGTAATTTTTATAAATGGTACTTTTTATAAAAGGTACTTTTTATAAAAGGTACTTTTAATAAAAGGTACTTTTTATAAAAGGTACTTTTTATAAAAGGTACTTTTTATAAAAGGTACTTTTTATAAAAGGTACTTTTTATAAAAGGTACTTTTTATAAAAGGTACTTTTTATAAAAGGTACTTTTTATAAGGTACTTTTTATAAAAGGTACTTTTTATAAAAGGCATTTTTATAAAAGGTACTTTTTATAAAAGGTATTTTTTTATAAAAGGTACTTTTTATAAAAGGTACTTTTTATAAAAGGTACTTTTTATAAAAGGTACTTTTTATAAAAGGTACTTTATATAAAAGGTACTTTTTATAAAAGGTACTTTTTATAAAAGGTACTTTTTATAAAAGGTACTTTTTATAAAAGGTACTTTTTATAAAAGGTACTTTTTATAAAAGGTACTTTTTATAAAAGGTACTTTTTATAAAAGGTACTTTTTACAAAAGGTACCTTTTATAAAAGGTACTTTTTATAAAAGGTACCTTTTATAAAAGGTACTTTTTATAAAAGGTACTTTTTATAAAAGGTACTTTTTATAAAAGGTACTTTTTATAAAAGGTACTTTTTATAAAAGGTACTTTTTATAAAAGGTACTTTTTATAAAAGGTACTTTTTATAAAAGGTACTTTATATAAAAGGTAATTTTTATAAACGGTACAGAATTTTCAGAAAGAACTTGTTCCAGAATGTTTTATTTCACTAAAGGATCCTACATTCCATATTTCAAGTTTGAATTACCATAATTTCAGTAAATAAAAAAAGTACCAAAAGTAAACTTTTTTACCCATTTTAACCCCGTAGAATCAACATTGGCAAAAACCCAGCCTTAGTGAATCTTTTTTTCTAGGAAGTGATCCGTCTTTGCAAATATCCAGTTTCTAGTACCATTATTTAAAGAAATATAAAATGTCCCAAAAGTACAGATTTTTACCCTTTTTAGCACCTTAGAATCAAAATTGGCAAAAACCAAGCCTTTGTGGATCCATTTTCCGGGAGGTAAACAATGTTTACTAAACATACATTCCAAATTTCAAGTCTCTATGACCATTATTTTAGGAGATATAAAAAGTACCAAAAGTACAGTGTTTTACCCTTTTTACCACTTAGAATCAACACTGGCAAAAATCCAGCCTTAGTGGATCTATTTTCCGGGAGGCAAACCAACATTCCAAATTTCAAGTCTCTATGACCATTATTTAAGGAGATATAAAATGTACCAAAAGTACAGATTTTTACACCTTTTACACCTTAGAATCAACACTGGCAAAAATCCGTCCTTAGTGGACCTATATTCCGGGAGCAGAACATACAGTCCAAATTTCACTGTGACAATTTTTTAAGGAAATATTAAAGGTACCAAAAGTACAGGTTTTTACCCTTTTTACCCCCTTAGAATCAACATTGGCAAAAACCAAGCCTTAGTGGATCTATTTTCCGGGAGGTAAACCTACATTCCAAATTTCAAGTCTCTATGACCATTATTTTAGGAGATATAAAACGTACCAAAAGTACAGTTTTTTACCCTCTTTATCCTTTAGAATCAACACTGGCGAAAATCCAGCCTAAGTGGACCTATATTCCGGGAGGAGAACATACACTCCAAATTTCAAGTCTCTATGACCATTATTTCAGGAGATATAAAAAGTACCAAAAGTACAGTTTTTTACCCTTTTTACCCCCTTAGAATCAACATTGGCAAAAATCCAGCCTTAGTGGATCTGTATTCCGGGAGGTGAACCAACAGTTCAAATTTTAAGTCTCTAGCTTCAGCGGTTTGGGCTGGGCGGTGATGAGTCAGTCATTCAGTCAGTCAGTCAGAGGCTACTTAGGGAGTGGAGATAGGGCGTAGGTATATTTTAAAAAAATGTTGTTGGGTAAAAATAATTGGGGGTCGGTCTCACTAATGACCCCTCTCGGACGCACCATTGGACCGGTAAAAGCTGATTAAATAAAACAAATTTACAAAAAATAAAAAAAAAATTGTATGGGGACCGCCTTAACAATTAGAGATAGAGGGTAGGTTTTCAAAGAAAATGGTTGGACTAAAAAATATTGTTGGTCGGTCATACATTTTGTTGCTCTACGGGCACTATTAGGGCAGTTAAAGCGGTTGGAGCAAATTTTAAAAAATGTCGTTTTGTGTGGGAGCCTCCTTAGCAATTGGAGATAGTGTATTAGTTTGTTCCAAAGAAATGTTAAGATGTAACAATTAATGTGGGTCGGTCTTATAAAGGACCCCTCTATGACGCACCATTGGAGCAGTAGAAATGATTTTAAGATTGGAAAATTACAATAAAACTTTTTCAAAAAATTTAAAAAAATAATAATAATCGTTATCCCACGATCCTCCTGGGCAAAAAATTTGTAGAATCGATAGATGTTTTACACAAAAAAATTTCAAAAAAATCAAAGAGTACCAACATTTTCAAAAATGAGATTTAAATTTTAAAACTTAAAAATCACATACTAGAGCGCTTTTAATAATTTTTTTGGGATTTTTTTTTTAAAGTACGTAAAAAACAAAAATTTTGAAAAAAATTTAAATTTGGAGCATTATTGAAGAAGTTGTATGTAAAAGAAGTTTGAGTAAAGGAACAAACTACCAATTTTTAAAAATTCGATATCTTTTGAACGGGTCATCAAAAAAATCTGAAAATTTATCACGAAGGAGTTTTCGAAGGTTTATTAAACTGTAAACAAATTGGGAAAATCTTAAAAAAAAATTTCAAAGTGTCCGTGTTGACGTGGAATGATCCGTATATACTTTATGGGGTCCTAGACCGATATTTTGATGAGTTACACACCACGGAATGACAAATTGAGTATATCCCCATAAAAAGTACTAAAGTACTGACTTTTCTATCCCTGATGGACATGTCATTTTCACTTACCTGACATAAAATAATTATGAACCGCATCCTTAGTCATTTTACCACTGGCACCTAAAGATGCCGATGCTTTCCTTAACAATTTCTGCATTTTACCCAAAGTATCCCACCAGATGCCCTGATCTTCGGCTTGTAGCTTTGGAACACGCTTGTTATTGAAATTGATTAAAATAGATGAAATAGGCTGGAGTACTGATATGGGAGGTACAGCATTACTGTCCTTTTTATACCATAAATCAAATATAGCACGATCGACACCCATTGAAGTCAACTCCTCGCAAATCAGTTGTAATTCTGAGGAAACAATATAAGTCGGTATGGGACGATAACCGTATTTTTGGCCCAAAAATACCACAAAATTTGGACCCATCGATAAACGTTGACAGTTTTTAATTTCACGCATACACAGTTCAGTGGTCATGTGATCGTCGGTGGCTTCATCACGAACACCCCAACGCATGTCAACAACCTAAAGGTTTTTTTTATGAGAAGAAACATATTTGAAATTAAAATTTCTTGCAATGACCTTGACGTTATGTAATCTAAAATATTGTGAAATACCTGAAATTCTAAACCATGTTTTTCACGACAATAATCCTTAATGCGGGGATAACATTTCGCCATTAATGAATTACGTTCCATGGTGGTATCTTGGATGTTGTGGAACATTAAAATTTAAAATTATTTAATCAGTTATTTAATTTTATTAAAAACAAAAACCAAAACCTACCCGTAAACGTTGAACTAGTAAAAATTCGTACAATTTTTGAACTGACCGGTGGCAACGACTCTAACGAACCCGCAAATATCGAATCTATGGTACGATCATCCATTTTTATTAAATTATTTTAATTTTTTTTTCAGAAAATTTTAATAATTTTTCATTATTTTTTTCTTTTGCTGCTTAAAAATGTGAACTGTTTTCAATGAATTCCGTTGTACGTTTAACTTGAAATGAAGGTGCATAAATAATCAAAAGTCTTGGAGTTTGTTTGATCGATATTTTGGCAATCAAACAAAACTAAAAACATGAATTAAATGAAATGTAACAGATGATAGACAGAACAAGACATGCAGTTAATATATGATTTTATTTAGCAAAAATATATTAAAAATAATGCTCCATAGTTACAACACCAATTCAAAATAATTTTGCGAAATTTAAAAATGTATGGATAACAAAACTACTATTTACATATATTTTAAAAATTTTATGTGAAAACATCAAAAAAAAATCAATTACAAACTACATTTATTTAAATAAAAATGTTATTGAATTTCCTCCAAATACAACATTTGTCATAATTGATTACTCAAGTAATAAAGTCAATTACTGAAAAATTTAAATCAAATAATAAAGTTATTGAATCAATTACTTTAGTAATGTAAACAATTTTAAGAATTCTTGCATTGTGTTTGCTTTGTTTTTATTTTTTTCATCAGTTCAAAAAATTGTTTTTCAAGTTTTCCAAAGTTTTTCCAAATTTTGCGGATTTTTCTAAAATTTTTAAATTTTTTTTCTGAATTTTGAGAACATTTTTGAAATTTTTGATCTTTTCTGAGCTTTTCTTCCATATTTCTAAGATTTTTTTTTCAATTACTGAAAAAATTAAATCAAATAATAAAGTTATTGAATCACTTACTTTATTAATGGAAAAAAATTTAACAATTTTTGCATTGTGTTTGATTCGTTTTTATTTTTTTTTTTTTTAGTTCACAGTTTAGACTTTTCCAAGTTTTCCAACGCTTTTCCGAATTTTACGGATTTTTCTACAACTTAAATTTTTTTTCAGGATTTTGAGAACATTTTTGAAATTTTTGACCTTTTTTGAGCTTTTTTGTATATTTCTAAGATTTTTTTTTTAGTTTCAATGAAAATATCTACTGATTTGTAACAAATTTTTTAAAATTGTAATAAATTTTGCTAAATTTTCTGAATTCTCTAATTATTTTATTTTAATTTTTCTAATTTTTTTTTGTAATTTATAATATTTTTTATAAATCATTTTCAAATTCAAAAAAAAAATCCGAATTCGGGGCACGCTACACTCATTTTGAACCCACATTTTTTTTTGGTACAGTTACCAAAAATGTTTTGCCAAATATTAGTTAACTGATTTTTTTTTATTTCAACTTAGTTCATACACATTTGAGGACTCCATTGGGTTCGTACCCGATAGGTCCAGACCCCAATGGGCCTAGGCCTAGTTGGGCTCCTTAAAAATCGTCATAGTTTTTGATACAAAATTTGTGTCCGTTTCGCTCTACCTGGCTTAGTTTTTGAGATACGTGATTTTAGGGGACCACTAGGGTTTTGAGAATTAAAAAACTCGATAACCTCAAAAATATTACTCGGAGAGCTTTTGGTCTTGTTCTCCGTGTTGAAAGCTACAAAAATTCTTTTGGACTTTTTGTTGTGTCGCCAATATTTACCGAGATATAAGCATTTTAAAATTTTCGGGATGGTAACTTTTTTGGATCCAAAGTTAGGACCCATGTAAAGAGGGCCAGCGATACTGTGGCGAGCTCAAGAACCAATAACGGCCTCCATTTTGCTCCATCTGGCTTAGTTTCCGAGATTGCGTCATTTTAAGTTTTCTTAAAAAAAATTACAATTTATTTTTGCTAATATTAGCAAAAAAGCTTGTAAAAATTTGGTCAACTCAATTTTAAATTTAGCAAAAAAAAAATTAGTTAAATTTTTTTTTAAATTGCTAATGGGCTAAATGAAGTTTACAAGATATCTTTGCTAACATGCTAATCTGTACTAAAAATTTGCTAAAGGTTAGCTTACTAGCATTAGCCAAAAAAACAATTAGTAAATCTACTAATGTATTATTTTCAGTGTAGTATATATATTAGGGTGGCACAAATAATAAGTTTTTTTGAATTTCGTTGATCCCCGGGCAAAATATGGTTCGTTTTGGTCTGAAAACTCTTTGTTTAAGTTTTTAGTCAAATCGACCAAAATTAACCCGTGCCTTTGGTGGGTAAAAGTTTTGACCCAAAAAATGTTTTTTCCATACAAACAAAAAACTGTTGTTTCGATTTTTAATGTTTATATTATTTATATATGATAAGCTTATTTATTAACGACAAAAAATTTAATTTTGGTGGGAAAAAACCTTTCGCTTCAAAATTGACTTCGAAAAAATATTAGGGCCGTTGGGGTCCTACTCTAAAAATGTTTTAATTTTTATACCCTCCAGATACAGTATGGGGGTACACTCACTTTGTCATTTCGTGTGTAACGCATCGAAATATCGGTCGGGGACCCCATAAAGTATATATATTATTCATCAGTGATCGATTCTAAGACATTCTAGCGATGTCCGTCCGTCCGTCTGTCTGTCTGTCCGTCCGTCTGTAGTTAACACGATGGAGTCCAAAATAAAGTCCAAGTTTGTCATAAATATGTCTTATGGTCCTAGGCAGGTTAAGTTCGGAAATGGGCCAAATAGAACCAGGGGGAAAAAAGTTCCCCCATGAAGAACTAAACCAACCTCTTAAAAATTCCAATATTTCAAACGTTTTTATACCCTCCACTCTAGTGATAGAGGGTATATATAAGTTTGTCATTCCGTTTGTAACACCTCGAAATATTGGTCTAGGACCCCATAAAGTATATATATTCATGATCCTCGATCGATTTTAAGACGATCTAGCGATGTCCGTCCGTCCGTCCGTCCGTCTGTCCGTCTGTCCGTCTGTCTGTCTGTCTGTCTGTCTGTCTGTCTGTCTGTTGAAAACACGCTAACTTTTGAAAGACTTTACGGAGGCTCCAGAAGTTTGGCATATATGAGGAGCCGCAGAACAAAACGTACTTTTTCGCATATTAACATTTTTTGGGAAATTGAGGTTTATTTATTTCGCCCCTTTAAAAAACTGCATGAACCTGAATATGGTAACAAGTTTTTTGCTTATCAAGATATGCATCAAACTGCCATAAGTCACCACATTATATATTAAGGATGTTTATTATAAAACCACTTTTACTTTGGAAAAAGTACGTTTTGTTAAAAAATAATGAAAAAAGTACGTTTTGTTTAAAAATAATTGAAAAACGACGCTTTGATGTGCGTATTTTTTTAGACGATACTATTTTGATCGAGTGTTTTAAAAATGTTCTTATATATTAAAAACTACAAAATAGCCTCATTGGCTCATATTTAGATACGTTACACACGAATTGGCAAAGTTAATGTACCCCCATACTGTAGTTGTGGGGTGTAAATAGATCAATAACAAGAATATGGAGAAATCCTTCACTGGCCTGCAAGAAGGCCTCAAAAAATCTTGGTGGGCATTTAAATGTATATGGAATATAAGAGTAAAATGGCATATTATAAAATTATGAATAATCTTGCATATGAAATACAATGAAAAAAGTACGTTTTGATAAAAAATTAACAAAAAAGTACGTTTTGTTACACACCAATTTTTAAGGAATCCATTTTCTTGATGAAAAACAAAAATAATTCACGCTATGGAAATTTTTTCTGATAGATTTCGAACCAAATAATGTAAAAAGAACAAAAAATCAATTTGTCAAAAAATGCGAAAAAGTACGTTTTGTTCTGCGACTCCTCATATGTTGGACATTTACCTGGTCAGGTTGGTATTGCAATCCAGCGAAATCGGTCCAGTGGTTCAAAAGTTATAAGCAAATGAGTGAATTTCGGCAAGGGTTTTTCTGGAATTTACGAGATAAAACACACCGTAACTTTCGAACGGCAATTCTGAGGGTGCTGAAGTGTGGCATATATATTTACCGTTCCTCTGGTCCGGTTCGTTTTAAATTTCAGCCAAATCAGTCCAGTGGTTCAAAAGTTATTAGCAAAACCGTAAATTTCAGATTAGTTTCACCTTAAATTCACGTGTTGAAAACCCGTTAAACATGTTTTAAAACCATTTGTAAGTCAGAAAAATATTTTAAAAGGTATTTTTGTCACACAAAAATATTTTTACACTAAAACAAAAAAAAATACACTCAAAAAAAGTTTACATTCAAAAAAAATTTTACACTCAAAAAAAACATTGGTAAATTATTTTTTTTTCAAAAATTAATAAAAAAAAGTTTTTTTTACAGAAAATAAAATATTTTTAACCAAAAATGTTATTTTTTTCACGTTAGAAAATTTACTATCATTTAAAAAGGGCATTGTAGAGGGTATTCATAGATTCGGCCAAGTCGAATTTAACTTTTCTACTTGTTTTTTTGTATTTTTGTGAAACAAATGAAACATTTTTATGTTCGCAGAAGTTTATAGTCCTGCGCTGGGACCCAAGGGGATTAAAAAATTTTTTTTGCCCGTTCCTTTTTTAAGGGCGTGGATAAAAAATAGTTTAAATAATTATAAAACTATACTACTTTAGTGCACAAAGCAGACAAAAATGAACTTGTAAACATATACCGCGAGGGCCAAGGAGCTCACCGACCCCACCCCCACCTTGTCCCCTCAAAACACGCCCAGTCACAATTTTTTTTTTTTTAATTTTTTTACATGTTGGAGGGTATAAAAGATTCAGCAAAGCCGAATTTAGCACTCTCACTTGTTTTTTTTTTAGTTTGGACTTGAAAGGATTTTAGCTAAGATGTTGGTTTTAATGACACATATCCACAAAAAAATATTATTTCTGTCTGTGACATCTTTATCGTGCACAGAAAAAAATAAAAAAATATTTGAGTAAATTTTTAATACTATTTAGTAAAAAATTACTCAATTTTGCACCAGTAAACGATTTAATAGTATTGAGTAAATTTTTAATAAAAATTTATTAAATGTTTGAAAAAAATTTGAGTAAATTTTTAATTGACACAATTAAAAATTTACTCAAAATTTATTTATTTATTTTTTTTTTTTAAGTTTAAAAAAGTTTAAAATTTTTTTACAAAAAAAAACAAAAACTTTGTTTTTTCAAACTTTAACAAACATATTTATGTCTCAAGAACATAGGAAAATTTTATAAAGACGATTACAAACTTTCATATACATACACAAGAAACTATAAACTAAACGAGAATTCAAAAAACTATGAGAGTTTAAAAAATATTAAAAAAAACTATTAAATTTTTATTAAATTATTTACTTAAATTGTTTTTAGAATTTTTAAGTAAATTTTTAATTGCGTCAATTAAAAAATTACTCAAATTTTGTTTTTAAATTTAAACAAGTGATTACTCAAAATTGTTTCCTCCATATTTTTTTCTTGTGTTCTGAAATTTATCAAAAAACTCCACAAAAATTAGTTTTTTCCAGTTTTTTCAAATTTTATATATGGTCACAAAAAATACTTTTGAAGATTGAAGATTCGTTTTGGTAAAAAAAACTCTATGTTTAAATTTTTAGCCAAATCGGACAATTTTAGCCCGTGCCACTGGAGGGTTAAAGTTTTTTCTACAAACAAAAAAAAAATAAAAATTTTAATTGCCAAACTTTAACTCACCCGCGGCACAGGTTAAAATATTTGACTAAAAACTTAAAAATAGAGTTCTTAGACCAAAACGAACCATATTTGGTCCGGCAATCGACGAAATTCGACAAAAGTAATTTTTTGTGATAAAAGTAATTTTTTGTGATAGCCCGGGTGAAAATGACCATGCATGTTCATTAGGGTGGCAGCGAAATTTCAACTTTGGATTTTTAACCTTGTCGGGTCGGAATATTGTGCCACATGATCTAAAACTGATGTGGACAAAATTTCACACAAATAGGATAACTCTAACCCGTGCCCCTTTGAGGTCAAAGTTTACAAGGTAAAAAAAAAATTTCCATATAAGCAAAAAAATTTTTTCGATTTTTTTTTATTTTGGAATTCAAAAACTTGTCCGATCGAAATGAACTTTTTTGCCATTAATAAGCTAAACATTCAAAAATAAAAAAATAAAGAATCGAATTTTTTTTTTCATATCATATCCGAACTTAACCAGCCTAAGATCAAAGGACATATTCCTGCCAAATTTCAGGAGCCTATCTCTTTTACTTCCACAGACGATAGGACAGACGAACATCGCTAAAATGTCTTAGAATCGATCACTGATCAATAATATACATATTTTATAGGCTCCTAGATGCGTTACACACGGAATGACAAAGTGAGAATACCCCCATACTGTGGTTGGAGGGTATACAAAATCGACAGAGACGTTTATAATATCAATTGTAATTCGAAGATTCCAATTGTAATTCGTAAAATATCAATGGAAATACAGTTGATATTTTTCGAATTACAGTTGGAATTTTCGAATTACAATTGATCTTTTACGAATTACAATTGATCTTTTACGAATTACAATTGATCTTTTACGAATTTCAATTGGAATCTTCGAATCACAATTGGAGCATTCGAATTTCAAATGGAATCTTTGAATTACAAATGGAATCTTTGAACTACAAATGGAATCTTCAAAATTACAAGCAGAATCTTCGAATTACAATTGATCTTTTACGAATTACATAAAAATTGTGCTCGATATTCAGTTAAATCGGTCTATTGGCAACAAATAGAAGTCCATTTTGCTCAAACGTGTGGACTTGGGACACATTTTCAGAGAAACGCTGGTGTCGGCATTATATTCTTGTTTATTAAAAATTAAAAAAATATATAAAAAAAAATTTAAACTTTCTTAGTATAATGAGGGTCAAAAAAGTACACTTTTTTAGTAAAGTCAGTACAATCCTGAAAATGTAATTTATCATCCCTGACTCAAAAATAGTTGAACCGATTTTGATGAAATTTTTAAGGAATCTGTAGAATAGTCTAGTGGGAGACACTTTGAAGTCTGATTTTTGACACTCAGTACGGTGCTTTAGTTAATGTTTCATTTGTTTCCGTTAGGAAAGTCCTATTATAAAGTATGAAACAATAAAATATTTCAAACTTACTAATTCAAATATTTTAACCAAGAGTAAAGACAACGTTAACTTTCTTCGGCTAATATGGGAATGTCATTTCAATGAAAATTTCACCCATATTTGCTACGGGGCATTGAAAAAAAGTATTAAAATCCATTTAAAATATGTTTTAATTCTTTTACAAACAGCCGAGTTTGCGTTACATAGAAATTGTTCTCCCGAATTCTATTCGTAGCTTGGAAATACTTTAAGAAATGGTGTAAGCACTTATTACTTTTATTTTTTGTTCATTCAGTGATTTAGAAAAGTTCACCATTATACCCTGAACTGTTTGACATGAATATCCTGTTGATGGTTTATTTTTCTTCAGAACTTGTTTGCAACAGGTTTATAGTTTTTTTCTATTTTATTGTTAGTATTCGTGACGTTAATTTAAGGGCGTTATTCCCTTTACACACTGACAATAAGTTGCGTGCTCAGTGAGCACTGAGTTACATGGAAATTTTCTATTCCATTTCTCTGTCAAACGCATTTCAAGGCAATCAAGACATTATTTTGCAGTGCTTTCAATGGCATTTTAAGTTTTGGCATAATGGGGCAGAACTAAAAACTGAAATAAATCTTGTACGCTAGTTCGGGTGAGAAACGAATTTTCTCTGTAATGCCTTGTGCGATAGATTGGACAATCGAATACGAACGGATGTGATCTACTGGATAAACGAGTACTACGAGCATGCACCCGCGTCTCAGGAACACTTACCGTGGTGATATCGATAGAATAATGGCAAACACCCCACATTCCAATGATGCTCCAATAAGTCAATAGTGCTGGATACCCTACTGTCATTGATTAGCTTTAACGCAATCCTTTGCACCCGGTCCAGAAGCTCCTGCCCAGGTATAGGAGTTTTATTCCATTTTCAGTCGGATATAGGAGGTTTTAATAGTAAGAATGCTTCAACGCTAGTGTTGAAATACAAACTAGTCCCGGTGACATATTAACGTTGAAATCTTGAGAAACCCTTTTAACTGCACGTGCTCAAAAAGGTGGAAAACTTTGTTGCTAAAAAATAATTCAATACAAGCTGTATAATATTAAGAGGTCCCTGGGGAACTTGTACGTCATTGACGGTTTAAAAACTTTTCAATCATCAAACGAAAATAAAAAAACGAGAAAGAAAATTAGGGCTTTAAAGTTTATTTTAGTCCTTCAGTGGTGAATTTTTACCCCTTTAAAATATAGATCCTTTAAATAAGAATTATCCTTGTGACAAAGTTTTAAAGTCTAGCTCTTTAAGTTTCGACTTAAACGTGTTTTACAACAGGTATCACCCCATAGTTCATTGACGTGGGTGTTTGAACTTGTTTTTTTCTACGATGTCTTCTGTCGTTTACATTCAGTAACGAAAGTATGTTTAGTAAAACTTTTATTAGAACTACTAAAGTTTGCTTACCAGTTGCAAAAACAGAAAAAAATAATAACGATAAGTTCAAAGTCATGTTTGTTTATACATATACTATGTACCAAGATTAGTGAATATATAACTATTTACGTATTGTTTACCAACAGATTTCTTGTTGTTTTTTTTTAATATTAATTTACATGCAGAAACTAAATACCTCTGAAGTGTCAAAATTATTATGAAACAGATATTACTTATTAAATGTGCATAATGCACATTAGAGTGTACCTTGTAAAATTCATTTCCAAAATCGTATTGATCTTAATTCAGACCATTCTTTCGTAATTTTAACGTATTACCATGCACAGTGGGTGGAAACAAATGTAAACTGTGGATTAATTCAGAAAATCCCTTTATTATTATACCCTCCACTCTGGTGATAGAGGGTATATATAAGTTTGTCATTCCGTATGTAACACATTGAAATATTGGTTTAGGACCCCATAAAGTATATATATTCATGATCCTTGATCGATTTTAAGTCGATCTAACGATGTCCGTCTGTCTGTCTGTCTGTCTGTCTGTCCGTCCGTCTGTCTGTCTGTCTGTTGAAATCACGTTTTTGGCAATAATCCGGAACCGATTTTAACGCTTGGGGTACCAAAAGTTGCGGAATTTATCCAGGCAAAAACTAGTGTATTTTTTTTTGAAATCGGTTAAGTACTTTAAAAGTAATGAGTGAATTACTGAAAAAACTCTTAGTGATTTTCATCATAACCCTAAATTAATTCATATTTTGTGTAGATACATACATAACAAAGAATACGGAAATGAAAAAAAAACGGAGAAAAAGAAAAAAATGTTTACAAAAAAACTTTAAAATATGTAAAACAAAATCTAAATTTAATTAAAAAAAAGTTCGTTAATTAATAATAAAAAAATTAATTGTTATTTTTATGTACAAAGCATGTGTGTGTCCGTTTTTTTGCTTCGTCATATTAACGGGGTTGCCAGACTTTTTTTGGCTTTGTCGCAAACTCGGATGTAAAATATCGCCAAAATTCAATTTTGTTCAGATTTCTTAAAAAAAAAATATTTTTATTTAAAAAAAATAAATTTTGTTAAATAATAAAAGACAGAAATAAACTTTATGGCAAAAATCGCCCAAATCTATATATATAAAAGAGTAATGTGACTGACTGACATACTCATTCATCATCGCCCAGCCCAAACCGCTAAAGTTAGAAACTTGAAATTTGGACTGTAGGTTGACGTCCCGGAATAAAGATCCACTAAGGCTGGATTTTTGCCAATGTTGATTCTAAGGGGGTAAAATGGGTAAAAAACTGTACTTTTGGTACTTTTTATATCTCCCGATATAATGGTCATAGAAACTTGAAATTTGGACTGTATGTTACCCTCCCGCAATATAGATCCACTATGGCTGGAGTTTTGCCAATGGTAAGGGGGTAAAAAGGGTAAAAAACTGTACTTTTGGTACTTTTTAAATCTCCTGATATAATGATCATAGAGACTTGAAATTTGGACTGTATGTTCACCTCCCGGAATATAGATCCATTAAGGCTGGATTTTTGCCAGTGTTGATTCTAAGGGGGTCAAAAGGGTAAAAAAAAATACTTTTGGTGCTTTTAATATCTCCTGAAATAATGGTCATAGAAACTTGAAATTTGGACAGTATGTTCACATCCTAGAATATATGTAGATCCAGTACGGCTGGATTATTGCCAATGTTTATTCTAAGAGGGTAAAAAGGGAAAAAAATCTGTACTTTTGGTACCTTTTATATTTCCTTAAAAAATTGTCACATAGACTTGAAATTGGGACTGTATGTTCACCTCCCGGAATATAGATCCCCTAAGGCTGGGTTTTTGCCAATGATGTTTCTAATAGGGTAAAAAGGGTAAACATATGTACTTTTGTTACATTTTATATTTCCTTAAATAATGGTACTAGAAAATTGAAATTTGCAATGTCGGTTTACCTTCCGGAAAAAAGATTCACTAAGGCTCGGGTTTTGTCAATGTTGATTCTACGGGGGTAAAATGGGTAAAATAGTACTTTTGGTACTTTTTTTTTATTTACTGAAATAATGGTTATTCAAACCTGAAATTTAGAATGTAGGATCCTTTAGTGAAATAAAACATCTTGGAACAAGTACACTGAAAAAAATAACTATACTGAAATTAAGTAAACACTGTAATTAATTTAAGTAAACATTTTTTTTTGGAAATTATGTCAACATAACTTAATATAAGGTGGTTTTACTTAAAACAAAGAAAATAAACTTGAAGAAAGTACATGCAAATACTTAAAAAAGCACAAGAGTTTTCCTTAATTTGTTTTTTTAAATTAAGTTAAATATTCTTTACATTTATGGCGAATTGATTGCATTTAAGAAAAAAAGGGTTTATTAAAAAATTTTGTTTTACGTAAAAGAAAAAAAATTTAGTTGTGTGCAAAAAAATAAATAAGTAAGTAACTTACTTAAAAATAGTATAGACATTTTCAAGACCTTAAATCAAATAAGTACTAATCTTTAATTTCGAGACGCCCCAGTAGGTTAGTTGGTAGCGTGTTAGCCTATGAGTCTGGGGGTCGTGGGTTCGATTCCCACCAGAGGCCTTGGTCTGATTCGCTACAACGAGACGAAGGTCATTGTTACCAGCTCTCGGTTAGGTAAAATTAGTATATAATTTGTAATTATATGGTAATTCTTAATAAAATAAAAAAATAAATAAATAATTTCAAAACGCATTTTCTTTAATTTAATCAATTTTTGTTTTAATTTAAGAAAAAAATAATCTTTATTTTATTGATTTCATTGACTTAATTTGAATCCATATCTTCATCAGTTTAAGAAAGAACTTACTAAACTTAAGAAAAAAATACTTTAGGTATTTTGGGGACCCCATCTGGGGGCCCCATCTGGAGAACCCATGAGACCCTAACTTTAAATCCAAATTTCGATTTTCGCGGAATTTTCAAATGCCGATAACTCTGCAAATACTGCAGATACGGAAAAAATTCTAAAGGCATTTTTGTAGTCCTTAACTTGTAGAATATGACCGAAGACCCGAAAGCCCTCCGAGTTATAGTTTTCGAGTTATTTCATGATCAAATTTCTCAAGACCCCATTCCCATATCTCGAAAACTAAGCAAGATAGAGCGATTCTGACCAAAATTTTGGATCAAAATCAATAGTGACCCTATAATAGTGTACGCACATACTCATGGGCGGACCCCATATATTGGGGGCCCGTAGTGTCCTCACATTGGGACTCCATAGGGTCCACAGAATCCGTAAGTTTAAGACAATTTTTACTTACTTTAAAAAAATATTTTTCCTCTGCATAAAAACAATTAAACTTAAATTAAGTAAAATTTTACTTACTTTTAAGATATATTTAAGTAAATGCATTACTATGTTTTAGGAAAAAATATACTTGGAAGAAGAATTAATATCTTTGGAGCCCTCGCATACCCTCCTTTTTTTAAATTAAGTTCAACATGCTTTAAAAATGGTAAAATTTTTTTTCAGTGTACTTTCTGAAAATTCAGTACCGTTTTCAAAAAGTACCTTTTATAAAAGGTTCCTTTATAAAAAGTACTTTTTATAAAAAGAACCTTTTATGAAAAATACCTTTTATAAAAAGTACCTTTTATAAAAAGTGCCTTTGATACAAAGTACCTTTTATAAAAAGTACCTTTTATAAAAAGTACCTTTAATAAAATGTATCTTTTATAGAAAGTACCTTTTATTAAAAGTACCTTTTATAAAAAGTACCTTTTATAAAAAGTACCTTTTAAAAAAAGTACCTTTTAAAAAAAGTACCTTTTATAAAAAGTACCTTTTATAAAAAGTACCTTTTATAAAAAGTACCTTTTATAAAAAGTTCCTTTTATAAAAAGTACCTTTTATAAAAAGTACCTTTTATAAAAAGTAGCTTTTAAAAAAGTAGCTTTTAAAAAAAGTAGCTTTTAAAAAAAGTACCTTTTATAAAAAGTACCTTTTATAAAAAGTACATTTTATTAAAAGTACCTTTTATAAAAAGTACCTTTTATAAAAAGTACCTTTTATAAAAAGTACCTTTTATAAAAAGTACCTTTTATAAAAAGTACCTTTTATAAAAAGCACCTTTTATAAAATTACTTTTTATAAAAAGTACCATTTATAAAAGTACCTTTTATAATAAGTACCTTTTATAAAAAGTACCTTTTTTATAAAAAGTACCTTTTTTATAAAAAGTAAATTTTTTTATAAAAAGTACCTTTTTTTATAAAAAGTACCTTTTAAAAAAAGTACTTTTTATAAAAAGTACCTTATATAAAAAGTACCTTTTATAAAAAGTACCTTTCATTAAAAGTACCTTTTATTAAAAGTACCGAAAGTACACTTTTTGGTACTTTTTTATTTCTTGAGGTATAAATAAAACAAACTTTTTTGTTTTTAAATCATTACATTGGTGGAGGGTATTTAAAGATTCGGCACAGCCGAATATAGCTTTCTTACTTGTTAATATTTATATTTTTTTAGACTAACTATACATTATTTAGTAAAAAAAAAATTATGGAAAATATTGGCTCCTACCGCTCTAACTGATCCAAGGGTGCCCCAAGATCCAAGGGTGCCCAATGTCAAATGCGCGACTGACCCCAAATTTTCAATTTCTACAAAAAAAGTCACAGATTTTAAGTTTTTTTTTTTTAATTTTCCCATAAAAAAGGCTCAGATTCTGAGACATTTTCCCTTTTAGAAAAACTCTCAGATTCTGAAACATTTATCCTGTAGAAAAATTCTCGGATTCCGAGATTTTTTTTTATAGAAAAGGTCTTAGATTCTGAGGAGTTTTTCCTATAGAAAAAGTCTCAGATTCTAAGACATTTTTCCTATAGAAAAAGTCTCAGATTCTGAGACATTTTTCCTATAGAAAAAGTCTCAGATTCTGAGACATTTTTCTTATAGAATAAGTCTCAGATTCTGAGACATTTTTTTTATAGAAAAAGTATCAGATTCTGAGACACTTTTCCCTATAGAAAAAGTCTCAGATTCTGAGACATTTTTCCTACAGAAAAAGTCTTAGATTCTGAGACATTATTTTTATAGAAAAAGTCTCAGATTCTGTGACATTTTTCCTATAGCAAAAATCTGAGTTTCTGAGACATTTTTGCTCAGATTCTGAGACATTTTTCCTTTAGAAAAACTCTCAGATTCTGAGACATTTTTCCTATAGAAAAAGTCTCAGATTCTGAGACATTTTCCCTATAGAAAAAGTCTCAGATTCTGAGACATTTTTCCTATAGAAAAAGTCTCAGATTCTGAGACATTTTTCCTATAGAAAAAGTCTCAGATTCTGAGATATTTTTCCTATAGAAAAAGTCTCAGATTCTGAGACATTTTTCCTATAGAAAAAGTCTCAGATTCTGAGACATTTTTCCTATAGAAAAAGTCTCAGATTCTGAGACATTTTTCCTATAGAAAAAGTCTCAGATTCTGAGACATTTTTCCTATAGAAAAAGTCTCAGATTCTGAGACATTTTTCCTATAGAAAAAGTCTCAGATTCTGAGACATTTTTCCTATAGAAAAAGTCTCAGATTCTGAGACATTTTTCCTATAGAAAAAGTCTCAGATTCTGAGACATTTTTCCTATAGAAAAAGTCTCAGATTCAGAGACATTTGTCCTTTAGAAAAAGTCTCAGATTCTGAGAAATTTTTCCTTTAGAAAAATTCTCGGATTTTGAGAATTTTTTTTTTAGAAAAGGTCTCAGATTCTGAGGCTTTTTCCCATAGAAAAAAGCTCAGATTCTGAGAAGTTTTTCCTATAGAAAAAGTCTCAGATTCTTTTGCATTTTTCCTATAGAAAAAGTCTCAGATTCTGAGGCGTTTTTCCTATAGAAAAAGTCTCAAATTCTGAGACATTTTTATACCCTCCACTCTAGTGATAGAGGGTTTGTCATTCCGTTTGTAACACCTCGAAATATTGGTCTAGGACCCCATAAAGTATATATATTCATGATCCTCGATCGATTTTAAGACGATCTAGCGATGTCCGTCCGTCCGTCCGTCTGTCCGTCTGTCTGTCTGTCTGTCTGTCTGTCTGTCTGTCTGTCTGTCTGTCTGTCTGTCTGTCTGTCTGTCTGTCTGTCTGTCTGTCTGTCTGTCTGTCTGTCTGTCTGTCTGTCTGTTGAAAACACGCTAACTTTTGAAAGACTTTACGGAGGCTCCTGAAGTTTGGCAAATATGTTGGGCATTCACCTGGTCAGGTTGGTATTGCAATCCAGCGAAATCGGTCCAGTGGTTCAAAAGTTATAAGCAAATGAGTGAATTTCGGCAAGGGTTTTTCTGGAATTTACGAGATAAAACACACGGTAACTTTCGAACGGCAATTCTGAGGGTGCTGAAGTGTAATATACATATATATTTGCCGTTCCCCTGGTCCGCCTCGATTTAAATTTCAACCAAATCGGTCCAGTGGTTCAAAAGTTATTAGCAAAACCGTAAATTTCAGATTCGCTTCACCTTAAATTCACGTGTTGAAAACCCGTTAAACATGTTTTAAAAACATTGGTAAGTCACAAAAATATTTTACAATGCATTGTTGTCACTCAAAAATATTTTTACACTAAAAGAAAAAAAATACACTCGAAAAAAATTTTACACTCAAAAAAAAATTTACACTCAAAAAAAAATTAAGTAAATAATTTTTTTTTTCAAAAATTAGTTAAAAAAATTTTTTTTACACAAAATAAAATATTTCTAATCAAAAATGTTATTTTTTCACTCTAGAAAATTTACTATAACTTAAAAAGGGCATTGTGGAGGGTATTCATAGATTCGGCCAAGTCGAATTTAACTTTTCTACTTGTTTCTATTGAAAAAGAGTTTGAGACATTTTTCCTATACAAAAAGTCCCAGATTCTGAGACATTTTGCTTATAGAAAAAGTCTCAGATTCTGAGACATTTTCCTATAGAAAAAGTCTAACAATAAGCCTTTTTTTTGTACCAAATTTAATCACATTTTTTCTTTAAAAATTTTCAGATTTTCCCCATACATTTTTTAGATTTTTCCTCAAAAAAAAATTTTCCATTAAAAATTTTTGGATTTTAAGATTTTTTTCTATTGGAAATTTTTTTTAAAAATTTTCTTTTGATTTTATTTTTCTTTTTATACCCTCCACTTAGTGATAGAGGGTATATATAAGTTTGTCATTCCATTTGTAACTCATCGAAATATCGATCTGGGACCCCATAAAGTATATATATTCATGATGCCCGATCGATTTTAAGACATTCTAGCGATGTCCGTCTGTCCGTCTGTCCGTCTGTCTGTCTGTCTGTCTGTGGAAAATGCTCTCGCGGACAAAATATTGCACAGAGATGACTGAAACTTAACATATTTATTGGAAGTTCTCCCGAGAAGTTTGGTATTGCATTTGAGCGATATCGGTTCAGCGGTTCAAAAGTTATGAACGAAAATGTAAGGACACCTCAAAAATTTTGGTATATTCAACATAACCTAAAAATACAAAATGCTTTAATTCGGCTGCTGGTTGACATATGTGAACATAATTGAACACCGAAGGTACTTAAACAAGTACGAACACATTTTTTGACATAAAAAGAAAATCGCGGATTTTTTTTTCCAAAATTTTTTTTCGCGGAATTTTTTTTTAATTTTTTTTTTTTTTTTTTTATGTTTTTTGCAATAATCTTTTTGAAATTGTGGAGGGTATTAATACATTCGGCAAGGCCGAATTTAACTTTTTTACTTGTTTTTCCTTTCTTCTTTCTTTTTCTTTTTCTTTTTTTTTTTTTTTTTTTTTTTAAATTTTGTCCGCTCCCATGGCGCGTCTTACAGTATTAAGCAATAAGATCATTAATCTTTACCCCCCAACATATTTTTGGAACATACTTATACCGTATCTCAACTCGATAATGGGGCTCCCATACATAATGTAATTTTATAAAATCTGCTCCTACAGTTCTATCTACTCTAAGAGATCAAAATGTGTGACCGACCTCCAATATTTTTTCAACAACAACATTTTCTCACCTTTAATTCCAGTATCTCGAAAACAAAACAAAGTAATGCAAAACAGATCAAAATTTTGATTTCTTTTCTGAGTGTGTTGATCCATTTTTTTTATTTTTTTTTTCAAGATACGGAAATTTATGGGCCATATAGGGTCTTGAGAATTTTCGAAACCACATAACTAAAAAACGGTAACTCGGAGAGCTTTTAGGTATTTGGCGGTAGTATTATACTAGATACAAAAATTATTTTGGATTTTTTTTTATCGTATATACAGTATTTAGCGAGATACGCGCATTTAAAATTTTTTGGAAATGCCAATTTTTTTAGATTCAAAATTAGGATCCATTGGGGTCAATATGTGTGAAGAGTGTTGGGAATACTATGGATAAAAAATTGGCTGCGTTTTGATCTATCTTGAATGCGCCATTCGATTTTTCAAATTGAATGAAAAGAAAATCGATTGCATTTGCAATGGAATGCATTCGATTTTTAAAAGTCGAAAAAAATAAAAAATCAAATGCAATCGATTTTTAAAAGTCGAATGAAAAAAATATAAATCGAATACATTCGATTTTTGAAAGTCGAATGAGTCTAAAGTGAATTCATTTAATTCGCTAAAATGTGATTGGGGAATGCACTCACATAATTTTCATTCAGAATGCCAATTCGTATTAAGGAATAAAATCCTTCAAAGCTCTGCAAGACCAGCACGACTTTTTCCATACGATTTGATAGAAAAAACTGGTGGCCGGTTCCGCTATGAAATAAAAATTGTTCTATTTCTTGAAGGTGGAGAAACTCATTCTAATTGGAAACCGTCCCCCGTGCCATGCTTGTTCTGTTCCAGCACTAAAACCGGTGGCCGGCGCCGGTGTGAAATAAAACTTGATCTATTTTTTAAAGATGGTGAAACTCATTCTAATTGGAAACCGTCCCCCGTGCCATGCTTGTTTTATTGCTCTTTTATTCTAGTGTGCGTTTCTTTTAACATTTTCTTTTTCCTTTTCCCTTATTTTCATCAACCATTCTTAATACACCACGCTACGCTGCACACTGGGTAATTTGAGCCAATTTTTAGGCCAAAAATAATTACAGCCAAAGTTTTAGACCGATATGGCTGAAATTTTAAATTTAAGAGTTTTTTGTGAACACGCACAGCTGGATTTTATGAATTTGGTAATCGTGGAAATTTTTAGGGTTGCCACCATACGAAAAAAAGGGAAAATACTGAATATCTCGAAAACGAATAGGCTAATTTTTTTGAAACTCGGCACGAAGAAAATACGCAAGAAGGCTAACAAAATGGCACATAAACCATTTTGTTTGATTTTGCTGAAAAAAGCTGTTATTTTTTGAGTGGGCCTTGTACCACCTTAACGAAAAATTTTCAAAAAAAGTTCGTACTATTTCCTTCAACGAAGCCAAATATTGGTTTAAAACATTATTTTAATCAATTTTACTGACAACAAAATTATAAACAGCAACAGGGTTTTTTCTCTTAGTTCTTTTCCCAATCCAAACGTTAGAAAGTTCAAGATATGGCAAGATGAGGCTGTCTGAAAGAAAATTGATATCTCAAAAAGTGCAAAAAAGTGCAACGGAAAATAAAAAAAAATGAATTCAGAATTATTTTCTTTAAATTTTTTATCAATCAAAAACACGGCACACCACGGCTAACATTATTAAAAGCTTATGCGAAGTTTATATTCATTGAAAAAGTCATTTATTTAAGGTTAAGTTATAATTACACGTTTTGTTAAAAAAAGCAATAACGTCCACCAAAATATTTTGCTATTTTTTTATTACTTAATATCCCCTCTCTTCTCCATATTATACACGATATCCTTCTTTATGTTTAATAGCTGAAAAAATCGTTTGAATTTATATCAAAATTAGGCGTTTTATATTGCACTGTGCACGTTGCTTGAAAATACCGAATTCGACTGCCCGTCAATCAGTTTATGTTTTTGTTTTTTGGAAAAACCAAATATGCAGTTATTTGCTTTAATATTTTCTAAATCGAACGTAATTAACAAAAACATTATTATTGTTAGTTCGAAAAATGATTTTTGGCCAAGATTTCGGTTCAAATTACCTACTGTGCGCTGTCTTTAAATTAGTTCGTGGTTTATATTAAAAACAGCAACACGTGTTAAAATATAGTGCAATTTTTACTAAAATAATTTTCTAAGAAAAAAGTAGATTTGTGTTAAAAATTTTATATTAAATTAAAGTTTAATATCTCTACTTTAATAATATATTAAAATATATACGGGAATTTTAAATTTAATAAGAGAAAAAAGTGTTTTTAATTTTTGTGAAAAATAAATGCAATTCATTGCCAAAACAAAAAAAAAACAAAAAACAACACAATGCAAAACTCACTAGTGGAGTGGTTGTTGTTATTCGTGAAGAAGTTTAGTAAAGTTCTTTTATTTGTTGTTTTTAGTTAAAGAGTGTTTAGAAGAGTGTCATAAGAAGAGTATTTATGAATGAATGCAAACAGAAAAAGTAAGTGCTTAAATTTTAAATTATCTCTTTTTATATAGTAAACAGTGTTGCCAGAATATTTTTACCTCATTCCTTCAATCTTATAAGAATGAAAACCACAAATAAAAATTGCAATCACCAAAAAAATTTCTAAAAATTCAATTGGAAGCAGTTTAGTTAGATTAGAGAAGTTAATTAATTTTTTTTTTTTGCCAAAGACTTTGAATCTATAGTTCAATAAAGCGTCTTTTTTAATTTGCTGTACCAGTCCTAAAATAAAGGAAACTAGCCAATATTATGGAGTTAACACCTCAATTCAATCGTCGCGATGCACATTGGGTTGAATAATAAGCGTTTTATTTAAGACAGCGCTTTATTTATGACAGCCATAATTTTAAAATATATAATATTTTTTGCTTGATAGATGATGAATAATACAGTAAAAAGCGCCGTTTAAAAAAAAATGTTTTTTAACTTTTATAAACCTGTTGAAATTTTTTTAGTTTTTTTTTTTTCTGGAAATGAAACTTGATTCACAATTTTAGCTGTAACTTTTAAACCAAAAGCGATAATTTAATGAATACAGTTGCAAATTTAAGTACCTTTGATGCGCTAATAAAAATTCAAAAGAATAGAAAATTAATATGTTTTACTACATGAATAAAATTAGTCTTAAGTCGTGTTTTTGTGTTTTACCAAACTTAAATTTTCTTAAAAAAAGTCAGGAAAGTTGTGATTTTGAACTATTATTTTTATACCCTCCACTCGAGTGCACTCTAGTTATAGAGGGTATATACGGTGGCTCGCAGCTTATTTCGTGTGAAAGATAATAGTTAGCAATCCATTCAAGACCAAGTTAACCAAAATAGACATAATTATTATCAATAAGTATTTTTGTGAAAAGTCCTGCGTATGTAATTAATCAAGCTTTAATTAAAGCTTTATGGCGTTCAGATTGTGTTAATATTAAATGTGCTACGAGGGTCGAAATGAAAATTGAAATTATTGAAAGACCTTTTTTGAAAAATTTCTTAAAAATATTTCTAGGTCGATTTTATCCAAGTTCAAATACTAAAAATTTAAAAAATAGTCCTATAGTTAATATTTATTAATTAAATAATTTTTCTAAAGACCCAAACCAAAACCAAAATTTTTAAAACAGAGTGGAAGAAATCAGAATTTTTTTACCTCCAATTCTTTTGACCACCAATTTTTGGTAAACAAGGAAAAAATTTAAGTTTTTAATAATTTTAGTACACCTAAGTGTAACGTAGTGAGATATGGAAATAATTGAACATTTCCTTTGTTTACAAAAAATTGGTGGCCAAAAGAATTGAAGGTCAAAAAATTCGAATTTCTTCTACTACATTTTAAAAATTTTGCTTTTTGTTTGGGTCTTTGCAAAAATTATTTAATAAATGAATATAAACTATTGGAAAATTTTTCAAATTTTTAATGTTGGAGCTTGGAAAAAATTGACTTAGAAGTATTTTTAAGAAATTTTCTAAAAAAGGTCTTTCAATAATTTCAATTTCCATTTCGACCCTCGTAGCACCTTTAATATTTATTCAATCTGGACGCCATTAATCTTAAATTAAAGTTTGATAAATTACATACACAGCACTTTTCACAAAAATACTTTTTTGATAATAATTAGATGTATTATTGTAAGCTTTGCCTTAAATGGATTGCTAACTGATATTTAACACACGAAATAAGCTGCGAGTCACTGTACATACATATAAGTTTGTCATTCCGTTTGTAACTCATCGAGTATCGGTCTGGAACCCCATAAAGTATATATATTTATGATCCACGATGTCCGTCTGTTTGTCTGTCTGTGGAAATGGTGATCACGGCCAAAATAT
Organism: Pegoplata infirma; assembly: GCA_963921195.1. NCBI lineage: Eukaryota > Metazoa > Arthropoda > Insecta > Diptera > Anthomyiidae > Pegoplata > Pegoplata infirma. The sequence goes on from OY992536.1 coordinate 184,311,010, forward strand.
TACACGGAGATGACTGAAACGTAACATATTTATTGGAAGTTCTCCCGAAAAGTTTGGTATTGCATTTGAGCGATAACGGTTCAGCGGTTCAAAAGTTATGAACAAAAATGTGAGGACACCTCAAAAATGTTGGTGCATTTAACATAACCTTAAAATACAAAATGCTTTAATTCGACTGCGGGTTGACATACTATGTGAACAGAATTGAACACCAAATAATATTTAAACAAGTGCAAACATATTTTGTGACAAAAAAAAAAATCGCGGATTTTTTTTTTAACCAAAAAATTTTTTTTCGCTGAAATTTTTTTTTTCAAAAGTAATTTCCTTTTAAATAAAGTTTTTTTCATTAACTGAATTTTTATTTAGTTCGCTTTGAGTCCATTTTAATTATTTCTGAGAAATAATAATTGTTGTGCAATGAGAAAATCTAAAAAAAAAATCAAGTGACAACATAGGCTAAGTGGAGATGTCGACAGCTTTCGGAAGATGCCACCCTTCATCATCAGCACTCCTTCGATTGCCACACACTTAATGTGTGTTACATTAAAATTAGCCATTTAAATGAAACTTTTGAACAAATTAAATATCGGAATTACTCCTCTTTGTGTTGAATAACCCGTATACACCATCATTCGTGTGTATTCATTTAACAGAAACTTAATAAATCTTAACTTTTAACAGAGTTGTATTTTTCCCATTGTTAACCCTTAGTAGGACTTTTCAAGTCATGAAAAATGTCCGTTAGGTTTGAATTTTTGTTTCATATTTCTAATTCTTAGAAATATTACTAAATTGCAATGTACCTTATGAGTTGTGTAATAATTGTGTTTATATATAACTGAATTTTTATTTAGTTCGGTTTGAGTCCATATTAATTATTTCTGAGAAATAATAATTGTTGTACAATGAGAAAATCTGAAACAATCAAGTGACAACACAGGCTAAGTGGAGATGTTGACAGCTTTTGGAAGATGCCACCCTTCCATCATCAGCACTCCTTCGATTGCCACACACTTAATGTGTGTCTGTGTAAATTTTTTGAAATTGTGGAGGATATCAATACATTCGGCAAGGCAAAATTTAACTTTTTTACTTATTAATCTTTAAACTTGAATGTTTCGAAAATGGAACGCGCTAACTAACGAATACATAGCAGTAGATCCACAAAAAGCTTCAATATATCAAACGCGAACGTCGAAAAAATGTTATACACTTGAAAAGTTTGTTAAGATGATTTGGAATTGAATTTTCATTGGCATTAGTTGGAACTAATGGCAAAAAGAAGCATTTATTGCCAATGAATTTTTTTGGCATTATTTGTACTAATACCAATGAAACGGCACAAACGCCATAGTTTCGCTGGTCCTATATATATATATATGCACCCCAATGGGTCCTAGCTTTGAATCCAAAAAATTTGGGATTCCTAAAAATTTAAAAATGCTCATATCTCGGTAACAACAAAAAGTCCAAAAGAATTTTTGTAGCTCTTGGTTTCTAAAAGTCTGCCAATACTCGAAAACCCTAAGATCAATAGTTTTTTAGTTATTCAAGTCCTTAAATTGCAGTACCTGGAAAACTAAGCAAGATAATGCTAAAGGTATGTGAATTTTCAAGTTTTCGGGAGTGCCAATTTTTTAAATTTAAAATTTGGACCTATTAGGGTCAACACATGTGAAGAGGACCGGCGAAACTACCCATGCAGAAAAATACTAACGGGAGAGCGCTGGCAAAGTACCTTTTATGGTCGCTTGTGTGCTGGGAAAGCATCACAGTTTAGTACTCTCCCAGCGTCCAAAATGATAACCACGGTAAACGGTATGCCGTTGCTATTTTAAAGCGCTTTAAAAACAAAAAATATGGTACTATTATAGTACTTTTAGAACAAAAAATGGGACGTATCTAAATTGTATACATAAGTCCATAAGACACAACTTTTTTTGGTGTTTATTTGAATAAAGAAATTTATTAAATTAGGATAAAAAATTTATTGACGCATTTATTAGGATAAAAAATTTTGAACAAACTTTGAACAATTTTCTAAGTCCCGGAAAAAATTTGTTTGCAGATTTCTTTGCGTTTTGGAATAAAAAATTTATTAAAAATGCTTTTAGGAAAAAATATGGAAAAGTTCCGAAAAAAGTGGTGTATTGAACCGAAACGGGTATGTATCCGGAGTTTAAGGGTGATGTATCCGGAGTTTAAGACACTTCCTCACGAAAGAAACAGATGTTTTTACATAGAAGGTGTCAAGTTTGTAATATGTAGGTCCTTGTGTATAAGTGACATATCACCACTTATCCTGCAGGGAAATAAAAAAAATTTAAATTGTTATGAAGATTAATAAATTTTAATAAAAAATTTATACTTTGAACGGATTTAAATAGAAAAACATTGACAAAGCGCTTGGAAAGCACTTTTTCGAATTCATACTACCTTCTACACAAAAAATAAAGTGCTTTGCCGAGACTTTTTCTTTGGAACGGTTGGAAGTTTCTGTCTAGGTATACAGATTGCCCTCCATTTTGCTCTATCTGGCTTAGTTTTCGAGATATAGCCATTTAAAGTTGTAACCAAAAAAAAAATCACAACTCGCAGACGGAAATACGACATATAACATTGCTGCTTTGTTATCGTTAAGGCATTTATTAATGCCAATGAAATTTTTCATAATTGCCATTACTAATGCTACTAATTCCCTAGCGGGCATTGACATTGATTGAACCAATGCCAATGCTAAAAATTTCATTGGCATTAGTTTCAATATATGCCAATGAAATCAATCAATTAATTAGTCCATTTATTTAAATAGTAACCCATGTATGGGTTAAACTCTATTTAGTTCATATATTTTTATTGTGGGGGTTGTGCTAGTTAAAAGTAAATAGGCGATGACCAAAAATGTTGGGAGTTTCAAAATCCTGGATACATCGCTGTCTACGTGCCTTTCAGATCAATGGAAAAAAATTACATGTTCTGATCAAAACTTTTAAGCTGGAAGCAAAATAGTGTTGGTACTTTTTTGGCAAAAAATCCCATTTTATATATATTTTTTTTAAGTTTAAAATAGTGTTACTTTTTAACAAAACAATATATTTTATTGGTTGTGGTTTTAAAATGTCATAAAACTAGTTAGTTAACTAAAAATGCAAGCTTGAAAAAAACACACGTTCTGTGCACACAAAAAATTATTGGCTGACAATTTTCAATTAAATCTATTGATCAACAAAATTTAAATGAGTCAATCAATGTTTTGATTAAAATTTTTGTTATTTTCTTTACCTGTCGAATTACAAATTTTCAACATACCAGATTTTTTTCGCTTTAATTTATTTGAATAGATTTATTCAAAAATATACAAATTAATCGGGTTTTACTTTTTTTTACTGTTAGCAACATATTGGAATGCAAAAAATATGCATTTTTTGATAATTTTGTCATAGGCTTACAATTCATTTGTTAAATCAATCAATATTTTGATTGACTATAAATAAAGAATTTATCAATCGTTTGATCAATATCGAAAAATTGTTTGATTGAAAAAAATTTCAATCAATCACCTACAATTTGATGATTGGTATAACAATTTTTTTAATTGGAGGAATTTCAATCAAAAAATTGATTGAATCCGCGTTTTTGTTGATTGAAATTCGTTTCAAATTTTTTCTGTGTGACCGGAAAAAAATAAATTTTCCGCATTCAAATTGCTATAAATTAGACTTATAGCATGTTTTTTTTAGGCATTTACTAGCGCTTTATAAAAATTTGAATTTCATAGTAATCTGATAATAAACAACAAATTGGCGAGCACTTAAAACCAATGTTGGCAATAGATACCTTTTCAATACCGTTATCCGTTTCAAAACCCTTTAAATTGAATACCGGTACCAATACCAATACAGAAACTCAGTTTTGGTATCGGATACCGGTATCCAAAAACGTTTTCTTTCGGTATCGGTACGTACCGGTACTGAAACGGTTTTTCTTAAAAACCATGATTTTTTACAAAAAAAAATTAATAGAAAATTTTTTAATTTTTTAAAAATCGTACTCCAAATGCCTCCCCGAAGTCTCATAAAAATCAAAAAAATCTTTTGGCACCCACATCGTGAATTAAATAAAAAATAAAAAAAAAACATATTTCCGCGATGCGAGAGCAAAAGAAAATTATTGATTTTCACGAAATTTTTATGGATTCATTTTGACTCCCAATATCATAGATGGGACTAATTAATTAAAGAGACCAATTAATTGATGGTTTAATTACCATTTAATTGATGTCAATGGTAATGAAAATTTTTTCATTACCATTGGTTGTATCAATTGAATCAATTTAATTACTTATCAATTTAATTACTAATTAAAATTAAAAAAAACATAATTACCATTGGTACGGCATCAATTAAAAAAAATAATTACCATTAGTAAAAGTCGTCACAATATTGTAAAAATCGTTAATATTTGAAAATAGCTGTTGTATTTTGTTATTTGGTATTTTAATTTTTCACATTTTATGAACCAAACACATGTTGATTGCCTTTGTATAACACAATATTTGAAATTTTTTATTTGGGTTTTGATTTTTGTCTTTGACCATTGTAAAACTATAACGGTACTATCATTAGAAAAGGTAATCAAAAATATGTAAACAAACATAAAACCCCTTGACTTCAACAAGCCCAAATAATAAAGCAACCCAACAAACAAAGCAATAAAAGAAAGATTTTCAATCGCATTTCATTGGAGAAAAATGGCTATTGTTGCAAAAACTGTGATCGTATTGTGAATATTAACCGATTTGTTTAAAACCGTGGTTTAAAGTTTTGTATACGGGCATAAACATAACCACTTTTTGGAATATATTTTCAAATTGTCTGCTGGGATTTCTGGTTTATTTTGTTGTTTATAATTTTTTTTGTTTTGATTTTTTTATTTATTTGAATTTTTATTTTTAAAATTTGAAATTAATAGGTGGACGTTATTGACAACAAATACTATTAATACTACCTGGTATTATTGTGCCATGGTCTTTGACATTTTCATATTTTTTTAAAAACATACTTCGATGTTTAAATTTATAACTTTTCAAAACAAACATAAAATGTGCAAACCAATTGTTTTGAAACCAATTATAATTGGTGTTTTTCAACAATTGGTGCATTTCATTACAATTAGAAATTATTTTTTTAATTAAAAAAATTTAATTACCATTAAATGGTAATGAAATTTTTTTCATTATCATTGATATCAACCAATGGTAATGAAAATTCAATGGTAATGAAAAATTCCCATCTATGCCCAATATAAACTTTCCGGACCCCTTTTGTATAGTATAGTTTTTTGGGGATTTTTATTTAATCCGTGATGTGGGTGTCCAAGGATTTTTTGATATTTACATGTAAATTCCTGCAGGACTTCGGGGAAGGCATTTGGCAGGAGGTTTTCCACCATAGTATAATTTTTTGAAGTGACTAAACTCGTAGAAATCTTCCATAAAAGTCCCTTAATTCGCGAAAATTTTTTTTGCAATATTTTTGAATTTGATCTTGGTTTGACAGGGAATACCTATTTTTCCAAATAGATAACACTAACAAAAAAAATTGGTTGCCTAGAAATAAGATGAAATATGTAATTTGTTGGGGTTTTTACTTTAACCGCGATGTGGGAGGGAAATAAATTTTTCGGAGTCATTGTGACACCTTATAGAAACTTATTGGACCCTTTTCAGCTCAAACAAAAAAGTAAGGTAAAAATCGATACGGCCTTATATTAATGTATTAAAGACATAGGAAAATGTGCAGCAAAAGCGGTCCAGTGCTTCAAAAGTTATGAGCAAAAGACTGAATTTCCGCAACGGTTTTTCGTGAATTTTCGAGATAAAAAACACGCTAACTTTCGAAAGGCAATTCTGGGGATTCTGAAGCTTGACATATATATTTGCTGATTTCCTGGTCTGGTTCATATTGAATTTCAGCCAAATCGGACCAGTGCACTGTGGGCCAGCATCCCTGAATTTTGGCCATAAATAGACCGCTTAACCTATATGTCAAAAAAGTATTACATATGGGTGTTAAAGGATCGCTGATTACGATTCTGGAAAAAAATTTGAAAATTCAAAATGGCGGATCCAAAATGGCGGATATGTTTTTTTTTAATTCTGTGCTTATTGTATTTACTATAATCTTTGTCGATGTATTTGGGGTCGTTATTAACGAATATGAGCTCAGACCTTTAAAATTCAAAATGGCGGATCCAATATGGCGACTAATTTAAATTTAAGATTTTTATATGTTGTCTCTTTTTACCAAAAACTTAGATTTTAATGGTTTTTCGGATGTTAAAACTGATTTTGGAATTAAAGATTATAAATTCGAAATGGCGGATCCGATATGGCGGATATGATTTTTTAATTCTTTGCTTAATGTATTTGCTATAATCATTTTCGATGTATTTAGGGTCGGTAATTACGAAAGTGAGCTCCAATTTTTTAAATTCAAAATGGCGGATAAAATTCGGCGACAAATAAAATATAAATTTTTTTCTATTTTAATGATTTTTCGGATGCCAAATCTGATTTCAGAATCAAATATTCAAAATAACGGATCGAATATGGCGGACAAGATATTTAAATTATTGATTAATATCACTAGGAAGTGATTGCGTAACACGAATACGAACTCAGACTTTTTGAAATCAAAATAGCGGATCTAAAATGTAGAACATAGTATTTTAAAAAAATGTATAATGTATACATTCCTAAGTTTTTATAAATCCCTCTTTTTGCTTTTATCAGAAAATTTTAATAAATTATTTCTCTTTTAAATGCGTCAAAAAGTTAATATATCCAGTAGGGTTATAACTTTTTAACTTTTTTGCAAATATCAAAAAGTCCATCCCATAGTCGTATAGCCCATGAAAAAATATTAAGAAATGATGTCTTACTTTTTCGCGATCGTTAAAAAAGTTCACGCATCAAACGCGATGAAGTTTTGAATATTAGTTTTTCTTTTAAGTATAAACAACTTAAATTAATTTGCAAAATATTTAGGATTTTCTTGTAATTTCATTAATAAAAAATCAAAATCTCATCTATTGAATGGAGGGCGCGAAAAAATCGCGATATTATGACGCTATTTCGCGGATTTTTTAAATTAGCAAAATTTTAGTGTCAAGTGATAGGTGCTATGAGGCAGTAATTCTTTTCAGCAACTAAAGATTATAATCGCGGAATTTTGGTGCTTTTTCGCGGATGTTATAAATAAGTTAAATGTTGGTTTCTTCTGATATGTAGTCATGAGTGTATGATAATTTTCAAATAATTAAGATATGACGTCATAATTAGGCTGACCATTCGTACTGATTTGATCAGTACATGTACTGATTTTTGATCACGTGTACTGATCAAAAAACGTTGTACTGATTTGTACTGATTTTTTTAAATATGTACTGATTGTACTGATTTTTGAACATTTCAATATAAAAAATAAATTTATTCGAAAATTCTGTACAAAAATTTGAATTTCCATAATATAAGTCGTTAGAGTTGTTTTTCATAACTTAAGTCTAAAAAGGAGATAATTTATAATGAATTTATTCTAAGGAGATTAGAGTTCGTGAGTCAAGAGGTTCCTTAAAGCAAAAATGAATCTGAGCATGAGGTTCTTTTGATCTTTTTAAATTTATATGAAAATGCGCACAGAATCTTTGAGGTTTTCTATAACGAAAAGTTCAATGGGCCGATTGATTATTTATATTTTAAAAAGATGATGTAAATTGCATGAATCCAAATGATTCTGAGATCTTAGATAAGGTAATGTCATCAGAGCTTATTCAAAAAAGCGCTCAGAAAATCAGGGACTTAAAAAAAACACGTGCTAATTAGCTGTGAAGTTTTCTTACAGGAAAAGTTTTCAAAACGGATAAGTCTTAAAAATCTTCGGTATTTTCTTATTCTCAAAACCTGTGGAATTTTGTTATATTTTCTGCACTGAAACGATCAAAACATTCAAATGAAGTCGTTTAAAGGCAACAAAATTTTCTGCAAAATCACGACAGTTGCTTTTTGCAGTTGTTTTTTAACAGATGTTTTTTGCAGTTGTTTTTACTCAAAATACTTGGGGTCAAGTTAGTTTAACCGACATTTTTTGAGTGTTGAAAAAAATCATTCTTGGGGGAGTTTTAGAAATTGCTTTCGGTGCGTGAACTTTTTTCACCGAAATGACCGAAAAAATAGATTTTTGTTATCTGTACAACATTGCCTATAGCATGGTGGGATGGACTTTTTTTTGTCCAAAAATAGTTATAACCCTAATATCCAGTGGGACATTTAAGAGAGAACTCTTTTATTTCCAGTTAGCATTTGCCATCCTAAATGTACAAATAATACAACTAGATTACAATTTCACAAAAAATATTTAAACTGCCATCGCCAAAATATTCCCGCTTAAATGCGTTCTCATTTATAATGTTTAGCACTAGAGGTGGACCCTGGTCAAGTGACTCAAATTTTTTGTTCATGAGTGATAAGTGAATGAGTGATTCGTAGTGAGTGCCATTTTTTTGCGTGAGTCAAAATTATTTAATTGTATTAATATATGCCCGCTTAAATGCGTTCCCAGTTTTAGAACTAGAGATGGACGCTGATCAGGCGAATCACGCGTGATCGAAAGTGAGCATGTCTCAAATTTTTTGTTCGTGAGTGAAAAGTGAGTGAGACATTTTTTGCGTGAGTGATTCGTTGAGTGTAATTTTTTTGCGTGAGTCAAAATTATTTAAGTGTATTAATTTAGTTTTACAATTTTTTCGTGTTTTAAATGTTCAGCGTTAGTTACGCGTGAGCGTGAGTCACACGTGAGTTGTGTTTTGCTTACTCACGTAAATAGTGAGTAAGTGTGAGAAAAAAAAACGATTGAGTAAATTATGTTTTTTTTTTGCGTGAGTAAACGTGAGTCAGAATTCACTCACGCGCTCATAGTAACAAAATATCTAAAAAATAGTAACAAAAATATCTAAAAAATTTGAAGTTCCGTTTTAGGGCATTTCTAAACGCCATATTTTGGTTTATTGCCTCTATGTCAAAAGATTATGAACGGTCGCACAGGGTCGCAGAAATGTGAATAGAATACACTGTTAGAGACAGATTGTAATTCAAGGTTTGTCAATATCGTTTGGACTTTTTTGGACTTTGGTGTTGAAAAAAGGCGGATTTCAACAAAAGTATGAATTTCCATAATTTATTAAAAAAAATCTATACTTTTAGCTTACTTTTTGGTAGTTTATCTCATGTGTTGGACTAACAGGTATGTCTTTAGCAGAACTTGGCAGAAAATTTGAAAAAAATATTGTTTTGAAGTACAAAAAAAAAATATTTGTTTCATGAATAAAAAATATAAAAAAAATCTCAAACTTTAACTTTAACCTCATGCAAAAAAAAACTTTGAAGCTACAATAAAAAGATATTAAAGATGCACAAAATTCAAGATGTTGACATTCTCAAAAAATATTTTTAAATATGTGTTGCTTTACAGACCTTATTGGCCAAAAAATAGAAATCCTGGCCCACAGTGCAGTGGTTCAAAAGTTATTAAGAAAACCGTGAATTTCTGATTGGTTTCGCCTTAAATTCACTTGTTGAAAAAACCGTTAAACCAGCTTTAAAAAAATTGATGAGTCACGAAAATATTTTACAAAGTATTCTTGTCACTCACAAACATTTTTATACTAAAACAAAAAAAACTTACACTCCACTATGGTTCCAAATGCAGTTTTTTTGGCATAAATTCAGAAAATGAAGCAAGGTCACTTAGACTAATTCTGGGATGATTTTTATCTCTTAGCGCAATCAAAAATCAATTGTCAAAAAAATTTTTTTTTTTTAATTTTTTTTTTTTGAAAAAAAAAAATTTTTCGATTTTTTTTTTTTTTGGAAAAATTTTTTTTTTTTCGAAAAGTATTTATTTTTCTTAATTAATTAGCTTAAGGGAAGGTAAAAAATATTTAAAAAAAAATAATTTGAAAACGTGTCACGCAAAAAACAGCAAATTTGGCCGAAATTTGTGCTAAACTAAAATGGAAATTGTGGGAGTTTGCCAAAAAATGCTGGCAAGATGAAAATTTTAATATTAAATATACAATATTGAAAACACTTTCACGTTTAAAGACTCATGCAAGTTCGTGCCCAAACTCAACTTTTTGTCAACGAAAGATATGGGCTATTTTGGCTCCAAAATCCTCATAATCAAAACAACCAAGAATAACGCCAAGGATGCATTAACTGTAAAATAGGAATTTTTAATAAGAACTAGTATCCTTAGGTTTCAATTTGTCCCTTTAGCCTCTTTATAATTTTATTTTTTCCCATTTGCCGTTTGCTTAATTGTAATATTGATTTCACTCCGTTTTTTTTATACGCCTTAAAACTTTCAACTTTGAAAGCCTAGCAAACTGACAGTATTGGCACCAAATTTTTTTCATTATACTTTCTTGATAGCTTATATTGTTGCCATTGAGGAAATGTATAAGCTTTTGCAAATTTGTTAATTTTCTTTTTTTTAATTTCTGCCAAAAAAAATGGATTTGGAACCATAGTGCACTCGGAAAAAAATGTACACTCAAAAAAAAAAATTTGATAATTTTTTTTTTGTTTTCAAAAATCACGAAAAAAAGTTTTTTGCTCAAAATAATAGATTTCTAATCAAAATTGTTAATTTGATTCACGTTAGAAAATTATCTATCATTTTAGAAGGGCATTGTGGAGGGTATCGATGGATTCGTCCAAGTCGAATTTAACTTTTCTATTGTTTTTAAAATTTTTTGTAAAGTTTTTATACGTTTTTTATATTTTTAGCATTTTTTCTATAATACCGGTACGTACCGGTATTGACGTTTCGGTATCGGTAATACCGTAACCGATTCAACTCAAATACCGTAACCGATACCGAAATAAATAAAAAAAGCGATACCAATACCGATATCGATACCGTTATTCGTTTCGATTGCCAACCTTGGTTAAAACTTTAGTATGCAAAATGTGTCCTTTAGTATGCAAAAGGTGTCCTACATTAGGGGCCTCTGTATGTGCCCCTATTGGACACCGTCCAAACTTGAGCTCGAAATTACATTAGCTATAACCGGTATAAATTTCGCTGCAATCTGCCCAGTAATTACTGAGTGGCCGAATTATTTCCAAAAAAAAAAATCTATTGTAAACCACTGTGCAGTGCATGCCTTTTTTCGGTCAGTCAACGAAAATGTAGCTAAAAGGCGGTATTTTAAAATAAATATTTAAAGAATTAAAAAAATCCATCTTTTCTACATTCCAAGAAACAATATACAAAATCCTTAACACCCCTTAAAGATAAAAATCATTCACAATAACACATTACGTGTATGAATGCAAATGTTACAAAAAACCGGCAATACAATGAAAACAAAAGACAACAAAAACATAAACAATATTAAACTTGACCTTATTCGTAAATATACATGCCCCAAAAATCAAAACAAATAATTTGGCGCCAATTTTTAAGAGTATGCGCAGAAAAATTTATTAAAATGTTGCAGCAACATTTGCGCCTACTAGCAATGTTGACAAAATGTTGCCACAACGAAAAAAAAATTGTTTGTATTAAATGAATTTAATAAAAATATACACGAATTAGAACAAAGTTACGCGCCATACGTACCACAAGTTGTGGCATCTTTGCCGGTTGTAACATTTCATAGCAATAGATCAATTTAGTACGCGTTTAAACGACCTAAAGAACGGACGGTTTAAGTTTGATAAAAAAAACGATTTTTAAAAAAATTGAGAGTGCAAATATTTTTAGTGAATAAAAAAAAATGTTAAAATTAAAGAGTATTAAAAAATAATATATAAAAATATTCCGGGCGATATTTTTATGAATATTTGAGAAAACGGAAGTTATAAAAAAAAATTTTTAAAACAATATTTTTATGAGTAGTTGAGAAATTTAAATTATCGAAAATTTTAAAGAAAAAAAAATTAAAAAAAAAAAAATTTTTAAAGAAAAAAAATTTTAAAGAAAAAAAATTTCAATTAAAAAATATTTTAAATATAAAATATTTTAATACAGTTTTCAAACATATTGCGAGTGTAGTAAAATTATTTAAAGTGAATAAGCGAAAAAAATAAAAATTATTAATATAAAAAAATAAATTCCGTATAATCCTTTGAAAAAACGGATTTTATAAAAAAAATCAGTGAAACAGTGTTAATTGGTATTCTTAAAAACAAAAAAAAAAATATTGAAAAATATATATTTACAAATAAATTAAAGTGCAGTGTAAGATATATAAAAAATTAATATATTGATTAAGTCCTTAATCAACACGTCTTTTTTTATAATAACTGCATAAATTTAATTTAAAAAGTGCGCGACAGTAAATTTTGTTTGAGTACCTCGTTGTTGGCCATTGATGTTTAACAACTGTTTATTATAAAATTTTTATAATATTTTTATTGACATCATTTGGGAGTTAGTGGCGTGTCATCTCAGCATACTTCACATTCATTAAATAGTGGTAAGTTGCAAAAAAAAATATATATATGAGGCATTCCATGTGAAATCGGACACTTTGAAAAACTTTTTTTTTTAGATTTTCCCAATTTGTTTACAGTTTTTAGTACCCTTCGAAAACTCCTTCGTGGTAAATTTTCAGATTTTTTTGATGACCCTTTCAAAAGATATCAAATTTTTAAAAATTGGTAGTTTGTTCCTTTACTCAAACTTCTTTTAATCATAACTTCTTCAATAATGTTCCAAATTTAATTTTTTTTTTTCAAAATTTTTGTTTTTTACGTACTTTCTAAAAAAAAATCCCAAAAAATTCTTAAAAGCTCTCTAGTATGCGATTTTTAAGTTTTAAAATTTAAATCTCATTTTTGAAAATGTTTGTACTCTTCGATTTTTTTGAAATTTTTTTGTGTAAAACTTCTATCAATTCTACAAATTTTTTGCCCAGGAAGATCGTGGGATAACGATTATTACTATTTTTTAAAATTTTTTAAAAAAATTTTATTGTAATTTTCCAATCTTAATATCATTTCTACTGCTCCAATGGTGCGTCATAGAGGGGTCCTTTAAAAGACCAACCCCCATTAATTTTTACGTCTTAACATTTCTTTGAAACAAACTAATACCCTATCTCCAATTTCTAAGGGGCTCCCACACAAAACGACATTTTTTAAAATTTGTTCCAACCGCTCTAACTGCCCTAATAGTGCCCTTAGAGCAACAAAATGTGTGATTGACCCACAATATTTTTTTAGTTCAAACATTTTCTCTGAACTCACCTACCCTCTATCTTTAACTGTTAAGGCGGTACTTTCTAAAAAAAAATCCCAAAAAATTCTTAAAAGTGCTCTAGTATGCGATTTTTAAGTTTTAAAATTTAAATCTCATTTTTGAAAATGTTTGTACTCTTTGATTTTTTTGAATTTTTTTTGTGTAAAACTTCTATCAATTCTACAAATTTTTTGCCCAGGAAGATCGTGGGATAACAATCATTACTATTTTTTAAAATTTTTTTAAAAAATTTTATTGTAATTTTCCAATCTTAATATCATATCTACTGCTCCAATGGTGCGTCATAGAGGGGTCCTTTAAAAGACCGACCCCATTAATTTTTACGTCTTAACATTTCTTTGGAGCAAACTAATACCCTATCTCCAATTTCTAAGGGGCTCCCACACAAAACGACATTTTTCAAAATTTGTTCCAACCGCTCTAACTGCCCTAATAGTGCCCTTAGAGCAACAAAATGTGTGATTGACCCACAATATTTTTTTAGTTCAAACATTTTCTCTGAACTCACCTACCCTCTATCTTTAACTGTTAAGGCGGTCCCATACAATTTTTTTTTATTTTTTGTAAATTTGTTTTGTTTAATCAGCTTCTACCGGTCCAATGGTCCGAGAGGGGTCATTAGTGAGACCGACCCCCATTTATTTTTACCCTACAACAGTTTTTCAAAATATACCTACGCCCTAAAAAAATTTCGTTTTGTGTGGGAGCTCCCTTAGAAATTGGAGATAGGGTATTAGTTTGTTCCAAAGAAATGTTAAGACGTAAAAATTAATGGGGGTTGGTCTTGGAAATGATCCCTCTATGACGCACCATTGGAGCAGTAGAAATGATTCTAAGATTGAAAAATTACAGTAAAATTTTTTCAAAAAATTTTAAAAAATAGTAATAATCGTTATCCCACGATCTTCCTGGGCAAAAAATTTGTAGAATTGATAGAAGTTTTACACAAAAAAATTTCAAAAAATCAAAGAGTACAAACATTTTCAAAAATGAGATTTAAATTTTAAAACTTAAAAATTGCATACTAGAGCGCTTTTAAGAATTTTTTGGGATTTTTTTTTAGAAAGTACGTAAAAAAACAAAAATTTAAAAAAAAAAATTTTAAATTTGGACCATTATTGAAGAAGTTATGATTAAAAGAAGTTTGAGTAAAGGAACAAACTACCAATTTTTAAAAATTCGATATCTTTTGAACGGGTCATCAAAAAAATCTGAAAATTTACCCCGAAGGAGTTTTCGAAGGGTATTAAAAACTGTGAACAAATTGGGAAAATCTAAAAAAAAAGTTTTTCAAAGTGTCCGATTTCACATGGAATGCCCCATATATATAATAAAAAATATTTACAATATTATGCAGAACAAGTGAATAAAATGTGTACTTTCAGCATTAATGCAAAAATTTACAATGAACAAATGGAAAAATATTAAACTTTAAAGCAGGCGGAAAATTTTTTAATTTTTTAAGGTTTTAAAATATTAACACTGTGCTCAGGTGCGAATCCACGGGGATTCGCGGATCTGAAAAAATTTTCTATGAAAAACGTTAAAGAATCTTAAAATTTTTCTAGAGGACAAACGTCGCGGAATGTTAAAATAGGAAAGTCCTTAAAAGTTGTCTATAGGTAAAATTGGGGAACTGTAATGTTAGCAAAAAAAGCTTGTAAACCTACAAGAAAATTTGCTGATTTTGATAATTAGTTAACTAAATTTTTATTTTTTTTAACTTAGTTCATACACATTTGATCACCCTATTAGGTTTGGACCCGGTAGGTCCAGACCCCGATGGGCCTAGACCTAGTTGGGTTCCTTAAAAATCGTCATAGTTTTTGATCCAAAATTTGTGTCCGTTTCGCTCTACCTTGCTTAGTTTCTGAGATACGTGATTTTAGGGGACCACTAGGGTTTTGAGAATTAAAAAACCCGATAACTTCAAAAATATTACTCGGAGAGCTTTTTGTTATTTTGCGGTCTTGTTTTACGTGTTGAGAGCTACAAAAATGCTTTTAGACTTTTTGTTATGTCGGCAATATTTACCGAGATATGAGCATTTTAAAATTTTCGGGAATGCTAACTTTTTTGGATCCAAAGTTAGGACCCATTAGGGTCCACACATGTGAAGAGGAACGTCGATACAAGAGCCCGAG
Source organism: Pegoplata infirma (assembly GCA_963921195.1). Taxonomy (NCBI): domain Eukaryota; kingdom Metazoa; phylum Arthropoda; class Insecta; order Diptera; family Anthomyiidae; genus Pegoplata; species Pegoplata infirma. Next base: position 184,326,485 of record OY992536.1, read on the forward strand.
AACCAATAAAGGACTCCATTTTGCTCCATCTGGCTTAGTTTCCGATATAGCGCCATTCTAAATTAAAAAAAAATTACAATTTATTTTTGCTAATATTAGCAAAAAAGGTAGGTCAACTCAATTTTAAATTTAGCAAAAAAACTAGTTCAAATTTTGTTTAAAATTGCTAATTGCTAATAAAATTGCTAATGCGCTAAATGAAGTTTACAAGATATTTTTGCTAACATGCTAATCTCAACTAAAAATTTGCTAAAGGTTAGCTTACTAGCATTAGCAAAAAAAAAAAATAGTAAATCTACTAATGTATTATTGACTTGATTTTTCTTGTCATCTAGAAAAAAAGCTTGATTTTTCTTGACATTTAAAATTAAAGTATTTTTTTAAAAAAAGTTATGTTTAATACTAAAGCATTTCTGATCTGTGCAACACAAAATTCGGACAATCAAAAAGAGGCAATTTTAATTAACAAAAAAATTTTCAAATTTACTAAAAAAAGTTACAAAACTAATTTTTAGTTATTAAAAAAAATATCAGGAAAAAATTAAACGCTTTTCTTCGAAGAATAAACAAAAAATGTTGTTAATTTCAGCAAATTTTAAATGCATTTTACAAAAGTTTTCTACATTTTTAGTAAGACTTAAATTTTTTTTGTAGATTTCAGTTAACAAAATTTTTAGTAATCATACAAAAAAAACCATTTGAGTAAATTTTTAATACTATTGAGTAAAAAATTACTCAATTTTGCATCAGTAAACGATTTAATAGTATTGAGTAAATTTTTAATAAAAATTTATAAAATGTTTGATAAAAAATTTGAGTAAATTTTTAATTGACACAAATTTATCAATTTATTTTTTTTAAAAGTTACAAAAAGTTTTAAATTTTTTTACAAAAAAAAAAAAAAAACTTGTTTTTTTAAACTTTACCAAACATATTTATGTCTCAAAAACATAGGAAAATTTTAAAAAGACGATTACAAACTTTCATATACATACACAAAAAACTATAAACTAAACGAGAATTCAAAAAATTATGAGAGTTAAAAAAAAAAAATAAAAAAAACCATTATTAAATTATTTACTTAAATTATTTTTAAGATTTTTAAGTAAATTTTTTAATTGCGTCATTTAAAAAATTACTCAATTTTTGTTTTAAATTTAAACAAGTGATTACTCAAATTTGTTTCCTCCATATTTTTTTCTGTGCATAATAAAATAGAATGAATCAGTAAATTTTTGAGTAAATTGTAAGCTTTTTTTAAGTCGCGTTTCAAAAACATACTTTTACAGAATGTTTAAAAAGAATCAGTCATTTCGTAAAAGTAGCACAGCCAAAATTTATCGCGCAACTGCAACGATACAGGAAAAATCAGTTCTAAAAATGACTCTTCTCGCTTAATATACTGTAAGTAAGTGAAATTTACTCACTAAAACGCCGAGACACGTAAACTTAATTTTGGGTTGTAGAACACAGTGGATATCCGTTTTGACAGATCTGGTCAATATCAAGAGATATTTTATTTTTAAGTATGTAATTTTCAAGCGATTTTTTGTTGCTTTTTAAGGAAATTGAAAAATGGACGAAAAATAAATTTCACCACTCTACAAATCTGAGTTTTGTCGCTGCGTTTTGGATAAAACCATAGCTGTATTATTGATTTTTTTTATTTGGATTTTTTGGAAATAAATAAAATACTTTGATATTTTAGTTGGCTATCAAAAAATAAAATGTTTTGTTATTTTATTTATTTTGGTTTGAATAAAATAAAATTTTATTTTATTCAAATTCATAAAAATGAAATAATATTTCTTTCCAAAAAAATCAAATAATTTTTTCTGATTGCTTATTCAAACAAACAAAATAGAATTTTTCAAAATAATCAACAAAAATTTGTGATTTTTTTTTGGTTATTCACAAAAATTCAAATGAATAACGTATTATTTAAACAAAAAAAAGAAATATTCTTGAAAATTTTGTGTTTGAAAAATAATGTTTTTTTTATTTATTTTGCATTTTATTATACAGTAAAACACACAATTATTCTTACAAACCACTATTGTTTTATTGTTAGCTTGTTATTAAAGGTTTTCTTTACTAAAACATTAGGCTTGTTTTTTTTCAGACCGGATTAAGATTGGGATTTACTTTATTTATTGGAAAAATGTGTCAAATCAAGTCCAGAATTTTTTTTTTATATTTTTTTTTTTCTAAATCTACATACAATTAGTAAATACATATAAACAGGAAAGAAATTAAGCGGTGTCCATAATGTAATATGGTATAAATAAATCCAATTTAATCCTAGGATTTAACTAAATTTAGTTTTTATACTTCAAATTTTTACCTTAGCTTAATTATGTTTTCATTTTATTATTGATAATAGGATGTAGATTCAGAAAAAAATAAAAAAAAAATAGTTTGGTCATATTTGAACCATTTTTTTTTAAATAAAACAAAATTATTCCAATATTAATTTAATGCAAAAAACAAGGCTATTAATTAGAACAGCGGTTACCAACCTATGGTACGCGTACCACTAGGGGGTATGCGAAACTGTCTGCGGGGGTACGCAAAATTTTAGTAATTTGGACATTCGTTTTAGATTAACCTTTCAATGCAGGTTCCTCATCTGGCTTCCAAAGTTTTCCATAACGTTAGGTTTTTAAGAAAGTTGAGGTCAAAGTTTATAAAAAAAACGTATTTTTGTGCAATTTAGAAAGCATTTTTTGCGATATTTTGAGATCTGACCACTTGTTTTTGATTAACCTTTCGATGCTAATTCCGAATATGGTTCCCAAATTTTTTTATGATGTCAGGTTTTTGAGAAAATGTATGTCAAAGTTCTCAAAAAACGTGTTTTGGGTATTTTTGAGACGTGTTGTGACAAAGTGGAAATTTTGGTACCATTTTGTTAAGCTCAAATGCCCTTTAATTGTTTATACGATGGTGTTTCATTTGAAAAGTCACGGAATTGTTGATCTGCCCTTGTATTAAAAAAAAACATTAAAAAACAATTAAAATCATTATATTTCCGCCCTCTGTGATGTGTTTTAGAACTTTTTTTACGAGTTCAAAAAACGTCCGTTATTTTAATTTTTAGTGTAGAATCGACTGGTGAAATCAGATTTTTAATATTTTCTGCTGTTTTTGCTCTGCAGAAAAATCAGCTCAAAATCCGCGTTTTCATATGAATTGAACCACCCCAAGGAGCGAAAATTTTTCCAAAAAAAATACCACCATTGTTTTTTGCTCCCCTAAATCCTTCAAAAAAATTATAATACCCGCAGACAATGGCGTATGCAGGACTGTTTTTTCAGGGCCCAACAACAACAACAACAAAAGTTTTTGTTGTTTTTTTCGTGAGATTTGTGTTTTCCAATACATATAAAAAAATATTTTTTTGTTGTTGTTGTTGGGCCCCCCCCCCCCCCCCCTCTGTATACGCCGATGCCCGCAGATCAAAAATTTCAAAAGTGACTCTAATATTTATATGAGAAGTTTTTAAAGAAAACAAAAAACTCGTTAGGGGGTACGCGGCAAAAAAAATTTAAAATTAGGGGTACGCGAGCCAAAAAGGTTGGTAATCGCTGAATTAGAATATTTTTTTAATTTTTTCGCAAATAGATTTTTAATGTTTAAAAAATACTGTTAAAACGTTTTGCTATTGAAAATACACTACTTGAATAAACTTTTCGATATTTTTCTAAAACAATAGACAGTCCTGAAAGGATGTATATTTACTAGGGTGATTAGACCGGTTTTTCGAAACCGGTTTAAACCGGTTTTATGCGGCTTGCAACTTCCGAATTTTTTAAAATCTTAACTATTTGAAAACCGGTTAGAACGGTTGGTTTACTGTCGAACCCCGGTTTTTATAAATCAACCTTTAAAAGCAGTTAAACTCGATTTTTTTAGTGTAAAGGTGTTAAAAAAAATCCCAAATGAATGAAAACCAAGTAAAAAAAATAATTTCGCCTTGGCTGAATCCACAAATTTGAGTGCAAATCATTTCTGGATGTGGCAAATCTTTACATATAAAAAAAAAATTAGCAAAAATTTTTAATGAACATTTTTGTCGACTATCAAAATTTTATTTTAAGTAATTTTTATACCCTCCACTCTAGTGATAGAGGGTATATATAAGTTTGTCATTCCGTTTGTAACACATCGAAATATTGGTATAGGACCCCATAAAGTATATATATTCATGATCCTTGATCGATTTTAAGTCGATCTAGCGATGTCCGTCCGTCCGTCCGTCCGTCCGTCTGTCTGTCTGTCCGTTGAAAACACGCTAACTTTTGAAAGACTTTACGGAGGCTCCTGAGGTTTGACATATATGTTCTTCATTTACCGGGTCAGGTTGGTATTGCAATCCAGCGAAATCGGTCCAGTGGTTCAAAAGTTATGAGCAAAATAGTAAATTTCGGGAAGGGTATTTTTCGAATTTACAAGATTAAAACCACTATAACTTTCGAAAGACAATTCTGAGGGGACTGAAGCTTAGCATATAAATTTGTTGTTCCCCAAGGCTGTTTGGTTTTGAATTTCAGCAAAATCGGTTCAGTGGTTCAAAAGTTATAAGCAATGCACTGAATCTCAGATTTGTTTCACCTTAAACTGTTGAAAACTCGTTAAACAAGTTTTAATAGCATGGTGAAATACCAGTTTTGTAAAACTTGTTGTTGTTTGTTTTCTTGTTGTGGGGTGCAGTTTAGTTGTTAGACAAGTAAATATTTGTCATTGTTAGTGTAACTGTATGTAACGGGAAAAAATCAAATAAAGTATGTGTATGATTGAATGTTAATTTGTTTTTGGTTTTTAAAGAAAAGGATGGTAATATAAAAAGAGGAAAATATGTGAAATAGTTTTTTTTTTGTATTACATATATGTAGGTATAAAATAGGGTTGCCATTTCCATTTTGAGAAAAAGAGGACGCCAACCTCAAAAAAGGAGGACATTTGACCCAAAAAAGAGGACAATTTTTTTTTAATAAATTAATTTAAAAAAAGTAAACTGCGCGACACAATATGCAAAAATGCATTTTTTTAAGGAAACAATTTTCATTTCCACTAAAAAAATCACAAAAATACATAAAAGAAAATCTTCCAATTTTATTTCAGAAAGTACCAATTATATTTCAAAAATTTTCAATTTTAAAAAATGTTTAACTATATTTCCAATTATATATGAGAAATATTCATTTTTAATTCAAAAATGTTTGGTTAATTTAAAAAAAAGTCCAATTATAATTCAAAAATTTTAATTGTATATCAGAATTTTCTATTTGTAATTTAAAATTTCCTAAATGGATTTCAGAAAATTCCATTTGTATTTTAAACATTTCCATTTCAAAAAAATTACTTTTGAATTTAAATAAATTCAATTAGAATTTTAGATATTTCAATTGTATTTCAGAAATGTCCATTTTTATTGAAAAATTATCTAAATGTTCAAATTCTGATTAATTTTTATTAAAAAATAAAAATTGTTGTACTCGACCTTTAAAATATTATATTTTGAGTAGGTTTTTTTCTAGCTCGAGGTCATTATTTCCTTTACTAATTAAAGCTATGATATTCTCATATAATATTTTTCAAGAAAATAATTTTTCTGTTTTAAATTTATTATGTTGGTAATTTTTTTGCAAGACTTTGTCGACACGTGTTTCGGGATGATGATCGTGACCTTACTACGATGGTACAATTTTCGTCTTCCCAATTTTTATTTTAGTTTGATCATTAACGATTGTCATTAAAGACCCTTTGCTACTTGTAGTACAGGGTTTTTATTTTTTGCTAAATAATCTTGACAATGGGATTAGACAAATCCCGAAACACGTGTCGATTTAGTCTTGCAAAAAATGACCAACATAAATAAATTTAAAACAGAAAAATTTTTTCTTGAAAATTATTATATGAGATTATCATAGTTTTAATGACCTCGAGCTAGAAAAAAACCTACTCAAAATATAATTAACTAAATGCTTTTAAAAAAAATTTATTTGTATATCAAAATTTTCTGCAAAGCATTTGAAAAATTTTTAATAGAAACATAAATTTTTGAAATATATTTAATTGGAATTTTCTGAAAAGTATTTAGACATTTTTGAAACATAAATGGACATTTTTTAAATTTAATTGGAAATTTCTGAAACGGATTTTTCTGAAAAGCATTTAGAAAATTTTAAAATACAACTGGAAACTTTTGAAATACAATTGGAAATTTCTGAAATACAAATGGAATTTTTGGAAATTCAAAGGAATTTTCTTAAAATTATTATTTTTTTTTAATTTGTAATGGAAATTTTTGATATACAAATCTTTTTTCGGAGAGCAAACTTTAAGACACACAACAGCTGATAAGAATTGATGCTAACGTAGTTATTTTCGCACTACCTAGAGTGAATTTTTACTCGAAATATAATTAATTTGAAGCGTTTTTTTTTAATTTTTGTGCGTTTTGTTCTCAAAAAGTTGACATTACTGCTGATAAGCGAAAATATGGCGATGAAAATAATTCAAAAGTTTAAAAGTAATAAAAAAAATGTTATCGGGTAAAGTGCAAAAAGTAGGACAACCCCGGACACTTTCTAAAAAAGAAGTAGGACTGCCCCGGACGCCCTAAAAAAGAGGACGGTGTCCGGGGAAAAGAGGACGGATGGCAACCCTAGTATAAAACAACAAAAATATTTTACAAAGTAATTTGTTACTCAAAGAATTTGTACACTAAAAAAAATTTACACTCAAAAAAAATTTACACTCAAAAAAAAATGTTACACTCAAAAAAAAAATTTACACATTATTATTTTTTTGAATGAAATGGCAGACTCAAAAAAATCTTGACAGTCAAAAAAATTGTACACTCAAAAAAATTTGAAAGTTTGACTCAAAATAATATACATATTTCTAATAAAAAATTTGTAATGCAATTTTTTTAAAATTTTTTTTAGAAAATTACTATCAGATAACATTGTGGAGGGTATTCATAGATTCGACCAAGTCGAATTATTTTTTTCTACTTGTTTAAGTTATTTTTTTTTTTTTTTTAAAATAAAAAATGTTTGAAGTAAAAAATATTCCATTGAAGTTTAAACATTTTTTAAATGCTTTTTATAAAATTTCAATTGTATTTAAAAAATGTCCATTTGTATTTCAAAATTTCCATTGGTTTTTTAAATTTTTCTTTTGTGTTTCAAAAATTTCTATGCTTTTAAAAAATTCCTTTTGTTTTCCAAAATTTTTAATTGATATTCCAAATTCTCTAAACGCTTTTAAGAAATTTTCATTTGTATATCAGAAATTTTCAATTGCATTACAATTTGTAGAAATGAAAACCTATAAAATACAATTGGTAATTTCTGAAACGTAAATGAATTTTCGAAATATAAATGAAAATTTTTGAAATACATATAAATAAAATTGAACATTTCTAAAACGTATTTAAAAATTTCTGAAATATAATTGCAAATTTCTTAAATACAAATTGTATTTTCTGAAATGATATTGGAAATGGTGATATAAAGTACCATTTTTTTCGAAACACCGACAAATCTCTGCTTTATATTGGCCGTGATCGATATTTTTTGCCTTATTTTGCAAAAAACCGAAAAAACGGGTTCAACCGGTTTTTTGTCAATTTAAAAAAACGCTGATTTTCGAACTATTCGAAACCCAGGTTTTAAAACTTCGTAAGGGTCTTTAGATTAAAGATATCGTCACCCAAAACTTAGTTTTTTTATATGTAAGTGAATTAAGAAAAAAAAAATTGTATATAATAACACTGTGCTACACCAAAAATATGCAGGGGTTCTCATATAAAAATTCGGGTTAGTTGGAGTCCATAGAGTACTGATATACTCATAGTTTTTCTGGATCACTTCGTTAAGTACGTTTTTTATTGGCAAATGTGTTGGAAAACGGAAATTCTTAAATTACAATTTTGAAAAATTATTACTTTGTTAGTTTGCAACCGATTTTCGATTTTATGGATTTGTTTTAAAGGTATAGGTCTTACCTTTCAAACAAAACAAAAATATTAAAAATCCATCAAGAATTGGCTGAGCTACGATCGCTTAAGTAAAAAAAAAACGTATTTTTTGAAAAATTTGTCATATTCTTTACACTCTAAGTTGAAAGTGAATCATTAAACAATTTTTTTGAATTTTTTGTAAAAAAGTATAGTAAAGTGGCTTTCCAAAACACCAAAAAACATAACAATCGGTTAAAAAATGAATGAGTTATGCTAAGTTTTGTGATAGGACATTTTTAATTTTTTTCAGAAACGCTTGTAATTCAAGCATTATTCATAAATCTTGTTCCTAGTAGTAATTTTATGCGCATATGCATATAAACTAGAGATGGGAACGTAATTAGATTTGTGCGTGATTCACACATGATCAGAAGTGAGCGTGATTGAAAATTAATTTTACTCACGTGGTTGTTAGTGAGTGTCAGTGTGAGTGGAATAAAAAAATGGGTGTGTCAGTTACTTCCAAATCCTATTTATAATTTTTTGGGTTTGTTTAAAAAATATCAGTGTTACTTCTTAAACAAAAAAATATTGAGAATAGGTTAAAAACAGGCTAAGGTGCGCTTGTTTAAGTAAAAAGCCTTTTTTGAAGAGTTATACCTGCAACATTTTTATGACAGAAAAAGCTGTGCGCTTGCAAACATGTTTTTTTAAAACGAAATTGCTAAAATTGTGGGATCATTTGATGGAAATTTTACCTGTTTATAAATATACATGTGAGGCATTCCACACCAAATGTTCAGTGAGAAAAAAATTGTGTACCAAAATTTTTCAATGGGTCCCGGGTAAAAAAGTTTTTAATATAACTAGGGTGAGATTTCCATGCAAATGCATGTTTTTTGTCGAAAGCCTAAAACGATATCGACCAATTATCTTTCCGAATCAAGAGATTTGCATTAAATGGCATTGATTTGTTTTCGCATATTTTGCATATTTTGGTGAAAATACATATTTTTGCATATTTTGATTTTAAATGCATATATTGTGCATATTTCGAACTTTTAAGTGCATATTATTGCATATTTTGGCATAAATTAGCAAAAACACAAATTGAAATTAATTTTTTTCAAAAACCATTTTAAATTTTTAAAATTTATTTTGAAAATCAGAAAAATTACTTTTTTTTCTTCTTAATTTTTTTTATAGATTTTCTTAATTTTTAAAAAAATCTTGCTAGACAAACATCTAATCTTTAAAAAAAATTACAAAAAAAAAACAAAAGTGGCCGGATTTTTTATAAATTGACTTTTTTAAAAAATGAAAATTTCAGAACGGGTTCTGAAAATTTTCCAAAAAAATTTTAATCGATAGCCGATACAAAACTATACAAGAATGTAAATTTTTGAGATTTTGGTGCATTTCGTTTTTATTTGATATATATTTAAACAAGGCAACTTGACACAAACTTGACCATTTTTCCAATATTTGACCACGCCTCCTAAGCCCAGTTTTTGAAAAACTGAACAACCAAAAACGTAATTTTCTTAGCTCCATATATGAGGCATTCCACACCAAATGTTCAGCAAAAAAAAAAAAGTTGTGTCGTGTCAATATGAAATCATTTTCAAAGTATTCGCTCTTAGGGTACTATTAAATAACAAAAATAAAATTTAAGTTTTTTCAAAAAGTGGGCCTTGTAGGCGTGGTCAAAAATTGAAAATATCTAACTATTTTTTGAGCATCTTTACTTCAATATTTATGCAAATTAAATGAAACACAGTAAAGTCTTAAAGACAAAAGCTGTTTATAGATTTTTGAATGGGCTATCAATTAAATGGGCTATCAATAAAAGCTGAATGGGCTATCAATAAAAGCTAAGAAAATGAAAATTGGAACATTTTCAGATGAAGTTCTGAATTTTTTAAACTTAAACATTATTTATCAAAAAACATGCCGCAATTTTATTTGTTTTTTATTTTTTTAAAAAAAGTTAAAGGAATTTTCTATCTGATCTGAAATTTTTAGAGATGTGTTTTGCCTTGTTTTCGAAAAATCAAAATTCAAAAATTGCAACACGCTTATTTTATACAATAATGGTATTTAAAACGTGTGCGTATGAGTAATATCAATACTCAAAATATATTTTAAGAGGCGATGGTAGCGTGAGTGAGTTTTTAATAACGATTACGCACGCTTATGAAAGAAAAAAATTTGTCACGCACATATAAATTAAATTTTATTTTTGTTATTTATTAGTACCCTAAGAGCGAATACTTTGCAAATGATATCCCATTGAAACCACTATGGTTTTTCTGTAGTGGAACAGTTGGTGTGGAATGCCTCACATGGCTATCCATACAACCCATTTAAAAATTTACGGTTCACATGTTTTTTTTTCGCTGAACATTTGGTGTGGAATGCCTCATACGTATATTTATAAACAGGTAAAATTTCCATCAAATGATCCCACAATTTTACCAATTTCGTTTCAAATATGTCAAATGTTTTTTGTTATAAAAATGTTGCAGGTATAACTCTTCAAAAAAGGTTTTTTACTTAAACAAGCGCACCTTAGCCAGTTTTCAACCGATTCACAATATTTTTTTGTTTAAGAAGTAACACTGATATTTTTTAAACAAACCCAAAAAATTATAAATAGGATTTGGAAGTAACTGACAAGCCCATTTTTTTATTCCACTCACACTGACACTCACTAACAACCACGTGAGTAAAATTATTTTTCAATCACGCTCACTTCTGATCATGTGTGAATCACGCACAAATCTAATTACGTTCCCATCTCTAGTTTATATGCATATATGCGCATAAAATTACTACTAGTAACAAGATTTATGAATAATGCTTGAATTACAAGCGTTTCTGAAAAAATTTAAAAATGCCCTATCACAAAACTTAGCATAACTCATTCATTTTTAAACCGATTGTTATGTTTTTTGGTGTTTTGGAAAGCTACTTTACTATACTTTTTTACAAAAAATTCAAAAAAATTGTTTAATGATACACTTTCAACTTAGAGTGTAAAGAATATGACAAATTTTTCAAGAAATACGTTTTTTTTTTACTTAAGCGATCGTAGCTCAGCCAATTCTTGATCGATTTTTAATATTTTTGTTTTGTTCGAAAGGTAAGACCTATACCTTTAAAACAAATCCATAAAATCGAAAATCGGTTGCAAACTAACAAAGTAATAATTTTTTAAAATTGTAATTTGAGAATTTCCGTTTTTCAACACATTTGCCAATAAAAAACGTACTTAACGAAGTGATCCAGAAAAACTATGAGTATATCAGTACTCTATGGACTCCAACCAACCCGAATTATCATATGAGAACCCCTGCATAAATTATTTTTGGTCTTTTGTAGCACAGTGTAATTATCAGATATCATTCCATTTCGCAAGAACTTCTTCTGACATAGAAATACTTTATTTCATTTTCCATTTGTTCAGATATTGAAATATGATCCGATTTATCCCATTTCCGTACATAACCAGCCTCAGACCATAAGACATATTTCTGACAAATTTCCGCAGTCTAGCTCTTTTAGTTGGGACTGCATCATGCCTTCCACAAACAAACGGACGGACATCTGTAGAATGTGTTACAATCTATCTCTAATCAATAACATATATTGTATAGTCTGTTAGATGGATATTTCGATGCATTACCCACGGAATGACAAAGTGCGTATAGTAGTCCTTTTAAACCAACCTCTAAAAATCGCCTTTTTTCAGATTTTTATAGTTTTGTTAAAAAAATAAAAGTTTTTATATCTGCACTTGGAATTTCCTAAATTACAACTAAACTTTTCTGAATTTCAATGGACTTTATTAAATTACAATTTATAAGAACCTGACATCAAAACAAAACTGTTTTGTAAGAATAATTTTGTGTTTCTCTGTACAAAATAAATGAAATAGATTTTTTTTCAAACACAAAATTTTCAAGAATATTTATTTTTTGTTGTTTGAATAATACGTTATTTATTTGAATTTTTGTGAATAACCAAAAAAAATCACAAATTTTTGTTGATTATTTTAAAAAATTATAGTTTGTTTGTTTGAATAAAAAAAATCAGAAAAAATTATTCGATTTTTCGTTATTCAAATAAAATCAAAATAAATATTATTCATTTTCAAATATTTAAATAATCTGTTATTTGATTATTTTTGAACAAATATTGTTATTTATTCATTTCGTTATTTCAATCATAGCACACAGCTATGGATAAAACCAAAAAAGTTGATAATTTTTGGTGCTCCGATTCTTTTCATGGAAATTAATTTTCTAAAATGGTAAAAAAATCATTTGCCACAGGTTCTTTAAATCTAATATTTACGAATGAATTTGTATGGAAATTTGTTGAAAAACACTGTGTAAATAAACTAAATATTTAAAAATGGAAGTTTTTTTGATAATGATTTTTTTACCATTTTAGAAAATTTAATTTTTAGAACACTTTATCTTATCTTTTAGAGAAAATTACAAACTTTCGACTGAGCTTAATACCAAGTCATTCGCATGTCATGATCTTATTATATAAGCTTTTAAAAAGTTTCAAAGATGCCCTTTTTCGGCACTTTAACGGCGAATTACTCGGATTTGAAATCAGTGCAACAGACACTATCCAAATCTCTAACCAGAATCCAATACGATTTTTTTTGTTGAGCTGTGTTATTTTACTCGCCTAAACTGATCGTCCATTATTGTATATTGTATTGTATTGTATATACTTTATTTTCTCAAAAACATTAACAAAAGTTTTATTACATATTTTTTTTTTACAATAAAGAGTTTACAGCATGGTTATAACAACCGTCTGCCGGAAAATTGGTTTATACTATTTTGATTAAAAGTTAAATTCAGATACAAGCATTCTTCTATAATTTAAAGATTCTTTCAAAAAATAAAAAAGGCTTAGCCAATAAGCATCTTCTCCACCATTGAGAACGTGTATCACTTCACTATCATTAAGTTGTTCACGTCGTAAATGTTTGATTCGTATTGCCTTTAATACGGGGCATCTGCCTATAAAATGAAAAGTTGTTTCGGGTTCTCTCAGATTACATAAGGAGCATAACGTAGAGCTTCCTTCTTTGTATTGGTTTCCGTTTAACCTTAAAAGGTCCCCTCTTGCCCTCATTATCAGAGATATCTGGTCTTGGTTATAGTTTTCATTGCAGTATGTTGACCATTTAGAATGATCTAAATGTTTGTATATTCTTTTCTCACTTTTTGAGCATTACTTAAGTGTTTTTGGTACTTTTCTTCTTTCATTGAATCTATAAGTTTTATGGCAGCTTCGTTCCACCTGTCTTTATTTTGATATAAATCGATGTAGCTTATGTTTTTCTCCATCAGTTTACTTTTAAAATCCTTATACCAGTATAGGTTTTTGGCTATAATCTTAGTAGATAACAAGTGAGGTAGTCTTCTCTGTTCATATTCAAAAATTGTTTTATACATATATTTTAGATGCAGACTGTACGAGTCATGGACGTATACAGGGGGTGGGCACAGGGGGCACGTGCCCCCCCCCCTTTCGATTTGAAAATTTTTAAAATTTTATACACAAAAAAGCATTATACAAAAAAAAATCACAAGTTTCTAAATATTTTGATTTTAAAAGAAAAGATTTTATTTTTTTTATGAAAACTCTAGAGTTTGAAATAATTTTGTTTCTAAAAAGTAATTTATATCGAAAAATCAGTAAAATATGATAAAAAAACACATAATATTACTTTTATCTTTCAAACAAAAGGATAAGGGAAGTATCTCAACCCTTATGAACCGATTTCCCTGAAGCTTAAAAGAGGATTTTAAATTTACACATTTTCATAATTAAAAATATTTAACGAAGCCAAATTTTTATAAGGTTGTGCCCCCGTTGGATAGGCATTAAAAAATTTATTCTCATATGGAAACATCATATAGTTTCTTAAAAAGAAATGTCTGAAAAATCAAAAAAATTCACCATTTTTTAGATACCACAACCTTAGAATTGTTTCTTTAAAATGAGGGTTTCTTCGTCAACTCTTTAAACACACGTTTTTGTGGTCGTTTAAATAGAATCTGAAGTTGGAATTTTAAAATTTAAAATGGCGGATCCAACATGGCGACAAATATTTTTAGAAAATAAACCCATTTTCTTGAAACTTTTTCAAATGGCAGATTCTAATTTAGCAACCCAACAAGTCGGTGCGTAAAGAATTTTGAGTGAATTTTTATTTTTTAAAAAAAAATTATCGCCATGTTGGATCCGACATTTTGAATTTTAAAAATCTAACTGCAAATTTTTCTTAGGCGACTCCAAGAACCCGTGAATGAAGAATTTTAAGCAAATCTGTAATATTTTTAAAAAAATGGGCGCTATATTGGATCCGCAATATTGAAATTCAAAACCGCCACTCGGCATTCAAAACCAAAATTATTAAACAATGTTTAAACCCATACCAATTTTGGAGAGAAGGATAGCCCGGTTGATGGAAAAACCCTCATAAAAATTTTAAGTTTCATGCAAAACGGTTTCATACAACGATTTCGAGATTTTATAAAAAATCTGATATTCCAAGACATAGAAAGGGGGGTGTAGTTAAAAAGAAATATAAATAGGGGATGACGAAAAAAATTTTGGGAATTGTGCCCCCCCGTTTTCAAATTCCTGGATACGTCGCTGGTACGAGTAGATATGATTATCTTCTTGCCCTGTTTCCAAGGCCAACACGTAGTTTGGAGAGTTCTCTGGGATTTTTAAAATACGTTTCGTGAAAAATCTCTGTAGTTTGTCGATGTCGTCGAAATGCATATTACCCCATACTTGTGCTCCGTAGCATTGAATAGCTCTACACACTGCTAGAAACATTTTCCATTTTGCCTTTAAGGATACTTCTTTACGTCCAACAAAGTTCTTCCATGTTGTGTTAATGCTGACTTTCGCTGCATTATTTCTTTCTATTACATGTTTATAATATGTCATTTTAGGTGTTAATAAAATTCCTAAATATTTGTATTCATTTACAACTCGTACAGCTTCACCATTAAACTTCCAGTTTTCCTTGGCTCCTATTCTCCCACCTTTTCGGAATATCATAATTTCGGATTTCGTAAGGTTAACCTCCATGCCCCAAGTACGACAGTATTCTTCAAGGTTATTGCTCATTGTTTGTAGAGTATCCACATCTTCAGCTAGAAAGACAATGTCATCAGCATACATCAAAACACGCACATTAGTGTCATCTATAAATAAGCCACCGCCGATATGTTCATGAATGTCGTTTAAGTATAAAGTAAACAGCATAGGCGATAAGAGGCATCCCTGTTTTACTCCCTTTTGCGTTTCAAAATAATCTGAGAGTTCTGTACCTGTCCATACTGCTGATAAAGTGGTTTGATATATTTGATAAATAAAATTTACTATTTTTGACGATAACCCCATCATGTGCAATTTGTACAATAAGAGCTTTCTTGGAACCCTGTCAAAAGCTGCCTTAAAATCTACAAAAAATGCGTAAACTTTTCGTTTCTCGGAAAACTTTATATTGACTATAGCTGTCAGATTATATATATTATCAGCCGTAGAGTATCCTTTTCTGAAGCCTGCTTGGTATTCATTTAATATATCATTTGCGTGTACCCATTGGGATATTCTTTCATTAAGTACTCCGATCATTATTTTAGAGATACAATTCATAAATGTTATCCCTCTATAACTACTAGGTTGGCTGATATCACCTTTTTTGTAAATGGGAAATATTATGCTGTTCTGAAAAGCCTTGTACGATGACTGGCCATTTAAGATTTGTGTAAAAGTGTGAGTAAGAGATTCTAGATATTTATCACTAGCATTTATGAAGAACTCATATGGAATTCGATCCTCACCTGGTGCCTTGTTGTGCTTAACATTAGCGAGTTGATTTTTGACTTCTTGAACAGAGAAAGCTTGATCTAATTGCTGATCCGTTATAAAGTTGGCAGCATAATGTAGCTCTACAGCATTAACTTCGGGGTTAAGTAATAATCTGAAATATTCTCCAAACTCTGCCACGTTTATCTCACTACCAATATAATTTTCATGTTGCCTTATCTCCCTTGCTAACGCCCACCATCTTTTACTGTCAGTAATTTCATTCAGCTTTATTTCTATCTGTTCATAGTATTCTCTTTTTTTAGTTGTACATAACTGTTGATATAGTTTACGATTCTGAATGTAATTATCTTTATCCTCTAAGTTTTGAGACTTTCTAATTATTCCATTATTTGCTGCGATTTTCAATAAGTGTATTTATTTTCGGATTAATCTTATTTAGTTAAAAAAAAATATTTTAACATGCTAAAACAAATTTGGAATAATTTTTTAAAATAATAAAAAAATTTGGAAAATAAAAAAGCTATAAATAAATCAAAATTAACCCAAAATGGTCTTATTAAATCCCAGGAATTTTTTGGATTAATTTTTATTTTTTTATATTTTTTTTATTTTTTATTTTTTTTTTGGATTACACCTTCCTGAACCGGATGCTAAACGTCTAAAAGTAGAGATCAAATGGAGTAAAACTGCATTTACAGTTTTTCATTTCGCGATCCTGCTTCCTTTTAAAAGGACTTCTAAAGTTTTAAAGGATATATTTTGTAAAATTTTTTTGAATGTGAAAATTTGTAATTGTCCAAGGATGACACTGGTGGCAGCATACGAAATAGGAGGATCTCCCCTAATTTTTCCATTTTGCCATATCAGGATAAAAGGACGTAAATAAAGTCGTTTAAAAATTTTATCAAAATAATTTGTTAAAAGTTTTGAATGATATTGAAGGACACATTTTTAAATGGACGTAACTTACTTACCTCCTTTTCCTGATATGTAACAATAATAAAATAGGAAAGTTAGGGGAGATCCGCTTCTTTTATTTGCTGTTAATAGTGGCATCCTAGGACAAGTACATATATTAAAAAAAATATTTAACATAATTTAATCCTCTAAAACTTTGAAGTCCTTTTAAAAGTTAACAGGATCACGAAATGAAAAACTGTAAATGCAGTTTTACTATGTTTAGTCTCTAGTTTCAAACGTATATTATCCAGGTCGTGTTCAACGACCATTTTTTTTATTTTTGTCGGACGGTGTTATAATGCTAATTTAACGTAGATTAAAGAAAAAACTATTCAATGTTTTTGTTGGCCTGTTAAAGTAATTTGTTCAAACTAAATAAGATTTATTCGAAAATAAATCCACTTATTGAAAAACACAGCAATTGTTAAAGCAAAGTTTCAACTAAAAAAGACTACATATTTTAAAAGAGTTTTTAAAGGATTTTCCTAGTCAAAAATTTCAGCAGCCATTTATGAAGATGCGTATTAATTTTTGATTTTTTTTATATCCTTCAACCACATAATGAAAGTATACTTACCTTGTGCAACGCATCGAAATATCGGTAGACGACCTCTTATAGTGTATATTATTATCCATGATCGATTTTAAGAGATTCTAGCGATGTCCTGCCGTTTTCCTATTTGTCCGTCGGTCTGTGGAAGACTTGATACAGTCCAAACCAATACAGCTAGACCCCAGAAGTGTGGCATGAATAAGTCTTATGGTCTCACGGTATGTATGTTCCAAAATGGGCAAATTCAGACAACGGGGAAAAAGTTCCCCCTCGTAGATCTAAAACAGCCTCCAAAAAATGGCATTTATTTTTTTTATCAAATGAAACATTTTTATGTGAGTAGTACTTCAGAGTCCTTTACATAGACCTTTTTAGGGAGTGTACACACAAAAAAAAACCTTGTCAAATTACTAGGAAAAGTCTCGTAATCCCATTTTACCAATATTTTCCAGTTTTCCTTGTTTTTTAACAAACAAATTTGGATTGAAATTTATTTTTTTTTTGTAATTTTACAACTTTTTTTGTAATTTTACGAAAAAAAATCTTGTAAATTCACGAGAATTCCTTGTAATTTTTATTGCGCCAAAAAAAACTGTAAGTTTACAATTTTATTGGTAAAAAGCTTGTAAAATTACAAAATTATTGGTAAAATGATTGTAAAATTACTAAGAATTCTCGTAAAATAGAAGGTAGCAAAAAATCTAATAAAGTTAAGAAACCTCCTTGTAAATTTGGTCGTGTCAAAAAATTTGTAAATTTAAAATTTTATTGGTAAAAACCTTGTAAAATTACTAGGAATTTTTGTCAAATAGGAGGTAGCAAAAAAAGTTAAAAATTTTTCTTGTAATTTTACAAGTTTTTTTTAGTGTATATAAAAAAGGTCCGTCGCCATATTGCATTTTTTTAGCAACGGAATTGTATTCAGCGACATAAAAACCACCTACATACATCCGCCATTTTCAAACTTTCTGAATGGACGTGCAAATTTTATTTTTGTTGTCAAACAAGCCCATACACCATCAAAATTGCACTTTCACCAACAAAAAATTGTACAGCGCCGCCATATTTTATCCGCCATAGGCTTAATATTCAAAAGCAATTGATGTTGATTCAGCAACGAAAAATAATTCTCGCTACAAATTTTATATTCTAATCTTACTATCAACAACAGTTTCTGCCGCCATATTGAATTCGCCATTTTGATTTTTTAAGCATTGAATTCCGAGTCATCGGATTTAAAACCTTCTAGATACAAATTTTATTTTAAATCGCACCACTTTAAAAATTGTCGACGCCATATTAGATTCTCCATTTTGAATTTTGTATTTTTGAGCTCATTTTTAAAACAACTTCAAAAATTTTTATTCAAATCTTACAATTTTTTTAAGTTTTTGCCGCCAAATTGGATTCGCCATTTTAAATTTGGTATTTTTGGTATTTTCGCCATTTTAAATTTGGTATTTTATTTTCGACGCTATATTGGATCCTCCATTTTGAATTTATTTTTTTGAACTCAGTTTTGAAATCGTTGATCCTGAAAACTTTAAGATACCAATTTTTGACATGCTACGACAAGTGGAAAGACTTTTGGCCGGAAAATACATTCTGTGTCCCAGTGTGCTTCTGTAAAAAGTAATATGCAGTCCAAAACAAAAGGGCTGTTAGTGATCAAAATCTAATTTAAGACATTCTAGGAATGTTAGCCGGTTTGTTGGTCTGTTTATGGAAAGTATAAAGCAGTACAAACCAAAAGAGCTAGACTTCCGAAATTTGGCACGAATATGTCTTGTGTTCATAGGCTGGTAATGTTCATAAATGGACGAAATCGGAATGGGGCGAAAAGCTTCACTCGAAGAGTTAAACCAACTTCTAAAAAACACCAACTTTAACCCAGTTGGTTTAAAAATTAACTTTTTCAGTCCGCCCCTTTTGAGGGCATTTAAGAAAAAATTAAAATTGCATAAAAGGCCACTTTTTCGTAAAAACGTAATATTTAAAAATCTCCAAAACTACTAATCCGATTTGATTTTTTTTTTTTTTGGTCCTTCAAGGTGAACATATGCTGGGTTTTCTCGACCGCGCCCATTTGTACGCCCATTTTTTTTCAAAAAATTTAAATATCTATGAAACTACTCATCCGATTTTAAAAATGTTTTCACCAATATTTATGGCGTTTTCTTTTCTGGAAAAAAATGTTGCACTTTCTGCACTTTTTTTTCTTTAATGACTCCTTGTGGACAGTAATAAACAGTAAGTATAGACATATTTGATACCAAAGGAAAGGTATTTTCGAGTTCTATCTAAATGTTTATAATAAAATGTCGAAACACGCTTATTTTATTGAAAAAAATTTCAAAAACCCAAAAATTTTTACATTTATCGGATCAGCTCAAAACCTGAGTATTGTTTTCAAATGCTTAATATAGCATTTTATAGTCCTTATAAATACCTTTCTTATGGTACCAAATATGTCTATATTTACTGTACATAACTGTGCACAAAGAGTCATTAAAGAAAAAAAAGTGCAGAAAGTGCAACATTTTTTTCCAGAAAAGAAAACGGCATTAGAGTGCTCCTCCAGTGTGGACAAAGGCTAGGATTTATTGACCAAGTCCATTTTGGTAAAAAAAGTAAAATTTAAAACTCTCTAGAACTCTTCATCCGATTTCAAAATTTTTTTTCACCAATATGTATTTGGAATGATTAGAATATGCTAGGGTTCATCGACATCTCCCACTTTTACGCCCACTTTTGTCTAAAAAACGTAATCTTTAGTCCGATTTAAATTTTTTTTCTCCAATATTAACAATGGTCCTTCAGGGGGGCGGGTCATAGCATAGGTTTCATCGACCTCACCCACTTCTACGCCCACTTTTTGTAAAAAACGTAAAACTGAAAAATAAATCTTCAAAACTACTCAAGCGATTTTAAAATGTTTTCACCAATATAAAGAATGCGTCTTTAAGAAGAGTAAATATAAGGTAGGTTTCACCCATTTTAAAGTCCACTTTTTGTCAAAAGGCGTAAAGTAAAAAAACCTCCGAAACTACTTAGCAGATTTTAAACATTCTGAAAATGTACTTTTGGAAAATTCCGTTTTATGGAGAAAACAGGTGCAAAGTAGTGTACTTTGTCACTTTTTCTATCTTCTGAAATAGTGATCATAGAAACTTGAAATGTGAGATCCTCCAGCCCCAAAAATCTTTCTGAAAAAGTACTTTTTGCAATTTCAGATTTTAATGGGGTTATAAGGCTAAATTATTGTACGGTTTTACTATCTCCTGAAATCCTCCAGCAGAACAAACATCGAAGAGAAGACATATTTTGAATTTTAGATTTTGAAGGGTTAAAATGAGTAATAGAACTTCTACTAAAAGATAAAATAGTACTTTTGTCAATTACACTGTGCAACAATTTGAAGGTTATGGTCTGGGGGGTGGACCAAACCAAGACAGAATGATAGTATTTGGTTAGTATAGTAAAACCCCCATAGGGTTTGGCGCTGTGTGAGTACAGTCAAATTTTATGGCCCACTGAAATTTTTATTTTTTTCCCAAAGGGGTTTGAGAAAATTCGAGAAAAATTAAGTTTATATTAATTTGAGCCTTAAATTGAACTCAGTTTTCTTCAGTAGAATTTGATGGGGATTATTTTTCTAGAATATATTAACCCTCTATCTGCCCTGTTATTGGGTCATTTTAGTCCTTTTTTCAAGAAATGACTCAAAAGTCTCATTAGATATGCGTTTAAAGGGTTAAAATATTATACGAATATTTTGTTCATCAAATTTCATTTGGGGTCTTCACTGGCGGAAAGTTCGACCGGTCTGCAGAAAATGCATAAAAATTTAAAATTGTAAAGTCTAATTCATTTTTCATATTTATGACAGAAACTGTTTACGATTGTGAGCAACAAATATAGGATATTAGTCTGGGGGGTGGACCCTTCCAGCTGAGGATGATAGTATTTGGTTAGTATAGCAAAAGCCCCAAAGGGTTTGGCACTGTGTGGGTACAGTCGATTTTTATGGCCCACTGAAATTTTAATTGTTTGCCCAAAGGTGTTTGAAAAAGTCGAGAAAAATAAAGTATATATACTAATCTGAGCCTAAAATTGAGCTCAGATATGTTTAGTAGAATTTGATGGAGATTATTTTTCCAGAACATATTAACCCTCTATCTGCCTTGCTTTTGGGTAATTTTAGTCCTTATTTTAAGGAATGACTTAAAAGTCTACTAATTGTAAGATATGATTTTAAAGGGTTTAAATGTTCTAGGATTAATTTTTGATTCAAATTTAACTAGGGGTGTTCACAGGCCGAAAGTTAAACCGGTCTGTAGAAAATGCCTAAAAATTTAAAATTGTAAAGTCTTATTAATTTTTGATATATATGCCGGAAACTGTTTTCGATTGTATGCAACAAATATAGGCTAATGGTCTGGGGCGTGGACCCTTCCAGAACAGGATGACAGTTTTTGGTTTGTGCAGTAAAATCCCAAAAGGGCTTGGTTCTGGGTGGGTACAATAGGTTTTTATGGCCCACTGATTTTTTGTTTTATTTGTCCAAAGAGATTTAAACAACGAAAAAATAGTGTTTATGTTACTCTGAGCCTAAAATTGAACTCATATGTCTTTAGTAGAGTTTAATGGGTACAATTTTTCTAGAATACATTTAGCTTCTATCTCCACTTTTTGGGTCATAATAGTCCTTTTGTAAAGAAATGACAAAAAATTCTTCTTAGATTTGCTTTAAAAGGGGTTTACTAATGTTTTTTCATCCAATTTCCATAGGGATCTTTAAAGACAGAAAGATTTGCCAGCTTACCAGAAATACCAAAAAGTGGACCTAAGTTTTATTAGTTTTTTAAATCTAAGCCAACCAAAAGGCTTGGTGCTGTGTGTTGTAAAACCCTTTTAAAGCAAATCTAAGGAGACTTTTATAATTTCTTAACAAATGGACTTAAATGACCCCAAAAGTGGAGATCGAGGGTTAATGTATTGAAGAAAAATTATACCCTATTAATTCTACTGAACACACCTGAGTTCAATTTTAGGCTCAGAGTAACATAAGCATTAATTTTTTTCGTTTGTTTCAACCTCTTTGGACAAAAAAAACAAAAAATCAGTGGGCCATAAAAACCTACTGTACCCATCCAGCGCCAAGCCCTTTGGGGATTTTACTGCACTAACCAAATACTGTCATCCTGTGCTGGAAGGGTCCACCCCCCAGACCATTATCATATATTTGTTGCACACAATCGTAAACAGTTTCCAGCATATATATCAAAAATTAATAAGACTTTGCAATTTTTAATTTTTAAACGTTTTCTACAGATCTGTTTAACTTTCCGCCTGTGAAGACCCCTAGTGAAATTTGATGCAAAAAGTATTCCTAGAATATTTTAACCCTTTAAACGCATATCTTAGTAGACTTTTAAGTCATTTCTTAAAATATGTACTAAAATGACCCAAAAACAAGACAGATAGAGGGTTAATATATTCTAGAAAAATAATCCCCATAAAATTCTACTGAAGACAGCTGAGTTCAGTTTTAGGCTCAGATTAATATAAACTTCATTTTTCTCGATTTTTCTCAAACCCCTTTGAGAAAAAAATAAAAATTTCAGTGGGCCATAAAAATTGACTGTACCCACACAGCGCCAAAACCTTTGGGGGTTTTACTATACTAACCAAATACTATCATTTTGTCTTGGTTTGGTTCACCCCCCAATTTCACTGTTGCACAGTGTTATAAATTGAGACATCTTTTTATTTCTTTAACACATGTTATGCAGAAAGGATTGAAGCCTATATGGAACAGAACGAAATGGAACAGAGCGGGGTACGAAATGAAATAGAACGGGGAACGAAGTGGAATGAAACCGGAAAAGAAATAATTTCAAAAATAACGATATAAGAGCTAAAATTCAGTTTAGTTTTTTCATTAATTTTTTTTTCATAATTTTTTTTTTCAATAATTTTATTTTTCTTTGTCAAAAACATTGTTTAGTAAAAAAATTTTGTAAATAATAGTATATAAACTTAATGGGGTCCCCGACCGATATTTCAATTCGGTTTTCATAGAATGGCAAATAACATTATTTTTTCTAAAAAAAACTTCGCTTTGGCAAGTACACACAAATCTGCAGCACAATATTATCATGATTTAATGTTTTGGGCTACAGTACAAAATTCGCCAGGAGAGTTTTCGGGAACTCCACTCTCCAAACATTCTAGATCCATTTATGTCAAAAACTTTTAACACGCTTATTTTTCTACAAGTCATATTCCGATCGGACTCTTAATTTTTTTTTACTAGTTCTATCTTTAATATTTTAAGGATGTTTATTCTGGCTCGAGGTCATTATTTTCTTTACAAATTGAAACCATTATATTCTCATAGCATAATTTTCAAGAAAATTATTTTTTGTTTTAAATTTATTTATGTTGGTAATTTTTGCAAGACCTAATCGACACGTGTTTCGAAATTTGTCAGATTCCATTGTCAAGATTATTTAGAAAAAATAGAAACGATTTACTACAAAGTAGCAAACGAGTCTAATGACAATTCGACAAACTAAAATATTATATTGTGGATAGAGTCGAATATGTGCTAATATTTTAGTTTGTGCACAAACGAATTGTCATCAGACTAGTTTGCTACTTTGTAGTAAATCGTTTTTATTTTTGCTAAATAATCTTGACAATGGAATCTGACAAACTCCGAAACACGTGTCGATTAAGTCTTGCAAAAATGACCAACATAAATAAATTTAAAACAAAAAAAAATTTTCTTGAAAATTTTGCTATGAGAATATCATGGTTTTAATTAGTAAAGAAAATAATGACCTCGAGCCAGAATAAACATCCTCCAAATATAATATTTTAAAGGTCGAATAAACAATTTTTATTTTTTAATAAAAATTAATCAGAATTAGCTATCTCTTTTTTTTATAAATTCGTGAAGAAAGATTTGCAAAACCGCTCGACTGGTTCTTCCTAGGACTTTTTTAACACAGCTCTATTTTTGGGTTATTTTCTACCCATTTGCCGTTAATGGGTTATTATCATTTATATTTGCATATATGTATTTATTGTTTCATCTGCAGTAGTTAAATATTAATAACTTCGGGCCATTGTTGGAAATAATCTTAAAGCATAATATTTGGTAATAATATTATAACGTAATTTTAATGCCCAGATACATATGTACAAATGTAGAGATATTAATTTATGTACATGCATTAATAAATATTTACATAAGTTTTCATATGCAAATGTTGAAGTTAAATATATACCCTGATCAAATTACCTAAAATACCAAAAAATGTCCTACAGGGTGTAAATTCATTAATAAATTAAATTTCTGTTCATAATACCACACTTAGGTAAATATGTAAGTTAGAGTGTCCCTTATTTTGGAAATGTTGGAAATCTTGAGACGGTACCCGCTCATTTTTTTCCTTTTGACTTAAAAATAACTCAGGAAAAATTTTACGCCCCTAGGACCACGCCTTCCCTACGCGACGGGGCCTTAAAGAGCGGGGCCTAAAAAATCATTTTTCCATACAAACCAAAAAAATTTTTTTTTGATTTTTAATTTTTTTGTTATTAATTATTATATTACTTGGTTTGCTTATTCACGACAAAAAATTTGATTTTGGAGGGATAAGTCTTTCAGCGCTAAAAAATTTTTCGCAAAAAAAAAATTTGGGCGGCCGGGGTCCTACAGTAAAAAATTTTTAAAAAATATTTTTTTTTAGTTTTGACCAGCAACGGTTTTAGTTGCTATGTTGCTTTAAATGATATATATTCCAAAAAAAAAATTATTCATATCTGTGACATCTTTATCTTTTTCGAAAAAAAAAATTTTGAGCCGTAGGAATCCTACGGTAAAAAATTTTTAAAAAATATTTTTTTTTAGTTTTGAAAAGCAATGGTTTTAGTTTTTATGTTGTTTTTAATGATATATATTCCAAAAAAAATATTATTCATATTTGTGACATTTTTATCGTGTATCGAAAAAAATCATCAATGCATTTTTTACCCTTTTTTAGAACACGATTAAGATGTCACAGATACAAAAAATATTTTTTTATGAATATATATCATTTAAAGCAACATAGCAGCTAAAACCGTTGCTGGTCAAAACTAAAAAAAAATATTTTTTAAAAATTTTTTACTGTAGGACCCCGGCGGCTCAAAATTTTTTTTTGCGAAAAATTTTTTAGCGCTGAAAGACTTATCCCACCAAAATCAAATTTTTTGTTGTGAATAAGCAAACCAAGTAATATAATAAATAATAACAAAAAAATTAAAAATCAAAAAAAAAAATTTTTGGTTTGTATGGAAAAATGATTTTTTAGGCCCCGCTCTTTAAGGGCCCGTCGCGTAGGGAAGGCGTGGTCCTAGGGGCGTAAAATTTTTCCTGAGTTATTTTTAAGTCAAAAGGAAAAAAATGAGCGGGTACCGTCTCAAGATTTCCAACATTTCCAAAATAAGGGACACTCTAATGTAAGTATACAATTTTTTTTTTAATTATAATTACGTAATTATGGTGAAAATTTAAATTCGGGTCGACGAAAATCTAATAGGTTCCCCTACCTTCCACCATTTCCAATTGTATTTCAGAAATTATCAATTGTATTTCAGAATTTATCAATTGTTTTTCAGAAGTTATCAATTGTATTTTAGAAATTATCAATTGTTTTTCAGAATTTATCAATTGTATATCAGAACTTATCAATTTTTTTTTCAGAAATTATCAATTGTATTTTAGAAAATATCAAGGTTGGCAATCGAAACGAATAACGGTATAGATATCGGTATTGGTATCGTTTTTTTATTTATTTCGGTATCGGTATCGGTTACGGTATTTGAGTTGAATCGGTTACGGTATTACCGATACCGAAACGTCGATACCGGTACGTACCGATATTATCGAAAAAAAATGTTAAAAATATAAAAAACGCATAAAAACTTAAATTTTTTTTTCAATTTTAATACTAAAACACGTATTTACGTATTTATTTTTAGCATTTTTGCTAAAATGCGCTTTAAAATGTGAAAAAAATTTAAATTGCGTTTTCTTAGGGGGTCGGCGGGGACGTTGCCGGACCACACCTACAAAAGGGGGCGGACCGAGAAAACTGTAATTTTCTTATCCCCTTGATCAAAGTGCAGGACTTTGAAGTTATTCTGACATACAAAGGTTTCATTTGTTGCAGAAAGTAAAAAAAATATGTAAAAAAGTAGAAGAGTTAAATTCGACTTACAAGGAAGGTCTCCCTGGTGTCACCCGTCGATCTTTATGGAATTGGTTTTATTTTGTAGAGTATAAAAAATAAAGGGACACGTATTTTTTTTTAGTGGCCCAAATTCATATTTAGGGGGTGAAAATGAGGGGGAAGAAACGGTAATTTTTCAGTTTTTTTGCGTTTATCTCATATATTATACAAATAAACCTAGTCATGTTGCATACCAAATGAAAGGTCTTTGGAAAACCTATCTCCATGTGCAAAGAACGGTCCAAACATGCACAACTTTTCGTCATATTGAGTAAAATGACAAAATTGTTGGACATTTTTGTTAATAAGTCGAAAAATATTTACTTTTTTTACACGTTATTAGCATCACAAGATAGGTATTTTAATTACCTTTAATCTAATACCAAATACGCCTGTATTAGTTTTGAGCTAGACGTAAATCGTAAAAAACTGAAAAAGGTCAATTTCCCTCCATGCTAATCGAACCTCCTAAAAATGAGTTTGGGCCGCTAAAAAAAATAAGTGTCGAATTAATTTTCGTTCTGAACAACATATCCAAATGTCATGAAGATCGGAGGGTGACACCAGGGAGACTCTCCTTGTTAGCCGAATCCATGAATATCCACGGTGCCCTTTTAAAGTGATAGTTAGTTTTCTAACTTAAAAAAAAAAATTAACAATTTTGATTAGAAATATTTTATTTTAAGTAAAAAACTTTTTTTAGTCATTTTTGAAAAAAAAAATTACAAAAACTTTTTTTTTTGAGTGTAAAATTTTTTTCGAGTGTAAGTTTTTTTTGCTTAATTGTAAAAATATTTTTGAGTGACAAAAATACTTTGTTAAATATTTTTCTATGACTCTTCCATGTTTTTAAAGCTGGTTTAACGGGTTTTTCAACATGTGGACTTAAGGTGAAACCAATTTGAAATTCACGGTTTTGTAATAATTTTTGAACCACGAAGTCCTATAAATATCAAAATAAATCCTTGGGCACCCATATCGCGGATTAAATAAAAATCCCCAAAAAACATAACTATACTTACGGTTGCGGAAAGTTTCTATTGAAAGTCTAAATGATTTAAAAAAAATTTCGTGAAAATCAATAATTTTCTTCTGCTCCCGCATAGCGGTTGAAGTATGATTTTTTTTTGGAAATTTTTACTTAACTCAAAGATTTTTTTGATTTTTATGAGACTTCGGGGAGGCATTTGGAGTACGATTTTTCATTTACAAAAACCAAAAAAATTACAAATTTTCTATTATTTTTTTTGTAAAAAAAACATGTTTTTAAGGAAAACCCGTTTTAATACCGTTTCAATACCGGTACGTACCGGTATC
Source organism: Pegoplata infirma (assembly GCA_963921195.1). Classification (NCBI taxonomy): domain Eukaryota; kingdom Metazoa; phylum Arthropoda; class Insecta; order Diptera; family Anthomyiidae; genus Pegoplata; species Pegoplata infirma. Next base: position 184,354,461 of record OY992536.1, read on the forward strand.
GAAGGAAAAGGTTTTTGGATACCGGTATCCGATACCGAAACTAAGTTTCGGTATTGGTATTGGTACCGGTATTCAATTTAAAGGGTTTTGAAACGGATAACGGTATTGAAAAGGTATCGATTGCCAACATTGGAAAATATCAATTGTGTTTCAGAAACTATAAATTGTATTTTAAAAACTATCAATTGTATTTCAGAATTATCAATTGTATTTCAGAAATCGTCAATTGTATTTCAGAAATTATCAATTGTATTTCAGAAGTTATCAATTAAATTTCCGAATTTATCAATTGTATTTTAGAACTTATCAAGTGTTTTTCAGAAGTTATCAATTGTATTTTAGAATTTATCAATTGTATTTTAGATATTAACAATAGTATTTGAGAAATTATCAATTGTATTTCAGAATTTTTAAATTGTATTTCAGATATTATCAACTGTATTCAGAAATTATTAATTGTATTTAAGAATTTATCAATTGTATTTCAGAAATTATCAATTGTATTTCAGAAATTAACCTTCGTAAAAAATAGATAATTTCTGAAATAAAATTGATAAATTTTTAAATACAATTGATAATTTCTGAAATAAAATTGATAAATTCTAAAATACAATTGAAGGGCTTATTGTGAAAACTCGATAAGCAACACTTCATTTTATGGCGGTTTTTGGCTTAAAGCTTTGAAATAATTTTAAAAATAGATCTTTTGAAGAACTTTCATACTCCAGATAATTGTACGAAGGATTTAAGCAAGACTTCTTCCAAAAATCAGTCAACGGAAAATCAGTAGAAGGCAAAATAAACCAAAAAATAAAATGTTGCTTATCAAGTTTTTGCAATAAGCCCTTCAATTGATAATTTCTGACAGACAATTGATATCTCCTGAAATACAAATTAAAACCTTCTAAAATACAATTGATAAATTTTGAAATACAATTGATAATTTCTGAAATACAACTGATAAATTCTGAAATACAATTGATAATTTCTGAAAATCAATTGATAATATCTAAAATCCCATTGATAAATTCTGAAATAAAATTTATAGTTTCAGAAATACAATTGATAATTTTTGAAATACATTTGATAGTTTCGGAAATTCGATTGATAACTTCTGAAAAACTATTGATAATTTCTGAAATACAATTGATAAATTCTGAAATACAGTTGATAACTTCTAAAATTCAATTGATAATTTCTGAAATACAATTGTTAAAACTGTAAGTAAAATTTAAACTTTTGAAATGACACATAAAAACGCCGAGACACCCCAACTTATTTTTGGGTCATAGAATGCAGTGGTATACTCCATTTTAAAAAGTTAGCTCAAAATAACGAGATATTTCGATTTAAAATTTGCAAATGTAGACTAAAAATTTAATAAATCCAAAAAAAAAATTATAAAATTCATCAAAATAAAAGCAAATATTGTGCCATGTCCGCTTGAAAATGGACGTCCATTATTTCTAGATATAAATTTTGACAAATAACAAGTTTTTAACAAGTTTTTTAAGTTTTTTCATTCAAATAAAAAATCACCTTAAATCTACTAAATTTAAAATTTAAAATCAAAATATCTCGGGATTTTGAGCTAACTGGCACCCTTGGATTCTACGACCCAAAATTAGGTTGACGTGTCTCGGCGTTTTGGTGTGTCATTTTCACCTACTTACAGTGTAATTTCTGAAATAAAATTGCAAACGGTGTAGTCCATTTAACCAATTTGAGCTTCTTATGACATATCAGAAAGATCTTGAAGCTCCCTAGATCCCAGTGAAGCATGTCTCTAAAAAGAAAGTACCGGGCAATGGCAGATGAAGTATTCAAAAGTTTTTAACCCCTCATCATCCATGCAACTCCGGCAAAAGTCATTTGATGGCACATATAAACTTTCTGGGTGCTTCCCTATAACACAGTGTTCAGTAATTATAGCAACACCGTCGAAATCTTTCCTCTTGGAAGCGATATCAGCTCACTTGTGCACTTCTGATTAAGAGGTGGTCAAATCTGTCTTGTTGTCTCACACTCCATCCATTTGCCCATCTCTGATCAGTCACCGCAGTGGTACAAAGCCATAGATTGTGTTTGCAAGTTTCTATTGGCATACCAACACATTTCAATTCTGTTGGAACCTGTAGGGTAGTAACAGTCTTGCAGGCTCATCGGCTTTGAAATTCGTATGTCAAACTGCTTGGCCATCTTATTCAAAAACCTGCTGCAGTTAAGGAAAGATCTTGTTCTGGTGTATTTTCAGCAGATTTTTCTCCTGATTGGACAGAGAATTTATTTTAAGTATAAGAAATATGGTAATAAGAAAAAAATGTAATCAAACACATTTTGCCCTTTTATGTATGTTAAAACAATTTAAAAAATAATTTATAATAAGTATGCAAGCTCTATTTACAGACAGTTTATCCCTTTAACAATTTTTTTACATTAGGGCGATAAGAAAACAAAAAAAAATAAGTTTTTTTTTTCAAAAATCCCGCCAAAAACCGAAAAAGTAATAAAAATTATAAAATTAAATCGCCCGCCCTAAAAAAAACAATCTATAATCTCCTGCACTAAAAAAAAACTTTTAAATTACTAAAAAAAAGTCTCGTAATACCATTTTACAAATATTCCTTGGTTTTTAAAAAATTATTTTTGAAATAATACAGAAGAAAAATTGAATTTCTAAAAATTATTGACATTTCTGTTATTCCCATACCGGTTTCAAACACTCCAGTTAGTGTTATCATCAGTAGGATTTAAAATGTTGATTTGTCTTGTTAATGGAAATTGTTTTTTATATAAATATGTGAATATTTATAGTTTCTACAGAATAAATTTTGACAGTTTCCAACACTACAAATTATTTCTAGCCATCTCAACCTCACCTCATACTTTCTTTCAACGTTTTTCATGGGTTGGTTAAGTTTTTAAAGGTAGAAATTTTTAACACTTTCTAATTCTATTCACAAAATTTAGTTTTATTTAAAAATTTTAATTTTAAATAACTGTCACCTTACTAACGCATTTACATAAGATTTTGGCTTGTTATATCCTCCAACCACAGTGTGGAGGTAAACCCACTTTGTCATTCTGTGCGTAACGCATTGAAATATCAGACGTGGATCCCATAAAGTATATAGTATATTATTGATCCATGATCGATTTTAAGACGTTCTTTGAATGTCCGTCCGTACGTCTGTGGAAAACACGATGCAGTCAAAATTAAAAGAGCTAGACTCCTAGGTTGGCTAAGTTTTGAAATGGGCAAAATCGGATGGGGGAAAAATGTTCCCCCTTAAATTACTAAAACAACCTGTAAAAAACGCCATTTGTTAAGATTTTTTGCATTTTTGTTAAACAAATTAATTTTTTAAGACAAAAGGTATTTATAATCCTTCACTTAGAAATGTAGTTTTTTTTCGGCCCGCCCCGTTTTGTGGTCGTGGATTTAAAAAATCACATGGTGGACGGTATCTCCCACCACCCCATCGAACCCGCCACCAAAAAAAACTCTCCTGTTTTTTTTTATTTGTTAACATGTTGGAGGGTATCAAAGATTCGGCACAGCTGAATTTAGCACTTTCACTTGTTTTATTTTAAGACCAGACAAGATTTAGATTAAAATAATTTAAAGATAGTATGTAAATGCTTTTCGTTGTAATTTTAATTTAATTTTTAATTTGGTTGTTCATTACCAGGGCAAGGGGGTTCATGTAAATACATGTTTGTTGTCGTTAGCCTGATAACAACTTAAAGTATTTATCTTTGCGAATCATCGAATTTGCTTAAAAATGGCATTGATTTGTTACTACATATTTTTGCATATTTTGATAAAAATGCATGTTTTTGCATATTTTGCTTAAACTACATATTTTCTTGCATATTTTTTAATATTTTTATAAAAAAATTATTTTTTTTATTTTTGTGAATAATGTAATATTTTTTTCATGAAAATGTTCAAATCGGTTCATAAGGGTTGAGATACTTCCCTTGTAAGTGCATTTTGTTAAAAAGAAAAAAAGATATTTATTTAGTCAAAAAATTTAAGCAGGAAAAATATTAATACAATTTTCTTTGAGTAATTTTGGTCAAGGGTTGCATCTAAAAGACGGAAAGGAGTGTTCCTAATTTTTTTTATTAAACTGAACTGACAATTAGATAAAAGAAAATTATTATTTTTTTTTATTTTTCCCGTAAAAAAGTTCTAATTGCGCATCATTTTGCGGGCAAGCATTTTCAAACTCGAAAAAATCCGAAATCTGGTCGCGCTATTTGTAAATATTTACACTAGGTGGAGCAAAATTTTTTTTTTCGAATATCGAAAACGTTGGGGTCGGGAAAGTTGCCTTTTAGTGTCGATATTAATACAAAAATATTGAACATGTAGGTCAATGACTTTGGGTTTTTTTTGACTTGAAAATCGGATTCCTAACAAAGTGATTTTTTTTTTTTTAAATATTAGTTTATATTAGGACATTACTGAGAAAGTAATTTTATGATATTTTTTTTTTTCTAATTTGTTTTTTTAATAAATTGCCTTTTAGAGAAATTTCCCGAACCCGGCGTTTTCGTAATTCGAAAAAAGCAAAATTTGCTCCACTTCAATTTACACGTACATATAAATATTTTTCACGATGGGACTGAATTTTATGTTTTACGATTTTTATGAATAAATATTAAAATAAATCCATTTAAAAATGCATATTTTTATACCCTCCACTCTAGTGATAGAGGGTATATATAAGTTTGTCATTCCGTTTGTAACACATCGAAATATTGGTCTAGGACCCCATAAAGTATATATATTCATGATCCTTGATCGATTTTAAGTCGATCTAGCGATGTCCGTCCGTCCGTCCGTCCGTCCGTCTGTCTGTCTGTCCGTTGAAAACACGCTAACTTTTGAAAGACTTTATGGAGGCTCCTGAAGTTTGACATGTATGTTGGGTATTTACCGGGTCAGGTTGGTATTGCAATCCAGCCAAATCGGTCCAGTGGTTCAAAAGTTATGAGCAAAAGAATAAAATTCGGCAAGGGAATTTTGCGAACTTACGAGATTAAAACAACTCTATCTTTCTAAAGACAATTCTGAGGGTGCTGAAACGTGTTATGTTAAATGTTAAATGATTTTTCTTAAAAAATAAATCATAATAAGACATAACATGAAATGTTGTGTGTCTAATTGGCAAAATATAAAAAATAAAATAAAAAATAATAAAAACTACTTATTTATAGTATAACAATTAAATAACATTTAATTAAATTCAGATATAATTAGATCCCTGTATTTTAAACAATTTCGTAAATATTTGTAAAGACGCATGTAATCCTTGCCGTTTAATAATTCATATACTTCTTCAGAACAACGTGTTATATATCTTTGTCGTTCCCCAAGTCTATTTGGTTTTGAATTTCAGCAAAATCGGTTCAGTGGTTCAAAAGTTATAAGCAAGGCTCTGAATTTCAGATTTTTTTCACCTTAAACTGTTGAAAACTCGTTAAACAAGTTTTAAAAGCATGGTGAAATACCAGTTTTTTTTTGTACTTGTTGTTATTTGTTTTCCTGCCGTGGGGTGCAGTTTAGTTGTTAGACAAGTAAATATTTGTTATTGTTTTTGTAACTGTATGTAACGGTGTATTGTAAGTATTTTTGGAAAAAAATCCAATATTAGTTTGTTTTTGGTTTTTAAAGACGAGGATGGTAAAATAAAATGAGGGAAATATGTGAAATATTTTTTTTAACATATACATACGTATAGGTATAAAACAACAAAAATATTTTACAAAGTAATTTTGTTACTCAAAGAAATAGTACACTACAAAAAATATTTACACTCAAAAAAATTTTACACTCAAAAAAAAATGTTTTTTTTTTAATTTTTAATTTAATTATTTTTTTTTAATGAAATTCACACTCAAAAAAATGTTGACCGTCAAAAAAATTTTACACTCACAAAAAAATTTGATTGATTAAAAAAAGTTTTACTCAAAATAATACATTTTTAATAAAAATTTGTAATGCAATTTTTTTAGAAAATTACTATCAGATAACATTGTGGAGGGTATTCATAGATTAGACCAAGTCGAATTTAATTTTTCTACCTGTTTCTTTTACATTCGGCAAAGCTGAATTTAACTTTTTTACATGTTCTAAATTAAAAACTTACCATCAATTTTTATTCGAATATTTTTTTTTTTTGCATACTGGGTCATTTAGTAGGCATTGACAATTTGTATTTAGATTTAAGTGTGTTTTTATGGTAACAAATAATTGAAAAGAGGCTAGAATACAAAAAAGTCGATATCTGTCCACATGAAATATTACGTCAAATGAAATACGAAGGTCTTCTTAAATGAAAAAAAAAAAATATGTTTTATTTAAATAAACAATAAATGAATTATGTTTTATGAAATGAACAAGTAAATACTTATGAGAAAATAAATATTAATATTAACAAGTGAGAGTGTTAAATTCGGCTGTGCCGAATCTATAATACCCTCCAACATATACAAAAAAATTGCAGGGGCGTTTTTTTGGGGGGGGGGGGGGGTAGGGTCAGAAGGGGTTATTGGGGGACACATGATCCCATGAAAATATTTAAAAATTAATTTATTATGCTTTTTGAGTTTAAGTAATACAATTTTATCATTATTTAAAAACATTTTCAAAATCCACGCCCACAAAAGAGGGGCGGACAAAAAAAAAAATATTTTTTTTTTATTTCCTTAGTCCAAGTGCAGGCCCTTGAACTTTTTCTGGCATCAAATTGTTTCATTTGCTTAACAAAAATACAAAAAAACCTGTGAAAATATGGCGTTTTTCAGAGGTTATTTAAGTTCTACAAGGGGGAGCTTTTTTCCCCCCGATCCGATTTTGCCCATTTACCAACTTAAACTGCCTAGGACCAAAACACATATTCCTGCCAAACTTAACGAGTCTATCTCTTTTATTTTGGACTGCATCGTGTCTTATACAGACGGACGGACATACGGACATTCTAGAAAAGTCTGAGAATCGATCATAGATCAATAACACTGTACGACACGATTTTGCACCCATGATCGGGACCAAAAACTTCTGAAAGTAGAGGTAAAAAAAAGATACCCGTGTCTCCCAGTTTTTCTAGATCAATTCGTTTTCGCGTTTTATTACCAAATCAATATTTTGTATTTATATGAGTTTTAAATACTTGGGGAAGTAAGGATTACGCGCGCAACAGTTAATCGTGATGGCTTAAATTAAGCTGAAATACTTGCAAATAGTATCAGATAAAATTTGCGAAACATGAAGAAAATCGGTCCACGGATTTATAAGTTATGAAGAAATTTCTCAAATTTGGATGTTTTTCACATGTTTTTATACGCTCTTTTAAATGATAGAGGGTTAAAAATACGCTAACTTTTGAATCAAATTTTGATGCTCCTAAAGTTTGGCATATATATTAGTTATTTTCCTGGTCAGGTTGGTATTGAATTTCGAGAAAATCGATCCAGTGTTTCAAAAGTTATGATCGAAACCGGGAATTTCGAATTGTTTTCATCTTGAATTCCCTCTTTCAAAAAAACTTTAAATGCTCTTTAAATAATATTGGTATGCCACAAAAATATTTTACAAAGTAATTTTACCGAAAAAAAATTTACACTCAAAAAAAAAAGTTAACACGCAAAAAAAAGTACACTCAAAAAAATTTTACACTCAAAAATTTTTGGCCATCCAAATTGTCTATGATGGCTACAAAAAGAAAATGTGTGCATTGCAAAAAGATGTTTAAAACTTTCCCAGAGTTACCACCATTCTCTTTAGAATTGCCACTAACAAACAACCAGAAAAGTTAAAAACGACTTGGCCGAATCTATTCATTAGCCCCTTTTAAGAAATAATAATTTTTCTACCGTTTAAACAAAATTGTTAGAAACAAAATTGTTGACTTGACATTTTTTACTTGAATTAATAAACTATTTTTATAATTTTTGAAAAAAAAAAATTTTTTTTGAGTGTAATACTTTTTTTTTTTTTTGAGTGTAAATTTTTTTGAGTGTAAAGTTTTTTTAAGTGTAAAATTTTTTTTTCGATTGTAAACATTTTTTGGAGAAATAAAATCACTTTGTAAAATATATTTGTGGCATACCAATATATTAAAAGTGTATTTAGGGTTTTTTGATCGAGGGAATTCAAGATGAAACCAATCTGAAATTCACGGCTTTGATCATAACTTCTGAAACGCTGGATCGATTTGCTCAAAATTCAATACCAATCTGGCCAGGTAAATAACTTTCAAAAGTTAGAGTATTTTGAACCCTATATCACTAAATAGAAGGAATTAAAACATGTAAAAAAACGTCCAAATTTGAGAAATTTCTTCATATCTTTTAAACGCGTGTACCGATTTTCCTCACGTTTTGCACATTTTATCTGACACTATTTACAAGTATTTTAGCAAAATTTAAGGTATCACGATTTACTGTTGCGGGTGTAATAATAACTTCCCCAAAGGATTGAAACTCGAATAAATACAAAATATTAGTTTGATTATAAAACGCGAAAACTAATTGATCTAGAAAAACTGGGAAACACGGGTAATCAAACTGAGGTGGCGTCCTGCAACATTTTTAAAATCGTAAAGAAAAATTTCCACATTTAGTGACTTTTTCCCCATAGAAAACTTCTTAAGTTCGGAAATATTTTTTATACCCTCCACTCTAGTGATAGAGGGTATATATAAGTTTGTCATTCCGTTTGTAACACCTCGAAATATTGGTCTAGGACCCCATAAAGTATATATATTCATGATCCTCGATCGATTTTAAGACGATCTAGCGATTTCCGTCCGCCCGTCCGTCCGTCTGTCTGTTGAAAACACGCTAACTTTTGAAAGACTTTACGGAAGCTCCTGAAGTTTGACACATATGTTGGGCATTTACCTGGTCAGGTTGGTATTGCAATCCAGCGAACTCGGTCCACTGGTTCAAAAGTTATAAGCATATGAGTGAATTTCGGCAAGGGTTTTTATGGCATTTACAAGATAAAACACACGGTAACTTTCGAACGGCAATTCTGAGGGTACTGAAGTGTGGCATATATATTTGCCGTTCCTTTGGTCCAGTTCATTTTAAATTTCAGCTAAATCGGTCCAGTGGTTAAAAAGTTATTAGCAAAACCGTAAATTTCAGATTATTTTCACCTTAAATTCACATGTTGAAAACCCGTTAAACATGTTTTAAAAACATTTGTAAGTCACAAAAATATTTTACAAGGTATTTTTGTCACTCAAAAATATTTTTACACTAAAACAAAAAAAAAATACACTCAAACAAAATTTACACTCAAAAAAATTTTTACACTCAAAGTTATTTTACAAAAAAAGTTTTTTTACACAAAATAAAATATTTCTAACCAAAAATGTTACTACTATTTTTTTCACGTTAGAAAATTTACTATCACTTAAAGAGGGCATTGTGGAGGGTATTCATAGATTCGGCCACGTCGAATTCAACTTTTCTACTAGTTTAATTTTAACTGCATATCTTTAACTTTTTGATACATATTTTTAGCGCTTAAAACGCGATTTTTAGTGCATGAATTTCCTTGCCCTGTTCATTACATTAAAGCGCCATTGCCTTAAAGCGCTATAAAGTTTAATATTGTTTTTTTTTTTTATGGAATTAATAAAAAAATAGGGTTTTTGATGCTACATGTATAATTAACCTGACCAACTGTTTTTGGCTGAAAGTTGGGATGGAAATGTTGAAAAAGCGGGATTTTGACAAAAAAAGCGGGACTTTTTTATACCCTCCAATTATCGATAGGGGATATATATTAGTTTGTCATTCCATTGGTAGCTAATAGGAAATAGGTCATAGAACCCCATAAAGTATATAAATTAGTGATTTTCAATCGAATTTAAGTTGACATAGCGATATACGTCCGTCTCTCTAACTTTATGTCTGTTGAAAACACAATAGTTTTCGAAAGATAACTCTGAACCATGTGGAGCTTTTTATTTCAAACGTACCACGAAAAAAAATGTTGGTGGATCAAAGTCATACTTAGAGAGCTTATTACGCTATATGAAACTAAAAAATCGTGGAACAAAGCTTTAGCATTTCGGAAAAATGGGCGTGTTCAAACATGGTAAAATTGATCAAGTCTCTCAACGATTGGCATTATTTGTTTTTGGACAAAAATGAGAATTATACCTGAATTTTCCAAATCTAACATTAAAATCGATGTAAAAACACGCCATTGTTATTTGTTTGATTTAAATTAAATTCTGTAGAAAACGTCAAATTTTTAGAGAGCAGTTATTTTTTGTTTTCGAAAAAAAAATTATTTTGAGCTTGGTAAAATTGATCAATTTTTGCATGACATCGCTTTATGTTTAATTTTTTCTACTGTAACTCAACAATTCTGAAGTTTCCGAAACAAATTTATTTAATAGAGTATAATATCGATTGGCATTATTTGTTTTTGGAAAAAAATCAGAGCTGGTTTTGAATTTTTCAAATATTGGATAAATTTTTTTTTTCAAAACACGTCAATTTTGATTTTTTTTTGTATATTTAAATAAAAGTTCGTTAAGTTCTTTACAAGATGTCGTTACTTTTTGTTTTTGGGAAAAATGACTTCGAAGATTAAACTCATTTTCTCGAAAACAAAAAATAAATGCTCTCTGAAAATTTGAAATTTCATTTAAAAATTTTTAAAAATAAAGTGAAACTCGCTTGTTTTAACAAAAAAAATATTTTTATCCAAAATTTTAAAAAATGAAGTTCAGTGTTTATTTTTCTCAAAAACAAAAATTAATTGTTTTCTGAGCTACATCAATTTTAAATTTGAAATATTCAGACATAGTTCCGAACTTTTTAGAAATTTTTTTGAATTCCAACACAATTTTAGAAGTAATTTCCTTTACATTTACAAGTTAAAAAATTCTAAATGTTACCATATTTACAGTGGGCGACAATACATTGGAAACTTTTTAATAGTAGATGAAATTTGTTAAAGACAAAGTTAACAATACTAAACGTTAAAATTATCAAACAAGTATTATAAAAAAATGGTATGTAGGTAATTTATCAAGCTTTAATTTAAGCTTAATAGCGTCCAGATTGGGAAAATAATGAATGTGTTACGAGGGTCGATGTGGAAAATGAAAAAAATCATAGACATTTTTCAGAACATTTTTAAAAAATATTTCCGAGACGATTTTTTCCAAGTTAAAACATTAGGAATTTAAAAAAAGGTCCAATAATTTTTATTCAGTGATCAAATAATTTTTCCAACAACCCAAACAAACAGTGGAATTTTTTAAGTACTGTAGCAAAAATCCATATTTTTTGACCTCCAATTCTTTTGACCACCAATTTTTTGTAAACAAAGAAAAGATGTTATCGTTTATTAATTTTAGTACACTTAAGTATATGCTAAGGATATATTAAGATAATTGTAATTTTTCTTTGCTAACAAAAAATTGGTGGTCAAAAGAGTTGGAGGTCAAAAAATGTGGATTTTTGCTACTGTACTTAAAAAATTCCACTGTATGTTTGGGTTGTTGGAAAAATTATTTGATCACTGAATAAAAACTATTGGACCTTTTTTTAAATTTCTAATGTATTAACTTGAAAAAAATTGACTCGGAAATATTTTTTAAAAATTTTCTGAAAAATATCTATAAATTTTTTCATTTTCCACATCGACCCTCGTAACACATTCATTATTTTCCCAATCTGGAAGCTATTAAGCTTAAATTAAAGCTTGATAAATTACCTACATAAAATTTTTTTATAATACTTGTTTGATAATTATAACGTTTAGTATTGTTAACTTTGTCTTTAACAAATTTCATATACTATAAAAAAGTTTCCAATGTATTGTCACCCACTGTATATGATCAAAAAACTACAGAACAATCATACTCAAAATATTTGAAAAATTATAAATTGTACTTTACTATTCTAAAAGTAAAAAAGCGGGATAAAGCGGGATGAAGCGGAACTTTTGTTTAAAAAGCGGGATGGAAAATCAAGGCGGGATGAGACTTCAAAAAGCGGGATAATCCCGCCAAAAGCGGGATAGTTGGTCAGGTTATGTATAATACTTTTTTTTAAATGTTATTTATAGTATTAACAACATTTTATGTCTTGTGCCGTCTGGCTGTTAAATTATGATTAAGTAGTTACAATTTGATTTATTTAGTTTAATTTTAAATCTGGCATTTCTTCCTACATTTAATTACTTTGTTTTTTTAAATAATAAAAATTTGTATTAATAAAGATTTATTATTTTAAATTCTGAATTGCTGTGTTTTTCAAAAAGCGGATTTGTTTTCAGATTTATCTTTTTATGTTTAAAAAAATATTTTAACATACCAAAACAAATTTGCAATATTTTTTTCCGTATTTTACGATAAATTAGCAATTATAATCCGAAAAAATAATAAAAAAATTTGGAAAATGAAAAAAGTTATAAATAAATCAAAATTAATCCAAAGTGGACTTATTAAATCCTAAAATTTAATTGGATTAATTTGATTTATTTATAACTTTTTTAATTTTCCAATTTTTTTTATTATTTTTTCGGATTATAATTGTTAATTCATCGTAGATTACGGGAAAAAATATTCCAAATTTGTAAAATATTTATTTTAAACTAAATAAGATTAATCCGAAAATAAATCCACTTATTGAAAAACACAGCAAATATTTTTGTTTTTAATATTTACTTTTTTTTCAATGAAATTATTTTTACTGATTTTTAGGATTAACTTTATGATGGGTATTATAGATGATTTATAGTGGGTATTAAGTGAATTTTGAATGACGCACGCTTACGCTCACGAAATAAAAAAATTGCTCACGCACGATCACACACGAAATTTAAATTTATGGACACAGTAGCAAGTTTCACACTAACTACATCTATCCTACTCTCCTAACTGTCTGAGAAATTTCATTTGAAATAACCAGACTTTACCCCCTATTACTACTTCAGTCCATTGTCCTTTATGTTCCAATCCTATGCATATACGCACCAATATTACCGGTTGCAGGGTGTTCGAACCTAACTTCTATAATGAGTGTAGGGTATTTGTGTATATAATGAGTGTAGGGTATTTGTGTATATAGACAAAAACCAACACTGTATAATACCAAAATGTACATGAGGATTTCCGATATCCTCCCACCTTACCGCCCTATCAGAAAGATTCAAAAAATTAAAAAAGGAACCGAAACCTTACCTCCACCTATTGGAGTGGTTATGCCGTGAAGGCTCCTATTCGGCAGTTTCCTGGAGCGTTTTCGTCCCTTGCCTTGGGGGACTCTTCAGCAGGTATTTCCATACACATTATCAACTCCGTGGAGTCAAGAAAGGTGTAGTCCTTCAACCACGCCTTGAAATATCCCTGCCTATCCAAAAATGTTATAGGTGTAATTGTCCCTGTATGATTGTGTCCCTATATCACAAGCTATGTGGTACCGTCGCCTTCCATCCATCGCGAGTAAAACCAAACCACTTACCCTGCTTACCCAAAATCGGGGAATCCAATAACGAGAATTATGGTAGGACACATCACCGACGAGAATTATTGTAGGACACACCACCATAAACATCCACCAGTCCCCCATTGCCGCGAAATCGCACACAAAACTTGAAATCGCACACAAAACTTGAAATTTCTAAACAAACAAATTGAAATTTTAAGAAAATAACAAATTTGAAAAATAAACAAATTGAAATTTTAAGAAAATAATAAATTTGAAATTTCAACAACATTGACAAACCCAAAATTTCAACCAGTGTTGCCAAACTTCCCACTGCCCTAAACACATAGCAATGGGAATGATCACCTCCTACCGTTAATCGATATCCATAGGGTGGTTTTTTATTTTATTTTTTTAGGAATTTCGAGGAGCGCGCAGCGGATTTTTGTGCTATTTGATGTTAAAATAATTGTGTAAAAATTTGAGCTAGATCGGATAAAATTAACCCGAGGCGCAAGGAGGTCAAAGTTTCGAGAAAAAGCCAAAATGGCCAAATTTTGAAAAAACTTAAAAAAATTTAAATTTTGTAGAAATAAAAAAAATAAAATATTTTTTATTTAACTTTCTTGCAATAATACTCAGAAAAAATTATCTTAACTTTTTATGACGGCAGTAACACTTCCAAACATGAAATACAAAAATTACCATGCATTTTGGGGGGTACCTGATATGAGTGTGTTCGATTTTTTGAAAATTTTATTAAACAAAAAAATTAAATCTTAGTATTCTATAGCAATGAATTATTAAATACATCCTAAGGCTTAAATATTTTAAAAATTGGGGATATCCATCGACTCAATTTTTTTTTGGAGTCATTTGACTCCTTGAAATCCGCAAAACTCAAATGACTCCAAAAAAAAATTGAGTCGATGGATATCCCCAATTTTTTAAATATTTAAGCCTTAGGATGTATTTAATAATCCATTGCTATTGAATAGTAAGATTTTATTTTTTTTGTTTAATAAAATTTTCAAAAAATCGAAAACACTCATTTCAGGTACCCCCCAAAATGCATGGTAATTTTTGTATTTCATGTTTGAAAGTGTTACTGCCGTCATAAAAAGTAAAGATAATTTTTTTTGAGTATTATTGCAAGAAAGTTAAATAAAAAATATTTTGTTTTTTTTATTTCAACAAAATGTACATTTTTTTAAGTTTTTTCAAAATTTGGCCATTTTGGCTTTTTCTCGAAACTTTGACCTTCTTGCGCCTTGGGTTAATTTTATCCGATTTAGCTCAAATTTTTACACAATTATTTTAACATCAAATGTCACAAAAATCTGCTGTGCGCTCCTCGAAATTCAAAAAAAAATAAAATAAAAAACCACCCTAATCCTCACTTTGTCATTCCGTGTGTAACGCATCGAAATATCGGTCTAGGACCCCATAAAGTAGATTTTTTATTGATCAGTGATCGATTCTAAGACATTCTAGCGATGTCCGTCCGTCCGGCTGTCCGTATGTAGAGGACATGATACAGTTCAAAATAAATGAGCTAGGCTTCTGAAGTTTGGCACGAATATGTCTTATATAGAACCTATGCAGGTTAAGTTCGGAAATGGGCAAAATCGGACCAAGGGGAAAAAAGTTCCCCGTTGGAGAACTAAACCAACCTAAGAAAAACTGCATTTTTTAAAAGGGTTTTTTGTACTATTGCTAAGCAAATGCAACATTCTTATCTCAGAAGAAGTTCAAAATCGCAAGGGGAAGGTGCCCCCTAACGTCTCCCACCAACCCCTCCCCCCCCCCCAAAAAAAACGGCCCTTTTCTTATATTGTTTACATTTTGGAGGGTATAAAAGATTCGGCACAGCCGAATGTAACACTCTCACTTGTTATACCCTCCAACCACAGTATGGGGGTATACTCACTTTGTCATTCCGTGTGTAACGCATTGAAATATCGGTCTAGGACCCTATAAAGTATATATTTTATTGATCAGTGATCGATTCTAAGACATTCTAGCGATGTCCGTCCGTCCGTCCGTCCGTCTGTCCGTCTGTCCGTCTGTAGAGGACACGATACAGTCCAAAATAAAAGAGCTAGACTTCCGAAGTTTGGCACGAATATGTCTTATATTTCTAGGCAGGTTAAGTTCGGAAATGGGCAAAATCCGACCAAGGGGGAAAAAGTTCCCCCTTAGAGAACTAAACTAACCCATGAAAAATACCACTTTTTACATGATTTTTTGTGTTTTTGTTTAACAAATGCAACATTTTTATGCTACAGGAAGTTCAAAGTCCTGCATTTGGACCCAGAGAATTAGATAATGTCGTTTTTTCGGTTCGCCCCCCCCCTTTTATGGGCGTGGAATAATTTTTTTTTTTAAATAATGATAAACTTTTATTTTAGTGCATAAAGCATAAGAATGAATTTTTAAACACATATTCGAGAGGAAATTTGCCCCCCCCCCCAAAAAAGAAAACGTCCCTGCAATTTTTTTTTTTTTGCATGTTGGAGGGTATAAAAGATTCGGCACAGCCGAATGTAACACTCTCACTTGTTTTCTACTTGTTTTGATTTCTTGCACAAAAAGAATTTATATTCCTAAAAACAATCATAAAATTTATTTAAATCACAATTTGGTATTTATATTATCGTCATTTACTTTATATGACGACAATTTTTTTTATTGTTTTCTGTTTCAGACAGCACAACACAATCACGCAAACTCACACGAAAAAAATTGCTCACGTACGAAACTATTTTTGCTAATCACGCGTACTCACGATCACATGAGTAAAAATAAAATTTACTCACGATCACGCGGGATTCACAAATTTTACAAATTTCAATGGTTTTTTTTAGCAAAAAAAAAAAATCTAGTAAATTTACGAGAATTTCTTGTAAGTTTTATTGCTCCAAAAAGTTGTAAATTTACAATTTTATTGATAAAAAACTTGAAAAATTACAAAAAAAAGCTCGTAATTTTTACTAGGAATTCTCGTTAAATAGGAGGTAGAAAAAAATCTAATAGAGTCACGTAAACTCCTTGCAAGTTTTATCGCCTCAAAAAAAATTTTAAATTTACAATATTATTCGTAAAAAGTTTGTAAAATAACAAAATTATTGGTAAAAATCTTGTAAAATTACTAAGAATTCTAGTCAAATAGGAGGTAGCAAAAAAAAAATTACAAAGTTTTCTTGTCGTTTTATAAGGTATTTTTTGAGTGTAAGTACAAAATGTGCAAAATTTCCCAATGACTTAAAGAAAATATAATGCATCAGCATTTTCCACATTAAACATCCAAAACTATTCCAGTCTGAATTAACGATTTATTTCATTTAAAAAAAACTTAAAAGACACCTTGAAAAGATAAACGTTTTTTATTGAAAAACCTCGTGTATACACGCAATTTTTATTTAATTTAGTAAAAAAAAATGTAGTAAAACTTTATTGAAGGAAGACAAACTTTTGTCATATTGTTGAATAACCACAAAAAAAAAAACGTTCGCTAATACTTTAATATCAAAAAAAAGTGCTTGGCGCCAAGTACTAAAAGTTCACAACGGAAAAATATATAATACTAATGTGTGTGTGCGTATTAACACTAAAGGTATTTATTTATACGTTTAAAACAGTGATGGCCATTTTTGTAATTCCTATTCCCGCGGGAATAGCCTAAAAAATGTTGCTTGTGCGCTGCCGACACTCGTACACTATAAAATTCTGTTGCTTGAGCAAATTTGTTGACTTTTCGCTTTCTACTACCCACACAAGCATAAATGTTATAGTATGTGTGTGCGCACCACTGGTTTAAAAATATATCATACTTGCTGACTACTTTTTCCAGGAAATCTCTAAATAGCTTCACCTTCAGCCCCTATCAGGTCCATTAATACAAATATAATTTCTTATGACGAAACATACATACATTCTGAAGGGCCATCAAAGTCCAGTAAAATGTAGATTTTTTTCAATATCTATATTCCAGCGCCATCTACCGGATTCAAATTTTATCCACAAACTTATTTTTTTGTGAATTTAATCCAAATCGTACCATAAGTACAATATATTGAAATATTACGACTATAGCATTATCTGTCGGGATTAAACTTAAGAGAAAGATTCCTCCAGACTAACCCAATATATTGTCCAAGTTTAGTTCCAATCGGTTCAACTTTTAATGAGTTTTACAACTAACAATAAGTACCCGGAAGATTTTTTAGAAACTAAAACAATCAATAAAAAAAATTAAAAAAAATGTTTTTTCTTATTTTCAAAATAAATTTTGCAAATTTTAAACAGTTTTGGAAACAAATAAATTTCAATTTGTGTTTTTATTAATTTATGCCAAAATTTGCACTTAAAAATTGGATATATGCACAAAATATGCACTTAAAACGAAAATATGCAAAAATATGCATAATCACCAAAATAGGCAAATTTCGTGATTCGGAAAGATTATTTGTCGATATCGACAAAAAACATGCATTTGCATGGAAATCACATCCCTACTTATTACATTTCGCATCCACTTATTCTGTGTATTTCCTTATATGGAGCGAAACGCGTCAACGGTCCACACCAAAAAACCGATTTAAGTATAATATTGCCAAAATGTTAGGATAATAGTAGGTAATCTAAAGGTCAAATAAAAAATTTTTTGTTGAAATATTTTTAAAGTTACAGAGATGGGAAGTTTTAATTTTTTTCAAAGAACATATTTGGTTGAATTTTTATTAACACTTTGATACGATAAAAAATTATTTTTAAAAAACGACTTTTAAAGTATTTTTGAGGGCCTTTTCAATGGCATTGGTGTTTTTTTTTTTTTTTAAATATAAATTTGACCTTAAAATTCAAGGTCAAATTATTAAAAAATTTTATATTATAAAGCGCCTATTATGAGATATTTTAACTAACAAGGGAAGTCTCCCCAGTGTCACCCGCGGCTCTTATGGAATTGGTTTTAGTTTGTTGAGCAGAAAAAATAAAGCGACACGTATTTTTTTTAGCGGCCCAAATTCATATTTAGGGGTCAAAAGGAGGGGACGACAAGGCCATTTTTCAGTTTTTTTCGTTTATTTCCTATATTATGCAAAGAACTTTTCGTCATATTGAGTAAAATACCAAAATTTTAGGACATTTTTGTTAATAAGTCGAAAAATATTAACTTTTTTGGCCCGTTGTTAGCACCACGAGATAGGTATTTTTAATACCTTTAATCTGGTACCACACATGCCTACCCCCATACAAATCGACCCCCCCTAAAAATGAGTTTGGGCCGCTAAAAAAAATACGTGTCGAATTAATTTTCGTTCTTAACAACATATCCAAATTTAATGAAGATCGGAGGGTGACACCAGGGAGTCTTCCCTTGTAAGTTTATTAGAAAGCTTGACGTTTTTTACATATAAAAGCATTTTTCAAAAAATGGATCGAGCGTTTCTTCCTGCGAAATTATTTTTTTTTTAATAAAATAAGACTCAAAAAGTACGAATACCGTGTGTATTATAAGGAAAAATATTTTCGCAATAAGGAACTCTC
Organism: Pegoplata infirma; assembly: GCA_963921195.1. Lineage (NCBI taxonomy): Eukaryota > Metazoa > Arthropoda > Insecta > Diptera > Anthomyiidae > Pegoplata > Pegoplata infirma. The sequence goes on from OY992536.1 coordinate 184,373,487, forward strand.
GATCCATTTTTTGGAAAATGTTTTTTAATGTACAAAATGTCAAGCTTTCTAATAAACTTATTGTTAGTTAAAATAATCTCAAAATAGGCGCTCTATGAGAATTTTTTTTTTTAATAATTTGACCTTGAATTTTAAGGTCAAATTTATATATTTTTTTAAAAACAACCAATACCATTGAAAAGTTCATCAAAAATACTTTAAAAATCGTTTTTTAAATATAATTTTTTATCGCATCAAAGTGTCAATAAAAATTCAACCAAATATGATCTTTGCAAAAAAATTAAAACTTCCCATCTCAGTAACTCTAAAAATATTTCAATGAAAATTTTTTAATTTGAACTTTAGACTACCTATTATTATCCTAACATTTTATCAAAATTATACCTAAATCGGTTTTTTGGTGTGGACCGTTGACGCGTTTTGCCCCATATATATATTTTAGTAATTCCGTCCATTTTCCTTTATAAATTATCTTTATCATATTAAAAAATAATTTTTCACCTTTTTTAGTCCCAGCTGGATTTAAACCTGGAACCTCCAGTTTATATTAGTCAGACACCTAACTACTCTATAATATGTCCATGTTTTTCTTGGGAGTTGAAAAGTTTCCAAGATTTAAAATTTTATTTCAATATACTGCTATTCTGAAGAAATTCCCTTATCGATGTCTTGGAGGAATTGTCCACACTCTGAAAACAAACATTAATTGTCCACACTCACAAATACTCTTAAAACAAGCATTGATGACAATGTTGCGATATGTTATCAAGAATTACCCATGATTTGTCAGACACTGAAGGTAGTTCCTCAAAAAATCACTGAATAAATTTCCTCATTGCCACATTTTCCAACTGAGATATTTTTATTGTACCGATTCCAATTGTAATTCGAAAAATATCAACTAAATTTCCATTGACATTTTTCGAATTGCAATTGGAATCTTTAAATTACAATTGATCTTTTACGAATTATAATTGATCTTTTACAAATTACAATAGATCTTTTTCGAATTACAATTGATCTTTTACGAATTCAATTGATCTTTTTCGAATAACAATTGATCTTTTACGAATTACCATTAATCTTTTACGAGTTACAATTGAGCCTTTACGAATTACAAATGGAATCTTCGAATTACAATTGATCTTTTGCGAATTACAATTGATCTTTTACGGATTACAATTGGAATCTACGAATTACAATTGATCTTTTACGAATTACAATTGATCTTTTACTAATTACAATTGATCTTTTTCGAATTTCAAGTGGTCTTTTCGAATTACAATTGATCTTTTACGAATTACAGTTGATCTTTTACGAATTACAATTGATCTTTTTTGAATTTCAATTGATCTTTTTCGAATTACAATTGATCTTTTACGAATTACAATTGATCTTTTACGAATTACAAATGGAATCTTCGAATTACAATTGATCTTTTACGAATTACAATTGATCTTTTACGAATTACAATTGATCTTTTTCGAATTTCAATTGGTATTTTTCGAATTACAATTGATCTTTTACGAATTACAATTGATCTCTTACGACTTACAATTGATCTTTTACGAAGTACAATTGGAATCTTCGAATTACAAATGGAATCTTCGAACTACAAATAGAATCTTCGTATTACAAGTAGAATCTTCGAATTACAATTGATCTTTTACGAATTACATCTGTAAATGGTGTAGTCAAGTTGTTGTGTTTTTTTCACTGTTACACAGTGTTATTAAGGTAAATTAATGCTTAATTCTGGTACCAATCCCTTATCACCTAAAACCAGCTCAGGACCGGTCACATGACCTGTTTCATTCCCCACAGGTTGGCTTTTTTAGTGTTAATGTATATAATACGATAAATATTGCTTATATATATATTTTTTTTAACTAAACGTTTAACAACAAACAGGAAACGGAAGAGATACGTACAAACTCGTATACCAAGTATAAATTATATCTAACGTGCAAACAAATATATAAATGTGGAATGAGGGCTTTAATGTATATAAAGTCTATAACACAAAATATTGTTAGTACATACAACAACACTAGCACACTTACGCACACATACTAAACGACACATCAAAGTGCAAACATTGTTAGTTAATAGAATAAAGGATATAATAGGCTCATACACAAACACAGCAACGTTTATATTTACGCACACAAACACGCAAACGGAACAATAAAAAGGTTGCAACAATATTAAAGAATACGAGATGGAAAATAGCGCGTTTTAAAAATAAAAATTGGTATGAAATTGAAGTTTTTTTTTATTATTTGAAATAAATTAGTTTAAAAAGTCCCACAAGGCTGGAAAAACAATAATTAGGAAAAAAACATTAAATTACTTCTGCGATTGCGGCCATAGCGCGTTTTATAAAAATATAACATTCAGAGCTGCGTCCTCCGGAAAATTTTGACTGTGCCCCCTTTATGAGCCTTTTTGAGTATCACTTTACCACTATGATATCATCCAGAGAGATTTATATGTACCGCATTCCGGTTAATGGAGCCTCTAGAAATTTTCGCACAGATGGATCTAGGCTACACGAACAAGTGGGTGTCGGTTAACCATTCGGAACAGCTTGGGTTAAGCCTGGCTCGAAGATTGACAGAGATGCTGAAAATAAAGGAAATGACTGTCTAGTTGACTTGCAATATCTTGCCTACAACCGCAGTCAACATCTGTTTCGACAGTCAAGCCGAGGTAATGTCCCTAGAGTCAATGTTTCTAAAAACAAGATCTGCCCTTAACTGCCGCACGTGTTCAAATGAGGTGGCGAAGTGGTTTGACGTACGACAAGGGCACAGAGACATTCCAGGAAATTGCAAAGCCGATGAGCTAGGAACTACTTTACTGGTTCCAAAGAAATTGGAATGTGTTACTTAGTCTCTAGAAAATTGCAAGCAAAATCTACGGATTTGTTCCGCAACGAAAACTAATGGACGTGTGAGACAGAAAGACAGAGTTGGTCTACTTTTAATAAGAAAAGCACAAGTGAGCTTATTTCTTCTCCAAGTGAAGAGATTTTGACGGTCGTTGCTGTAATTACCGGACACGGCCTTATAGGAAAGCACTTAGAGCGATGCCGTCAAATGTCTTTTGTCGGAGTTGCATGGATGAGGAGACTAGGAACTACATTACTGGTTCCAACGGAATTGGAATGTGTTGGTTAGTAACTGGAAACTTGCAATCGCAATCTACGGCTTTTTTTCGCATCGAAAACTAATCACAGATTAGCACATGGATGGACGTGTGAGATTGGACGACAAATCAGCTGATTTCTTTTCTAAGAGCAGAGATTTTTGATAGTCGTTGTTGTAATTACCGGACACTGCTCTATGGAAATTAGTGGATAAAAAATCATATTTCTGTAACCTACAGAAGGTACAGCGACTGGCGTGTGTGGGTAAGTAATACTAAACATTCATCCCATGGATATGTATGTACATCTAGAGCGCAGCAGCAAAATCGGCTATCAGATTAAAAGAGCCGCAAATGCTTAAGCAACGGTCTTGGAGACACTCGACCATAAGGACAAAACAGAAAACCCACTATATCTCACCGCAGACGAATTTCGAAGTCCGAATACCAACAAGGGAAGACTGTACGGAAAACTAAGTTATGTCAGAGAATGCGATCTCAATCTTTACGGACGAATCGGAGATGGATATTGATTGGTGCAGGTTCGGGAGTATACCCTGAATGCCTCAAAATCAAGGCCTTAATGAGACTTCTGGACAAATGTAGTGTTTTCCAGACCAAGGTATTTGCAATTGATGCACTCAAAAAAAGCCTTGTCAAATTACTAACAAGTAGATAAGTTAAATTCGACTTGGCCGAATCTATGAATACCCTCCACAATGCCCTTTTAAGTGATAGTAAATTTTCTAACGTGAAAAAAATAAAAAATTTTATTAGAAATATTTTATTTGTGTAAAAAAACTTTTTTTAAAGTAATTTTTGAAAAAAAAAAAATAATTTACAAAATTTTTTTTTGAGTGGAATATGTTTTTTGAGTGTACAAATTATTTCGAGTGTATTTTTTTTTAGTGTAAAAATATTTTTGAGTGACAAAAATACGTTGTAAAATATTTTTGTGACTTACCAATGTTTTTAAATCATGTTTAAGGAATTTAAAGTGAATCTAATCTGAAATTCACGGTTTTGCTAATAACTTTTGAACCACTAGACCGATTTGGCTGAAATTCAATTCGAACCAGACCAGGGGAACAATAAATATATGTGCCAAGCTTCAGCATCCTCAGATTTTCCTTCCGAAAGTTAGCGTGTTTTTTATCTCGTAAATTCACGAAAAACCCTTGCCGAAATTCAGTCTTTTGCTCATAACATTTGATCCACTGGACCGATTTCGCTGGTCAGGTTGATATTGCAATCCAAACTTCAGGAGCCTCCGTAAAGTCTTTCAAAAGTTAGCGTGTTTTCAACAGACAGACAGACAAACAGACGGACAGGCGGACGGACGGACAGACATCGCTAGATCGTCTTAAAATCGATGGAGGATCATGAATATACTTTATGGGGTCTTAGAACAATATTTCGAGGTGGTACACTCGGAATGACAAACTTATATATACCCTCTATCACTAGAGTGGAGGGTGTAAAAAAGTCTCGTAATCCTATTTTACTAATATTTGCCAGTTTTCCTTGTTTTTTAACAAATAATTTTCGATCGAAATTTTATTTTTTTTTGTAATTTTACAGTTTTTCTTGTAATTTTACAAATTTCCAAGATTTTTTACAAAAAAAATCTTGTAAATTTACGATAATTTTTTGTAAGTTTTATTTCGCCAAAAAAAAGTTGTAAATTTACAATTTTATTGGTAAAAATCTTGTAAGATTACAAAAAAATTCGAAATTTTGACAATGAATTCTCGTAAAATAGGAAGTAGCAAAAGGTCTAATAAAAGCACGAAACCTTGTAAGTGTTATAGCGTCAAAAAAAATTTAAATTCACATTTTTTTTGGAAAAAAAGCTTGTAAAATTACAAAATTATTGGGAAAAATCAAATGGAATATGAAATTTTGCCACTCCCTTTTGTGGGCGTGAATTTAAAAATGACTCGGCAAAGTCGTTTTTTGTGTAGATTTAGTTTTTTTTTCAGTTTTTTTTTGTGTAGATTTAGTTCTGGAAACTAATTCTATCATATCCAATATCTTGCCTCTGTCTTCTTCTACATTTAAATTATGACAGACTATAATAAAAAACAAAAAACAAAAAAAAGTAATAATCATAATAATTGTTTGGCAAATAAAAAATACAAAAAAGCCGTTTCAGAACTATGAGTATTTATACAAAACTAAACAAACATTCACCTTTAATTTCAACCCATACTAGTTTTTCGTAGACATTTGACATTGTTACAATTCTATTAAATATGATGGATTTTATGTGACCCATAATTTAATAAAAAATAACGTTTCTGTAAAAAACAAAAACACAAAAAAATACAATTGGTGGAGGTTGTCTTTAACCTTAAAATGAATCTTTAACACAGTACATAAGTAGTATGCGAACAGGTTTGCATTTAAATTTTGACATTTCATTTAAACAACACGATAAAAGGATGAAAAATAAGAAACAAGCTAAAAAACTATAAATTTTGTTAAATTTAATAAAAATACAATTTGTTCAATTAATAAGCAATTAAAGTTCACATTTAAAAGGTAAAAATAAAATGACAAGAAAATATTGATGTGATTAGGAATTGTTGCAAATTATTAAAAATTTTCCATATCATATTTGCTGCCATATTGGAAAATTCCTCGAATACATCTCGTGTGCTTACTACTTATGTACTGTGATATTAACCAAGGAGCCAATTTTTATTATATTCGCTGTTAATGTGTAAAAATAAGTGTGTGTGTGTTTATTTGTTTATTTATGTTTGGATGTGTGGCTATGTGTTTGTGTATGTGTTTGTTTATGCTTAAATATGTCTTAAATAAAATTTAAAGGCCAATTAGAATGATTAACATGTTTTGTACACGTAATCCAATAAAATATTCCAAATGTTAATTGGCATCTAAATATGAAAAAGACCACAAAAAACAATAACAAAAAATAAACAAACAACAATGTAATGTGTATACACATGTGTGTGATGTTGTATAGGAGACACATTATTCATACACATATGTATGTATTTGTATACAAAAAATATATACACATACCCATGTAGCAAAACCAAAAAACAACAAGTGAAACTGTTTAGTTTGACTGTGGCGAATCTTTTATACCCTAAAAAAATATATTTTCTAATCTTTTCGGTTCACGTTTAGGATTCCGAACTTCTTCTGATATAAAAATGTTTCATTTGAATAACAAAAATAACAAAAACAAGATCTGGATTAAATTTGACTCGGCTGAATCCTTGAATGCCCTTCGCAATGTCTTAAATACCTTTTGAGTGAGTGCAACTTTTTTTACTTGCTCGAAAATTCTGAATAGATCATTTTTTTTTTAACCAAAAAAAAATTTTTTTGAGTGTAAATTTTTTTTGAGTGTAAAATTTTGATTGTAAATTTTTTTTGAGTGACAAAAATACTTTGCAGTGAAAAAATTGTGGTTTTCAGCAGTTTGTTTAGTTTTTTAACCTAGTGTCACACACTGAATGAAAAAGTTAGTATGCCATCTATTTTTTCTAAAGGGTGCAAAATACATAAAAAAATCTAAACATACAATACCGGTATGTTCCTTTGCTCGTTACATGTCATGTTCTTTAACGCAAAATTTATTTATGCATGTATGCGTGTTTTAACTTTTGACTTGTAGAACTTTTTTTTGCGTGTTTTCTACGACCTAAACACACTGACATATATAAAGGGAAGTTTTCTTTTTGAACACCTGCTGTCATTAGGAATATTTAGGATGTAGGCATAACAATATTTAAATATTCCAGTTTGAATACCAGATTTTTTTTTATTCGGAAATTTAAGGAATTTCCAAGTAAAAATGTGTGTCTGTGTGTGTATTTTTTTTTAATCTATCCGTTTAAAGTTTGATATAATCTGCACTCAAAAAAAAACCTTATCAAATTACTAGAAAATGTCTTGTAATCCCCTTTTACCAATATTTGACAGTTTTCCTTGTTTTTTTAACAAATAATTTTCGATCCAAATTTAAATTTTTTTTTGTAATTTTACAGATTTTCTTGTAATTTTACAAATTTCTAAGATTTTTTTTACAAAAATAAATCTAGTAAATTTACGAGAATTTCTGGTAAGTTTTATTTCCCCAAAAAAGTTGTAAATTTACAATTTTATTAGTTAAAATCTTGTAAAATTACAAAAAAGTTCGTAATTTTTACTGGCAATTCTCGTAACACAAGAGGTAGCAAAAAATATAGTAAAATAACGAAACCTCCTTGTAAGGTTTATCGCATCAAAAAAATTGTAAAGTTAAAATTTTTTTGGTAAAAAGCTTGTAAAATTACAAAATTATTGGCAAAAACTTGTAAAATACCAAGGAATTCTTGTAAAATATGAGGTAGCAAAAATAAAAGTTACAAACTTTTCTTGTAATTTTACAAGGTTTTTTTGAGTGTGAATGGAAAATACATATTGTCGGTGAGCCAACCAGAACCGCTATTTGTTTTTCAAAATTTTTTGAAGAGGCTTGCAAATTACCTTTAGATTGCAACACCAACCTGACCAGGTAAATGCCCAACATATATGCCAAACTTAAGGAGCCTCCGTAAAGTCTTTTATAAAGTTAGCGTGTTTTCAACAGACAGAATGACAGACGGACGGACAGACGGACAGATATAGCTAGATCGTTTTAAAATCGATCGAGGATCATGAATATATATACTTTATGGGGTCCTAGACCAATATTTCGAGGTGTTGCAAACGGAATGATAAACTTATAAATACCCTCTATCGCTAGAGTGGAGGATATAAAAAAATAATATTCAGAGTCCTACATGCCAGCCCTGGCAAAAAAGCACTTTTAAAAAATACCCTTTAAATTTCCCCCCAGTTTTTGTAAACGAACGTTGTTCGTCTGCGACGAATTTGCTTGTATTTGTTTTTGTTACAATAACGAAATACATTGGAATTCGTCGCCGACGAATGACATTCATGTTACAGAAACTGGGGGTACATGTAAGTAATTTTTAAAATAATTTTTAAATACCCTTTTGCTACGTTGCCAAAGCTTACAGTAAGATTCTGAATATCTCTAATGATTTTTTAGACTAATTTTAGTCTAAGGATTTTCGCTTGTGAAATTTTTTCAAGACCTGTCCCAAAGTTACAGTCTATTTTTTTTAGTAACTTGTAAAACTTATTTTGTTTAAGTGTAAATTTCATATAGTAACAAAAACTTAATACAACATCTTTTAGCTTCCCTTGCCATTATTCATAATTAACATATTCACAAGTAAATCTACAAAGATATGTATGTATGCGAACGAGTATAAAAATATATTTAATGTGTAAATTTTCTATTCCCTATCAGACCTTTGAAGAATTAATTCACTTTTTGATTTGATTCGCAAAAAGATTAATTCATATTAATAAATCAAGGAATTAATTCTTGATGATTTGATTCAAAAGAATTAATTTCAACTATTTGTTAAAAGAATTAACTAATTTTTTGTTTAATTCCTTGTTTAAATAATGATTTGATTCACTTGATTCAAATCAAACAAGAATTAATTCACTTGATTCAAATCAATTTGATTCAAATCAATTGATTCAAATCAATTTGATTCAAATCAATTTGATTCAAATCAATTGATTCAAATCAATTTGATTCAAATCAATTGATTCAAATCCAAAATGTTTTGAATCAGTTGATTTAAACATTTTTTTCTTAAATCAAAGTATTTACTTTACACACGCACACACATACTATAACATTTATGCTTGTGCGGTAGTAGCAAGCAAAAAGTCAAAGCAACAGAATTTAATAGTGTACATTTTATTGGCAGCGCACAAGCTGCATTTTTTACTCACACTCACTCACGCAAAAAATAATCGGATCACTCACTAATCACTCACGCAATATTTTTTTACTCACGCTCACTCACTATTCACGTTAGTAATAAAAAACTTACTCACACTCACGCGTGACTCACGCCAGATTCAATCACGCTCACGCGTGAGTCACGCAAAATCCACTCATGCAATAAAATTTTCTTACCAAAAAAAAAAAAAAAATTAAAAAAAAAATTTTCAAGAAAATTTAAAAAAAATTGGGCAAATCAAAAAATCTAATCACGCAAACTCACGCAAAAAATAAATGACTCACTCACTAATCACTCACTCAGTTTTTTTTTTTTCAAATCACGCTCACTCACAATCACGTGATTGAAATGAAAAACACTCACGCGTGATTCACGTGAATCAAGCAAATCACGTGACCAGCGCCCAACTCTAGACTAAAGGTACACATTTAATAAAACTGTACAATTTGGAGTGTTGTTTATTGATGGCGTGTGTTTAAAATTGACGATATTCCAATGACTTTAACGCAATCAGACATGATAAGATTTTTATAATGTGCATTTTTAGTGTTTGATTTAAGTGAAAAAAGTTTAAATCAAGTTGATTCAAACGAAAAGTGATTTGAATCAGTTGATTTAAATCAAAAGTGATTTGAATCAGTTGATTCAAATCAAAGTGATTTGAATCAGTTGATTCAAATCAAAGTGATTTGAATCAGTTGATTCAAATCAAAGTGATTTGAATCAGTTGATTCAAATCAAAATGTATTAATTCAATTTAATCAAATCATAGAATTAATTCTTTGCAATGAAATTAAGTGAATTAAATAATGAATTAATTCTTTTCGATTTATAGAAACAGGGAATTAATTCAATTATTTTAAATCAGATTTAAGAAATTGAATTAGGGAATTAAATCTTCAAAGGTCTGTTCCCTATACTAAATACAAATACGTTGTGTTTTTGTGTTTGTTTTTAGAACTAGTAGCTGTTACAAGATAATAATACGTGATTTTAAGGGGTCGGTTCGCTATTTCGGTCAAAGTGATCAACTTAAAACTTTGTCAGCAAAAAAAAAAACAAAAAAATAGTTCTTGAATGAGCAAAAATCGAATCCGTCTGTGTGTTTAAAGTAAGATGCAGTCAAAACTAAAAGAGTTGTAAATTTAGTAAATGAGCAAAATCGAATCGAAGGCATTCTAGGGATGTTGTTCTGTAGGTTTGCTTAAGAAAATAACACTGCTGTCCAAACCCGACTTCCGAAATTTGGCACTAATATGTCCTGTTTTCATAGGCTGGTAAAGTTCTTAAATTTACTAAATTGGACCAGGGAAAGAAACTTTTCCTTGGAGACCTAAACTAACCTTTAACAAATGTCAACTTGGACCTACACTTAAAATAATAACTTTGTTTTTGATTTTTTCTGTAAGTACAGATCGAGCACGGGCTCTAATTATATTTGTTATAAGGGTTCAAGTTGAAAAAATGCAGAAGAAAAATTTAATTTCTAAAAATTATAGACATTTCTGGTATTTCCTATACCGGTTTCAAACACCCCAGTTAGTGTCATCATCAGTAGGATTTTAAATGTCGGTTTGTCTTGTTAATGAAAACTGTTTTTTATATATGTGAATATTTATAGTTTCTACAGAATAAATTTTGACAGTTTCCAACACTACAATTCTATTTCTAGCAATCTCAACCTCACTTCATACTTTCTTTCAACTTGTTTGTCTCTTACATTATTTTGCAAGGGTTACCAACATGATCTGGAATTGCAGACACAAATGAAGGAATTTGCATTTTCTGTTTCGGAGACGATTACAGAAAAACTCTGCCAATTTAACATAGTTCAGCATACTTTTCCAGCTAGCAACATTTCTTGGTAAATTTACTATAAAACTCTGTAAAATGATTTGGGCAAAAAAAAAACTGTTAATTTACAGAGCTTCTAGTAAAATATTGGTTAAATAAAGCAACATTAATCAAAGAAACCTCTGTAAATATGTTTGTAAAATGCATTTGATGCAACCAAAATTTTACAGGAAAAACTCTGTAAATTTACAGAGTTTAGTTAAATGCATGTAATTTTGCAAAATTTTTACGAGATTTCTGAAAAGATTTTTTTTTATAGCATTTTAATTTTTTTCTCAAAAAAAAAAAAAAAATTTTTTTAGTAACAAAAAAAAAAAATACTTTTAGCAATATTTTTACACAAAAATCAGTTTTTACCTATGAAATTAAGATAACATGGTAATAAGCAAAAATACAGATAAAACTTAAAATTTTGGTTACAAAGTATTTTGCTTAAATCTGTATTTTAGCAGAAAACTCTGTTAGTTATCTGTAAAATAAAGATTACAAAGTAAAAGTAATATAACACATACGGTTGCAAGAAATTTATTTTTCAAAAATCGGGACAAAAGCAAAAAAAACACGAAAATGGCGGGATTTTTAAAATTTAGGCGGGATAAAAATCTTATAATATTTTTTTATGCTGTTTAAAACAATATTTTTCAAAAGTTGTTGGTAGTTTTAAAGCACTTAAAGTTTTTGTGAAATATGTATTACTCCATACGTAAGCTCTAAATTATGTTAGCTATCGGCCCAGTAGTTACTTAACAGCCAAATTACACTGTGCTACAAAAAACACAAAATCGAATATACTTTTAAAATGAGGTTGTTAAGGTTGTAGGTCTTGTCGAAAAGATCACAAAAATGCTCATCAAACTTGCCAGTCACCCTCAAATTTTAAAGTTATTGTCAAAAAACGTTTTTTGGGACTTTTCTCACTAAGCCACGTGTAACTTAAACATTTTTCAACCGATTTTAAATTTTGCAACTGTTTGAGATAGAAGAAGGCTTTTCACCTGTGTGAATTGGTCTATACATATAAGAAAGATATGTATTGATATTTTCAACAATATCTAATTTTTTGTTATTTTTTGAAAATTTTTTGAGTTTATCGATTTTTTTCTGCTATAGTTTGTTTAACAACATTTATTTAAATAAACGTATTCCTAAAGAAAATTTAATTGTGCTTTATGACAAAAAAAATCGGATAACAATTGACAGAGTTGTGATAATTTTTCTAAAAAAGAAAATTAAGATTTTGTATGAAATTGCCATGCGGATAACCCAGGCAAAAAAAATTAAAAATAAACGAACATACTGAGAGGTCGCGTATCATTATTTTAAAGGTTTTTGACCTCCTAAATTCGAATTTGACCTTGAAATTGCACTATCTAATTAAGTTTTCGATATATCAATTTATGGTAAATATCACAAAACCCTTTTTTAATTTCAACTCACAAGGGAAGTATCTCAACCCTTATGAACCGATTTGCATGAAACGTAAAATATATATAAAAGAGACAATTCTAAGGTTGGGGTGTCTCGGCTTATCGGCCATATCGGGGATTTAGGGGTTCAAAACATGGGTCAAAAAATGGCGAAAAAATCGTTTTTTGGATTTTTCAGCCATTTCTTTCTAAGAAACTATATGATGTTTACATATGAGAAGAAAGGTTTTTTTAATGCCTATCCAACCGTGGCATAACCTTGTAAAAGTTTGACTTCGTTAAATACTTTTTTCGTGAAAATGTGAAAATTTTAGGGGGTATTTATATGAAGACATAGAGCTACGATGTCCATATGAATACGAAATAATCTTTATTAAATTTAAGTCGACACGTATTTTTGCTCTAGAGGATATTCCTGTTAGTTCGTGAGTTATCGAAATTTTCCCGGAGGTCCATATGGTTTCATAAGGGGGCAACGAAATTTTGAAACACTGATATGGCCGAAAAGCCGAGACACCCCAACCTTAAAATCGTCTCATTTATATATATTTTAAGTTTCAGGCAAATCGGTTCATAAGGGTTGAGATACTTCCCTTGTCAGTGAAACTGAAAAAAATGTTTAAAAAACCTGCAGTTTTTGGAATTTAGAAAAACTGTAAATGCAGTTGTGTAAACAAGACCTTGAACCATCTCTGAGCAATGTTTAAGGATTACCCTTCTTTATCCGTAAAAGTTACAGAGGGTTAAAGTTAAAAAATCGATAAAAATGGCTTGATATAATCCATAGTTCTTACCTTCTTTCGCTTTTTTTTTAAGTTATGATATAATCCATAGTTCTTACCTTCTTTCGCTTTTTGTTTAAGTTCTCCTTATATTTCAATCTTTTCCGGCATCACACAAAGTCAGTACATATAAGAGATTATTTTAATGTTGGTTTGATAGATGCTTCATCGCTTGGTAAGAAGTTATAAGACGGTTAAGTTTTGAAACCAAAAATTAAGAGTTTTTAAATTTTCGAGGTTTTTTGGGATATCGGCCCCCTCTATAAAATGAAAAAAGCTGAACTAGAGTTGGTAGCTGTTGTAATTCTTAACATTTTGGAACTAATCCCGTTAATGTGCCACAAATAGTTAAGGAGTTTCAGCAGATCAAAGTTCGAAAGAAAAAACGTAATTTTTTTAAAATACCAGTTTTTGCGAGGCACGTTCGCGGTTTCATTCGAAATTTAGTGGACTCTTGCGTAAACCCAGTTTTTTGTGAGTTTACATAAAAAATCACTGGCAGGTTTATAAAAAATAAATTGCAAAAATTGTATGGCATTTTTGAAAATTGAGCGAAATTTGCAAATCTGTTTCCAATTTTTTTAGTAGCAATTAATGCATCATGTTCATTTTAATACACCAAAAGACGTGCCATAACGAGTAGAACTGATTTGCTTTTTGACTTTTTACTTTAAGCCATTCTGAGCGGAAAGCGCTATGATTTTATCTAAACCTGTTTTGATCTGGCACATCCAAGGCTTTACACGAAATCGGATGAAATTTTTTTTAAATGAAAGCCCATTTGATGTGTCGTCATAAAATCAAAGGCGGGTTAAAAAATTTTGATGATTATAGATTTTTTGGACCATATTAAATTTTCTTGTTATAAAAAACCATCACCGATTTTTTTTAAACTACTGGTACAATGATAAAATTTTCCGTGATTTTTTTCAGTAATACCAAAGCGCATTGCCTAAATATGTTATAAAAAATTGTGAAACTTTTCTTTTACCGCGAATTAATCGCGCTTTTAGGTATTTAAATATTTTTTTTTAAATCGTTTGGTCATTAAAGGGTTAAATTTATATAGTAGTAATATATTTTAGAAGAAATGATATATCCTGGCATGTTTTAATAACGCATGCAACAAATGTGTAGAAAAAAAATCTTTAAAATATTTTTAAGATTTTTAAAACCGCTAAATCTTAAAACCGCCATAACTTTTGACCCCCTTGCGCGATTTAATTGACGCGAACGAATTTCTTATTCTTAAATAGCTTCTAATATTTATGCCAACTTTTATCGATGTGCCATCAAAACAAAAATCACATCTTTTTTACCTCAAAATTTAAGTCTTAGACGAAACTCCTCATATCTAAAAAAAAAAAAAAATACAAAAATATTGTACATGACCATTTATGATAAATTTATTTTTTTTGTCTGGGTTACCTGAACGGCGATTTCCTGCAAAATCTTAATTTTCTTTTTTAGACAAATTATCACAACTCTGTCAATTATTATCCGATTTTTCCCAGGATAAAGCTTATCGTATTTAGAATTTAATTATCTTTAAAAAAACACTCATAAAGATAAAGGTTGTTAAACGAAATATAGCAGAAAAAAATCGATAAACCCGAAAAATTTTCAAAAAATAACAAAGAAAAAATGATTTTATAGAAAAGTCAATAGATATCTTTCTTTTACGTATTGATAAATTCACACACATGGAAAGCCCTATCCCTTTTCTATACAAAACAGTTTAAAAATTTAAAATCGGTTGAAAATATTTTGAATTACACAAATTTTAGTGAGAAAAGTCCCAAAAAAACGTTTTTTGACAATAACTCTAAAATTTGAGGGTGTCTGGCAAGTTTAATGGACATTTTTGTGATCTACTCGACAAGACCAACAACCTATACTATGTCACATCAGAAGTATTTTTTCACTGTAGCACAGTGTTATTAAAAATAAACCACAGTGCACCGTTGCGTATGATTGTTACTTAAAGGCAATTACAACATTAATCATACGCCACTTATTAAGTTTTTAATTAATTTTTATTGTAATTATTAAAAAGTCCATAAAAAAGTTTAATTGCGCGGAAAAAAATTTAGCGCCGAACTAAAAAAAATCTTGAGGGTTTTGTTTTTTTTCAGACTTTTTCCAAAATTAACAGGTTGCAACAATTGATTCTGGTAGAGAAAAAAAAAAAAAAGTTTTGAGGTTTTTTTTTTTAATTTGTTAGAATAGATCTAAAAATACTATTATGAAGGGGAGTTAGGGGGTTAATATGTTCCACAATCATGTTTGCAATAATATTTTCTACAAAGTTTCTAAACACGCCCTACATCTTAGATGTAAAGAAAATATAGTTTTATATAAACATAATTTTATATACCGATGTGCTGCAAGAATCTTTAACCGCCTCTAAAATAAAATTTCGATGTGATCTTTCACCACACTGAAACACGTGTATTTTTTTGGTCTTCTCCACCAGAATCAATCGTCGGAATCCCGTAATTTTTTTATCATGATAAAGTTTTTAGGCTTGCCTAATATATTAGATATTAAACATGAACCGGATGATAAATTCCATGACGCCGTTTCAAGCTTTGGAACGTTCTGACGCCCAAGCATCTGAAATTGCTTCGGAAATAATAAATATGCCAACATTAATCTGGGCAATAAAAGGCTTCAGGCCCTATAATTCCCCGGGACCTGATGGTATAATCCCGGCTGAGTTGCAGCAAGTGTCGGACTATATAGCCCCGTTGCTGTATAATCTATACACAGCATGCATCAACTGGTCGTATATTCCTTTAAAATGGAGGGACACCAGAGTCGTCTTTATACCGAAGGCTGGGAAAAGTTCCCACACAGCTCCGAAAGATTTCAGACCAATTAGTCTGTCTTCTTTTTTGTTAAAGACAATGGAACGAATGATAGACTCATATTTGCGTAGAGTGATTGACCCGAGGTTGCTTTCGACAAAGCAACATGCATACAGCAAGGGACGATCAACGGAAACAACTCTTGATGAGCTCGTTGGTACCATCGAGAGATCGCTTTCGGTAAAGGAGTACACTATGGTGGCCTTTCTTGATATTGAGGGGGCTTTTAATAATGTCATCCCAGAATCGATAGTATTGGCATTGTCTGGTCTGGGAGTAAAGCGTGAAATCGTTTTAATGGTGGAAAACCTACTTGCCAATAGACGTATAACGTCTGAATTGGGAGCGTCCGTCATATCTCGATTTGTCAATAGGGGCACACCACAAGGAGGTGTTCTTTCGCCGCTTCTTTGGAACCTGGCACTGAATTCAATGCTACTATCTCTAGAAGCACGTGGTTGTCATGTTGTCGCATATGCTGACGATGTCGCGATAGCGGTAAAGGGGAAGCATCTGCCAACATTGCGGGACATTCTTCAGGGTTCTCTGAAAGATCTGTCTAAATGGGCAAGAGACTGTGGTCTAGGAGTTAATCCTTGTAAAACAGAGCTTGTTTTGTTTACAAGGAAAAATAAGATTCCTGCTTTTGATCCTATTTCTCTGGACGGTACTGAAATCACCTTCTCAGATGGAGCCAAGTATCTTGGAGTATTTCTAGATAGGAAGCTGAATTTCAGGCGTAATATTGAGGAACGGATGAGAAAAGCAACGATTGCTTTGTATTCCTGTAAAAGGGCCATTGGAAAACGATGGGGTTTTAGCCCTCAAGTCGTTCATTGGATCTATACAGCAGTGGTGCGTCCAATTTTGCTGTATGGAATCATTGTCTTGTGGCCTGCTTTAGAAACGAAAGCGAACTGTGTCTTTATCACGAAGGTACAGAGAATGGCGTCGATGTGCATCACTGGTGCTCTTCGTACCAAAAACTTAAATATATAAAGACTATGCAAGAGTCAATTCTTTTTGACGTTTAAAGGTGGTGTTAGTTTTACAAATGGTATCTGGGAAAGCTGGAAATTTTGTTTACCTTTTATTTTTCGTTTAATTTTGCTGGTTGTTTTGATTTAATTATATTCATTTCTTTTTTTTATTATGTATTTTTTTATTTTCAAGTGACACAACAATAATTTTCATTAATAATTTTAAAATTTGTTAATGTTTATTTTTCGATATTCCTAAATCGTTCCCAAATACTTTCCAAAAAAAGATTGCCATCTGTAGATAACGACTTCGTTATTACTGACACTACTATTCATGAGTTACCCCTGCTTCGTACTACACCTACGGCTGCATTAGAAATCCTCCTTCACCTGATACCGTTGGACATATTGGGAAGGCAGTATGCGGCTGCGTCGGCAATTCGACTTAATAGCACGCTGCAATGGAGGAGCAGCGATTGTGGCCATAGCGCGATCTTGAAGATGATAACAATACCACAAAATGTGGACTGTGCTCCCTCTCTGAGCGCCACTTTACCACTATGATACCATCCAGGGAGTCTTGGATGGGGGGCATTCCGGGTAGTGGAGCCACCATAAATTTTTACACAGATGGATCGAGGCTGTACGAACGGGTGGGCTTTGGAGTCTATTCGGAAGAGCTTGGATTGAGCCTGGCTCGAAGATTGCCAGATCATTGCAGTGTTTACCAGGCAGAGATGCTGGCAATAAAAGAAGTGGCTGACTGGTTGAGCTGCAATGTCTTGTCTACAACCGCAGTCAACATCTATACTGACAGTCAAGCCGCGGTCAAGTCCCTGGATTCAATGTTTCTGAAAACAAGATCTGCCCTTAACTGCCGCACGTCTTTAAATGAGATGGCCAAGCAGTTTAAAATACGACTCATATGGGTCCCAGGGCACAGAGACATTCCAGGGAATTACAAAGCCGATGAGCTTGCAAGACTAGGAACTACCTTACAGGTTCCAACAGAATTGGAATGTGTTGGTATGCCTCTAGAAACTTGCAAGCAAAACCTACGGCTTTGTTCTGCGACGGAGACTAATCAAAGATGGGCAAATGGATGGATGTGTGAGACAACACGACTGATTTGGTCTTCTCTTAATCAGGGGCGCACAAGTGAGCTGACATCGCTTCCAAGAGGTGAGATTTCGACGGTGGTTTCTATAATTACCGGACACTGTCTTATAGGGAAGCACGCAGAGCAGTTAAATGTGCCGTCGAATGACTTTTGCCGAAGTTGCAGGGATGAAGGGGAGTTGGAAACTATCGAACACTTTATTTGTTTTACAGGATACATTTTGTAAAATATTTTTTAAATATTTGTACTTGTCCAAGGATGACACTGGTGATGGCAAATGAAAGAAATTTTTCCAATTTTTGATTTTGCCGTACCAGGATAAAGGGATGTGAACAAAGTCATTTGAAAACTTCTTCAAAATATTTTGTTGAAAACTTTGAATGATATTGAAGGATGCATTTTTGAAAGGACGTAACTTACCATATTTTACCTGATATGTAAAAATAATAAAATAGTAAAATTAGGGGAGATCCTCCTCTTTTATGTGCTATCACTAGTGGCATCCTGTGGGAGTTGTTGGTCTCCTATCAGACGGGTCCCAGGTGGTGGATAGGGAAATGCCGGTAACAGGTAGTATCGAAATAAAATAGGTACCCCGAACCAAAACCAACAAACTCAGCTAGCCTGGTGGCTTTATTTGGCAGCCCCAAGTCCAGGATCGGATGCGGTAGACCAATCATCTACCCATCTTAAATTACACTGATTAATGAAACCTCAAAAATGGAAAGAGGCCCTATGCTCCTAAATGGAACAACGGGAATATATATTGTAAGCATCAATAAAACTACGAACTTAAATATTTCAGGATTGTCAGAATAATGAAAATTTTATTAATTTCTATTTGAAATATTTATAAAATGTTTCAATGACTATTTTCAAAATATTTAAAAGCACAGTGCTTACAACTCGGCCACGCACCTCTGTTCACGTCCTCGTGAAGCATGTGAAATTTTAATGCTAAAACCTAGTCAAACAAAAATTACAATCGAATTAAAAATTTTAAATTTTAAAATCAGAGGAATATTTATAAATTCAAATATTTTTCTTAATCTAAATCAGATTTAACAACGTCTAAGTTCCGTCTCATCTATCGCAATGTAATCACTTGCACAATCTGAACCAACCTTTAATCTATTCATTCATCATTGAAGCTCTGAATACTATCTGTATTGTCTAAGTATTATCTATGTTGTCTGAATACTATCTGTATTCTCTAAATACTATCTGTATACTCTGAATACGATCTGTATTCTCTGAATACTATCTGTATTCTCTGAATACTATCTGTATTCTCTGAATACTATCTGTATTCTCTGAATACTATCTGTATTTTCTGAATACTATCTGTATTCTCTTAATACTATCTGTATTCTCTGAATACTATCTGTATTCTCTGAATACTATCTTTATTCCCTGAATACTATCTGTATCTTTGAAATACTATCTGTATACTCAAAATACTTTCTGTATACGCTAAATACTATCCATATTTTTTTTTTTTATCTCTAAGAAATGTTTACAAATTTGAAAACATTCTGACTTACATATTTTTTCCGCAAAGAATTTGTCCTAGGAGACGCAGATGGAATCTTGGACAAGGGCAACTAATTAATTTTAATATGATTTCTCGATCGACGCTCTATTTCCTTCAGACCACGATAATCCTCTTTCAGTTGTACACTTACGCTCGTTTTTCATGTAGTAAAACTGCCAAATTTTATTAGCATTAAAAACTTACAAATCATCTCCAACTTAATATGAACATTGGTCTCCCCTTTTGCATCATAATTGTATTTTAAATCTCTAGCTTATGTTGATAAATAACGCTTAAAATTTTGAAATTCTGCGGGTAAAATCTTTTTACTAAACACTTCAATTAGACGTCTATTGCACCATAAGAGTCTAACTCGAATGACCTTCTTTCGTTGGAACCAGCCATTTGGTATGTCAGCAGTCTGTGCAATATTTGATGAGATGCTTCACCGATTTCCCAATAACATAAATCGATAACCGTTTATTACTCGCAGATAAATCATTTGAATAAGAAATATTGTTTTTCATTTCTTTGGACCGTATCTTGCTCTTGTGCATTTCGAGATATTTTTGTTTTATCCCACCGCTGCTTTGTAAGCATCAATAAAACTACGAACTTAAATATTTCAGGATTGTCAGAATAATGAAAATTTTATTAATTTCTATTTGAAATATTTATAAAATGTTTCAATGACTATTTTCAAAATATTTAAAAGCACAGTGCTTACAATATATATATACTAGTGGC
The DNA here is from genome assembly GCA_963921195.1 of Pegoplata infirma. NCBI lineage: Eukaryota > Metazoa > Arthropoda > Insecta > Diptera > Anthomyiidae > Pegoplata > Pegoplata infirma. The sequence continues at coordinate 184,393,800 of OY992536.1, forward strand.
ATCCTAGGACAAGTACAAGTATTAAAAAAATATTTTATAAAAGTAAATCCTCTAAAATTTTGAAGTCCTTTTAAAAGGAAACAGAATCACGAAATGAAAAATTTAAATTTAGTTTTTCTGCATTTAGTCTCTATTTTCAAACGTATATTATCCAGTTCGTGTTTAACGACTTTTTTTTATTTTTGTCGGACGGTGTTATAGAAGACTTTTGAAATTTTTTTGTATTTGTATGTATTAAATTTAGGATTTGAAACGTTTTTGAAGAAGTTTTAAGTAAAAGAAATATGAGTAACCAAACAAGCTTTATGTTTTTGAAAATTTTATATCTATTGAACGTATTATAAAAAAATTTACCGGTAAGCAGTTTTCCAAGGGTTATTAAAACTGTTTATTTTAGAATTAGAAAAATCTAAAAAAAAGTTTCAACGTGTCAGATTTGGCTTGGAATTTCCCATATGTATGTTATATTTAGAACTGTAATAAACAAATCTATTTATGAAGAATTGTTTCTGTAAAGACAGTCGAGCTCAGGCTCTAATTATAATTATGTATTATAATTTTTTGATTTGTTATATATGGTTTTGAATTGAGAAAAGTGTGAAAGAAAAATTTTAATTTTTCTAAAAATTAAAGACATCCTGGTTTGTTTCTTACTAGTTTCATATTATCCAGTTATAATAATCTTCAGAAAAACTTTTAATGTCAAATTTATTCAGTTAATAGTCAATCTTTGGAAAAATGGCAACACCTAACATTTGTGTCTAAAATATAGACCATGTCTGGCAATGTTGGCAAAATAAGTACTTAGATCAGAATTGATGAAGGAGAGGAAGAAGAATAATGATTACTAAAAATAAAAGTTTGTTTACACAAAATTACAATAACAAATCTTCTGTTAGAAAAAACAACAGCAATAACCACACTCGAATTGAAAAATCAGATTTAGTTGATACTTGCTTAACAGCCTACTTGGCGTATCGGTCTAGAGTGATTGTACGTTACAAGTAGTTAATAGCAAAGTATTACAGATGATGGGTTCAATCCTTGTCGGCTGCGATATGTTAATAATTTTCACATATAGAGTTCTATTGACTATTAACTGAATAAATTTGACATTAAAAGTTTTTCTGAAGATTATTATAACTGGATAATATGAAACTAGTAAGAAATAAATCAGGATATCTTAAATTTTTAGAAAAATTTAAATTTTCACACTTTTCTCAATTCAAAACCATATATATTTATGAAGAAGTTTATTAACTTTTATGAAATTGTTCATAAATACAATAAAGCTCGTTCATTGGCAATTCTTTTTCAGTATAACGTACTCTGAAATTCGTTTATTACCTTCCACAAACATTTTCAGCATAATATTGGTTTTTCTATAGCTTTTGTTATCTTTTTCATTATATGTGTTTCTTATAAAAATAATTGTTTATTTTATTCGTTACTCACGTGCCGGTTGATGTTTTGTTCATCAACATCCGGCATTATTAGGTTTCTTTTTATCATTATTGAATCTAGTCTATTAAAACAGGAATAATGAAAATTTAACTAGAAATTTAATGTAATGTTATTTTTTATGAATTTTAATGCTAACGACTGTCAGGGGTGGATCCATTTAAATTTGGGGGAGGGAAGTTTTTTTTTTAGCTCAATATTTTTTTTTCATTTGTTTCATAATAAGAATTTAAGACAAATCTGATTTAAAAAAATTTAACTGCATTAAAAATAAAATCATCTGTTAATTTAGCAGACTCGGTTTGCTAAATATCTGTCTTCATTATCTAGGTGAAACCAGCAGAGAAATCTGTCGAGACAGCAGAAAAATCAGCTGATCACAAATAAATACAAAAATATTTTCAAAGTTTGTTTTTTTTAAGATCAAACAAAAAAAACTGATAATTTTTGTCAAAAAGGAATAACTAAATATTTCTGTAAAATTAACAAAACAATCTGCTGTTTTGTTTTTTTTTTTTGTACTTTTAGGATTTTAAATTTTACAAAAATAAATATGCACATCTTGAAAATTTTTTTTGAAAAAATGTTAACATACTTTTCTGTAAAATAACAAAATAATCTGCTCAAAATCTGGACAAAAATATTTTGAAATTCAGCAAACAGACTCATTTAAATTGCAGAAAATTTTCTGTTATTTTCTAAAACTGAATAACATAGAATTTACTAAAAATATATATTTCAGCTGTAACATCTGCTAGAAGTTTGCTAATTCAAATTAAAAGTATTTTTACAGATTTTTTGACAGAGCTTTTCTTTTGACTGTGGTTATGGATGAATCACTCTTATCTTTAAAAATACTTAAGGAAGTCGGATTCTTACAAGGTTGTGCCATCGTTGGGTTGGATATGTATTAATAAAACCTTTTTTCTTATATGAAAACAGCATATAGTTTCTTAAAAAAATGGCTGAAAAATACAAAAACCCATTTTTTCGTAATTTTTAAACCCATTTTTTGAAACCATAAATCCCCGATATGGCTAATAAGCTGACACTTATTAGCCATATTAGCCATACCAAGTTCGTGTTGAGTAATCAATTTTTCAAAATGGCGATTTTTAAAAAAATAAATTAAGAAATTGAAATTTTCAATTAATTTTGATTAGGAAAAAATAAAGATATCTAAAAAAAAGTTGGACTTCGTTTTGTTGGCATTTAAATGAAGTTCAAACGTAAAAATTATATAAAGTTATTTGACGATTAAAGAAAACAAAGAAAGGACTTTTATGCAAATGCATATTTTTCGCTGTTAGTCTTAGAACAACTTAAACCAAATCAAAGAATATGCTTGAAAATGTCTTCGATATGTAAGTGCTTATTTTAGAAAATTTTACCGAAAATGCATATTTTGCTATAAATTTATATTTTTGGGTCATATTTTGAATACAATTTTAGTTTAAGCTTATTTTTTTCAATTTTTGTGAACTTTTCCTGAACCACCTTTAATTTTCTGTCCAACTACACTCAAAAAAATCTGTGGAAACCACGATTCATCCCAAAAAAAAGAGGTACCCTCATGAGGTTTGGGCTGGATATGTTCGGAAATAGGAAAAATCGGACCAGGGGGAAAAAGTTCCCCTTTGAAGAACTAAAACAACCTCAGAAAAACTGAACTTGTTTTAGTTCATATTTATTTCAGTGTTAACCCTACAATAATTATAATTTTTGTTAAGATAACTTTTGCAAATGAAAACTTTTATGGCCAAATTTTTGGTCAGTTAATTGTTTAAGAATCCCACATTATATACTAAAAGATGGAGTCTTAAATCATCTCGTAAAGTGATGCTGGCATATACAAAAAAACGGTTTTTCGCGATTTTCATCATGATGATTCATATAACATAGCTGTTTTTTGTCCACTATTCGTATTGTTAGGGATGCCTTTTTGATTCACTAAAAGCAAGTTTTTTTTCATAGACCAATTTGGCTGTTAATTTCGCGAAAACCCTAAAAAATGAAGAAATTCACGAATTTAAGGGCTTAAGATAACAAGCTTTGAACCATCTTTGCATAAGAAATATTGCTACAAGTCATATCTTTGTTTCTCATGCCATAAAATTTATAAATCATTAACTTTGCAAATTTTTTTGTTAAAAAACTGTCTCCAAATCAGCAAATCTTTAACGACATTTTGCAAGAAAACTGTACCATACATCGAAAAACGGAGTACGCCATTCGAATGAGCATGTCCGAAATATATAGAAATGATGGTCGTAACTCTTGTTTATTTTTTAGTGTTCCGCAGTGTTTCCTATCAATTTCGTTCAACAACTCCACTATAGGAACCGAAATGATAGGTTTCACCCGTACCCCCACCGACTCAGGTCCATTTCTCGCACATTTATCCGCGATTTAACAGTGTTTTATTCTAAATCCTTCAGACCTGCAAGACTGTTTACGAAAATGTTAATGGCGCAACCATAACCATCTGCTCGGCTTTAGCAATTGCAAGTACCTAAACCTTTACTTGTCCGGAAGTCTCACTGAGGCCCTATTTCGATGCATTTTCAATCCATCCGTAAAGTTTGAGATCGCATTCTCTGTTTTCTCAGAGTTTTCCACCGAGTCTTCCCTAGTTGGTATTTGGGCATAAAAGACTCTGTCAAAGTTTGTCTGTGGTGAAGTATAGTCGGTTAACATTTTTAGACACCGAGTCATTGCTAAAATCTAAAAAAAAATTATCAAAATTTTTAAATTTAAAACATTTTTCTTAAAAAAAAATTTTGAAAATCTAAAACCAGCATGATCGGAAACATGAAAAAAAAAACTTTTTTCTGAAAAATTCCCTGATTTCCAAAAAAAAAAATCTTAGGTTCTGTTATATTATTTCCAAAAACTCTCAGATTTAAATATTTCATTGTCATTTTAATTAATAAATTCTTTAAGTAAAAAAACATTTCCTCATGAAAAGTTTTCAGGTTCTCAAAATTTTTTTTTTTAATCTGAAAATCTTTTATCACTGTATTTTCAGCTTTTAATAAGTTTCTGTTCCACTTCCTTTCTCCTTTTTCTTCTGCTCATTTCTAGGAACCGATTAGCCTGAAACTTAAAATATATGTAAAAGAGACGATTTTAAGGTTGGGGAATCTCGGTTTATCGGCAATATCAGTGCTTACAAATTTCGTTGCCCCCTTATGAAGCAATTTGGACCTTCGGGAAAATTCCGATAAATCCCGAACTAACAGGAATATAGTCTAGTACAAAAATATGTGTCGACTTAAATTCATATGGATATCGTAGGCCTATGTCTTCACATAAATACCACCCCAAAAATTAAGACAAAACCAGTTTTTCTTTTAAGTTTTAAAATTCTCCTCTTTCTTTCTTTCTTTCTTTCTTTCTTTCTTTCTTTCTTTCTTTCTTTCTTTCATTCTTCTTTTCGTTGCTTTTTTCCTTCTTTTGTTTCTTTTTCGAATTTGGTTCGGGGGGAGTATTTCACCGGACCCCCCCCCCCCCCTGGATCCACACCTGCGACTATGTTATAAATATATTCATACAAACATATACATATGTACGTATAATTTAATGAGATGAAATGTATACATATCAGGGATGGTATATGAAGATTTTGTTTAAAAAGAACTTTTTATAATAAGTTAAAAAAGTAAATTTTTCACCACCAAAGCTTTTGCCATAGAGAAACATAGAGGCGAAGGTGAAAGAAAAAATAATATCACTATCTTTTTCTAATTTCTCACACGTACGTTGTCGATGTGAATTCACCACACAATACATGTTTACAAGTCGTACTTTGTCAACAAATACATGTATACAAGTTGTACTTTGACAACTCAATTTTTGACGCCTTCGCCTCTATGTTTCTCTATGGCTTTTGCAAAGTAGGGATTAATTTTTTTTTTGTCAGACTTTTTAAATACTTAAATTTACCAGCGAATGTCTTTTAAATAAAAAACTCCTAAATGGAAAAACATTTTTTAAAAAATATTTTTTTGAATTTTTTTAGAAAAATTCAACTCGATACTAATCAAATGTTGTTAAATAAAGTAAAATTTTTGTAAATGAGTCGCGGACATATCATCGTATTTTCCTACATCAATAAACATTTAAAAAATCTACATTTATATCACTTCCATCCAACGGCGTATGCAGGACTGTTTTTTCAGGGCCCAACAACAACAACAAAAAATTTTTTGTTGTTTTTTTCGTGAGATTTGTGTTTTCCAATACATATAAAAAATTTTTTTTTGTTGTTGTTGTTGGGCCCCCCCTCTGTATACGCCGATGCTTCCATCCCTGATACACATTACATGTGAGCGGATTAAGAATATTTATTTTTTTTAACTGAATTTTAAGGAATTTATATATTAACTGAAAAAATAATACGTTAAAGTTTAAATGCAAAAGAAATCATATTTAAAAAAATTTGTATAATAACTTTGATTTTTTTGTTGAAATCACGATTTTTAAATACATATTAAGAAAAATTGTAACATGAAATAAGAAAAAAATTATTTCTTTTTATTTGATGTGGGTTTGATTCCTGTCATTCTAACAGAAATTATTGGGTCTTAAGTTCAAAAGGTTTAAAAAGTATCAATTTATCCCACTTATACAATTTTTTTACAATTTTACAACTTTCCAGGCAGAAAAATGCGTATGGGAGATGACTGGCAAAGTACTTTATATGCAGTCAAAAAAAGAATTAACTTAAACTTTGGAAAAATTTTCTTCAAAATAGTTTATAAATTTTCCCACTTTTTTCATGTACTGTTAAATAGGCCATAATTTTCCTTAAATGAAATTCCCTAATACATGGAAGAAATTCTCCCGGCCAAAGAAATTTTCCCTAAATAATTGAAAATAAATCTTTATTTTTAAGACATATTTTTTAAAACAAAATTTAGTTCAAAAATCTCAGTTTTCGAACGTATATCCTACCTATTAGTTCCTCATATTAATCTTCGTTAATTTAAGGAAGTTTTTTCCACAAGTTTAGTAAATTTTTCATAACTTGAAATTGATTTGTTGATTTATTTTTTTTTAAATGATAATGCTTTTAGACTGGTGTCTAATTTTAAATAAGTTGCAGGATGCCACCTCTGTTTGACTATATAAGCTAACAATTAACGAAAAAGAAAACAAGAATTACTATTTTCATTTTCTTAAAACCAAAAATTTTAATAACTTGGGTTTGTAACTTGGATAATAATTCACCTCGTGGTGAATAAAACAGTTTTTCACCAGCTGGTGAATAAAAAGTAACATAATTATTTTTCAACAAACAGAATTTTTTTCCATCATTTTTTTTTTTTCCATCAAATTTTTTTTTTCCATGAAATTTTTTTTTTTCATAAATTTTTTTTTCATCAATTTTTTTTTTTCATAAATTTTTTTTTTCATCAAACTTTTTTTATCAAATTTTTTTTTTTTGTATCAAATTTTTTCATCAATTTTTTTTTTCATCAATTTTTTTTTCATAAAATTTTTTTTTTTCATCATTTTTTTTTTCATTAATTTTCTTTTTCATCAAATTTTTTTTTTCATAAATTTTTTTTTTTCATCAATTTTTTTTTATCAATTTTTTTTCCATCAAATTTTTCTTTTCGATCAAACTTTTTTTTTCATATTTTTTTTTTTTTTTACATCAAATTTTTTTTTTCATCAAATGTTTTTTTTTCGTCAAATTTTTTTTGATCATTTTTTTTTTTTCATCAATTTTTTTTTTCATTAATTTTCTTTTTCATCAATTTTTTGTTTTTTTTTTTCATCAAATTTTTTTTTCATCAATTTTTTTGTTTTTCATCAAATTTTTTTTTCATTAATTTTTTTTTTCATTAGTTTTTTTTTCATCAAATTTTATTTTTCATAATTTTTTTTTATCATATTTTTTTTCATCAATTTTTTTTCATCAAATTTTTTTATCAAGTTTTTTATTATCAATTTTTTTCTCACCAAAAAAAATTTTTTTTCATATTTTTTTTACATCAAAAAATTTTTCTTTTCATCAAAAAATTCATTAAAAACTTTTTTTCGTCAAAATTTTTTTTCACCAAAAATTTCGGGTTCATTAAATTTTTTTTAACATAATTTTGTTTTTCGTAAAAAAATATTTTTTTTTACCAACCCGGTGTAAAAAGTTCGTATATGGAAACATATACGAGGATTTATGGATTCATATATGAAGATATATGACCATATATGGAAAATAATATTTTAATCACAATAAAGGCCTTGTTTTTGGCGTGTTTTCCCTTAGTCTGGGAACAAATGTCAAAGACAAAGTCTTTGTTGTAATTTAATTTTAAAGACTAATGAAATTTATTAATTGACTGTATTTTTTTTTTTTATATTTATAATAAAAAATGTACATAATGAGAATTATGTCTGTATTCATATGCTATTCTTTAAATAAACCAATAAAAAATATAAAATTAACTAATTTTTAGGAAAAATGTCCTCATCAAAAATTTTTTTTTAACTAAAAAATTTGAATTTTTTTTCTCATTTTCTAGTTCAAATTGGTCCTTATTTTTAAGAAAAATATGGACTAAAAAGTAGGAATACATGCCAATGGAGCTGAATCATTATCAATTTTCCTTGGATTTAGTTAATTTTCCCATTTTTTAGTTAGTTTTTTTTTCTGAGTAAAAAGAGTAGGTATAAATAAAACAAATTTTGCTCAAAAAAAGAAATTAATTTGTTATATGGGGCAAAACGCGTCAATGGTCCACACCAAAAAACGAATGTTGTCCGATTTGTGTATAATTTTGTTAAAGTGTTAGGATAATGATTGGTAGTCTAAATTACAAATATAAAAATTTTTTATGAAATATTTGCAGAGTTACAGGGTTGGGAAATTTGATGTTTTTGAAAAGAACAGATTTTGTTGAATTTTTATTAACAATTTGATGAAATAGAAATTATAATTAAAAAAACGACTTTTAAAGCATTTTTGATGGCCTTTAAAATGAAACGTGTGCTTTTTTTGAAAAAAATAAATTTGGCCTTAAAATTCAAGGTCAAAATATTAAACTGTAATTATCTTATACACGTCGCACTTTCAGATTTTTTTCATTAAGTCTGTTAGAAAGATTGACATTTTTTTAAATTTCGGTTTTTTTAAAAAAAATGATATGTATGATACTTTATGAAAAATCAATTTTTTAAGGAGTACATAGCACTCAAACTGTACTAATTTCTTTATTTTTTATGCGTGCAACGTTTGTTGTGTGTGTTTACAACAAACATTTTATCTAAGCATTAATTTTTGTTGTTGTTATTATATACAGAGCAAAGCGATTTTAGTGCAGTTTGAGTGTTATATCATCCTAAAAAATTGATTTCTCATAAAGTATCATACATACCATTTTTTTTTTAAAAACCGAAATTTAAAAAAATGTCAAGCTTTCTAATAGGCTTAGTGAAAAAAATCTAAAAGTGCGACTCTTATAAGATAATTACAATTTAATAGTTTGACCTTGAATTTTAAGGTCAAATTTAATTTTTAAAAAAAAACATCAAATGCCATTTTAAAGACCGTACAAAATACTTTAAAAATGCTTTTTTAAATTATAATTTTTATTTCATTAAAATGTTCATTAAAATTCGTCAAAATATGTTCTTTACAAAAACATAAAAACTTCCCCACCTGTAACTCTGCCAAAATTTCATCAAAAAAATTTATATTTGTAATTTAGACCACCTATCATTATCCTAATATTTTAACAAAAGTATACACAAATCGGACAACATTCGTTTTTTGGTGTGGACCGTTGACGCGTTTTGCCCCATATATGGATCGGAAATACACTTGATATATTTATTTGGATGTAGAAATATGTCTTACAAAATTTTAGGATAATCGGTCATGGCTATGAAGTTTAAAAACGAACTACACGGAGGAAAATATGTCCTTTTATAAATTTTCTATTTTTTTCGATATTTTGAGCTAAGTAAAATACGTAAAATCTCTATTATGGTACTAAAAACTAGTGTCCGACCGAACAGTTCGGCCAAAAAATGGTATTGGCCAAAAATTAATATTTGCAAGCATTTATAACAGCTTTTTCAGATGGCCGTTTGTTTGTTTAGGCGATAGAAGACTATTCTGACTTTCAAATTTAATGGCGAAGAAGAAGTTAAGCACCAATTTGGATGTTCGGTAACCGAACGTTCGGCCAAAATTGAAAAAAGTTCGGTTACCGAACTTCGAAATTGTGGCTTATCTTCGTACTCGTTCTTAAATTTTACACTCAGAATCGTCTTCCATCGCCTCAACAATTCTACCCCATATAAAAAAAATTGTTAAAAATACTCCTAAATACCAAATTTTTGATTAAATGACGTTTTTTGGCCGAACTGTTCGGTTGGACACTACTAAAAACTTAAAGCGGTTGAGAATCAGCCAAGTTATGCCGGGCAATGGCAAATAAAATGTTCGATAGTTTCCACACAAAAAAAACAGTTTAATTGTGCCAGCCGAATTAAGAGCCAACTGCATGGTTTAATTACAACAACTGAAATTTTCGGTTGCGATTACCGAAATTTATTTGGACCAACAGAAGTTAAATTTTCAAAACAAATTTTGGTTATGGCAACCGAAAATTTCGGTTGTTGTTATTAAACTATGCAGTTGGCTCTAAATTCGGCTGGCACAACTAAACTGTTCTCTCTGTGCAACTTTATCATTCATGTTCCAATGTAATATTTTTTTAATTTTCTAATTTTTTTTTTAAATAAATAAAAATTAAAAATTGGAGATTTTAAAACAGTGTTGAAAAATGCTGACATATTTAGCATTAATTTAAAACATGTTAGCAAAACACAATATGAAAAATACTTGTCATCTTATTATATTCGAATTTGAAAAATAAAAAAAATTTCTTACAGCAGAAAATTTCAATAAATTTCAAAAATCGGGCTCATATTCCTTACTCAAGTGTTCTGCCACACGGTAGATGCCTGGGGAAGTTGTAATAACTAGGTTAATTTTCAACCGATTTTAGTTTTTAGCACCTTTTTAGAGAGAGATTTTACTACAAATCAAAATTCTGTAATCACTTAAATTCAAGCTTAACTTAAAATACCAAAAAAAATTGAGAAAACAAAAAAAAAACATATTTTCCCTTGTAATCCGTTTTTTTAAAATGTCAAGGCCGATGCGGCACGCCTTACACATGTGAGACGTATTTTTACACCCAAATAAATATAACTAGGTTTAGTTAGGGTCAATATCTACCAACTTATTTATTTCGGAGCTCCATATAAATTAAATCAGAAAAAAGGTGAAATTTTCACAATTTAAAAAAAAAAAAAATAGAACGAATTGCGATCACATCTTCTCGACTTATAGCTTAAAAGTTGTGTAATTTAGAGTAGAGTTTTTAGATTTAAAAATAAAAATCGATAGTTTTGGGCCTTTTCAAAAAGTCGTTTTTAGTTATTAAAAGTAAAAAATAAAGTGATAATTACTTCGAATAAGTTTTTAATATTTTTGTTTCTAAAACTACACTTAAATATCAACAAAATGTTGTCCAACTTTTTTTAAGATATGGCATTTTTTATTGGTGAATTGAAAATTTTAATTTCTTTGTTTTTTTGAAAAAGTCGCCATTTTGAAAAATTTATTTCTCAAGTTTCTCAAAAGGCTGAAAATTTATATGCGAGTTGCATTTAATACGGACTTAAACATATCCAAAAATGAGCGAAATCATTGGGGGTAGGGTCTGAAATTGTGAGATGTGGCATGGAATGCCCCATATAGATTCGAAATTTCTGCAAAGCATACTATTTTTTGAGTGTAGCTAATGTTTTGCCAGTAATTTTTTTTATATCGTTCACAATTTCTGGGTCTGTGGCTGGGTGTGTAGAGTATTTCTAAATAAAACTTATGCAAAGTAATGTGGTTATTTTACTATTTTAAAAAACAGTTTTAAAAATGAGATTTGTTTTATTTTTGCTATGTTGAAGTAGTAGTAGTAATACCACATGATTAATTACCATCTAAATAAAATGACAGAAACGCAAAGTAAGTTGAAAGGAATCAAAACAACCACATAAAACAGATCTAAATAAAAAAACAATCTACAAAATATTTTTAAATTACTTTTTAAGCTCTGTAGAGTCAAATGTGTCTAAAGTCAAACAAAAACTGACTTTTGTATTTTTTTTTTTAAATAAAAAATAAACTTATACAAATATACTTAAGTATTTTTTGTGTTTGTATTTGTACATTTAATTTGGATTATTTTCTTTTCCGTTTATTTTTTTATTTACAAACAAACCTTAAATGACATGTATAAACAAATTTTATTTTTTTATTTTTGGATAATATAATACAAATTAAATATATCAAATGTTAGAAAGATATGTACCTACCTACTTTAAAAAAACACACACACACACACACACACATAAAAGTGCGTGTTATAATTTGTTCGTGTTTCATAAGGAAATTTTATAAGAAACAAACAAGTAGAAAAGTTAAATTCGACTTGGCCGAATCTATGAATACCCTCCACAATGCCCTTTTTAAGTGATAGTAAATTTTCTAACGTGAAAAAAATAACATTTTTGGTTTGAAATATTTTATTTTCTGTAAAAAAACTTTTTTTTATTAATTTTTGAAAAAAAAAAAATAAATTTAATAATTTTTTTTTGAGTGTAAAATTTTTTTGAGTGTATTTTTTTTTGTTTTAGTGTAAAAAAACTTTTTTTTTATTAATTTTTGAAAAAGAAAAAAATAATTTACCAATTTTTTTTTTGAGTGTAAAAGTTTTTTTGAGTGTAAACTTTTTTTTGAGTGTATTTTTTTTTTTGTTTTAAAGTAAAAATATTTTTGTGTGACAAAAATACCTTTTAAAATATTTTCTGACTTACAAATGTTTATAAAACATGTTTAACGGGTTTTCAACACGTGAATTTAAGGTGAAACTTCCCGACCCGAGTAAAAAAGAAATGATATAGTCATATATAATGTTGTATAGGAATATAGATTTGTATGTGTTTATATCCAACATTATATGTTTCTACACGCAGAGAAAAAATATGGTTGCGACATGATCACGGCAACTATACTATGATCTATAAACCCAGTTATGATTGCAGCAATCAAGTTATTGTTTTTAAAATTGTATTTAAACATTTATATGGTTGTTTTAGACATTAAATAGTTGCTTCAATCATGATAAAATAATTGTTACATCCAAAAGTACAATATGGTTGTTCTAACAATGTTATAGTTAATTATATTCTCGACACACCAAAAATTTGAACATAATATGATTATAACAATCATTAGATAATCACAACTTAATGAGAATTGATTTTGCAAACATTGTCAGGTTTATTCATCAGTTTAGTGTTTTGCCAGCAAGCAGTTAGTCGCAAAGACGCCACTTACAATTAGTTATTTAAAAAATTTAAGGCAATTTGAGTAAATAAATTGGATAAACGCAGAAGGAAATGAAAAACAAAAATCTACTTTATATAATTTATTTATTGTGCGGTTCAAAAATAACTTTCCATGTAAAATAAAAACTTCATATCGAAAATATTAAAGTGTTTTTTGTGCATTTTTTTCTTACTGAATGTGTTATAATTGCTGACAATAAATTTAATTTTGTAACAAATATGTTATGATTGCAGCAAATATGTTATGATTTTGTCAATAACTTAATGGTTTATTCAATCATTTATTGTTAGCTGTCAAAAATGTTATCGTTGATGAATTTTTTTAGAAAAATGCCATAAGTTTATTCCACATCATTGATGTAAAATGCAGGTTGCCACTAAATTGAACCAAAATTAATAAAAATGGTTTCATATTTATAAAAACAACATTCAAAAACAAAAAAATTAATTATTGGTGTGAACTTTAAAAAAAAAGTAATGAAGAATTTCTATAAATGTGTGGTATTAAAGCCTAATATATTTTCTCAATTAAAAAAAAAAATATATTAAACTGGAATCATATTATAACAATTATATAACATTTAGGCCATTATTGCCGCAATCATATAATGATTAACATTCCTTGTTGCCGTCAATCATATTTACATTATTGTTACAATCATATTCCCAATCATAATATGACGCTCTTAAATCATGATCACCGCAACCATGTTTTTTTTCTGCGTGTAGATGAAATTATGTATTGGAAAAAATATTTCAATAATTTCCAATATAGTATCAGATAATGTTATATATTATTATATGTGGTCACATATATAATTATATATGCCGTATATAAATATATAAAATTGGCCAAATTTAATACAGCTCCACATATACATATGTATATATGGTACCATGTAAAATAATATATTATATTACAGCAAAAACAGCAAAAATTTTCTAAGTTAATTTTGATATTATTTTATGTAATTTTATATAAAAAAAATCAAAATTCTTGAAGAAAAAAACAAATAATAAAAATTATAACAAAAATTAATTTAAAATGATTAAAAAAAAAAAACAAAACTTTGAAGATTGTTGCTAATTCTAATTTTAATATAAAAAAAAATATAAAAAAAAAAACGAAATGAATTCAATTACTACATAAAAATATTTGTTTTATTTTTTAAAATTTATGGTCCAAATTTTTTATTTGAAAAAATTTATATGAAATATCAAATTTATATAATTTTTAATATAATTTGATAAAATTTTACAAATCCACATTAGACCAAAATTCGGATCTAATTAAATCTAACAATATCATATATGATATTATTAGACAATTTTAGATAATTTCTGATACAGCCAATTTTGAGATCAGATTATATCAATTAAGAGCTGCTACCAGATTAATTACGATATAATTACATAAAGGACCAGATTAATCTTTTTACTCGGGGAGTAAAAAAAAAAACTTTTAAGATCTAATTTGATCTCAAAATTGGCTGTATCAAGTTGGATCAAATTATTATCTAATTGTATTATTTTAGATACACAAATATAAAAAATGATATAATTAGATCCGAATTTTGGTCACATCCAAATAAATCCAGTTGATCTTATTTTATATAAATAAATGTAGATTTATATAATTATATAAAGTCATATATATTTATGTATAACCTCAGATAAAAAAATGGAGCCACATTATCTCTTAGACATGATTAGATCTGAACATATAACATATGTATTATTATATCAAAACTTTTTGACTAGGGTTATCTGAAATTTACGGTTTTGCTAATAACTTTTGAACCACTGGACCGATTTGGCTGAATTTTGAACCGGAACAGAGGAACGGTAAATATATATGCCACACTTCAGCACCCTCAGAATTGCCGTTCGAAAGTTACCGTGTGTTTTATCTCTTAAATTCCAGAAAAACCCTTGCCGAAATTCACTCATTTGCTTATAACTTTTGAACCACTGGACCGATTTCGCTGACCAGGTAAATGTCCAACATATGCCAAACTTCAGGAGCCTCCGTAAAGTCTTTCAAAAGTTAGCGTGTTTTCAACAGACAGACATTTAATGATTAAATAAAATACCTAATTATTAATTACACTCAAAGAATTATGTAGGTAAATTCCAGTGAATATTCACTTAAAACAAATGAAATTTTATTTAAAAACCATTCCACTGTTTTTTCATTTAAAATAAAAACACATTACAGTCAATTTTAAATGTTAATTTAATGACTAACCAAAACATTAAAAAACTAGTGAATATTCAGTTATTTTGTATTGAAAAACAGTAAAACTACCCAGCAAAACTTTGGTAATGGGTAGTGATTATATAACACATTACCAGGTAATGTATATACCTTATTTGTAGCATTATTTTAGGATGTCTTACCAAACATTTGTTCCACAACGTATTATTTTCAAGTGAAAAATAATGCATTACTAATAATTTGCTACGTAATGCATGATTATTGGAAAAAATGTATTTCATATTTATTATTTCTAAACATTAAATCATGGAAGACTTATATTTGGTTACATTATGTATTATTTGAAAGTTTGAAATAATGTATTATTTATAATTGGATGCATAATGCATTACAATAACATAAAAAATAATTATTTTATAAAAAAAATGTATAAGTTTAAAATAGAGATGGGCTCACGACAGGAAATTTCTAACGACACACACTCACGAGCATATTTTATCTACTTACAGTCACTTACAATCATGTGAGTAAATTTAATACAAAATTACTTTTTCACTACTCGTAACACCTTATATATTATCTTCTGGTATGCTATATTATTTCATTTCTCGTAACCTATAAAATATCATATATTTTACACCTTACTCGTATTCTTCGTTATAAATTTATGACTTATTTTATACCTTACTGGTATTATTTGTGATAATGTGGATGCATTACTTTGAGTCTCATCGCCTGTTAAAATCATCAATGCTGCAATGTATAAAATAAGGGATCCTATACCATATTTTATACCTTATTTGGTAATCTAAGTTTTGCTGGGTTATTTTATACCTTATTTGGTAATCTAAGTTTTGCTGGGTATAGAAGAAATATTTTACTGCCGAATTTAAATGTAACAGAAAATTCGTTTTTAATACAGTAAACTATTTTTTTAAACTACAGAAACAGTAAAAAAATTAAATCCTTTATAAAATAAGTGATTTTTCTTTTAAAATTACTTTACTGATTACTTTTTAAAATAACCTACAAACAGTTAATGACATAATTTTCTTAGTGTATTAATTTTTAAATGTTAACAGCAAACTTGATTAAACTTTTAATTGACACAATTAAAACATTACACGAAATGTTAAGAGTTTTGTAAGAAATTGTTTAAGTGTTTGAAATAAAAGTTTACTCAAAGTTTATGAATTAATTTATTTTTTTAAGGACGGATTACTCAATGAAAATTTAGGTGCTAAGTGCCGATTGAACGGAGTAATGTATTAATATGTAATGTATTAATACCCTCCACAATTACTTTAAAAAAAATATTTAAAAAAAAAAATTTCCGCAAAAAAAAAATTTTGGTGAAAAAAAATCTGCGATTTTTTTATTTTTTTGTCAAAAAATATGTTCGTTCTTGTTTAAAAAACATTTGATGTTCACATATGTCAACCAGCAGCCGATTTAAAACATTTTGTATTTTTAGGTTATGTTGAATGTACAAAAACTTTCGAGGTGTGCCTACATTTTCGTTCATAATTTTTTAACCGCTGAACCGATATAACTCAAATGCAATACCAAACTGCTCGGGAGAACTTCCAACAACTATGTTAAGATTCAGTCATCTCCGTGTAATATGTTTTTCGTGATCACCATTTCCACAGACAGACGGACATCGCTAGAATGTCTTAAAATCGATCACTGATCAATTATATATATACTTTATGGGGTCCTAGACCGATATTTCGATGAGTTAAAAACGGAATGACAAACTTATATATACCCTCTATTACTAAGTGGAGGGTAAAAAAATAATATCGAGGGCCTATATTCAAAACCCTCTATCTTAAAAAACACAACTTTTCAGGAGAGCCAAAAAACTGTTTATTTCGCGTATTGTAAGAGTAATTAAAATTCGATATTCTACAATATTTTTTTAAATCAACTACTGAATCTCACATATAATTAGTTTTTAAAATTTCGCACTATTGGGGATATTATGAAAGATAGAGGGTTTTGTTTCTCAAAAATATTAAGTATATGAATGAAAATGATCAGATAGAGGGTTTTGCATTTTAATAATAATGAATTATTATGATTTCATTTACGACATCGGTAAATTTTTAACGTGATTTATTAATGATAACGGCTTATAAAGAATTCTGAAGTCGCATTTTGGTCCACAGGTGCGGATTTTTGAGACAAAAAATATTTTTTTACCGAATTCATCTTAAAAGATGACAAACTGTTGAGTATGTTATGTAAAAAATAGTCAAAAATTAAAAACGCGATTTTGGTCCACAGATGCTGATCAGCATCTCGATTTTTAAGATTAAAATTTTTGTTTCATAATGTACACAAGACATCAAAATTTTGAGCAATATTTTTTAAAAAAGTCAAACAAGAATTTTGAGAAAAAATAATCATCAGTGGACCAAAATCTTGATTCGGGAATTTTTTTGACAAATTCATGTTCAGCATGCAAAAATTAGTATTAAAACATGTAATTCATAATGAAATTATTAAAAAAAAATATTTATAAATTAATTATTTAAAAAGATAGAGGGTTTTGCATTCAGAAAAATTAATTGTGTAAGAGATAGAGAAAACCAAAAATGCAAATAAAATAGCAAAAAAAAATATTTTTGTTCTGAATTTTACACCATAGATGAGGGCCGTTTTACTGAATATTTTGCCATCAAAAAGTCATTTTCGTGAAAATGGAAGATAGAGGGTTTTGAATATAGGCCCTCGATATGTTGAATTTTGATTAAGTTATGTACACAAATTTTTATAAAAAGTTTTGAGTAATTTTTTAATTGACGCTATTAAAAATTTACTCAAAACTTTTTATAAAAATTTGGTATATAACTTAATAAATCATCAATTAATTCTCTTAGTTTTAAAATTCTCATTTAGTTTATAATTTTTTGTATATGTAGACGAAAGTTTGTAATATTTTTTTTTAATTTAAATAAATAAGTACTAAAATGGATTTTCCCAACAGTTTTTTTTTTGTGCAGAATACAGAAAGAATACGAATTAATATAAAAAATTTATATGAGAAAAATGTTTCAGAATCTTATATTTTTTATTTAAAATGTCCTATTATGCGAGAAAATGTCTTTAAAATTGGACAACTTCCAAATCACAAATGAATTGGAAAACGGAATAATTGAAATGCGTTTGTTGGCCGCATGGAGTAAATTTCCCCTTATAATTTATGTTTTCCGAAAATATTGTACAATATTATTGCAGTGTTCCAAAAAAAAAAAAAATACTAAATATTGCATTTGTATGGACAGTAGGGTGGGGCGATTAGTAAGGAAGGAAAAAAATCTTAATGGGCGCTTCGCGTTTCTGATTCTTGGGATTGTACTGAGCAAAAAAGTCAACTGGACCATTCATCTACGGTGAAAATCGAGCCTCCCGATTTTGACTTGAAATTTTTTCTCAGACTTTATTTTTTTTTGGAAAATTTGCAAATTTTCTTGGGCTCATATTTCGTAAACTATTTGAAATTTTGACTTATTTTCAAAAGTAAAGTTGTAGCTAATGTCTCGGACTACAATTTCTCTGAAAATATTACTTAGAAAAAACTTCGTTTTCATGGTCAAAAAGTCGAAAATGTAGAAAATTCACCACTTTTTGTAATTTTTTTTTGGATATTTTGGCCTATAACAGCCAAACCATTGAGATTTTCGATCCAATACTAAGACAAAAATTGTAGCCAAGACAATAGTTAATAACTCTCTGGTACATCGCAAAAGCAGTGGAACGCTCCTTCAGGCAGTTTTGGCCTTGTGAAAGTGCAAATTTTTTGTGAAAATATTAATAAATTACCATTTTCAGTTGTTCATAGCGCAAAATCATAAAAATGTTCTATTTCATATTTTTATTCTATTTATTTATTTATTTATTTTATTCTATTTATTTTATTTCTTATTTTTTATTCTTGTATTGTTTTAAGTTCATTTAACGCATTTTTGTTAGTTTATTGTAAACGATCACCAGAGACTTTATAATATAGAGATAAAACAAATTTAGTTCTTCTACTGGCTCCTAGAGAGCGCCAGTCTTTAATATCAGCTCAGGAATATTACTAAGTAATATTCTTGAGGTGTTACTAAGACTTAGTGAAGGCTCAAATAACTCAGCAAATACTGCTCATATAACTATGAAATGATCAGTACACTCGTAAGAACTATCCAATATCTTACATATACATAAAATAAAATTTGGAAATTTTCCACGCAAAATTTAGTTATAGAGGTTTTAAAATTTAGTGTGCTACTAAGGTCTTACTAGCAAGTGCTGACATTTGAATAAACGTAGAAAACTTTTTTTCCGGTATTGCCATACACTCAATGCTCTGACGATCACAGTATCAAATACACATAAAACTAAATCCGCATTTTAAAATATCTGCCGCAAATGTAAGCAGGGGTAACACATTTTCCGGCAGTAATAACGAAGTCGTTATAGATGGCAACCCTTTCATTTTTTGGAAGGTATTTGGGAAGTTTTTTGGAATAACGAAAAGTAAACAAAAAAAAAAATAAAACAAGTAAGAAAGCTATATTCGGCTGTGCCGAATCTTTAAATACCCTCCACCAATGTAATGATTTAAAAATCAAAAAAGTTTGTTTTATTTATACCTCAGGAAATAAAAAAGTAACAAAAAGTGTATTTTCGGTACTTTTAATGAAAGGTACTTTTTATAAAAGGTACTTTTTATAAAAGGTACTTTTTATAAAAGGTACTTTTTATAAAAGGTACTTTTTATAAAAGGTACTTTTTATAAAAGGTACTTTTTATAAAAGGTGCTTTTTATAAAAGGTACTTTTTATAAAAGGTACTTTTTATGAGAGGTACTTTTTATAAAAAGTGCTTTTTATAAAAGGTATTTTTTATAAAAGGTATTTTTTATAAAAGGTACTTTTTATATAAGGTACTTTTTATAAAAGGTACTTTTTATAAAAGGTACTTTTTATAAAAGGTACTTTTTATAAAAGGTACTTTTTATAAAAGGTACTTTTTATAAAAGGTACTTTTTATAAAAGGTACTTTTTATAAAAGGTACTTTTTATAAAAGGTACTTTTTATAAAAGGTACTTTTTATAAAAGGTACTTTTTATAAAAGGTACTTTTTATAAAAGGTACTTTTTATAAAAGGTACTTTTTATAAAAGGTACTTTTTATAAAAGGTACTTTTTATAAAAGGTGGCGATGAAGATGCACCATTTCCAGACCCACTAATACCTTGTCATATTCAAGGTACGGAGCGTCATGTCCAGCTACTACACCCAAAAAAAAACGTGGGTATTCAATACTAAAAATTTAACTAATGAACTAATTTTTTAGTCCAAAATTATCTAGTGCAGGCGTTGGTAATCAATACTAAAATTTTTTACTAATATTATTCAAAACCAGTAAAAATTACTAATTTTAGTACTTTGAAGATACTAAAAACTACTGTACTTCTGGTAATTAGTAACTTATTAGTAGATTTTGGTACCAAATCACTTACTAATATTTCTACTGTAGAATTATATTGAGTGTAGCTAGTGTTGCTAAGCGCTCAATCGACAAAAACCGTGAAGGTATAATGGCATCTGTATCTGAAGGCCGAAAGAAAGCGCCTCGTATGGAATCTCGAAAAGATTTGGAAGGCAATCTTTGAATGAAAAATACACTAAATTGGAATTCTTCTTGATTCATACCTTGTCTCTACCAATACAATTACTTTGTACTTTAAATGAATTTTCAAAATAAATATTGAACAAAACAAAAAAAAAACATTATATTTTTGGATAAAAAAGTGGAAAAAATAAGAAATAGAACATTTTTATGATTTTGCGCTATGAACAACTGAAAATGGTAATTTATCAATATTTTCACAAAAAATTTGCACTTTTACAAGGCCAAAACTGCCTGAAGGAGCGTTCTAATGCTTTTGCAATGTACTAGAGAGTTCTTAACTATTGTCTTGGCTACTATTTTTGTCTTAGTATTGGATCGAAAATCTCAATGGTTTGGCTGTTATAGGCCAAAATATCCAAAAAAAAATACAAAAAGTGGTGAATTTTCTACATTTTCGACTTTTTGACCATGAAAACGAAGTTTTTTCTAAGTAACATGTTCAGAGAAATTGTAGCCCGAGACAATAGCTACAACTTTGCTTTTGAAAATAAGTCAAAATTTCAAATAGTTAACGAAATATGAGCCCAAGAAAATTTGCAAATTTTCCAAAAAAATAAAGTCTGAGAAAAAACTTCAAGTCAAAATCGGGAGGCTCGATTTTTACCGTAGACGTATGGTCTAGTTGACTTTTTTGCTCAGTACAATCCCAAGAATCAGAAACGCGAAGCGCCCATTAAGATGTTCAAATCGCCCCACCCTAATGGACAGTGCTTAATTAATTTTTTTTCGATTGGCCTGTTTACTATATTAAGAAAAAGTCCACAAAATGTTCCTGTGTAGGTGGAAATATACCTTATTTTAATAAGTATTTCCGTGCTATGCATAAAAGTATGCTTCAATAATGTTGTATGTGTGAAAAGAAAAATGCTGCCTTATATTTGTCAGTCATGCCACACTGTCAAGTTATTTAGAATTTCATATCAAAGCTATTTGCTAACACGTCTTCTACACTTGTTTATTTCTGTACCGTACAATTGCTGATAAGTTTGTCACTCCGTTTGCAACATATCAAAATATCGGTATGGACCCCATAAAATATATATACAATTGATCTGTTATCGATTCTAAGACTTTATAGCGGTGTCCGTCTATCTGAAAAATATTATACTGATATGACTAAAACTTAACATATTGTTGTCCCGAACAGTTTGGTATTCCATTTAAGCAATATCAGTTCAGCGGGTTAAAAGTTATAAACTGAAATGTAAGTACAGCTCGAACATTTTCATACATTCTTCATAACCTAAAAAAACACAAAATTCTTTAATTTGGTTGCTGGTTGATATATGTAAACTGAATTGGATACCAAATATGATTTTAAAAAGAACAAACATATTTTTTTACACAAAAATAAAAATTTCGCCAAATTTTTTTCCACCAATATTTTTCCGAAAAATTTTTTTCGGGGATTTTTTTTTTTTTCACAAAAAATGCATTGTGGAGGGTATAAATACATTATCAAGACCAAATTTTACTTTATTTAAATTGTTTGTTATCAAAAGTTTTGTTTTCATAATTTTTTTTTTTCATTTTAAACAACATTTTTGATAAAGAAAATACTGCACAATTTGTTTTGGTAAAAATACAACTATACCCAGGAAAATTTTTTGGAACAAATTCCTGGTTCAATAGATTCTTGAATACATTCTACGGTAACCACAACAAAATTTTCTATGTAAAATAATTTTTCAAAAAAACTACTTGCTCTAAAAAACGATTGCTTTCGGGACAATTTCAAACAAAAATCATTGATTCTGGAATGTTAAGTAGAACCGGTTGCAGGGTAGTTTGATGGGTTCCGGAACCGATTATTTGGAACAGAAAATTTTGCTGGGTACGAAAAATTTCAATTAAGGTTTTCATTTATTATGGTTGCAATATTTTTTCAACTGAAATAAAATTTCAACTTAAAATTGTTGGTACATTAGGGTATTGCTAAATTCGGCTAACTTTCTATTTAATATAATTTTTTTCTTGTTTTTTTAATGAAATTAAATAAAATGTACAAACAATATTCTACACAACCGAGCATATATGTATATTTTTTTTTAAGAAAATGCAACCAACTGTTTTTACACACAAAAAGAATTATCAATTGAATATTTTAACATGATAATGTTTTTAGGCTGGGGTCTAATTTTAAAAAAGTTGCAGGACGCCACCTCAGTTTGACTATATAAGCTAACGGCTAACAAAAAAGAAAATTGGAATTACTGTTTTCATTTTCTTAAAACCAAAAATTTTACTAACTTGGGTTTGTAACTTGGATAATAATTCAACTCGTGGTGAATAACAAAAATATTCACCATCTGGTAAATAAAACGTAAAATAATTATTTTTCATCAATATTTTTTTTTCATCAATATTTTTTTTTTTTCATCAATATTTTTTTTTTTTCATCAATATTTTTTTTTTTCATCAATATTTTTTTTTTTTTTTTCATCAATATTTTTTTTTTTTCATTAATATTTTTTTTTTTCATCAATATTTTTTTTTTTCATCAATATTTTTTTTTTCATCAATATTTTTTTTTTCATCAATATTTGTTTTTCATCAATATTTTTTTTTTTCATTAATATATTTTTTTTTTTTTATCAATATTTTTTTTTTCATCAATATTTTTTTTTTTTCAACAATATTTTTTTTTTTTCATCAATATTTTTTTTTATCAATATTTTTTTTTTCATCAATATTTTTTTTTTTTTTTCATCAATATTTTTTTTTTTTTTCATCAATATTTTTTTTTTTTCATCAATATTTTTTTTTCATCAATATTTTTTTTTTTCATCAATATTTTTTTTTTCATCAATATTTTTTTTTTTTCATCAATATTTTTTTTTTATCAATATATTTTTTTTTTCATCAATATTTTTTTAATCAATATTTTTTTTCATAAATTTTTTTTCATTAAATTTTTTTTTTTCATTAAATATTTATTTTTATCAATAAAATTTTTTCATTAAAACCCTTTTTTTCATCAAAAACTTTTTGTTATCGACAAACATAGACAAACAGATAGATGGATATCACTAGAATGTCTAAGAAAGCTTTACAGATCAAATATATATAAACATAATGGGGTCCTCGACCGATATTTCAATGCACTTTGCATATAATGACAAATTAATATAGCGTTATGTTTCCTAGAAAAATTTTGCTTTGGAAAGAACATCTACTTATACAGCAAAACATTATCATGATTCAATGGTTTGGGCACGAGTACAAACTTCGCAGACATTTTTTTTATAAGGATTTAAGTTGAAAAAATGTAGAAGAAAAATTGAATTTCTAAAAATTATAATCTTTTCTTGTATTACCACACACAAAAAAAATTCCAACTAACGACTTTCGTAGTATTTATGAACAAATTCATACAATTTATTAACTTTTTCATAATATTAATAAACTTTTTTATAGCATTTATGAATAAATCATAATATGTGAAATTTAAGAAATATTTAACATTTTTCATAAATACTATGAAAAAGTTTATAAGTATTATAAAAAAGTTAATAAATTGTATGAATTTGTTCATAAAAACTATGAAACCCGTTCATTTTAAAACATTTTTAGCGTGATAATGTTTTTAGGCTGGTGTCTAATTTTAAAAAAGTTGCAGGACGCCACCTCAGTTTGACTGTATAAGCTAACGATTAACAAAAAAGAAAATTGGAATTACTGTTTTCATTTTCTTAAAACCAAAAAATTTTGTAACTTGGGTTTGTAACAAATATTCACCAGCTGGTGAATAAAACGTAACATAATTATTTTGCATTTTTTTTTTCATCAATATTTTTTTTTTTTATCAATATTTTTATTTTCATCAATATTTTTTTTGTTTCATAAATTTTTTTTTTCATCACTGTTTTTTTTTCATCACTGTTTTTTTTTTCATCAATATTTTTTTTCTTCATAAGTTTTTTTTCATCAATATTTTTTTTTTTTTTCATCCATATTTTTTTTTCATCAATATTTTTTTTTCATCAATATTTTTTTTTCATCAATATTTTTTTTTCTTCAATATTTTTTTTTTCATCAATATTTTTTTTTTTCATCAAAATTTTTTTATACCCTCCACTCTAGTGATAGAGGGTATATATAAGTTTGTCATTCCGTTTGTAACACCTCGAAATATTGGTCTAGGACCCCATGAAGTATATATATTTATGATCCTCGATCGATTTTAAGTCGATCTAGCGATGTCCGTCCGTCCGTCCGCCTGTCTGTCTGTACGTCCGTAGAAAACACGCTAACTTTTGAAAGACTTTACAGAGGCTACTGAAGTTTGGCAAATGTGTTGGTCATTTACCTGGTCAGGTTGGTATAGCAATCCAGCCAAATTGGTCCAGTGGTTCAAAAGTTATGAGCAAAAGAGTAAATTTCGGTAAGGGTTTTTCGCTAATTTACGAGATAAAAAACACACTAACTTTCGAAATGCAATAATGAGATTACTGAAGCTTAGCAGATATCTTTGCCGTTCCCTAGGTCTGTTTGGTACTACCTCCGTCCCAAAATAATCTTAACATTTCTATATTTTGGCTGGGATTATGGAGGATTTTTTGAAAAAGCTTTGGTTTTTTTGTTAATACATATCGGGACATATCAATAATTTAAATATTCTTTATAGCTTTGCAATTTTTCAATTCACGTGCATAATAGATGCAATAAACTGCATCCATATAAATGAGACAACTGGTTTTCGACGTTACAAACAGGCATGGTGTCCACTTTGGTCGAAAAGATGAAAATTATTACAAAATGCGGCGTATGAAATAAGAAATTTTACGCTAGAGGCCCTTTTAACGGTTTTTAATAAATGCATTATGGATGCAATAGGGACATCTTGCAAATATTTTTAATTAATTTTGTTACAGTTTTAGTACACGAGATTAGTATAAGATTGTTTTTTTAACTTTATCTTGTATTATTTCAACTAAAACACTGCTTAATGAAATGTTAAGTTTATTTTGGGACAAAAAAATCTATAGAAATGTTAAAAATATTTCGGGACGGAGGTAGTATTAAATTTCAGCTCAATCGGTCAAGTGGTTCAAAAGTTATAAGCAAAACCCTGAATTTCAGATTGGTTTCATCTTAAATGCCACGTGTTAAATAAGTTTTAAAAGCATTGGTGGTAACTGAACAATGCTTTTCAAACTTGTTTAGTTTTAAAGCAATGCTTTTTTAACTTGTTTAGTTTCAAAAGCATTGGTAACTTAAAAATTACACTCGAAAAAAATTTTACATTCAAAAAAAATTTTACACTCAAAAGAAATTTTACACTCAAAAAAAATTTACACTCAAAAAAAATTTAGTTTTTCTTTAAAAAAATTACAATATTTTGTGTACGTGCATTCACTCAGAAATATTTTATAGTAAAAAAAACATTACACTTGAAAAAAGTTTTACGCTCAAAAAAATATTTTAATTTTTCTTCTTTTTTTTTGTAGATTCGTTTTCTACTTGTTTTTTTTTCATCAAATTTTTTTTCATCATATTTTTTTTTTTCGTCACATTTTTTTTTCATCAATATTTTTATTTTCATCAATATTTTTATTTTCATCAATATTTTTATTTTCATCAATATTTTTTTTTTCATCAATATTTTTTTTTTCATCAATATATTTTTTTCATTATTATTTCTTTTTCATCAATATTTGTTTTTTTCATAAATACATTTTTTTCATCACGATATTTTTTTCATCAATATTTTTTTTTCATCAATATTTTTTTTTTTCATAATTTTTTTTTTCATCAATATTTTTTTTTCATCAATATTTTTTTCATCACTATTGTTTTTACATCAATATTTTTTTTATTAAATTTTTTTTCATCGAATTGCTTTGTTCATCAATATTTTTTTATCATAAATTTTTTTTTCATCAATACTTTTTTCATAATTTTTTTTGACAAAAGTGCACTTTACGGAGCACAAAAAGGGAAACACGAAATTAAAATTTAAGGGGCTGGGCCCCGAACCCACCTGGAGCTAAAAGAGCCTTCAGTTTTGTGTGGCAAAATAAAGTTTGTTTTGTGTTCAAGCCTTGTACCCGGTTAAATACTAAATGGCTTAACTATTGAACAGAAAGATACTAAAATGGATCTAGGGGGTACAATATTGTTAAAATACATACAAAAAATACATATTTGCAATCGTTAGCAAATTACCTTTCATTTGAATACCCATACATACATGTTGGTGGGTGGGGCTGTTTTTTTGCTCCAGGGGGTCTTCCGAGGCCCAGTCCCCTTAAATTTTAATCGTAGCATATTTTTGTTTTCCAAAATATTCGTGTCCCGTAAAGTGCACCTTAGCCAATTTTTTTTTCATCAAATATTTTGTTATCAATATTCTTTTTTCATTAAAAACTTTTTTTCATAAAAAAGTTTTTTTTATCGACAAACAGATTCACAAATTAGATACATTTTTTAATTTTAGTCAATTAAAACAATGATTAATATAACGAATAAATTGTAAGCTTACGACAAAATTATGAAGAAATACCTATTTATTTATACCTATATTTTAAATAAATTTTGATAAAAACACATTTTCTTGAAATCCGGTAAATTAAAATTGTTCCACTGACCAACTAGATAAAAGAATTTAACCCAACATTTTTTTGTACAATCCCTGGGATGTATTCAATAAAATTAAGTATATAAACTAATACATTTTGAGATTTTGTTTAATATAATTTGGAAAATTTTTAAAGAGTATTTTTAAGCTCCATACTAAAAGTGTGAGTTTTGTTTTTTGATCTCACGTTTGGGCGGGTTATCGGTCATTTGGTCATGTAAACAGGAGTAAAAATATTTCCATTTACCTGAAAACTATATCCGCAACATGTGCTAAGTTTTTTAATTTTTCTTTAAAAGCAAATTTATGGTTTTCGGCCAATTTTATATTCTTTTAAAGATTTTTTGTTGTGCTTGAAAAATTATTTTATTGTTAATTGACACAGAAAATACAAATTTTCCTCCTTTTTTTCTTTAGCTAATCGCCAAAATACCTTTCAACTGTAAAAACGGCGAAATAATGAAAACACTACTTTGACCTTTTGGACGATAAATCGATTTATCGTTTTCAGAGTTTTTTTTTGTTGTGCTTGATAAATTATTTTATTGTTAATTGACACACGCAAATCGCCAAATTACCTTTCGTCTGTAAAAATTGCGAAATAATCAAAACACTTACTTTGATTTTTTATTGAAATGATAAATTTATGATATGGCTGCAATACCTTATGGGCGATTTATCGCTTTATCGTTTTCAGAGTTAATTCAAACAATTTTTTTGTGATACTGGGTTGTTTGATGACTTTTGGGAGGTAGTAGAGTTTTACAAGATTTTACCCTATATAATTTCGTCTTGTCACTCTAAAAGCCTTGGGTTTGAAAATCATTAAAATAAAATATGTGGTCACATTATTCAGCTATACAAAAACTTTTTCCTTATTCTTATGTGTTTTAGTATGTGTTTCAGATTTTCTTCATTGTTTATGTGTATTGGAATTTAATTTCCTAACAAGTTTATCAAGAGGAGAATACTAGACGGTGAAGAGTTTACTTTATTGTAAAACATTTTATCACACCACATTGCTATCGGTATTTGTATTTGAAAGGTTTTTATAATAATGTGTGGAAACATTCGTGGTATGTTTAACCTGTACCTACCCAAGCAGAAATTAACGACGACTCTACAGCGTTCTAAAAGCAATGTATCAAAAAAAAATCACTCTCAAAACGCTATTTATGTACGCATTGCGATCGTATTCGAAAAGCGCTTGTAGAGTACTTTATTACAAAATATAAGATTGTTCTAAAACATAAATGGTTTAAAAGCAGTTTCAAAGTCCTGTCTTACAAGGACGGTCTTTCATAGGGAACCCACCGATTGTCCTGAAACTTGCATATAGGAAAGAAGGGAGCAAAATAAGAGTTACCTGTTTTTTTTTAGCTGCCCCATCCCACATTTGGCGGGTCAAAGGGGAGGGGGAAAATGGGATTTTTTCGCTTTTTGAGGATTTTTCCCATTTCTTCAAAAGAAACTAAGTATATGAATATTTTATGCAGATCATAAGGTTCCCTCAAGACCTTTCCAATGGTGTATCGGTCGTTTCCGGCTTCGGTAAGTTCGTTATTGTCAAAAATGTATAATCGTTGGGGTAGTTTATATGGAGATGTATATACGTCCGACCGCCAAAATCATATAAAATAAACTCTATCGAAATTAAGCTGACCCGTATTTTTCGTTTGGCGAAATTGCTATTAGTTCGGCTTTTATACGGATTTTCCCGAAAGCCCTTAATTTTTCATAAGGTGGCAATCCTTTTTATACCCTCCACTCTAGTGATAGAGGGTATATATAAGTTTGTCATTCCGTTTGTAGCACCTCGAAATATTGGTCTAGAACCCCATAGAGTGTATATGGGGCATTCCATGTCAAATCGGACACTTCGCTTTTTTTTTTTTTTTAGATTTTCCCAATTTGTACACAGTTTTTAGTACCCTTCGAAAACTCCTTCGTGGTAAATTTTCAGATTTTTTTGGTGACCCGTTCAAAAGATATGGAATTTTTTAAAATTGGTAGTTTGTTCCTTTACTCAAACTTCTTTTACTCATAACTTCTTCAATAATGGTCCAAATTGCAATTTTTTTTTGTTTCAAAATTTTTATTTTTTACGAAGTTTTTGAAAAAAAAAAAATAAAAAAAATTCTTAAAAGCGCTCTAGTATGCGATTTTTAAGTTTTAAAATTTAAATCTCATTTTTGAAAATGTTTGTACTCTTCGATTTTTTTGAAATTTTTTTGTGTAAAACTTCTATCGATTCTACAGTTTTTTTGCCCAGGAGGATCGTGCACTCAAAATAATCACTCTGTTAAATTACAGAGATACTCTGCTGAGCCAGCAGAAAATACCATAGATTTCCAACCAGCAAGATTTTTTGTTATTTTACGAAGAAAATTCTGTAAAATGATTTCGATAAAAAAACTGTAAATTTACAGAATTATCTGTAAAATATTGATAAAACCGAAAAAAAATTTACAAAAATATAAAAAAAACTCTGTAAATTTACAAAGTTTTAGTTAAATGCATATTATGAGTTCAAAATTTTACAAACAAAAACTCAGTAAATTTACAAAGTTTTAGTTAAATCCATTTTATGAGTAAAACTTCTCTGCTTTAAAAACATTAATTAAAATTAAAAAATTTTAATATATTAAAATTAAAATTTTGTTAAATTTGCCCGCTTTAATGCTTCCAAATTGTAAATTTACTTTTTTATTTTTGTGAAAATTACGAGTTTTTAACGAGTAACTCCAATTTTACAAAATTTTGTTTTTCGGTCACAAGAAAATACAAAGTATTTTTTATAAATCTGTATTTCGACAAAAAAATTTGTCAAATATCTGTCAAATTGAGATTACAGTCATTTTACAGAGTATATAACAGATTAATTATTTTGAGTGTGGGATAACGATTATTACTATTTTTTAAAATTTTTTGAAAAAATTTTATAGTAATTTTCCAATCTTAAAATCATTTCTATTGCTCCAATGGTGTGTCATAGAGGGGTCATTTACAAGGCCGACCCCCATTATTTTTACGTCTTAACATTTCTTTGGAACAAACTAATACCCTATCTCCAATTTCTAAGGGGCTCCCACAGAAAATATAATTTTTTTAAATTTGCTCCAACCGCTCTAACTGCCCTAATAGTGCCTTTAGAGCAACAAAATGTATGACCAACCCACAATATTTTTTTAGTCCAAACACTTTCTCTGAACATACCTACCCTCAATCTTTAACTGTTAAGGCGGTTACCATACAATATTTTTTATTTTTTGTAAATTTGTTTTATTTAATCAGCTTCAACAGGTCCAATGGTGCTTCCGAGAGGGGTCATTAGTGAGACCGACACCCATTTTTTTAAAACATATCTACGCCCTATCTTCACTCCCTAAGAAGGCTCCCATACAAATAACCGTTGCAGCAAATTTTTTAAATATGTAATTTTGAATGGAAGCCTACTTAGCTAGTGGAGATAGGGCGTAAGTGTGTTTTAAAAAAATGTTGTTGGGTAAAAATAAATGGGGGCCGGTCTCACTAATGACCCCTCTCGGACGCACCATTTTACCGGTAGAAGCTGATTAAATAAAACAAATTTACAAAAAAAATAAAAAAAATTGTGTGGGGACCGCCTTAACAGTTAAAGATAGGGGGTAGGTGTGTTCAGAGAAAATGTTTGGACTAAAAAAATATTGTGGGTCGGTCATACATTTTGTTGCTCTAAGGGCACTATTAGGGCTGTTAGAGCGGTTGGAGCAAATTTTAAAAAATATCGTTTTGTGTGGGAGCCCCCTTTGAAATTGGAGATAGGGTATTAGTTTGTTCCAAAGAAATGTTAAGACATAAAAATTAATGGGGGTCGATCTTATAAATGACTCCTCTATGACGCACCATTGGAGCAGTAGAAATGATTTTAAGATTGGAAAATTTCAATAAATTTTTTTCAAAAAATTTAAAAAAAATAGTAATAAGCTTTATCCTACGATCCTCCTGGGCAAAAAATTTGTAGAATCGATAGAAGTTTTACACAAAAAAATTAAAAAAAAAATCAAAGAGTACAAACATTTTCTAAAATGAGATTTAAATTTTAAAACTTAAATTTTTTTTAAAAATTTGAAATTTGGGCCATAATGGAAGAAGTTATGAGTAAAAGAAGTTTGAGTAAAGGAACAAACTACCAATTTTTCAAAATTCGATATCTTTTGAACGGGTCATGAAAAAAATCTGAAAAATTACCACGAAGGAGTTTTCGAAGGGTCTAAAAACTGTAAACAAATTGGGAAAATCGAAAAAAAAATTTTCAAAGTGTCCGATTTGACATGGAATGCCCCATGTACATTTATAATAAAATAAGGTTCTTTAAGTTGTCATTCCAACGGCGTTATTAATTTTATTTAACTTTGCGTGCATGAACTCCCGAACTTCTCTGCTTCAAAAAACATGAAAAGTCTGACAAGCCATCAAAATTAAAATTAAAAGCTAAAACTTTGACAGATTATATTTTCAAAATGGGTTTTAATATTCCCAAAACTCGAATTTTGTATTTTTTGTAGAATGTTTAATAACAAAATGCGCTCTATACGATGCTTATGCGATGTTTCTACGATTTTTTAGAATTTTTTATCGTTTATTTTCTTTGAAATATTTTTTACGTTATTTTAAAAATTTCAA
Source organism: Pegoplata infirma (assembly GCA_963921195.1). NCBI lineage: Eukaryota > Metazoa > Arthropoda > Insecta > Diptera > Anthomyiidae > Pegoplata > Pegoplata infirma. Next base: position 184,425,845 of record OY992536.1, read on the forward strand.
TTCTGCAAACTAATATTGCTTATAGAACAATCTGATTTGTAAATTTAGTCATCCGGACACATCCGGACAATATTTAATCATCATGATTTTCCCAAATTCAAATCATCATTTCTTTGGCCTGGAATTTGTCAGATGATGGATACAATGTTGCGAAAGGGTTAACAGCGCCTTGATGACTTGAAATTAAATTTTCTCAAAGCATTTTTTTTACATTGCTTTCAAAACGTTTTAATCTAGCGTAGATCAATGTTATCATTCCGATCTTCTGACAGCAATTTGAAGATGGTAAATTGAACCCATGTGCAACAGTCAACAATGATTTAACAACGCTGTTGCGCTTGTATTTTTCTACCTGGGTATATGTGATTTTGATATTACTTATTGACAGGATCAAAGTCAAGTATCATTATTTGAAATGTTTTTATTTTCCTGATTTTTGTGTATTTTTTTTTTTTATTGAATTTTAATATACTAATGCTTTTATAGATATTTCCAAAGAAATTCCATTAAATCATATAGAAATTCTGTTCGTGAAAACTAAATTAACATTATTTAACATGAAGTTTTATTATATTTTCAGATTGTGATTTTGAAAATTCATTCAATAGCAAACGTAAGTATTATTAATTAATTAAACATGAATATTTTAAAAAAATGGACTCAATTCTATTTAAATTTCCTTAAATATCTTTTAGTTGAAAATTGAATAATTTGACCAAAATAATTTTATTTTTTTTTTTTTTTATATTTTGTGGTGTGTACGCACTTATTCTTTACTCATTTGTTTCTTTGGTCAATATATCATTTTGTGAAATTTGATTTTGGTTTAATTAAATAAATTGCTAAACAGAAAGAAACACAAAGAAACCTACAACTTGTAAATATTTGTACACAAATACGCACAAAAATACTTCTTAGTAATGAATTACACAGGGGAATACATTAATAATTTCGTTTTTTAGAAATAAAAATTATGACAGAAATGCCAAAGGTGCTTTTGAAAAACAAAATAATAACAAATTAAATTTGAACTTAATTATTTTTATTGTCGAATATACATAATCGCCTACAGAAATAGGAATAATGTGCTCGATTCTGGAATACGATTCACCATTTACCAACTTTTTTAAAATTTGATATTCTTTCGAATTTTAAGATCATAAAAATGTTTTCTTATAACAATTTAAGATCTAGTTAAAATCTTTAGCAATTACAAAAACAAATTTAAAAGTCTTAAAATTCAAAAGAATATTAAATTTTTAAAAATTAGGTGAATGGTGAAATCGTATTCCAGAATCGAGTACAATATAAGGATGCGATGTGATAACACACTCTTTTCGACTAAAAATCAAATACAAAAATATCACAAAATATTTTTTTAAATTTCAACTCACAAGGGAGGTGATTTAGAGGGCAACCACCGATTATCCTGGAACTTGCATATGGGAATAAAGAGAGAAAATAGGAGTAAGAGTAGAGAGGGGCTCATTCGACACTTTTTTTTTTCATGCTGTAAAACCTAAACCAGTAGACTTTTTTACTGGATTCTTTTAACATGATAATGTTTTAAGGCTGGTGTCTAATTTTAAAAAAGTTGCAGGACGCTACCTCAGTTTGACTATATAAGCTAACAATTAATAAAAAAGAAAACAAGAATTACAATTTTCATTTTATTAAAACCAAAAATTTTAATAACTTGGGTTTGTAACTTGGATAATAATTCACATCGTGGTGAATAAACCCGTTTTTCACAAGTTGGTGAATAAAAAGTAACATAATAATTTTTCAACAAAAAAATTTTTTATTTTCAGCATTTTTTTCCATCAAATTTTTTTCATCAATTTTTTTTTTTTCATCACTTTTTTTTTCATAAAATTTTTTTTTTCATCAAACTTTTTTTTTTCATCATTTTTTTTTATAAATTTTTTTTATCATATATTTTTTTTCAACAATTTTTTTTTTTTCACCAAATTTTTTTTTTTCATCAAATTTTTTTTAATCAATTTTTTATTTTCATTAATTTTTTTTTCATCAACATTTTTTTTTTTCATCAAATTTTTTTTCATAAATTTTTTTTATCATATTTTTTTTCATCAATTTTTTTCATCAAATTTTTTAATCAAATTTTTTATTATCAATTTTTTTTCACCAAAAATTTTGTTTCCATATTTTTTTTCATCAATTTTTTTTTAACATCAAAATATTTTTATTTTCATCAAAAAATTCATCAAAAACTTTTTTTCATCAAAATTTTTTTTCACCAAAAATTTTGGGTTCATTAAATTTTTTTTAACATAATTTTTTTTTCGTGAAAAAAAAATCATTTTTTTTTACCAAAACTACTTTTTCACTAAGCCTAAGCTTTTCGCATAAAAATTTTCCATTTGTTTATCAAATGTACATAAAACAAGTGAGAGTGTTATATTCTTTGGTGCCGAATCTTTTTTACTCTCCAAAATGTAAAAACACTTTTTTGCACTCACTTACGAAATGTACAGCTCTTTTAGTTTTTTAATGGGGTCCTCTACTGATATTTCAATTCGTTTTGCATGGAATAGCAAAGTAATGTAACATTATTTTTTCTAAAAAAAATTTGGTTTGGCAAGTACACCCAAATCTTCCGCAAAACATTATCATGATTTAATGTTTTGGGCAAGAGTACAAAATTCGCAGGCATTTTTACCATTTTTACCACTTTAAAATCAACATTGGTAGCCTACATTACAAATATCAAGTTTCTAGGACCACCATTGCAGGAAATATAAAAGGTACCAAAAGAATATTTTTTACATTTCTTATGCGCCTTTGAAACACATTTTCCAAAAAGTACCTTTTCCAGAATGTTCTTTTCACCAATGGATCATTGGCAAAACCCCAGCCTTTGTGAATTTTTTCTTGGAGATTAACCTACATTACAAATTTTAATTTTCTGGAAAACAAAAAGTATCAAAAGTACATTTTTTACAATTTTCAGAATGTTTTTTCCACCGAAGTAACATTCCAAGTTTCAAGTTTTTACGACCATTATTTTTGAAATAAAAAAGGACTAAAATCTCACTTTGCTTATCCCTTTTACCCCTTTTAAACCCAATTTAAAATGTACTTTTTCCAGAATGTTTCCAAAGTATAAATTATAAACATTCTATCTCTTGATATTTTGATGACATAAACAAACTATAAAAAACTAAGCTATCTAATGCATATATTTAGGCAGAGATAAAAATAATAAATTTTACTTTAAAAAGCTTTAATTTTTTTCCCCTTTTTTTTGCTATCAAAAAAAATTGCTCTCTTATACCCTTGAGTAGAATGATTTTTACATATTTTTTTTAAAACCCTTCTAATATTGTCGAAATTAATACGGAGTATAAATTTTTCCAATAATCCTAAAAGTACTCACTCCTTTTTTACACAAACATTGAAAATTGTTTTTGTTTCATTGATTTAACAAACACAGGCTCTGCAGCCAAAGTTTGTGCTGTTAACAGAATTTTTAGTTAACTGGAAAAACTTATTATATTAAGTGCAGTTTAAGGATAATGTGCAAATTTAAAGATATTTTAGTAAAACTGCTAAAAATCCAATCGTTGCAAAAAAAAACTTATGTATTCTTAAAAAAAAACTTATGTATTCTTTAAAATGAAAACTTATGTTTTAAGCCATAATATTTGAAAAACTTTTCTAAAGAAATCATATAAATAAATCCCCCCATTTTTTTTTGCCAGACATAAATTATCTTCATTTTAAAGTTCTTAGTGAAAACCACTGGAGCATTGTATATACCGTAAAATCATTTATCTTGGTACAAAAAAAAAGTGCATTAGTCTTATGAATTCTTCATGTATTTAGTCACCTTCTAAAATATTCTTTATTATGTTTAAATCTTACTACTACATGTTACAATCATTGAGAGCATAAAAGAGATACATTTTTCATTTTACTTGAAAATTTTAAGCCACAGAAAAATGTTTGGAGTTAAATTTTAATACATAAATGAGATTTTTAGAAGCCAATGTGATCAAATCCCTTACATAATATTTTTAATTTTTAAATTATTGTTAAAGTTGGAAAGTTTTGCAAAATTCTTTGTTAAATACTTGATGAAAATCCTTTAAAAAATTAACTTAAATTACACAGTACAACACTAAAAAAATTAAGGGGCTTCGACGATTGATTCTGGTAGAGGAGACCAAAAAAAATATATGTGTGTCGGCGTTTTGCAAGATCACATCGGAACTTCATTTGAGAGACGGTTAAAGTTTCCCAGCTTTGGCCTGTTCTTGCAACATATCGGTATGTAAAACTATGTTTTCTTTACATCTGAGGTGTAAGGTGTGTTCAGGAACTTTGTAGAAAATATTATGGCAAATATTTTCGTGGAAAATATTAACCCTATAACTACCTCTTACAACGGTGTTTTTTGGCTCTATTCTGACAAATCGTAAAAAACGCCCTGAAAGAGGGAGAGGACGGAGATGAAATGTGCTATAAAAATGTTGGCCATCAAATTTTACTATATATGCCAGAAGACACCAAAGCCCAAAACTTAACACAAACACCAAAAACCACTCAAATTCAAGGTTGCCCATTAAGGGTTAATTTATTTTGTAATTTTTTTTAATCGGTAATGTTGAATTTGACTAGGAAACTTTGTGTTATTTACATCTGATGTTTAGGGTATGTTCAGCAACTTTATAGAAATAACTATGGCAAATATTTTTGTCAAACATACTCTAAATCCTCCACATAGCGGTAATTTTTGGCTCTATTCTAACAAGTCGTATTAAACACCCCTAAAACGGTGTGGGTCGGGGATAAAATGTTCTACAAAAATGTTGCCCATAAAATTTTACTGGATATGTCAGAACACACCAAAGCCCAAAACTTAACAAAAACACCAAAAATCAGTTAAGTTCCAGATTGCCCACTAAGGGTTAATTGTTTTTGTAATTTTTTTAAAGCGCAATCTTCAACATGACTCTTTTTGGCGTTTGTGTTAATTTTTGGGCTTTGGTGACGTATGTAGTAAAATTTTATGGGCAACATTTTTGTAGAATATTTTATTCCAGCCCTTCCCCTTTTTCGGGGTGTTTTTTACGATTTGTTAGAATAAAACCAAAAAATACCGTTACGAGAGGGAGGTAGAGGATTAATCTGTTGCACAAAATATTTGCCATAATATTTTCTACAAAGTTGCTGAACATACCATACACCTCAAATGTAAAGAACACCTAGTTTTATATACTGATATGTTGAAAAACCAGGCCAAAACGGGGAAACTTTAACCACCTCTAAAATAAAATTCCGATTTGATCTTGCAAAACGCCGACACACGTGTATTTTTTTTTTGTCTCCTCTAGAAGAATCTATCGTCGGAACCCCGTAATTTTGGAAAAAGTTCAAAATTGTTGTACAGCCCGGGTGAAAATGACCATGTATGTTCATACATGCTCATACATGATTCAATGTATGATAGTATATGAACAATATATGGAAATGTATCTTTTATATATCTTTTAAAATGATGTAGGACGCCACCACTGTTTGACTATGTAAGTAACCGACTAACATAAAAGAAAATAAGAATTACTTTTTTTATTTTCTTAAAACCAAAAAGGTTTGTAACTTCGATTTGTATCTTGGATAATAATTCACCTGATGGTGAATAAAAGGGTTTTTCACCAGCTGGTGAATTAAATATTAACATAATTATTTCTCAACAAAAAAATTTTTTTTTTATTAATTTTTTTTTTCCTATCATTTTTTTTTTTTTATTCATAATTTTTTTTTTATTAATTTTTTTTTTTTATAAATTTTTTTTTTTTCATAAATTTTTTTTTCATCAAATTTTTTTTTCATATTTTTTTTTTTTCATCATTTTTGTTTTTTTATTAAAGTTTTTTTTTTTTTTGTTATGAAATTTTTTTATCATAATTTTTTTTTCATCAATTTTTTTTATCAAATTTTTTCATCAATTTTTTTTATCAATTTTTTTTTATCAAAATTTGTTTTACACCTTTTTTTTCTCACATTTATTAATTTTTATCAAAAAAAAATTTATCAAAAATTTTTTTTTTCATCAAAAATTTTTTTTCTCCAAAAATTTTGTTTTCATTAATTTTTTTATAATTTTTTTCCATTTTTTTTACCAAAACTACTTTTTTACCAAGTCCAAACTTTCGGCATAAAAATGTTCCATTTGTTTAACAAATGTACAAAAAACAAGTGAAAGTATTAAATTCTTCAGTGCGGAATCTTTTATACTCTCCCAAATGTAAAAACACTTTTTTGCACTTAAGTAATACACTCATTTTCCAAATTTACAGGTCTTTTGGTTTGGACTGCATCTTGTTTTCCACAAACAAATGGACGGATGTATGCACACTTGACTGACATTTTTTTGTCAACTTCCGATTTTCCCAAGTGTCCGGGCAAATCTTTATTGTCCTAGGTCTAAAACTTATGTGGTACAAATTTGAGGTCAATCGGATTGAATTAACCCGTGGCGCCCGGCGGTCAAAGTTTCGGATTTTTGAAAAATTTTTAAAAATAAAATTAAAAAAATATATATCTTTCGGCACATCATATTTGTTTATTTCGATGCGCTGAGCCAGAATATCAAAAAAATAAAATCGCTCGGACGGTTTTCGAGATATCGCCATTTCAAATTTGTAAAAAATTGCGTTTTTTTCCTAAGTTCAAGAAATTTTTTAAAAAAAGTCTCAAAATTTCTTTGCGTTGACCCTTTCATAAAGCTTAAGACAACATTTCATTTAAGCCTGATTTGAGCCAAATCCGATCATTTTAAGCCGTGGCGCCATCGATCAAAGTTTTGGCTTTTTATAAAATTTTTACCAAAAACCATAAATTTTGATCGAAGGGCGCCACGGGTTAAAATGATCGGATTTGACTCAAATCAGGCTTAAATGAAAGATTGTATCAAACTCTATGAAAGGGTTAAAATAAAGAAATTTTGAGAGTTTTTTAAAAAAAATTTCTTAAACGTAGGAAAAAATCGCACTTTTTTAATTTGTTTGACATATTTAAATGGCGATATCTCGAAAACCGTTCGACCAATTTTATAAATTTTTTGATATTCGCATTCAGCATGCTAAAATTAATAAAAATAATGTATCGCAAGATATATATTTTTTTATTTTTTCATTTTCAAAAAATCCAAAATTTGGGTGGAAATTTTCCAAATGTCCAAAACTTTGATCGAAGGGCGCCACGGGTTAAAATGATCGAATTTGGCTCAAACTAGTTTTAAATGAAAGATTGTCTCAAGCTCTACAAAAGGGTCAGCGGGATGAAGTTTTAAGACTTTTTTTAAAAAATTTCTTGAACGTAGGAAAAAATCGCCATTTTTTTGCAAATTTCAAATAGCGATATCTCGAAAACTGTTCGACCGATTTTAATTTTTTTTTTGATATTCGTTCTCAGCGCATCAAAATTAACAAATATGATGTGTCGAAAGAAATATTTATTTTTTATTTTATTTTTTCTTTTAATTTTTCAAAAATCCAAAACTTTGACCGCCGGGCGCCACGGGTTAATTTAATCCGATCGGCCTCAAATTGATACCACATAAGGTTTGGGCCTAGTAGAATAAAAAAAATGAACGGACTTTGAAAATCGGAGAAAAAAAATTTGCTATACAGAAAAATGCCATTCTAATGCACACTCAAAGAACTGTAAAACAATTTGTCATAAAAGCTCGTCCAATGAATGTTTAATGAAGTTTTCATAAATATTATGACAATTTTCATAAATATAATGAAATGTTTCATAAATACAATGAATATTTATGAAACATTTCATAAATATAATGAAACAGTTTCATTGGACGAACTTTTATGATGAGTTTCTTTGTGTGTAGCTAGAGTGTCTTATAAGCATTATCATGATTTACTGTTTTGGGCAAGAGTAAAAAATTCGCAGGCATTTATTAAGTAAGTTTTGCTTAAGTTTTAAGCAAGGTTGGCAATCGAAACGAATAACGGTATCGATATAGGTATTGGTATCGTTTTTTATTTATTTCGGTATCGGTATCGGTTACGGTATTTGAGTTGAATCGGTTACGATATTACCGATACCGAAACGTCGATACCGGTACGTACCGGTATTATCGAACAAAATGCTAAAAATATAAAAACCGCATAAAAACTTAAATTTTTTTTTTTTTTAATTTTAATACTAAACACGTATTCACGTTTTTATTTTTAGCATTTTTCATTTGTTTAAGAAAAATAAAAAAATATGTAAAATAAGTAGAAAAGTTAAATTCGACTTACAAGGAAGGTCTCCCTGGTGTCACCCTCCGATCTTTATGGAATTGGTTTTATTTTGTAGAGCAGGAAAATTAAAGGGACGCGTATTTTTTTTTTTTTAGCGGCCCCAATTCATATTTAGGGGGTAAAAATGAGGGTCGTTTATCTCCTATATAATACTAATAAAAGAAATCTAGTCATGTTACATACCTAATGAAAGGTCTTTGGAAAACTTATATTCTTGTGCAAAGAACGGGTCCAAACATGCGCAACTTTTCGATATTTTTGATAATAAGTTGAAAAATATTTACTTTTTTGGCACGTTATTATCACGAGATAGGTATTTTGAATACCTTTAATCTGATACCAAATATGCCTATATTAATTTTGACTAAATAGGCGTTAATCGTAAAAACCTGAAAAATGTCAATTTCCCCCCATACAAATCGACCCCCTAAAAATGAGTTCGGCTGCTAAAAAAAATACATGTCGAATGAATTTTCGTTCTGAACAACACATTCAAATTTCATGAAGATTGGGAGACTAGGGAGACCCTCCTTGTTAGCCAAATCCATGAATACCCTCCACAGTGAACTTTTACAGTGATAGTTAGTTTTCTAACATTTTTGAAAAAAAAAAATACAACATTTTTTTTTAGTGTAAAATTTTTTTTGAGTGTAAGTTTTTTTTGTTTAATTGTAAAAATATTTGTGAGTGACAAAAATACTTTGTAAAATACTTTTCTGGCTCTTCAATGTTTTTAAGGCTAGTTTAACGGGGTTTTTAACACGTGAACTAAAGGTGAAACCAATTTGAAATTCACGAGTTTGCTAATAATTTTTGAACCACGATGTCTATAAATATCAAAAAACCCTTGGGCACCCACATCGCGCATTAAATAAAAATCTCCAAAAAACTAAACTATATAAGGAAAAGGTTTTTGGATACCGGTATCCGATACCAAAACTGAGTTTCAATATTGGTATTGGTACCGGTATTCAATTTAAAGGGTTTTGAAACGGATAACGGTATTGAAAAGGTATCGATTGCCAACATTAGTTTTAAGGAATTTTAAGGATTTGGTCAGATTGGCTTCCGAATAGCTCAAATATCGCAAGTGAAAATACTAGTAGCTCCAGGTAAATATAATATTAAACGATTTTTTTTTTTAAATCTGCAAAAAAAAAATATGGAGTTTATTTCAAAATCTAAAACAGGATTTGTACAAGGCATGTGTTTACGCTTAATGACACCCAATGAATATTTTTACTGAGACGTATGATTGATATTTTACAATGAAATAAACGTACGCAATTCTCGTACGCAAAGAAACTAAAATAAGTTTCTATTTTATATAACATCTCGTTTTTTCTATGTCAATTTTAATGTTAGCAAATATGTTAAGTAAATTTTTTATCTCTAAAAAATATTTTTTCTTTAGGTGTATGCTTTAACTTGCATGTGGGAATGTCAAATAAATGATTTAAGTTGCAAATGTTGACAATAAAATAAAAGCTGTACACAAAATTGAAATGTTTATACATTTGTTTTCACTTGTTTTTTATATATAAAATATTTAGCTTTTAGTTTTTCAAACTCATTTTTACTTATTATTAAAAATGATACAAACAAGTATTAGAATTCCACATAAAAAGTACAAGGATATATCGCTGATTTACTTGCATAGTGTCATAACTCAAAAATTCGTAATTTTTGAGTTAATGATACAGAACTATATTATATCATGCTTTATATTGTGTCAAAAATTTGTATTAATATATTTTAAATTCACCGTTTGAGAAAACAACACGCCAACATTTTAATCTTTTTCAATGGAAAGCAAGTTTCAAATGTAAACTTTAAACGCGTTTTCCTGCAAAATCAAATAATTTCAGTTATGACACTATACAAGTAAATGAGCAATATGTACTTATTTATTTATATACATATCGTAAGTATATCTTTTCAAGTATACTTAACTTAAAAATTGATACAAAGTTAAGAGATTTTAAGTCTTTCCGTGAAAAACAAAAACAAAAAAATAAAAATCAAAGAAAAATATAAATTTTGTAAATTCACAGAGTCAAAAAAGCCTTATAACTAGGGAAGAGATTTTCATGCACTAAAAAATCGAAAATATGCTGCAAAAAGTTCAAAATGTGCACTAAAAAATAAATTTAAAAAAAATTTCCCATTTTTTAGTTAGTTTTTTTTTTTGAGAGTAAGGGGAAAAAAGAGAGTAAAGTAGTGTACTTTCGTTTCTTATCTCCTAAAATAATGCTCATAGAAAAACTAAATTTAAAATTTGGGATCCTCCATCCGAAAGAATTTAGAATTTCCGATTTTAATGAGAAAAAAAAGGGTACAAATTTGCTCTTTAATACTTTTTCTATTTCCTAAAACAATGGATATAGATATTTGAAATTCTTAATGTAGGATAAGGCTGTAAACAGAAAATGAAACTTCGCCCAAAAATTGTTCATACAAATTTGGGCCATATTTCATATGAAAAGTTACCCAACATTTTTGGGCACATTTTCATAGTTTTTGGGCAAAATTTCAAAATAAAAAATTAGATGATTTTTCATTATGAAAAATTTCCCAAAAATAAAATTTGAAAAATTGCCCATTTTTAGTTGGGTTTGAACTTTTTTTTAAATCCTAAGCGTCCAACCTGAATCAAATTACGTCGCGTAAGGCGTAACGCCCAATAATTTTTCGTTTCTAATATTTAAATGTGAGTTACCTAAATCAAACGGACGTAAAAATTTTAAATTTGATGTGTTTGTTTTTGTTTTTTTTTTACGTCTTGCGCTACGCATTTGATTCTGGTTCGACCCTAAAATGTCAAAACCGAAATACTTTGCAATGAAATAGCCAATAGAAAAATTAAATGTCCTACTTAGTGGAACAACCTAAAACAAATAGTTTATTAATATTATAGAAAGAATACAGCGAATTGTTTTAAATTATATACTTAACTAACCAAGAAAAAGCTGATGAGCAACCTTCCCGTTGTGCAGTAACAGACAAAGGTTCTTGTGGAAAACGAACTGACAACCCCTGCACTTACTTCCAGATAATCATATTGCATATTAATCTACCGCTGCCAGTAGAAAATCAAAAGTAAAAAATTAAAAAACAGCATGGAGGTGCGATAAAAGCGCCACAGGGGAAAAATTGTAACAACAAATTTTAACAGAAAATCACGCGATTTTTTCTTAAAATTTGTTGATAAAATTTTTCCCCTGCGGCGCTTTTATCGCACCTCCATGCAATTTTTTTTAAATTCTTCATAATATTTTTACATCAATTACCAACTTATAGCTTTTTCAGACCATATTATCAAGAAGACGATATGTCAAAAATATTAATAAGGCTACGCAACAAAAAGTCTTGTCTTAAAATTTGTTCCTTTTTTTAATTTTTTCTGCATAGCCGGCCTTCAGTCGCATTTAGGGATTACAAACTCCATGTCTTAAACCCATCCTCTTCAAACTTTTTGAGTAATATATGTTTTGGAAAAAACTTTTTCGAAAAAATATTTTTTTTGGGTCATTTTTCATTTCTTTCTTGGCCTTTTATACCCTCCACTCTAGTGATAGCAGGCGCGGATCCAGGAATTTCATTTGGGGGGGGAGATTTTTTTTTAACAAAAAATCGGAAAGCAATAAAGTTTGGTTTGAAGGGGGGGGGGGTATTGTGTTAATTTTTGTTAATATTTTTAATATTGCGTAACAAATTAATAACCAAGAACAATATTTTTTTTCAAGCATTTGGATTTAGGGGAACTTTTTTTACTCAGAAATTTTTTTGTCACAATGGGACCCTGTCAGTCGTATTTACTTCCAAAATAGGACCATTTTTATAGTCTTACAAACGTGCTTATTCACAGTTATGACTGACTATGACTGTCATAAGCCAATGTTTATGATTGAACAGTCAAAACATCAAATATTTTTCTATACAAAAAAATTAAAAAATTTTAAATTTCATTTGCAAATTTTATGATTGATATTATGACTTTTCAGTTGGCTTATGACAGTCAAAGCTAGTCACAACTGTGAATAGACACGTAACATTTTATATAAAAATTTTAAATTTTCCAAAACATTAATAACATTAAGCATTATTATTCCAAAAAAAATTAATAAAGTATTAGATTTTTGTGCATGTACCCTTCACAAAATATCTCAGATGTTGAAACAATTTTACTACAGAAAAACTCTTAGATTCTTAAATATTTTTCATATAAAAAAATAACCCTTTCAGTAAATTGTTCAGATTCTGAAACCCTTTCTTATAGAAAATGTCTCAGATTTTAAAAATTTTCTATAGAAATAATCTGAGATTTTGAGACAATCTTTCTATAAAAAAATGCCTGCGAATTTTGTACTCTTGCCCAAAACATTAAATCATGATAATGTTTTGCGGAAGATTTGGGTGTACTTGCCAAAGCAAATTTTTTTTAGAAAAAAAATGTTACATTACTTTGCTATTCCATGCAAAACGAATTGAAATATCAGTCGAAAACCCCATTAAAAAACCAAAGTGAGTGCAAAAATAAGTGCAAAAAAGTGTTTTTACATTTTGGATAGTATAAAAGATTCGGCACCAAAGAATATAACACCCCCACTTGTTTTATGTACATTTGATAAACAAATGGAAAATTTTTATGCGAAAAGCTTAGACTTGGTGAAAAAGTAGTTTTGGTAAAAAAAAATGATTTTTTTTTCACGAAAAACATAATTATGTTAAAAAAATTTAATCAACCCAAAATTTTTGGTGAAAAAAAATTTTGATGAAAAAAAGTTTTTGATGAAAAGAAAAAATTTTTGATGCAAAAAAAAATTATGAAAAAAAAAATATTTTGGTGAGAAAAAAATTGATAATAAAAAATTTAAGAAAAAAATTTGATGTAAAAAAATTTATGAAAAAAAAATTTTGATGAAAAATAAGTTTGATGAAAAAAAAAAAATTGATGAAAAAAAAAACATTTGATGGGGAAAAAAAATTTGACGAAAAAAAATTTTATGAAAAAAAAAAAAATTGATGAAAAAAAAATTTGATAAAAAAAAAATTGATAAAAAAAAATGATGAAAAAAAATTTGATGAATTCTAGATTCTGAAACATTTTCGTATAGAAAAATTTTTATTATTAGACACATTTCAAAAGAAAAATTTACATATTCAGACTCTAAGACGTTTTTCCTTTAGAAATGTTATTCGATTTTGGGAATTTTTTCGCTAAAAAAAAATCTTGGTATATTCTGAAACATTCTTTTAAAGGAAAAATTCTTTCAAGGGAAAAATGTCTTAAAAAAAGTTTTAAGACATTTTTCCTAAAATTTAAGATAGTTTTACAATAAAAAAATTTTTACATTTAGAGTCAAATAAGTATCAAAACAGTTTCTAAAAATAAAGTCTGGAATTTCGAAACATTTTTCTATAAAAATATTCAGATAATAATTTTTTCTTAGAGAATGATAACTCTATTGCCATCTTACTCTATTGTAATTTGAGTTTTCCAAATGCAATTTCTTTCATTCTGAAATATTTTAAGGATTTAAAAAAATTTACTTCAGTACAAATAGCCTCTATTTGTTTACATCCTGGTCATTTTCCTTCTTTCTTTGTTCCTCTCCCTCTTTCCATTTCCTTTTTCTTTTCCTTTCTTTTCCTTTTTTTTCTTTTTTTTCCTTTCTTTTCTTTTTTTTCCTTTCTTTTTTTTTTTTTTAACCCTGCTGTTAGGTTAAGCCCATTTGGTCCAATTTTTGGATTGTTTGCTTTGTAACTTTTGAACGGTGATATATACTGGCTTAGATTTTTTTCTCATGGGGTCTTTTTATAAAACAATGTTATTTACAAAAAATCTAGGTTCTGACTTAAACCAGGACTGAGAAAAAAAAAAAGTTACGTATCTTAGGTTAAGGGACCATTTGGTCCATAGTATATTTTCTCCTGCGATTTCGATAGCCGGAGCCCATGAAACGTCGATTTTAGAAAATAGGATGCACGCATTCAAAGCGGGTATTCCAGCAACACTTTTAAAATGGTGACGGCCTTGTAATGCATTACCATGTAATGCATAGCAAAAAAAAAAAAATTTGCATTTTTCCCTATCTCTTACCATAGGCATAACTTTTTTGTATTTTTCACGCATTATGTAAGACTCATGCGCTACTTTGAGTCTTATCCCAAACAAAAATCATTAATCCAGTATAGAATAAGACAACCTTACAATACCCTATACTCGATTGATTCTTTTTGTTTGGGATGTCACTCAAAGTAATGCATGAGATTTACATAATGCATGAAAAATAAATATAGTGAATGCCTATGGTAAGCGGTAGGCGAAAATTAATACACATTTTTTAATTTTTATTGGGCTATGCATTACATGGTAATGCATTACATAACCGTTACCATGTTTAAGGTTTTGCTGGGATATCAAGTATGTTTGCAAATATAACGTTAGGCCATCGATTTATAGCGCGATTCATGCTGTAGGAACCAACCATTTGATCAGCAATATCCACGCCACCTAAATGAGATGAATCATTAGAAATTATAGGAAAAACAAAACTAACATATGTACCTTTTGTTGAATTGTAATACAAAACAATCTCTAAAGTAAAGAATATGAAAAAAGGGAATCCTTCAACAAATGTTTACATTAGCTGTGTTGAGTAGAGATGGGTGCTGGTCACGTGATTTGCGTGGTTACCGTGAATCACGCGTGACTCACGCTCGAGCGAAAGTCTAGTTAATTACGAGAATCATGCTTGAGTGAGTGTGATTCCAAAACTTTTATGTGTGAGTGATTAGAAATCGAGCCTAATTTTTGCATGAGTGCCATTTTTCTTGCGTGATTAAATATAATTTTTTTGTATTGTTTTCAGTTTTATTTATAGTTTTATTTTTATTTTTCGTTGAGCAATCAGTTAAAATTCAAATTAACGGTCTGCTAATATATGATTTTTTTTTTTTTTAATTTCCTTAAAATTGTGTATTTGTAAGTGAATATTGCGTGAATTGGGGTGAGCGTAATTATGAGTCACGTGAGTCACGCATGATCGTAACTTATTTTAGTTTTACTGACGTGAGCGTGAGCGTGAGTAAAGAAAAAAATCGAGTGAGTGATTCATGAGCGATTAAAATATTTCTTGCGTGAGCGTGACCCAAAATTCACTCACGCACCCATCTCTAACGTTGAGTTAAGCTTAAAATAATCGTATTTAGGTAGAAATGATCCAAAATATATACAAATATAATATTAAATTGTTATTTTGTTTGAATATTAAGAATGGCCCAAATGGTCCACTAACCTAACATCCGTAAGTTTTTTCTAACCTAACAGCAGGGTTTAATCATTTGGGGGGGGGGAGAAATCCCATTCTCCCCCCCCCCCCCCTGGATCCGCGCCTGTGATAGAGGGTATATATAAGTTTGTCATTCCGTTTGTAACACCTCGAAATATTGGTCTAGGACCCCATGAAGTATATATATTTATGATCCTCGATCGATTTTAAGTCGATCTAGCGATGTCCGTCCGTCTGTCTGTCTGTCTGTCCGTCCGTAGAAAACACGCTAACTTTTGAAAGACTTTACAGAGGCTACTGAAGTTTGGCATATATGTTTGTCATTTACCTGGTCAGGTTGGTATTGCAATCCAGCCAAATCAGTTCAGTGGTTCAAAAGTTATGAGCAAAAGAGTAAATTTCGGCAAGGGTGTTTCGCGAATTTACGAGATAAAAAACACGATAACTTTCGAAAGACAATAATGAGACTACTGAAGCTTGTCATATGTCTTTGCCGTTCCCCGGGTCTATTTGGTATTAAATTTCAGCTCAATCGGTCCAGTGGTACAAAAGTTATAAGCAAAACCCTGAATTTCAAATTAGTTTCATCTAAAATGCCACGTGTTTTAACAAGTTTTAAAAGCATTTGTAGTAACTAAACAATGCTTTTCACACTTGTTTAATTTTAAAGCAATGCTTTTAAAACTTGTTTAGTTCTAAAAGCATTGGTAACTAAAAAATTACACTCGAAAAAAATTTTACACTCAAAAAAAATTTTACACTCACAAAAAAAAAAATAACACAAAAAAAAATTTTTTTTTTTTTTACAAAAATGACAATATTTTGTGTACATTAGGGTGCTCCAAAAAAATGAAGTTGTTAAATATTGGCCGTAACTCCCCCTAGAAATATGCATTTGGGTGTAAAAATATGTTTTGCAAAATTATAGGGGAATCGGATGTGGGTAAGGCGTGCCGCATCGGCCCTGAAGTTTGAAAAACGGATTACAAGGGGAAAATATGGCTTTTTTGTGATTTTCTAAATTTTTTTGGTATTTTGAGTTAAGTTTGAATTCAAATGATTACTGAATTGTGATTTAGAGCTAAGTGCCTATCTAATGAGGTACTACAAATTAAAATCGGTTGAAAATCAGCCAAGTTATTACAACTTCCCCAGGCAACTAACGTGTCTCAGACCACTTAATCAAGTAATTCGAGCCCCAATTTTGAAATTTATTGAAATTATCTACTGTAAAAACATTTTTTTATTCTTTAAGTCCCAATGTACTAAGAAGATACATATTTTTCATATTGCGTTTTGCTAACTTGCTTTAAATAAATGCTAAAGTGGTCTGAATTTTTCAACACTATTTTCAAATCTCCAATTTTAAATTTTTATTTTTTTTGTTAAAGAAATTTTAAAAAATCGGCTATTGAAGTTTAAGGATTTTTTAAGCACATATAAAGGAATAAAAACCCCAAAAATTGTAGGTTTTGCTGTTTTCATTTGGCTATTACAGTGATGTAATTTCGGCGGATTTCGGGAAAGTAGTGATTTTTGGCCCTTTTTTAGCTTTTATTTATTTTTTTTTGGTTTTTTTTACAAACTTGATATGTTTTGGACCGAATTATATCAACACGAGATAGAATACTTCAATTCGCAAAATTAGGGCGAAATTGAGATATAAAAAATTGCCCCTGTTAAGAGTCAAAGGTCAAATTTTAAAAAATTTTGAATTTTTAAACATTAACAGATTTGCTTTGTGGATTTTGCTGAATCTACTTGATGTTATTTTAATTGGTCTAAACTAAATGTCAAATGATTAAAATTTAGAAATTTAACCCTTAAGTGCTGTTGGGGCCTATAATTTTTGTAATTAATGTAAGTGTGTTTTGTTAAAAGGGTCGAATAGGCCCCACCATCACTAAAGGGTTAATATTCTGAATTTAAATAAAAAGACACATGTTAAGACCTTTTAAAATGACATCACAGTAGTTTCATATATTTCCACTCAGAAAATCTGTTAATGTTTAAAAATTCAAAATCTTCTAAAATTTGACCTTTGACCTTTAGTTCATTGGGGCAATTTTTAATTTCCCATTTTTGCCCTAAATTTGCGAATTGAAGTATTCTATCTCGTGTTGATATAATTCGGTCCAAAACATATGAAGTTTGTAAAAAAACCAAAAAAAATAAATAAAACCTAAAAAAGTGCCAAAAATCACTACTTTCCCGAAATCCGCCGAAATTACATCACTGTAATAGCCAAATGAAAACAGCAAAGTCTACAATTTTTGGGGTTTTTATTCCTTTATATGTGCTTAACAAATCCTTAAACTCCAATAGACGATTTTTTAAAATTTCTTTAACAAAAAAATTTAAAATTTAAAATTGGAGATTTGAAAACCGACCTTTTTAGCATAAAATTAAAACCAGTTAGGAAAGAACAATATCATAAATACTCATCATCTTAGGACATTGAAGCTTGAAGAAGAAAAAAATTTTATTACAGTAGATAATTTCAATAAATTTAAAAAATGGGGCTCGAATTCCTTGATCAAGTGGTCTGCCACACGTTAGTTGCCGGGGGAAGTTGTAATAACTCGGCTAATTTTCACCCGATTTTAATTTTTAATACCTTATTTGATGGTTAATTAACTCTTAATCAAAATTCAGTGACCATTTGAATTCAGACTTTACTCAAAATATCAAAAAAATTGAGAAAATGAAAAAAAGTCATATTTTCCCCTTGTAATCCGTTTTTCAAACTTCAGGACCGATGCGGCACGCCTTAATAAATTAATTTTGCAAAACATATTTTTACACCCAAATGCATATTTCTAGGGGGAGTTACGGCCAATATTTAACAACTTCATTTTTTTGGAGCACCCTAGTGTACATACGTACGTGCATTCACTCAGAAATATTTTTACAGTAAAAAAACATTACACTCGAAAAAAATTTTACACTCAAAAAAAAATAGTATTTTTTTTTTTTTTTAAAAAAATAGCAAAAAAGAGTTTTTTACTCAAAATAAAATATTTTACACTCAAAAAAAATTTTACACTCAAAAAAAAATTACACAAAAAAAAATTTAGTTTTTTTTTTAAAAAAATTGAAAATATTTTGTGTACATACGTACGTGCATTCATTCAGAAATATTTTTACAGTAAAAAACATTAAACTCGAAAAAAACTTACACTCAAAAAAAAAAATTAGTAATTTTTATTTATTTTTTTTTTTTTTAAAAAGGCAAAAAAATAGTTTTTTACTCAAAATAAAATATTTCTAATCAAAATTGTTAATTTTTTCACGTTAAAAAATGTACTGCCCTTAAAAAAAATGTATTAAGGAGGGTATTCATAGATTCGGCAAAGTCGAATTTAACTTTTCTACTTGTTTGAGTTAATTTGGGGCGAAATTTCGTATTTTTCTTTTTGGGTAATTTTTCATATTTTTTGGGCGATTTGCATTTGGGCGATTTTTCATGAAATTTATTTGGGCGATTTTGTCTACAGCCGTAGGATAATCCAGCGAAAAACATTCTGACAAAAGTTCTTTTTTGCAAGTTTCGATTTGGTTGAAGTTGAAAACTGTATCGAAACAAAACATTCTGACAAGGAGTTTCGAAATTGTTGATACTTAATGTTAGTGGTTAAAAACTGGTAACAAATTGAACTTTGGACAATTTTTTACAAAATGGTACTTCTTATATCAATTGTGATAAATACTCTAAATTTTTTTTATTTCTATAACTGATTTTGTACGAAAAGGAATCAAATATACATGGAACGAAATGAAATAGAACATGGAACGAAATTGAATAGAACGGGAAACGAAATTAACAACATAGATTGAGGAGAATAAAAATCGTAAACTAATAATTTTTCTTGGTTCTTAATTTAATAAAACACATCACGGTGAGCCTAAGCGATGTTTAGGTTGAACTTTAGTGTCGACGAAAAGTGTAAGGGCAGTTCCATTTCTACAAGATTAAATGTCACAAAACTTTTAACAGCGAAATCGTAGCTGCTCGCATTCGCGAGATAACGCGAAATTAGTGTTTTTGTATTTTTTAAAATTTTAACATTGAAGTTTTTTAAATATTTTTAAGAACTGAGTACACAGTTTTAATTGTGCTTATTTAAACAGTAAACATCAAAATCCTATCTCTTTAGTTCGCGAGAAATCTCGAAATTAATTTTTTGCTGTTTTTGTTTTCGTTTTTATACCCTCCACTTAGTGATAGAGGGTATATATAAGTTTGTCGTTCTGTTTGTAACTCATCGAAATATCGGTCTGGGACCCCATAAAGTATATTTATTCATGATCCCCGATCGATTTTAAGACATTCTAGCGATGTCCGTCTGTCTGTGGAAATGGTGATCACGACCAAAATACTACACGGATATGACTGAAACTTAACATACTTATTGGAATTTCTCCCGAGAATTTTGGTATTGCATTTGAGTGATATCGGCTCAGCGGTTCAAAAGTTATGAACGAAAATGCAAGGCCACCTCAAAAATTCAACATAACCTAAAATTGCAAAATGCTTTAATTCGGCTGCTGGTTGACTTATGTGAACATAATTGAACACCAAATGGTATTTAAAGAAGTAGGAACATATTTTTTGACAAAAAAAGAAAAAAATCGCGGATTTTTTTTTTAACAATTTTTTTTTTGCGGAAAATTTTTTTCAAAAAAAATTTTTTTTTTTTTTGCAAAAGTAATTTCCTTTTAAAAAAATTGTTTTTCAATAATCTTTTTGAAATTGTGGAGGGTATCACTACATTCGGCAAGGCCGAATTTAACTTTTTTACCTGTTTATGTTAAGATAGGTTTCTTTAAAATTTCCTAAGAACATATATGCAGTTTTACTTGTGCTTGATAAAAGGTCACACAGCTGTTGACATCAAAATTGTAGGTGTTGAGTTTCGCGAGATATCGCGTGATTATATAATTTTTGTTATTATTTATTTATATTTTAAAACTGGTTCTTTAGAAATATTAAAAAAAAAGTGGTATGCAGTTTGATTTAGCATGTTGGAAGAAATTAAAACTGCCCACAAAAAAATTATAGCTGCTAACTTTCGCGAGAAAGAGCGAAAAACTGCTTTTTGTGGGTATTTCTTGTTTTGATTAATAAAAGAAGTTTCTTTAACATTGTTGAAAAACACGAAATACAGTTTGATTTGCTATTGATTAAAGGCGATAAGGCTGTTAAGATTGAAATTCTAGCTGCTCAATTCTTTTAGACATCGCTAAACTACTATTTATTCATTACTTTGTGTTATTTTTGGTCTGTAAAAACATTCAATTAACGACAAAAATGTGGTATGCAGTTTGAATTCGAGGTTATTAATGTTGACAAAACTGCAAGCATAAAAATTTCTGTTCAAGCTTTTACATTAATTTTTTTTTCTTTAGTGTCTAAATTAAAGGAAAAAAATCAAGAAACGACAAATATATTGTAGGCAGTTTAAATTTCATGTGGTTAAAGGCGGTAAAACTGCTCAAATCAATATCTTGACTGCTAATTTACGCGAAATTTTTTTTTTATACCCTCCAACCACAGTATGGGGGAGTACTCACTTTGTCATTCCGTGTGTAACGCATCGAAATATTGGTCTAGAACCCCATAAAGTATATATTTTATTGATCAGTGATCGATTCTAAGACATTCTAGCGATGTCCGTCCGTCCGTCTGTCTATCTGTAGAGGACACGATACAGTCCAAAATAAAAGAGCTAGACTTCCGAAGTTTGGCACGAATATGTCTTATGTTCCTAGGCAGGTTAAGATCGGAAATGGAGAACTAAACCAACCTAAGAAAAAACACATTTTTTGCAGGGTTTTTTGTACTTTTGCTAAGCAAATGCAACATTTTTATATCAGAAGAAGCTCCAAATCGCAAGAGGAAGGTGCCCCCTAACGTCTCCAACCAACCCCCCCCCCCCCAAAAAAAAAGACGCCCCTGGATTTTTTTTTATATTGTTTTTACATTTTGGAGGGTATAAAAGATTCGGCACAGCCGAATGTAACACTCTCACTTGCTTCTTTTTTTTTTTTTAATTTTGCGATTTCTCGCAAAATTGAGAAGATATGATTTCGATGTTAACTGTTTTGTGACCTGTAAATAAATACACTGAAAAAAAAGACATAACTAAATTTAAGGAAAAAATGTCTTTGAAAATTTATCATGAATTTTCCTAAAATTTAGTTAAATTTAACTTAAAAATGAGAAATTTACTTAACTATGAGGAAAAAATTTTAGTTCATTTACTTATAATTAGTTCAAAGTTTTCTTTAAATGGATTTTTTAAATATTAGAAAAAAAATTCTTACTGCCAAAGAAATTTTCCACAAATCTAAGAATCGTATCTTTAATTTTAAGACATATTTCTTAAAAAACAATTTAGTTCAAGTTTAGTTAAAATTTACTAAAAAAAACATCATCGTATTTCTCTTCTTTGAATTGAGGAAGTGTGCTTCTTAGAATTTAGTTAATGACTTCTGAGAATTTAGTAAATAACTTCTTAGAATTTAGTTAAAAATTCAAAATGGCGATATCTCGAAAACTAAGCGAGATAGAGCGAAACGGATGAAATTTTCAAAAGAAAGACTACAAAGAAAAGTATGGAATAGCCTAGCTCTGCATATCTGTCGGGGTCTCAAGACCCTAATTTTAGATCTAAAATTTGAAATTCCCGAGATTTTAAATATACACATATCTCGGTAAATACTGCCAACACGAAAAAACGTTCAACGGCATTTTTGTAGCTCTTGACTCGTAGAACATTGCCGCAAAATACCCGAAAGCCCTCCGATTAATAGTTTTTGAGTTATCCGGTTTTTAAGATTCTCAAGACCCTATCAGGCCCCTTATTGCCGTATCTCAAAAACTAAGCAAGTAAGAGCAAAACGGACACAAGTTTTGGTTCAAAATCTATGGGGACCCTTAAAGGACCCAACGGGGTCTCGAGTTAAATGAGGTCCAAACCCATGGGTCCAGGGTCTAGACCCAATCAATTTCTAAAATGAGAAGCATAATTTTTCCCATTTTCTAGTTAAAATTGGGTTAAAATTAAATAAATTTGTTTTCCTTATTTTTGGGAAAATTATAAACTAAAACCAAGAAAAAAAATCTTTGGAGCCAAATCATTCCCTCTTTTTCTCAAAATTGAGTTAATTTTCCCAGATTTTAGTTCACTTTTTTTTTGAGTGTACAATTAAAACTGCATACTCAGTTGTTAAAGTTATTTAAAAAACTTCATTGACAAAATTTTAGAAAATACAAAAACACTAATTTCGCGATATCTTGCGAATGCGAGCAGCTACGATTTCGCTGTAAAGTTTTGTGACATTTAATCAAGTATAAATCGAACTGCGTTTACACTTTTCGTCGACACTAAAGTTGAACCTAAACATCGTTCAGGCTCACCGTGACATATACCCTCAAATTCAGTTATTTCCATAAGGTCGTAGAAATTTTGCTGATTTCATAGCTTTAACTAAAATTTCCTTTTCCTTTTAACTTTAGTAAAGGTCATTGTATTAAATGTGGAAACATAAATCATGACCTGGTTTTTTACATGAATATTATTTGTAGGATTTAAAGTTTCACAAGAAACAAATACAACTTTTCAATAGTTTTATTGTTTATGGATTTTTATTTGGTGCAGTCATTGAAGTTGAAATAATTAAAAAGATTTCGATTTTACGTTCAGCATTAAACATGCTGATATAATAAACATAATTTAACATTTTGGAATTGTCCTACAACAAAAAAAAAACTTGGTTAAATAACTGTAGTATTTTTTGTGCGTATTTTTGTATAATTTGGCATAACTTCGTATTTAACCCAGTTATTTAATATTTATGCAAAGGTTTTTATTAACATGATAATGTTTTAAGGCTGGTGTCTAATTTTAAAAAAGTTGCAGGACGCCACCTTAGTTTGACTTTATAAGCAAAAAATTAACGAAAAAGAAAACAAGGATTACTATTTTCATTTTCTTAAAACCAAAAATTTTAATAACTTGGGTTTGTAACTTGGATAAAAATTCACCTCGTGGGGAATAAAACCGTTTTTCACCAGATGGTGAATAAAAAGTAACATATTTATTTTTCAACAAAAAAAAATATTTTTTTCATAAATGTTTTTTATACCCTCCACTCTAGTGATAGAGGGTATATATAAGTTTGTCATTCCGTTTGTAACACCTCGAAATATTGGTCTAGGACCCCATAAAGTATATATATTCATGATCCTCGATCGATTTTAAGACGATCTAGCGATGTCCGTCCGTCCGTCCGTCCGTCCGTCCGTCCGTCCGTCCGTCCGTCCGTCTGTCCGTCTGTCCGTCTGTCTATCTGTTGAAAACACGCTAACTTTTGAAAGACTTTACGGAGGCTCCTGAAGTTTGGCATATATCTTGGGCATTTACCTGGTCAGGTTGGTATTGCAATCCAGCGAAATCGGTCCAGTGTTTCAAAAGTTATGAGCAAAAGACTGAATTTCGGCAAGGGTTTTTCGTGAATTTATGAGATAAAAAGCACTATAACTTTCGAAAATCAATTCTGAGGATGCTGAAGCTTGGCATATATATTTTTCGTTCCTCCAGCCTAGTTCGTGTTGAATTTCACCCAAATCGGTCCAGTGGTTCAAAAGTTATTAGCAAAACCGTGAATATCAGATTAGCTTCACCTTAAATTCACGTGGTGAAAACCCGTGATTAGTAAATTTTTTTTTTAATGTAAAATTCGAAAAAAATTTTACACTCAAAAAAAAAATAGTTTTTTTTTTTTTTTTAAAAAATTACTAAAAAAAAAAAATTTTTATACAAAATAAAATATTTCTTATCATAACTGTTATTTTTTCACGTTAGAAAATTTACTATCACTTAAAATGGGCATTGTGGAGGGTATTCATAGATTCGGCCAAGTCGAATTTAACTTTTCTACTTGTTTTTATTAATTTTTTTTTTCATCAATTTTTTTTTTCTATCAATTTTTTTTTCCTCAATTTTTTTTTTATCATTTTTTTTTCATCAAATTTATATTCATAATTTTTTTTTCATAAACTTTTTTTTTTTTTTTTTTTTTTTTTTCATTAATTTTTTTCATCAAACTTTTTTTTTATCAATTTTTTTTCCCCATAAAATTTTCTTTTTTTTTCATCATTTTTTGTTCATCAAACTTTTTTTTTCATAATTTTTTTTCATCATTTTTTTTATCATTTTTTTTATCAATTTTTTTTTCATCAATTTTTTTTTCATCAATTTTTTTTTTTCATCAAACTTTTTTTTCATATTTTTTTTCATCAAAGTTTTTTTTCATCATTTTTTTAACAATTTTTTTTTTGTATCAATTTTTTTCATCAATTTTTTTTCTTTTCATCAAACTTTTTTTTCATAATTTTTTTTCATTATTTTTTTTTTCATCAAATTTTTATTTTATCAATTTTTTTTTCATTATTTTTTTTTATCATATTTTTTTTCATCAATTTTTTTCATCAATTTTTATACCCTCCACTCTAGTGATAGAGGGTATATATAAGTTTGTCATTCCGTTTGTAACACCTCGAAATATTGGTCTAGGACCCCATAAAGTATATATATTTATGATCCTCGATCGATTTTAAGATGATCTAGCGATGTCCGTCCGTCCGTCCGCCCGTCCGTCCGTCTGTCTGTCTGTCCGTAGTAAACACGCTAACTTTTGAAAGACTTTACAGAGGCTACTGAAGTTTGGCATATATCGCTCCTTTACTTGTATAGTGTCATAACTCAAAAAATGCGTTTTTTGAGTTAATGATGCAGAATTATTCGTTATATGTTGCTTTATATTGTGTCAAAAATTCGTATTAATATCTTTTGAACTCATCGTATGAGAAGAGTACACGCCATTATTACATTTTCTATGTACCGGCCTTTTTCAATTAAAAACCAGTTTCAATAGTAAACTTTAAACGTGTTTTCTGCAAAATGAAATATTTTGAGTTATGACACTATACAAGTAAAGGAGCGATATGTTTGCCATTTACCTGGTCAGGTTGGTTTTGCAATCCAGCCAAATCGGTCCGACGGTTCAAAAGTTATGAGCAAAAGAGTAAATTTCGGCAAGGGTGTTTCGCGAATTTACGAGATAAAAAACACGATAACTTTCGAAGGACAATAATGAGACTACTGAAGTGGTTCAAAAGTTATAAGCAAAACCCTGAATTTCAGATTATTTTCATCTAAAATGCCACGTGTTTTAACAAGTTTTGAAGGCATTGGTGGTAACTAAACAATGCTTTTCAAACTTTTTTAATTTTAAAGCAATGCTTTTTAAAATTGTTTAGTTTTAAAAGCATTGGTAACTTAAAAATAACACTCAAAAAAAATTTTACACTCAAAAAAAATTTTACACTCAAAAAAATTTTACACTCAAAAAAAAATTTAGTTTTTTTTACAAAAATTACAATATTTTGTGTACATACGTACGTGCATTTACTCAGAAATATTTGTACAGTAAAAAAAAACATTACACTCAAAAAAAATTTTACACCCAAAAAAAAAAAATAGTATTTTTTTTTTGTTTTTTTTAAATGACAAAAAAAGAGTTTTTTACTCAAAATAAAATATTTCTAATCAAAAATGCATTGTGGAGGGTATTCATAGATTCGGCAAAGTCAAATTTAACTTTTCTACTTGTTTTATCTAATTTCTTATTATCAATTTTTTTCTCACCAAAAAAATTTTTTTTTTTCATAAATTTTTTTTACATCAACAAATTTTTCTTTTTATCAAAAAGATTCATCAAAAACTTTTTTTCTTCATAATTTTTTTTCACCAAAACTTTTGGGTTCATAAATTTTTTTTTAACATAATTTTCCATTTGTTTATCAAATGTACATAAAACAAGTGAGAGTGTTATATTCTTTGGTGCCGAATCTTTTATACTCTCCAAAATGTAAAAACACTTTTTTGCACTTATTTTTGCACTCATTTACCAAATGTACAGCTCTTTTGATTTTTTAATGGGGTCCTCGACTGATATTTCAATTCGTTTTGCATGGAATAGCAAAGTAATATAACATTATTTTTTCTAAAAAAACTTTGCTTTGGCAAGTTCACCCAAATCTTTCGCAAAACATTATCATGATTTAATGTTTTGGGCAAGAGTACAAAATTCGCAGGCATTTTTAATCAGTACATGTGATCATATATCAATACATGTAATGATCAAATATCGGCACATGTACTGATCAAATCACTACGAATGTTCAGCCGATCTATAATACACATAAAAAATAGCCAGTGTTTGTGCGAAGAGAATTTTTTTATTTTGCAAACTAGTGTCTACAGAAAATAAAATCTTAAAATTTAAATATAAAAAATATCAATTGTAAACCAAACATGACATCAACCAAACATTTAGTAAAAACGGCCGCCTGTTAGTCCATAATACAAAACATCAATTTTTTTTTCAACATACACAGAAAAAAACGAATTGTTATATTGACCCCCATATTTGTGAATATATTAATATTGTATACAATTAACTTTTTCACTGAAAGTGCTCCTATACGGAAATTTGTGATATCAACTAACGTTTGTAAATATTGATTGTTGAAAAAAATTGATAAACGAATTTGTAATAGTTCTCTAAAATTGTTATTTGTATTGACAAACGTACAAAATCTCAAATTTTTTTTCAACAAAGAAATTCAACAAACACAAACATAATTTATTGATCTGACAAACGTAAAAAATCTTATTTTTTTTCAACAAAGAAATTCAACAAACACAAAAACTATTTGTTGACATGATAAAATAATTTTGAAATAAAATTACTTGACTAAGTTTGTTGAAAACAAAATCGAAATTTTGTATTATGGACTAACTGGCGGCCGTTTTTACTAAATGTTTGGTTGATATCATGTTTGGTTGATTTACAATTGATGTTTGTTGATTTAAATTTGACGATTTTATTTTCTGTGTACTCAGTCAAGTAATTTTATTTCAAAATTTTTTTATCATGTCAATAAAAAATGTGTATGTTTATTAAATTTCTTTGTTGGAAAAAAAAATTCATTTGTCATATCAACAAATTTCATTTGTGTTTGTTGAATTTCTTTATTGAAAAAAAATAAGATTTCCTACTTTTGTCAGATTAACAAATTGTGTTTGTGTTTGTTGAATTTTTTTTGTTGAAAACTAAAAAAAGTCTTTTTTCAACAATCAAAAATTACAAACGTTTGTTGATATTACAAATTTCCGTATAGGAGCACTTTCAGTGAAAAAAATTAATTGTATTCACAAATATGGGGGTCAATATAACAATTCGTTTTTTTCTGTGTAATTATAAAAATGTTTTCTCATATATATTTTCTTTAATCGCCCATAACTCATAAAATACTATTCATCACTTTTACTTTTATAAAAAAAAAAAACTTTCAAAAATTAAGTATATGTTTGCATCAGGGATGATAAATTACGTTTTGAAGATTGTACTGACTTGACTAAAAAAGTGTACTTTTTTGACCCTTACACTGTGCTACAATGAAAAAATACTTCTGATGTGACATGGTATAGGTTGTTGGTGTGGTTGAGTAGATCACAAAAATGCCCACTAAACTTGCCAGACACCCTCAAATTATTGAGTTATTGTCAAAAAACGTTTTTTTGGGACTTTGCTCACTAAACCTTGTGTAATTCAAACAAGTAAAAAAAGTTAAATTCGGCCGTGCCGAATGTATTGATACCCTCCACAATATCAAAAAGATTATTGCAAAAAACTTAAAAAATAAAAATTGAAAAAAAATTTCCGCAAAAAAAAATTTGAAAAAAAAAAAAATCCGCGATTTTTTTTCTTTTTTTGTCAAAAAATGTGTTCGTACTTGTTTAGGTACCTTTCGATGTTCAATTATGTTCACATATGTCAACCAGCAGCCGAATTAAAGCATTTTGTATTTTTAGGTTATGTTGAATGTGCCAACATTTTTGAGGTCTCCATACATTTTCGATCATAACTTTTGAACCGCTGAACCGATATCGCTCAAATGCAATACCAAACTGCTCAGGAGAACTTCCAATAAATATGTTAAGTTTCAGTCGTCTCCGTGTAATATTTTGGTCGTGATCACCATTTCCACAGACAGACGGACAGACGGACATCGCTAGAATGTCTTAAAATCGATCACTGATCAATAATATATATACTTTATGGGGTCCTAGACCAATATTTCGATGAGTTACAAACGGAATGACAAACTTATATATACCCTCTATCACTAAGTGGAGGGTATAAAAATTTTCAGCCGATTTTAAATTTTTTAACTGTTTTGGATAGAAGAAGGATAGGGCTTTCCATGTGTGTGAATTGGTCTACACATATAAGAAAGATATCTATTAGGGATGTGCGATTAATCGATTAATTAATCACTTCGATTAATCGAAATCCTGATTAATCAATTAATCGATTAATCATACTTTCTGATTAATCAGAACTATGATTAATCAACTAATTTGAATTTTGATTAATCGAAAACGAATAATTTTATTCAATTTTTAAAAAATGTTGGCAAAACAAAATCAAAGACAAACAAAAAAAAATATTTAAAAACTAAAACAAAATTTATAAATTAATAAACAGAGCGAAATTTAATATGCCAAAATCCAACAATATATTCAACCAAATTTTCCAAAATTTATGACGAAATTTCATACTTACAAGGGAAGTCTCCCTGGTGTCACCCTCCGATCTTCATGAAATTTGGATATGTTGTTAAGAACAAAAATTAATTCGACACGTATTTTTTTTTAGCGGCCCAAATTCATTTTTTAGAGGGGTCGATTTGTATGGGGGGAAATTGACCTTTTTCAGTTTTTCACGATTTAAGCCTATTTAAACAAAATTAATATAGGCATGTGTGGTATCAGATTAAAGGTATTAAAAATACCTATCTCGTGGTGTTAACAACGGGCCATAGAAGTTAATATTTTTCGACTTGTTAACAAAAATGTCCTAAAATTTTAGTATTTTACTCAATATGACGAAAAGTTGTGCATGTTTGGACACGTTCTTAGCACACGTAGATAGGTTCTCCAAAGACCTTTCATTTGGTATGCAACATGACTAGGTTTCTTTGCATAGTATAGGAGATAAACGAAAAAAACTGAAAAATGGCCTTGTCTTCCCCCCTCCCTTTTACCCCCTAAATATCAATTTGGGCCGCTAAAAAAAAATACGTGTCCCTTTATTTTTTCTGCTCTACAAAATAAAACCAATTCCATAAAGATCCGCGGGTGACACTAGGGAGACTTCCCTTGTTAGATCTATCATGAAAAACTGGAGATTCCATGAATAATATGCCTCTAACCATGGTCAAATCTAGAAATGAATACACATATCGTCGGTGTGCCAACCAGAACCGCTATGTGTATTCCAACATTTTTTGAAGAGACTTGAATAACAGCTACATATATTTGGTACTTTTGCGCTGTTTTTTATAATTCAAATTAATGGGAATAGAAAATGTGCAATATTTTTTAAAGTTCAAAATAAAGCTGATTTGTAAGCCTCTTCAAAACATTTTGAAAAAAACATAGCGGTTCTGGTTGGAGCACCGACGATATGTACATATGTATGTAAGACGCCCAATAACACGCATCCATGTTCCATCCCTCTAGAAAAGATTCTGTCTGCCACCACTTCGACGCCAATTGGTTGTATTGTACATGAGTTGGAGATCATTAACAATACAACAAAATTAATTTTCTACATGGGCTCAATAAAAATGGTCCTCTGTGTCAGCACTTCGACGCCAATTGGCGTTGAATTGTGCATGACCCGGAGATCATGTGCAATACAACAAAATGAATAATTTTTTTTAATTTAAAATGATTGGGAGGCACATCCATTTTTTTAGATTATGTTATTTTGTAATGTGAAGAGACCGTGATAATATCCGCATTGTGAGCTGAAAAGAAAGCCTAAAATTCTATTCGACTAAAATTTAATAAATTTTCTGAAAAATTTTCAATAGTGATAGAATTTGAAATATAAAAACAAAACAAAAAAAAAAAACAAAACAAAATATTCAATTATTCAAATTTTGAATATTCAACTTCCTGATTAATCAATTAATCATGAATTTTGATTAATCAAAATTTAAATTATTTGATTAATCATAGTTCTGATTAATCAGAAAGTATGATTAATCGATTAATTGATTAATCAGGATTTCGATTAATCGAAGTGATTAATTAATCGATTAATCGCACATCCCTAATATCTATTGATTTTTTCTATAATATCTAATTTTTTTGCTATTTTTTTTAAATTTTTTTGAGTTTATAGATTTTTTTCTGCTGTAGTTCGTTTAACAACCTTTATATTTATGAACGTATTTTTAAAGAAAATTTAATTCTGAATACGATGAGCACTGTCCCGGGAAAATCAGATAAGAATTGGCAGAGTTGTGATAATTTTTCTAAAAAAGAAAATTAAGATTTTGCAGGAAATCGCCGTTCAGATAACCCAGGCAACAAAAAAAAAATTATCATAAGAGGTCATGTACAATATTTTTTAAGGTTTTTGGCGAGCTGAATCCGAATCTGGCCTTTAAATTGCTCTATCGCGTCAAGTTTTTGAGATATTCAATATAAATTTAAATATCAAAAACTTAATGAGATAGCACAATTTCAAGGTCAAATTCGAATTCAGGGGGCCAAAAAACCTTTAAAATAATAATACGCGACTTCTCATGTTCGTTTATTTTTTTACCTGGTTTTCTGAACGGCAATTTCATTTAAATTCTTAATTTTCTTTTTTAGAAAAATTATCACAACTCTGTCAATTGTTTTTCGATTTTTTCGGCATAAAGCTCATCGAATTCACAATTAAATTTTCTTTAAGAATACCTTTATAAATATAAATGATTTTAAACGAACTATAGCAGAAAAAAATCGATAAAATCAAAAAATTTTCAAAAAATAACAAAAAAATAAATATTGTTGAAAAAATCAATACGTATCTTTCTTATATGAATGGACCAATTCACACACATGAAAAGCCCAATCCTTCTTCTATCCATAACAGTTTAAAAATTGAAAATCGGTTGAAAAATATTTAAATTACTCGTGGTTTAGTGAGAAAAGTCCCAAAAACAACGTTTTTTAACAATAACTTTAAAATTTGAGGGTGTCTGGCAAGTTTGATGGGCATTTTTGTGATCTTTTGACGAGACCTACAATCTTAACTACCTCATTTTAAAAGTATATTCGAGTTTGTGTTTTTTGTAGCACAGTGTCATTAACGATTGTCATTAAAATCCCTTTGCTATTTGTAGTATACGGTTTTTATTTTTGCTAAATAATCTTGACAATGGGATCTGACAAATCCCGAAACACGTGTCGATTAAGTATTGCAAAAAATGATCAACACAAATAAATTTTAAACAGAAAAATAATTTTCTTGAAAATTATTCTATGAGAATATCATAGTTTTAATTAGTAAAGAAAATAATGACCTCGAGCTACAATAAACCTACTTATAATATATAATTTTTAATATAAATAACAAAGAGCATCTCGAAAATTTTCAAATTATCCCAGCAAAAAAAGAGCTTACCATTCACTACAAAATTCACCACAACTTATGAACCAGATGTACTTCTTCTTCAACTGAAACATTGATGAATTTAATATGGGCGTGACACACAAAGTATGTTCTTTTTATCGCCACTTTTCAGTGGCGAAAGATTGACACTTAAGTATAACATATATCACTAGTGTTTTTATCACAACTTCTGAAGTAGTGCTCCGGATGTTAATATAACTTGACCTTTTGGAAGCACTTTTTTCATCACTTCTTTAGAAGTACATATTTCTTGGCATTTTGGGTGTGATTATGTCATTTTTATTTGGTGATTTAGAACTTCTAAATTAGAAGTTCTTTTTTCACTTATTTTTGTAAGATTGATTGAAAGAGTATTTTTTTGTAATATTTACACTAAAAACACTGTTCGACAGCAAAAACCTTCCAGTGAAATTTCTAACTGGCCCATATAGATTTTGGTCTCCTGCTTCCAAATCTACCGTCCAAATTTTTCTAGCACGTACCATTTTTGAGATATTCGCTGTTAAAAAGTAAAAAAAGCACTTTTAGGGGTCCACTGTTACGTATTCTTACGTTGCTTCCACGAAATAGGACTTGATTTCATATAAAATGGACCTCCTGATTCCAAAACTGCAATCCACAATTTTCAAGCATGTTCTGTTTTTAAGATATTCGCGTTTAAAAATTTTAGTGTGATTTATAAAGAATATAAGTGCGTAACAGTAGAGTTTGAGTTTTTCAAACGCCAAAACAGTACGCGATAGAAAAATTTGGATACCAAATATGTGTTTGAGTAACTTAAGAATACGTTACAGAGGAGACCCAAATATTTCAATATTAAAACGCGAATATCTTAAAAACCTTACGTGATAGAAAAATTAATTTCATTGATAATCTAACGTACATACTTCGAATTAAAAAAGGAGTAATTATAGAGATAACAAAACTAAAAATTCACGGCGAATTGATTCACAAGTTTGTTTTGACCACAAGCCTATACCTAAATTTTCTAAAAAGCTTAAACAATATTTTATAATGTGATGCAGCAACATCCGCTTTAGTTCGTAAATGTATTTATTTAATTTAGGACCAACTTTTTTTGATATAAGATATGAAATTTTAAAAATTTATCAATAATCGATTTTCGTCTTTTCGATTTTTTAAGCTCTAAATAAAGAGAAATGAAATGCCATGACCAAATTTTGTCACCATTTTTGCAAAAACTAAATCTATTTGAAGCTGGACGTAGAAAAAATTGCATACTTCGTGTATCATTCTAATTGTTTAAGTTGAAAAAGAAGTTCATATGTTGTGGTGATTTGATTCCTAAGAACATATGAAAAAGGTACTTCAAAATCATTAGGCAAAGAACTGGTGAAAGATGTTTTTATTGTTATTTTGTAGCATTTTTGGAAGTGATTTTAAAAGTACTTCCTACGGATTATGAAGTTCGGCACCTATCGCTACTTTGTATGTAGTGAAACCACTAATTCTTTTTGAACCACTTCGTTTATTTTTTGCTGGGATACTAAATCAGTCATTGAAGTACTACCGTTCTTTTGGCCTCCGAATTGCATTGAAAAAAGTACAATTGTACTGACTTTATCATCCCTGGTTTGCATGTGTGTATAAACTTTAATCGAATATTTAGTTAAAACAAATGCGTAAATTAAATAAATAAACAATATTAAAACTTGTTGAATATTGTTTATTTACACATGCAGTTGTAGTACATTAGAAATTATTATTATTATTTTAATAATTTAAGTATGCTGCCAAAATGTGAACAGAATCTGTCTGTGTATGATCAATTTTAAAATGATTTATTTGACGGCATTGAAATTACTTATCTACATAAACAATTTTTTTGGCAAGGGAAGTAAATAAAAAAATAAATAAAATAAGGCCGACACTGTGATACCCTATCTCATATTTTTGAGGTATCTAAACAAAACCAAAAAAAAATGGGCATGCCTTATATAATGCATTACCAAAATTGTGTCTGAACTACTATCCAATAGGACTAAACTTGGTGTAAATTTCATCCCGATCGGAAGACATCGGTTTCAAAATTTTTTTCAGTTGACACGAAAACCCCCATAAGAAGAGAGGTTGGGGTGTCTCTTCTTATCGGCCAAATAAGTGCTTAAAAATGTCATTACCACCTTGTGAGATAATATGGTCCTTTGTGAAAAATTTAGTAAAAACGGTGAAATAAATTTTGAGAAAATAAAATATTTTGAGAAAAAAAATTTTTTGATGAAAAAATGTGATAAAAAACAAATTTTTGACCAAACTGATGAAAGAAGATTCTCAGTTGATACTCAATTGATTGAATGTGTGTCTGTGAAAAATACTTTGAATAGTTACAAACGTCAGCACAAACTCATTAGACACTATACGACAGAGTAATGTAGGGTATTTAAAAACAAATGAAAATCTCTGTGGAAATGTCTATCCATACATTTGTTAGTTCTTCTTAAAACAATACAAATGAAAATCAATCAACAATTACAGCAATATTAAAAAAAATTGTTTATTTGTTCAATTAAATATTTAAACATTTCGTCACCTAAAATGCAAAAGGCCCTAACTAAGATTTTAATAATTTTACAGGAGAATCAAAAAACCGTACACACACAAAACAAATTTGCTAATTTCCAACTGAAATTTAGTTATTGCAACAAAAATTCGGTTGATGCAAGGTTGTAACAACTGAATATCGGTAGATTCAACTGACTTTTGTTGATACAACTGTGTTTTAATTGAAACAACTACAAAATTTGTTTGTTACAGCGAAATGTAGTAGTGGCAACCGAATTTTGAGTTGATACAACTGAAAAATTCAGTTGGAAATTTATTTTTCTCTGTGTATTGAATGATATTTTAAATTTGTTAATAACTTTGTTATTTTTTAATGAATTTGGATAAAATTTTGTGAGGACGGTCTTTTAATAAATATGAATCAAAATAAATCAAAATATATTAAAAAGTTTTTTGTATAGTTACGTCTATTGGCGATTTCCCAAATCACATATTTTTTAATTATGGCTATAAAATCGGTAAATTTTTATAACGCAGCCCTAATTTTTTGTGGAGACCTGTATGTTGATAAAATGTTGTCTGTACGCATGGATGTTGTCTGTACGCATGGATCAGATCTGCGCCAGACCTATACCAGGTCTGGCATCAGACTAGGCCAAATTTATATATACCCTCTACCGCTAGCACTAAGTGTTATTTTATTCTCGACCCTTATTTCAGATTTTGTTGATCTGGTTCACGTGTGCAAAAGTGTGTCGGACAGTGTAATATTAACGAAAATCATTTATAAAAAGTTTTAAACACACAACAAAGCTAACTTCATATTTCCATATTTTCACAAGGTGTCCTTGAGGGCTTGCTCTGATTTCCATATTTTTTTTTTATTTTTAATCAACACAGGAATTAACAATTATTTCAAAGTTTTTGTGTTTTTCCAAGTATTGCATGTTTCAAAAGAAAATAATTTTTAATTATATTAAAAATATTTAATATTTCTTTAGGGGGGTTTAAACTTAAAAAGGCTTAATAAGAGTAATTTTTAAACAGAAATATAAATACGGAATATTTTTTAATTCTGTTTTTTTTTTATTTGAAAGATAAATTATTGTAATATTTTTTAAATTTTACAACACAAAATTTTGTCAAATAGAATTGCCAGGGTTGCCACCCAATTGTAGAATCCTTTTTTTAAATGACAAAATCGGCTGCAGTTGTTCAGCAAAAACTACTAAACTGATTTTGATGAAATCCTTTTTTGATTTGTTGATTACACTGTGCTACAAAAAAAAATCGAATAAACCTTTCAAATGAGCTAGTGTATGTTGTAGGTCTCGTCGAAAAGATAACAAAAATGCCCATAAAAAAAAAACTCAAAAACTTTTTAACCGTTTTTAAATTTTTATATATCGAGGACGAATAATCAAAACTTGCTATCTGCAACATTTTCGAAAAAGAGTTTTTGATAGAATTGTGTACACTGAATTAGTTTTCATCTATCAAATTAATTTTTAATTGAAGCATTATTTCAGAAACAATTGGTTTTATATATAAAAAATATTACTAATAGCTCTTAAAATTACATTAAAATAATAGTTCTTTGTGATCTCCTAAAAAAATTCCATTATCCATATAACAAGTTTTGAATATTCGCTATCGATATATTGTATTATCAATATTTCGAAATTTTTCGGGTTTATCTATTTAGTTCTGCTATAGTTCATTCAACAACCTTCATACTTCTTAAATTATTGTTAAATTAAATTCAATTCTGAATACGATGAAATTTATCTTAAAAAAATCGAATGACAATTGACAGAGTTGTAATCATTTTCCTGAAAAAGATAATAACATTTTGCATCAAATCGCTGTTCGGATAATCCAGACAAAAAAAATAAAACGATTATCATGAGAGGTCGCGTATTATATTTTTAAAGGTTTTTGGCGCTCTGAATCTGAATCCGAATTTGAGATTGACGTTACTTTATTGCATTAGGTTTTTGAGATAACAAGATATTTTAAATAACTCAAAAACCTGAAGCGATAGATCAAGTTTAAAGCCAGATTCGGACTCAGCTCGCCAAGAACCCTTAAAAATGTCATGCATGACCTCTTATTATGAGTTTATTTTGTTTGCCTGGGTAATCCGAACATTGATTTTCAGCAAAATCTTAAT
The DNA here is from genome assembly GCA_963921195.1 of Pegoplata infirma. Taxonomy (NCBI): domain Eukaryota; kingdom Metazoa; phylum Arthropoda; class Insecta; order Diptera; family Anthomyiidae; genus Pegoplata; species Pegoplata infirma. The sequence goes on from OY992536.1 coordinate 184,462,744, forward strand.
TTTCTTTTATAGAAAAATTATCACAACTCTGTCAAGTTATGCTAGTGTTAACTTAAAAAATGGAAAATTTTACTTTTCTTCTTTGATTAAAAACATATATAGTTCAAAATTCCTAAAAATGGCCACGGTAAGTATTAGAAAATATAATAATCTGCAATTCAAAATAAATTTCATCACAATCGGTTCAGTAGTTCTTGCTGTACAACTGCAGCTGATTTTGTCCTTTAAAAACAAACATTCTACAATTGAGTGGCAACCCTGGAAATTATAGTTGACCCAATTGTGTGTCATAAAATTTCAGAAGTATTACAATAATTTATCATCAAATAAAATATAGAATTAAAAAATATTTCGTCGCTGCGCCTAAAAATGGAGTCATGTGTTTTGGGGCAAGTGTTCAGGAGAGCAAAAAACTGTTTATTTTCGTCCCTTCGCGATTTTTTTTAAAAGTTTGTTCTATAAAATATTCTTGTACCGATATGCTATCCACATACTACAAAAAAAAGTATGAAACATTCAACGGTTTTCCAGCGGTGCAGAAATTTTCAAAAAACATACACATAACTCCTTTTTTAAGTACTTTTTGGAACAAAATTTAAATAAAATGGAAATATTTTTTACACATAACTCCTTTTGTTCATGAATCCATTGTTATTGTTAATTTCTTTTCGAGAGGGACAAAGACTAAATAAAGTTTGTTGGTGGTTTAAAGCGACATAAGTTAATCAAGTTCTTTGAAATTTTGATATTATAAAGCTATTCATTAAACAGCGAACAACAAATTTTTCGCAAAACTGGTGATATTTTTTGTTTTTTCTTGTAACTATTCATGAGATTCGACATAAATTGACATCTGTGAAAGATTCTGTACTTTAGATACTAAAATTTTCTGCCGTCAAATGATTTAATTGCTTTCACAAGGCTTGATTACCTGCCATTTAGGATTTAGATAACATCATGAAAATATGCAAGTATTTCCAAAAATCTTGACAAATTCATTCAAAATACTTAGAAGCTCTGTGTGAACCTCATATTACTAAAATAGTGGTCCATTTTGTCACGTTCTGTTACTTTTTTGTCAAAAAAAGTTCTGTGTAGCTTAACACATAACTCCTTTTCAGAAATTTTTTTAGTATGACGAACACATAACTCCATTTACTAACTTTTGAACCAATCAAGATATCAACAAGTAAAAAAGTTAAATTCGGCCTTGCCGAATGTAGTGATACCCTCCACAATTTCAAAAAGATTATTGCAAAAACTTTATTTAAAAGGAAATTACTTTTGAAAAAAAAAAAAAAATTTCCGCGAAAAAAAATTTTGGTAAAAAAAAAAAATCCGCGATTTTTTTCTTTTTTTGTCAAAAATATGTTCGTACTTGTTTAAATACCATTTGGTGTTCAATTATGTTCACATATGTCAACCAGAAGCCGAATTAGATCATTTTGTATTTTTAGGTTATGTTGAATGTACTGAAATTTTTGAGGTGTGCTTACATTTTCGTTCATAACTTTTGAACCGCTGAACCGATATCGCTCAAATGCAATACCAAACTTCTCGGGAGAACTTCCAATATATATTTTAAGTTTCAGTCATCTCTGTGCAATATTTTGTCCGCGAGAGCATTTTCCACAGACAGACGGACAGACGGACAGACGGACATCGCTAGAATGTCTTAAAATCGATCGGGCATCATGAATATATATACTTTATGGGGTCCCAGACCGATATTTCGATGAGTTACAAACGGAATGACAAACTTATATATACCCTCTATCACTAAGTGGAGGGTATAAAAAACGGTTTAGTGAGTAAACGTATGACCAATATAGGATCATAAAGATGTAATAAAAAAAAATTAAAAAACTACACATGACTCCATTTTTAGGCGCAGCGACGATTTGGTATTTTTTTTTATAGCTGCTTAAAAACTGCTCACTTTAAGGCTGTCTTTTTCCTTTAATACCCCCTTAATATTTTTAAATATTCCAATGTACTGCAAAAATATTAAATAAATATCAGAAAAACAAATAAAACACACAATACTTCTTTTTCATAATATTTTTTTAATGAGTTGTAAAAATTGAAAGAACTTTATCCTTAATCTTTTAATAAAGAAAAATATTTATGGAATAATGACTATCACGAATTCCACCAGAGATTTTATAAAATCTGACCAAGGTTCTTCAAATTTGTCTAATTTTTTGTACAAATTTCTACTATGGAGCCAATAAAACATATCCATTTTCAGTTTTTTTAATTTAAATTTCGCGAATTTTATTTTTTTAAAAAATTGAAAAAATCATAAAAGTATGAGACTTTGAAGGACCATGTCTTCGAAAGTATTTATCCGAATTCTACCATTCAAACACATATTTTTTTAAAAATTACGTTTTTGATGCAAATGCAATTTTTAGATGTATTTTACAAAACTTTATCCCCTTTGATTTTTCTGAAACCTGCAAAAGCGAAAGAATAACATTTTTTACATAAAACTAACAAGAGAAGTATCTCAAACCTTATGAACCGATTTGCATGAAACGTAAAATATATATAAAAGAGACAATTCTAAGGTTCGGGTGTCTCGGCTTATTGGCCATATCGCCGATTTAGGTGTTCAAAACATGGGTCAAAAAATGGCGAAAAATCGTTTTTTGGATTTTTCAGACATTTCTTTCCAAGAAACTATATCGTCGCTGCGCCTAAAAATGGAGTCATGTGTTTTGGGGCAAGTGTTCAGGAGAGCAAAAAAACTGTTTATTTTCGTCCCTTCGCGATTTTTTTTTTAAGTTTGCTCTATAAAAAATTCTTGTACCGATATGCTATCCACATACTACAAAAAAAGTATGAAACATTTAACGGTTTTCCAGTGGTGCAGAAATTTTTAAAAATCATACACATAACTCCTTTTTTAAGTACTTTTTGGAATAAAATTTAAATAAAATGGAAATATTTTTTACACATAACATCTTTTGTTTATGAAACGATTCTTATTGTTAATTTCTTTTCGAGAGGGACAAAGACTAAATAAAGTTTGTTGGTGGTTTAAAGCGACATAAGTTAGACAAGGTCTTTGAAATTTTGATATTATAAAGCTCTTCATTAAACAGCGAACAACAGATTTTTCGCAAAACTGGTCATATTTTTTGTTTTTTCTTGTAACTATTTAAGAGCTTTGACATAAATTGACATCTGTGAAAGATTCTGTACTTTAGATACTAAAATTTTCCTCCGTCAAATGATTTAATTGCTTTCACAAGGCTTGATTACCTGCACTCAAAATATTTTGTAAGTAAATTCAACTGAAAAAACGTTTAAAATAATCATTTTTCCTTTTAAAAAACGGACTACTTATATTTCATTTAAAACAACATACTATTTCAGTTATTTTTAAACGTTATTATTTGACTAGATATTCCGTAAAAACAAATGATATTTCCGTTATTTTAACTGTTTACAATTTTTATTTTGTGGAGTAAAAATATTTTTTTTTTAATAACAAACTACAAAATCCGTACTTCAGTAAAATTATACGGTATAATCAGTCGGAAATAATTTAACTGATAAAAATATTTTTCCGTAAAGTTTGTAGTTCATTTTTTTAACAACTGTTTAAATCGTTCAATATTTCAGGTTCCTTGAAAAACAAACGATAAAACGTTTAAATTAACTTTAACTAAAAACTTTTTGAATAACCGTAAAATAGTTACTGTAAAACTTTTCTGGGTGTGCCATTTAGGATTTAGATAACAGCATGAAAATATGCAAGATTTTTTCCAAAAATCTTGACAAATTCATTCAAAATACTTAGAAGCTCTATGTGAACCTCATATTACTAAAATAGTGGTCCATTTTGTCACGTTCTGTTACTTTTTTTGTCAAAAAAAGTTTTGTGTAGCTTAACACATAACTCCTTTTCAGAACTTTTTTTAGTATGACGAACACATAACTCCTTTTACTAACTTTTGAACCAATCAAGATATCAAAAAACGGTTTAGTGAGTAAACGTATGACCAATATGGGATCATAAAGATGTAATAAAAAAATTAAAAAAACTACACATGACTCCATTTTTAGGCGCAGCAACGATTTGGTATTTTTTTTATAGCTGCTTAAAAACTGCTCACTTTAAGGCTGTCTTTTTCATTTAATACCCCCTTAATATTTTTAAATATTCCAATGTACTGCAAAAATATAAAATAAATATCAGAAAAACAAATAAAACACACAATACTTCTTTTTCATAATATTTTTTTAATGAGTTGTAAAAACTGAAAGAACCTTATCCTTAATCTTTTAATAAAGAAAATATTTATGGAATAATGACTATCACGAATTCCACCAGAGATTTTATAAAATCTGACCAAGGGTCTTCAAATTTGTCTAATTTTTTGTACAAATTTCTACTATGGAGTCAAGAAAACATATCCATTTTCAGTTTTTTAAATTTAAATTTCGCGAATTTTATTTTTTTTAAAAATTGAAAAAATCAAAAAAGTATGAGACTTTGAAGGACCATGTCTTCGAAAGTATTTATCCGAATTCTACCATTCAAACACATATTTTTTAAAAAAGTACGTTTTTGATGCAAATGCAATTTTTAGATGTATTTTACAAAACTTTATCCCCTTTGATTTTTCTGAAACCTGCAAAAGCGAAAGAATAACATTTTTTACATAAAACTAACAAGGGAAGTATCTCAAACCTTATGAACCGATTTGCATGAAACGTAAAATATATATAAAAGAGACAATTCTAAGGTTCGGGTGTCTCGGCTTATTGGCCATATCGCCGATTTAGGTGTTCAAAACATGAGTCAAAAAATGGCGAAAAATCGTTTTTTGGATTTTTCAGACATTTCTTTCCAAGAAACTATATGATGTTTACATATGAAAAGAAAGGTTTTTTTAATGCCTATCCAACTGTGGAATAACCTTGCAAAAGTTTGGCTTCGTTAAATACTTTTTTTATAAAAATGTGTAAATTTTGGGGGTATTTATATGAAGAAATAGACCTACGGTATCCATATAAATACGAAATAATCTTTATTAAATTTAAGTCTTTAGAGGATATTCCTATTAGTTCGGGAGTTATCGAAATTTTCCCGGAGGTCCACATTGTTTCATAAGGGGACAACGAAATTTTTAAACACTAATATGGCCGATAAGCCGAGACACCCCAACCTTAAAATCGTCTCTTTTATATAAATTTTAAGTTGCAGCCTAATCGGTTCATAAGGGTTGAGATACTTCCCTTGTAAGTGCAGATTTTCTTGGGTCTTCGGGTTTTTCCATCTTTCGTAATTTTTTTAAAAACTACTTATGAGATTTTTCCATACAAAAAATTGATTTTATGTTTATTCGTAATTTTATCAAAAAAGTATGTAACTTTGAAGAGCCATGTCTTTGAAAGTATTTATTTGATTTTTACGATTCAAAAAGCATTTGACTCTAACAATTAATGAATAAATCGAAAACATAGCATTTTTAACATAAAATTAAGTAACGATTTTTTTGGGACAGGGGCATTATGATGAATTCCAGCACAATTGTATAAGTAATATCCTATGCACGATAAATAATGTTCCATATACAGAACAATCTTACTCAAAAAATTATTTGAGAACTATAAATTTGGTTTTGGCGAATCCTTAATACCCTCCATGTAAACAAATTTTAACAAAAAACAAGTAAAAAATTTAAATTCGACTTGGCCGAATCTATGAATACCCTCCACAATGCCCTTTTTAAGTGATAGAAAAATTTTCTGATGTAAAAAAAATTAACAGTTTTGACAACAAAAATTTTACTTTGAGTAAAAACATTTCATTATTTTTGTAAAAAACTACAAAAATTTTTTTTTGATTGTAAAATTTTTTTTCGAGTGTATTTTTTTTTTGGTTTTGTTTTAAAATATTTTTAAGTGACACAAATACGTTGTAATACTATGTTCCGATTGGCCTCGAAACCCCGTTGAAACCTAGTATTTTTAATTAAAAAACTCACCTGTTCACACACAACAATTTTGACACTTTCCAGCAAACACTTCGCTTACAAAGAAATTAACTTAAGGGGTTAAATACGTATTTTCAAATGAGGTTTGGCACGAAACCTCGTTAAATTAAAAATTTAAATTTTTCAAAATTTATTTTAATTAAATTTTTAATTTATATAATTAAAACTTCATTAATTTTTTTTAAATTTTAATTAAATTTTTTAATTTAAAGAATAAGGTTTTTAATTAAATAAATATGCATTTATTTTTAATTAATGACATTCAAATATTTTTAATTTTTAGTGATTGGTCCGGATTTAATTAATTTTTTAGGTAAATCTACAAAATTTTTAATTAATTTTTTTTTTTGTTTTTTCTGTGAATAAGCTTACATAATATGTTGTTGGTCTTGGTAATACATTCTCTATAAAAAAAATTAATTTGTTCTAAAATATCGAAGAAATGGCGAAGGATACCTAAAGGATATTTAAATAAAATTTCAGATTTTTTGCATTTTTTTATTATATTTTTTTGTATTAATAGCCGTAATTTCAACAAGCAGATAACTATCAGTGCATAGATATCTACACTCAAAAGAAAAACTCTGTCAAAAAATCTGTAAAACGACTTTCAATTTGAATTAGCAATCTTTTAGCAGATTGTTCTGCTGAGAAGGATATTTTTACTAAAATCTCTGTCATTCAGTTTAAGAAAATAACAGACATTTTACTATGTTTATTAGGGCGGGTCGATTTGTATGGATCGAAAAAAGCTGAAAAATCGTATAGCAAAAACAAAATCTACAAGAAATTCTAAGAAAGTTTTCCAAAGAAACCATTGGTCTAAAATCAAACCCTATACCGCGCCTAACGACATGAAAATTCGTCCGTCCGTCTGTCTTTCCGTCTGTGTTAAAAACGCTAACTTTCAAATGTTAGCGGAAGAATAAAAAAATATATACGGCAAGCTACTGAAGCGTGGCGAATATATTTGTTATACTTCCGATCAGATTAATACTAAATTTCAGTGAAATCTGTCCATTGGTTCATAAGTTATTGTGGAATTTCAGATGAGGTTTAACCCGAACTCACGTGTTGAAAAAAACGCTAAACACGCTTTGAAAAAAAAAATGGTAAGCCAAAAAAAATATTTTATAACTATTTTTGTCAATCAAAAAAACTAAAAAATATATTACACTCAAAAAAAAAAAATTACACTCAAAAAAATTTACACTCGAATTTTTTTTTTTTTTTTTTACAAAAATAAAAAAAAAAAAAATTTACTCAAAACAAATCAAATACTGGTGTAAAAAAAAATATTCAGTTATCAAAAATTTTTATTGAACGCAGCTTTTTCCTCTCCGATAAGACGGTATTTATAGACAGCCTTTTTTTGCTAGCAATAAAGTCTTGCAACTTTTTTTGTAGGCAAACGGGGGTGAGAAGCATAGAAGAAGGAAAACAGAATTCGTGATTTTTTTTCTTCCCCGTTTTATTTCACCCCCGTTTGCCTACAAAAAAAAAGTTGCAAGACTTTATTGCAACTCACCAATTTCAATTCACCAATTTCATCCCACAAAAGTATCTATGTGTTTTTTTTGACGAAATATCATTATGATTTATTTACTAAGAAAAATCCGCTGCACCAGCTTCCCCTTGTAATTAACATACAAAGGCTTTGAAGGGAATCGAACCCACAACCCCTGCGCTTTCTTTCAGAGTTTCTCGCTACATGTTAATATACTGCAGCCCAATATAAAATAAATAATGGAGTAAAATTATCATGGATAAACGATAAAAGTTCCCATTTTTCGTCTGTGGCGTTTTCATTACAAATCAATCTAAAATTATTTATTTCTCCATTTCAGGAATTATGTCTAATATACTTGACAGTAATAATCCCAAACATTTTTCGAATTATATCTAGCGTCAATATGTAAAACAATTCCGCTGGATATGTTCTAGCAGCATATCGGTATATTAAACTATGTTTTCTTTACATCTGAGGTGTAGGGTATGTTCAGCAACTTTGTAGAAAATATTATGGCAAATATTTTTGTGAAACATATTAACCCTCTTACTCCCTCTCATAACGGTATTTTTTGGCTCTATTCGAACAAATCGCAAAAAACACCCCGAAAGAGGGGGAGGGAGGGGACGAAATGTTCTACAAAAATGTTGCCAATAAAATTTTACTATATACCTCAGAGCACACCAAAGCCCAAAAATTAACACAAACACCAAAAAAGAGTCATGTTCTATGTTTTGCTTATGAAAAAAAGGACGGACGGACAAATCTTCATGTCGTAAGGCGCGGTATAGGGTTTCATTTTAGAAACATGGTTTCTTTGGGAAATGTTCTTAGAATTTCTTGTAGATTATGTTTTTGCTATTCGATTTTTGACAAAAAAAATCGACCCGCCCTAATGTTTATACTGATTTTGTTTGCTGAATTTCATTATTTTTTCAAGAATTTTTTTTATATAAAAAAAAGCAGAGCAGATTGTCAGCAGATTGCTCAGCTGAAATCAGCAGATTGTTCTGCTGAAATCAGCAGATTATTCTGCTGAAATCAGCAGATTGTTCTGCTAAAATCAGCAGATTTTTCTGCTTAAATCAGCAGATATTTCTGCTAAAATCAGATTTCTCTGCTGTCGAAAAACACATATGTTTAATAACTAAAACGCCAGATAAAAGTATAAGCTTCCGTAGCGTAGTGGTTAAAAAGTGTACTTTTAAATCGGAAGGTGGCGAGTTCGATGCTGGCTGGCGCCGTATGTTTTTTTTTTTTTTTTTCTTGTTATATTTATTCACCTCTTATGACAGATATTTAGCAAACCGTGTCTGCTAAAATCAGCAGATTTCTCATATGGCTCAAAATGGGTGTATTTTCAGCAGTTTTTTCTGCTGATTGGACAGAGAATTTATTTTGAGTGTACCGTGTAAGTAAAATTTCGTAAACTTATCTCTTAGGTAAATATAATTTTCAATGTTATTTTACCGGCTAGGTAAAGATATCTATTAGGTATTTTACACCCGTAGTTACCTACTTGTTGAAATTACGGGCATAAATAAGCTAATCATGTAAAATTTTAATTAAAAATACAAAAGAAAAAAAATCGAAAATTTTTATGCCCTCCACTTAGTGATAGAGGGCATATATAAGTTTGTCATTCCGTTTGTAACTCATCGAAATATCAGTCTGGGACCCCATAAAGTATACACTCCGCATCATAACTATAGCCGCATTGCATTTTTCGGTTTATTTAATGTTCAAGAAGTATTTTTATGAAACCTATTATGGTATATTACAGTGTTATAACAGTTCTCTTGTTTTTGTAAATTTGAGCCATCAGCTGTTTGAATTGAGAAAACGGCGACCTATAACTGTATTTCTCAGTGTTTCATAACTATAGCCGCATTTCAATAAAATCAGTTGAAATGAGTTCAAGTCAAAGTTTCGTGGCCAAATTAATTTTTTTTTTGGTAAAATTCGATCCTCTATTAATTTTTAAATAAAATGCCACATGGTAAATTTTTAAATGAAGTCGAAAAAGGCAAAATTTTAGCCTTTTTAGAAAGTGGTTTAATTTATCGCGAAATTAGGCGAAAAATTAAGCGATCTGACAAAGTTATCCGAAATTTTGTAAAAAATAAAAGTCTTGTTATCGTTCCAGACTCCTTTTAGACTCTACATTTTGTAGAATTGGACACATTCAAGCCGCATTCATTACCAATCTGCGAAAGAGTTTTCATAGAATTGCTAGCAGCGTTAATAATACGGCGTTGATCTCTCTCAGATAGCTTTTTTTTCGACCCCCTGTTTTGTTCATCCCGTATCCACTTTTATTTTTTACAGAATTTCGGATAACTTTGTCAGATCGCTTAATTTTTCGTCCAATTTCGCAATAACTTAAACCACTTTCTAAAAAGGCTAAAATTTTGACTTTTTATACCCTCCAATCACAGTATGGGGGTACACTCACTTTGTCATTCCGTGTGTAACGCATCGAAATATCGGTCTAGGCCCCATAAAGTATGTATTTTATTGATCAGTGATCGATTCTAAGACATTCTAGCGACGTCCGTCCGTCCGTCTGTCCGTCTGTCCGTCTGTCCGTCTGTCCGTCTTTTCGTCTGTGCGTGTGTAGAGGACACGATACAGTCCAAAATAAAAGAGCTAGACTTCCGAAGTTTGGCACGAATATGTCTTATATTCCTAGGCCGGTTAAGTTCGGAAATGGGCAAAATCGGACCAAGGGGAAAAAAGTTCCCCCTTGGAGAACTAAACCAACCCAAGAAAAACGCATATTTTGCAGAGTTTTTTGTACTCTTGGTAAGCAAATGCAACATTCTTATCTCAGAAAAAGTTCAAAATCGCAAGGGGAAGGTGCCCCCAAACGTCTCCAACGAACCCCCCCCCCCCCCCCCAAAAAAAAGCCTCTGGATTTTTTTTTAAATTTCGGAGGGTATAAAAGATTCGGCACAGCCGAATGTAACACTCTCACTTGTTAGACTTTATTTAAAAATTTACCACGTGGCATTTTGTTTAAAAATTAACAGAGGAACGAATTTTACCAAAAAAAATTAATTTGGCCACGAAACTTTGACTTGATCTCATTTCCACTGATTTTATTGAAATGCGGCTATAGTTATGAAACACTGACAAATACAGTTATTGGTCGCCATTTTCTCAATTCAAACAGCTGATGGCTCAAATTTACAAAAACAAGAGAACTGTTATAACACTGTTATATACCATAATAGGTTTCATAAAAATACTTCTTGAACATTAAACAAACCGAAAAATGCAATGCGGCTATAGTTATGATGCGGAGTGTATATATTCATGATGCCCGATCGATTTTAAGACATTCTATCGATGTCCGTCGGTCTGTCTGTGGAAAATGCTGTCGCGGACAAAATATTGCACAGGGATGATTGAAACTTAACATATTTATTGGAAGTTCTCCCGAGAAGTTTGGTATTGCATTTGAGCGATATCGGTTCAGCGGTTCAAAAGTTATGAACGAAAATGTAAGCACACCTCAAAAATTTCAGTACATTCAACATAACCTAAAAATACAAAATGCTTTAATTCGGCTTCTGGTTGACATATGTGAACATAATTGAACACCAAATGGTATTTAAACAAGTGCGAACATATTTTTTGCAAAAAAAGAAAAAAATCGCGGATTTTTTTTTACCAAAATTTTTTTCGCGGAAATTTTTTTTTCAAAAAATGTTTTTTTTCAAAAGTAATTTCCTTTTAAATAAAGTTTTTGGCAATAATCTTTTTGAAATAGTGGAGGGTATCACTACATTCGTCAAGGTCGAATTTAACTTTTTACTTGTTTTTATTGTTTTTTTTTTTTTTAAAATATCAATTTTTAGTTTTTGCCGCAGTGAACGCTGTTTGACAACAAATGAAAAATTTTAAGCAGAATATGTTATCAAGACTAACTAAAACCCTATAACGTTAGCTTATCAAAACTAAAAAAAAAAAAAAATTTTATAAATTTTTAGAGTAAGACCCCAACCAGCCTAATTTTTTTTCACTTTTGGAACTGAAATACTTGAAGGACCAAAATTAAACTTTTTGTCAATAATAAGCTAATCAAGCTAAATTATAATAAAAATAAAATAAAAATATTTTTTTTTTTATTGTGTGAACTTTTTTTTAGACCCAATGTTTAGGGCCCGTGCTATTTTCTCACGGTGCTTAATATATATTCGGGGTGGCTCGTACAAAAATTTAACTTTTGTTTTTTTTTTTAGCCACCCTAGTGTACGTATTCATTAAAATAACAAATTGTTCCTTATTGTTCGTCATTTATTTTACTTTTTTTTCTGGTGGTTCGAATCTGGACAAAATGACTTGAAAATACCACATAAATTTAACCTACCATATTGAAGCAATATATTTAAGTATTTTGAATATATAAATATGTCTGTGTATTAGGGTGGCATAAAAATGACTTTTGTCTTCCTCTAAAAAAAATTTTAGCCAGAGTAATCTTTCTCAAATGGAAAAATTTGTAGGTCGAACAATAAATATTTTTTTATTAACTTAAAAATTAAATCTGATAGGCTGGCTTTTTTAGACCTCAGTTGAACTAGGTTAAGTTAATCTGAAAACATATTTATGCTGCCATTACCAAGTTTGTAAACAATTTTTTGACGGAACAGCTTAGTTTTGCTCAAAATGTTGTTCTTTAATGTATTTATTTAAAGGACCAACTTGTTCGATTTGGCTAAAATTTGCAATATAGAGTTTTTAGACCAAAGGGACCCAGCAATCGGCAAAAATCGATTAAAGTCATGTTTCGTGCTACCCCACTGTGTATGTTTGTATTTTAAACCACTAACCATAGCATCCTTTATGTCAATTCATTTATCAAATTGTTTGACAAATATCAGAATAAAAAAGGGACCCTTTTTTAAGTTTTTATTGCAAGAAAGTGTTTTATCATTTCATGTGTAACATTTATCAAGTTAACAGTAACCACACATTTAATACAATGTTTACACTAAACCCTAAAAGTTCCGCGAAAGTCAGTAACAGTAAAATTTAGCACATTAATAATGTGTAATAAAGAAATCGCAGTCAATTTTTGTACTCTTGCGACATTACTCCAATTTCTACTTATTGCATAAATATTTCCATTTGTGATGGTAAATTAATTAGTGCTTTTTATACTATTTTTAGCGTTTAAAACGTATTTTTCTATACCTTAAAGCAATGGTTCCCAACCTTTTTTACGCCACGCCCCACTTTTAAGTAAAAAAATTGCCTTGTCCCCCCTACACTCAAGAAAAAATTGCTAATTTTTCTAATTTTTGTTTCTAATGAAAAATTACTACTGGCTTAGCAGAGTTTTTGTAAAAAAGCATTTAAACTAACAAGGGAAGTATCTCAACCCTTATGAACCGATTTGCCTGAAACTTAAAATATATATAAAAGAGACGATTTTAAGGTTGGGGTGTCTCGGCTTATGGGCCATATCAGTGTTTCAAAATTTCGTTGTCCCCTTATGAAACAATGTGGACCTCCGGAAAAATGTCGATAACTCCCGAACTAACAGGAATATCCTTAAGAGCAAAAATACGTATCAACTTAAATTTAATAAAGATTATTTCGTAATAATATGAACTTTGTAGGGGTATGTCTTCATATAAATACCCTCCAAAATTTACACATTTTCATGAAAAAGGCATTTAACAGAGCCAAACTTTTACACGGCTATGCCACCGTTGGATAGGCATTAAAAAATCCTTTCTTCCCATATGTAAACATAATATAGTTTCTTAGAAAGAAATGGCTGAAAATCCAAAAATCGATTTTTTCGTAATTTTTTGACCCATGTTTTAAACCCCTAAATCCCCGATATGGCCGATAAGCCGAGACACCTAAACCTTAGAATTGTCTCTTTAATATATATTTTACGTTTCATGCAAATCGGTTCATAAGGGTTGAGATACTTCCCTTGTAAGTTTTTAGTAAACATTTTAAGCGATTAACAAAATTTTTGTAGTTAATTTTGCTAAAAAAAATTGTTTTTGTAGTTAATTTGACTTAAAAATGTCTTGAAAATTTGCTCGTTGCCCCCCTGGAAGCTTCAAATTGCCCCCCAGTGGGGCAAGAATCAAAGGTTGTGAACCATTGCCTTAAAGGGATGATAAATGACATTTTCAAGATTGTACGGACTTGACTAAAAAAGTGTACTTATTTGACCCTCATTGACCTAAAAAATTTAAAGTGTTGTTTTGATTTTTTATAATTTTTAATAAATAAGAATATAATACTATACACCAGTGTTTCCTAGAAAATCGGTTCCAAGTGAGATCATGGACCGATTCATTCTTTCTTTAGTAAAATCTTAAATAAGTGTAGAAAACACAATCAAACCAAATTTCAGCAAAATGCCAATTTGCCGATTTAACTGAATATCGTGCAAAATTTTTATATGGGGCCTATGTCCAATAAAAATCGGACTTGATTAGGATCGGGAAGGTGGTTTGTATAGGGACTAAAAGTGAAACTGATTCGATTTTTTAAAAATGTATGATGGTGATGTATGAATACAAAATACGTTCACCTGTCAAGTTTTGAAAGGATATTTATTATAATACAGAATTATAATCAGTTTTGTCTAGTGTTTCCAATTCGGTTAATCGATTAACCGATTCCTCGATTAATCGCCTCTGTTTCGGTTAATGTCGAAACAAACAATTTAAAACGCAAATAATTATTCGACCCGATTAATCGGTTAAAATGGTTCGATTAACCGGTTAATATTATTATCTCTATATTCTACTATAATTTGTTTGAAAAACTTCCTCTTTTTTACAAACACTTCCGAAAAAAGTCAAAACTCCAGAAAAAAAAAATATTCAGAAACCAGAAGACATAATTTAGGAAGACATAATTTAAAACTCAGAAATTCTAATTAAAGTTTTCAAACGCCATATTGAAAATCCCAATTAAAATTCAGGAAATCCCAATTGAAATTCAGAAAAGCTAATTCAAATTCAGAAATCCCAATTGAAATTCAGAAATCCAAATCGAAATTCAGAATCGCCCAATTAAAATTTACGAAAGCGCAATGCGAATTCAGAAAAGCTTATTGAAATTTCGAAATCGTAATTGATATTCAGAAACTCCCAATTTCACAAAATTTAAATTTGGGCCATTCCGGAAAATTTAGCTCAAATTTTAGTCATTTTTGGAAATGGTGTCTCAGATTAATTTGAACCTTGACACATAGATAGCCCTCATAAATATGATATATGTACCATATATCGTTTTTTTACATTTGGTGTATTTAACGAATTATGGCGGGTCAAAGATTGACTTTTTAAGCAAAAGTAAGAAAAATACATCACGTTTAAAGAGCTGTAACTTCTTAACCAATGAACCGATTTTCACAAATTTAGGCTCATGTGAAAGCTGGGGTTCTTCTTTTAGAAATTATTTTTAAAATAACACAGTTTTTTTTACAGAAATGATGCAAAAATGCAAAAACATTTTTTCTTTTCGAATATTTAAAAAAACACATCTTCGATTTTTTTTAAAAAAATTCTGGTGAAAAATAACAATGTTTTGTATAACATATTCAAAATTCAGAGTGGGATCTCCATGGGATCAAGAAATATTCTGTTTTAAGTACGAGGTTCTCATATTTTTCCCTTAGAAAATTTAAATTTCTAATGTTTTGAATGTTTTCAAAATTTTAATAGTATAATTTTCTTTGAAAATTTAAATTTTTTTATTGAAGAAACATAAAATTTTAATTTTCTAAGGTAAAATTTAAGAACTTCGTACTAAAACCAGAATATTTTTTGATCCCATTGGGATCCCACTCTGAATTTTGGATATGTTGTACAAAACAGTATTGTTTATCACCAAACTTTTTTTTAAAAAAATCGAAGATGTGTTTTTTTTAAATATTCGCAAAAAAAAATGTTTTTGAATTTTTGCAACACTTCTGAAAAAAACCGTATTCTTTTGAAAATATTTCCTAAAAGAAGAAGAATTAAGCTTTCATATGAGCCATTACTTGTGATAATCGGATTACTAGTTAAAAAGTTAGAGCACGTTAAACGTCATGTATTTTTCTGACTTTTGCTAAAAAAGTCGAACTTTGACCCGCGATAATTTGAAAACTACAGCAAATTTTGAAAATCCAAAAATGCAACATATCTCATATATACGTGGATATCTATGAGCCAAATTCTCAGTGGCGTCCAAAGGCATGTTTCCGAACAGTGGGGCGAAAATTTTTGGAATTACCCATTTTCAAAACCTACGGAAATCAAGAAATCTGAATTGAAATTTTGAAAAGCAAAATTGAAATTTAAAAATTCTAAATGAAATTCAGAAAAGATAATTCAGTTCCTGAAGGGCTAATTTAATCCAGAATCTTAATTGAAACCCCAATTGAAATTTAGAAAAGTTAAATCAAAATATATAAATCAAAATTAATATTTAGAAGACACCAATTAAAATTGTGAAAAGCACAATTAAAATTCAATAATCCCAATTGAAATTTAGAAAAGCCAAGTGAAATTCACAAATCTGAACAGATATTAATAGTTTAGAAAACCAAATTTTTTTTTTTTTTTGTTAAATACTTTATTATCTGGATTATTGAATCTGCCCATTCTTGGCCTAACAATAAGTGTATAAATCTTACAAAACTAACTTAAATACTAGTTACTCCCTAGGAGCCATTTTGAAGAACGGGCCTCTAAATTAAATGGGCGGTAAGTCAGTACGTTGCAGTCTGGTGTGCGTTTGGGTTCGAGTAAGGGCTCTCGCCAATGTATTTGGGTGGTTCCTGAGCTTTTCAACGTATTTCGTTCTGATGTCCATAAACTCTTCTCTTACAAACGGAATATTTAAGTCCTGGTGAATGTTGATATTTCTGACGTACCAGGGAGCTCCCGTAATGATCCTCAGAATTTTGGATTGTGCCCTCTGTATAAGCTCAATATTAGACATACTGGCTGTACCCCACAGTTGGATACCATAAGTCCATATTGGTTTTATAATACAATTATACAGGATGACTTTAGAGTCAAGGCTTAGCTTTGATTGCTTATTAATTAGCCAATGTAGTTGGCAGGCTTTTAGCTTCATATGAAGCCTCTTGGCTTCTAAGTGTTTTCGCCATATAAGACGTCTGTCCAAGTGAATACCAAGGTATGTAACACTCTCAGAATGTGGGATAATTACACCATTTAATGAGACAGGGGAACAAGACCCCATTCTAAGTGTAAACGTAACGTGCTTGCTCTTAAGTTCATTTACTTTAATCCGCCAGTTCTTGAACCACGTCTCCACAGCTGTAAGATGGTTGTTAAGTCTCAAGGAGGCAACATATGGGTCTGAGTGAGTGCTTATTAAAGCAGTATCATCTGCAAATGTTGATGTTGTAATATGTTCAGATATCGGCAAGTCTGACGTAAATATGAGATAAAGAACAGGGCCGAGAACACTTCCTTGAGGAACACCTGCATTCATTTTATAATCAGAAGTTGTAGTTTCTTGATATTTCACCCTGAAGTAGCGATTAAGAAGGTAAGACTCTAAAAGTTTGTGTGTAATAGTTGGTAGGTGATATTTTATTTTATATAAAAGACCCTCGTGCCATACTTTATCGAAAGCCTGAGCGACATCCAGAAAAACGGCAGAACAATATTTTTTTTCTTCAAAGGCTTTCCTAATCTCGCAAGTTATGCGATTCACTTGTTCTATGGTTCCATGCTTTTCACGAAAGCCGAACTGATGAGCTGGAATACTGTTTGAACTTTCGATAATTGGAAGAATCTTTTGAAGAAAAACCTTCTCAAACAGCTTTGATAGGCACGGAAGTAAACTTATAGGTCTGTATGACGAAGTTAAAGTTAAATCTTTTCCAGGCTTGGGAATCATTTTGATTTGAGAAATTTTCCATATGTCCGGAAAGTATTTTCGTTAGAACTTCAACCGCTATAAATGGTAGGTTTTTTATCATGTTTGGTGTGACTAAGTCATACCCAGGCGCTTTCTTTGGGCTTAGCTGCGTACGTATAATTGTCTCAACATCTTGGGCGTAAAACCATGTATTACCTAAGTTGTGATCCAAATGCAGAGGCGGATCTGGGAGTGTAAAATCATTTTCTGCTAAGTTTGGCTCAAATACAGTTCTTAAATGTTCTGCAAATGAGTATGCTTTCTCCTCTTCACTGCGTGCCCAATTGCCACATTGCTTTCTTAGCGGTGGTTCGCCCTCTACCGGTGCTTTAATCTTAGTAGCTTTCCAAATTGAATAGTTCCCTGAACTTTTATGCGATAAACTTTCTACATATACGCTATTTATGCGATCCTCTTCCAAATGAAGGGCTTTTCTAAGGTTTCTAGTAGCTTCAGACAGCCTCTGCTTTGCAGCAGGGGATCTACTGTTTTGCCATTCTCTTCTTAGCCTTCTTTTGATGGCCAGTAGTTGCTCGATTTCAGAGTTAGAAACATAAAAATTGCGATTAGAGGAAGCAACGGTAACGGAAGACGAAAAGTGCTCTGCTGCTGATCTCAGAATGGACGTAAAGTCCTGGACACATTCACCTATATCCCCCTCATATTCCAAAGATGGATTAATGTGGATGTGGCTACTAATGTACTTTTTATATTTTAACCAATTCGTCTTTGACGAAGTGAGTCCACAGGGTGTCTTAACCAAAATTGGTTCATCGTAATACGTTAATATTACTGGAGAATGGTCTGAATTGAGATCAAATGATGTTTCAGCAGATAACTTACTTCTCTCGATATGTTTCATTATCCCAAAATCGAAAAGATCGGGAATTTTTCCTGGATCTGAAGGCCAATAGGTCGGTTTGCCAGGCGATATAACGTCCAGACTATTTCTCCGATCAATAAGAGCACAGTAAAGCTGTCTTCCCCTAGGGTTTATTAGACGTGAACCCCAATAGGTGTGTTTCGCATTGTAGTCTCCACAAGCTAGGAAGCGATTACCAAGAGTCTTGAAAAAATTTTCAAATTGTATCTTAGATACTGAAAATCGCGGAGGACAGTAAACTGAAAACCAAATTTAAATTTAAAAATTACAATTATAAGTAAATTGAAATTTTGAAACCCCAATTAAAACTCAGTAATCCCGATTGAAATTTAGAAAATTCCAAATTAAATTTAGAACTTTTTATTATATCTAAATTTCAATTAGTTGCGTTTTGGTTTGTCCCTTTTAAAATTGCACATAAAAAAAAAAATTGCACATAAAAATTTTAATTAAAAATTTTAAAAAGTTTGATTTTGTTTTTAATAATTTTTTTAATTGATATGATTAAATTTTTTAATAGATTTCGAAAATTTCCTTGAATTGAGAATAAATGTACTTTTGCGATATTAAACTTTTACAAATTTTAGTAATTAATACTATTACTTTCGTGATAGGTGCAAAATCAATTAAAATAGTAATTGATATAATCCAATTAGAGATTGAAACTTATTCTCATTTTGTGTGTGTGTGTATAAAGACTGAAAATGAAATTTTACTTAAAATACTTTTATTTTTTGTTACATTACTTTTAAAAAATAGTTTAAAATTAATTTCTCATTGTTTTTTACGATTAATCGATTAATCGCCACTTTTTCCGATTAATCGACCCGAATAACCGATTAACCAATTTTCGTCAATTTTCGGATAATGCCCTAACCGGTTAACCGGCAGGGTCGAATAATTGGAAACACTAGTTTTGTCCAATTTAAAGTCACCTTTTTTTGGAGGATAGGTCTAAACACGGACCTATGAATTCCATGTCCCTGAGCCAAAAGAAGCCTAAGTTTTATCAGGTAAATTGATTGAAAATTTCGACCTGTATCGTGCTTACACCGTTTGCATGGACAGGCAGACGGACGGACATCGCTAAATGGACTCAAAAATTGATTCTGAGCCGATAGTTATACTAAAAAGTGGATCTAAAAACAATGCTACTCGAAGCTACAAACATCAGCACATACTCAATATACACTGTACCACAAAGTGTTAAATATTAGTAAAATGGGATTACAAAACTTTTTCTAGTAATTTGACAAAAAAATATTGATTTTTGAAAATATGGTGCTGATTTGGCAATTTTTGCTACAAAGTTTGTAGTTTTTTTAAAGAGTCGAAATAAAATTTGTAATTGGGAATAAACATTTTTAATTTGTATAAAAAAAAGGGAATCACGAAAATTTTAAAATTGTACTAAATCAGTCAGTGGAGTACTGCCGTACTTTTGGCCTCTGAATTGTACTGAAAAAAGTACAATTGTAGTGACTTTATCATCCCTGCCTTAAACCAATCTGTGGTATGGCTTTGTGCTGATGTTTGTAACTACACGAAATATTGGCCTTAGAACCCATTTTAAGTATACCGATCGACTAACTATCACATATTTCGTAAAGAAAAAGTCTTAGATTCTAAGTCAGTTTTCGTATTAAAAAGGACTCAGATTCTGAGACATTCTTCTTTTAGAAGACATTTTTTGTATAGAAAAAGTCTCAGTATAGAAAAGTCTCAGATTCCTGGACAGTTTTCGTCCAAAAAAGCCTTAGATTCAGAGACATTTGTCGCATACAAAAATTGTCAGATTTTGAGAAATTTTTCGTATAGAAAAAGTTTCAGATATTTTTCGTATAAGTTAAAATTCTGAAAAATGTTCCCTATAGAAAAGTCCCAAACTCTGAGACATTTTCTCTATCGAAAAAGTCTGAGCTTCTACGACATTTTTTGTATAGAAAAAGTCTTAGATTCTTGGACAATTTTCAAACAGAAAAAGTGTGAGATTCTGATACATTGTTTCGTACACAAAAGGTCTCTGATTCTGAGACATTTTGCTCAGATTTTGAGAACATTTTTCGTATAAAAAAGGTTTTGACATATTTTTTCTATAGAAAAAGTTTTAGATTCTGAGATATTTATCTCCACAAAAAAATTTAACCCCACTCAAAAAAAGCCTTAACTTAAACTTTGAAAAAAATTTCTTCAAAACAGTTTATAAATTTTCCCACAATTTAGTTAAATTTAACAAAAAGTTGGGAAATTTTCTTAATTGTTAGGAAAAAATTTTAGTTCATGTTATTTTCCTTAAATGGAATTCCCTAATACAAGCAATTCTTACCGCCAAAGAAATGGAAGCAATTCTTACCGCCAAAGAAATTTTCCCTGAATATATGAAAAAAATCTTTATTTTTAAGACATATTACTTATCTTTAGTTTAAGGACGTAATTTTCTACCAATTAGTTATTCTTCTTAGATTTTGGGCACCATTTTAGTAAAATTTTTATAACTTGGGATTTTTTTTAAAAAAATTTAAAATGGCGATATCTCGAAAACTAAGCCAGATAGAGCAAAATGGAGGCCGTTTTTTGGTTTTTTATATCACCAAAATATTGCCGGTCCTCTTCACATGTGTGGACGCCAATAGTTCCTAAATTTGGATTTAAAAAAGTTGGCATTCCCGAAAATTTTAAATGCTCATATCTCGGTAAATATTGCCAATACAACAAAAAGTTCAATGAGGTTTTTGTAGCTCTTAACACGGAGAACAAGACCGCCAAATACCTAAAAGCTCCCCGAGTAGTAGTTCTAAAGTTATAGAGTTTTTAAAATTCTCAATATCCCAGTGGTCCGCTAAATTAACGTATCTCAAAAACTAAGCAAGGCGAAACGGAAAAAGATTTTGGATCAAAAACAATGATGTTTCTTAAGGAACCCAACTAAGTCTGGGCACATCGGGGTCTGCACCTATCGGATACGAAGCCAATGAGATCTTCACCCAATCGGGTCCTCAAAAATGTATGAACTAAATTGAAATAAAATTTTTCCCATTTTTTTGTTCAAATTGGCATAATATTAAAAAAAAAATTATTTACTTATTTTTAAGAAAAATATGAACTTAAAAGAAGGAAAACATGGCAATGGAGCTAAATCGTTATCAATTTTCCTTGAATTTAGTTAGTTTTCCATTTTTTTAGTTAATTTTTTTTCTGAATGCAATAACCCATAATAATAAAAACATAATAAAATTTTTTTTTTCTTGTCAAACATACGACTTTTTATATTCCAGCGGGCCCCAAATCCTTGTCTGCCCAATAGGGTGTTACGAATTATGACTTTTTTTTTAAATTTCGTCGATCGTTGGGCAAAATATGCTTCGTTTTGGTCTAAAAACTCTATGCTAAAATTTTTAGCCAAGTCGGACAAAATTTACCTGTACCTTTGGTGGGTTAAAGATTTGCCCCAAAGAAAAATTTTTCCCGTACAAACTAAAAATTTGTATTTAAATTTAAATTTTTTTTTTTGGGTCTACTCTAAAATTTTTTTCTTTTAGTTTTGACTTGAAAGGATTTTAGATGAGATGTTTCTCTTAATAATACATATGAGGCATTCCACACAAAATGTCCAGCGATTAAAAACATGTGTACCGTAAACTTCTGAATGGGTTGTATGGATAGCCCTATATAGAGCTAAGAAAATTGCGTTTTTGGTTTTTCAATTTTTTAAAAACTGGGCTTAGGAGGCCTGGTCAAATATTGGAAAAATGGTCAAATTTGTGGCGAGTTGCCTTAATTAAATATTTATCACATTAAAACGGAATGCACCACAATCTCAAAAATTTTTATTCTTATATAGTTTTGTATGGGCTATCGATAAATTTTTTTTTTCCCCAGCAAACAAGAAGACTCATTTTAGACTCCAAAATGGGCTCCAAAAATATAACAAGAATTTCAATTTTTTGTATGAAAGTGGTTCATCCAAAAGAGCCTTATTTTTGGATTCCAAAATGAGTCTAGGAAATAGTGTGTGAGGGGAAATTTCCCTCCGATATTAGAGTCTTTAAATACTCATTTTTGAGCACATTGGGAGTAATTTTTGTGCACTTTTAGGATGGTTTTTGGTTTCCTTAATTTCAAATCTTCTGCAGTATTACGACAATGAAAAGGCATTTTTATTTTTTTATCTCATATTTTATTATAATGAATTTTTAATAAAAATTTATAAAAATAATTTTAAAACTACCAATAATCAAAAAATATGCGTGAAAACATTATAAAATACATAACAAAATTGAAGAATAATGATGGCGTAAATATATACATATGTGTAAATAGGAAACATATTGATCATAAAGTAATAAATGGCATCACACATAGAGCTAAAACACCTCAATTCAACCGAGGAGTTGACCGCACCCCCTCCAAATTTAATAAAATTTAGTACTGGGGTTTACTTTAACAAAAAAGAGATTTTTCCAATTTTTCAGGCTTCTGGTCATTCCAGTATTCGAGATATGCGGTGTTGAAAATTAACAAAATCGTATATATTTGACAAAAGTGTTCTGAGATGAATAAAGATAACTCGAAAAGTAATAACAATACAGGCCTCAGTCAGGCCGCAAATAATAGGTAATGAGACAGCCTTTAAAATGGTGTTCCCCAAGATTTTTTTTTGAAAAAGGTCAAAGGTCATTGGTTTTAACCCTAATTTTTGGAGAGCTATATCTCAAAAAATGATATTTTTAAAATTTTGGAAAAAATATATGTTGTTAAGAATCACCTATACTACTTAAGTTCAAATTTTCAGGATGGAGACTTCATTGGAACTTTTTATATTAATAGAAACATTGTGACAGGAAAGAAAAAGCGGTGTAATTTCTCTTAGAAAAAAAAAAAAATTTTTTTGGCTTTGAAATTCTGGTACCAAAATTCGTTTTTCTGACTGTTTTTGACGTGCTGAGTCCAAATATGACCTTTGAACTGGCCTATCGCTATTACTTTTCAAGATATATGCACCTAAATGTTCAAAAAATAATAGCAATAGCATTTTAGCAATTTTTACACATTTATGTGCAGATATCTCGAAAACTAATTGCGATAGGCCAGTTCAAAGCTCATATTTGGACTCAGCACGTCAAAAACATTCAGAAAAGTGAAATTTGGTACCAGAATCTCAAAGACAAAAAAAAAATATTTTTTTTGTAAAGGAAAATACACCGCTTTTTCTTCCTATCATTATGTTTCTATTAATATTAAAAGTTCCAATGAAGTCTCCATCCTGAAAATTTAAACTTAAGTAGTATAGGTGATCTTTAACAACATATATTTTTTCCAAAATTTTAAAAATATCGTTTTTTGAGATATAGCTCTCCAAAAATTAAGGTTAAAACCAATGACCTTTGACCTTTTTCAAAAAAAATCTTGGGGAACGCCATTTTAACGGCTGTCTCATTACCTATCATTTGCGAACTCACTGAGGCCTGTATTGTTATTACTTTTCGAGTTATCTTTATTTATCTCAGAACACTTTTGTCAAATATACACGATTTGCCCAATTTTCAAGACCCCATATCTCGGGAAGAAAAACTATCAGAAGTCCAAAATTTTGGCACTATGATTTTTTTGTAAGGGCCCAACTATATTCCAAGTTTCATCAAATTCGAAAGGGGTCAGGTCAAAAATGCTACTTTTTTCGGTTGAATTGAGGTGTTTTAACTCCATAGCTTCTTGAGAATTATGAGACTATTGCTGCGGACTTTCAGTCGTTCATTTGCATCTTGAAACCATTTTGCTGATATTAGTTCAACCTGTTCTTCGCCAAACTGAGATTGTGTAAAATTATCATATGCTTGTTGTTGTTGTCTTTATTCCCATTCTTTGGATGCATTAAAGGCAATTTGCGTTCTTTTATTTTTAGCTAGAAAGTACATTTCTCTCTAGTAACGTTTCCGCGAGTACTCTGCATTTACTCATTTTCACGAACATTTTTGAGCGTTTTTATTAACGCTATTTTTTATATTTTTACACGTGTGAAGAAAAAAATAATTTAAATAATTTTGAAAATTTATTGACATAAAATTCTTTTTTCGTATTAAAAAAAAAATGTATAGGCTCCAAAAAGAATAAATTTTTGTACACTCAAAAAATTATGTAGGTAAATTCCAGTGAATATTCACTTAAAACAAATGAAATTTTATTTAAAAACCATTCCACTGTTTTTTCATTTAAAATAAAAACACATTACACTCAATTTTAAATGTTAATTTAATGACTAACCAAAACATTAAAAAACTAGTGAATATTCAGTTATTTTGTATTGAAAACAGTAAAACTATAGAAGAAATTTTTTACTGCCGAAATTAAATGTAACAGAAAATTCGTTTTTAATACAGTAAATTATTTTTTTAAACAACAGAAACAGTAAACAAATTAAATCCTTTATAAAATAAGTGATTTTTCCTTTAAAATGACTTTACTGATTACTTTTTAAAATAACCTACAAACAGTTAATGACATAATTTTCTTAGTGTAGTCTTTTTGGAAGGTTAAATAAACACTTTTATTTTTCAAAATTCTTAGATTCATTTTGGACACTAATTTTTTAAAAAGAAATTTCCCTTTTATTTTGGAGTCTTTTTGGATATATTTTAGATGGCTCCTTTTTCCCTCAAAAAACAGAGTGTTTTATGAAAAACAAAATTTAAAGTTCAAATAATAGTTTAATTTTTGAATCATTTTCGACTCTAAAATATGTGGGCTTTACAACCAATCCATTTTTGGACACATTTTAAAGACATACATTTGAGGGCTCTGAATTTTGTTAGCTGGGTTTGGAAAATTTTCAGAACCCGTTCTGAAATTTTCCATTTTTTAAAAAAGTAAATTTATCAAAAATCCGGCCACTTTTTTTTTTAAAAAAAAGTTTTTTTTTAAAGTCAAGATGTTTGTCCATCCACACAAAAAAATCAGAAACGCGTTTTTCGATTTTTCGAGAAAATCGTATTTGAATTTTAAATTTTATAACAATTTAGTAACAATTTTGCGTATGAGTAATATTTATGCAATTAATAATACTCATTCGCAACGTTAAAACAAGAAAATATGTACAAGCAAATTACAAAATTGTTATAAAATTTAAAATTCAAATGCGATTTTCTCGAAAAAAACGAAAAACGCGTTTCTGAATTTTTTTGTGTGGATGGACAAACATCTAAACTTTAAAAAAAAAAAATTAAAAAAACAAAAAAGTGGCCGGATTTTTGATAAATTGACTTTTTTAAAAAATGGAAAATTTCAGAAAGGGGTCTGAAAAATCGAGTTCTGAATTGTATCAAAAAAAAACAAAAAAAAAAAGATGATTTTTAATCTTTTTTCAAATTTTATGTTTTATCAAAAGAATTACTTTTGTCAGTTTCCTGGAACAATATCGGTTGTTTTGGTCTAATAACTCTATGTTTTAATTTTTAGCCAAATCGGAAAGTTAAACCGGTGGCCCTGGTGGTTTAAGTTTCTTGTACCAACATTTTTTAGGGCTAAACTTTAACCCTCCAACGGCACAGGTTAAATTGTCCGATTTGGCTAAAAACTTAAATAAATAGTTTTTAGACTAAACCAAACCATAATTCGCTCGGCAATCGACGAAATTGAACAAAAGTGATTTTTTGTGTTAATACATAAAATGTGAAAAATTGGTAAAAAGTGAGAAAGTAAGAAAATGTTTGGAGTAGGACCCCAAAGGCCCTATTTTTTTTTTCGAAGTCAATTTTAAAGCGGATGGGTTTATACCACCAAAATGAAATTTTTAGTCGTTAATAAGATTATTAAAAACAAGTAGAAAAATTAAATTCGACTTGGCCGAATCTATGAATACCCTCCACAATGCCCTTTTTAAGTTATAGTAAATTTTCTAGAGTGAAAAAATAACATTTTTGATTAGAAATATTTTATTTTGTGTAAAAAAACTTTTTATTTTAACTAATTTTTGAAAAAAATTACTAAATTTTTTTTTGAGTGTAAAATTTTTTTTGAGTGTAAATTTTTTTTTGAGTGTATTTTTTTTTTCTTTTAGTGTAAAAATATTTTTGAGTGACAAAAATGCGATGTAAAATATTTTTGTGACTTACCAATATTTTTAAAACATGTTTAATGGGTTTTCAACACGTGAATTTAAGGTGAGGCGAATCTGAAATTTACGGTTTTCCTAATAACTTTTGAACCACTGGACCGATTCGGCTGAAATTTAAAACGAACCGGACCTGAAGAACGACAAATATATATGCCACACTTCAGCAGCCTCAGAATTGCCGTTCGAAAGTTACCGTGTGTTTTATCTCGTAAATTCCAAAAAAACCCTTGCCGAAATTCACTCATTTGCTCATAACTTTTGAACCACTGGACCGATTTCGCTGGATTGCAATACCAACCTGACCAGGTAAATGCCCAACATATATGCCAAACTTCAGGAGCCTCCGTAAAGTCTTTCAAAAGTTAGCGTGTTTTCAACAGACAGACAGACAGACAGACAGACAGACGGACAGACGGACGGACGGACGGACGGACGGACGGACGGACGGACGGACGGACGGACATCGCTAGATCGTCTTAAAATCGATCGAGGATCATGAATATATATACTTTATGGGGTCCTAGACCAATATTTCGAGGTGTTACAAACGGAATGACAAACTTATATATACCCTCTATCACTAGAGTGGAGGGTATAAAAAATAATAATCAAAAAAAAAGTTAAAAATAAAAAAAAATTAAAAAATTGGTTTGTAGGGGAAATTTTCTTTTCGGGGTAAAACTTTAACCCCCCAAAGGCACGGGTTAGTTTTGTCCGATTTGGCTAAAAATTTAAATATAGAGTTTTTACACCAAAACCACATTTGCCCGGCGATCGACGAAATTCGAAAAAAAGTCATTATTCGTGCCACCCTACTGACCAAGGCCCGCGCCACACCTTAAACCTGTGACGGTCCGTAAAGTTGTCACTGGGTGTTCTCTACTTCTTTCAAATATCGAAATTATTTATTTACATCATATTTTTCTGGACGTAACACGTTTACGTGATGGACAAAGTTTTAATTTAATATCACTCAATTGAACGATTTTATGAAAAGCTATTTTGTCTCTAGATTATAGTCTAAAATGTATTAAAAATATTATATGTACGAAATGTAATGTTTCTTAAATCTGGTCACTCAATTTATATGAAACACTTAAAACTAAAAAACACTTCACAATTCATTAGCATACATTTAGGCATACTACCAACCCACATATAAAAGCTAAAACGATGTGTATTTTATGATATAAAAAAACAAGTAGAAAAGAAAAGTTAAATTCGACTTGGGCGAATCTATGAATACCCTCCACTACACAATTCCCTTTTTAAAGGATAGTAAATTTTCAAACGTGCAAAAAAGCATGAGCAATTTGGATTAGAAATATTTTATTTTGAGTAGAAAACTTTTTTTTTGTAATTTTTGTAAAAAGAAAAATTACTAATTTTTTTTTGAGTGTAAAATTTTTTTCGAGTGTAAATTCTTTGTTTGTGTCAAAATATTTTTGAGTGAAAAAAATACTTTATAAAGTAATTTTGTGTCTTTTGAAACTTGGGTTTTTAAAGTTCGGTTTTTTCACCACGTGAATTGAAGGTGAAACCAATCTGGAACTCATCGAGTTATAAGCATAACCTTATAACTCGATCGATTTGGCTAAAATTTAATACTAACCAAACCAGGGGATCGGCAAATACAAACGCCAAGCTTCAGCATCCTCAGAACTGTCTCTCGAAAGTAAACGAGTTTTTTATCTCGTAAATTCGCGAAAAAGTTTTTCGGAAAAACCCTTGCCAAAATTCACACTTTTGCTTATAACTTTTGAACCAATAGACCGATTTTGCCGAATTGCAATACCAACCTGAGGTAAAGGACCAACATATATGAAAATCTTCATGAGACTCCGTAAAGTCTTTAGCTTGTTTTTAACACACAGACGGACGGAAATTTCTAGATCGTCTTCAAATCGATCGAGGATCATAAATATAAATATTTTATGGGGTGCTACACTAATATTTCAATGTGTTACAAACGGAATGAAAAACTTATATACCCTATATCACTAGAGTGGAGGGTATAAAAATGACATTCATATGTTCTGATTTTAATCAAAGTGTTTTTTTTTGGCAAAAAAAAGAAAAATAACTACACCGAAAAAATTTCCCAGTTAGATAGTTACGAAATTTCTCAGTTGATTTGAAATAAATTTAAAATAACTGGGTTGGTTACGAACAACTGGGTTTTTAATTAATAAAAACAATCTATCAGTTACCCTGTAAATAAAATTTAATTTATTTGTTTACAAATTTCAAAAATCAACATCATTTTATAAAAATAGAAAATCCCAATCGGATATTAATTTTGTAATGGTAACTTTTATTTGATAATTTGTGTCTTCCTTTATTAAAAAAATAATTAATTATATATTTTCAGATAGAGTATAAAGAGAAATATGATAGCAGCCTGCAAAGGAGCTAAGAATTCGAGAATTTGGTGTCCTGGAAATGTGATGTATTTGTTCAAATTGTGTTTTTTTATGGTTGGTGCAGTGTAGTGTATGTAAATTAAATCTTAAAATAAAATAAAAGTGTTAAAAATAAAAATCTTTTCTTTATTAACGAAATTAAAAAAAAAATTAGTCCCCATTGACAATTTATATTTTTTTACCAGTTATTTCCAACTATTTTCAACGATTTCACAAATTTAACTAATATGCTGTTGCCTGTAACTGGAAATTCAGTTAAATTCAAAATTATTTTTAAAATTAGTTACCATCAACCGAGTGAAAACAACTGGGGCTCAGTTAGGTGTATTTCAACTGGGACTTAGTTAAATTTTTAGTAGCCAGTAACTGGGAAATTTTTTGGGTGTATAAAATAATTGAATTGAAATTTCAAATTGGTTTTCAGTTTATTGAAAAAGCTAAAGTCCAAAATCATTGTAGCAAATCAATAAAAAAAGGTTTTTTAAATATTTTTCGTTTGAATGTGTGTTAGTAAAAAAATTAGAATTCTGTATTTTTCAGAAACAGGAAATATACAAAAAAAAAAAAAAAACTTTATTAAACTGCTTAAATAAACTTACTAGAAATTTTCGGCCACTCAAAGGAATTGTTCCCTCTGGTATCATATACTCAATTCAGGTATTGTGATGTGTTTATTTTATTGTACCAATGAATGAAATTGGGTTACTACAGTAAAAAATGGTTTTATTATCATGGTACAGCAAAAATTGTTTATACTTATTTATAATAACAATAGTTTTTAGAAGGAGATTAATACACTATATCATAGAACAGGTTCTCGAACTCAGAACCTTTTAGATGTTGGTCTCTAATTCCAAATCTGCCATCCATTTTTTTCTAGAAATTTTAGTTTTCGAGATATTCGCTGTTAACAAGTCGAAACTAGATATGGTGACTTTTAAATCACACTCACTCACTCACTCACTCACTCACGCTCTCGACAAAAATTCCCCAATCACGCACACTAACTATTCACCGAATTCTCGCTACTCACACTTACTCACAATCACGTGAGTAAATGTAAGACAACTAATACTCACATGCACTTACACAAACTTTACTCACACCCAAAAAACTCCTATTTTTTAAAAAAAAAAAAAAAATCTAACAAAATTTTTAAAGTTAAAATACTCCTTTCTTCTCACGGTATTTATTTACAAGTTCATTTTGTTCAACTTTGTGCACTAAAGTATAATAATTTTATCATTATTTAAATTATTTTTTCATCCATGCCCTCAATAGAGGGCTGCCCTGGGTCCAAGTTCAGGACTTTGAACTTCTGGGAACATCTACAAATATGCGTTTTCATAGGTTGGTTTAGTTCTTCAAGGGGGAACTTTTTTCCCCTTGGTCGGATTTTGCCGATTTTTAAATTTAACCTTCCCAGACCAGGGTTGCAAAATGAAAACATCAAAATTGTTCCAACGAGCTCCTAAAATTGTACTTTTTGGACCCCAATGGTACCAACATTTTTTTTTAATTTTTTATTATTAAAGGACCGAAAAAACATTCCCAGATGAAATTTGTGCTAAACTGGAAGTAGCTTTTGGAATGGAATTAAGACTCAAAGAGCGCATCCAACCGCCTGCGTTATTTAATGATTCCTGTGGGCGATGTCACAGTTGAGAGCACTATTTGGTAGCACTGAAAGGATGCTATGTATCTTCTCAGCGCTGATTAAAGCATTCTTTCGTGTCATTCTTTCGTTATAATATCCAAAATTTTATAAAAAAATTTTCAATTTTAAAAAATACATTTCAGAATACATATAATTTTTGAAAAAATTACGCTTTGCCATATAGCCAGGGCTGGCAGCTATCCGAAATATTGGTCCTTTAAGTATACCGATGGACGCAGAATCACTTCTTGAGTCAATTTTGCTATGATTGCTCGTTCCTCTGTCGGTCCATGTACTTACTTAGTGTCCAATGGATACTGTCCATACAAACGTCCTCCCGACAGGGGCGTATCCAGGATTTTATTTCGGTGGGGGCCCAACATTTTTTTGATTTTTTTTACAAAAAATTGACATAATAGCATATGAATAGTTCATGCGAATAAGGACGAATATACCATTTGAATAATTTTACAAATGGTGATAAAATGCAAATTTTTTTGCATTAACAGATTAATGCATTATGCAAAAATGTTGAAAAAAATATTAGTTTTTAATCGTTTCTTGCGTTTTTATCGTCATTTGTAAAATTATACAAATGGTCTATTCGTCCTTATTCGCATGAACTGTTCATATGTTGAAGAATTTTTCTCGATCTTTGCCTTAAACTGAATGTCGCACACACAGGGAAAAAATTATTTGGAACTCAGTCGAAACTCCTCAAATTTGGTTTCAGCATATAAGGTTTAGTTACAACTACTTAAATTTAATTATCATGATTTTAAAACTAACTTTTAAACCAAAAATCTGAACAAATTACCAACAAACAATCACATTTTGAAAAAATATTAGTTGCATTTATCAATTTAAAAAAAAAATAAGTTCAAAAACATTTATAATTGTCCGAACCATTCATTTATATTTTGTTTTTTAATGCAATAAATTTTTAGTAACAATCACAGAATATAAGTTCAGTTATATTAAAAATCAGTTACAGCAACTGTTACGTGGTATAAATTGTTTCAAATTTTGAAAAATTCAAAATATCTAAGAACTTTTAAGTATTGGTAAACACAATCATTTTTTAATTTTGTGAAAAAGTTACTGCAACTAATTGTATGTTGCTTATACAAAAACTTAGTTAAATTATTAAAACGTCATCAAAAAAAACAAAATAGTTTTCCAGCTAATATTTTTTTAAAAAATATTTTCTATAAAGATGAACCAAAACATGAATTAAATATGCTGTTACCAAAAAGGAAAATAAACCACAAAACGTAAGTATGTTTAAATCTGTGCAAAAAACATGTGCAAGTACTTTTTTTTTAATAAAGATTGGTTTCATTTGCAGAAAAAAATTACCACTTAAGATTCAAACAAGAAATTTGGATCCATGCTTCCTGCGGATTAACCAACTTATCAACATTCAAACTTTGAAGGCACATATAAATCTCTATTGAAGAGCTGTATTGCGACGATTTTTAAGAGGTAACATATTTGCATAAAAAATTGTGTGCCATATTAGAATTTTCTACACACAAGATATCGCTGAATATCAGAATTTTTCTATTGCAAAATGTCTGAGAGTCTAAGACCTTTTTTATATGAAAAATTCAAAGATTCTGATATTTTTTTACCATAGCGAAATTCATAAATTCTGAGACTTCTTCTATAGATAAAATATCTCAGAATCTCAGGCTTTCTATAGGAAAAATGCCTCAGAATATGAAAATTATTTTATAGGAAAAATTTCTCAGAATCTGTGACTTTTCCCATTGGAAAAATCTCTCAGAATCAGAGACTTTTTCTTTAGGAAAAGTTTCTCAGAATCGGGGAATCAGATACTTTCTCTTTAGGAAAAATATCTTAGAATCAGAGACATTTTCTTTAGGAAAAACATATCAGAATCTGTGACTTTTTCTATAGTAAAATATCTCAGAATCTGAGATTTTTTTATAGAAAAAATGTCTCGAATCTGAGACTTTTTTTATAGAAAAAATGTCTCAGAATCTGAGACTTTTTTTATAGAAAAAATGTCTCAGAATCTGAGACTTTTTTTATAGAAAAAATGTCTCAGAATCTGAGACTTTTTTTATAGAAAAAATGTCTCAGAATCTGAGACTTTTTTTATAGAAAAAATGTCTCAGAATCTGAGACTTTTTTTATAGAAAAAATGTCTCAGAATCTGAGACTTTTTTTATAGAAAAAATGTCTCAGAATCTGAGACTTTTTTTTATAGAAAAAATGTCTCAGAATCTGAGACTTTTTTTATAGAAAAAATGTCTCAGAATCTGAGACTTTTTTTATAGAAAAAATGTCTCAGAATCTGAGACTTTTTTTATAGAAAAAATGTCTCAGAATCTGAGACTTTTTTTATAGAAAAAATGTCTCAGAATCTGAGACTTTTTTTATAGAAAAAATGTCTCAGAATCTGAGACTTTTTTTATAGAAAAAATGTCTCAGAATCTGAGACTTTTTTTATAGAAAAAATGTCTCAGAATCTGAGACTTTTTTTATAGAAAAAATGTCTCAGAATCTGACACTTTTTTTATAGAAAAAATGTCTCAGAATCTGACACTTTTTTTATAGAAAAAATGTCTCAGAATCTGAGACTTTTTTTATAGAAAAAATGTCTCAGAATCTGAGACTTTTTTTATAGAAAAAATGTCTCAGAATCTGAGACTTTTTTTTATAGAAAAAATGTCTCAGAATCTGACACTTTTTTTATAGAAAAAATGTCTCAGAATCTGACACTTTTTTTATAGAAAAAATGTCTCAGAATCTGAGACTTTTTTTATAGAAAAAATGTCTCAGAATCTGAGACTTTTTTTATAGAAAAAATGTCTCAGAATCTGAGACTTTTTTTATAGAAAAAATGTTTTAGAATCTGAGACTTTTTTTATAGAAAAAATGTCTCGGAATCTGAGACTTTTTTTATAGAAAAAATGTCTCAGAATCTAAGACTTTTTTTATAGAAAAAATGTCTCAGAATCTGAGACTTTTTTTATAGAAAAAAATGTCTCAGAATCTGAGACTTTTTCTATAGAAAAAATGTCTCAGAATCTGAGACTTTTTCTATAGAAAAAATGTCTCAGAATCTGAGACTTTTTCTATAGAAAAAATGTCTCAGAATCTGAGACTTTTTCTATAGAAAAAATGTCTCAGAATCTGAGACTTTTTCTATAGAAAAAATGTCTCAGAATCTGAGACTTTTTCTATAGAAAAAATTTCTCAGAATCTGAGACTTTTTCTATAGAAAAAATGTCTCAGAATCTGAGACTTTTTCTATAGAAAAAATGTCTCAGAATCTGAGACTTTTTCTATAGAAAAAATGTCTCAGAATCTGAGACTTTTTCTATAGAAAAAATGTCTCAGAATCTGAGACTTTTTCTATAGAAAAAATGTCTCAGAATCTGAGACTTTTTCTATAGAAAAAATGTCTCAGAATCTGAGACTTTTTCTATAGAAAAAATGTCTCAGAATCTGAGACTTTTTCTATAGAAAAAATGTCT
Organism: Pegoplata infirma; assembly: GCA_963921195.1. Lineage (NCBI taxonomy): Eukaryota > Metazoa > Arthropoda > Insecta > Diptera > Anthomyiidae > Pegoplata > Pegoplata infirma. Next base: position 184,496,777 of record OY992536.1, read on the forward strand.
CAGAATCTGAGACTTTTTCTATAGAAAAAATGTCTCAGAATCTGAGACTTTTTCTATAGAAAAAATGTCTCAGAATCTGAGACTTTTTCTATAGAAAAAATGTCTCAGAATCTGAGACTTTTTCTATAGAAAAAATGTCTCAGAATCTGAGACTTTTTTTATAGGAAAAATGTCTCAGAATCTGAGACTTTTTTATAGGAAAAATGTCTCAGAATCTGAGACTTTTTTTATAGGAAAAGTGTCTCAGAATCTGAGACTTTTTTTTATAGGAAAAATGTCTCAGAATCTGAGACTTTTTTTATAGGAAAAATGTCTCAGAATCTGAGACTTTTTTTTATAGGAAAAATGTCTCAGAATCTGAGACTTTTTTTTATAGGAAAAATGTCTCAGAATCTGAGACTTTTTTTATAGGAAAAATGTCTCAGTATCTGAGACTTTTTTTTATAGGAAAAATGTCCTAGAATCTGATACTTTTTCTATAGAAAAAATAACTCAGAATCTGAAAGTTTATCTCAAAATCTAAGGCATTTTTTCTATAGAAGGGTCTCCGATTCTGAGACATTTTTTATATAAAACGGTCTCAGATTCCGAGTACCTTGCTTTTTACAGAGAATTTTTTTTTCTACAGATTCTGAGAGGTTTTTTTTATAGAAAAAGGCTCAGATTTTGCACGTTTTTTCTATAGAAAAAATTTCAGATTTTGAGACGTTTTTTCTATAGAAAAATCCCAGATTGTCAGAGATTTTTCCTTCATAAGACGTCTCTCATTCTGATACGTTTTTTTCTTTAGAAACAGTCTCAGATTATGATACGGTTTTCTCTATTGAAAAAGTCTCCGATTCTGAAACGGGATTTCTATAAAAAAAGTCTCAGATTCTGAATCTGTTTTATAGAAAAAGTCTCAGATTCTGCGATGTCTCAGATTCTAAGACGATTTTGATATAGAATAATTCTCAGAATCTGACACGTTTTTCCTATAGAAAAAATCTCAGATTCTGAGTCTCTGATTCTAAGACATTTTTTCTATAGAAAGTTTTAGATTGTAAGATATTTTTGCTATAGAAAAATTCTCAGATTTTATACAAAAAGTCTCGGATTCTGGTACATATTTTCTATAGAAAAAGTCTTAGATTCGAAGAAATATTTTCTATAGAAAAAGTCTCAGCTGCTGAGACGCTTTTCGCAGATTCTGAGAATTTTTATAAAAAAAAATATGCTTAAAAATTGAATTAAATATCAACTTTTGTATATCTTCTTGTAAAATTACCTTATTTAATAAATATATTACAGAAAACCCTTTTTTTGTCTTTTTATTTTACGGTTGAAGGACCCCATTAATAAAATATTTTAGTCGTGGTGCTATTACTTATATCGGTCACAACAACCATTTTGATCTTTTAATTTTTCGTTGCTTCAACAGATATATTCAGTTGCTCTTACTGAAATTCGATATATATACCAATTAACTAAATCGAAAATATTAGTAATTACAACTGATAAAAGTGATAGTTGGCTGGACTACAACAATTTGGTTGGTTCTAAATTTGGTTGGCACAACGAATCCGTTTTCTGTGTGCACAATCAGATTCTTCATTTTTGTGTCAGTTTAAAACTGATAGGGAAAAAAATAAATTTTTTTAAATATTTTAAAATTTCTTGAGAGACTTAACCCTTTTTTAAAGTTTGAATTGTATCAGATGCTGACTAATTTTAGCAAAGAAGATTATCAGAATCTGATTTTTTTTTTTTCAAAGAAAAGTCTAACGGCCGTATTCAAAATAAAAAACGAGTTCCTAACATCGAGTGCCCATCTTTTTTAAATCAAGTTTTCTACAAGATGAAGCTTTTCAATCGATGTTATTATTCTTTTATCTTCATTTTAATGATAAAACGATTGACTTTCATTGAAAGCCTCACTTTCCCTTATTGAAAATTGCCTATAAAAAAATTAGACACTCGATGTTAGGCACTCGTTTTTCATTTTGAATACGCCCGTAAGATTCTATGACAATTTCCAGTTAAAACATTTTTTGTTATAGAAAAAGTCAAATCATATATCCAATGGAAAACGTTTCTCGGGAAAAAGTCACTTTAGAAAATGATTCTATAAACATATTCACAAAATACTTTTCCAAAAGAAAAGACTCCAATTGTAAGACATTTCCCCAGAATCTGAGATATTTCTGAAACATTCTACACAAAAAGTTTCAGATTCTAAGAAAATCTTCGCATTTTCTATAAGAAAAATAATTCAGATTCTGAGACCTTTTTAAACAGAAAACCGTATAAAAAAAGTCTTAGATTCTAACATCTTTTTCCTAAAGAAAGATTCTTAGACATTTTTCCTATAGAAAAAGTTTCAAACTCTGAGACATTTTTCCTATAGAAAAAATCTTAGATTCCTCGACATTTTTCCTATAGAAAATGTCTCAGATTCTCAGACATTTTTTCTGCCGAAAATTTTTTAGATTCTGAGACATTTTTCCTATCGAAAAAGTCTCAGATGCTTAAACACTTTTCCTATAGAAAAAGTCTCAAATTTTTAGACATTTTCCTATAGAACAAGTCTCAGATTCTGAGACATTTCGCCTATAGGAAATTGTCAGATTCTGAAACATTTTTCATATAGAAAACGCCTCAGATTCTGAGACATTTTTCCTAAAGAAAAAGTCTCAGATTCTAAAATATTTTTCCTATAGAAAAATACTCAGATTCTAAGACATTATTCTTATAGAAAAGGATATTTTTACAATGGAAAAAGTTTCAGATTTTGAGCATTTTTCTATACAAAAAGTCTCAGCTTGTGTCTCTGAGACATTTTTCACATATACATACACAAGATCTTTGATTTTGAGATAATTTTCCTTAAGAAAAATTCGTTGATTCCGAGACAATTTTCGTAAAAAAAGTATAAGACTCTGAGACATTTTTCTAGATTGTAAGAAAAATTCAGAGAAATTATTCTTATAGAAAGTTTTCAGAATCAAAAACATTTTTCATATAGAAAAGCCTCAGACTCTAAGAATTTTTTTTATAGAAAAAATCTCAGATTTTGAGACATTTTTCAGATTCAGAAAAATTATTCCTATAGAAAGTTTTCAGATTCTAAAAAATTGTTCAGCCTTAGATTCTGAGAATTTTTTATAGAAAAAGTCTCAGATTCTGAAACATTTTTCCTTTAGAAAAAGTCTTAGATTCTGAGAAAAAGGCCAATATTTTAAGAAATTATTCCTATAGAAAAAGTCTTAGATTTTTAGACATTTTCTTATCGAAAGTTTTAGATTCTGAGACATTTTTTTAAGAAATAGTCTCGTTCTGAGACATTTTTCTAAAAGACAAAGTCGTATTTGAAGATTTGACTTCATTTTACTTACAATTAGGTCCATTTTTTGTGTACATAAAACTTCAGGTTTTAAGATACTTTTTCATTAGAATCTTAAGTTGAAAAGTTTCAAATGCTAAGAAAAAATTTTCAGATTTTGAAATTTTTTAACAGAGAAATTTTTAGTTTCAAAACATTTTTCTTCCAAAAATTTTAGATTCTTAATGTTTTTGGATTTTTTAAGAAGTTTTTTAATATTGTACTTGTAATTTGATGCCAAATCCTGAAATTTGTGAAATCATTTCGGGGTGGGCCCGGGGGCCCTATATACGCCACTGCCTCCCGATATTTTCTTAAATCTGTCTATTGGCATTCTTATATGCATATTTAACTCAAATTTTGTTTGTTTGTATATGTAAACCAATTTTAGATCTGGCCAAACACGGATCCAATCGGAAATGATACAAAAGTTGAGTTGCCACCGTGAATCGTTTAAACTAGGGAAATTCCACCAAAAAAAGGGATAAACTGAGAAAAGTCTTAAATTGTACCAAATAAGTCATTGGTATAGCATTGTACTTTTGGGCTTCGAATTGTACTAAAAAAAGTATAATTGTACCAACTTTTGCAACCCTGGCCCAGACCATAACACATATGAGGTATTCCACACTAAATGTCCCGCTACAGAAAATCGTGTGTCCCTTGAATTTCTGATTAGGTTGTATGTATATCGCTATATGGAACTATAAAATTGCGATTTGGTTTTTCAATTTTTCAAAAACTGGGCTTAGCAGGCGTGGTCAAATATTGGAAAAATTTGTGTCGAGCTGTCTTGATTAAATATTTATCAAATTAAAAACGGAATGCACCACAATCTCAAAAACTTTTTTGTATAGTTTTGTTTGGGCTATCGATTAATTTTTTTTGGAAAATTTTCAAAACCCGTTCTGAAATTTTACATATAAAAAAAGCCAATTTATCAAAAATCCGGCCCCTTTTAAAAAAAAAATAATGTTTAGAAGTTCGTCGATGCACACAAAAAAAATCTGACTTTTGTTTTTCGTTTTTTTTTCGAGAATATCGCATTTGAATTTTTAATTAGAGTTGTCAAAACCGATATCCGAAATATTCGGAAAATCGATTTTTTTTATATATTTCCGGTTTTTGAAAACCTGTTTTTTAAAAAGGCCACACAGAAAAAAATATGGGGAAAAACAATTTGAGTAATCACTTGTTTAAATTTAAAAAAAGTTTTGAGTAATTTTTTAATTGACGCAATTAAAAATTTACTCAAAAATTTAAAAACAAATTGAGTAAATAATTTAATAAGAATTTAATAGCTTTTTTAATTTTTTTTTGGAGTTTTCTTAGTTTTTTTAATTCTCGTTTAGTTTATAGTTTTTTGTATATATACATGAAAGTTTGTAATCATATTTATAAAATTTTTTTATGTCTTTAAGACAAAAATATATTTGGTAAAGTTTGAAAAAACATGTTTTTTTTCTTTGTAAAAAAATATGAAATTTTTTTAAACTTTGTTTTTTTTTAGAGTAGAAACAGAATAAGCCCGGCACGACTTTTCCATACGGTTTGGCAGATTAAACCGGTGGCCGGCGCCGATGTGAAATAAAACTTGTTCTGTTTTTAAAAGGTGGTGCTTCTTGTTCTGTTCCTGCACTTAATAGTGTCAATTAAAAATTTACTCAAATTTTTTTGGCAAACATTTAATAAATTTTTATTAAAAATTTACTCAATACTATTAAATCGTTTACTGGTGGAAAATTGAGTAATTTTTTACTCAATAGTATTAAAAATTTACTCAATTTTTTTTTTTATTTCTTTCTGTGCAGTTTTCGAAGTATTCGAGAAACAGATTTTTTTTCTCGAATAATCGATTTTTTTTATATTTAAGAGAATTTAAAATCCTGAATTGAGAGGATTTTGACCAGATACTACATAGATAAATTATCTAAAAGATCTTCCAAATTAGATCTGCTTTACAAGGCATTACTGAAAAGTAATGGGCATATGATACTTGCTTTTTTCAAGTAACTAGTTGCTAACTTTATTAGTGCCTTCTATGAAAATTTCTATAGCTGTAACCAAAAACTTGTAACTTGAAAAAAAGCAAGTATCATACACCCCTAACCCAACCTCAACGATTAGTGACGTGTTTTTTCAGTATCATCCACTAACAAGGAAGGTCTTTTAGAGGGCACCCACTGATTGTTCTGAAACTTGCATATGGGAATGAGGGGAGCAAAATAAAAGTTCCCTATTTTTTAGCTGCTCAATCTCAAATGTAAAAAAGGGTTGCCACCTTATAAAAAAATTAGGTCTTTCGGGAAAATCCCATAAAAGCCGAACTAGCAGGAATTTCGCCAAACGCAAAAATTGGGGTCAGCTAAATTTTAATAGAGATTATTATATATCATTTTGGCGGTTACACACCTCGCCATATAAACTACCCCAACGATTTTACATTTTTGAAGATAAAGACTTAAAAAGCCGGATTCGGAAACTATCTATACACCATTGGATAGGCCTTCAAATAACCTTTCGAACTGTATAAAATGTAGTGTTTCCAATTATTCGACCCTGCCGGTTAACCGGTTAGGGCATTATTCGAAAATTGACGAAAATTGGTTAATCGGTTATTCGGGTCGATTAATCGGAAAAAGTGGCGATTAATCGATTAATCGTCGAAAACAATGAAAAATTTATTTCAAACGATTTTTTTAAAGTAATGTAACAAAAAATGAAAGTATTTTAAGTAAAATTGCATTATCAGTCTTTATACACACACACAAAAAATGAGAATGAGATTCAATTACTATTTTAATTGTTTTTGCACCTATCACGAAAGTAATAGTATTAATTACTAAAATTTGTAAAAGTTTAATATCGCAAAAGTGCATTTATTCTCAGTTCACGGAAATTTTTGAAATATATTAAAAATTTTTATCATATCAATTAAAAAAATTATTAAAAGCAAAATCGAACTTTTTAAAATTTTTAATTTTTTTTTCTTTAAAATTTTTAATTAACTTTTTTTCTTTAAAATTTTTTGAGTGCAGTTTTTAAAGAGGAAAAACAAAACGTAACTAATTGAAATTTTCTAAATTTTAGTCGAAATTTCGGAGTTTCAATTGGCTTTTCTAAATTTCAATTGGTATTTCTTAATTTCAATTGGGATTTTAAAATTTTAATTGTGCTTTCAGAATTTAGTTGGTGTCTTCTAAATATTAATTTTGATTTATATAATTTGATTTCACTTTTCTAAATTTCAATTGAGATTTCTGAATTTTATTAGCTCTTCAGAAACTGAATTATCGTTTCTGAATTTCATTTAGAATTTTTAAATTTCAATTTTGCTTTTCTAAATTTCAATTGAGATTTCTTAATTTCAGTAGGCTTCTGTAAATTTCAATTTTGTGAAATTGGGAGTATTAGTATTTCTAAATTTCAATAAGCTTTTCTGAATTTGGAATTAGATTTCTGAATTTCACTTGGGGTTTTTGAATTTGAATTAGCTTTTCTGAATTTCAATTGGGATTTTCTGAATTTTAATTGAGATTTTTAATATGGCGTTTGAAAACTTAAATTAGGGTTTCTGAGTTTTAAATGATGTCTTCTAAATTTTTATTTTGCTTTTCTTAACTGTTAATTGCTGGTTTCTGAATATTTTTTTCTGTGGTTTTGACTTTTTTCGGAAGTGTTTGTAAAAAAGAGGAAGTGTTTCAAACAAATTATAGTAGATTATAGAGATAATAATATTAACCGGTTAATCGAACCATTTTAACCGATTAATCGGGTCTAATAATTACTTGCGTTTTAAATTATTTGTTTCGACATTAACCGAAATAGAGGCGATTAATCGAGGAATCGGTTAATCGATTAACCGAATTGGAAACACTAATAAAATGTTCATATAGTTTGTAACGTGACGTTACAAATAATAGTATACTTATTTAAATATAAGAAAGTACTTTTTCCTATACCGGTGACCAACTACTTTTCCCTTTACCTAATATCATTAAACTACCAGACAAATAGCATTGAGAAGTAATTCTCATTTAGTTGATAAAACGGATCACATATAATGTCAAAGTTGTATCAACCAAATCAACGAGAAACCAGTTGGAGTTCGTGTATACTTCGTAGAATATACGAAGTATAACCGTAAGCCGACCAGATTCTTGTTCGCAATTTCGACTTAAGTCGAAGTTGGTATGTAGTTACTAGTTTGTACCGTATTTCCAGTAAATATTTTCCGAACCGTATTTATCCAGTATACCTCGTTTATATTTCCCGAAACCTGACTTGTAAAGTACTTTTTGTTAATATTTCCCGAACCTGATTTATCCAGTTTTTCCTGTTTCCCGAACCTGATTTATCCAGTATGTTCTGTTAATATTTCCCGAACCCGTATTTCCAGTTAATATTTCTCCGAACCTGAATTATCCAGTATTCCCTGTTAGTAGTACCCGAACCGTATCCTACCCGTTTATATACGAAATCTCTCGTTTATTTCGTATTTAGTTTATATACGAAGTCTTTTGATTACTTCATTATTTAGTTTATATACGAAGTCTTTTGATTACTTCGTTACTATTTTATATACGAAATCTTTTGCTTATTTCGTTCGTAGTTTATTTACGAAGTCTTTTGATTACTTCGTTAATAGTTTGTTTACGAAATCCTTTGATTAATTCGTTTGTAGTTTATATACGAAATCTTTTGCTTATTTCGTTCGTAGTTTATTTACGAAGTCTTTTGATTGCTTCGTTAATAGTTTGTTTACGAAATCCTTTGATTATTTCGTTTGTAGTTTATATACGAAATCTTTTGCTTATTTCGTTCGTAGTTTATTTACGAAGTCTTTTGATTACTTCGTTAATAGTTTGTTTACGAAATCCTTTGATTATTTCGTTTGTAGTTTATAACGAAATCTTTTGTTTATTTCGTTTGTAGTTTATTTACGAAGTCTTCTGATTACTTCGTTAATAGTTTGTATACGAAATCCTTTGTTTATTTCGTTTGTAGTTTATAACGAAATCTTTTGCTTATTTCGTTTGTAGTTTTGACACGAAATCTTTTGCATATTTCGTTCGTAGTTTATTCACGAAGTCTTTTGATTACTTCGTTAATAGTTTGTATACGAAATCCTTTGTTTATTTCGTTTGTAGTTTATAACGAAATCTTTTGCTTATTTCGTTCGTAGTTTATTCACGAAGCCTTTTGATTACTTCGTTAATAGTTTGTATACGAAATCCTTTGTTTATTTCGTTTGTAGTTTATAACGAAATCTTTTGCTTATTTCGTTTGTAGTTTTGACACGAAATCTTTTGCATATTTCGTTCGTAGTTTTTTTCACGAAGTCTTTTGATTACTTCGTTACTATTTTATATACGAAATCTTTTGCTTATTTCGTTCGTAGTTTATTTACGAAGTCTTTTGATTACTTCGTTAATAGTTTGTTTACGAAATCCTTTGATTATTTCGTTTGTAGTTTGTATACGAAATCTTTTGCTTATTTCGTTCGTAGTTTATTTACGAAGTCTTTTGATTACTTCGTTAATAGTTTGTTTACGAAATCCTTTGATTATTTCGTTTGTAGTTTATAACGAAATCTTTTGTTTATTTCGTTTGTAGTTTATTTACGAAGTCTTCTGATTACTTCGTTAATAGTTTGTATACGAAATCCTTTGTTTATTTCGTTTGTAGTTTATAACGAAATCTTTTGCTTATTTCGTTTGTAGTTTTGACACGAAATCTTTTGCATATTTCGTTCGTAGTTTATTTACGAAGTCTTTTGATTACTTCGTTAATAGTTTTTATACGAAATCCTTTGTTTATTTCGTTTGTAATTTATAACGAAGTCTTTTGCTTATTTCGTTCGTAGTTTATTCACGAAGTCTTTTGATTACTTCGTTAATAGTTTGTATACGAAATCCTTTGTTTATTTCGTTTGTAGTTTATAACGAAATCTTTTGCTTATTTCGTTCGTAGTTTATTCAAGAAGTCTTTTTGATTACTTCGTTAGTATTTTGTATACGAAATCTTTTGCTTATTTCGTTCGAAGTTTATTCACGAAGTCTTTTGATTACTTCTTTACTATTTTATATACGAAATCTTTTGCTTATTTCGTTCGTAGTTTATTTACGAAGTCTTTTGATTACTTCGTTAATATTTTATTTACGAAATCCTTTGTTAGACACGAAATCTTTGGCTTATTTCGTTCGTAGTTTATTTACGAAGTCTTTTGATTACTTCGTTAATAGTTACATACGAAATCCTTTGTTTATTTCGTTTGTAGTTTAGACTCGAAATCTTTTGCTTATTTCGTTCGAAGTCTTTTGATTACTTCGTTAATAGTTTGTATACGAAATCCTTTGTTTATTTCGTTTGTAGTTTAGACACGAAATCTTTTGCTTAGTTCGTTCTTAGTTTATTTACGAAGTCTTTTGATTACTTCGTTAATATTTGGTATACGAAATCTTTTGTTTATTTCGTTTGTAGTTTATAACGAAATCTTTTGCTTATTTCGTTCGTAGTTTATTTACGAAGTCACTTAATTACTTCGTTAATATTTTCTTACATCCAAACCTTTTCCTCTTGTTAAATGTCCTCCTAAATACATTGTGTGTACTACGTAAGATCGCTCTTCATAGCCCTCTTACTGATTCAAAGGAAGCAAACCTTTGCCGATCCTGGACAAACTAAGTTTACCCCAGCTGGAAAATAAAATTGCATCACAAGTTTCTTTTGAAGAAATGTGAAAAATCATCAAAAATCGAAAAAACCCGTTTTTCCCCCTCCCCTTTGACCTACCAAATATGAGATTGGGCAGCTAAGAAAAAACAGGTAACTCCTATTTTCCTCGCTTGATTCCCATATATAAGTTTCAGGAGAATCGGAGGGTGCCCTGTGAAAGACCTTCCTTGTAAGTTTGAAATGGGTCATTGGGGTACACCTTGGTCTTCGCTGTAAATGCTTTCAAGTTCATTTATAATACTTTTGGCGCTATAGTAACACAATTTTATTATTATTAAAACTATTTTTATTTATACACACCCACAAAAGGGGACGATCCGAAAAAAAATAATTTTTTTAATCCCCTGGGTCCAAGTGATAGATGTTGAACTTCTTCTACCATAATGTTTCTATTGTATTACAAAAATACACAAAAACATGGTAAAAGGTGTCGTGTTTCAGAGATTGGTTTAGTTTTTCAAGGTTGAACTTTTTCCCCTTCTCCGATTTTGTCCATTTACGAACGTAGCCGGCCTATGACCATGAGACATATTTGTGCCAAATTTCATGGGTCTAGCTTTTTTATTTTGGACTAAATCATGTTTTATACAGACGGACATGATTGTTTTGTTTTCCTTTTTCTATTGTTTTGTTTTACTTTTTTATTAAATAATTAAAAAAAAAAAACGACAAACCGATTATTTGAAACCGGTTTTTAGATACAAAACCGAAAAACCGAAATTTTTAAAAGGCGGTTTTTCGAAGTATTCGAAAACCGGTTTTGAGTTGTCAAATGACAACTCTAATTTTTAATTTCATAACAATTTTTGTAATTTTCTTGTATTTTTTTTTTGTTTCAACATTGCGGATGAGTATTAAATATTTGCATAAATATTACTCATACGCTATGTTAAAACAAGCAAAGAACTAAATTGTTATGAAATTCAAAATTCAAATGCAATTTTATCGAAATGTATTGGACCGATAGCAGTGAAATTTATACCGGTAATAGCTAACGTAATTTCGAACATGTCCATTAGGCGCGCCTCCAGGGGCCCACCTTTTGCATATAAATGTTTTTAAAGCTTACCAACTTGTTGTTTATTAGCCGATTTGAATGAAATTTGGATTTTTTAAAGCGATACTAAATACCTAAAAAAAACATGCTTGATGTAGTTGTTATCTCTTTTACCTTCCAAATAATAGCTATTTGAATGGGGAAAATTTTATTTTTTTTTCAATCCTGGTCCAGTTTTTCAAGAATAGGTTGGTAACCTAAAGTCTGATTTTTGTTAGCTTGATAAATTTGTGATATTTTTAAACCATAACGAATAAAATATCTCTTTTGGTTAAAAAGTTACACTATTTTAAACTTAAAAAAAAAATCAAAAAAAAAATTTTTGATTTTTTGACCAAAAAGTCGCAACACTCTTTCAAAACATGTAAATTTTTTCGATTAAAAATTCATTACAATATGCTCAAAAACAAAAATTTTATTGCATATTGGGGGTGGGATAGTGCACCAGTTTTCGATTTCGACACGCTAGAACCGCTTATTTTGTGAGGTTCGTAAAAGAAATGCATGAGCCAAAAAATGGGGCAGATCGGATAGGATCTAGGGGTGGCTCATCGTGGTCAAAGTTGGGCGTAAAAGGAAAAAATCCACAAAATGCTCTACAGTTCTCCTTGTTTTGACCCTAGAGGGGTCAAATGAGAGACTAGTTTTCCCCCCCACTAGTTTTCCCCCCCAAACACTTTTGCGAAACGAATCTAAGCCCTATCTCGGATCCCTAAGGGGGCTCCCATACAAAGGTTCAATTTTTAAATATATTTGCTTCTACTTCTCTAGTTGTCATAGAAGTGACTCTAGAGGAATCAAATGTGTGACCGACTTCCAATTTTTTTCAACCCAACATTTTCTTAGAACATACCTAACCTCTACCTTCAACCCTTAGGGTGGTCCCCATACATTTTTTTTGTTTTTTTTTTTTAATTTTATTTATTAAATCAGCTCCTACCGGTCCAATGGTGCCTCCTTTAGGGGTCATTAGCTAGACCGATCCCCATTTTTTTTAGCCCCCAACATTTATTCTGAACATAACCAATTTCCTATCTCCAATTCCTAAAGGGTCTTCAACACAAAATGACATTTTTATGTTTGCAAAATTTTAATAACTAAAGATTTAGTAAAAATACTGATTTTAGTAAAAAAATCCTCCAAACAAAATTGTAATTTAAAAAAAAAAAAAGTTAAAAGTTGAAGAACCGCTCTGTAAATGTTTGCTGGGAGTTGCAAATACAGTTTGTTTTGTCCAATACACCAACATTATTGTTCCATTGTTAAACAGGTATGATTATTACTTATGTGTCCATTCATGCATCCTCCATACAATGGTCTAACTTCATATACATATACTAAAGTGTACCATACTTCAATTCCCTTATGCAATAATATAAAATTTATGTGAACATGTTTACTACGTGATCTTAAGAATTTAATTTTATTTAGTTAAAATTCAAGAAAAACATTTGGAATTTAAATTTTTTGTTTCATACTTATTTTGGTAATTTTGATAAAAAAAATAAACTGAAAAACTATTTATAGATATAAAACTTAAAAGAAAAAAAAATAATGTAGTCCAATACCGTCCATATAATACCCTACACCACGCTCAAAATAATAACTCTGTAAAATACTCTGTAAAAAGACTGTAATCTCAATTCAACAGATATTCGAAAGAGTTTTCTGTTAAAATACAGATTTAAATAAAATACTTTGTATTTTTTTGTGACAAAAAAAAACAAAGTTTCATGTGTTATATTACTTTTAACTTTGTAATCTTAAGTTTTACAGATAATTAACAGAGTTTTCTGCTAAAATACAGATTTAAATTTACAGAGTTTATTTCTTGAAAATGTTGGTTGCATCAAATGCATTTTACAAAAATATATGTAAATTTATAGAGTTTTCTTTGCTAAATGGTGTTTTACTTAAAAAATATTTTGCTAGAAACTCTGTAAATTAACAGTTTTTTGTCAAAATGATTTTACAGAGTTTTATAGTAAAATTACCAAGAAATTTTGCTAGTTGGAAAAGAATGGTGTTCTCTGTTAAATTAGCAGAGTTTTTCTGTAATTTAACAGAGTTATTATTTTGAGCTCTAAAATCGGTATAAGTTGCGAGTTATGAGCAAAATCCACTAAATTATAAAAAAAACTAAATTACCAATTTTATGAATATGCTCAAAACAAAATATTTTTTGTTAAACATTTTCCACAATGTATTCAGATAATAAATATAAAATTTTTGTGATTCCGGTAATCCATATAAATTTGGCAACAAATATTATTTTTGAATTCTAGAAATTTTTCAAATCTCCAAAATTATTTTTTTTTTTTTTAATTTTCTCAAACAAAATTGCAGAAAACTTAAATTTTGATACATTTTGTAATGTTGTTACGTTTGATTTTTTTTTGCTAATAAAATGTTAAAACAAATGTAATTAATATTGTTTGTTTACTTAAGTATCAATTTTATCTAAAATTGCAAAAAAAAAGATGTAATTTAGAAAAATGCCAAATGTCGACCCTAATAGATAGCCGTAGGCTAGTTGGTAGCGTGCTAGCCTTTCAACGTGGGGGTCGTGGGTTCGATTCCCACCAGAACCCTTGGTTTTTTTCGCTACAACGAGACGACGGTCATTGTTACCAGTTCTCGGTTAGGTGGAATTTATTAAAAATGAGTTGTAAATAAATATAAAGAATAAATAAAAATAATTGATCATGTGATCAAAACTATTATTATTATATTAGATAGCCCTATTTGGAACTTAAAAAATTGCGATTTTGGTTTTTAAATTTTTCAAAAACTGGGCTTAGGAGGCGTGGTCAAATATTGGAAAAATGGTTAAATTTGTGTCGCGTTGCCTTGTATTTTCTTTTTTCAACACTGCGGATGAGTATTAAATATTTGCATAAATATAACTCATACGCTTTGTTAAAACAAGAAAAAACAAGCAAATTACAAAATTGTTATGAAATTTAAAATGTGATTTTCTTGAAAAAAAAAACTAAAAATAAATGTTGGAATTTTTTTGCGTGGATCGAGAAACATTTAAACTTAAAAAAAAAAAATTGTCCGGATTTTTGATAAATTTACTTTTTAAAAAATGGTAAATTTCAAAACGGGTTCTGAAAATTTTCAAAAAAAAAAAAATGTTTAATCGATAGCCCACAAAAAACTATATAAGAACGTAAATTTTTGAGATTGTGGTGCATTCCGTTTTAATTTGATAAATATTTAAACAAGGCAACTCGGCACAAATTTAAGTATTTTTTTTTGAAAAATTGAAAACCCAAAAACGCAATTTTCTTAGTTCCATATAAGGCTATCCATAGAAACTATTCAAAAATTTACGCTACACATGTTTTTTCGTTGGTTAATTGGTGTTGAATGCCTCATATATATGTATCCATATATTTTTATTTTTACCGGGAATTTAAAAATTAAAACTGAATTTTTTAAAATATTTTCTTTTTAAGACTTTTAGTGTCTATAAATTAAATTTTATATTAAATTCAACTGAAAAATAAAACAACCCAAGTAAAAAAGTTCCTATATAGTTGTATATAATTTTATAAACATCATATATGATTAAACTAGCATACCATCCCGGTACTTCGTTACCGGTTGTATTGAATACCGAATAATAGAAGGAATCAGAATTACTCTACCGATTTCAAGAAAATTCCCCTACGTAGTTTTTGTTTTATGTACTTGTGCACGTTTAAGTCTTTCATAAAATAATATTTCAATGAATAATTTAAACAATAAAATTTGAATATTTTTCGAGCCCTTATATCGGGACTTTGGATTTTGAGTGAATAAATACTTCAGTCAATAAAGAAATTGGAATTAAAAAAAGTTTGAGTGAAAAAACATATAGAGAGAAAAAATATGGAGTAAAAAAAGTTAAATACGAAAAATTTGAGTAAAAGCTATCATTCCATATTGTTCCCTGCTCTATTCCACTTCGTTCCCCGTTCTAAAATTTTAAATTTTAAAATATGTCCCTCTCTTGGGTGTTATTTTTGGGGCTTTTAGTTTAATAGTTATTTTGATAGGTAAAAATAACCATTTGCCCACGTTTCCGCTTAAAATTAAATTTTCCAGAAGCTGGTTTTTGTGCTAGGTTATCCTTTATTTAAAATATCAAGTTTCTGAACCATTATTTCAAGAAATATAAGAATAACCAATAAAAAATAATAAAAAAAAATTACCAAAACTACACTTTCTTACTCCCGTTAGAAACCGAATTTCCAAAAAGAACCTCTTTCAAATTTGTTTTCTTCACCAAAGGATCCTCTTTTCCATATTTTAATTTTCTAGGATCAATTTTTTAGCAAATATTAAAAGTACAAAAAGGATTTTACATTCCTAATTTTAAGTTTCTAGAACCATTACGTCATAGGTTACGTCATTTATAAAAAACGTTTTTAAAATTCCGATTCTTAGTGGGGTAAAATGGATAAAAAGGTGTATGTTCGGTACCTTTGATATTTTTGACGTAATGGTTCTAGAAACTTAATATTTGCTAAAAAAATGATCCTAGAAAATTGAAATATGGAAAAGAAGATCCTTTGGTGAAGAAAAAAAAATTTGAAAGATGTTCTTTTTGGAAACTCCGTTTCTATCCGGGGTAAGAAAGTGTAGTTTTGGAAATTTTTTTTGTTCCTATAATAATGAAAAAGCGTAATTTTTTTTTTTTTTATTTTTTTATTATAAGTACTTTTTTATAAAAAAAAGGTACTTTTTATAAAAGGTACTTTTTATAAAAGGTACTTTTTATAAAAGGTACTTTTTATAAAAGGTACTTTTTATAAAAGGTACTTTTTATAAAAGGTACTTTTTATAAAAGGTACTTTTTATAAAAGGTACTTTTTATAAAAGGTACTTTTTATAAAAGGTACTTTTTATTAAAAGTACTTTTTATAAAAGGTACTTTTTATAAAAGGTACTTTTTATAAAAGGTACTTTTTATAAAAGGTACTTTTTATAAAAGTTACTTTTTATAAAAGGTACTTTTTATAAAAGGTACTTTTTATAAAAGGTACTTTTTATAAAAAGTACTTTTTATAAAAGGTACTTTTATAAAAGGTACTTTTTATAAAAGGTACTTTTTATAAAAGGTACTTTTTATAAAAGGTACTTTTTATAAAAGGTACTTTTTATAAAAGGTACTTTTTATAAAAGGTACTTTTTATAAAAGGTACTTTTTATAAAAGGTAGTTTTTATAAAAGGTACTTTTTATAAAAGGTATTTTTTATAAAAGGTACTTTTTATAAAAGGTACTTTTTATAAAAGGTACTTTTTACAAATGGTACTTTTTATAAAAGGAACTTTTTATAAAAGGTACTTTTTATAAAAGGTACTTTTTATAAAAGGTACTTTTTATAAAAGGTACTTTTTATAAAAGGTACTTTTTATAAAAGGTATTTTTTATAAAAGGTACTTTTGATAAACGGTACAGAATTTTCAGAAAGTACTTGTTTCAGAATGTTTTATTTCACTAAAGGATCCTACATTCCAAATTTCAAGTTTGAATGACCATTATTTCAGTAAAAAAAAAAAGTACCAAAAGTACACTTTTTTACCCATTTTACCCCCGTAGAATCAACATTGGCAAAAACCCAGCCTTAGCGAATCTTTTTTCCGGGAAGTGAAACGACATTGCAAATTTCAAGTTTCTAGTACCATTATTTAAGGTAATATAAAATGTACCAAAAGAACAGATTTTTACCCTTTTTACCCCCTTAGAATCATCATTGGCAAAAATCCAGCTTTGGGGGATCTATATTCCGGGAGGTAAACATGCAGTCCAAATTTCAAGTCTCGGTGACAAATTTTTAAGGAAATATAAATAGTACCAAAAGTACAGATTTTTACCCATTTTACCCCCCTACAATCAACATTGGCAAAAATCCAGCCTTAGGTGATCTATATTCCGTGAGGTGAACATACAGTCCAAATTTCAAGTCTCTATGAGCATTATTTCGGGAGATATAAAAAGTACCAAAAGTACAGTTTTTTACCCTTTTTACCCCCTTAGAATCAACATTGGCAAAAATCCAGCCTTACTGGATCTATATTCCAGGATGTGAACATACAAACCAAATTTCAAGTCTCTATGACCATTATTTCAGGAGATATAAAATGTACCAAAAGTACAGTTTTTTACCCTTTTTACCCCTTTATAATCAACACTGGCTAAAATCCGGCCTTAGTGTATCTATGTTCCTGGAGGTGAATATACAGTCCAAATTTCAAGTCTCTATGACCATTATTTCAGGAGATATAAAAAGTACCAAAAGTACAGTTTTTTACCCTTTTTACCCCCTTAGAATCAACACTGGCAAAAATCCAGCCTTAGTGGATCTATATTCCGGGAGGTGAATCTACAGTTAAAATTTCAAGTCTCTAGCTTCAGCGGTTTGGGCTGGGCGATGATGAATCAGTCAATAAGTCAGTCAGTCAGTCAGTCAGCCACATTACTCTGTTATATATATAGATAGAATTATATAGAATTTGATGCGAAAAATGAGTCGATAAAACTATATAAAATTTGATCAATGCTTCATATATTTTGATAAATTTTTTATATAATTTTATGCGAAATTTTGACCCCTATTTTTATATAATAATAGCAAAATTATATAATTAGATATAATTATATAAAAATATATAAAATTGTATAAAACTGTATAAAACTATATAAAGTTACATAAAATTATATCAAGTTTTATATAAATCATAAAATTTTGTTTTAATTATATATAATTATATATAATTTTATGTAACTTTATATAGTTTTATACAGTTTTATACAATTTTATATATTTTTATATAATTATATCTAATTATATAATTTTGCTATTATTATATAAAAATAGGGGTCCAAATTTCGCATAAAATTATATAAAAAAATTTATCAAAATATATGAAACATTGATCAAATTTTATATAGTTTTATCGACTCATTTTTCGCATCAAATTCTATATAATTCTATTTAATCATATATGATGTTTATAAAATTATATACAACTATATAGGAACTTTTTTACTCGGGAACTTAAAATTTTCTGGTGTGACATAAACATTACTAATCGGAATTGCTTTATTTAATGTTCTATAAATAAAAAGTCAAATGTTTCCTTCAGTAATTTTATTTTATATTAAAGTGAACCTTTTTTTTATATTCAACAATGACCATTATTGTTGGATTTTGTGCGTATTAAAGTAATATTACTTTAATTACAGGAAAAAAGAAAATCTCTTTGATCCTCATGAAAAATAAAGAAAAAACGAAATTAAATAGTTTAAGGAACAAAAATGTACATGGATGCTTTCAATAGGCGTGTAAAGGAGGACACATGTATGGTATAAATTGTACATCACAATGTTAAAGAACACACTACAATGAAGCATGGTATTAACCCAGTTAACCCAGTTGGTCAAGTCTATATGACGCAGGGCCACGGTAAATTTATAAATACATACCGGGAACAGTTCGGACAAACAATTGTTGGCTCTTTTTCATTAAAACGTTGTTATATTAACAAATAATTTAATTATATTGATAAATTAATTTGTTGAATAAAAAACCAATTGTTTTCGTTGTCAATTTAACTAAATTGTTTGTTAATAAAACAAAGTTTTACGATACAATTTTTTTTTTCATAAAAAGCAATACTGTCGTTCATTTCGTTGTACGCTTACGCGATTGTGTCCCTGAACTATTCGTCAATGGAATCTTTTACACTATTGTCATTCAGCCGATTTAAAAAAATAATAATTCCTTTTATCCACAAATTTCATAAGCAGGGAAACCAAAAATATGCTGTATCATGTTTTTTCCTGTGCATTTTATTGATAAATGGACAAGGTATTTATCCGTTTCAGAAGTTTTTAGGAAATCTGGCATCGATTTGTTAGAGCATATTTTTGCATATTTTAGCCTTAAGAGCATATTTTTGCATATTTTAGGTTTAAGAGCATATTTTAGCATAAGAGCATATTTTTAGAGCATATTTTCAATTTTTAGATCATTTTTTCACTTTTTTGAGCATATTTTTACATTTTTAGAGCATTTTTTTTTCCCATTTTTAGAGCATTATTTTCCAATTTTTTTTACGACAACATTTATTTTTAAATTTTTTATCCAACAAGGATGTTTTTTTTTTCAACAATTACGGAATTGTGACGATTGATTCCCCTTTGGCATGTTCTTGCATCATATCGGTATATGAAACTATGTTTTCTTTAGATTCAGCAACTTGGTAGAAAATATTAAGGCAAATATTTTTGTAGAATATACACTCTAAAAAATATATGTAAAATCACTACAATAATGTTAGTAAATTTGTGTTTAAAATAACACACAACGTCTAAATTTACGCATGAAATGTTTAAATAATACATTTAGACACAAAAAACCGAAATTTAAACATTTTGTATAGTAATTTGTAAGTTTTTGAAAAAATTCATTTTATTATTACACATTTTGTGTTTGAAATCCAATAAAGAGAAACGTTTGGCGAATAGTCGAATAAAATTATCAATAAATAATGTTAAGCAAGCAACAGAGGAATAGTACATGGGACAACGAATGTAAATTAAGGAGAGTAGACCCAAAGCGTCAAATATAAAGAACTGCATCAACAAAAATAACAATATTTTTTTCAGAAATTAAATGCAAACGGCCAAAGAGGTAAACAATCTTTTTGTGTTTTGCCGAGAAATTCAAGTCTATCCCGATTTCATCTCAACAAGGATTTCTTGTTTTACATCTAAAGAGTTGAGACAAAATCTAGCAACACATCAAGATAAAAAAGTTGCCTTTATATATTTTAAAACAAATAAGTGTGTCTTATATGTTTCTCAAAATCGTAGATATTTTCTAAAGAAACGTGTCTCAGAATGCAAAACTTCTTCTAAAAGATCCATTTCATTTTTTTTGTACAAAAATGCTGTGTTTTTCAATAAGTGGATTTATTTTCGGATTAATCTTATTTAGTTTGAAATAAATAAATTAAAATTCCAAAACAAATTTGAAATATTTTTTTCCAAAATCTACGATAAATAAGCAATTATTATCCGAAAAAATAATAAAAAAATGTGGAAAATTAAAAAAGTTATAAATAAATCAAAATAAATCCAACTAAATTTTAGGATTTAATAAATCCGTTTTGGATTAATTTTGTTTTATTTATAACTTTTTTCATTTTCCAAATTTGTTCATTATTTTTTCGGATTATAATTGCAAATTTATTGTAGATTACGGAAAAAAATATTTCAAATTTGTTTTAGTATGTTAAAATATTTTTTTTAAGCAAAATAAGATTAATCAGAAAATAAATCCACTTATTGAAAAACACAGCAAAAGTTTAAGAATTTTTTTATAGAAAAAGTCTCAGAACCTGAAGTATTTGTTTTTGAAGGAGTCTGTTACCTTTTTTCTACCTGGAAATTCTCATAATCTGAGACATTTTTTCATTATAAAAAATCCCAGAATCTGAAACATTTACTTTGAGAATTTTTCTATAAAAAAAGTTCAAAAATCTGACATATTTTTTCTATAGAAAAAGTCTTGAAATCAGTGACATTTTTTATGGATAAAATGTAACTAAAAAAATTTTTCTACAGAAAAAGTATCTAAGATATTCTATAGAAAAATCTTAATACCTGAGACATTATTTCTTTTTTATTTTTAAAAAATTCTTTGAAACTGCTACAGTTTTTTAATAGAAAAAGTTTTGGCATCTGCGATAGTCTAAGCATCTGAAAAATTTTTTCTGTAGAAAATGTCTCAGAATCTGAGATATTTTTTCTATAGAAAAAGTTTCAGAACCTGAAATTTTTTTTTCTACAGAAAAAAATCACTGAGTTGGAAACATTTCATTTATAGAAAAGGTCTTACTATCTGCGAAAGTTTTTCTGTAGAAAAAGTCTATCTGACAATGAGGCATTTTTCCTATAGAAAAAATCTCAGAATCATTTTTTCTAGAGAGACATTTTTGCTAGAGAAAACGTATCTGAGACAGTTTTTCTAGAGAAAAAGTATCTGAATTTGAGACATTTCTTCTATAGAAAAATCACAAAATCTGACGCATTTTTTCTGTTGAAAATGTATCTGAATCTGAGATATATTTTTTTTATTTAAAAGCTTCACAGAATTTGCGACAGTTTTTTAATAGAAAAAGTCTTAGAATTTGCGGCAGTTTTTCTATAGAAATAGTCTTACGATCTGAGACATTATTACCATAGAAAAAGTCTCAGCATCTGATATATTTTTTTTTGAGACAAAATCTCAAAATCTAAGACATTTTTTATATAGAAAAAGTTTAGGATCCTGAGACGTGTTTTAAAAAAAAAAAAAAAAAAAAAAATCTCAGAATCTGAAAAATTGTTTCTATAGAAAAAAGTCTTAAAATCAGATACATTTTTTCTATAGAATAAGGCTCATAATCTGAAACTTTTTTTTTTATAAAAAAGTCTCAGAATCTGAGACGTATTTTCTATAGAAAAAGTCTCTGAACCTCAGACACTTTTCTATAGAAAAGGTATTAAAATCTAAAAAAAATTTTTAGTTAAAAACTGACAATCGGATAATTTTTTTTCTATAGGAAAAATTTTACCGATTGAGAGAATTTTTCAGAGATTATATTTTGCAAAATCTGATATAAATTGTATTAAATGTATTTACATAAAGTATTTTTTCATTTATATATGTATTTATTATAATTTGTTATTTTAATATTTTAAGATTTAGTATTAATACGTTATATTGTAACATGTAACTATTTATTTAGTTTTTAATTTTAACTTATTAATTGTTTATTAAAAAAAATACTATTAAAGCATATTTCAATACAATTGTAATTCAACTGTGTATAAGTAAAATAAAAATCATAAAAATTAAAAAGGATTTTTTTTTTTATTAGGATAGAATAGCGAATTTTTAACAAAAAAACATTAAATATGTAATTCTGAACATTTTTAATGCATTTTTGCACACATAGGATAGCTTTTATAAGCACAAATATATTAAAATTACACACTTTTTGTTAATTGCTAGAGAAATTTCAAAGCAGTAAGTACACACATAATGTTTATTTGCTGTGCACACTTTGTGTTCAAATGTTGAAATTTAAACACATAGTGTATTTTTACCAGTGTTGCCACCAGTAAACCAATAAATTATCCAGGAGTTTGTCCGAAATTATCCAAAATCCCGAAAATTATCCAAAAATATTAAAAACAATTTTTTTTTTTACGAAACAAAGGGGGTTAATTTAAATTCAATTTAAAGAGTACATATATGAAATTATTTTTTAAATAAAAATCATACAGCCTTACCATAGAAAAATAAAATATATTTAAAACCAGCTTTTAATTTAATTTCAATACAAATTGTTTTTGTTTTTAAAATCGACTTTCAAAAAATGTATTGAAAATTTGAAATTTAAAATAAAACTTTTGTTAAAATAGACTTTTTGTTTTCTTGTGGTAAGGGCCATACATTTTGTAATGTTCAGAATAAAAAAAATATTTTATAATAATAGGATTACTAGTTCGTTTCCAGTTTTTTTAACATTTCTTTGGTGGGCTCAAAATTTGAACCCCTATTTCTTTCAATGCCTTCATTTGTAAAAAGAATTGCAACAGTATTTGAAGATAATTTATTTCGTAAATGGGGTTTTGTTATCTTTAATTTACTAAATACTCTTTCTATTGATGAATTAGAAAATGGAAGAATCATAAGAAATTAAAAAAACATTTTCTAAATTTAGAAAAAAGATTTTCACCAGCACAATTTGTAATATTTAAAACTTTGGCCCAATTAGTTTGGACATCCAAATAATCAGACAGACGATATTTTTTGTGGTCCATAAGGCTTATAGATTCATATAATTTAAAAAGCTCCAAATTTATTGTCAAAACTAAAAACAAAAGAAGTGCTGTCAAATAAGAAGTAACTAAAAAAATAGCCAAATTAAATTAAAATAATAAAATTATATTTTGTCCATATAAAACTTTAAATTTCAATTGATAAAATTATACATAAATTATCCAAAAATGTAATTATCCAAAGAGTATCCAAAAAATTTTAAATTATCCACTTTTTGGATAATTATCCAAGAAGTGGAAACACTGATTTTTACCCACTTTATTGTAGGAGAACAGTTACCTACAATAAAGTGGGTAAATTTCAACAAAAATTTATAAGAGTGTATTTAACCCTCTAACTATCGCTCATAACGGTATTTGGAGGGTCTATTCTCTAACAAATTGTAAAAACCACCGCAAAAAAGGGGACATAATTTTTTTTAAGAGCATATGTTTATTGTTTTTAGAGCATATTTTCCGTTTTTAAGGGCATATTTTAAGCGCATAAAACGTGTTTTTTAGAGCATATTTTTGGTTTCCTTGGTCATAAGTGAAAAAATCAAAAATTTCTTAAATAACTTTCTCTACGA
Organism: Pegoplata infirma; assembly: GCA_963921195.1. Lineage (NCBI taxonomy): Eukaryota > Metazoa > Arthropoda > Insecta > Diptera > Anthomyiidae > Pegoplata > Pegoplata infirma. The sequence goes on from OY992536.1 coordinate 184,520,393, forward strand.
CTATTTGGGAAACTGGGTTGCTTATAAGCAGCACAAATCTTATTTATGTTTAACGAGCGTAAAGTTTTCGTAATTCAAGCCAAATTATTACTTCTTGTTATTGTGTATGACTTTTAATAGTGGCAACGACATTATAAGGACAGAAAAGAATTTTGCTCAAATTATTCGAAATAAAATTAATGTTAAAGAGTTTAATTAAAATTGAGTTTTGGACCTTCTAAAATGATAAAAAAAAAATAAAAAATAAAAAGACGTTCGGAATACGCCCCCAGCGACGTATCCAGGAATTTGAAAATTGCTAAATTGCATTTAGACCAAATTTTTGCAAAAAAAGATTAATCGATAATTTAAAATTTTTATAACAAAATTCATAAATAAATATTTCTGGTGGTCGCGTTTTTAGATTTAATCTTGCACAGAAAACAATATGGAGGAAACAAATTTGAGTAATCACTTGTTTAAATTTAAAAACAAAAATTAAGTAATTTTTTAATTGACGCAATTAAAAATTTACTTAAAAATTTTAAAAACAATTTAAGTAAATAATTTAATATTTTTTTTTATTTTTTTTTTTTTAACTCTCATAGTTTTTTGAATTCTCGTTTAGTTTATAGTTTTTTGTGTATGTATATGAGGCATTCCACACCAAATGTCCAGCGAAAAAAACACGTGTACCGAAAACTTCTGAATAGCTTGTATGGATAGCCCTATATGGACCTTAGAAAATTGCGTTTTTGGTTTTTCAATTTTTCAAAAACTGGGCTTAGGAGGCGTGGTCAAATATTGGCAAAATTGTCAAATTTGTGGCGAGTTGACTTGCCCAGCAAAAAATAAACGAAGTGGTTCAAAAATAATTAGTGTTTCAATACATACAAAGTAGCGATAGGTGCCGAACTTCATATTCCGTAGGAAGTACTTTTAAAATCACTTCCAAAAATGCTACAAAATAACAATAAAAACATCTTTCACCAGTTCTTTGCTTAATGATTTTTAAGTACCTTTTTTTATATGTTCTTAGGAATCGAATCAAATCACCACAACATATGGACTTCTTCTTCAACTGACACAATTAGAATGAGGTTGATACACGAAGTATGCAATTTTAGGTTTTGCAAAAATGGTGACAAAATTTGGTAATGGCATTTCTGTTCTTTTTATTTGGAGCAGCGATGCGCACACACATACTATAACATTTATGCTTGTGTGGGTAGTAGCAAGCGAAAAGTAAACAAATTTGCTCAAGCAACAGAATTTTATAGTGTATGTGTGTTGACAGCGCACAAGCAGCATTTTTTAGCCTATTCCCGCGGAAATAGGAATTACAAAAATGCCCATGACTGATTTAGAGCTTAAAAATCGAAAAGACGAAAATCGATTATTGATAAATTTTTTAAATTTCATATCTTATATCAAAAAAAGTTGGTCCTAAATTTAATAAATACATTTACGAACTAAAGCGGATGTTATATATGGTTTTTGAATTGAGAAAAGTGTGAAAGAAAAATTTAATTTTTCTAAAAATTTTAGACATCCTGGTTTGTTTCTTACTAGTTTCATATTATCCAGTTATAATAATCTTCAGAAAAACTTTTAATGTCAAATTTATTTAGTTAATAGTCAATAGAACTCTATATGTGAAAATTATTTACAGATCGCAGCCGCCGAGGATTGAACTCATCATCATCTGTAATACTTTTGCTATTAACTGCTTGTAACGTACAATCACTCTAGACCGATACGCCACGAAGGCTGTTAAGCAAGTATCAACTAAATCTGATTTTTTCAATTCGAGTGGTGTTGTTTGCTGTAGTTTTTTTTTTCTTACAGAAGTGTTGTTATTGCTATTTAATGTAAATAGATTTTTATTTTTTAGTAATCATTATTCTTCTTCCTCTCCTTCATCAATTCTGATCTAAGTACTTATTTTTGCAAACGTTGCCAGACATGGTCTATATTTTAGACACAAATGTTAGGTGTTGTACATTTTCCAAAGATACTGATATTGCCACTTAGGGCGACTTAAAGTCGTTATTTTTAAATTATTGTTTCTGTAAAGACAGTCGAGCTCAGGCTCTAATTATAATTATGTATTATAATTTTTCGATTTGTTATATATGGTTTTTGAATTGAGAAAAGTGTGAAAGAAAAATTTAATTTTTCTAAAAATTTTAGACATCCTGGTTTGTTTCTTACTAGTTTCATATTATCCAGTTATAATAATCTTCAGAAAAACTTTTAATGTCAAATTTATTTAGTTAATAGTCAATAGAACTCTATATGTGAAAATTATTTACAGATCGCAGCCGCCGAGGATTGAACTCATCATCATCTGTAATACTTTTGCTATTAACTGCTTGTAACGTACAATCACTCTAGACCGATACGCCACGAAGGCTGTTAAGCAAGTATCAACTAAATCTGATTTTTTCAATTCGAGTGGTGTTGTTTGCTGTAGTTTTTTTTTCTTACAGAAGTGTTGTTATTGCTATTTAATGTAAATAGATTTTTATTTTTTAGTAATCATTATTCTTCTTCCTCTCCTTCATCAATTCTGATCTAAGTACTTATTTTTGCAAACGTTGCCAGACATGGTCTATATTTTAGACACAAATGTTAGGTGTTGTACATTTTCCAAAGATACTGATATTGCCACTTAGGGCGACTTAAAGTCGTTATTTTTAAATTATTGTTTCTGTAAAGACAGTCGAGCTCAGGCTCTAATTATAATTATGTATTATAATTTTTCGATTTGTTATATATGGTTTTTGAATTGAGAAAAGTGTGAAAGAAAAATTTAATTTTTCTAAAAATTTTAGACATCCTGGTTTGTTTCTTACTAGTTTCATATTATCCAGTTATAATAATCTTCAGAAAAACTTTTAATGTCAAATTTATTTAGTTAATAGTCAATAGAACTCTATATGTGAAAATTATTTACAGATCGCAGCCGCCGAGGATTGAACTCATCATCATCTGTAATACTTTTGCTATTAACTGCTTGTAACGTACAATCACTCTAGACCGATACGCCACGAAGGCTGTTAAGCAAGTATCAACTAAATCTGATTTTTTCAATTCGAGTGGTGTTGTTTGCTGTAGTTTTTTTTTCTTACAGAAGTGTTGTTATTGCTATTTAATGTAAATAGATTTTTATTTTTTAGTAATCATTATTCTTCTTCCTCTCCTTCATCAATTCTGATCTAAGTACTTATTTTTGCAAACGTTGCCAGACATGGTCTATATTTTAGACACAAATGTTAGGTGTTGTACATTTTCCAAAGATACTGATATTGCCACTTAGGGCGACTTAAAGTCGTTATTTTTAAATTATTGTTTCTGTAAAGACAGTCGAGCTCAGGCTCTAATTATAATTATGTATTATAATTTTTCGATTTGTTATATATGGTTTTTGAATTGAGAAAAGTGTGAAAGAAAAATTTAATTTTTCTAAAAATTTTAGACATCCTGGTTTGTTTCTTACTAGTTTCATATTATCCAGTTATAATAATCTTCAGAAAAACTTTTAATGTCAAATTTATTTAGTTAATAGTCAATAGAACTCTATATGTGAAAATTATTTACAGATCGCAGCCGCCGAGGATTGAACTCATCATCATCTGTAATACTTTTGCTATTAACTGCTTGTAACGTACAATCACTCTAGACCGATACGCCACGAAGGCTGTTAAGCAAGTATCAACTAAATCTGATTTTTTCAATTCGAGTGGTGTTGTTTGCTGTAGTTTTTTTTTCTTACAGAAGTGTTGTTATTGCTATTTAATGTAAATAGATTTTTATTTTTTAGTAATCATTATTCTTCTTCCTCTCCTTCATCAATTCTGATCTAAGTACTTATTTTTGCAAACGTTGCCAGACATGGTCTATATTTTAGACACAAATGTTAGGTGTTGTACATTTTCCAAAGATACTGATATTGCCACTTAGGGCGACTTAAAGTCGTTATTTTTAAATTATTGTTTCTGTAAAGACAGTCGAGCTCAGGCTCTAATTATAATTATGTATTATAATTTTTCGATTTGTTATATATGGTTTTTGAATTGAGAAAAGTGTGAAAGAAAAATTTAATTTTTCTAAAAATTTTAGACATCCTGGTTTGTTTCTTACTAGTTTCATATTATCCAGTTATAATAATCTTCAGAAAAACTTTTAATGTCAAATTTATTTAGTTAATAGTCAATAGAACTCTATATGTGAAAATTATTTACAGATCGCAGCCGCCGAGGATTGAACTCATCATCATCTGTAATACTTTTGCTATTAACTGCTTGTAACGTACAATCACTCTAGACCGATACGCCACGAAGGCTGTTAAGCAAGTATCAACTAAATCTGATTTTTTCAATTCGAGTGGTGTTGTTTGCTGTAGTTTTTTTTTCTTACAGAAGTGTTGTTATTGCTATTTAATGTAAATAGATTTTTATTTTTTAGTAATCATTATTCTTCTTCCTCTCCTTCATCAATTCTGATCTAAGTACTTATTTTTGCAAACGTTGCCAGACATGGTCTATATTTTAGACACAAATGTTAGGTGTTGTACATTTTCCAAAGATACTGATATTGCCACTTAGGGCGACTTATGTTGCTGCATCACATTATTAAAGATTGTTTAAGCTTTTTAGAAAATTGAGGTTTAGGCTTGTGGTCAGAACAAACTGGTGAATCAATTCGCCGTGAATTTTAATAGTTTTGTGATCTCTATAATTACTCCTTTTTTAATTTGAAGAATATACGTTAGATTATCAATGAAATTAATTTTTCTATCACATAAGGTTTTTAAGATATTCGCGTTTTAATATTGAAATATTTGGGTGTCCTCTGTAACGTATTCTTAAGTTGCTCAAACACAATAGAACTCGATTTAGTAAAAATAAGGCATCTTTATTCCAAATCTGGCATCCAAATTTTTCTATCGCGTACTGTTTTTGAAATATTAGCGTTTGAAAAACTCAAACTCTACTGATACGCACTTATATTCTTTATAAATCACACTAAAATTTTCAAACGCTAATATCTCAAAAACAGAACATGCTTGAAAATTGTGGATTGCAGTTTTGGAATCAGGAGGTCCATTTTAGTCCTATTTCGTGGAAGCAACTTAAGAATACGTAACAGTGGACCCCTAAAAGTGTTTTTTCTTTTTAACAGCGAATATCTCAAAAACGGTACGTGCCAGAAAAATTTGGACGGTAGATTTAAAAGCAGGAGACCAAAATCTATAAGGACCAGTTAGAAATTTCACTAGAAGGTTTTTGCTGTCGAGCAGTGTTTTTAGTGTAAATATTACAAAAAAAATACTCTTTCAATCAATCTTACAAAAATAAGTGAAAAAAGAACTTATAATTTAGAACTTCTAAATCACCAAATAAAAATGGCATAATCACACCCAAAATGCCAAGAAATTTGTACTTCTAAAGAAGTGATGAAAAAAGTGCTTCCAAAAGGTCAAGTTATATTAACATCCGGATCACTACTTCAGAAGTTGTGATAAAACACTAGTGATATATGTTATACTTAAGTGTCAATCTTTCGCCACTGAAAAGTGGCGATAAAAAGAACATACTTTGTGTGTCACGCCCATATTAAATTCATCAATGTTTCAGTTGAAGAAGAAGCACATCTGGTTCATAAGTTGTGGTGAATTTTGTAGTGAATGGTAAGCTCTTTTTTTGCTGGGTGATTAAATATTTATCACATTAAAACGGAATGCACTCTTATATAGTTTTGTATGGGCTATCGATTAATTTTTTTTTTTTTTGGAAAATTTTCAGAACCCGTTCTGAAATTTTCCATTTTTTAAAAAAGTCAATTTATCAAAAATCCGGCCACTTTTTTTTCTTTTTTTTAAATTTTTTTTTTAAGTTTAGATGTTTGTCCATCCACACAAAAAAATTCAGAAAAACATTTTTTTGTTTTTTTCGAGAAAATCGCATTTGAATTTTAAATTTCATAACAATTTTGTAATTTGGTTGTATTTTTTTGTATTAACGTTGCGAATGAGTAATATTCATGCAATTAATAATACTCATTCGCAATGATAATACTAAAAAATACAAGCAAATTACAAAATTGTTTTGAAATTTAAAATTCAAATGCGATTTTCTCGAAAAAAACGTAGAACGTATTTCTGAATTTTTTTGTGTGGATGGACAAACAACTAAACTTAAAAAAAAAAAATTAAAAAAGAAAAAAAAAGTGGCATGTTTTTTAATAAAATGACATTTTTAAAAAATGGAAAATTTCAGACCGGGTTCTGAAAATTTAAAAAAAAAAATAAAATTTGAATCTATAGCCCATACAAAACTATATAAGAATGTAATATTTTGAGATTGTGGTGCATTCCGTTTTAATGTGATAAATATTTAATCAAGGCAACTCGCCACAAATTTGACAATTTTTCCAGTTTTTGAAAATTAGAAAAACCAAAAACGCAATTTACTTAGTTCTATATAGGGCTATCCAAACAACCTATTCAGAAATTTACGGGACACATGTTTTTCTGTAGCGGGACATTTGGTGTGGAATGCCTCATGTTGACATTCAAGGAAATTTAAATTATCTACATATTAACTCTGTCATATTTACACTTCCACATTCTTTAATTTATCTTATCTATATTACAACACAGATTTTCAAATATTTTTGTGGTGATTTGTGAATTTTTGATTGACTGGAAAAGAATAAGATAAATCCTGAGCATATTACTTTTTATGATATTGTCTAGAAAACCTATTAAATTTCATTTCGTCTTCTAAAACTTTAAGTTGCTATTGTGGTTGCTATTATTGTTCCTAGAATCAATCAATAAAAAAATAAAACTAAATGTATGGGGACCGTCTTAATGATTGACGAAAGAAAGATATCTTTTAAAAAAAATTTTGGATTAAAAAAAAAATATGATAAAAAAATAAAATGGCACTAACATTTCTTCAAAAAAATCTAAAAAATAGTACCTATTATTATAATTCCACAATCTTACTTGGTTATAAGTTTGTAGAATCAATAGAAGTTTTCCAGAAAAAAAAATCAAAAATAATATTATAACAGACTTATTGTAGGTTTATTTGACAATTATTCCTGCAATATCTGTCAAATAAACCTACTTTAAATATATTTCAGGTTTTATGAATAACCACCTTAATCTTTAAAATCGTTTAATAGAACACTTCAAAAATTTTTTAGTATTTTTTTCTAAAAAGTACATAAAAGACAAAAAATAAAAAAAACAAATTGAATTTGAACCATTTTTGAGGAAGTTATGAGTTAAAGAACAGGCTCCGTATTTTTAAGAATTCGATATCCTTTGTACGAGTCTCCAAAAAATGTTTAAAATTTACATGGAAGGAGTTTTCAAAGTACTTAAAACTGTTAAAAAATTGGGCAAATTAAAAAAAAAAAAAATTCAAAGTGTCTGATTTGGCATGAAATGCCCCAGCTAACACTCGAATGACGAAAAAATGCTGTAGAGGCTTTGATATTCAAAGATAGTTTCAATATACTTTTTATGTAGTCATAGCAATGAGAGGGGTGTGCAACATTAGAGTGACATTTTTTATTTACTTTTGATTTTGCCAAGTGTCCGGGTAAATTTTTATCGTCATAGGTCTGAAACCAATTAATTCGTGGCGCCTGACAATCAAAGTTTTGTTTTTTTTAAAAAAAAAATATATATATATACTAGCTGTTTTGCACCCGGCGTTGCCCGGGTTGAAAAAAAATGTTATGTAATGAATGAGTTTTTTATTATCATTTTATCTACTTCTTCGTGGCTTTTCACTAATGAATATAAACCTATTCATGAGGTTTGGTCGATTTTATTTTTCGATTTTTCTTAGCGTCGGGAACATGGTTATACGTGTTCCTCCGTCATGGGAACAAACCTAATATTAATGTATTTCTTAAATGGCTTTTAAAAGGAACCTATAGTTCCCTCCTCGGTTAGCACTTTATGTAGTGAAAACATCAATAAAGACATAACTTTTACTGTAGTTCAAGTGGGTGTGGCATTTAACGCATTTAGTTCAATTTTGGTCTCATCTCATTTGCAATTATATTTGCTCAACTCTCACTAAAGTACAAAGGGGCATGCCATTATATGTCTTCTTATAAATCGCAGTTTAATATTGTCTATAGCACTATTTATGTTGAAGATTTCATTGAAATCGGCTCAACCGTTTTCAGGTTCTGATATCGCAAATAGTTCGCGCTCAGTTAATTCTAATAGTAGAATTAAAAGGAGTTGGTTAAGCCGTTTTTGCATGATTGCAAATAAGCCATTTTACTCCCATTTGTCTAATCGCGGGCTAATATGGCATATCGTTCAAAAGGAAACAGGAAAATATATTTTTTTTAATTTAATACAAAGGGGTGCGGCATTTTAAGCCCCTTTTCCCGATCGCCATGGTAAATACCATCTGTGGTGAAAATTTGATTAAAATTGGTTTCACCGTTAACGCGTGAGTACGGATCAGACAGAAATAAATTTCAATGTATTACAAAGACACATAGCAATTCACACCTTTGTCTGGTCGTGTCTATAGTTTCCGCCTCAATAACTGTGGGGAAAATTATAATAACATCAGGTTCACCGTTTAAGCGTGATTACGGAAAGGCAGAATGAACTTTCAGTACATTGCAAAAGGATTGGCAGTTGATACCATACTAAAGTTCCCGCCTCTGTTAGTACTATCTATGCAAAAAATTTTGTTAAAACCGGTTTAGTCGTTTAAGCGTTATTAAGGAACATGCAGAAACACTTTCAGTATAGTACAAAGACGAGTGTCAATTTACGCCCCTTTTGTCCAAACGCGCTCTATTTTAATCTATAGTTCCCGCCGCGATGGTAAATATTTCATTTAATTTTAGACAGAAATAGCGTTCCATAAAATAAAGAGGAGCGCGCTATTTAATTTTTTATTAAAATCGGTATAGTCGTTTAAGCATGATTACGGAACATGCAGAAAAAACTTTCAGTATAGTACAAAGGGGCGTGGCATTTCCGCCCCTTTATCCATACGCGCTCTATTATAATCTATAGTTTCTTTGATAAAAATATCATTAAAATCGGCTCAGACGTTTATACGTGATAACGGAACAGGAGGAAATAAATTTTAATGTAATACAAAGGGGCATGATATTTTACGACCCTTTTTTCTATCGCCCTCTATTGTGGCTCATAGTTTTCGCTTCGGTTAATACTATAAGCATAGTACTCTGTTCGATTTCACGTGAAAAAATCTGTCAAACTCCATATAAAAAAAATAAAATTTGGCAACGCGAGGAATTATAGGGAAATTGTTAAAAAAGTTTTCACGCATTTTTATTATACAAGACAATTTAAATTGCCGTGAAAAAGTGACATTTCAGTTTTGTTATGATCGTTTCTTTCTTATAATTGTCAAAAGTTGTTTATTTTTCATTGTTTTATTGCGATTTGAGGCGTTTAAAGTTGAAGTGAAATTTTCACCGCAAAAAACAGAGTACTTAGCTATATGTGGTGAACAATATATGAAAAACAGTTCAGCCGTTGAAGCGTTATTTAGAAATAACTTTTAGTGCAATAAAAAGGGGCGTGGCATTTTACGCCCCTTTTTTCGATCGCCCTCTATTGTTAATCATAGTTTCCGGCTCGGTTAGTACTATCTGTGGTAAAAATGTCAGTGAATTCGCTTAAATCACTTTTCAGTGATTGCAGGACAGGCAGATATATAGTTTCAATACAAAACAAAGGGGCGTGGCATTTTATGCCTATTTTTCCTTTCGCGGATTTTTTTGGCCTATAGTTCTCGGCTCGGTTAGTACTATCCGTGGTGATAATTTCATGAAAATTGGTTCAGCCGTTTTTCCGTTATTCCCGACTGGCAGATATAGCTTTAGCATGGTACATAGGGGCGTGGCATTTTACGCCCCTTTTTCCGATTGCGGTCGCTTATGGCCTATAGTTCCCGCCTCGGTTAGTACTATCTGTGGTGAAAATTTCATGAAAATCGGTTCAGCCGTTTTTCTGTTATTGCCGTACATGCAGATATAGCCTTAGCATGGTACAAAGGGGCGTGGCATTTTACGCCCCTTTGTACGATCGCGGTCGCTTATTTTCTATAATTCCCGCCTCGTTTAGTACTATCCGTGGTGAAAATTTCATGAAAATCGGTTCAGCCGTTTTTCCGTTATTGCCAGACAGGCAGATATAGCTTTAGCATGGTACATGGGGGCGTGGCATTTTACGCCCCTTTGTCCGATCGCGGTCGCTTATGGCCTGTAGTTCCCGCCTAGGTTAGTACTATCTGTGGTGAAAATTTCATGAAAATCGGTCAGACGTTTTTCTGTTATTGCCGTACAGGCAGATATAGCTTAAGCATGGTACAAAGGGGCGTGGCATTTTACGCCCCTTTGTCCGATCGCGGTCGCTTATGGCCTATAGTTCCCGCCTCGGTTAGTACTATCTTTGGTGAAAATTTCATGAAAATCGGTTAAGCCGTTCTTTACTTATTGCGGAACAGACAGACAGATAGACAGACAGAAAGACAGACAGACAGACAAACCAACAATCAGATTTATAATATTAATAGGGATGTCTCGCAATATATCATTATTAATAATATTGTTCCGCTAAATCCGAATGTCAAAAAAATATTAAATTGGTCGAACGGTTGTCGAGATATTGCTATGTGAAATTTGCAAAAAGTTACGATTTTTTCCTACGTTCAACATTTTTTTTAATAAATCTCAATATATCTTTTACTTGACGAACTTTCATTTAAACTTAACTTGAGCAAAATTCGATCATTTTAACCCGTGGCGCCCTTCAATTAAAAATTGGATTTTTTTTTTTAACTTTTGGAAAATTAAAAACTTTAGTCGAAAGACTCTACGGATTAAAGTTATCTGATTTGAAATTAAAGTTTAAATGAAAGTTTGTCTCGAGCTCTATCAAAGCTTCAAGGAAAAAAAGTTTAAGATTTTTTTTTAACTGTCGTTTATGTAGGAAAAAAAACCCCATAATTTTTTTGGATTGTTTTTTGTTTGGCAAGTTTCAAATGGTGATAACTCGAAAACCACTCTACCGATATCAGATTTTTTAGATATTCATATTTAGCATGCCGAAATTAGTAAAAATAATATATCGCAAGATATACTTTTTTATACCCTCCACTTAGTGATAGAGGGTATATATAAGTTTGTCATTCCGTTTGTAACTCATCGAAATATCGGTCTAGGACCCCATAAAGTATATATATTCATGATCCCCGATCGATTTTAAGACATTCTAGCGATGTCCGTCTGTCCGTCTGTCTGTGGAAATGGTGATCGCGACCAAACTACTACACGGATATGACTGAAACTTAACATATTTATTGGAAGTTCTCCTGAGAAGTTTGGTATTGCATTTGAGCAAAATCGGTTCAGCCGTTCAAAAGTTATGAACGAAAATGTAAGGACACCTCAAAAATTTTAGTACATTCAACATAACCTAAAAATACAAATTGCTTTAATTCGGCTGCCGGTTGAGATATGTGAACATAATTGAAAACAAAATGGTATTTTAACAAGTACGAACATATTTTTTGACAAAAAAATAAAAAAATCGCGGAATTTATTTTTTACCAAATTTTTTTTTTTTTCGTGGAATTTTTTTTTTTTAAAAATATTTTTTTTTTTTAAGAAATTTTCTTTTAAAAAAAGTTTTTTGGAATAATCTTTTTGAAATTGTGGAGGGTATCACTACATTCGGCAAGGCCGAATTTAACTTTTTTACTTGTTTTTATATATTTTAATTTTTGGGTTGAAATTTTTCCAATAATTCTAAATTTTGATTGAAGGGCGCCACTGGCTAAAATTATCGAATTTGGCTCAAATTAAATTTAAATGAAAGACTGTGTCCAGTTCTATGAAAGGGTTAAGGAAGAGAAATGTTGAGTTTTTTTTAAATATTTCTTAAACGTAGGAAAAAACCACCATTTTTTTCAAATTTCAAATAGCAATATCTTGAAAACCGTTCAAACTAATTTATTTTTTATTTTTATAATCGTGTTCAGCACATTAAAATTACTCGTAATAATTACGATATAATAATTGCGACATATTTTTTAGGTTTTTTATTTCAAATTTTCAAAAATCCAAAACTCAAATTTGTAGCTCGAAGAATAAAATCTTGCGTTGCAAACAGGAATATTTTTTTTCCATACAAAACAATGCCAGTCTAGTGTAACATATTGTCTTTTGAACCATTTGAAAAATACATATGTTAGTGTATTAAAAAGAATGTTACGTATATGAGGCATTCCACACCAAATGTCCAGCGAAAAAAAACAGACATGTGTCGCATAAAAAATCCTTGTAAAACGACAAAAAAAAGTTTGTAACTTTATTTTTTTGCTACCTCCTATTTGACAACAATTCCTTGTAATTTTACAAGCCTTTTTTAGTTTTGTAATTTTACAAGCATTTTACAAATAAAATTGTAAATTTACAAATTTTTTGTTGCGATAAAACTTATAAGGAGGTTTCGTGTTTTTACTAGATTTTTTGCTACCTCCTATTTTACAAGATTTCCTGGTAAAAATTACGAGCTTTTTCGTTATTTTACAAGATTTTTACCAATAAAGTTGTAGATTTACAACTTTTTTGGCGCAATAAAACTTACAAAGAAATCTCGTGAATTTACTAGATTTTTTTTGTAAAAAACCTTGACAATTGTAAAATTAAAAAAAAAAATACTACTATAAAAATACAAAATAAAAATTAAATTTCAATCGAAAATTTTTTTGTTAAAAAACAAGGAAAACTGTCAAATATTAAAATGGGATAACGTATTTTTTTTTAGCGGCCCAAACTAATTTTTAGAGGGGGTCGATTTGTATGGGGGAAAGTTGATCTTTTTAAGTTTTGTACGATTTACGCCTATTTACTCAAAATTGATCTTGGCATATTTGGCATCACGAGATAAGTATTTAAAATACCTATCTCATAATGCTAACATCGTGCCAAAAGAATTAATATTTTTCGACTTGTTAACAAAAATTTCCTAAAATTTTGTGTATTTTACGTAATATGACGAAAAATTTTGCATGTTTGGACTCGTTCTTTGCATACGAAGATAGGTTTTCAAAAGACCTTTCATTTGGTATGTAACATGACTAGGTTTCGTTGCATAATATAGGACATAGGCGCAAACAACTTAAAAATTTCCATTTCTTCCACTCACTTTCACCCCCTAAATATGAATTTAGACCGCTAAAAAAATTACGTATCCCTTTATTTTCCCTGCTCTACAAAATCAAGACAATTTCATAAAGATCGGCGGGTGACACTAGAGTCACTTCCCTTGTTAGAAAATTGAATTTTTGGTTTTTCCATCTTTCAAAACCTGGGCTTTGAAGGCGTGGCTAAATATTGAAAAAAAAATGTAAAATTTGTGTCGAGTTTTCTTGACTAAATATTTATCAAACTAGAAAGGCATGCAACAACAATCCCAAAAATTAACATTTTTGTATATTTTTTTATGGGCCTTTGATTAAAATTTTTGATTTTTGGAAAATTTTCAGAACCTCTTTTTAAAATTTAAAATTTTGTTAAAAAAAGACAATTTATCCAAAATTCGGACCTTTTTTAAACTTAAGATCAGATGCGCGTTTTTCGTTTCTTTCAAAAAAATCGCATTTGAATATTGAATTTCACAACAATATTGTTATTTGCTTGTATTTTGTTGTTTCAACATAGCGCATGAGTTACAAATATTTGCAAAAATGTTACTCATACGCTTTGTTGAATCAAAAAAATACAATGAAATTACAAAATTGATATAAAATTTAATATTCAAATGCAAGTTTCTTAAAAAAACGAAATACGCGCATCTGAATTTTTTGTGTGGATACACTGAAAGAATTTTGTTCATTATGGCTATGAAAACGTACATTGATTCTATGAAAAAAAATCATTTGAAGTAAGCCAAGGATGCCCTTCATAGAATCTATGAAACAAATTCATAGAAACCAGATACATATGAAAAAGTTCAGTTTATTGTTCAATTCTATTTTTATTTATTTTATAATTTCATTTTTATTTATTTTATTATTTAATTTTATTTATTTTCAATTTTCTATTTTTAAAAATTAATTTATTTTTAACTTATCCCCACCGAGACTCGAACACAAAACCAGTTGTTCGTGAAGCTTAGTCTCTAGACACTGAGCCAAAGTATATAAACATATAATAACACTTAAAATCCATTTTGTTTAATATTGTGTTTTAACATATTGAGTTTGTATCTATGCTCTGAGACAATGCTCTGACACAATGCTCTGCCAAAATATGTGTGTGTGTTTGTAGAAAACAAACAAAAAAAAAAATAACGCATATTTTAAAACTAATGGTAAGTGTTAGTCGGCGAGATTTTCCTCCTTTGGTGGCGCTGATAGCTAAGACGTCGATTATAATCTTCCCAGCCGGTAGGTCTTGGGTTCGAATCTCGCCAGGGCAAGTTTTTTTTATGTTTTTTTTATATTGTTTTAATAAATTTATTAAATTTTTTTAAACATTATTTTAATTTATATATTCGATTAGAGTTTTATTCTAGTTCGAGGCCCAAAAATATTTCTATTTATGATATTGTCATAATAGAGTATTTTTAATTTATTGCTTTAAAAAAGTTACTATCTCATAGTATGTCTGTACTGATCAGTTTCATCCCCACTAAAGGAATCTTCAGCAGACTTTAGAGAATCATCGTTGGTCAATCAAACATCAAACCAGACATAATATTTGATATATTTCCCAAGTTATATGAAAAGTACTATTATGAAGGTCCGAAATAACTCCCCACTGAAGATTCCTTTAGTGGGGATGAAACTGATCAGTACAGACATACTATGAGATAGTAACTTTTTTAAAGCAATAAATTAAAAATACTCTATTATGACAATATCATAAATAGAAATATTTTTGGGCCTCGAACTAGAATAAAACTCTAATCGAATATATATACATATATAAAGGCCGAATAAATACATTTTATTTTTATGTACCTTTTGGTACTAAAAATAAAAAAAAAAAAAAAAAAAAAAACAACGTTTAACACAAAGTTTAGTACGACTTATCCTACCAACACTATTGTTTGGTTAGGCACTGTTGTTATTGTAAAATAACAGCAACACATATATTAATAGTTACCGACGGTGATTTAATATATACAATTTTTGCTTTAAAAGAGTTATTTTTGTTGGAAAACAGATTTCGGACCTTCATAATAGTACTTCTCATATAACTTGGGAAATATATCAAATATTATGTCTGGTTTGATGTTTGATTGACCAACGATGATTCTCTAAAGTCTGCTGAAGATTCCTTTAGTGGGGATGAAACTGATCAGTACAGACATACTATGAGATAGTAACTTTTTTAAAGCAATAAATTAAAAATACTCTATTATGACAATATCATAAATAGAAATATTTTTGGGCCTCGAACTAGAATAAAACTCTAATCGAATATATATACATATATAAAGGCCGAATAAATACATTTTATTTTTATGTACCTTTTGGTACTAAAAATAAAAAAAAAAAAAAAAAAAACAACATTATTTTAATTATTAAAAAAATTAAAAGGCTTATTAATGTCATCAATATGAATAACTATCTTTAGTTCTATGAATTTTTTCTATGAATCTAACAAAATCTATGAATAAAAATTCTATGAAATATTTTACAATAGTAATGAATATGGATGAGATTTTCGTGCACTTAAAAATCGAAAGTATGCGCTTAAAATATGCACTAAAAAATTCAAAATATGCACTAAAAAACCTAAAAATATGCACTAAAAATTAAATGTGTGCAATAAAATCTTCTTTTCACAGGAAAAACTTCTTAAAAAGCAAAAGTAACGCCGGGTTTTAATAGTAACATTTAAAACTCATGTAAGCAAGATTTTTAGAAATTAAGACAATCTATAAAAAAGTTTTTAAAGAAAAAAAATATTTTTTTTTATTTCCAAAATAAATTTTTAAAATAGTTTTTTAAACAAATAAATTTCAATTTGTGTTTTTGCTAATTTATGCCAAAATATGCATTTAAAAGTTTGAAATATGCACAAAATATGCAATTAAACCCAAAATATCGTAAAATATGCAATTTCACCAAAATATGCAAAAACAAATTGTTGCCATTTTAACGTAAATTTATTGATTCGGAAAGATAACACAGCGTGACAAAACTGACCACAATTTTAGAAAACAGGAGGTGTGACCATCGTTTCTATATATTTGAGACATGCTGATTCGAATGGCGTACTCCGTTTTTCGATGCATGGTACAGTTTTCTTGCAAAATGTCGTTAAAGATTTGCTGATTTCGAGCCAGTTTTTCAACAAAAAAATTTGCAAAGTTAATGATTTTTAAATTGTATGGCATGGAAAACAAAGATATGACTTGTAGCAATATTTCTTATGCAAATTTGGTTTAAAGCTTTTCATCTTAAGCCCTTAAATTCGCGAATTTCTTAATTTTTTGAGGATTTCGCGAAATTAACCGCCAAGTTGGTCTCTGATTAAAAACTTGCTTTTAGTGAATCAAAAAGGTATCCCTAACAATACAAATAGTGGACAAAAAACAGCTATGTTATATGGACCATCATGATGAAAATCGCGAGATGATTTAAGGTCCCACCTTTTAGTATATAATGTGGGAACCTTAAATAATTAACTGACCAAAAATTTGGCCAAAAAAGTTTTCATTTCCAAAAGTTATCTTAACAAAAACTATAATTATTGTAGGGTTAAAACTGAAATAATAGTTTTTGTTAAGATAACTTTTGCAAATGAAAACTTTTTTGGCCAAATTTTTGGTCAGTTAATTGTTTAAGGTTCCCACATTAATACTAATAGATGGAGTCTTAAACCATCTCGTAAAGTCATGCTGGCATATACAAAAAACGGTTTTTCGCGATTTTCATCTTGATGGTCCATATAACATAGCTGTTTTGTCCACTATTCGTATTGTTAGGAATGCCTTTTTGATTCACTAAAAGCAAGTTTTTTATCAAAGAACAACATGGCGGTTAATTTCGCGAAAAACTTAAAAAATGAAGAAATTCGCCAATTTAAGGGCTTAAGATGAAAAGCTTTAAACCAAATTTTTATAAGAAATATAGCTACAAGTCATATCTTTGTTTTAATGCCATACAATTTAAAAATCATTAACTTTGCAAATTGTTTTGTTGAAAAAGTGGCTCGAAATCGACAAATCTTTAACGACATTTTACAAGAAAACTGTACCATACATCGAAAAACGGAGTACGCCATTCGAATCAGCATGCCCGAAATATATAGAAATGATGGTCGTAACTCTTGTTTATTTTTTAGTGTTCCGCAGTGTAATTGGTTGATATCGTTTTAAGACTATCGACAAAAAACATGTATTTGCATGGAAATCTCATCCCTACTAATGAATATTCATTCAGCCAATGCAATGTTTCATAGATGCTATGATTTTTTTTTATGAAATTTGTTCATAGATATTATGAATAATAATTCTTTCAGTGTAGACATTAATATTAAAAAAAAATGGTCAGATTATTTCAGAACAAGTTCTGAAAATTTTTCAAAATAAAAATTTTCATTCGATTATTCGACATAATGGTGGAATAAATATTTAATAAAGGCAAATCGACACAAATTAAAATTTTTTTCAATATTTAGCCACTTTTCCTAAGCCCAGGTTGTGAAAAATTTTAAAAACCCAAAGAACCAATTTTCTTAGTTCCGTATAGGGCTATCAACGCACCCTATTCCGAAATTAATGGGAAACATACACTCAAAAAAATACGTTAGTAGATTTACTAATTTTTTTTTGCTAACGCTAGTTAGCTAACTTTTAGCAAATTTTTAGTTGATATTAGCATGTTAGCAAAAAATTCTTGTAAACTTCATTTAGCACATTAGCAATTTTAAACAAACTTTGAACTAATTTCTTTTGCTAAATTTGAAATTGAGTTGACTACATTTTTACAAGATATTTTGCTAATATTAGCAAAATAAATGGTAAATTTTTTTTTATTTTCAGAAAACTTAAAATGGCGCTATCTCGGAAACTAAGCCAGATAGAGCAAAATGGAGGCCATTTTTGGTTCTTAGAATCTCCATAGTATCGCTGGTCCTCTTCACATGTGTGGACCCTAATGGGCCCTAGCTTTGGATCCAAAAAAGTTAGCATTCCCGAAAATTTTAAAATGCTCATATTTCGGTAAATATTGTAGACACAACAAAAAGTCCAAAAGCGTTTTTGTAGCTCTCAACACGTAGAACAAGACCGCAAAATAGTCAAAAGCTCTCCGAGTAATATTTTTGAAGTTATCGAGTTTTTTAATTCTCAAGACCCCAGTGGTCCTCTATAATCACGTATCTCAAAAACTAAGCAAAGTAGAGCGAAACGGACACAAATTTTGGATCAAAAACTATGACGATTTTTAAGGAACCCAACTAGGTCTAGGCCCATCGGGGTCTGGACCTATCGGGTCCGAACCCAATGGGGTCCTCAGATGTGTATAAACTAAGTTCAAAAACAAAATATTTAGTTAACTAATTATTGGCAAAACATTTTTGCTAACCTTAGCAAAAAAATTGTGGGTTCAAAATCAGCAAATTTTCTTGTAGGTTTACAAGCTTTTTTTGCTAACATTACAGTTTTTTTTTTTTGATTGTATTTTTCTGTAGCTGGACATTTAATGTGGAATGCCTCATTTGCGTAAAGAGCATTAAATTTATATTTTGTTAAATTTCTGTCAATATGTTTAAAACTTAACCTTCTCTTGCATAAACTATACATAGAGGCGAAGGCGTCAAAAATTGAGTTTTCAAAGTAAAACTTGTATACATGTATTTGTTGACAAAGTTCGACTTGTAAACATGTATTGTGTTTTGAATTCACATTGACAACATACGTGTGAGAAATTAGAAAAAGATAGTGATATTATTTTTCTTTCACCTTCGCCTCTATGTTTCTCTATGTTCTCTTGATTCAAGGACAATACTTATTTTAATTTGAAAAAGTCGATACAAAAGAACGACTTCTTCAAAATTTGGCATAAATGGCTAAAATTTTTATTGGCAAAAGTTGTTAGTATTCATAAATCCATGTTTCAAATTTAAACGGAATGTGCGCATTTCGGAATCTGCCGAAATTTGGCTAATATATATTGTCTACACTAATAAAAGATTTAAAAAATGTTGATGCAGTTGGTTCACATTTGAACTAAGGACCCATTTTCCGACAAACAGTGGTGAAGTGTAGAGATGGGCGCTCGTCACGTGATTTGCGTGATTCACGCGTGAGTGATTTTCATTTCAATCACGTGATTGTGAGTGAGCGTGAGTTGAAAAAAAAATCTGAGTGAGTGATTAATGAGTGAGTCATTTATTTTTTGGGTGAGTTTACGAGATTTGATTTTTTTAATTGCCCATTTTTTTATTAATTTCTTGTAAAAAAATATTTTTTGAGTTTTTTTTTTTTTTGGTAAGACAATTTTATTGCGTGAGTAGATTTTGCGTGACTAACGCGTGAGCGTGATTGAATCTGGCGTGAGTAACGCGTGAGCGTGAGTAATTTTTTATTACTCACGTGAATAGTGAGGGAGCGTGAGTAACAAATAAAATTGCGTGAGTGATTGGTGAGTGACTGGAATATGGTTTGCGTGAGCGTGAGTGAGTGTCAAAATCCAATCACGCGTTCATCTCTAGTGTAGTGTATTAAGAGGTCGATCTTGATCGACTATAATTTTCTTACTTGTTTTATTTGTTCTTACTTCTGTTGTCATATAAATGCACATTTGTGGTTCTTCTTATTGAAATAAACATTCTAATGAAACAGATTTCATAGTAACAGATGTTACAAGGACTTTTCTTTATATACCGTAACATATTATAAGGGGAATTGTTTTGCACTTGCTGCTAAAGGCTAATATGAACATTACGGAGGAGCGAAAAATCCTTTTTGCGAAATTAGCAAAAATAGATACTGTACTCTTTACAATGTTTTTTGTGAATTAATAAAACATGGATTTTTTATTAAAAACCAATCCAATATTAGTAGGGATGTCGCGAATATTCGTCACTATTCGGTATTCGGCATATTCGGCATTTTTTTTGAATATTCGGTTAAATAAATATTCGTTAACAGTTTGCCGAATATTCGGCAAAATTTAAATTAGTTAAAAAAACACTTTTTATTAACGTTTCACTCTTTTTCGTAGTAATTTCAGTTTGTTTTTTATACAAAAAAACTTGAGCACTTGATTAAAATTCGTATTGTTACGGTATCAGAAAAAATAGTCTCAACAACAGCGTTGTTGTCTTTTAATCTGGTACTTTTTTTTAATATTTTACATAGGTAAAATACAGGCGTATGAATAATTAAATTATTCGGCAAATATTCGTATTCGGTTCCAACCGAATACCGAATAGTAAATATTCGGTAAAATGCCGAATACACTATTCGCGACATCCCTAAATATTAGTATTGAATTTCAGAAAAATAGGTCTAGTGGGGCCCCTGTAGGCTAGTTGTAGCGTGGTAGCCTTTGAAAGTGGGGATCGTGTGTTCGATTCCCACCAGAACCCTTGTTTTTTTTAATTACAACAAGACGACGGTCATTGTTACCAGATCTCGGTTAGGTTGGAATTATTAAAAATGAGTTGTAAATAAATAGAGAGAATAAATAAAGAATAACTGCTCACACTCACTCACAATCACGTGAGTAAATTTAAGCACGCAGGTGCTCAAAAAAATTAAATTGGTAGATATTGACCCTAAGTTACCCTAGATATATTCATTTGTGAGTAAAAATAAGTCCCACAAAAATTTAGGTTGATCGGTTGATGGGTAAGGCATGCCGCATCGGCCTTGAATTTTAAAAACCGGATTACAAGGAAAAATATGATTTTTTTTTTTCGGTTTTCTCAATTTTTTTGGTATTTTAAGTTAAATCTTAATTCAGGTGGTTACAGAATTTTGAGTTGGAGTAAAATTCTTCTCTAATAAGGTACTAAAAACTAAAATCGGTTGAAAATCAGCCAAGTTATTAAAACTTCCCCAGGCATCTAACGAGCGGCAGACCACTTGATTAAGGAATACAATCCGATTTATAAAATTCATTGAAATTTTATACTGTAATAACCAGGGCAAGGAAATTCATGCACTAAAAATCGCGTTTTAAGCGCTAAAAATATGTATCAAAAAGTTAAAAATATGCAGTTAAAATTAAAAAATATGCATTTTAAAATGGATTTATTTTAATATTTATTCATAAAAATCGTAAAACATAAAATTCAGTCCCATCGTGAAAAATATTTATATGTACGTGTAAATTGAAGTGGAGCAAATTTTGCTTTTTTCGAATTACGAAAACGCCGGGTTCGGGAAATTCTCTAAAAGGCAATTTATTAAAAAAAAAAATTTAGAAAAAAAAATATCATAAAATTACTTTCTCAGTAATGTCCTAATATAAACTAATATTTAAAAAAAAAAAAATCACTTTGTTAGGAATCCGATTTTCAAGTCAAAAAAAACCCAAAGTCATTGACCTACAGGTTCAATATTTTTGTATTAATATCGACACTAAAAGGCAACTTTCCCGAGCCCAACGTTTTCGATATTCGAAAAAAAAAAATTTTTGCTCCACCTAGTGTAAATATTTACAAATAGCGCGACCAGATTTCGGATTTTTTCGAGTTTGAAAATGCTTGCCCGCAAAATGATGCGCAATTAGAACTTTTTTACGGGAAAAATAAAAAAAAATAATAATTTTCTTTTATCTAATTGTCAGTTCAGTTTAATAAAAAAAATTAGGAACACTCCTTTCCGTCTTTTAGATGCAACCCTTGACCAAAATTACTCAAAGAAAATTGTATTAATATTTTTCCTGCTTAAATTTTTTGACTAAATAAATATCTTTTTTTCTTTTTAACAAAATGCACTTACAAGGGAAGTATCTCAACCCTTATGAACCGATTTGAACATTTTCATGAAAAAAATATTACATTATTCACAAAAATAAAAAAAATAATTTTTTTATAAAAATATTAAAAAATATGCAGGAAAATATGTAGTTTAAGCAAAATATGCAAAAACATGCATTTTTATCAAAATATGCAAAAATATGTACTAACAAATCAATGCCATTTTTTAGCAAATTCGATGATTCGCAAAGATAAATACTTTAAGTTGTTATCAGGCTAACGACAACAAACATGTATTTACATGAACCCCCTTGCCCTGGTAATAACATTTTTTTAGGCAAATTTTTCCGTGGCCAATAGAGACGGCCATTTAATTGATGTTATATTTGAAAAGTAGTCTAAAATCATATCGCACATATGGAAATCGGTTGATTTTTTTTTAATTATAAAAAATTTATATGTATATAGGTCCAGTTACTTTTTCAAAATCCAGTTGAAAATTTTCCATTGTCCAGTTATTTGACTTAGAGTATCTGGCAACCCTATATGCAATGCCTCATATGTGTATTAGCAATAATGAAAACCATTCAAGTTCAAATAAGTCAAAGATACATCCAGTAGGAAAAAGCTTTAAGTAAAGCCAAGATATCAATTGATTGGGTTCTTGGAAATATTACACAATCAACAGCTGCAATAAAATGAAGGTAAATCATTTGTCTTATTTAAACTAAATTTGAAGATCAATTAGGTGAAAATGTCTTCGTCCCATTTAAAAAAAATTGTGTGAGGTTTTTATAGATTACCACCTACCAATCTTTGGAATGTTTATAATTATTTGTTAATTGTTGTTATTTATTCAATTGCAATTGAGCAGGCCATTGGCCATTTATATCAAAACATACATATGATTGAAGATTAGATACCAACGAAACAAAAACAAATTTATTTGAAAGTTTGAGGCGTTAACTGTCAACTAGATAGTAAGTTTGTTTTGTACTATTTTGATTTATAATCTTGATGTAGACAAAAAAATAATAAGTGGGAAATATGTCAACAAAAAAAATTAATATTCCCCAAAAATGGTTTTCGCCCAAACGCGATGGCCTTAAATAAATCCAGAAATACAGAAAATTGGACACTAGGTTTACAAAAAAATTATGGTTAAAAGAACTGTAGGTCAAAAATTGTGGATTTCTTTTTGCTGAAAAAATTATTTGATCACTGAATAAAAATTACAGGAGCATTTTTTAAATTTTTAATGTGTGAACTTTGAAAAAATTGACTTAGAAATATTTAAAAAATTATAACCATTCAAGATTTTACTCTCTCATATCAATCAATTACCACTTTTAATTTGTCTATAAATTATTTGATTTTCCAGATCGACCCTCGTAGCAAATTTATTATTTACTCAATATGTACGCTATCAAGCTTAAATTAAAGCTTTATTAAAGCATACATAGCCTTTTTTAAATAATACTCGTTTGATAATAAAAATATTAAGTATTGTTAACTTTGTCTTTAACAAATTCCCTCTACTATAAAAAAATGTTTCATTCTATTGTTGCACACAAAAAAAACCTTGTCAAATTATTAAAAAAAAAAAAAATCCCATTTTACCAATACATCAATATGATGAATTGTTACATCATTTTTCGTCCAATGTAACTTGCCATCAATATGATGAAGCGGTGTCATCAATAACATTTTTTTTATTTGAAAATTGAAAAAAAAAATAAAAAAATCAGCTGTTTTTTTTGTTATTTTGATTTGATTTTATTTAATTTATTTTTATTAATTTACAATTGTTTGTTATTTTCTATTTTTAAAAACTTACATCTTTTTTTCGTATCCACCAAGATTTAAACACCGGACCTCTTGTTCGTTGGGCTTAGCCGCTAGCCTACAGAGTATCAACAAATAATAGCATTATAAAGCCGTTTTGTTTGTTGTGTTCTAAAAATAACGCTAAAATTTGTGTATAACTATGCTCTGCTAAAAGCTGTGAGAGGGAAAGAGAGGGATATTGTACAATAATAAAATAAGTGTGTCTACAAAACCCCCATAAGCAAATGTTTTAAGATATATAAAGGGCATTCCATGCCAAATCGAACACTTTGAAATTTTTTTTTAGATTTTCTAAGTTGTTTACAGTTTTTAGTACCCTTCAAAAACTTCTTCGTGGTAAATTTTAAAATTTTTTTGATGACCCGTTCAAAAGATATCGAATTTTTACAAATTGGTAGTTTGTTCCTTTACTTAAACTTCTTTTACTCATAACATCTTCAATAATGGTCCAAATTGCCAATTTTTTTTATTCAAAATTTTTATTTTTTTACGTAATTTAAAAAAAAAATCCCAAAAAAATCTTAAAAGCGCTCTAGTATGCGATTTTTAAGTCTTAAAGTTTAAATCTCATTTTTAAAAATGTTTGTACTCTTCGATTTTTTTTGAAATTTTTTTGTGTAAAATTTCTATCGATTTTACAAATTTTTTGCCCAGGAGGATCGTGGGATAACGATTATTACTATTTTTTAAAATTTTTTGAAAAAAAAAAATTATTGTAACTTTCCAATCTTAAAATTATTTCTACTGCTCCAATGGTGCGTCATAGAGGGGTCATTTATGAGACCGACACCCATTAATGTTTACGTCTTAACATTTCTTTGGAACAAACTAATACCCTATTTCCAATTTCTAAGGGGGCTCCCACACAAAACGATATTTTTTTTAAATTTGCTCCAACTGCTCTAACTGCCCTAATAATGCCCTTAGAGCAATAAAATGTATGACCGACCCACAATATTTTTTTAGTCCAAACATTTTCTCTGAAAACACCTACCCTATATCTTTAACTGTTAAGGCGGTCCCCATACATTTTTTGTATTTTTTTTTTTGTAAATTTGTTTTTCTGCCGGTCCAATGCTGCGTCCGAGAGAGGTCATTAGTGAGACCGATTCCTATTTATTTTTACCATACAACATTTTTTTAAAACATACATACCTACGCCCTATCTTCACTCCCTTAGTAGGCTCGAAATTTGGCAGGTAAACGTGTTTTGTCGTCACAAATCCTCATTCGGAATTTTAAAGAAATTGGACCAGTTCTTCTTGTAGCCCCAAACAAACCACCTTCCCGATGTTCACATAAATCTCTCAAATTTCATGAAAATAGAAAATATTTAATTAAAATTTTGCGTATGTTATATAACCTTATAAAATCTGAGTTTTGGACTTGGGCCCCTTTTGAAAATTTCGCCTGATATTCTGTTAAAGCGGTTTATTGTCAACAAATAGAAGCCCATTTCACTCAAATTTGATTTGTGAGTGTTTTTTACACTTTTTAAAGATCTGACAAAATATATATCTAATCGCTCCATAGAACCCATTTTCCGGGGCCAATTTACGGAAAACCTGGTGTAGGGTATTATATGGTCGGTCTTGACCGAACATAATTTTCTTACTTGTTTTTTATACCCTCCAACTACAGTATGGGGGTATACTCACTTTGTCATTCCGTTTGTAACGCATTGAAATATCGGTCGGGGACCCCATAAAGTATATATATTATTGATCTATGATCCATTCTAAGACTTTTATAGAATGTCCGTATGTCCGTCCGTCCGTCCGTCCGTCCGTCCGTCCGTCTGTATAAGACACGATGCAGTCCAAAATAAAAGAGATAGACTCGTCAAGTTTGGCAGGAATATGTGTTTTAGTCCTAGGCAGTTTAAGTTCGTAAATGGGCAAAATCGGACCAGGGGGAAAAAAGTTCCCCCTTGAAGAACTAAACTTACCTCTGAAAAACGCCATATTTTCACAGGTTTTTTTTGTATTGCTGAGCAAATGAAACAATTTGATGTCAGAAAAAGTTCAAGGTCCTGCACTTGGACCCAGGAAATAAAAAAAAATCTTTTTTTTTGCCCGCCCCCACTTGTGGGCGTGGATATTAAAAATGTTTTTAAATAATGATAATGATTTTTAAACATTTACCGCATAGGTTTATGTGTCCCCCAATGACCACTACTGACCCCCCCCAAAAAAAAAACGCCCCTGCAATTTTTTTTTATATGTTGGAGGGTATTAAAGATTCGGCACAGCCGAATTTAACACTCTCACTTGTTTTTTTTGACTTTTGTTTGAATTCAAAGTCCCGCTCTTGGACCCAAGGAATCCAATGACTTCGCTTTTTCGGCACGCCTCCTTGTGAGGGCGTGGATAAAAAAAATTATTTAAACAATGATAAAATTATAATATTTTAGTGCACAATGCAGAAAAAAACGAACTTATAAACATTTACCTCGAGGGGCAAGGAGTCGTCCAAATAACCGCCCCTCCACTCAAAACAAACGCCCCTGGCAAAAAAAAAAATATTTTGTTTACATATTAGAGGGTGTAAAGATTTGGCACAGCCGAACTTAACACTCTCACTTGTTTTTATTAATTTTTTTACTCATTTTCCATTTTCGATTTACAAATACAACTGAAATACTGGGGCTTGTCACAGAGTTAATTCCATTTGGAATTGGTTTAAAGTTTTTTCTTAAAACGTAAAACAAACCCTTGCGAAATAATGTAAGAGACAAAAAAGTTGAGAGAAAGTATGAAGTGCGGTTGAGATGGCTAGAAATAGAATTGTATTGTTGGAAACTGTTAAAATTTATTCTGTTGAAACTATAAATATTCACATATGAGGCATTCCACACCAAATGTCCCGCTATAGAAAAACATATGTTCCGTAAATTTCTGAATAGGTTGTTTGGATAGCCCTATATGGAACTAAGAAAATTGCGTTTTTGGTTTTTCTAATTTTCAAAAACTAGGCTTAGAAGGCGTGGTCAAATATTGGCAAAATGGTCAAATTTGTGGCAAGTTGCCTTGATTAAATATTTATTACATTAAAACGGAATGCACCACAATATCAAAAATTTACATTCTTATATAGATTTTTATGGGCTATCGAGTAAATTTTTTTTTTTTAAATTTTTTGTTTTCTTTTTTAATTTTTTTTTTTTTTTAATTTAGATGTTTGTTCTTCCACACAAAAAAATTCAGAAACACGTTCTTCGTTTTTTTTTGAGAAAATCGCATTTCAACTTTAAATTTCATAACAATTTTGTAATTTGCTTGTATTTTCTTGATTTAAAGTTGCGAATGAGTATTACTAATTGCATAAATATTACTCATTCGCAACGTTAAAGCAAAGAAATACAAGCAAATTACAAAATTGTTATGAACTTAAAGTTCAAATGCGATTTTCTCGAAAAAAACGAAGAATGTGTTTCTGATTTTTTTTTTGTGTGGATGGACAAATATCTAAACTTAAAAGAAATTAAAAAAAGAAAAAAAAAAGTGGCATGATTTTTAATAAATTGACATTTTTAAAAAATGGAAAATTTCAGAACGGGTTCTGAAAATTAAAAAAAAAAAAAAAATTTAATCGATAGCCCATACAAAACTATAGAAGAATGTAAATTTTTGAGATTGTGGTGCATTCAGTTTTAATGTGATAAATATTTAATCAAGGCAACTCGCCACAAATTTTACCATTTTGCCAATATTTGACCCCGCCTTCTAAGCCCAGTTTTGGAAAAATTTAAAAACCAAAAACGCAATTTTCTAAGCTCCATATAGGGCTATCCATACAACCTATTCAGAAGTTTATGGTACACGTGTTTTTTTTCGCTGGACATTTGGTGTGGAATGCCTCATATATAAAAAAGAATTTCCATTAAAAAGACAAACCAACATTTTAAATCGTACTGATGATAACACTAACTGGGGTGTTTGAAACCGGTATGGGAATACCAGAAATGTCTATAATGTTTAGAAATTCAATTTTTCTTCTGCATTTTTTGAACTTGAAGCCTTATAAAAAATATTTTTTCGTTTTTTCTTTCCATACAATCCAATTCCATTTAGATTTTTGAAAGTGACTTCATTCCGGAAAAATGTGCCTCACAGACTCGGTAGCACATTTCCATAGATGAGTTCTTAATGAAATAATTTCAAACACTAAAATTAACTAATCAAGTTTAGCCCATTTAAAAAGGACTTTAAATAACAACAATTATCAATTATGAATTCGTTATTTTTATTCGATTACACCGTCCGACAAAAATGAAAAAAAGTCGTTGAACACGAACTGGATAAAATACATACGTTTGAAACTAAATGTAGTAAAACTGCATTTACAGTTTTTCATTTCGTGATCCTGTTTCCTTTTAAAAGTACTTCAAAGTTTTAGAGGATTAAATTTTTTAAAATATTTTTTAATATTTGTACTTGTTCTATGATGCCACTATTAAAATATTTTTTTATTTTTACATATCAGGAAAAGGGAGGTAAGTTATATCCTTTCAAAAATGTATCCTTCAATGCCATTCAATATTTTTAACAAAATATTTTGATAAAGATTTCAAATGACTTTATTCACATCCTTTAATCCTGATATGGCAAAATAGAAAAATGAAAAATTTAGGGGAGATCCTCTTCTTTCATTTGCTGTCAAAATATTTTACAAAATGTGTCCTTTAAAACTTTTAAGTACTTTTAAAAGGAAACAGGATCACACAATGAAAAACTGTAAATGCAGATTTACTCCATTTGATCTCTACTTTCAGACGTATATCATCCGGATCATTTTTAATATTGGCTGTCGGACGGTGTTATAGTACTTCAGATGATAATGGAAATCAAAAAAAAATTGCACTACTCTAATCTAATAAAAGTCATAAATAGAAAAAAAACTTTTCAGTTCGATTTTAAGATTAAAAAACATATAAAAGCCGGTAATTAGCAGAAAATCCGTATAGTAAGTATTATTTATTAACCATGAAATACTTCTTGCTTTTAGCTCTCTTTGCTGTTGCAGGTAATACTTTAGCGACTTCAACTTTAAAGAACATTTACGAAACAATATTTTAAAAATTTTAGCTACCGCTGCTTCCATTCCTGAGGATGAACGTGTCAACGGTGAAAACGGTTGGTTTATTCCTCGCACTGATGGTTCTCTAGTATGGCTTGATATGGATGAAGCTGAATCTTACCTTGAAACTATGGAAAAAATGGAAGGTCGTTTAAGCACTAACGCTGTCAACTTCTTCTTGTTCACCAAATCTAACCCCACTAGTGGCCAACAAATTACTGCTACTGCCCAATCTATTGAAGCTTCTAACTTTAATGCCAAAAATCCTACCAGAATTACCATTCATGGTTGGACTTCTAGCCAAGCTGATTATGTCAACTCTGGTACCCGTGCTGCATGGTTTACCCACGGTGACTATAATATGATCGCTATCGATTGGGCACGTGCCCGTTCCATTGATTATGCTTCTTCTGTTTTGGCTGTTCCCGGTGTAGGCAGAAGAATTGCCGCTATGGTTGATTTCTTGGTTCAAAACTATGGCATGAGATTAGAAGATTTGGAAATCATTGGTCACAGCTTGGGTGCTCATGTTGCTGGTTTCACTGGTAAGAATATCGAATCTGGTCAAGCTCAAGTTATTGTTGGTTTGGATCCTGCCCTTCCCTTGTACAGTTACAACAGACCTGATGGTCGTTTGGCCAGCACTGATGCCTTTTACGTTGAATCTATTCAAACCAATGGTGGTATGTTAGGTTTCTTGGACCCAATCGGTAGAGGTGCTTTCTACCCCAACGGTGGTCAAAGTCAACCTGGTTGTGGTCTTGATTTTGTTGGAGGTTGCGCTCATGGTCGTGCTGTCGATTACTATATCGAAGCTATCAGATCTGATGATTTTGCTACTATGAAGTGCGAAAATTTCCAACAAGCTGTCGCCAGAAACTGTGGTTCCACTTTCAGTTCTGTTCGTATGGGTGCCATGACAAATGCCTTTATGGTCACTGGTGATTTCTATGTACCTGTTAACAGTGCATCTCCATTCGGTATGTTGGCTTAAGTAAGTTGTGTTTTAGGAATCTTTTGTAATAAAAAAAATAATTATAAACAAATTTTTTACTAATATGGAGTTTTTTGTATTGCGAATTATGTTTCAATTTTGAGAAAGTGTTAACTGTTTCAGTATTTTTTTTATACCCTCCACTCTAGTGATAGAGGGAATATATCACAAAATCTTTTTTAAATTTCAACTCAGTGAAAATGAAATAAATGTTTATAAAAAACGTCAGTTTTTGGAATTTAGAAAAACTGTAAATGCAGTTGAGTAAACGAGACCTTGAACCATCACTGAGCAATGTTTAAGGATTACCCCACTTTATCCGTAAAAGTTACAGAGGGTTAAAGTTGAAAAATCGATAAAAAATGGCTTGAAATAATCCATAGTTTTTACCTTCTTTCGCTTTGTTTTTAAGTTTTCCTTATTTTTCAATCTTTTCCGGCAAAACACAAAGTCAGTACATATAAGAGATTATTTAAATGTTAGTTTGATAGATGCTTCATCGCTTGATAAGAATTTATAAGACGGTTAAGTTTTGAAACCCAAAATTAAGAGTTTTTAAATTTTCGAAGTTTTTTGATCAGGGATTTCGGCCCCCTCTAGAAAATGAATAAAGTTGAACTAGAGTTGGTAGCTGTTGTAATTCTTAACATTTTGGAATTAATGTTGTTAATGTGCCACGAATAGTTAAGGAGTTTCAGCAGATCAAAGTTCGAAAGAAAAAACGTAATTTTTTTAAAATACCAGTTTTTTCGCGAGGCACATTCGCGGTTTCATTCGAAATTTGGTGGACTCTTGCGTAAAACGAGTTTTTTAGGAGTTTACATAAAAAAGTTACTGGCGGGTTTATAAAAAATAAATTGCAAAAATTTTATGGCATTTTTGAAAATTGTGCGAAATTTGCAAATCTGTTTCCTATTTTTTTTAGTAGCAATTAATGCATCATGTTCATTTTAATACACCAAAAGACGTGCCTTAACGAGTAGAACTGATTTGCTTTTCGACTTTTTACTTTAAGCCATTCTGAGCGGAAAGCGCGATGATTTTATCTAAACCTGTTTTGATCTGACACATCCAAGGCTTTTCACGAAATCGAATGAAATTTTTTTTAAATGAAAGCCCACTTGATGTGTCATCATAAAATCAGAGGCGGGTTAAAAAATGTTGATGATTATAGATTTTTTGGACCATATTAAATTTTCTTGTTATAAAAAAGCATCACTGATTTTTTTTAAACTACTGCACACAGGGCCAGCATGAACCAATTCCGGCCAAAAGTCTTTATCGTTGTTGGATCCGTCTGAAAATGTGCTTCTAGAGGAATTGGAGGTCGCTGATTTCAAAATTTGGCTAAAAACTAAAAAAATCAAAATGGCGGATCCAATATGGCGGACAATTTTTTTTAAAAATTGTCCGATTGAACTCAAATTTTGTTTCATGCGGGTCTTGGAGTTACTGAATAAGAATTGTTACTCCGAATTTTGAAAAACAAAATGGCGGACTAAATATGCTTCTTAAAGTTTAAAGAATGATCCAACTCCGGCCAAAAGTCTTTATCGTTGTTGGATCCGACTGAAAATGTGCTTCTAGAATATTTCGGGGTTGCTGATTTCAAAATCTAACTAAAAACGAAAAAAATCAAAATGGCGCATCCAATATGGCGGACAAATTTTTTTAATAATTGTCCGATTTAACTCAAATTTTGTTTTAAGCCGGTCTTGGAGTTACTGACGTGAATTTTGAAAAACAAAATGGCGGATTAAATATGCTTAGTAAAGTTTGTTACAAGTAATTAAAAAACAGTTATATTCCTTTTCTTTGTTGAAGCTAGTTGAAAGTGTGGCCTAGTAAATTTCCGGGTCTGTTTTCTTAAAATCGAACTGGTAAATTTCAATATGGCGGAAACAATATGGCGGTTAGATTTTTTAACTTTGTCTGATCTAACTAAAAATTACTTTTAAGAGTGTTAAGAGTGTCTAAAGTTAAATCTACGCACATAATTTTTATATATATTTTTTTTTATTTTTGATATAAATATGGAAATGGTGTAAAAGACTTACTTAGTTTCAGAAAAGCTTTTGGAAATGGTGACGACAAATTATTCACTTTTTTCTTTATTTTGAAAATTCGATAAAAAATCTTTGAATTTAATTGGAAATGGTGTAACTGATATTTTTCGTAATTCTACAAAAAAAACTAGAAATGTAGATTATTTCTTTTCCTACACTTAAGGCACTCTCTGACGATAAAAAAACTATTAAGCCGTAAAACATTATTTTGGGTTAAATTATTTTTTTAAAAAACAAATCTCGGACCACTGCATATATAGCTGTAATTTCGCCATTTATCATTTCGAGCAAGTTTGGGCAACTTTTTTCGAAAGATATGGATCCATTCTATAAAAAAAAAAAAATATATACCGATTGTATCGAACTGAGGATCGCTGAGGATTTTTTCGGCGCGAGGTAAATAGCTAAAAAATTATAACTTTTTTCACAAAAACGCGAATTGCTGCCAGGCAAATGAGTTATATTTGTCCATGTTATTTTCGTTACAAAGGCTTATATATAAGGTTGAACCACTCAAACAAAAAGTTAAACATTAGCAATAGAAGTTTGGAAAAAAAATTAAAAAAGTATCTCAACTTTTAAAATTTTTTTACCAACTTTTTTAAATTTGAAGACCTGTCAAAGGAAAGGGTGTAATTGGATCATAAAGATAAGTTCAGAAAACCTGCTTCTATATATGCCCAACAAACTGGTAAACATTTTTTTGAGAATTTACAAATAAGGACTTTTGGCCGGAAATCGATCTGTCTGGCCCTCTGTGTACTGGTGCAATGATACGATATTCTGTGATTATTTTCAGTAATACCAACGCGCATTGCCTAAATATGTTATAAAAAATTGTGAAACTTTTCTTTTACCGCGAATTAATCGCGATTTTAGGTACTTAGATATTTTCTATTTTAATCGTTTGGTCATTAAAGGGTTAAATTTATATCATATATTTTAGAAGAAATGATATATCCTGGCATGTTTTAATAACGCATGCAATAAATGTGTAAAAAAAAATCTTTAAAATATTTTTGAGATTTTTAAAACCACTAAATCTTAAAACCGACATAACTTTTGACCCCCTTGCGCGATTTAATTGACGCGAATGAATTTCTTATTCTTAAATAGCTTCTAATATTTATGCCAACTTTCACCGATGTGCCATCAAAACAAAAATCACATCTTTTTTACCTCAAAATTTAAGTCTTAGACGGAACTCCTCATATAAGTTTGTCATTCCGTTTGTAAAACCTCGAAATATTGGTCTAGGACCCCATATAGTATATACAGTGACTCAAAGTAATAATGGAACAGCATATATGTGTTAGCAGTTCTTGAAATGAAAAGTTATCAATACTAAACCTGATCAATCGACTATTTTTGAAAAAAGTTATATATATCAAATTTTCCAGGCCTTAATTTAAGCTTGATAGCGTTCAGATTGAGATAATATTAAATGAGATATGAGGGTCGCACTGAAAAATTAAATTATTTGTAGATGTTTCTTTAATTTTTTTTTTTTTTAAATATTTGAAGTCTATTTTTTCCAAGTTCGAACATTAAAAATTTAAAAAATTACACTGCGGAACACTAAAAAATAAACAAGAGTTACGACCATCATTTCTATATATTTCGGACATGCTGAATCGAATGGCGTACTCCGTTTTTCGATGTATGGTACAGTTTTCTTGTAAAATGTCATTAAAGATTGGCTGATTTTCAGATGCTTTTTTAACAAAAAAAATTCCAAAGCTAATGATTTTTAAATTTTATGGCATGAAAAACAAAGATATAACTTGTAGCAATATTCCTAATATAAATTTGGTTTAAAGCTTTTCATCTTAACCCCTTTAATTCGCGGATTTCTTCATTTTTTTAAGTTTTCGAGGAATTAACCGCTAAATTGGTCTCTGATAAAAAACTTGCATTTTGTGGATCATAAAGGCGTCCATGACACTACGAATAGTGGACAAAAAACATCTATGTTACATGGAGAAAATCGTGGAAAACGGTTTTTTTGTATATGGCAGCATCACTTTAGGGGATGATTTGAGGCTTCATCTTTTAGTATATAATGTGGGAACCTTAAACAATGAACTGACCCAAAATTTGTCCAAAAAAGTTTTCATTTGCAAAAGTTATCTTAACAAAAACTATAATTATTGTATCGCAAACACTGAAATAACAGTTTTTGTTAAGATAACTTTTGCAAATGAAAACTTTTTTGAACAAATTTTGGGTCAGTTCATTGTTTAAGGTTCCCACATTATATACTAAAAGATGAAGCCTCAAATCATCTCCTAAAGTGATGCTGCCATATACAAAATAACGGTTTTTCGCGAGTTTCTTCATGATGGTCCAAAAAAACAACACTCGAAAAAATTTTTACACTCAAAAAAAATTTTACACTCAAAAAAAAAAATTTAGTAAATTATTTTTTTTTCAAAAATAACTAAAAAAAAAGTTTTTTTACACAAAATAAAATATTTCTAATCAAAAATGTTATTTTGTACACATTAGAAAATTTACTAACACTTAAAAAGAGCATTGTGGAGGGTATTCATAGATTCGGCTAACAAGGAAGGTCTTTCAGAGGGCACCCACCGATTGTCCTGAAATTTGCATATGGGAACGAGTGAAGCAAAATAAGATATACCTGTTTTTTTTATAGCGTCCCAATCTCACATTTAGCGGGTCAAAGGAGAGGGGGAAAACGGTATTTTTTTCGTTTTTTGAGTATTTTTCCCATTTCTTCAAAAGAAACTATATGAACATTTTATACAGGCCGAAAGGTTTTATGAAGGCCTATCCAATGGTGTATCAGTCGTGTCCAAATTCGGCTTCGTTAAGTTCGTTATTGTCAAAAATGTAATCGTTGGGGTAGTTTATATGGAGAAGTATATACGTACGACCGCCAAAATCATATATAATAATCTCTATCAAAATTAAGCTGACCCGCAGAAATACAAGTTTATTATTATTTTAAAACTTTTTTTTAATCCACGCCCCCAAAGAGGGTCGGACCGAAAAAAACGATATTTTCTAATACCCCGTGTCCAAGTGCAGAACTTTGAGCTTCTTGAAGCATAAAAATATTGCATTTGTTAAACAAAAATACAAAAAAATCATATAAAACTAAGGTGTTTTTCAGAGGTTGGCTTAGGTCCTCAAGGGGGAACATTTTTCCCCCTATATTTGTGCCAAACTTCAGGAGTCTATCTCTTTTATTTTGGGCTGTATCGTGTCTTCCACAGACAGACGGACAAACGGACAAACGGACGGACGGATATAGCTAGAATGTCTTAGAATCGATCACTGATCCATAAAATATTTACTTTATGGGGTCCTAGACCGATATTTCGATGCGTTATGCACGGAATGACAAAGTGAGTACTGTACCTTACTGTGGTTGGAGAGTATAAAAACTTAAACAATTTTATTGAAAAACATCATAAAAAAATACAAACGCTTTTCTATTAGTTAAAAAAAAAAAATTAAATTTTTTTAGTCTTTTTTACATAAAGAGATCAGCAGATTTTTCTGATAAAATCAGCAGATTTTTCTGATAAAATCAGCAGATTTTTCTGATAAAATCAGCAGATTTTTCTGATAAAATCAGCAGATTTTTCTGATAAAATCAGCAGATTTTTCTGATAAAATCAGCAGATTTTTCAGCTGAAATCAGCAGATTTTTCTGCTGGCTTGATAGATTTTTTATATGGATCAAAACGGGCAGCAGATTTTTCTGCTGATTGTTTTTATTGTAAGTGTGGGTATATCGAAAAATGTAAATCCCAAAAAAGTTTTAAATTCCTCCTTAATTGTATTCTATTCTATTAAGAAATATTTCCATTACAAAAATTGGCAGATTTTTAAACATTCAGAAAAAAAAAATATTTTAAAAAATAAAAATTTGCCGATGCTGTGAGGTTTGAAGATTCTAAAACATTTTTCTCATATAATTTTTTTATGTCGTATTCTTTCTATATTCTGTGCAAAAATGTTTATTTTAGAATTATTTTTTCACAAAGAAAAATGTTGCAATCTTCAAACGTTTTCTTTTTCTGATTTTTTTAGAAAAATTCCCAAATTAAAAAAAAAAAAATCATGACTACTATAAAGTAGTTATGAGATTCGGCACACTTTTTATAAAAAAATATAAGATTCTGAGACAATTTTTTATGAAATTTGTGGTGACAGGACATAATCCCCACGGACATTACCCCCATAACGGAAATGGGGATTAAGACCGAATTCAATACGGTCATAATCCCCATAATAGTTGTGTGGACTATGACCGTTTCCAAAACGGTCACAATCCCAATGGGGATTATGTCCGTTCCTTGTTGGGATTACGACCGAACTTTTTTCGGTCATAACCCCCATTCACATTATGGGGAGTAAGTCCAAAGCAATTTTGGTCATAATCCCCGTTTTCTGCAGAGAGGGTAGGTTTAATGCATGTAATTTTTAATCCCTAAGCCCGGTCAAAGGCCGGCTACGCAGACAAACTTTTATGTAAAAAAAAAAAATTTTTAATTTTGGGGATTATGACCAACTAGTATAGAAGACATAATCCCCATAATGGGGATTATGGCCATTTGTTACGTGGTAATTATCCCCATAAATCTGGGAATTATGTCCGTTTTTTATTTGGATTATGTCCAAATAATTTTCGATCATAGTCCCCACTACCATTATGGGGATTATGACCGAAATGAATTTGGTCATAATCCCCATAACGGAAATGGGGATTATATCCGTGGGGATTATGTCATGTCACCGAAATTTGTTATAATTATTCAGTTCTCAGATTTATTTCTTAAAAAATTTGCTTTTACTACATTTTTGCAAACACAAATTTGCCGATTGTAAGTCAGTCTGAGAAAATTTTCCAAACAGATTTACTGACGTTTGACTATCAAAAGTTTTTAGATTTTAAGATAATTTTTCTGCTAACATTTTTTTATGTAAAACAAATTAAGATCCTGTAACATTTTCCTAATTCATTTCTAACTGTTACATTGGCAACAATATATCCCAAAGAAATTTCTCTTCATAATAAGAACTTCCAGATTGACAAATATTTTTTAAGCGATCATTTTCAGGTTAAATCACAATTTTCCGTTTAAAAATTTTAAAGTTTTTTCAATTGAAAATTTTCGGATTTCGATGTTTTTTTCCTTTGGAAAATTTTTAAGAAAATTTTCTTATTTTCCTTTTTCCTCTTTTTCTCTAATTTGATTTATTTTTGAAATTAATCTGGGAAAGAAATTTCCCCAAGGAAACCCCTTGTACCCGGTCATGATTATATTATTAAAACAGAAAGTACATGAAATAAATTTTATTTTTTAAACATTTATTTTTTTATAAACATACACTTTTAAATCGTGCTTAAGACAACATACCAAAGGGAGCCTTACTGTTGACTGGAACAAAGAAATCACCAGCAACCATGTAAGCATTAGCAAAGGCACCCATACGAACGGAACTAAAAGTGGAACCACAGTTCTTGGCAACAGCATCTTCGTAGTTATTGCACTTAATGGTACCAAAGTTATCTTGTTTAATAGCTTCAATGTAATAAGTGACAGCACGGCTGTGAGCACAGGAACCAGCTAAATCAGCACCACAACCGGGCTGAGATTTACCGCCATTAGGATAGAAAGCACCACGGCCAATGGGACTTAAGAAACCCAAAGTACCACCATTGGTTTGAATAGATTCTACATAGTAGGCATCAGTGCTGGCCAAACGACTAGCAGGTTTGCTGTAGCTGTACAAGGGTAAGGCAGGATCCAAACCAACGATGACACGAGCTTGACCAGAAGCGATATTCTTACCAGTGAAACCAGCAACATGAGCACCTAAACTGTGACCAATGATTTCTAAATCGTCCAATTTCATGCCATAATTTTTAACCAAGAAATCGACCATAGCAGCGACTTTCTTGCCAGCACCGGGAACAGCCAAAACAGAGGAAGCATAGTCAACGGAACGGGCACGTGCCCAATCGATAGCGATCATATTATAGTCACCGTGGGTAAACCATGCAGCACGGGTGCCGGAGTTGACAACATCAGATTTGCTAGAAGTCCAACCATGAATGGTAATTCTGGTGGGATTTTTGGCATTAAAGTTGGAAGCTTCAATAGACTTGGCAGTAGCAGTAATTTGTTGGGCAGTACTGGGATTAGCTTTGGTGTACAAGTAGAAGTTGACAGCGTTGGTGCTTACACGACCTTCCATTTTTTCCATTGTTTCTAGGTAAGATTCAGCTTCATCCATATCAAGCCATACTAGAGAACCATCAGTGCGAGGAATAAACCAACCGTTTTCACCGTTGACACGTTCATCCTCAGGAATGGAAGCAGCGGTAGCTAAAATTTTTAAAATATTGTTCCTTAAATGTTCTTTTAAGTTGAAGTCGACAAATTCTTACCTGCCACGGCAAAGAGAGCTAAAAGCAAGAAGTATTTCATGGTTAATAAAGAATACTATACCCATTGTATGGTAATTACGGGTTTTTATATGATTTTCAATATTTAAATTTTATTGTTTTTGTGTTTATTTATGATTTTTTTTAGATTATGAAATTGCAATGTTTTGATTTCCATTATCATCTCAAGTACCAC
This sequence comes from Pegoplata infirma, assembly GCA_963921195.1. Taxonomy (NCBI): domain Eukaryota; kingdom Metazoa; phylum Arthropoda; class Insecta; order Diptera; family Anthomyiidae; genus Pegoplata; species Pegoplata infirma. The sequence goes on from OY992536.1 coordinate 184,558,969, forward strand.
AATCAAATAAAAGCAAGTGAGACTTTTAAATTTGGCTATAGCGAATCTTTATTACCCTCCAACATATAAAATTTATAAAAAAAAAATCCAGGGGAATTTTTTTTTGGTGTTTGGAACACGGAAGGGGTGGTGGGGGATACCTTTCCCCTCGCAAATTTTTTTTTACTAATTTAGTTGTTTTACTTTTTGCACTTTACTTAGACCCTTCTAACATTATTTTTAAGATTTTTTTTAAATCCACGCCCACAAATGGGGGCGGGCCGAAAAAAACAACTCTTTTCAGTTCCCTAGGTTTTAGTGTAGGACTTTAAACTTCTAGCATATAAATATTTCATTTGATTAACAAAAAACTGATTTTTCAGATCTGTTTTAGAACTTCTGAGGGAATCTTTTCCCCCCTTACATGACATAAGACATATTTGTGCCAAATTTTAGGAGGGGAGCTCTTTTATTTGAACTACATCGTAATCTATAGACGGACGGACACTCCTAGCATCGATCATGGATCAGCAATATACATGTATACTTTTTGAGATCCCCGACCGATATTTTGATGCGTTACAAATGAAAGGACAAAATAAGTATACCCCCATACTGTGGTTAGAGGGTATAAAGACGAAAATATAATTGATTAAAGTAAAATTTTCAGATTGTACATCGAATTTTGTTCAAGATTCCATTTTTGGACTAATATTTTTGAACTTTTTATTTAGTTCTATTTTTATACATTCCATAAAATTGTTATTCTGCACAGAAAAAAATAATTTTTTTTTTTTTTGTAAATTTTTAATACTATTGAGTAAAAAATTATTCAATTTTTCACCAGTAAACGATTTAATTTTTAGGTTAGAGTGGTTGTGAGTCCTCCTGAGGCTGTACCCAATTAGCAAAGTAATGCCGTTTTGAATAAAAAACGATTAATTAGTATTCAGTAAACTTTTAATAAAAAATTATTAAATGTTTACTAAAAAATTTGATTAAATTGTTAATTAACACAATTAAAACTTTACCTTAAATTTTTCTTTGTTTTTAAGTAACTTTTTAATTGTGTCAAGTAAATAGTTACTCAAAATTTATCATTTTTTTTTAGAGTTTAAAAAAGTTTCACATTTTTTTCCAAAAAATGTTTTTTCGACTTTATTAAATATATTTATGTCTTAAGGACATAGGAAAATTTCATAAAGATGATTTAAAACTTTCATATACATATGGGGCATTCCATATCAAATCGGACACTTTGAAAAACTTTTTTTTTTAGATTTTCCCAATTTGTTAACAGTTTTTAGTACTCCTTCGTGGTAAATTTTCAGATTTTTTTGATGACCCGTTCAAAAGATATCGAATTTTTAAAAATTTGTAGTTTGTTCCTTTACTCAAACTTCTTTTACTCATAACTTCTTCAATAATGGTCCAAATTTCAATTTTTTTTTCTCAAAATTTTTGTTTTTTCACGTACTTTTAAAAAAAAATCCCAAAAAATTCTTAAAAGCGCTCTAGTACAAAATTACATTTTTATAAAATTTGCTCCAACTGTTATTTGTATGGGAGCCTACTTAGGGAGTGGAGATAGGGCGTAGGTATGTTTTAAAAAAATGTTGTAGGGTACAAATAAATGGGGGTCGGTCTCACTAATGACCCCTCTCGGACGCACCATTGGACCGGTAGAAGCTGATTAAATAAAACAAATTTACAAAAATAAAAAAAATTGCATGGGGACTAGAGGTGTCCTTAAAAACGAAAATCACCTTTTTATACCTGGTAGGGTCCTATATTGTTCTTTAGTATCTAAAAATGAGTGAGCCAAAATTTGGGGACAATCGGCTAAAAATAACTCGTGCCGAAAATGGATTGAAGTTTTGGGACATTCTTATAAGAACGAAAAACTCGTTTTTTCTAGTTTTCGGAAAAACATTGGTATTTGATATTTTTTGTTAAATTTTTTGTGAAATAATATGAAAATGGTACTGAATTACCTTTTCAAAACGACTAATAAAATTAAAATCGGATGAAAAATAAGCATTTTACGCATGCATGCCCCAGACCATTGTATGGTTTTTAGAGCCAGAATTTCAAAATTTTCAAAATTTTTAGGCAAAAAAATAGTAAAAATTTAATTTTACTTTATGATCAAATTGAAAACATGTTTAAGATTAAAAATAGCAGATATGGAAGTCAAGCTTTTTTTTTATTTGGCGCGGGTAGTGATAAAATTTCCGCGGATTCCAAATAAAATGCGTTTTTCTACAATAACACTGCACAACAAAATCAAATTTTTTCCAAAATTACAAGGTCAGACCAAAAAATTTTGATAGAAGAGACAAAAAAAAAATACACATGTATCGGCGTTTTGAAAGTTTACATCTGGGTTTCATTTTAGGGGGAGGGAAAGTTTCCCCCAAATGCAAATGTTGTATTGTCAATCGTCATTGAATATCGAGTGAAGCTTACGTTTAAAGTATATGGTGTGTTCAGAAAATTTATATAAAATGTTACGGAGAACATTTTTGTGGAATATATTAACCCTCTAGCTCTTCACGATAAGGGTCTTTTTTGTCCTTCTTTTCAAAAAGAGCAGAAAACACCATTAAAACAGGGATTTAAGGGGTTTAAATGTTCCGAAAAAATATTCGCCGTAAAATTTTGCTATAAGTCCTTGAATACACCAAAACGGAAAACTCAACCAGAAAGTCAGAAATAAGACACAACTAAAGAGATCTTAGGGTTAATTTCGCATTTATTAAGAAAATCGAGTAAAGCTTACGTTTAAAGTATATGGTGTGTTTAGCAAATTTATGTAAAATATTACGGGGAACATTTTTGTAGAATATGTTAACCCTCTAACTCCTCAAGATAAGGGTCTTTTTTGTCCTTCTTTTAAAAAAGAGCAAAGAACGCCACTAAAACAGGGATTTAAGGGGTTAAAATGTTCCGCAAAAATATTCGCCGTGAAATTTTACTATAAGTCCCTTTCACGGCAAATATTTTTACGGACCATTTTAACCCCTTAAATAGCTGTTTTAATGGTGTTTTTGCTCTTTTTTAAAAGAAGGACAAAAAATACCCTTATCTTGAGGAGCTAGAGGGTTAACATATTCTACAAAAATGTTCTCCGTAATCTTTTACATAAAATTGCTTTACACACCATATACTTTAAACGTAAGCTTAACTCGATTTTCTTAATAAATGCGAAATTAACCCTAAGCTCTCATTTTTTGTGTCTTATTTCTGACTTTCTTGTTAGGTTTTCCGTTTTGGTGTATTCAGGTACTTATAGTAAAATTTCACGGCAGATATTTTTGCGGAACATTCAAACCCCTTAAATCCCTGTTTTATTGGTGTTTTTTGCTCTTTTTGAAAAGAAGGACAAAAAAGACCCTTATCTTGAGGAGTTAGAGGGTTAACATATTCCACAAAAATGTTCTCCGTAACATTTTACATAAATTTGCTTAACACACCCATAGAGTAAAGAATAATATCAGAGATTTTGATAGGCCCCAAAAATAATATGTCACTTTATATAAATTGGTTCTCTTAATGTTTAAGAGTTTTTACATGCAATAGCATAGGCAACACTAAGAGAACCAACTTTTTGAGAGAGGAAATTAAATGGTAGCCAACCAACCTGATACCCACTGAACACACCATATACTTTAAACGTAAGCTTCACCCGATATTCAATGACGATTTACAATACAACATTTGCATTTGGGGGAAACTTCACCTCCCCCTAAAATGAAACCCAGATGTAAACTTTCAAAAAGCCGATACACGTGTATTTTTTTTTTTTTTGTCTGTTCTATCAAAATTTTTTGGTCTGACCTTGTAATTTTTTTTTGTGTTGTACAGTGTAATTAAGCAAATTTTTGAAAATTTGTGCTCTATTGTGCGGATCGAAGTGTAAAACGTAAATTCTGTAACTTTTGAGAAATCGGATATATGCAGATATTTTGTATTATAGAAATGTTTAACGTCTCAAATTTGTCATTTCACCTCGACGAAAAGGGGTTAAAGATGCCCGAATTCTCAAAAAATTTACAGAATTTATGTATTTCACTTCGTATAATACAATACAGAAAATTGTTTCCCATATTTGCTAAATTATTTTAGAAAAACTCATTTTCTTTGGAATCCGCGGAAATTATATCACTACCCACGCCAAATGAAAAAAAAAGTTAGACTACCATATCTGTTAGTCTTTATCTATAACATGTATTTAATATAATTATAAAGTAAAATTTATTTTTTTTTATTTTTTTTGCCTAAAAATTTTGAAAATTTTCAAATTTTGGCTTTAAAAACCATGCAATGGTCTGGGGCATGTATGCGTAAAATGCTTATTTTTCATCCGATTTGAATTTCTTTAAGCTTTTTGGAAAAGTAATTTATTACCATTTTTATATTACTTAACAAAAAAATTAACAAAAAATAGCATATACCAATATTTTTCAAAAAACTAGAAAAAACGTGTTTTTTCATCAGATAAGAGTGTCCCAAAACTTCAATCCATTTTCGGCACGAGTTATTTTTATCCGATTGTCTCCAAATTTTGGCTCACTCATTTTTAGATACAAAACTACAATTTAGGACCCTACCACGTATTAAAAAGTGATTTTGAAAAATTACCTTAGTCGTTAGGACACCTTTAATGGGGACAGCCTTAACAGTTAAAGATAGAGGGTAGGTGTGTTCAGAGAAAATGTTTGGACTAAAAAAATATTGTGGGTCGGCCAAACATTTTGTTGCTCTAAGGGCACTATTAGGGCACTTAGAGCGGTTGGAGCAAATTTTAAAAAATGTCGTTTTGTGTGGTGGAAGCCCCCTTAGAAATAGGAGCAAATTTTAAAAAATGTCGTTTTGTGTGGTGGAAGCCCCCTTAGAAATTGGAGATAGGGTATTAGTTTCTTTCAAAGAAATGCTAAGACGAAAAAATTAATAGGGATCGGTCTTATAAAGGACCCCTCTATGACGCACCATTCGAGCAGTAGAAATGATTTTAAGATTGGAAAATTACAATAAAATTTTTTCAAAAAATTTTAAAAAATAGTAATAATCGTTATCCCACGATCCTCCTGAGCAAAAAATTTGTAGAATCGATAAAAGTTTTACACAAAAAACTTTCAAAAAAATCGAAGAGTACAAACATTTTCAAAAATGAGATTTAAATGTTAAAACTTAAAAATGGCATACTAGAGCGCTTTTAAGAATTTTTTGGGATTTTTTTTTTTAAAAGTACGTAAAAAAACAAAAATTTTGAAAAAAAAAAATTGAAATTTGGACCATTATTGAAGAAGTTATGAATAAAAAAAGTTTGAGTAAAGGAACAAACTACCAATTTTTAAAAAATCGATATCTTTTGAACGGGTCATCAAAAAAATCTGAAAATTTACCACGAAGGAGTTTTCGAAGGGTACTAAAAACTGTAAACAAATTGGGTAAATCTTGAAAGCGTCCGATTTGACATGGAATGCCTCATATACAAAAAAACTATAAATTAAATGTGAATTCAAAACACCCAGAAAATAAAAAAAAATAAAAAAAATATTAAATTTGCGTTAAATTATTTACTCAATTTTGTATTTTAGTTGTTGAGTAAATTTTTTAATTGCGTCAATTAAAAAATTACAAATTCAAAATGTAAATATTAAAAAAAAAAAAAAATAAAGAAATTTAAATTTTCAATTAGTTTTGACCAAAGTTGGACAACATTTGCACTCAGAAAAAAAACTAACTAAAAAATGGGAAAATTAACTAAATCCAAGGAAAATTGATAATGATTTAGCTCCATCAGTGCTGCCAGGCTTTTGTTGTGAAAATTCGTCAAAATTTGGAAAAAAAAAATCGTCAAAATCGTCAAAAGTTTTTAAAAAAGTCGTCAAAAAATCGTCACTTTAAAAAATTTTTAAAAAACACATTTTTTGATATATTAAAATTTTAAAACGCAAAATAAAATTTTTTCTATCCACTTTTGTTTAATGAATTTTTATAATTTACGTACACAAAATATTTTTTAGCTAAGTGACAAAATAGTTGAAAGTCATAAGATTTTTCGTTTGTTTCAACAGACAGCAAAATTCAATTTTAACTGCTGATAAAATAAATATCATTAAATCTTAAACAAATAAAATTTCTTACATTTATTTTTACTATAGAAAACAAAATACAAAGTCATTAAAAACAAATGTTATTTGTTTTACATAGAACTTAAGAACGCTTCAAAATAAGACACCGTTAAGACTCACGGAAAATAATGTTTTTTTTTTACACTTTTTTTTACATTTTAAAAGGATATAAATATTAAAAAAGTATTTTTAGTATCAAACTTTTTTGTCAAAAAAACTCACCTTGTTGGAGCTAAAAATGAGCCTTCAAAAACACCCAAAAAAACTGACTCAAAAGAGCTCAAATTGAACGTATCAAGTATTTTGTTTGAAAATTTATCGATAGTTTTAGTTTTTGAGTCTAAAAACATGGCATTTTTGAATGAATCGTTTTCATACAAATATTTTAAATATTTGCTCCATTTTTGTAGTCATGTTTGCTCACTGGGAATTCAAATATTAAAAAAAAAGATTTCTCATGAAAAAATAGCAACAATTAAAATTGAATTAAAAGAATAATCATTTATTTTTTCATACAGAGCAAAAATGAATTACTTTCAAATGATATAATTTTATATTTCTAAAAGCGAATGAAATGTTGTAAATTTGTATCTTTCTTCTGTATTTTATTTTAATCGCATTTCATTTAATTTTGGTTTTCAAACTATTGTAAAATTAAAAAAGTAGCAAATTTTGATTTTTGTGAATAAAAGTGGAGTTACAAAAAATCGTCAAAATGTATGGGAATCAAATCAGAAAATCGTCAGTCGTCATTTTGCAAAATTTCATGAAAAAATCGTCAAAATGACGAAAAATCATCACTTCTGGCAGCACTGAGCTCCATTGCCATGTGTTCCTACTTTTTAGTCCATATTTTTCTTTAGCGTCCAACCTGAATCAAATTACGTCGCTTAAGGCGTAACGCCCAATAATTTTTCGTTTCTAATATTTAAATGTGAGTTACCTAAATCAAACGGACGTAAAAATTTCAAATTTGATGTGTTTGTTTTTGTTTCTTTTTACGTCTTGCGCTACGCATTTGATTCTGGTTCGACCCTTAAAAGAAGGACCAATTTGAACTAGAAAATGGGAAAAAAATTCCCATTTTTTTGGTTAAGGTTAAAAAACATTTCTGATAAAGAAATTTTTCCTAAAAATTATTTAATTTTATATTTTTTTAATGGTTTATTTATAGAATACACACATAATTCTCATTGGGTACATATTTTATTATAAATATAAAGAAACGTTTGTTTCTTATAGTCAAGTAATAAATTTCATTAGTTTTTTTAGTTAAAATACAACAAAAACTTTGTATTTGACGTTTGTTCCCATATGGGAAAACACGCCAAAGCCAAGGTCTTTGTTGTGATTAAAATATTATTTTTTTTTTTTCTAACACATACTTGTTATACAAGATCAAAATTTTTCTATTCATGTACTACAAATAATAAACCAAATGTGAACTACAAGCAAGCATGAAAAAAAAAAAAAAATAAATCAAAAAAAACAATTTCAAGTTATGAAAAATTTACTAAACTTGTGGAAAAAACTTCCTCAAATTAAAGAAGATAAATATGATGAACTAACTGGTAGTAAATTACGTCCTAAAACTGAATGTTTTGAACTAAATTTTGTTTTAAGAAATATGTCTTAAAAATAAAGATTTTTTTCAATTATTTAGGGAAAATTTCTTTGGCGGTAAGAATTTCTTCCACGTATTAGGGAATTCCATTTAAGGAAAATTATGGCCTATTTAACAGTCCATGAACTAAAATATTTTCCTAAAAGTTAGGAAAATTTTCCAACTTTTAGTTAATTTTAGCTAAATTGTGGGAAAATTTATAAACTATTTTGAAGAAAAATTTTCCAAAGTTTAAGTTTATTATTTTTTTTGAGTGTGGTTGGTATTTAAATGTAGTTTTAGAAAAAAAAATATCAAGGGCCTATATTCAAAAGCCTCTATCTTCCATTTTCACGGAAATTACTTTTTGATGGCAAAATATTCAGTAAAACGGCCCTCATGTATGGTGTAAAATTCAGAACAAAAATATTTATTTTTTGCTATTTTTTTTTGCCTTTTTGGTTTTCTCTATCTCTTACACAATTAATTTTTCTGAATGCAAAACCCTCTGTCTTTTCAAATAATTAATTTATAAATATTTTTTTTTTTGAATAATTTCATCATGCATTACATGTTTTAATACTAATTTTTGTATGCTGAACATGAATTTGTCAACAAAATTCCAGAATCAAGATTTTGGTCCACTGATGCTAATTTTTTCTCAAAATTCTTGTTTGACTTTTTTGAAAAATGTGCCTCAAACTTTGGATGTCGTGTGTACATTATGAAACGCAAATTTTAATCTTAAAAATCGCGATGCTGATCAGTATCTGTGGACCAAAATCGCTTTTTTAATTTTTTTACTATTTTTTGCATATTTAACAATTTGTCATCTTTTAAGATAAATTCGGTAAAAAAATATTTTTTGTCTCAAAAATCAGCACCTGTGGTCCAAAACAGCGATTTCGGAGTTCTTTATAAGCCGTTATCATTAATCAATCACGTTAAAAATTTACCAATGTCGTAAATGAAATCATAATAATTAATTTTTATTAATATACAAAACCCTCTATCTGATCATTTGAATAAAAATGTACTTAATATTTTTGAGAAACAAAACCCCTATCTTTCAAAATATCCCAATAGTGCAAAATTTCAAAAACGAATTATATGTGAGGTTCAGTAGTTGATTTAAAAATGCCTGCGAATTTTGTACTCTTGCCCAAAACATTAAATTCTGATAATGTTTTGTTGAAAATTTGGGTGTACTTGCCAAAGCAAAGTTTTTTTTAGAAAAAATAATGTTATATTACTTTGCTATTCCATGCAAAACGAATTGAAATATCAATCGAGGACCCCATTAAAAAACCAAAAGAGCTGTACATTTCGTAAGTGCAAAAATAAGTGCAAAAAAGAGTTTTTACATTTTGGAGAGTATAAAAGATTCGGCATCAAAGAATTTAACACTCTCACTTGTTTTATGTACATTTGATAAACAAATGGAAAATTTTTATGTGAAAAGCTTAGACTTGGTGAAAAAGTAGTTTTTTTAATGAATTAAAAATTTTTTGGTGAAAAAAAAATTTTCATGAAAAAAAGCTTTTGATGAATTTTTTTATGAAAAGAAAAATTTTTTGATGTAAAAAAAATTGACGAAAAAAAAAATTTTTGTTGCTGAGAAAAAAATTGAAAATACAAAATTTGATAAAAAAATTTGATGAAACAAAAAAATAAAAATTTGATGAAAAAAATAAAAAATTTCATGAAAAAAAAAATTTATGAAAAAAAAAAATTTGATAAAACTAAAAAAAATTGATAAAAAAAAAATGATGAAAACGAAAAGTTTGGTGAAAAAAAAAAAAAAAAAATTGAAAAAAAAAAAAATTGATAAAAAACAAGTAAGAAAGCTATATTTGGCTGTGCCGAATCTTTAAATACCCTCCACCAATGTAATGATTTAAAAAACAAAAAAGTTTGTTTTATTTATACCTCAGGAAATAAAAAAGTACCAAAAAGTGTACTTTCGGTACTTTTAATAAAAGGTACTTTTAATGAAAGGTATTTTTTATGAGAGGTACTTTTTATAAAAAGTACTTTTTATAAAAGGTACTTTTTATAAAATGTACTTTTTATAAAAGGTACTTTTTATAAAAGGTACTTTTTATAAAAGGTACTTTTTATAAAAAGTACCTTTTATAAAAAGTACTTTTTATAAAAGGTACTTTTTATAAAAGGTACTTTTTATAAAAGGTACTTTTTATAAAAGGTTCTTTTTATAAAAGGTTCTTTTTATAAAAGGTACTTTTTATAAAAGGTACTTTTTATAAAAGGTACTTTTTATAAAAGGTACATTTTATAAAAGGTACTTTTTATAAAAGGTACTTTTTATAAAAGGTACTTTTTATAAAAGGTACTTTTTATAAAAGGTACTTTTTATAAAAGGTACTTTTTATAAAAGGTACTTTTTATAAAAGGTACTTTTTATAAAAGGTACTTTTTATAAAAGGTACTTTTTATAAAAGGTACTTTTTATAAAAGGTACTTTTTAAAATTTTTTTTTGTTGAAAAATAATTTTGTTACTTTTTATTCACCAGCTGGTAAAAAACAGTTTTATTCACCACAAGGTGAATTATTATCCAAGTTACAAACCAAAGTTATTAAAATTTTTGGTTTTAAGAAAATGAAAATAGTAATTCTTGTTTTCTTTTTCGTTAATTGTTAGCTTATATAGTCAAACTGAGGTGGCGTCCTACAACTTTTTTAAAATTAGACACCAGCCTAAAAACATTATCATGTTAAAAAATATTGTAGAATTTCGAATTTTAATTACTCTAACAATACGCGAAATAAACAGTTTTTTGGCTCCCCTGAAAAGTTGGGTTTTTTAAGATAGAGGGTTTTGAATATTAAGATAGAGGGTTTTGAATAAAATTATTCGGTAATTATCACTTATTTTTGAACGTATCAAAATAAAAATCGAAAATCGAGTCGGAAACCTTAGATTTAAAAAAAAAAAAAGTCTAAAAATTCTACTCTAAATTACGCAATTTTAAAGTTATAATTCGAGATGTGATCACAATTCGTTCTATTTTTTTTTTTTTTAAAATTTTGTAAATTGCACTTTTTTTTTACTCTGGTTTATTTTTTATGGTGCTCCAAAAAAATTAAATTGGTAACTTTCCTCTAGATGTGTTATTTTTGGTGTAAAAATACGTCTCGCAAAGTCTTGGGGTAATCGGACATGGGTAAGGCTTTCCGCAGAGGCCTTAACGTTTGAAAAACGAATTACAAGGGAAAATATGAATTTTTTTCTGTTTTTTTTTTTCTGGAACTTTAAGTTAAATTTGAATTCAGATGGTTAACGAAATATGATTTAGAGTAAAATTCCTCGCTAATAAGGTGCTAAAAACTAAAATCGGTTGAAAATCAGCCAAGTTATTACAACTTCCCCAGGCATCTAACATGTGGTAGACCACTTGATTAAGGGATATGAGTCCGATTTTTGAAAGTTATTGAAATGTTCTACGCTAATAACATTTTTTTATTCTCCAAGTTCAAATATAATTAGATGACAAGTATATTTCAAATTGTGTTTTGCTAACATGTTTAAAATTAATGCTAAAAATGGCTGCATTTTTAACACTTGAAATCTCCATTTTTTAATTTTTATTTTTTTTTCAGAATTTTGAAAAACCAAAATAAGTTTACACTGGAACATGAAGAATAAAAAAATATTACTACAGTAGATTTATTTCAATAAATTTCAAAAATTTGACTCGTATTCATTAATCATTGTCATAACTTGGTTGATTTTCAACCGATTTTAGTTTTCTATAAAATGTCTATAAAATATATAGACATTTTACTCCAAATCATTCCAAATTTTAAAGAAATCGGACCAGTTCTACACACAAAAAAAAAACTTTGTCAAATTACAAGGAAAGGTCTCGTAATCCTATTTTACCAAAATTTGACAGTTTTCCTTGATTTTTATAAACAAATTTGAATCGGAAGTTACATTTTTTTTTTGTAATTTTACAATTTTTTTAGTAATTTTACAAATTTCCAAGATAATTTTACAAAAAAAATCTAGTAGATTTACGAGAATCCCTTGTAATTTTTATTACGCCAAAAAAGTGTAAATTTATAATGTTATTGGTAAAAAGCTTGTAAAATTACTAGGAATTTTCGTAAAATAGGAGGTAGCAAAAAATCTAGTTAAGTTTCGAAACCTCCTTGTAAATTTTATCGTGTCAAAAAATTTGTAACTTTATTAAATCTGATCATAATTCAACCATTTTTAGACGTACAATTAGTTCTCATATAAAAATTTCGCTCGATATTCAGTAAAATCGGTCTATTGGCAGTAAAAAAGCCTACTTCCCTCAATTTTCGTTTCTCTGCGTTTTCTACACTAATTAAAGATCTCAAAAACTAGGGATCTAATGAGTCCATGTTTGGACTTTAGACCCATTTTCGGGAAAACCTGGTGTAGAGTATAATATAGTCGGTCTTGACCGATTTAAATTTTCTCATTTGTTTTTTTTTACGTGGGCGGTCGCGAGAAATTTAAAATATTAAAAAGGGGTCGCGATGCAAAAGTTAGTGAGAAGGTCTGATCTACAGTGTTATAAAAGGAAGCCAATTATTTGATAACCCATTTGGCAAAAACAAAATCATAGCTGACATACTACTAGCCATCCCTTTATGAAATTCTATCTATGTACAATTTTTCTAAATTTCCCCAAGGACAAGTCGGTAGTTGACCAGCTATGTTCACCACACAAAAAAAAAAACTTTGTCAAATTACTAGGAAAAGTCTCGTAATACCATTTTACCAATATTTGACAGTTCTCCTTGTTTTTTAACAAATCGAAACTTACATTTTTTTTTGTAATTTTACAATTTTTTTTGTAATTTTACAAATTTCCAAGATAATTTTACAAAAAAAATCTAGTAAATTCACGAGAATTCGTTGTGATTTTTATTACACCAAAAAACTGTAAATTTACAATTTTATGTAAAAATTACAAAACTATTTGTAAAAAGCTTGTAAAATTACTAGGAATTCTCGTAAAATAGGAGGTAGCAAAAAATCTAGTAAAATTACGAAACCTCTTTGTGAATTTTATCGTGTCAAAAAATTTGTAAATTTACAATTTTTTTGGTAAAAACCTTGTAAAATTACAAAATTATTGGTAAAAATCTTGTAAAATTACTAGGAATTTTTGGCAAATAGGAGGTAGAAAACTAAAAAAAGTTACAAGTTTTTCCTAACCAACTGCTGACTTGTCTTTGGGGAAATTTAAAAAAAAAATTATATAAAGATGTCAGAAATTTTATAAAGGCAGGGTCATCAGTATGTCAGTGGTGTTATTTTTCCTTATTCCAAAGGTTTAACTCGTTTTATAAAAATTAAATGAAATAAATTTTAGTTTTAAAATATTTATTTTTTCACAATCATCATACACTACAAAATCTCGCTTAACCCAACACACCGAAGGGAGCTGCACTGTTGACTGGAACATAGAAATCACCAGCAACCGTGTAAGCATTAGTTACGGCACCCATACGAACGGAACTAAAAGTGGAACCACAGTTCTTGGCAACAGCATATTCGTAGTTATTGCACTTCATGGTAGCAAAGTTATCTTTTTTAACAGCTTCAACGTAATAAGTGACAGCACGGCTGTGAGCACAGGAACCAGTTAAATCAACACCGCAACCGGGTTGAGATTTACCGCCATTAGGATAGAAAGCACCACGGCCAATGGGACTTAAGAAACCTAAAGTGCCACCATTAGTTTGAATAGATTCGACATAGCTGGCATCAGTGCTAGCCAAACGGCTATCAGGCTTATCGTAGTTGTACAAGGGTAGAGCAGGATCCAAACCGACAATAACACGAGCTTTACCAGTTCTGATATTCTTACCAGTGAATCCAGAAACATGAGCACCCAAACTGTGACCAATAATTTCTAAATCGTCCAATTTCATGCCATAGTTTTGAACTAAGAAATCAACCAAGGAGGCAACTTTCTGGCCAACACCGGGAACAGCCAAAACAGAGGAAGCATAATCCACAGAACGGGCACGTCCCCAGTCGACGGTAATCATGTTGTAGTCACCATGGGTAAACCAAGCTTCACGAACACCAGAGTTAACATAGTCATCTTTGCTGGAAGTCCAACCGTGAATGGTGATTCTGGTGGGATTCCTGGCATTGAATTTGGAAGCATCAATTGAAGCTTTAGTGGCAGTGATTTCTTGATTGGAAGCAGATTTAGTATACAAGTAAAAGTTGACGGGATTGGTAGACAAACGACCTTCCATTTTTCCCATAGTCTCAAGGAAAGATTCAGCTTCATCCATATCTACCCATACAAAGGAACCATCTTCTTGAGGAACATACCAACCGTTTTCACCATTGACACGTTCATCCTCAGGTATAGAAGCAGCGGTAACTAAAAGTGTTAAGTTATTCGTTAAAAATTTTTAGTTTTTTCAAGTGTTGAGGAAATTCTTACCCGCTACAGCAAAAAGAGCTAATAACAAGAAGTATTTCATGGTTAATAAATAATACAACTGTTTGATTGGCAATTTCTTGGCTTTTATAGCAATTTGTTTTGTTTTTAATATTTAATCGACTATAATTAGACATTAAAGTGATTTGCGATTTTTTCACTGTTGTTTTACTATGATTTGCTACTGTTTTTTTGTTTTTAAGTTTTCGCTAATCTCAAGTACTACTTGACAAATGTGATAATTTAGTAGCAGTTATTGTACTAAATTACATTTGATTTGTCCATTCTCGATACAATTGAATACAAGTGTTTATACCCTACACTCTAATCAAAATTTGTTGAAATTTACCAAAATTTCTAGTACACTTAAAAAATTATTGCAGTTACTACATGACGGTCATTTGTGTAGTAAGTAGTAGTTGTTGTTTTCAACAACAACTGTTTTTTTAGGATTTTTAAAAAACAAATACAAAAAGTTACTACATTGTAGTAACAGATGTTTTATGTAGCTGTTTTTAGTCTATACAAAAAAAATATAATTTTCAAGAAATTGTTGTAGTCCAATGGACTATCATATGTAAAAATGTTTAAAATATTTTTGTTGGTTATTGACAATCGTTGCCTTACTAGTATAGTACAATTTCTTACTACATTGTAGTAAAAGATGTTTTATGTAGCTGTTTTTAGTCTATACAAAAAAAAATATAATTTTCTAGAAATTGTTGTAATCCAATGGACTATCATATGTAAAAATGTTTTAAGTATTTTTGTTGGTTATTGACAATCGTTGCCTTGCTAGTATAGTACAATTTCTTCGTCTTTCTAATTCCCATTGTGGATAGAGTCGAATATGTATTAATATTTTAGTTTGTGCACAAACGATTTGTCATTAGACTCGTTTGGTACTTTGTAGTAAATAGTTTCTATTTTTGCTAAATAATCTTGACAATGGAATATGACAAATCCGAAACACGTGTCGATTAAGTCTTGCAAAAATTACCAACATAAATAAATTTAAAACAAAAAAATAATTGTTTTGAAAATTATGCTATGAGAATATTATGGTTTTAATTAGTAAAGAAAATAATGACCTCGAGCCTGAATAAACATCCTAAAAATACACTGCGGAACACAAAAAAATAAACAGGAGTTACGACCACCATTTCTATATATTTCGGACATGCTGATTCGAATGGCGTACTCCGTTTTTAGATGTATGGTACAGTTTTCTTGCAAAATTTTGTTAAAGATTTGCTGATTTCAAGCCAGTTTTTCAACAAAAAAATTTGCAAAGTTAATTATTTTTAAATTGTATGACATGGAAAACAAAGATATGACTTGTAGCAATATTTCTTATATAAATTTGGTTTAAGGCTTTTCATCTTAAGCCCTTAAATTCACGAATATTTTCATTTTTTGAGGTTTTTGCGAAACTAACCGCCAAGTTGGTCTTTGATAAAAAAATTGCTCTTAGTGAATCAAAAAGGCATCCCTAACAATACGAATAGTGGACAAAAAACAGCTATGTTATATGGACCATCATGATGAAAATCGCGAAACCCGTTTTTTTTTTGTATATCCCAGCATCACTTCACGAGATGATTTAAGACTCCATCTTTTAGTATATAATGTGGGAACCTTAAACAATTAACTGACCAAAAATTTGTTTTTTCGCGATTTTCATCATGATGGTCCATTTAACATAGCTGTTTTTGGTCCACTATTTGTATTGTTAGGGATACCTTTTAGATTCACTAAAACCAAGTTTTTAATCAAAGACCAACTTGGCGGTTAATTTCGCGAAAACCTCAAAAAATTAAGAAAATCGCGAATTTAAGGGCTTAAGATGAAGAGCTTTAAACCAAATTTGCATAAGAAATATTGCTAGAAGTCATATCTTTGTTTTCCATTCCATAAAATTTATTAATCATTCACTTTGCAAATTTTTTTGTTAAAAAACTGGATCAAAATCAGCAAATCTTTAACGACATTTTGCAAGAAAACTGTACCATACATCGAAAAACGGAGTACGCCATTCGAATCAGCATTTCTCAAATATATAGAAACGTTGGTCACACCTCTTGTTTTCTAAAATAGTGGTCAGTTTTGTCACGCTGTTTTATAATTTTAACAATTGTTATTACATTAGTGGCATACAAGTGAATTTAATATACTATAGATATGATAACAAATATAGTCAATGTATGTTTGGGTTATTGGACTTGATTAACAAAAGTCTGTAACACGATTAGTTTAGAATTGTTATTATCATTTATTTTAACACACGTGATTTCAGAATAATCACACAAATGTTTACACTGGACAACTCTGAAATCCTACTCACAAAACTTTTGTCAGAGACTTATATAGTTTGGGATTTTTAAAAGTTTCTGGAGGACCTAAGCCTACCCACCTGAATGGCTTTGATAATATTATAAGCTTACTTATGATAATATGGTTATAAGGGTTGTTCAAGTCAAAATTGAAGGGAACGTTTATATGGGAGCTAAGTGTTAATACGAACTAATGCTTTCCAATTGAAATAGGTTTTGTTTTGGATCGAAAGCAGATAAAATTTCTAACTTTAACCGTTTGTACGGACAAACGGACGGACACCGCTAAATCGGTTTAAAAAGTTATACGAATAAATATATTTCCATTAGTTACATACTCCCGAAATATTGACACAACGTTAAAGATTTACCATTTGCAATTGTATTTCAGAAATTATCAATTGAATTTCAGAAATTATCAATTGTGTCTCAGTATTCATCAATTGTATGTCAGAAGTTATTAATTGCAATTCAGAATTTATCAATTGTATTTCAGAAATTAATAATTGTTTTTCAAAAGTTATCAATTAAATTTCAGAAGTTATCAAATATATTTTAGAAATTACCAATTGTATTTCAAAAATTATAAATTGTCTTTCAGAAGTTATCAATTGTATTTCAGAACTTATCAATTGTATTTCAAAAATTATCAACTTTTTTTCAGAAGTTATCAATTGTATTTCAGAACTTATCAAATGTATTTCAAAAATAATCAATTGTATTTCAGAAATTATCTATTGTATTTCAGAATTTGTCAAAAACCATCGAGCAGAGTAATTTTTAAAAGACCATGCACTCAAAATAATAACTCTGTAAAATACTCTGTAAAATGACTGTAATCCCCATTCAACAGGTATTTGACAGAGTTTTCTGTCAAAATACAGATTTAAAGAAAAAACTTTGTATTTTGTTGTGACAAAAAAACAAAGTTTCCTCTGTTATATTATTTTTTACTTTGTAATCTTAATGTTACAGATAATTAACAGAGTTTTCTGCTAAAATACAGATCTAAGCAAAAATACTTCGTATTTTTTTATAACCAAAAAAGTTTTCTGTTTTGAGTAGTTTTTGTTTTTGTTACCAAACATCAAAATTTAATCTGTATATTTTTTTTTTGATAAAAAGTTGAAAAAGTAGCATAAAGAGTTATCAAAAGTTTTTTTTCAGAAATCCTTTAAAAATTTTACAAAATAACAGGCATTTAACTAAACCCTGTAAATTTACAGAGTTTTTTCTGTAATTTTTTTTTTTGCATCAAATGTATTTTACAAATATATGTAAATTTACATAGTTTTCATTGCTAAATGGTGGTTTATTTAACCAATATTTTACTAGAAACTCTGTAAATTAACAGTTTTTTTGTCCAAATCATTTTACAGAGTTTTATAGTATGAGGGTGCTGTGGCTTAGTGGTTAGCGCGTTGGACTACTACCCAGCAAGCCTGGGTTCGATTCTCAGCTCAGGCAGACCAACATTTTTTTCAGATATTTATTACTTTTTATTTATAACTAATATCTATCGCAGCACCCTCCTTCGTTGATAAATAGCACTAAAAACGTCAACGAAGTAAAATAACAAAATAATGGCTATAAACACAGCTTCAAAAATAATTCGCCAGATTAATAACAGATGGCGATGCAACAACTGTACTCAAAATTATCAACACGCGCAATTACAGTGTTGCCATACTGAAGCCCTTCTCTCTTTCAAATCTTTCATCCCTCTTCTATCCCCTTTCCGAAAGAAGCATCACGGTTACATTGGTAATTGATAGGCAGCATTGCCTGAGTGTTGCTTCTTTTTTAAAAAAAAAAAAAAAAAAAAAAAAAAAAAATTACAGAGTTTTCTCTGTAAAAAAGCTTTCATATTTAACCAATATTTTACTATAAACTCTGTAAATTAACAGTTTTTTCCTGTCAAAATCATTTTACAGAGTTTTTTAGTAAAATTACCAAGAAATGTTGTTGGCTGGAAAAGTATGGTGTACTCTGTTAAATTAGCAGAGTTTTTCTGTAATTTAACAGAGTTATTATTTTGAGTGTGGATATTTTTCATAAGGTACTTTTTATTGATTCACGGTCGATTCTTATTATATATAACCAGACAAAAATTCAAGAATTTTCACTTTTAAAAGCCTATATCTTTAAAAATAATGTACCAATTTCAATGAAATCTTTTTTAGATTAAAGCTTTTATTTTGCTTAGTCGTAATTGGTACACAAAATTTAAAAAAAAAAAATATTTTATTTTTTGCTTAAATTTTACCTTATGATTTTTGGAATTTTGAAATTATTTTTTAGTCTGTTTAAAAAAAAAAAAAAAGTAATTACATTGTCAATTAGAAAAAAGGAGTTAAACAATTTTGCAAAAATACTTCATTTACCAATAATGGTTAAGAAAATGATAAGCTTTAATCTAAACAAAATTTCATTGAAATTGGTACATTATTTAAAATGATACAGGTACTTAAAAGTGAATATTTTTAAGTTTTCATATGTTTATAAAAACCAAAATAATAATAAATTATCAAATGCTATTTATGTCATTTATAAGGGATTCAAATACCTTTAATTTTGTCAATACAGCTTGTTCGCCCCCCAGCGTATTACATTTTTTAGAGCAAAAATTCTAAAAAAATCAATATTTTCAGAACTTTAAAAAAATATTCAAATAAAACAAAAACGATTTTTAGAAATCACCGTGACAGACCGATAAGGAATTTTATTAGCTAAAATTCAAAAGAAGAAAAACTAAAATCGGTTAAGAATTGCGACCTGTAGGCAAAATCGGACAAAAAAAGTCAATTTTTCCCCACTGTCTGTCCGTCTGTCTGTGGAAATGGTGATCACGGCCAAAGTATTACACGGAGATGACTGAAACTGAACATATATATTGGAAGTTCTCCCGAGAAGTTTGGTATTGTATTTCAGCGATATCGGTTCAAAAGTTATGAACGAAAATGTAAGGACACCTCAAAAATTTTAGTACATTCAACATAACCTAAAAATACAAAATGCTTTAATACGGCTGCTGGTTGACATATGTAAACATAATTGAATTCCAAATGGTATTTAAACAAGAACGAACATATTTTTTAAACAAAAATAAAAAAATCGCGGATTTTTTTTTATTGCGGAAATTTTTTTTGCCAAAATTTTTTCTTTTTTTTGCAAAAAAAAAAAGTTTTTCGCAATAATTTTTTTAAAATTGTGGAGGGTATCACTACATTCGGCAAGGCCGAATTTAACTTTTTTACTTGTTCAAATAACAGTTGATCTATTTCGACTTACAATAAATCTTTTTCGAATTACAATTGATCTTTCTCGAGATCTTTCAACTAAAAATGGAATATTCTAATTAAACGTAGAATCTTCGAGTTAAAAATGGAATTTTCTAATAGCAAATCAAATTTTTATTAATCTTTTTCGAACTACATCTGTAAATGGTTTAGATGAATTAGGCGTTAGTCATAACTTAGGTTTTAGAAAGTGCTTGCGAGAAAAAAAAAATAGTTTCTCTTACACTAAAGTTTTGGAGTCACTTCGTCAATCCAACGTGACTCCTCATTTATTAGTGATTCCAATATGATTTCTTATTTAAAGTGTACCATAGGGGGTATCATTGTTGACTGGTACCAAAAATGTACCAACAGCTACTCCAGCATTTTCAACTTCACCCATACGGATGGAACTTAAGGTTAAACCACATTCTTGAGCAATGGCCTCTGTGTTGTCACTACACTTTATAGAACCAAAATTACCCTTTTCAAGAGCTTCGGCTAAGTAAGTTGCAGAAAGGAGATGTGAACAGAAACCCGTTATATCCAATTCACAACCGGGTTGAGATTGACCACCGTTGGGATAGAAATCTGCTGTACCAATATCTTTTGCGAAACCCAATTCACCAGCATTAGTATGAATTATTTCCACGTAGTCAGCATCTGTGCTCGACAAACGGGTATCGGGTTTATCGTACCAATAAAAGGGAAAAGCAGGATCACAACCAAAAATAGCTTTAGGTTTGCCAGCTAAAATATTCTTGCCCGTGAAACCAGCAACATGAGCACCCAAACTTAATCCCGCGATTATCAAATCACTCAATTTCATGTTAAAGTCAGAAATCAAAAAATTAACCAAAGCTGCAACTTTTTTGCCAACATTAGGAACAGCCAAAACGGAGGAAGCATAATCGAGGGAACGACCACGTCCCCAATCGACGGCAATAACGTTGAAATCCCCTTTTTTAAACAATGCTTCGCGGACACCAGTATTGATAACTCCATCTTTGCTACCAGACCAACCGTGTATTGTAATCCAAGTTGGGTTTGTGGCATTAAACTTAGAAGCTTTTATGGAGGTTGCAGTGGCGAAGATTTCTTGACCGATACTTGGATTAGACTTAGTATACAAGTACATGTTAACGGGATTAAATAAAAGACTTTCCTGTAATTTTAAATTTGCTAGATATAGTTCGGCTGCATCTTTGTCAAACCATTTACAAGAACCATTCAGTTTTGGTAGACACCAACCATTTTCACCGTTCACACGTTCTTCTTCAGGAATGGCATCAGCAGTGACTTAAACAAATAATTGATATTGCAAAAAATGTTTTAGGTTGATTTTTTTTTATTTAAACTTTCTTACCTGTCACAACAAAGAAAGCTAAAATAATTAATAACATCATGTGCGTTTTATTCAAATAATACTATAGTTCTTGGTACAATTTCTAGACTTTTATAACAAAATTTATGTCTGGTTTTAGTGTTAAAACATTAGATGGGTTCGAAAAAGAGTGTTGTCATAACAGACTTAAGAGTAGAGTTTGAAAAACGATTGGAATCGTAGTCGCGAGTAATCGCACCAGTTAATCGTAAAGTAAAATTTAAATGCTGATCTTTGTGAACCCTCAATTTTGTTTTAAAAATATATTTAAAAGGTTTGGCCGGATTTGGTCAAAAAATTCGGACATGAAATTTTTGTCGTAAAACGTATTTTTTCAAATTTGTATACCCTACGGTCTAGTGATATAGGGTATATATAAATTTGTCATTCCGTTTGTAACACCTCGCAATATTGGTCTGGGACCCGATCGATTTTAAAACGATCTAGCGATGTCCGTCCGTGTTTTAAAAATATATTTAAAAGGTTTGGCCGGATTTGGTCAAAAAATTCGGACATGAAATTTTTGTCGTAAAACGTATTTTTTTAAATTTGTATACCCTACGGTCTAGTGATATAGGGTATATATAAATTTGTCATTCCGTTTGTAACACCTCGCAATATTGGTCTGGGACTCGATCGATTTTAAAACGATCTAGCGATGTCCGTCCGTCCGTCTGTCTGTCTGTAGAAAACACGCTAACTTTTGAAAGACTTTGCGGATACTCCTGAAGTTTGCCAAATATGTTGGGAATTTACCTGGTCAGGTTGGTATTGCAATCCAGCGAATCGGTCCAGTGATTCAAAAGTTATAAGCAAAAGAGCGAATTTCGGCAAAGGTTTTTCGCGAATTTACGAGATAAAAAACACGATAACTTTCGAAAGACAATTCTGAGGGTGTTGAGGTTTTGCGTATATATTTGTCGTTCCTCTGATCTAATTCGCATTGAATTTCATCCAATTCGGTCCAGTAGTTCAAGTTATAAACAAGCCCGTAAATTTCAGATTAGTTTCACCTAAAATTCAAGTGTTGAAAACCCCGAGCCTTAAAAAAACAAGTTTTAAAAACATTGTTAAGCCACAAAATTACTTTACAAAGTATTTTCGTCACTCAGAAATGTTTTTGCACTAAAAAAAGATTAAACTCGAAAAAAAAATTTCACTCAAAAAAAAAATTAATTATTTTTCTTTTTTTTTTGCAAAAAAGACAAAAAAAGTATTAATTCATGTCTGAATTAATTCTTTGAATTGAAATTGAATTATTAACAAAATGAATTAATTCTTTTTTTATATAATTCCAATTTAATTTCCTTGAGCTCGTCGATGATTTAAGGATTCTTGGCGTACATTTTGCTTTTAAAATAACCCCACAAAAATATGGATGGATCAAATCTGCAACTGATGGTCAGTTGTTTCGACCTTTTTTGACTTCGCACATTAGGGAAATTTTAACTGTACTCTTAGATTTCCAGATTTGACCACTTTGGACTTAATTTTGTGGGGTTATTTAAAAAGGAAAATATACTCTAACAATCCTCACGAGCTAAACATCAGTATTTTGAGATGCTCGAAAAAGTGTTAAAAAAGGCACATTTTTCCTTGGCAAATAGTGACGGCCACTTAGTCCAAAATAAAAATATGTATCTCGCATATGAAAATCAGTAGATTTTTTTTTTTCAAATTATTAAAAAAAAATATGTATGGGTTCAGTTACTTTTTCAAAATCCAGCTGAAAGTTTCCATTGTCCAGTTATTTGACTTCTAGTATCTGGCAACCCTATTGCCAATAGACTGAATTTACTGAATGTTGGGCAAAATTTTGATATGGGTGTAAGTCCAAAATGGTGCAATTATATTCAGAATTGATAATGCCAAAAAAGTACACTTTTAACACCTACAATCAAAATTTTTATCAAATACTTCCAATTTTCATGAGTTTTGAGAGATTTATGTAAATATTGGGAGTGTGGTTTGTTTGGGGACTACAATTAGAACTGGTCCGATTCCTTTACAATTTGGAATGATGATTTGTGAATAGAAGGTATGTATACCTGTTTCAAAAGAATACCTATTATAATACCGTTATTAAATTCATTTGAGCCAAATTAAAATGGAACGTTTGTATGGGGGCTAGGTCTAAATATGGACCGATGTTTTCCAATTTCCAATTTCAAACTTCATAGATGTCGATTTATAATTGCGACAATGGACTGATATCGCAAAATCGTTGAAGTTAATTCTGAGTCGATCGGTATACTTGAATGTGGGTCTAGGACCAATATTTCGGATAGTAACAAAACATCAGCATAAAGTCATTATACCCAGTACCACAGAGTGGTGTAGTTTTATAATGTTATTGACTGAATTTGAACTATTGTAATATTTTTTTAATGTCTGAAGTTGAAAAAATCAGATTAGAAATATTTTTTAAAAATTTTCTACAAAACATCTACAAATAATTTCACTTTTCAGTGCGACCCTCGTATCTTATTCTCAATTTCAATAAATTTCAAAAAGTTGCCTTGTATTTATTAATCATGTTGTATGGCACACGTTTGATGCCTGGGGAAGTTGTAATAACTTGGCTGATTTTCAACCGATTTTAGTTTTTAGTACCTTATAGAGAGATATTTTGCTCCAAATCATAATTCTGTATCCATTTGAATTTAAACTTAACTCAAAATATCGAAAATATTGAGAAAATTAACAAAAAGATATGTTTTTAACTATTGATTAACAACTACAAAAAACTGTAAAAACTACTTCAAATTACAGTTGTTTTTACTGTGACTTAAATTGTCTGAATTTTTTTATTAACAAAAAAAACTTCTAAACGTCAAAAATGGTTAAAATTATTTGGAAATAATTCCTGCACATCCGTTTTTCTAAAAATTTCTGGAAAATTATAAGTTTTTTATAGACTAAAAACAACTACATAAAACAACTGTTACCACAATGTAGTAATTTTTTGTATTTGTTTTTTAAAACGACTACAAAAACCAGTTGTTTAAGATTTTGCATGCAAAAACAACTGAAATTGTAGTTGAAAACAACAACTACTACTTACTACACAAATGACCGTCATGTAGTAACTGCAATAATTTTCTAAGTGTAAACATGTCCGATTGTCCTGAAGTTTCGTGAGACATATTTCTATATCCAAATAAATACATCTAAGTGGAGTTGCGGTCAATATCTAACAACTTAATTTTTTTGGAGGACCATATAAAATAAACCAGCGTCAAAAAAAAAAGTACAATTTTCAAAATTTAAAAAAAAAGAACGAACTGTGATCACATCTTGAATTATGGCTTAAAAGTTGCGTAATTTAGAGTAGAATTTTCAAACTTTTTACGATATCTACATTTTTACTGGTTAAAATCAATTGAAAATTTAAATTTTTTAATTTTTTTTACAAAATGGCCATTTTGAAAAATTGATTACTCCACACTAACTTGGTATAAAAGGCTGAAAATTTGAGTGCAAGTTGCATTAAATACATTCTAAAACATATCTTAAAAAAAATGAATCAAAAGGGGGTAGAGTCTAAAAGTGAGTGATTTGGCCTGCACTCAGAAAATTATTGCAGTTACTACATGACGGTTGTTTGTGTAGTAAGTAGTAGCTGTTGTTTTTAACTACAATTTCGGTCGTTTTTGTGTGAAAAAATCTCAAACAAATTTTTTTTGTAGTAGTTTCAAAAAATAAATACAAAAAATATACTACACTGTAGTAATAGTTGATTTATGTAGTTGTTTTTAGTTTTTTTTTTCTAAAAACTCGTTTTTTTCTAGAAATTTTTATTGCAAACGAATGTGTCGAACGAGTTGGTCGTGCGGAATGCGGAAGGAATTATTTTTATACCAAATAAATAATATCTAAATAAATTAAATTACAATTTATTAAATTTAATTATAACAAAAAATATGTTTTTGGAAAAATATTCTTGAGCGAAAGAAAATAAGTGGATAAAATAGAGAAAACAAGTGTGTATAATATAGCGCTCACATAAGCGTGTGTAAAAACCAATCGGAAAAAAACAAAATACAATGTATGCAGTGTCTTGTTTTCTTATGAGCGCGCCATCTTTCTTTTCTTTGTATACACAACAGAACAGGTACACACTTTTTTTGAAACATTGCAAATTAATTTTTTTTTTATAAATCAATTTTGCCAAAGCATTTCGTTTTTTTTTTATTCCAGACAAATTTTGATCAGTAGTGGTGAAAATTTGAAATGAACTATTAAGAAAACAAAGGTAAATACAATCAATTTATTTTGTTTAACATTTTATTAATATAATTTTTTTCTTCTATAATTCCAGATAAATACACCAAAAAATTTTAATTTCATGTCGAAATTCTATACAACCAACTGAAATGTATTGCTTTTTAAATAAATGAAAATCAATCAATCACTTAAACGTTTAAAAAATTTTTTAAATAAAATTTCAGGCAAGTGTAATAAAAACAACTGTATACCGTCTTTTGTAGTAGTTTTTACTACATTTTGTAGTTGAAAATCAATAGTAAAAAACAACAACATATTCAGTTGTTTTTACCGTAATGTGTAGTGGACGCCTTTTCAACAACAAAATGTAGTCAAAACAACTGTCTTTTGTAGTAGATTTTACCGACATACTTTTTTGAGTGTGGAATGCCCCATATACTTCATGGGGCCTTGACCAATATTTTGAGGTGTTACAAACGGAATGAAAAAACGTATATATACCCTCTATCACTAGAGTGGGGGGTACAAAAAACAGAAAATTTGGAATTTGGACCATTTTTGAAGGTATGAGTAAACGAAGTTTAAGTAAAGGGAAGTGCACCGAATATTCGATATCTTTTGAATGGGTCATCAAAAAAAAAAATCTTAAAATTTACCAGAAGGAAATTTTCGATAGGTTATAAATAAAAACTGTTAAAAAATTGGGAAAAATCTAAATTATTTTAAGTGTCCGATTTGGCAAGCAATACCTTATCAATGATTGATCAATGAGCGACTAGCACAATACGTAAATTTCCGTCCGTCAGCAGAAGGCACACTGCAGTCCACACCAATGCACTATGGCCGAAAATCCCTAAGTCGCGGCAAAAACTATTTCCCGACAAGCTAGCCTCACCAAATTTGGTATGCAGGATTCTAATGTCGAAATATTCGATTTGAGAAAAAATGGGCGGTCCACGCCCCCTTTTTCTAGTGGCCCGCCCATAAGGGTGATTTTCGAAAAAAATAATGCTCACAAAACTGTATTTACTAAAAATCTCCCTTTATAATTTGAAGTGGCTGACCGAATATTCGGTAGCAAAAAGGAACTATTCGGCCTTTATTCGGCTTCGGTCACATTTTTGGACGAATATGACCGAATAATTGTAAAAAATGTTTAGTCAATTGTTTAAAAACATATTCAAGTAGAAAAACACTTTTTTATTAGTAGCAATTTATAAAAAATATTATGATTTTAAGTAAATTACGTTTTTTAATAAAATAAAAAAAAATAATTTTTTGAGTGTACAATTTTTTTGAGTGTATAATTTTTTTTTTGAATGTAATTTGTTTGTTGTTTGAGAATAAAAAGTTTTTTAAATGAAAGAAACACTGTAAAATATTGTTGTTGCTTATAAATAAGCTTAAAAGCGTTTTTAGTGTGTTTTTCAACACGTGAATTTGCGAAAAAAAAAAACATCCAAAATTCACGTTTTTGCTAATAACTTATTCTTTCGCATACCATATTAATATACAATAAAACCTGAGCTATCTACGAAGATTTACATGTATAAAAATGCTTTAACAATTGTTAACATTTTAAGTTATACTCCACGAAAGATGATAAAACTTCCCAGGCAGAAAAATACGAACGGGAGAGCGCTGGCAAAGTACCTTTTATGGTTGCTTGTGTGCTGGGAAAGCATCACAGTTTAGTACTCTCCCAGCGTCCAAAATGATAACCACGGTAAACGGTATGCCGTTGCTATTTTAAAGCACTTTGAAAGCGCTTTAAATACAAAAAATATGGTACTATTATAGCACTTTTAGAACAAAAAAATGGGACGTATGTAAATTGTATACATAAGTCCATAAGACACAACTTTTTTTGGTGTTTATTTGAACATAGAAATTTATTGAATTAGGATAAAAAATTTATTGTCTCATTTATTAGGATAAAAAATTTTGAACAAACTTTGAACAATTTTCTAAGTCCCGGAAAAAATTTGTTTGCAGTTTTCTTTGCGTTTTGGAATAAAAAATTTATTAAAAATGCTTTTAGGAAATTTGGAAAAGTCCAGAAAAAAAGTGGTGTATTGAACCGAAACTGGTATGTATCCGAAGTTTAAGGGTGATGTATCCGGAGTTTAAAGGTGATGTATCCGGTCCTTGAGCACTATCAAGGACCGGCCACTTATCCTGAAGGGAAATAAAAAAGTTTATACTTTCAACGGATTTAAATAGAAAAACATTGGCAAAGCCCTTGGAAAGCACTTTTTCAAATTCATACTACCTTCTACACAAAAAATAAAGTGCTTTGCCGATACTTTTTCTTTGGAACGGTTGGCAGTTTCTGCCTGGGTATTTACAATTTCCCAAAAAAATACCCCTAAAAATACTCCCAAATTACAACGAAATAAATTTTTTTTTCCAAATATGTTAAGAATTTTTTTTTCCAAATATATTAAAATTCATATTCACAACATTTTTTTTTAACCAAAATATATTTTAAAAAAAATATATAGTTTTATAAAATTTGGTTGCTTCACAACTTGCAACACGTGTTATAAAAACTGTATACATTAGCAGCTGTTAACACATAGACAGTGTTGCCAACTATCATAACTTTTTTGAATTTTTTCTTACCAATATATTGGGAATTAACCACAATCGAAAAATTTTCAAAAATCAATACTTGAAAAATTGACTTTTTGCCGCCAAAATTGAAAATTCAGCCAAAGTGCAATGGAGCTAGACTCCTGATACTTACCACGAATACATCTTATGGTCATAGGCTGGTTAAGTTTTTAAATGGAAAAAATCGGAACAGGAGGAACAAAGCTTTCCCATGAAAAACTAAAGTAAGTTCTTAAATATGATGTGCTCGATCCTGGAATACGATTTCACCATTCACCTAATTTTTAAAAATTTGATATTCTTTCGAGTTTTAAGATTTTTAAATTTGTTCTTGTAATTATTAAATTTATTAACTAGATCCTTAATTGTTAGGTTAGGTTAGGTTAGGTTGTAAGTGGCTGCTGACGTTTTACGTCAACACACGTAGACTCTGAGGTCCATTGTGATACCACGGGATCGTAATAGGTTTCCCTACTAGTCCCTGTCGTTAAACCAGTTTGAGCTTCTTATGAAACTCCTTAGATGTTGAATTTTGACATCCGACAAATCTGAAAGATCGTACAGCTCCCTAGATCCCAGTGAAGCAAGTCGCTGACCAGAAAGTGCCGGGCAATGGCAAATAAAGTGTTCGATAGTTTCCAACACCTCTTCATCCATGCAACTTCGGCAAAAGTCATTCGACGGCACATTTAACCGCTCTGCGTGCTTCCCTATAAGACAGTGTCCGGTAATTATAGAAACCACTGTTGAAATCTCTCCTCTTGGAAGCGATATCAGCTCACTTGTGCGCCCCTGATTAAGAGAAGGCCAAATCAGTCGTGTTGTCTCACACGTCCATCCATTTGCCCATCTTTGATTAGTCTCCGTCGCAGAACAAAGCCGTAGGTTTTGCTTGCAAGTTTCTAGAGGCATACCAACACATTCCAATTTTGCAATTTTGTCTTGCAAACTCTGCAAAATTGGACGCACCACTGCTGTATAGATCCAATGAACGACTTGAGGGACTTTTTCCTTGTAAATAAAACAAGCTCTGTTTTACTAGGATTAACTCCTAGACCACAGTCTCTTGCCCATTTAGACAGATCTTTCAGAGAACCCTGAAGAATGTCCCGCAATGTTGGCAGATGCTTCCCCTTTACCGCTATCGCGACATCGTCAGCATATGCGACAACATGACAACCACGTGCTTCTAGAGATAGTAGCATTGAATTCAGTGCCAGGTTCCAAAGAAGCGGCGAAAGAACACCTCCTTGTGGTGTGCCCCTATTGACAAATCGAGATATGACGGACGCTCCCAATTCAGACGTTATACGTCTACTGGCAAGTAGGCTTTCCACCATTAAAACGATTTCACGCTTTACTCCCAGACCAGACAATGCCAATATTATCGATTCTGGGATGACATTATTAAAAGCCCCCTCAATATCAAGAAAGGCCACCATAGTGTACTCCTTTACCGAAAGCGATCTCTCGATGGTACCAACGAGCTCATGAAGAGCTGTTTCCGTTGATCGTCCCTTGCTGTATGCATGTTGCTTTGTCGAAAGCAACCTCGGGTCAATCACTCTACGCAAATATGAGTCTATCATTCGTTCCATTGTCTTTAACAAAAAAGAAGACAGACTAATTGGTCTGAAATCCTTCGGAGCTGTGTGGGAACTTTTCCCAGCCTTCGGGATAAATACGACTCTGGTATCCCTCCATTTTAAAGGAATGTACGACCAGTTGATGCATGCTGTGTATAGATTATACAGCAACGGGGCTATATAGTCCGACACTTGCTGCAACTCAGCCGGGATTATACCATCAGGTCCCGGTGATTTATAGGGCCTGAAGCTTTTTATCGCCCAGATTAATGTTGGCATATTTATTATTTCCGAAGCAATTTCAGATGCTTGGGCGTCAGAACGTTCCAAAGCTTGAAACGGCGTCATGGAATTGCCCGGAAAATGTGTGTTTAAAAGGAGATCCAGCGACTCTCCACTGGAGGAAGACCACACCCCATTAGGATCTTTCAGGTATCCCAGGGTACAAGGAGAAGAAGCCAGAACCTTGCGCAGCCTGGATGCTTCAGAAACGTCTTCTATGTTTCCACAGAAGTTTTTCCAAGAATCACATTTTGCATTTCTGATCATCTTTTTATTACTCTAAAGTTGCAGCCTGTATGCAGACCAGTCCTCGTCCGCTCTTGAAAATTTAGCCTTATTAAAGAGCTTTCTGCAGGAATCTCTGCTCGTCTGCAACTCATTTGACCACCAAGGTGGCTTTTTTTTCCCTCTAGGCTTTGCAGAAGGGCAAGACGCATCCAGGCACCTATTACAAACATTTGTTATATGGTCAACCAGACAGTCAATTTGCGCCAAACTATGTGGTTTAGATAAGGGTACTTCATCCAAAAGCAAAGAAAAAGTCTCCCTATATTTCACCCAGTTTGTTCTCCTCAGATTTCTAGAGACTGTCTCAACCGGGGCACGCTCCCTGAGTAAAAACTCAATGTAGCGATGATCTGAGAAAGAATGCTCTTCCAAAACTCTCCAGTCATCAATTCTATCAGACAATGTATCTGATACAAGTGTTACGTCAAGAACCTCTTGCCGCGTACTTGTAACGAAAGTTGGTTCACCACCCTTGTTACAAATATAGAGGTTAGTGCTTAACAAAAACTCCAAAAGTGATTCGCCTCTATCATTTGTGTCTGTACTTCCCCATATCGAATGATGTGCATTAGCGTCACAACACACTACTAACTGGTGTCCCCTAGATTCAGACTTAATTGTTACAAGAAAAAAATGTTAAAATCTTATCAAATTTTTAAAAATTGAGTGAATGGTGAAGTCGTATTCGAGAATCGAGCACGATATATTTTTACAGTTTTTTTTTTTGTACTTTTGTTAAACAAATAAAACATTTTTATGCCAAAAGAAGTTCAAAGTCCTGCACTTGCAGGCAGGGTCCCGTCCCTGCCTGTCCTTTTTTGTGGGCGTCCATATAAAATAATTATTGAAATAAAAAAAAAAAATACTCAAAAGCAAAAATCATAATTCATGAATTAATTAACATTAAGCGCGAGTAGAAATGTGTCCCTAACGCCTCCCGACAAAGAAAATAAAAAATCAAACTTTTATAAGCCAAAAAATGTTAAACAGTTAACTTTGAAAAAAATTTGGCAAAAGTCAAAAAGTCGACTGATTAATACCTTTTGAAATTGACATAAGTTCTTAAATTTTGGTAAAGGTCGAATACTCGACTTTCTGTTGCAATTTCGTATATTACCTCAGATAATTCCAATTTATTAATGAATTTCGAGCACCTCTAATATGTTTAAACTTTTTCTATATTTTTATCGAATAATAATATTCAAGATACGACTTTGATAAAAAAAATGCAATTAAACTTTTTTTCACCAGATTAAACAATTTTAAATTGTTTTGGATAACATAAAGTTTTTTCTGTGAGTGCAACCCAATAAACAGCAAACATTTTTAATGGCCTAAGCTCAATTTATGGCTACAGATCATTTATTTATAGTCAAGAAAATTTTCTTCTGCTTAAAAATACTGTGTTTCTGTACTTTGCAGTAGGGTGGAGCATATTTTTGGAGCAAAAGAAACAGCAACAAACAAAAATATTTTTTACAGACCAAAAGAAAAAAATTACCTATCCTAAAAGCACTTTTCCAGCAATGTTTAAATATAAACTAATAATTTTAGCTACTTTTCCGAACCCGACGATTTTGAAATTCAAAAAAACTGAAAAATTTTAATTTTTTCGAATTTCAAAAACGTCGGGGTCGGAAAAGTAGCCTTTAAGGGTCGATATTAACATAAAAAAATATCGGACCTATAGGGCAATATCTTTGGGTTCCTTTTTCGACTTAAAAATCTAAAAGTTCCAAACAAAGTAAAATGCAAAAATTTTTTTGAAATTATTTTTGATTTTTAGCTAAAAATATTAGTTAATACTCGAAAATGTTTTGTGGAAAAGTGTTTTTAGGGTAAACAGTACTTTTTTTTGGTCTGTAAATTTATTTTTTGTTTTTGTTTCTGTTTCCTTTTGCTCAAAAAATTCTCCACCCTACTCTGCAGTCTTAAATAAAACCAGATCTGCCCGATTAATACAAATTACAGATTTAAATTCCTTATGCCCGAAGTACCGAAATTATTGAACATCAGCTTTGTAGAAAAATTTGTGTTTTGTTGGGTAAATAAATAAAAGTGCTGCACTTAAATTTCAGTAGAATTATTGATTGGGTATTTTGTGTTTAAATACTTATCCACAATTTTGTTGTTGTTTTATTTGAGCAATATGGTCATATAAACACAGATAGAAATTTGTTTGCCGTAAATTCATGCTGTTTAAATAATTAATTGTCTGTATTTGCTGATAATATAAAACCCCTAATTTAAAAACATTTATGTGAGTTATCTGTTTTCAAATTGACGGTTCTAAGTTAATTTAGACTTAATAAGTAGAAACGTTAAATTCGACTTCGGTCGAATTCATGAATGACCTTTACAATGCCCTTTCTCAGTGATAATAAATTTTCTAATGCAAAAAAAAATGAGCAATTTTGGAGAAGAAATACTATTTTTTTTGAGTGTCAAATTTTTTTTTGAGTCCAAATGTTGTTTTCGTGTGTACATATTTTTTTTTAGTGTAAAAATGTTTTTGCGTGACAAAAATACTTTGTAAAATATTTTTGTAGCTTCCCTAGTAAAAATATTATGCTAATTTTACTAAATAGATCTAACTTGATCCGTAAAATGGTTGTATCAAATAATATCTAATTGTATTACTTTAGATCCAAAAATATAAAAATTGATACAATTTGATTCGGAATTTGGTCAAATCTAATTATATCAAATTGATTTTATAATATCTATTTTTAAACAATTTGATGAGCAAAACCAAAATACGAATCTAATCATATATGGACCAATATCTAACCATATAAAGTGGATCAACCGTATCAAAATGATAGATATAATTTTATAAAATTTATACGGAAGCAATTAACTCATATAAGATTGTATATTTGATTATATCAGAAAATTTTTACTCGGGTACCAAAAACTTCGATTTTGTATACCCTCCAAACACAGTATGGGGTATACTCACTTTGTCATTCCGTTTGTAACGCATCGAAATATCTGTTAGGGACCCCATAAAGTATATATATTATTGATCCATGATCGATTCTAAGACATTCTATGAAGGTGGTCCCCATAAATTTTTTTTATTTTTTATAAATTTGTTTTATTAAACCAGCTCCTACCGCCCCTACCGTGCCTCCTAGAGAGGTAAAAATTACAACCAACCCCCATTAATTTTTAGTTACCAACATTTTGTCCGAACATAATAACACCCTATCTCAACTCCCTAAGGGGGCTCCCATACATTACAAAAACATGTATTTTTAAAAACTAATAAAAAAATAAAAAAAAATGTATGGCGACCCCCTTAAGAGTTGAAAATAAAGGGTAGGTATATTCTGAGAAAATGTTGGAGTTGAAGAAGTATTGGGGGTCGGTCATACATTTTACTTCTCTATGGGTACCCTATGGACAGTTAGAGCGGTACACTCAAAAAAAAAAAAAAACTGTAATGTTAGCAAAAAATGCTTGTAAACCTACAAGAAAATTTGCTGATTTTGAACCCACAATTTTTTTGGTAAAGTTAGAAAAAATGTTTTGCCAAAAATTAGTTAACTGAAATTTTTTTTTTTCAACTTACAAGAGAAGTATCTCAACCCTTATAAACCGATTTGCCTGAAACTTAAAATATATATGAATGAGACGATTTTAAGGTTGGAGTGTCTCGGCTTTTCGGCCATATCAGTGTTTCAAAATTTCGTTGTCCCATTATGAAACCATATTGACGTCCGGGAAAATTTCGATATCTCACGAACTAACAGGAATATCCTCTAGAGAAAAAATACGTGTCGACTTAAATTTAATAAAGATTATTTCGTATTCATATGGACATCGTAGCTCTATGTCTTCATATAAATACCCCCCAAAATTTTCACATCTTCATGAAAAAACTATTTAACGAAGCCAAACTTTTACAAGGTTATGCCACCGTTAGATAGGCATTTAAAAAACCTTTCTTCTCATATGTAAACATCATATAGTTTCTGAGAAAGAAATGGCTGAAAAATCCAAAAAACGATTTTTTCGCCACTTTTTTGACCCATGTTTTGCCCCCCTAAATCCCCGATATGGCCGATAAGCTGAGACACCCAAACCTTAGAATTGTCTCTTTTATATATATTTTACGTTTCATGCAAATCGGTTCATAAGGGTTGAGATACTTCCCTTGTTAGTTCAGACACATTTGAGGACCCCATTGGGTTCGGACCCGATAGGTCCAGACCTTGATGGACCTAGACCTAGTTAGGTTCCTTAAAAATCGTCATAGTTTTTGATCCAAAATTTGTGTCCGTTTTGCTCTACCTTGCTTAGTTTTTGAGATACGTGATTTTAGGGGACCACCGGGGTTTTTAGAATTACAAAACTCGATAACTTCTAAAATATTACTCGGAGAGCTTTTGATTATTTTCCGGTCTTATTCTACGTATTGAGATCTACAAAAATGCTTTTGGACTTTTTGTGGTGTCGGCAATATTTACCGAGATATGAGCATTTAAAAATTTTCGGGAATGCTAACTTTTTTGGATCCAAAGTTCGGACCCATTAAGGTCCGCACATGTGAAGAGGACCGACGATACTATGGAGAGCCCGAGAACCAAAAATGGCTTCCATTTTGCCCTATCTGGCTTAGTTTTCGAGATAGCGCCATTTTTGAAAATTAAAAAAAAAATTACCATTTATTTTTGCTAATATTAGCAAAAAATCTTGTAAAAATGTTTTCAACTCAATTTCAAATCTTAGCAAAAGAAATTAGTTCAAAGTTTGTTTAAAATTGCTAATGTGCTAAATGAAGTTTACAAGAATTTTTTGCTAACATGCTAATCTTAACTAAAAATTTGCTAAAAGTTAGCTAACTAGCATTAGCAAAAAAAAAAATTAGTAAATCTACTAACGTATTTTTTTGAGTGCAATAATAACTTTGTTGTAAAAATAATTTTTTTTATTGAACTTAAAAATTTTTTCCTAAGGCATTGTTAATGAATATTTGTATTACAACATTGTTTTTCCCCTTAAAAACATTTTTAATGAAATTTTTAGTCTGGGACTTTTAAATCTTTTTTAATAATTCTTTACTCAAAAACGCAAAAAAATTTGTCTGGGAATCAAAAAATTAACAAATTTTTTTTTGTTAAACATAAATCCTCGTTATAAAATCATTTTTGTAAAATAACTGTTTTTTTGTAAATCATCATAGAATCCACGTAAATTTTTTTCAAAATTTTGTCAACTTTTTTTAAATCTTTTTCCATAAAAAAAAATTTGTCCAGGACTTGGAAAATTTAAAAAATAGAAAATTTCCAAAAAAAATCTTGTAAAATTACAAAATTATTGGTAAAAAGCTTGTAAAATTACAAGAAACTTTTGATTTAAAACACCTCAATTCAACCGAAAACAGTAGAATTTTTGACCTTACCCCTTTCGAATTTGATGAAACTTGGAATATTGTTGGGCCCTTACAAAAAAATCATAGTGCCAAAATTTTGGACTTCTGGTACTTTTTCTTCCCGAGATATGGGGTCTTGAAAATTGGCAAAATCGTATACATTTGAGAAAAGTGTTCTGAGATAAATAAAGATAACTCGAAAAGTAATTACAATACACGTCTCAGTCAGGTCGCAAATAATAGATTATAAGACAGCCTTTAAAATGGCATTCCCCAAGATTTTTTTTGAAAAAGGTCAAAGGTCATTGGTTTTAACCTTAATTTTTGGAGAGCTATATCTCAAAAAACGATATTTTTAAAATTTTGGAAAAAATATATGTGATTAAGAATCATCTATGCTACTTAAGTTTAAATTTTCAGGATTGAGACTTCATTGGAACTTTTTATATTAATAGAAACGTTGTGACAGGAAAGAAAAAGCGGTCTAATTTCCCTTAGAAAAAAAATATTTTTTTTTGTCTTTGAAATTCTGGTACCAAAGTTCATTTTTCTGAATGTTTTTGACGTGCTGAGTCCAAATATGACCTTTGAACTGGCCTATTGCTATTACTTTTCAAGATATATGCACCTAAATTTTCAAAAATAACACAGCAATAGCATTTTAGCAATTTTCACATATTTATGTGCAGATGTCTCGAAAACTAATAGCGATAGGCCAGTTCAAAGGTCATATTTGGACTCAGCACGTCAAAAACATTCAGAAAAATGAACTTTGGTACCAGAATTTCAAAGACAAAAAAAATATTTTTTTTCTAAGGGAAATTACACCGCTTTTTCTTTCCTGTCACAACGTTTCTATTAATATAAAAAGTTCCAATGAAGTCTCCATCCTGAAAATTTAAAATTAAGTAGTATTGATGATTCTTAATCACATATATTTTTTCCAAAATTCTAAAAATATCGTTTTTTGAGATATAGCTCTCCAAAAATTAAGGTTAAAACCAATGACCTTTGACCTTTTTCAAAAAAAATCTTGGGGAATGCCATTTTAAAGGCTGTCTTATTATCTATTATTTGCGACCTGACTGAGACGTGTATTGTAATTACTTTTCGAGTTATCTTTATTTATCTCAGAACACTTTTGTCAAATATATACGATTTTGCCAATTTTCAAGACCCCATATCTCGAATACTGGAATGACCAGAAGCCTGAAAAATTGGCAAAATCTCTTTTTTGTTAAAGTAAACATCAGTACTTAATTTCATTAAATTTTGAGCGGGTGCGGTCAACTCCTCGGTTGAAGTGAGGTGTTTTAGCTCTTTTGTCAAATAGGAGGTAGCTAAAAAAAAGTTAAAAACTTTTCTTGTCATTTTACAAGGTTTTTTTTTTAATTTAAAACTTAAGCTTTAAAAAAAATCGGTTCATGTAAACACCCTGCCCCCATACAAAGGCCCTCTTTGAATTTCGCATAAATGCCTCTATTAACCGTATTGTAATAGATATCATTTTGAAATTTAATAGGTAATAAAATTTTGTATGCACAAACCATCATACCAAATTTCAAAGGAATCGGGTCAGTACTTTTCGTAGTCCCCATACAAACCACCCACCCGATATTTACATAATTTCCTCAAAATTCATAAAATGGAATATATTTAATTCAAATTTAATTTATACATAGGTGCTTAACGTTTATTTTGGTAACCTAATCAAATAGGAGTACATTTGGACAATTTTTGGACTTAGTCCCCCATATATAAAAATTTTGATCGATATTTAGTGAAATTGGTCTATTGGCAAACAAATAAACCAATTCTACTAAAATTTGATATGTGTGTGATTTCTACACTAAATAAAGATCTAACAAAAGATATGTCCAATCGGTCCATGTTTGGACTTGGGAACCATTTTCCGGAAAACTCTGGTCATATGGTCGATCTTGATCGTATATAACTTTCTTACCGGTTTTTATACCCACCACTTAGTGATAAAGGGTATATATAAGTTTGTCATTCCGTTTGTAACACATCGAAATATTGGTCTAGGACCCAATAAAGTATATGGGGCATTCCATGTGAAATCGGACACTTTGAAAAACTTTTTTTTTAGATTTTCTCAATTTGTTTACAGTTTTTAGTACCCTTTGAAAACTCC
Organism: Pegoplata infirma; assembly: GCA_963921195.1. Lineage (NCBI taxonomy): Eukaryota > Metazoa > Arthropoda > Insecta > Diptera > Anthomyiidae > Pegoplata > Pegoplata infirma. The sequence goes on from OY992536.1 coordinate 184,596,685, forward strand.
TTTGTGGTAAATTTTCAGATTTTTTTGATGACCCGTTCAAAAGATATCGAATTTTTAAAAATTGGTAGTTTGTTCCTTTACTCAAATTTCTTTTAATCATAACTTCTTCAATAATGGTCCGAATTTCAAAATTTTTTTTTCTAAATTTTTGTTTTTTTACGTACTTTCTATATTTTGTAAAAATGTTGTAGGGTAAAAATAAATGGGGGTCGGTCTCACTAATGACCCCTCTCGGACGCACCATTGGACCGGTAGAAGCTGATTAAATAAAACAAATTTACAAAAAATAAAAAAAATTGTATGGGGACCGCCTTAACCGTTAAAGATAGAGGGTAGGTGTGTTCAGAGAAAATGTTTGGACTAAAAAAATATTGTGGGTCGGTCATACATTTTGTTGCTCTAAGGGCACTATTAGCGCAGTTAGAGCGGTTGGAACAAATTTTAAAATATGTCGTTTTGTGTGGGAGCCCCCTTAGAAATTGGAGATAGGGTATTAGTTTGTTCCAAAGAACTGTTAAGACGTAAAAATTAATAGGGGTCGGTCTTATAAAGGACCCCTCTATGACGCACCATTGGAGCAGTAGAAATGATTTTAAGATTGAAAAATTACAATAAAATTTTTTCAAAAAATTTTAAAAAATAGTAATAATCGTTATCCCACGATCTTCCTGGGCAAAAAATTTGTAGAATTGATAGAAGTTTTACACAAAAAAATTTCTAAAAAATCGAAGAGTACAAACATTTTCAAAAATGAGATTTAAATTTTAAAACTTAAAAATCGCATACTAGAGCGCTTTTAAGAATTTTTTGGGATTTTTTTTTAGAAAGTACGTAAAAAAACAAAAATTTTGAAAAAAAAAAAATTGAAATTCGGACCATTATTGAAGAAGTTATGATTAAAAGAAGTTTGAGTAAAGGAACAAACTACCAATTTTTAAAAATTCGATATCTTTTGAACGGGTCATCAAAAAAATCTGAAAATTTACCACGAAGGAGTTTTCGAAGGGTACTAAAAACTGTAAACTTTTTTAAACTTGTTTAGTTTTAAAAACATTGGTAACTGAAAAATTACACTGGAAAACAATTTTACACTCAAAAAAAATTTTACACTAAAAAAAATTTACCACGAAGGAGTTTTCGAAGGGTACTAAAAACTGTAAACAAATTGAAAAAATCTAAAAAAAAAGTGTTTCAAAGTGTCCGATTTCACATGGAATGCCCCATATATATTCATGATCCTCGATCGATTTAGTATTGCAATCCAGCCAAATCGGTCCAGTGCACGGTGGTCAATTCCGGCCAAAAATCATTTTATTTTTTTATTAAATCTTGATGAACTTTTGATGCTATATTATAGCTAATACTTCAAAACATACAATTTAAATCTTTTTTTGGGCCTTGTAACACTATATTATTGTCCATAGTGGTGCAAAGTTGAGTATTTTTTGCTTCTCATTTCAGCTTTTTTTAAAATGTATATTTTAGTTTTCAATAAAAGTTGGCTATGCATTTTTCTTCACATTATTTTTGTAAGTTCGGACATGGATTTTTAATTCCTATAGTAGATAATCATTCCATGTGGTTTTTGCAGATTTTGTGTGCGTTTTTGTCTCAAAGTGATGTGTATGAAAATTAGATAAAAATTACAAAAAAACTCTAAAAATAATAAATTTTGAAAGACCATAAAAATCAATTAGAGGCTATTAGAGGTTAGCTATAAAAAGCAGTTTGTACTTTTAACTATTAGTAAGTATTTTAAATTTCAGCCCCTACTTTTACCGATTCTTTAAACCAGAGCATTTTTAGTGGACTCATTTTTTACAAATGGTGGACTTTTTTAAACCTAAAAACTCCACCAAAATAGGGAATGTGAATAGATACTAACTTAAAACCCATAGATTTGCGTTAAAAAAAAACTTAAAAAAAGACGAAATAAAAAAAATGTGGTTTAAGGGGGGTTGGAACTAAAAAACACCCATAATGTTAGCAATTTTTAAACAGCTAAAAAATAAATACGTAATAGTAGTATTATTTAATTCTGTTTTTTCATTTGATAGAAAGAAAATTTTAGCATTTTGAAAAATTGCATAACACAAAATTTGGTCAACGAGAATTTTCAGGGTTGCCAGTTAAAAAATTGGCTGCATTTTTACAGCAAAAACTACTAAACCGATTTTGATGATATTTTTTTTTGATTTGTAGATAATTAAATTTTCAAGCACTTAACGTGGCCATTTTTTTGGAAAAAAATTTGATTTTGGTTGAAGATATGCTAACGTAAACTCAAAAAATAGAAAAACTTCAATTTCTTCTTTCATTCAAATATTAATTAGGTCAAATTCTAAAAATTGTCACGATAATTATTAGAAAATTAAATAATCTACAAATCCAAAAAAAAAAATGTATCAAAATCGGTTTAGTTGTTTTTGCTGTACAACTGCGGCCATTTTGTTCTTTAAAAAATAGCATTCCACAATTAACTGGAAACCCTGGCAATTCTTTGTCTTTTAAACTTTTAAAAATATTACGATTATTAATATTTCAAATAAAAAAACAGAATTAAAAAGTATTGCGTATATAATTTTTTAAAAAATTGCTAACACTATGGCAGTTTCTTTTAGTTTCAACCCCCACCTTAATTAGTTTGATACATTTGACACGTCCATGCTTAGTTGGCCAACCACTATATTTGTATGTCCAACGTTTTGAAAAGAGATCAGATATATTATTCTTAATTCGGATATTAAATTATTGCTGTTTATATGAAGACATGTTTGATACATTTGGAAAGTCCATGATTATTTGGCCAACCACTGTATTTGTGGGTCCAATATTTGGGCAAAGTATCAGATATGTTATTCTTAATTCGAATATTAAGTTTGAGCTGTTTACATGCAGAAATAAAGAAGTTATTGATTTTTGGCCGGAATTGACCACCGTGCAGTGGTTCAAATGTTATGAGCAAAAGAGTAAATTTCGGCAAGTGTTTTTCGCGAATTTACGAGATAAAAAAAAGATAACTTTCGAAAGACAATAATGGGACTGCTGAAGCCTAGCATGTGTCTTTGCCCAGTTTTTTTTGGTATTAAATTTCAGCTCAATCGATCAAGTGGTTCAAAAGTTATAAGCAAAACCCTGAATGTTTAACAAGTTTTAAAAGCATTGGTGGTAACTTAACAATGCTTTTCAAACTTGTTTAATTTTAAAGCAATGTTTTTTAAACTTGTTTAGTTTTAAAAACATTGGTAACTGAAAAATTACACTGGAAAACAATTTTACACTCAAAAAAAATTTTACACTCAAAAAAAATTTTACACTAAAAAAAAATTTTTGTTTTTTTTTTCAAAAATAACAATATTTTGTGTACATTAAAGGTGTCCTAACGACTAAGGTAATTTTTCAAAATCACTTTTTAATACGTGGTAGGGTCCTAAATTGTAGTTTTGTATCTAAAAATGAGTGAGCCAAAATTTGGAGACAATCGGATAAAAATAACTCGTGCCGAAAATGGATTGAAGTTTTGGGACACTCTTATCTGATGAAAAACACGTTTTTTCTAGTTTTTTGAAAAATATTGGTATATGCTATTTTTTGTTAATTTTTTTGTTAAGTAATATGAAAATGGTAATAAATTACCTTTCCAAAAAGCTTAAAGAAATTCAAATCGGATGAAAAATAAGCATTTTACGCATACATGCCCCAGACCATTGCATGGTTTTTAAAGCCAAAATTTGAAAATTTTCAAAATTTTTAGGCAAAACAATAAACAAAATTAAATTTTACTTTATAATTATATTAAATACATGTTATAGATAAAAACTAACAGATATGGTAGTCTAACTTTTTTTTCATTTGGCGTGGGTAGTGATATAATTTCCGCGGATTCCAAAGAAAATGAGTTTTGCTAAAATAATTTAGCAAATTTGGGAAACAATTTTCTGTATTGTATTATACGAAGTGAAATACATAAATTCTGTAAATTTTTTGAGAATTCGGGCATCTTTAACCCCTTTTCGTCGAGGTGAAATGACAAATTTGAGACGTTATACATTTCTATAATACAAAATATCTGCATATATCCGATTTCTCAAAAGTTACAGAATTTACGTTTTACACTTCGATCCGCACAATAGAGCACAAATTTTCAAAAATTTGCTTAATTATTGTAGAAAAACGCATTTTATTTGGAATCCGCGGAAATTTTATCACTACCCGCGCCAAATAAAAAAAAAAGCTTGACTACCATATCTGCTATTTTTAATCTTAAACATGTTTTCAACTTGATCATAAAGTAAAATTAAATTTTTACTATTTTTTTGCCTAAAAATTTTGAAAATTTTGAAATTCTGGCTCTAAAAACCATACAATGGTCTGGGGCATGTATGCGTAAAATGCTTATTTTTCATCCGATTTTAATTTTATTAGTCGTTTTGAAAAGGTAATTTAGTACCATTTTCATATTATTTCACAAAAAATTTAACAAAAAATATCAAATACCAATGTTTTTCCAAAAACTAGAAAAAACGAGTTTTTCGTTCTTATAAGAATGTCCCAAAACTTCAATCCATTTTCGGCACGAGTTATTTTTAGCCGATTGTCCCCAAATTTTGGCTCACTCATTTTTAGATACTAAAGAACAATATAGGACCCTACCAGGTATAAAAAGGTGATTTTCGTTTTTAAGGACACCTCTAGTGTACATACGTGTGTGCATTCACTCAGAAATATTTTTACAGTAAATAAAACATTACACTCGAAAAAAGTTCCACACTCAAAAAAAAATAGATTTTTTTTTTTAAATGACAAAAAAGAGTTTCTTACTCAAAATAAAATATTTCTAATCAAAATTGTTAATTTTTTTCAAGTTCAAAAATGTACTATCCTTTAAAAAACGGCATTGGGGAGGGTATTCATAGATTTGGCAAAGTCGAATTTAACTTTTCTACTTGTTTGTAATTTATTTTATTTTTACATTTAATAACAATACAATAACTTCATCCTAAACGAGAACTGGTAACAATGACCGTCGTCTCGTTGTAGCGAAAAAACCAAGGGCTCTGGTGAGAATCAAACCCACGACCCCCAGTTTCAAAGGCTAGCACGCTACCAACTAGCCTACAGGGGCCCATCCCATACCGTTATGATAGGTTATTATTTTGGTTATAGGGCAAATCCACCTCAAACCACACAGCATTCGGATTTGTCACCTTCGATTTAAATAAAATTTGACAAATATATTGCAAATGGATAGTGTTCCTAAAATCATTACCTTTCTGGCTCCAAAACCTTTCGGTTTTCGAAATATGGCGTCTTGAAAATTGGCAAAAACGTCAAATTTTCAATAAGGTGCACATACAAAGTCACCCATAACTTTAAAACTATAAAACCCATAATTACCAAATAGGTATCATTTGAAAGCTGAAAGGATTACCTTATAAGTGGCATGCACAATTTTTTCTTGTAACGAAAGGTCAAAGGTCATATTTCAAGGTCTAATGTTCAAAGACCTATATCTCAAAATCCGATATTTTTAAAATTCTCAAAAAAATATATGATAACAATCAAGTCTTTCCCTACATTTGTATCAAAATTTCAGGGTGGACACTCATATGGTTCCAAAGTTACAGAGGAAAACGTGCTTGAAGATTTTCTCTACGAGTTCATATGCAAAAGCTTACACACACGAAGCAGCATAACATGCTAGCATGCTGCTAGCAGTAAACAAACAATGGGACGGACCTAAAAACTGAACCCATTATTTATTAATATTTCGACCTCCTGAATTTAATTTCACTATCAAAACTGAATTTTATCGTAGGGTTTTCTTGTTTTCTTACAAGGAAAATCTTCAAAGTGAACATACGTAATTTCTTTGAAATTTATGCCCATGAAAGACAACAAATATCTAACATCGACCTGTCTGAGCTTATTGGTCTTAATTTAGTTTTAAAGGGTTAAACGGGAGTCAAAAATGACCGATTTTTAATAATTTTAACTTTTAGGTACATTATTGCCAATTATATCAGATCCGTTTCATTAAAAAAAACAATTTTTGGCGTCTGTTTGAGACATTTTATTTGTTGCATAATTGTTTTTGTTAAAAATGTATAGTTTTTGTTATAGTTTTTGTAAAAAAAAATCATTATTGGTACTATTTCCTATTTAAATTAAGCAATCACATGAATTTTTTATTGGCAGTTTTTCTTACAGGTCGGGTTTCATCCGAATTAAAAAAAAAAAAAAATCTTTATTAGTGTGTCCAAAATAAAATAAGGCAAAAATTCAAAGAAGTTCGAAACATTAGTGTTTCCATTTCTAAACCATTTTTATGCTTGATTATATTCTTTTTTATGAGCTTTATTCCGCTTTGAACATACGGTTCCTCCACCCCATTCCTATTTTCCTACTATGGAAGAATATATGTATGAAAATGGGTAATTTTTAACCCCGTTTAACCTGAATTTAGGCCGACAAACTCAGACTGGTTGATTTTAGATTTATTTTTTCTAGCTTGTGTATAAATTTTAAAGAAATCAGGTATGTTCACTTTCGAGGACTTTCCTTGTAAAAGAACAATAAAACCCCTACAATATAACTCAAAATACATAAAAAGTTTTAAGCCTTGTTCTAGGCCCGCACCTTTGTTTACGACTATGTATATTGTTTTGTTTGTGCAATATTTTTTATATGAACTCGTAGAAAAAACCTTGCCTTCGAGCACGTTTTCTTCTGTAACTTTGGAACCATATGAGTGTCCACCCTGAAATTTTGATGCAAATGTAGAGAAAGACTTGATTGTTATCATATATTTTTTTGAGAATTTAAAAAATATCGGATTTTGAGATATAGGTCTTTGAACATTAGACATTGAAATATGACCTTTGACCTTTCATTAGAAGAAAAAATTGTGCATGTTACTATTAAGGTAATCCTTTCAGCTTTTAAATGGTACCTATTTGGTAATTGTGGGTTTTATAGTTTTAAAGTTATGGGTGACTTTGTATGTGCACCTTATTGAAAATTTTAAGTTTTTGCCAATTTTCAAGACGCCATATTTCAAAAACTAAAAATTTTTGGAGCCTGTAAGGTAATCATTTTATGAAAACAACGCATGTGAAATATTTTTTGCGAATTTCATTAAAATTGGAGGTGACAAATCCGAAAATCACAGTTTTCTGTGCGGTTTGACATGGAATCACCCTATACCCCTAGTATCCATACATACAATCGGCATGGCCGAATTTGAGTATTCTTGTTTAAAACTTAAATTTTCTACTCAACTTTTTGAAGTCGACTATAAAAACAAAAACAATTTGTATAGAAATATAATTTAAAGTTATTTAAAGTTAAAGTTAATTTTTAATTTATTTAATTTTTCTTCGGTTACACCAAATTTTTAATAAATTTAACAATTTAAATATAAATAAAATTATTTAATACTCATAAACGTATTTAATGATCTCTTATTGAATTTTAATAGTCAAAAGCAAATTTTTTTTTTCAAACTTATTACAATGTACCGTAAGGTGCAATATCGTTAGTAGGAACATAAAGTACGGTCTCTCCGATATCGGCATTTGTAATGTCACCTACTCTAATAGAGCTCGAATTAAAACCGCATTCCCGGGCCGCAGCCTGTTTGTAATTATGACATTCAAAAGCATCGAAAGCATTTCTTTTATGGTATTCAATATAGTAGGTAACAGCCATACTATGTGAGCAGCTACCTAGCAAATCGGAATTACAAGCGTTTTGCTTTTGGCCACCATTGAAATAGAAATCAGTAATACCAATGTTTTTTAAAAAACCCAACTTACCACCACAAGTATGATATATTTCGACATACTTAGCATCCGTGCTATTCAAACGGGTAGCAGGTAAATTATAACAGAAAAAGGGTAGGGCAGGATCTAAACCAACAACTGCTCCAGCTTTACCAGATTCAATGTACTTGCTAGTGAAACCAGCAACATGAGCACCCAAACTGTGCCCAACAATATGTAATGTATCTAAGTTTAAATTTTTTTGGGAAACCAATAGATTAATCAAGCCTGCAATTTGTTTGCCAACTTCAGGAATAGCCACCACAGAGGAAGCGTACTCAATGGAGCGCGCACGAGCCCAGTCTATAACAATCACATTGGCATCACCTTTACTGAACAATGCCTCACAAACACCAGTGTTAAGAGGATCATTCTTGGTGGAAGTCCAACCATGAATGGTGATTGTGGTAGGATTTGCGGCATTAAATTTAGACAATTTAATAGATGCTATATTCGGAAATATTTCCTGGCCAATCAGTGAGTTAGATTTGGTAAACAAGTAGTAATTAACTGGGTTGGGTAAGAGATAATCAACTACTTTTAGACTATCTAGGTAAAATTGACCGGCATCCATGTCCATCCATTGCCATGAGCCATTTATTTGAGGAATATACCAACCATTATCACCATTTTCACGTTCATACACCGGAATGTCAGCAACAATAGCTACATCGTATATATAATGAGTTCTATAAAAAAATATTTCGATTGATTAAAATTTTTAAAATTCTTACCGGTTGCAATAGACAAGGCTACTAGAAAGAAGTACTTCATGTTTTCGCTTATTCCAGACTACAATATTTTTTTTGCGATTTCTACGCTTTTATAAGAAATTTTTCTTGTATGTATCTAACGTATCGTCAACTGGGCCGTAAATAGACCTATGTATAAGATATATTACTTTTTTATGCACCCCAATAGACACGCTTCATCCGAAACGACTTTAACCTTAAGCTGGGAACACTTTCTCGATTACACTGTGCAACAAATTTGGGGTAAACGAGTGTATCTTAAATGGGCCACACAAAAAAATGAAACTATACCAACAGTAGACCAAAACCCCCAAAGGATTTTGAAAACTTAGCTCGAGTTTTTTTTTGTCCCACTGAAGTTTTCAATTTTTTTTTCAAAGGCGTTTTGAATTAGTCAAAAAAAAGTATTAAATCTAATTCTGTGGTAAATAATAACAAAAGATGTCAGTAGTGAAATTTGATTGCGACTCTTTCCTTAGAATATATTAACCCATTATCTCCCTTTTTAAGGGGACATTTTAGTCCTTTTTTCAAATATCCTCATAGAACACCACTAAAACGTGCATTCAAACGGTTGAAATGTTCAAAAAAATATATTTTTTGCGTAAATTTTCACTAGGAGCTGTCAAAGGCCTTTTTGCTTAAAAAAGTAAATTTTTTAGTTATCACATTCTGTTAAATTCATTTTCGCCAAAGTCGTGTGAATTAAGTTTAAATAATCAGCGTTTGAAAGGCTACGTTAGCTACCCGTTTTTTGCTTTTGCTTTTCATATCACTTCAAACAATTTCAATATTATAAGTTATAGCTTTTGTTTACTTTTCTTTTTTGTGTTTGCTTAAACTACAACAACATGAAAAAAACAAAAACTCCAAACAGAGCAGTAGCGGAAAACAAATTTTATTGTTGTAGCCTACAAATATACTACAGTAGTATATTTGTAGGCTACAAATATACTACTACTTGTAGGCTACAGTATTACTACAGTATTACTACCTTCACATTGTAAACAAATGTAGCAATATAAAAACGTGATCATATTAAAAATTTCGTTAAGATGGTGTAAAATGAATACGACATCGAAAAAAGAATAATAATAATTTTAAATAAAATTCTTTTAATTTTGGTCAAAAAAAATATAGAAAAATTTGGAATTTTGACGAATTTTTCGATATTTTCGAATATGTACGCGATTTTAATATTATCGGTCTAGACTAGTGCCTACGGTCAGTACCGTAGTACCGGGAATACCGGTATTCCCGGTTCTCGGTATTACCGGGAAATGGTACCGGTTTCCCGGTTCTTAATTCATTCCCGGTATTCCCGGGAATACCGGTATTCCCGGTTCCGGTTCTGACGGTATTCCCGGGACTACCGGTATGAACATTTTTAAAATTGTGTACAATTAAAAATTTTTTCTTTGCTTTTACCAAAAAAAAATACAAAACATTTGAAAAACACCATTTCCATTTTATATTTTTAATTTAAGAAAAAATAGTTGCATGATTTTTAAATAATTTTACAAACACAACTAAATATCAATGAAATGGTGATTAAATAGTGTAATTTAAATATTTTATGGTATAGTATTTTTTGGTTTTTGAGAACCGGTACCAGGATCAGAACCGGGAATACCGGTATTCCCGGGAATATATCTAGAACCGGGAAACCGGTTCCAGAACCGGGAATACCGGTATTCCCGGGAATACCGAGAACCGGGAAATGGGGGGCACTAGTCTAGACGCTCAGAAGTTATGAGCAAAACCGTGACATTAACATTGGGTTAGAGATGGGCGCTGGTCACGTGACTTGCGTGATTCACGTGAATCACGCGTGAGTGATTTTCATTTCAATCACGTGATTGTGAGTGAGTGTGAGCTGAAAAAAAATCTGAGTGAGTGAGTCATTAATTTTTTGCGTGAGTCTGCGTGATTAGATTTTTAGATTAGCCCAATTTTTTTATTTTTTGTAAAAAAAATTTTTTTGGAGTTTTTTTTGGGGAAGAAAATTTTATTGCGTGAGTAGATTTTGCGTGACTCTGGCGTGAGTAAGATTTTTATTACTCACGTGAAAAGTGAGTGAGCGTACATAAAAAAAAAATGCGTGAGTGATTCGATTATTTTTGCGTGAGCTTGAGTGAGTGTGAGTCAAAATCCACTCACGCACCCATCTCTACATTAGGTTTTTCGAAAATTCACGTGTTGAAAAATGCACAAAACATGGTTTTAATTTGAGATGGGCGCGTGAGTGATTTTTGACTCACACTCACTCACGCTCACGACAGGAATTTTTGAATCACGCACACTCACGAGCAAATTTTTTCTACTCACACTCACAATCACGTGAGTAAATTTAATATAACTCACACTCACGTGTACTCACTCAAGCTTCACTCACACTCACGTTGACTCACACTCAGGCAACTCTTATTCATACAAAAAAAAATTAAAAACTAAAATTTGAAAAATCTTTTAAAATTTTCAACAAAATTTAAAGTTCAGCGTAACTTAAAAAATCGACTCACGCACACTCACGCAAAAATCTTACTCACGCACACTCACTTACGCAATTTTTTTCTCCACTCACACTCACGTGAGTAAAATTGAATTTAGTCACACTCAAGCGTGGTCACGTGTGAGTCACGTTCTAATCTGCTCATGTGCCCATCTCTTCTTTTAATGACAAGGGTACACCACAACAATGTTTGCCAAAGTTTTTTTTTTTGAGAAGTTGAATTTTAATTTTACATTAAAACAATCCAACCCTATTCTTTAAACACATTAAAATAAAACAGTTATGTTAAACAAGATAAGTGTGTGTGTTATAGTTTTATTAAATTTTCTCTATGTAGGCTTCCAAAACAATATTTGTAGGCTACCAAAAATAATTTGTAGGCTACAGGTAGGCTACCAAAAATAATTTGTAGGCTACTTGTAGGCTACACAATTCTAATGTTTTTGATTTATTTGCTACTTATTCATTTTTAAAAACAATCGTAAGCTCTCGCTACAAAAACAGAAATGTGCAAGTATTAGTAGTTATAGCAATTGAATGATTTACATATTGTTTGTTTTTAAGACTACACATATCGTCAATTTTGGTTGTTTAAGCTACTTTCTTTGTAGTAATTTAAACGCTGGAAATAATGTTACACTCAAAATATTTTGTAGGCAAAAACAAATGAAAAACATATTTAAAACAAGTGATAAAACCATTGAAAATCATTCCAGTAACTATTCATTTGTTTTAACAAACATCAGCATTTATTTTTTTACTGTTAATAAAATTGTCTGAAATAAATAACATTGAATATTAAACAAGTAGAAAAAGACTTGGTCGAATCTATGACTACCCTCCACAATGTTATCTGATAGTAATTTTCTAAAAAAATTTAAAAAAATTGCATCACAATTTTTTTATTAGAAATATATTATTTTGAGTAAAACTTTTTAATCAATCAAATTTTTTTGAGTGTAAAATTTTTTGACTGTCAGCATTTTTTTGAGTCTGACATTTCATTAAAAAAAATTAATGTATAAATTTTTTTTTTTGAGTGTAACATTTTTTTTAAGTGTAATAATTTTTTTTAGTGTACAATTTCTTTGAGTAACAAAATTACTTTGTAAAACATTTTTGTTGTTTTATACCTATATGTAATACAAAAAAAAAACTATTTCACATATTTCCCTCTTTTTATTTTACCATCCTCTTCTTTAAAAACCAAAAACAAACTAACATTGAATCATTTAAATCCCACTTCATTTGACTTTTTTTTTTGAAAATACTTGCTATACACCGTTACATACAGATACAAAAACAATAACAAAACAATAACAAATATTTACTTGTCTAACAACTAAACTGCACCCCACGACAAGAAAACAAACAACAAGAAGTTTTAAAAAACTGGTATTTCACCATGCTTTTAAAACTTGTTTAACGGGTTTTCAACAGTTTAAGGTGAAACCAATCTGAAATTCAGAGCTTTGCTTATAACTTTTGAATAGTGGTCCCCATTTCCCGGGAAACGGGATTCCCGGGTTTCCCGGTATTCCCGGTATTTTCCCGGGAACCCGGTATTCCCGGGAAATTATAATTTCCCGGGAATACCGGGAAATTAATTCTTGATTATGAAGGTGTTTTGATCCACAAAATTAATCCAAATGACTGGAAAATTGTGGATACAATCCACAGACATGTATCAACATTGGTATAAAAATTTAGCTCATTTTGTGGAACGTTGTGGAAACGCCAGCTCGGGACCCAAAAATTGTTCGTAATCTACATACATTTCAATGAAAAATTGCTGGTTTCATGTCTATCCCGGACCGGCGTTTTGCTGTCATTGCTTCAATTGTCTTGAAATTTTAAATCAGTAATAGTGCATGTATTAAGATTATTTTTGCCTTATATCAACTCATTCGGTCCATAGGTGTAAGAACGCCGGTCCGGGATAGATAGAAAAATTAAATTTTTTCCTTTATATAAAGGAAAATATTGAAATTTTATCCGTTCCCGGAACTTTGTGAACAAATGGATGCAGCTATTTAAATGAAATTGAGCACAAAATATTCGTATACATCCACGCACTATAGGTACTACATATAAAGCCATTCGGATTAAAAGTGTGAAAACTATGGGCCAAAAACCCAAAAAATTCTGTGATTTTTATCAACGATTTTTTACACTTTGCACCGACGCCTCCGCATTGATAACCGAAATTTCGCGATAGTGACAAAATATCATCTCTACATCAGTTAGAGCCCGTATGCTAAGTATCAAGGCATTTTGTGAAAAAATCTGGAAACGCCGGTCCGGGATCGGATTTTTTTTTGTAATTTTCATACATTTCAATGGAAAATTGCTGGTTTCATGTCTATCCCGGACCGGCGTTTTTCCGGCATTGCTTCAATTGTCTTGAAATTTAAAATCAGTAATAGCGCATGTATGAAGATTATTTTTGCTTTATATCAACTCATTCGGTCCATAGGTGTAAAAATGCCGGTCCGGGATAGACAGAAAAATAGAATTTTTTCTTTTATATAAAGGAAAATATTGAAATTTTATCCGTTCCCGGAACTTTGTGAACAAATGGATGCAGCTATTTAAATGAAATTAAGCACAAAATATTCGTATACATCCACGCACTATAGGTACTACATATAAAGCCATTCGGATTAAAAGTGTGAAAACTATGGGCCAAAAACCCAAAAAATTCTGTGATTTTTTTCAACGATTTTTTACACTTTGCACCGACGCCTCCGCATTGATAAACGAAATTTCGCGATAGTGACAAAATATCATCTCTACATCAGTTAGAGCCCGTATGCTAAGTATCAAGGCATTTTGTGAAAAAATCTGGAAACGCCGGTCCGGGATCGGATTTGTTTTTGTAATTTTCATACATTTCAATGGAAAATTGCTGGTTTCATGTCTATCCCGGACCGGCGTTTTTCCGGCATTGCTTCAATTGTCTTGAAATTTAAAATCAGTAATAGCGCATGTATGAAAAATATTTTTGCCTTATATCAACTCATTTGGTCCATAGGTGTAAAAATGCCGGTCCGGGATAGACAGAAAAGAGCATTTTTTCCTTTATATAAAGGAAAATATAGAAATTTTATCCGTTCCCGGAACTTTGTGAACAAATGGATGCAGTTATTTAAATGAAATTGAGCACAAAATATTTGTATACATCCACGCACTATAGGTACTACATATAAAGAAATTCGGATTAAAAGTGTTTAAACTATGGGCCAAAAACACAAAAAATTCTGCGATTTTTTTCAACGATTTTTTACACTTTGCACCGGCGCCTCCGCATTGATTAACGAAATTTCGCGATATTGATAAATTATCATCTCTACATCAGTGAGAGCCCGTATGCTAAGTATCAATGGATTTTGTAAAAAAATGTGGAAACGCCGGTCCGGGATATACATGCAATCAGCAATTTTTCATTGAAATGTATGAAAATTACAAAAAAAAACTCCGATCCCGCACCGGCGTTTTCACATTTTTTCACAAAATCCATTAATACTTAGCATACGGGCTCTCACTGATGTAGAGATGATAATTTATCAATATCGCGAAATTTCGTTAATCAATGCGGAGGCGCCGGTGCAAAGTGTAAAAAATCGTTGAAAAAAATCACAGAATTTTTTGTGTTTTTGGCACATAGTTTAAACACTTTTAATCCGAATTTCTTTATATGTAGTACCTATAGTGCGTGGATGTATACAAATATTTTGTGCTCAATTTCATTTAAATAACTGCATCCATTTGTTCACAAAGTTCCGGGAACGGATAAAATTTCAATATTTTCCTTTATATAAAGGAAAAAATTCTATTTTTCTGTCTATCCCGGACCGGCATTTTTACACCTATGGACCGAATGAGTTGATATAAAGCACAAATAATCTTCATACATGCGCTATTACTGATTTTAAATTTCAAGACAATTGAAGCAATGCCGGAAAAACGCCGGTCCGGGATAGACATGAAACCAGCCATTTTCCATTGAAATGTATGAAAATTACAAAAAAAAATCCGATCCCGGACCGGCGTTTCCAGATTTTTTCACAAAATGCCTTGATACTTAGCATGCGGGCTCTAACTGATGTAGAGATGATATTTTGTCACTATCGCGAAATTTCGTTTATCAATGCGGAGGCGTCGGTGCAAAGTGTAAAAAATCGTTGAAAAAAATCACAGAATTTTTTGGGTTTTTGGCCCATAGTTTTCACACTTTTAATCCGAATGGCTTTATATGTAGTACCTATAGTGCGTGCATGTATACGTCCATTTGTTCACAAAGTTCCGGGAACGGATAAAATTTCAATATTTTCCTTTATATAAAGAAAAAATGCGATTTTTCTGTCTATCCTGGACCGGCGTTTTTACACCTATGGTACGAATAAGCTGATATAAGGCAAAAATAATCTTCATATATGCGCTATTACTGGTTTTAAATTTCAAAACGATTGAAGCAATGACGGCAAAACGCCAGTCCGGGAAATATATAAAACCAGCATATTTTTATTGAAATGTATGAAAATTACGAACTATTTTTTGGTTCCGAGCTGGCGTTTCCATATCGTTCCACCAAATGTGTTAAGTTTTTATACCAATGTTGGTACATGTCTGTATATTGTACCTGCAAAAATTCCAGTCATTTGGTTCCACTTTGTGGAACAAAACACCTTCATAATATACTATAAATTTCCCGGGATTCCCGGGATTCCCGGGAAATTTTGAATTCCCGGGATCCCGGTACGATTTCCCGGGAAACCGGGAATACCGTTTCCCGGGATTCCCGGGATCCCGGTACTGACCGAGAGCTCTACTTTTGAACCACTGAACCGATTTTGCTGAAATTCAAAACCAAACAGACTCGGGGAACGACAAATATCTTTCGAAAGTTAGAGTGGTTTTAATCTCGTAAATTCACAAAATACCCTTGACCGAAATTTACTCTTTTGCTCATAACTTTTGAACCCCTTGAACGATTTCGCTGGATTGCAATACCAACCTGACCCGGTAAATGGCCAACATACATGTCAATCTTCAGGAGCCTCCGTAAAGTCTTTCAAAAGTTAGCGTGTTTTCAACGGACAGACAGACAGACGGACGGACGGACATCGCTAGATCGTCTTAAAATCGATCGAGGATCATGAATATATATACTTCATGGGGTCTTAGACCAATATTTCGAGGTGTTACAAACAAAATGACAAACTTATATATACCCTCTATCACTAAAGTGGAGGGTATAAAAATAACGTCACTTTCAAATTATTGTTTTCTCTAAAGACAGTCGAGCTCAGGCTCTAATTATAATTATATACTTATTATAATTTTTTGATATGTTATATATGGTTTTGAATTTTTTTTTTTTACCAACAAATTCGAAAAAATAACCTATGAAAACATTAAAAATTAATGATTGTTGTATTATAATTATATTTTAAAAAAAATTTATTAAAATTTTTGGGAATCGATCCCGCAATCAACTACATTCTGGCCGGATACTCTACCCATCGTTCCAAAGTCACTTGATACATAAATGTTTTTATATTTCTATAAATAATTTTTTAAATTTTTTTTCTACAAAAAAATAAACCACACAAGTAGGTAAAAACTAATGATTTCTCTTTAAAAAATACCAACAATCTAAAAAAAATAACGTACACAAATCACTAAAAATTATACAATAATCACTTTTTTTTGTCTTAGAGAACAAAAAAAAAATGACTTTAAAAATTGAATGCCAATAAAAGTCTATGTTTTATGTTGTTATTTTTGAAATAAAGAACAGAAATAGTCATTTGACAAAATTTAACATTAAACAAATGGTTTTTCTTTTAAAAACGACAAAACTTAAAACTTTTTAAATAAACTACAAAGAGTTAATGGCATAATTTTTTAAGTGTACAGATCTGCTTCCTTAAATTAATTTAATTAATTAAATGGCTAAAATAAAAATTAAGATTAAAATTAACAAAATACAAAAAAAACGTCTAAAAAGTTAGCGTTTATCAGAGGTTGGTTTAGGTCTTCAAATGGGAAACTTTTTCTACCTGCTTCGATTTGACCCATTTCCGAAATTAACCTGCCTAGAACCATAAATAATATTTGCGCCAAACTTGAGGAGTCCAGCTCTCTTATTATGGACTTCATCGTGTTAACTACTGACCTACGGACAGACAAACGGACGGACATCGCTAGAATATCTTAGCATCGATCACTGATCAATTATATATACTTTATGGGGTCCCCGACTGATATTTCGATGCGTGACACAAGGAATGACAAAGTGAGTATACCCCCATACTGTAGTTGGAGGGTATTAAAATTAAAAAAAAAAATTGGTTTGTATGGGAAAATTGTTTTGTATGGCAACACATTAACCCCCCAGCAGCATCCCAGCAAAAATTGGCATTACTAGTAATGGGTTTTGTAATCCGAAACAGATGTTAATAAGTAGTTACTTATTGAATGAAACACTAGTTATTTTTACAAGGGCGTGAGACAAAAATAACTAGTGAAGAGTATGGAGATAAATAAGTAGTTACTGCCTCGGATTACAAATAAGGAGTAAAAACCCATTACCAAAAAGAAGTAAAATAATTAGTTAATTAAATCTTTTAAAATTTAACTTGTTTTTATTAAAACTTAAAAATTGCGTAATTTTTATTAAGTTTTTAAGTACTTTTTAAGTTAATTGAATTGTAAAGGTTAAAAATTGCAAGTGCAAGAAGATATTATTACTTAGAGGTGCTTTTATAACATATTACTGAGAAGTAGTTACTTTTGGGCTTAAAATAATGTTAATGGTAATGGGTACTCATTATAAATAATGTACTTGGTAATGATTACTTTTCACAACTCATTACCATGTTTTTGCTGGGATGGGTTAATATTATCCCATTTGGCTGCATATTTAAATAAAGTTTTTAGATCAAAACGAACCATAATTTGCCCGCCGATCGGCGATATTTAAAAAAGTCATTATTCGTGCCACACTAAGCCGTTTCAAGATTTTTTTTAAATAGATAGGTCTTCTTTCAGACCGCTCGACGATATGACTCTAATAAAATCACAATGAAAAATTTTCTGACTGACAAGGGAAGTCTTTCAAAGCACACATCTAAATTTATTTTTCAGGAGAAAAATTTATTATTTAATAAAATAAATTTATTATTTACAATTAAAAAAAAAAACTTTGTAACATTACAAGAAAAGCTTATAACTTTTATTTTTGCTACCTCCTATTTACCGAGAATTTCTAATAAAAATTTTGAGCTTTTTTGTAATTTACAAGCTTTCTGCAACAAAAATTGTAAATTTACAACTTTTTTGACGCTTTAAAATTTACAAGGAGTTAATTTTAAAGCTTTTTACCAATAAAATTGTAAATATAGAACTTTTTTGACGCAATTAAACTTATAAGAGTTTTCGCGATTTTACAAATTTTTTTTTTTGTAAAATTACCTTGGAAACTCAGACATTTACAAAAAAAATTGTAAAATTAAAAAAAATGTAAATCTCGATTGACCCAAACACAAAAACTTTTTTTTTTTAAAAACAAGGAATATTTTAGAATGGGATTACGAGACCTTTTCTAGTAATTTGACAAGCTTTTTAAAAAAAACAGTTTTTTTTGTAATTTTTTTTTTTAAATTTTCCAAGTCTCGGACAAAATTTTTTTTATATTGAAAAATATTAAAAAAAAAAAAAATTGACAAAATTTTGAAAAATTTGTTACGAGGATTCTAGTTAATTTACAAAATAAAACAGTTATTTTACAAAAATGATTTTATTACGAGGATTTATGTTGTTTAACAAAAAAATATTTTTGTTTTTTTTAAATTTACCATTTTGGTTTGTCAATTTACCATTTTTTTTCTAACATACTTACCATTTTTTCTTGTAAGTTTACCATTTTTTTTTTTATTTTTTCGGTTTTAAAACAATATTTTTACCAATAAAATTGGTTATTTTACTAATTTTTGGCGCATTCAAAATTACGAGTTAATCCTCGTAATTTTACGAGAGTTTTACTTACCAATTTTACGAGAATAGCCTCGTAAAATCACGAGATTTTTTGGTAACTTTACAAGGTTTTTTTTTGAGTGCAGACTCATAGGTTCCCAAGCAGAAATTGACGACGGTTCTAAAAAAAGAAGCGTTCTGAAAGCACTGTAACAAAAAAAAGCATTCTCAAAACGCTATTTTCAACCGCTTTGCGAGTGTTTTTGAAAAGTGTTCTGAAAGCTCTATAACAAAAAAAAGCAATCTCAAAACGTTTTTTTGGAACGCTTTGCGAGCGTATTCGAAAAGCGTTTTAAGAGTTCTTCAGATTTTTTTTTTTTTTGAAAAAAAATTTCTAAGTTCCGAAACTATTTTTGAATAACAATTTTTTGTCACTTTTTTGTTTGTTTTTTAAGTAAAAAAAAATCATCAAAAATGTTTTTAGATTTTTTTTTTTAATTTTCTAAGTTTCGAAATTTTTTTTGAAAAATTTTTTAAGATTCTTGAAGTATAAAAAAAATTTCTAAGTTACAGTACAAAAAAATTATTTTTTTCGGATTTCACTTTGTATCAAACAAATTATTATAACCGAACTAATACTATGTTCAGATTGGCCTCGAAACCCCGTTGAAAGCTCGTATTTTCAATTTTAAAACTCACCTGTTCACACACAACAATTTTGACATTTATGTTGGTTTCGGAAACTATCACACACAAAAATATTCTTGTTAACTGGTTTAATTACGCGCAAATTATTTTTTTGAACGTTTAAATTTTATTTTATTTAAAATAAATAAATATTTTTAGGAAATTTTGTAAATAAATTGATTTATTTATATTTTTGTTTTTGTTATTTTCCCATTTTCTCTATTTCTCATTGTCGCACAGTGGTAAAAATATGAAATTTAT
Organism: Pegoplata infirma; assembly: GCA_963921195.1. Taxonomy (NCBI): domain Eukaryota; kingdom Metazoa; phylum Arthropoda; class Insecta; order Diptera; family Anthomyiidae; genus Pegoplata; species Pegoplata infirma. The sequence continues at coordinate 184,616,700 of OY992536.1, forward strand.
GAGGTTTCGATCGTACTTTCGTTGAAACCTCACTACAAAAAGGTTTAAATTTGTGAGGGAAAATACGTATTTTCAAATGAGGTTTGGCTCGAAACCTCGTTTAACGGGGTTTCGAGGCCAATCTGAACGTACTATAAAACAGAAATTCTTTACTTTGGGCTTTTAAAGCGCTGTGATGACTTTAAAAAAACGTTCTCAAAGCACTTTTTAACATCGCTTTTAAAACGCTTTAAACCTAGCGTATATCGATGTTATCATTCGGATCATCTGAAGGCGCTTTGAAGTTGGTATACAGAACGCTCGTACAACCGTCCACAACGCTTTCACAACGCTTTTGCGATTGTATTTTTCTGACTGGGTTATCACGCTACCCAGTCAGAAAAATACAATCGCAAAAGCGTTGTGGACGGTTGTACGGACGTTCTGTATACCAACTTCAAAGCGCCTTCGGATGATCCTTTCTGGATCCAACTACTTCTTCTGACATAAAAAATGTTTCCTTTGCTAAGCAAAAGTACAAAAAATCTATAAAAAATTACGTTTTTTCAGAGGTTGGTTTTGTTCTTAAAGGGGGAACTTTTTCCCCCGTGATACGATTTTGCCCATCTTCGAACTTAACCAGCCCAGCAAAAAATGGCATTACTAGTAATGGGTTTTGTAATCCGAAAAAGATGTTAATAAGTAGTTACTTATTGAATGAAACACTAATTATTTTAACAAGGGCGTGAGACAAAAATAACTAGTGAAGAGTATGGAGATAAATAAGTAGTTACTTCCTCGGATTACAAATAAGGACTAAAAACCCATTACCAATAAGAAGTAAAATAATAAGTTAATTAAAACTTTTAAAATTTAACTTGTTTTTACTAAAACTTAAAAATTGCGTAAATTTTGTTAAGTTTTTAAGTATTTTTAAGTTAATTGAATCGTAAAGGTTTAAAACTGCAAGTGCAAGAAGATATTATTACTTAGAGGTGATTTATAACATATTACTGAGAAGTAGTTACTTTTGGGCTTAAAATAATGTTAATGGTAATGGGTACTCATTATTAATAATGTACTTGGTAATGATTACTTTTCACAACTCATTACCATGTTTTTGCTGGGTATTGTCCCATTTGGATATATATTTAAATATAGAGTTTTTAGACCAAAACGAACCATAATTTTCCCGGCGATCGGCGAAATAAAATAAAATATATTCGTGTCACACTAAGCCTTTTCAAGATTTTTTTTTTAAATAGATAGGTCTTCTTACAGACCGGTCGACGATATGACTCTAATAAAATCAAAATGAAAAATTTTCTGACTGACAAGGGAAGTCTTTCAAAGCACACATATCCAAATTTATTTTTAATTTACAATTAAAAAAAAAAACTTTGTAGCATTACAAGAAAAGCTTTTAACTTTTATTTTTGCTACCTCCTATTTACGGAGAATTTCTAATAAAAATTTTGAGCTTTTTTGTAATTTAACAAGCTTTCTGCAACAAAAATTGTAAATTTACAACTTTTTTGGCGCTTAAAAACTTAAAAGGTGTTTATGTGACTTTAGTATATTTTTCGCTACCTTCTATTTTACGAGCTTTTTTTTTAATTTTAAGCTTTTTACCAATAAGATTCTAAATATAGAACTTTTTTGACGCAATACAACTTTTAAGAGTTTTCATGATTTTACTAGTTTTTTTTTTTTTTGTAAAATTACCTTGGAAACTTAGACATTTACAAAAAAATTTTAAAATTACAACAAAAAAAATGTAAATTTCGATAGATCCAAACAAAAAAGTTTTTTTTTTCAAAAAACAAGGAATATTTTAAAATGGGATTACGAGACCTTTTATATTAATTTGACACGTTTTTTTGAGTGTTTTATTTTAAGAAAATATCGACTTGTTAGTGTGGAACTGACTTCTTTTAACGTGTTAATTCAAGTAAACAAACTGTCTTAAAAAGACCCATATAAAATATTTATTGAATTTTTACCATATAATTACAAATTATATACTAAATTAACCTAACCGAGACTCCCGCCTCTAAGACCATTGTCTCGTTGTAGCGAAACAGACCAAGGCCTCTGGTGGGAATCGAACCCACGACCCCCAGACTCATAGGTTATCACGCTACCAACTAGCCTACTGAGGCGCCGACCATATAATATATAATTTTTTTAAATTTAAAAAAAAAAAACTTTAATTTGTTTAAAAAAATATGCTTTATAAAATCTAAAATTGGTCAGCAAGCAGTTTCAGAATGATCGATAGGTGCCCTCTGAAATACCTTCCTTGTGGCAAAATTTATATTTTTATTTAGAAAACAAAGAAATGTTTGGCTAATGAAACCCAATAAATATAATATCTGTAAATTATTCTCGCAATAAAGATTGATTGTTATATATCTTCACAAGATTTTCATTGAATTGAAAAACCTACCACTAACAAAAGAAGTCTCCCTTGTGTCACCTTTCGATCTTCATAAAATTTAGATATGGGTTTGAGAACAAAAATGAATTATACACTCAAAAAAAACCCTTGTCAAATTTCAAGAAAAAGTCTCGTAATCCCATTTTACTAATATTTGACAGTTTTCCTTGTTTTTAAACAAATAATTTTCGATCGAAATTTACATTTTTTTTTTGTACAAATTTTCAAGATTTTTTACAAAAAAATAAAAAATCTAGTAAATTTAAGAGAATTTCTTGTAAGTTTTAATTCGCAAAAAAAGTTGTAAATTTACAATTTTATTGGTAAAAATCTTGTAAAATTAAAAAAAGCTCGTAATTTTTACTAGGAATTCTCGTAAAATAGGAGGTAACAAAAAATTTAGTAAAGTTACGAATACTCCTTGTAAATTTAAAAATTTTTTGGTAAAAAGCTTGTAGATAGGTTTTCGAAGGATCATTTTTTGAACAAAATCCGGCATAAAAGTAAAAAGTAATTTTTACGTACTTTATGGGAGAAATATTTAAATAAATTAAAAAAAAAATTTCCACAAATAAAAAAAACGCAATTTTGGTGTAAAATGCTGATCAGCGATTTTGGTCCACAAATGCTGATCAGCATTTTTGGACCAATCTCGTTTTTTTTTTTATATTTTTCACATAACATACTCCACATTTTTCTGTGGACCAAAATCGCTATTTTTGAATTTTTAAAATATTTTTTCCATAAAGTTCGCAAAAATTCCCAATTTTTAAGCCAGATTTGGTTAAAAAATTCGAAAGTTCATATTTGACGGAACGCCCTTCTACATATGCTTCTTGATTTTTTACTATGTATGCTAACATTTTCGAAATAATTTTAATTCCAGCAAAATTATCAATTGGGAAGGTTGTTCAAATAATACACTTAAAATTTGAGTGTTTAATTTTTTAAATATGTTTCTTAATAAGTTTGTAGAAAGTAAACTTAACCTTCATCCAGATATCTATATATATAAAAGAGTAATGTGACTGACTGACTGACTGACTGACTGACTGACTGACTTATTGACTGATTCATCATCGCCCAGCCCAAACCGCTGAAGCTAGAAACTTGAAATTTGGACTGTAGGTTCACCTCCCGGAATATAGATCCACTAAGGCTGGATTTTTGCCAGTGTTGATTCTAAGGGGGTAAAAAGGGTAAAAAACTGTACTTTTGGTACTTTTTATATCTCATGAAATAATGGTCATAGAGACTTGAAATTTGGAATGTAGGTTCACCTCCCGGAATGTAGATCCTGTAATGCTGGACTTTTGCCAATGTTGATTCTAAGGGGGTAAAAAGGGTAAAAAACTGTACTTTTGGTACTTTTTATATCTCATGAAATAATGGTCATAGAGATTTGAAATTTGGACGGTATGCTCACCTCCCGGAATATAGATATACTAACGCTGGATTTTTGCCAATGATGATTCAAAGGGGTAAAAAGGGTACAAAACTGTACTTTTGGTACCTTTTACATTTCCTTAAATAATGATACTAGAAACTTGAAATTTGCAATGTAGGTTCACCTCCCGGAAAAAAGATTCACTAAGGTAGGGGTTTTGCCAATGTTGATTCTACGGGGGTAAAATGGGTAAAAAAGTGTACTTTTGGTACTTTTTTTTTATTTACTGAAATAATGGTCTACAAACTTGAAATTTGGAATGTAGGATCCTCTGCTGCAAAAAAAAAAAATGTTTGCAAATTTCGATTCTAAGGGGGGTCAATGGGGTAAAAAGTGTACTTTTACTACCTTTTGTTATTTCTTGAAATAATGGCATAGAAACTTCAAATTTGGAATGTAGAATCCTGCAGTAAAAAAAAAAAACATTCTGGAAAAAAAAAATTGCGTTTCATAGGGGGGGTAAAATATTGTACTTTTGGTACTTTTTATATTTCCTAATATAATTTTCCTAGACACCTGAAATTTGGAATGTGGAATACTACCTTTTGCACAATAAAAGTAAAATAAAAAGGACCTTTTATAAAAAGTACCTTTTATTAAAAGTACCTTTTATAAAAAGTACCTTTTATAAAAAGTACCTTTTATAAAAAGTACCTTTTTATAAAAAGTACCTTTTATAAAAAGTACCTTTTATAAAAAGTACCTTTTATAAAAAGTACCTTTTATAAAAAGTACCTTTTATAAAAAGTATCTTTTATAAAAAGTACCTGTTATACAAAGTACCTTTTATAAAAAGTACCTTTTATAAAAAATACGTTTTATAAAAAGTACCTTTTATAAAAAGTACCATTTATAAAAAGTACCTTTTATAAAAAGTACCTTTTATAAAAAGTACCTTTTATAAAAAGTACCTTTTATAAAAAGTACTTTTTATAAAAAGTACTTTTTATAAAAAGTACCTTTTATAAAAAGTACCTTTTATAAACAGTACCTTTTATAAAAAGTACCTTTTATAAAAAGTACCTTTTATAAAAAGTACCTTTTATAAAAAGTACCTTTTAAAAAAAGTACCTTTTAAAAAAAGTACCTTTTATAAAAAGTACCTTTTATAAAAAGTACCTTTTATAAAAAGTACCTTTTATAAAAAGTACCTTTTATAAAAAGTACCTTTTATAAAAAGTACCTTTTATAAAAAGTATCTTTTATAAAAGTACCTTTTATAAAAAGTACCTTTTATAAAAAGAACCTTTTATAAAAAGTATCTTTTATAAAAAGATCCTTTAATAAAAAGTACCTTTTATAAGAAAGTGCCTTTTATATAAAGTACCATTTATAAATAGTACCGAAAGTAAACTTTTTGGTACTTTTCTATTTCCTGGAATAATAATCTTAGAAACTTTTTATATTTCCTGAAAAATTTTACCTATAATCTAAAAATTTTTAATGTCGGAGAATTTGGTAAAAAAAACATTCTGGGCAAAACACGTTATGGAAATTCCACTTCTTAGTGGAAAATTGAAATATGGAATGAAGGATCCTTCGGTAAAGAAAAAACATTCTGGAAGAGGTACTTTTTGGAAATCCGTTTCTAACGGGGGTTAGAAAGTGTACTTTTGGTACTTTTTCTTTGTTTCTATAATAATGACCTTAGAAGCTTGAATTTTGAAATGTAGGGTCCTTCGATGAAAAAAAACATTCTGCTAAAGTAATTTAAAAAAATTCCGATTCTAGAGTTGTAAAAAGGTGTTTTTGATACTCTAGATTTTTCATGAAGTAGTGATCCTAGGCATTAAAATTTTGAATGCTTGATCGTTTAGTGAACAAATATTTTGGAAAAGTTCTTTTTGGAAATTCTGTTTCTAAGAGTCGCGACCGATCGTAAAGGGTATAAAAAGAGTAAATTTGGTTATTCTTGAAATAATGGTTCAGAAACTTGATATTTTAAATATAGGATCACCTAGCACAAAAAAAAACTGTTTTTGGAAAATTTAATTTTAATGGGAAAACGCAAATGGTTATTTTTACCTATCTAACTATTAAACTAAAATCCCCAGAAATAACACCCAAGAGAAGGATATATTTTAAAATTTTAGGATAAAAAGGGGTACCTGGTGAAAGTGGTGTAAGTTGGTACTTTTCATATCTATAAGATAAAGACAATAGAAATTTTTATTTCTTTAAAAAAGGAAAGGAGATAGAATTGGAAATGAAATAGAGTAGAACGGGGAACAAACTAGAATAGAGCAGGGAACAATATGGAATGATGCTTTTTACTTAAATTTTTCGTATTTAACTTTTTTTATTCCATATTTTTCTCTCTATATGTTTTTTTTACTCAAACTTATTTTTATTCTAATTTCTTTTTTCACTGAAATATTTATTCACTCAAAATCCAAAATCCTGATATAAGGGCGCGAAAATTGTCAATATCTTTTTTCACCGGAACTAACATTATAAAGTACCAGCAAAGTTAATCAAATTTTATTGTTTAAATTATTCATTGAAATATTATTTTATGAAAAACTTAAACGTCCACATGTAAATAAAACAAAGACAACATAGGGGATTTTTTTTGAAATCGATAGAGTTATTCTGATCTTTCTATTATCCGGTATTCAATAAAACCGGTAACGAAGTACCGGGATGGTAAGCTAGTTCTGCTGTATAAACAAATGGCTAATTAAAGGTATTCGGTTTTTTGATTGCCGTTTATATAGGAAACAGTTTACTGTTGTTGCAATAAAATAAAAATAAACAAATATAAGACAAATACTCAAAAAATAATTCAAATAAAATAAACACTAACAATAAGAAAATACAATTTCAAATCAAGCAGAAACAATCTTAAATTAAAAAGAAAACAGTGACAAAAGCCAACAAAGTGGGTTTTTGCTTAATTTGAAAATGTTAATTTTTATTTTTTAACTGGGCGAATAAAAACTAACGTTTAAAAATCAAAGTTGCTTCATATTTAATTGAAAAACTGAGAAATTATTGATTTAAGATTGATAGAATTTTATTTTATATCGTTTCATAGAATTTTATTTCATTAATTGAAACACTTTTTTTTTAAACATTTATATTAAACAATTTATTTAAAATTAAAAAAAACTAATATTCAGTTTTATATAAGATAAAAAACAGATAATGAAGCCTGGTAAAATGATAAACTCCCCGAGTAAAAAATATCTGATATAATCATATGTGCTAATATATAATTACACTATGCAACAAATTGAGACTTTTTGAAAAACACAAGAACTTGACTATACAGGTTCGATTCTACTACGAAAAGGTAGTAAAATCCTTTACTCGTATTTTTATGCTAAAAAAATATTTTTTTTTACTTTTTTTTTTAAATATAGAAAAAAATATTGTTTTCTCACTTTTTTCTGCATAACTTACAGGGATTGTTAATTTTTCCCTTACACTATTTAAAAAAATTTTAGCCACGGTTAAGTTGAACAACCAAAACAATGAGAATGCGTTTAAATACCAGTCCGTACCTTAAAAGTGTCCGATTTTGATAAAAAAAATCCACAAAAAGTCTAAAAACCGCCCCCAAATCTTCATAGAGGAATAAATGCAGGACCGACTTCCACTAGTTTTTTCCCTAACATTTTTTGCAAACATACCTAACCACTGTCTCCACTCCATAAGGGAGCTCCCATAAAAGATAAAATTTTTATAAAGTTGCTCCTACAGCTCTCACTGCCTCAAAAGTGCGCCTAGAGTAGTCAAATGTACGATCGATCCTTAATATTTTGTCCATCCTAACATCTTCTCAGAATATACCCACGCCTATCTCTTTCCCTTAAAGCGGTCCCCATATTGTTTTTTTATAAATTTATTTTATGAAATCAGCTCCTACACTCAAAATATTTTTTAGGCAAAAACAAATGAAAAACATGTGATAAAACATTTGAAAACCATCCCAGTAATTATTCATTTGTTTTAACAAACATCAACATTTATTTTTTACTGTTAATAAAATTTTCTAAAATAAATAACATTGAACAATAAAAAATAACGTCACTTTCATTTTTTTTTACCAACAAATTCGAAAAAAATAACCTACAAAAACATTAAAAATTAATGATTGTTGTGTTATTTTTACCAACAAATTCAAAAAAATATGACCTACGAAATCATTAAAAATTAAAGATTATTTATACAATTTTTCTATTGAATTTTATTTTAAAAAATTTTTAATAAAATTTTTGGGGAATCGATCCCGCAATCAACTACATTCTGGGGTGGCACTCTACCCATCGTGCCAAAGTCACTTGATACAAACATGTTTTTATATTTCAATAAATAAATTTTTAAATTTTTTGTCTCCAAAAAAATAACCAACACAAGTAGCTAAAAACTAATGACTTTTCATTAAAAAATGCCAACAATTAAAAAAAAATAACGTACACAAATCATTCAAAATTTAAAAAGCAATCACTTATGTTTACTACCAGAACAAAAATAAATGACTTTAAAAATTGAATGCTAATGAAACTCTTTTTTTTATATTGTTATTTTTGAAACAAAGAACAGAAATAGTCATTTAAAAAAACTGAACATTAAACAAATGTTTTTTCTTTTAAAAACGACAAAACGTAATACTTTTTAAATAAACTACAAACAGTTAATGACATTATTTTTTTTTAGTGTACTGCTTTCATGGTGGCTGCTAGAGTGGTCAAAGGTGAGACCGACCCCTATTAACTTTTATTGTTCAACATTTTTTCCGGATATACCTACAATCTATCCCTAACATTATTTTTTTATAATTTTTTTTTTATGAAATCTGCTCCTATCGCTTCCATGGTTCTTCCTAGAGTGGTCAAAAGTGAGACCTACCCATACTTATTTTTACCCCTCAACATTTTTTGCGAACGTATCTACACCTTATCTCTACTCCCTATGGGGGCTTCCATACAAAATGCCATTTCTATAAAATTTGCTCCCACCGCTCTATCGTCCCAAGAGTGCCCCTTGATGAGTTAAATGTATTAAATACCCCCAATAGGTTTTGAAAATCAACGTTTTTTCAGAACACACCTACCTTCTATATTTAACCGTTTAAAAAAAATTTGTAAAAAAATAATTATAAAACAAAAAAAAAAATAAATAGAAACAACTTTAAGTATTAAAGATAGAGGGAAGATATGTTCTAAAAAATGTTGAGGTTCAAAAACAATTGGGGGTCGGTCATACATCTGACTCCTCTAGGGGCACTCTTGGAACAGTTAGAATGGGAGGAGCATATTATAGAAATGTCATTTTGTATCGAAGCCTCCATAGGTAGTAGAGATAAAGTGTAGGTTTGTTCGGAAAAAATGAGGCGTAAAAATAAATAGGGGTAGGTCTCACTTTTGACCACTCTAGGAGGTACCATGACAGCGGTAGGAGCTGATTTCATAAAATAAATTTATAAAAAAATAAAAAAAAAATATTGGACCATATTGGGATGGCCAAATTAATAATTGTCGATCATACATTTGACATCTCTAGAGGCACTTTTGAGCAGTAGGAGCAGTTTTATAAAACTGTAATTTTTGTATAGGGGCACTCTTAAGGAGTAGAGACAGAGCTTAGGTATGTTTGCAAAAAATGTTAGGGGGAGAAACTAATTGGGGTCGACCTTGCATTTTATCCATCTAGGGGCAATTGTAGGCGGTTGAGGTACGTTTTGTGGATTTTTTTAGTCAAAATCGAATAATTTTAAGGTACGCAGTGGTCTTCATTAGCTAACTATGGCGCTTAAACACGCTTAGATTGTTTTGGTATGTTCACAAGAGTTGTTTAGCTTGATTGTGCCTACGATTTTCCCAAATATTGTTAGGGAAAAATTAACAGTTCCTGTAAGTTATGCTGAAAAAAGTGAAAAAAAAACAATATTTTTCCCAAATTTTAATTTTTAAAAAGTCCAGGAAAAAAATTTTTTTTTGGCATAAAATGTTGACAGAGTTTAGTCAACATACTATTCGTCACATTTTCGCCAAATACTTAAGCGATAGCAACAATTCTGGTGAATGCGTTTTTAATATGACAAAAATCAAACATTCGAAAAAACAATAAAACACTTCAATATCTATTAATCGTTTTTATTAAAACAAGAACTTATCCCAATTTACCAAAAGGAGATTTGCTATTGACAGGTACATAAAAGTCACCATCAACCATATAGGCATTTGTCATGGCACCCATGCGAACAGAGCTGAAGGTAGAACCGCAATCGCGTGCTACAGCATCTTCGTAGCTACTGCACTTAATACTACCAAAATTGTCTTCCTTGATAGCTTCAACGTAGTATGTGACAGCACGGCTATGAGCACAAGATCCACTGACATCAGTACCGCAACCAGGTTGGGTCTTACCACCATTAGGGTAGAAAGCTCCCTTTCCAATGGGGCTCAAGAAACCTAATTTACCACCGTTAGTTTGAATTGATTCAACGTAGCTGGCATCAGTGCTAGCCAAACGTTTGGCAGGCTTATCGTAGCTGAACAGGGGAAGAGCAGGATCCAAACCAACAATGGTATGAGCTTGGCCAGAAGCGATATTTTTGCCAGTGAAACCAGCAACATGAGCACCCAAACTGTGACCAATAATTTCCAAATCATCTAATTTCATGCCGTATTCTTTAACCAAGAAATCAACCAAAGCGGCAACTTTCTTTCCTACACCGGGTATAGCCAAAACGGAGGAAGCATAATCAACAGAACGAGCACGTCCCCAATCGACGGAAATCATGTTGTAGTCACCATGGGTCAACCAGGCAGCACGAATGCCATAGTTAACATAATCATCCTTGCTGGAAGTCCAACCGTGAATGGTTATTCTAGTGGGATTGGCGGCATTGAAGTGAGAAGCATCAATGGATGCTTTGGTAGCGGTAATTTCCTTTTCAGTAGTAGGGTTAGACTTGGTGAACAAGTAGAAATAAACGGGATTAGTGGTGACACGACCTTCCATTTTTTCCATGGATTCAAGGTAAGATTCAGCTTCATCCTTATCTACCCAAACAAAGGAACCATCTTCCTGGGGAACATACCAACCGTTTTCACCGTTGTCGCGTTCATCCTCAGGGATTGAAGCAGCGGTAGCTAAAACACATACAAACAATTATGAATTAATACTTTATTATTAGTTGCAATTCAAAGATTTTTACCTGCAACAGCAAAGAAAGCTAACAGTAAGAAGTATTTCATATTTACACAGAATACTATAACATGTTTTGCAAATCCTTTGCTTTTTATAACATTTTTTCAACGCCCATATTTTGGCACTTCCACTTGTCAAAATTTTGCAACTATTTTTGTTTTTAAATTTATGCTTATCTTAACTTTGAAATAGGTAGTAATTAGATTATCATTGTTAAGTTTGATCAGTGTTTCCCAGTCAGTGATACGACCATTTTGTTAATTTTATGTGAGACTCTTTAAATAATCGATCAAGTAACATGCAGTTTCGTTCAACTGTTGACGAGTGTGGACGTGTTTTATTTTAACTCCGTGCTATAAATTGAATTACTAAAATTGTTCGTAATAGGTTTGTTCGTAATAGGTATTTTTGTGATATTTTCATTACCACATCAAGGAAAATGAAAATATGGACACAAATGATACCGATTTAATTCGAGGCTCTGCCTCACCGACTGGTGCTGGTCCTAGCACTGGTCTTAGGGTTGCGACCTTGAAGTCCGGCCTTGATTCTGGTAGGGGTGCTCAGCCTAATATTGGAGGTAAAAAGAAAAAGAAACTTAAGCCATCAAAGGTCAGGCACAACCAGAGAAGGCTTTGTTTGAAAATAATTAACAGACTAAGCCAACTCGATGGAACGAAGCTCTCCGAACGTGAGAGGGCGTCGCTATCATGGGCGAAAGGAGTCATTGAAGAACAGGACAAACTTTCGGCAATGCGCGCATCTGACAAACAGAGCGCTGTTTCGGCCTCGTCATCGAAGTCTGGTAAAAGGTTGCGCTCGCCCGACGAGAAACCTTTACCTAAGAGATCTAAGGTGACCGGCAACGTCTGGACTCAGTCTTTTAGTGAAGTGGTGAAAGGTAACTTCGTTAGGGCTGTGATAAACAGGCAAAATGGGGATTGTAGTATTCCAAGGGACAAGTGGAGTTTAGTTGAAACTAAACTAAATGAAATCTACTATAGGCTCCTTGAGAGTATGCCTGATTTTCTCCCTACTACTGTCAACGCAGGTTGGTATCAGGGGCGAGTAAAACTCGTTGCTTTTGGGAACGAAAGATCCGCAGCCGTGTTTAAGGTTGCCATTAGCCAAGTGGGAGAGTTATGGCCTGGAGCCAGACTGGACGTTGTGGAAAAACATGATATCCCCTCGCAACCCAGAGCTCATGCATGGATCCCAATGGCTACAAGTGACACTGCGGTGATTCTAAAGATGATAAAAGTTTGCAATCCTGACCTTCCAACTCAGAATTGGCAAATTGCCAGATTGGGTGAGATGGAGGGCGCTCGTCGTCAAGCAGTGGTCTTGGTTAATGAGGAATCGCTTCCGCTTTTAGCCAGGACTGACGGAATTATTAGATTTGGCTTTTTTCATATAAGAGTCAATGTCTACAAGGGCGACCAGAAGCCTATTTTGGACGCAGACAAGCCAGTGGCAGAGTCGGCTGGGGAGGAGAATTTGGAAAAGGTTGATATTCAGCTGACCGATTCTAGGCTGATGGAAGATGCATCTGGCATTTTCGAAACCGAATCTGGTAACGAATGCGACCTCTGTGATGGCACGGAGGATAAAGCTGATGCCACGATGGGTGACATTCAGGACGAGGCCCATGCAGTGAGGAATTCGGAGAGTTCTGTTGCCTCCGATTCAGAACAGATGGGACACATATCTGGCTTATTCGAAACCGAATCTGAGGACGAATGCGACCTCTATGAAAACACGGAGGATGAAGCCAATAACACGGTGGTGGAAAGGATGGTGGAAAAAAAGCAAGATGTTGCGGTTCCTACAAATAAACCTCCATCACTGTAAGGCAGCCTCAGCTGCACTATTGCTGCGCCTGACGACAGGAGCAGTTGACTTGGTTTTTATCCAAGAGCCCTGGGTGCGGGGTGGCAGGGTTTGCGGATTGAAGACCCCTGGGTTTAAGTTGGTGGTTGCCAAAGGTGAGGGCTCACCAAGAGCCTGCATCTTGGCGAAAAATGGCTTAAATATATTCTTTTTGTCAACTTTTAGTGATATGGATGTAACAGCGGCTAGCTTAGAGCTTCATGGGAAACCTATTTGGCTCGCCTCTGCGTATTTTCCTAATCCGGGGCCAATACCCCCGGAGAAGGTTGGCGGTCTGATTCGGGAGTCTGAATCTAGGGGACACCAGTTACTAGTGTGCTGTGATGCTAATGCACATCATTCGATATGGGGAAGTACAGACACAAATGATAGAGGCGAATCACTTTTGGAGTTTTTGTTAAGCACTAACCTGTATATTTGTAACAAGGGTAGTGAACCAACTTTCGTTACAAGTACGCGGCAAGAGGTTCTTGACGTAACACTTGTATCAGATACATTGTCTGATAGAATTGATGACTGGAGAGTTTTGGAAGAGCATTCTTTCTCAGATCATCGCTACATTGAGTTTTTACTCAGGGAGCGTGCCCCGGTTAAGACAGTCTCTAGAAATCTGAGAAGAACAAACTGGGTGAAATATAGGGAGACTTTTTCTTTGCTTTTGGATGAAGTACCCCTATCTGAACCGCATAGTTTAGCGGAAATTGACTGTCTGGTTGACCATATAACAAATGTTTGTAATAGGTGCCTGGATCGGTCTTGCCCTTCTGCAAAGCCTAGAGGGAAAAAAAAGCCACCTTGGTGGTCAAATGAGTTGCAGACGAGCAGAGATTCCTGCAGAAAGCTCTTTAATAAGGCTAAATTTTCAAGAGCGGACGAGGACTGGTCTGCATACAGGCTGCAACTTAAGAGTTATAAAAAGATGATCAGAAATGCAAAATGTTCGCTTCCAAGAAGAGAGATTTCGACGGTGGTTTCTATAATTACCGGACACTGTCTTATAGGGAAGCACGCAGAGCGGTTAAATGTGCCGTCTACTGACTTTTGCCGAAGTTACATGGATGAAGAGGAGTTGGAAACACTTTATTTGCCATTGCTGGGATCTAGGGAGCTGTACGATCTTTCTGATTTTTTGGAGGTCAAAATTCAATATCTAAGGAGTTTCATAAGAAGCTCAAACTGGTTTAACTACAGGGACCAGTAGGGAAACCTATTACGGTCCCGTGGTATCACAATGGACCTCAGTGGGTACGTGTGTTGACGTAAAACGTCAGCAGCCACTTAAAACCTAACCTAACCTAAAGCAAAGAAAAATGGTGGTGGTCTACAAAGAACAATCAAATATTATGTCTGTCCCAGTCACGAAGCGGATTGATAGGAACGTTATTAGTCAGCCGAAATGAATGAAAATGTTCTATAAAAATCTATTCAGAGAAGTCGACCACACTGAAAGTATTAATGTGTCAAACATATAGGGTAAAATGGAAGAGAAGATTGAAAAGGTTTCCTAAAATCTCGTTGCCCCGCTTTGGGAGCCAATAATATCGTAACGACTCTTTGCGCAATGTATACTTCATCCAGAGAACATTCCTTTGAAAACCGACCGTTTATAGACTTTGGCGTGAAATCAAAATAATACCTTACAATCAGAAAATAAATCTGTAAAAGAGGCAACCGTCCTTTGCGTATTGTTTACTGCTTCCTAAGCGTAGTAACGTTAGATAAACGACCGCCGCTTAAGAACTAACACAATGTCAAAACAAACAAGTGAGTGTTAAATTCGGCTGTGCCGAATTATTTATACCTTTCAAAATGTAAAAAATTAAAAAAAAAAAAAAAAAACGGAGTCGTTTTTAGTGGGGAGGGTCGGCGGGAGGCATTGGGGGCACATTTGAACTAATTCTGACACAAAAATTATTAAATTGTTTAAAAAATATACGGGAAAAACCCCGTAAAAAATTGTATTTTTAGAGGTAGATTTAGTTCTTCAATGGGGAACCTTTTTCCCCTGGTCCGATTTTGCCCATTTCTGAACTTAACCAGCCTATAACGAATATGACAATATTCGTGACAAACTTGAGGAGTATACACTGAAGGAAAAAAACATACTTAAATCAAAAATTTATATTTTTTAAAATACAATGGTATTGTATTTTTAAAAATCTTTCTTGTTTTTTTTTTTCAAAATGAGTCAAGGAGATTATAAGGCATAAGGGAAAACGTCATTTTATCATATCAATTTTCTCACCATAACCCAAAAAAAAAACTAACAACTGAGAGAAAAAAGTTAGAGAAACTCTGTTTTTAATCATATTCTACATTGGCCATTCATGTTTACTTAATAAAAAGTTGACATATGTCATTTATGTTTTTTAAATATCAGTACATACGTATACTACTCATAAGTAGATAATCGATCTATGATAAAAAGAAATGTTCGAATATGATAAAGAAACAATTGAAATTCTTTAAAGGTCTGAATGAGTTATCGTTATCAATAAGTCAGTGAAATTGATTTTGATTTTTTTTTTTTAAACAAATATTTTTTTTCGGGTTTTCCAAGACTGCTTAAAATCAGGTGTTTATTTTTAGTTGTTTTATTTGTGCAATATAAACATAAATAGATAATACAATTTAAACATGTAATCATGCTGTATAAACAAGTTGTTGAGTGTCAATAATTTCAGTTCATTGGTGGTATATCGGGGTACTTAACTGATTGCATTTGTTTGACGTTATTGTGAACTTTACATAAACAAAATAAAGAATTCCAAAATAAATTTAATTAGAATTTATTTTAAAGGCAAGTCGCTACAAGTCACAAAATTTAATTGCAATGAAATTGCTACAATTTTGATACCGCTAGTTGTCACATCCGATATTTTCGATATTTTTATCGTTACTTTTATTTATTTTCTATAACCACGCACCCAAAAGGGGAACGGACTGAAAAATTTGAGTTTTCTAATCTTCTTATTTTATTTTACAAACTTCATATGTTTTGGATCGAAATATATTAACACGGGAAAGAATACTTCAATTCTTAAATTTAGGTCAAAATTGAGAAATTAAAAACTGCACCAACTAAAGGTTAAAGGTCAAATTTTAGAAGATTTTGAATTTTTAAACATTAACAGATTTTCTGTGTGGAAATAAATAAAACTACGTGATGTCATTTTGAAAGGTCTAGAAATAGGTATTTTTATTAAATTCAGAATATTAACCCTTTAGTGCTGTTATTCGACTCTATGAAAAAAATACACTTTAGAGATGAGTGATTTTTGACTCACACTCACGACAGGATTTTTTAAATCACGCACACTCACTAACTAGCATATTTTTTCTACTCACACTCACCCATAATCACGTGAGTAAATTTAATACAACTCACACTCACACTTATTTATACAAAAAAAAAAGTTTTCAGCAAAATTTAAAGTTCGGGGAAAAATTATAAATTTTTTTTTGCTTTTTTGGGGACGATATATAAAATTAAGCCATATTTTACAATTTTTTGTTGCTTTTTTTGATACAAAAGGAAAT
This sequence comes from Pegoplata infirma, assembly GCA_963921195.1. Taxonomy (NCBI): domain Eukaryota; kingdom Metazoa; phylum Arthropoda; class Insecta; order Diptera; family Anthomyiidae; genus Pegoplata; species Pegoplata infirma. Next base: position 184,633,157 of record OY992536.1, read on the forward strand.
AAGAAGAGAAAATAAATCACTCCAACTCACGCAAAAAAATCTTCTCACGCACACTCACTAACGCAAAAATCTTACTCACGCACACTCACGCAATTTTTTACTCTACTCACACTCACTTAAAATCACGTAAGTAAAATTGCAATCAGTCACACTCACGCGTGATCACGCGTGAATCACGCTCTAATCTGCTCATGTGCCCATCTCTAATACACTTATTATCTCCCTTAAATAAAAAACAAGTAAGAAAGTTATAGTCGGTGAAGACCGACCATATGATACCCTACACCCGTGTTTTCCGGAAAATGGGTCCCAAGTCCAAACATGGACCGATTGGATCTATCTTTTGTAAGATCTTTATTTAGTGTAGAAAACACACACAGATAAAATTTTAGTGGAATTTGTTTATTTTTTTGTCAATAGACCGATTTAACTGAATATCGGTCGAAATTTTTATATGGGGGACTAAGTCCAAAAATGGTCAAATTATATTCCGATTTGATAAGGTTACTAAAGTACACGTTTAACACCTAAAAATTAAATTTTTATCAAATATTTCCATTTTCATGAATTTTGAGGGAATTATGTGAATATCGGGAGGGTGGTTTGTATGGGAACTACCAGAAGGACTGACCCTTTGAAATTTGGAATGAAGATTAGTGCATACAAAATTTGATTACATGCTAAATTTCAAAGCAATATCTATTATAATACGGTTATTAGAGTCATTTAAGCCGAATGCAAATTGGGCGTTTATACGGGGTTTTCTCTAATTTCAATAGGCTGTGCCCTTGGACAAAAATACGCTTAAGTTTCAATCTTCAAATCAATTGATTGAAAATTGCGACCTGTAGACGGACGGACGGACATCGCTAAATCGACTCAAAAAGTCATTCTGAGTCGATCAGTATACTTGAAGGTAGGTCTAGGATCAATATTTCGGGTAGTTACAAACATCAGCACAAACTCATTATACCCTGTACCACAGAGTGGAGTAGGGTATAAATATAGGCAACACTTAAAAGTTAAATTTCTGAATTTTAATTATTTGCCATGTATTTTTAGACCAATTAAAATAGCATAAGGGTGATTCCATGTCAAACCGCACAGAAAACTGTGATTTTCGGATTTGTCACCTCCGATTTTAATAAAATTCGCAAAAACATATTTCACATGAGTTGTTTTAATAAAATGATTACCTTACAGGCTCCAAAAATTTTTAGTTTTCGAAATATGGCGTCTTGAAAATTGGCAAAAACGTAAAATTTTCAATAAGGTGCACATACAAAGTCACCCATAACTTTAAAACTATAAAACCCACAATTACCAAATAGGTACCATTTGAAAGCTGAAAGGATTACCTTAAAAGTGACATGCACAATTTTTTCTTCTAATGAAAGGTCAAAGGTCATATTTCAATGTCTAATGTTCAAAGACCTATATCTCAAAATCCGATATTTTTTAAATTCTCAAAAAAATATATGATAACAATCAAGTCTTTCCCTACATTTGCATCAAAATTTCAGGGTGGACACTCATATGGTTCCAAAGTTACAGAAGAAAACGTGCTCGAAGGCAAGGTTTTTTCTACGAGTTCATATAAAAAATATTGCACAAACAAAACAATATACATAGTCGTAAACAAAGGTGCGGGCCTAGAACAAGGCTTAAAACTTTTTATGTATTTTGAGTTATATTGTAGGGGTTTTCTTGTTCTTTTACAAGGAAAGTCCTCGAAAGTGAACATACCTGATTTCTTTAAAATTTATACACAAGCTAGAAAAAATAAATCTAAAATCAACCAGTCTGAGCTTGTCGGCCTAAATTCAGGTTAACCGGGGTTAAAAATTACCCATTTTCAGTTATTTTAAAGTTTAGGTACTTTATATTGATGTCATATAAAACAGATCGGTTTCCTTCGAAACTTATATTCTTCCATAGTAGGGAAATAGGAATGGGGTGGGGGAACCGTATGTTCAAAGCGGAATAAAGCTCATAAAAAAGAATATAATCAAGCATAAAAATGGTTTAGAAATGGAAACACTAATGTTTCGAACTTCTTTGAATTTTTGCCTTATTTTATTTTGGACACACTAATAAAGATTTTTTTTTTTAAATTCGGATGAAACCCGACCTGTAAGAAAAACTGCCAATAAAAAATTCATGTGATTGCTTAATTTAAATAGAAAATAGTACCAATAATGAATTTGTTTTACAAAAACTATAACAAAAACTATACATTTTTAACAAAAACAATTATGCAACAAATAAAATGTCTCAAACAGACGCCAATTTTTTTTTTTCAAATGAAACGGATCTGATATAAGTGGCATCAATGTACCTAAAAGTTAAAATTACTAAAAATCTGTCATTTTTGACTCCCGTTTAACCCTTTAAAACTAAATTAAGACCAATAAGCTCAGACAGGTCGATGTTAGATATTTGTTGTCTTTCATGGGCATAAATTTCAAAGAAATTAAGTATGTTCACTTTGAAGATTTTCCTTGTAAGAAAACAAGAAAACCCTACGATAAAATTCAGTTTTGATAGTGAAATCAAATTCAGGAGGTCGAAATATTAATAAATAATGGGTTCAGTTTTTAGGTCCGTCCCATTGTTTGTTTACTGCTAGCAGCATGCTAGCATGTTATGCTGCTTCGTGTGTGTAAGCTTTTGCATATGAACTCGTAGAGAAAATCTTGACTTCAAGCACGTATTCCTCTGTAACTTTGGAACCATATGAGTGTCCACCCTGAAATTTTGATACAAATGTAGGGAAAGACTTGACTGTTATCATAAATTTTTTTGAGAATTTTAAAAATATCGGATTTTGAGATATAGGTCTTTGAACATTAGACCTTGAAATATGACCTTTGACCTTTCGTTACAAGAAAAAATTTTGCATGCCACTTATAAGGTAATCCTTTCAGCTTTCAAATGATACCTATTTGGTAATTGTGGGTTTTATAGTTTTAAAGATATGGGTGACTTTGTATGTGCACCTTATTGAAAATTTGACGTTTTTGCCAATTTTCAAGACGCCATATTTCGAAAACCGAAAGGTTTTGGACCCAGAAAGGTAATGATTTTAGGAACACTATCCATTTGCAATATATTTGTCAAATTTTATTTAAATCGAAGGTGACAAATCCGAATGCTGTGTGGTTTGAGGTGGATTTGCCCATAAAGTAGATTCAGCAAAATCCGCCCAAAAAATCTGTTAATGTTTAAAAATTCAAAATCTTCTAAAATTTGACTTTTTACCCTTAGCGGGGGCAATATTTTATATGTTAATTTTGCCCTAATTTCGTTTTATTTGGTCTTCTTACCAAACTTCAGGGGTCTATACTCAAAAAAAAAAAACTGTAATGTTAACAAAAAAGCTTGTAAGCCTACAAGAAAATTTGCTGATTTTGAACCCACATTTTTTTTTTGAAAGTTAGCAAAAATGTTTTGCCAAAAATTGGTTAACTGAATTTTTTTTTCATTTTAACTTACAAGGGAAGTATCTCAACCCTTATGAACCGATTTGCATGAAACGTAAAATATATATAAAAGAGACAATTCTAAGGTTGGGGTGTCTCGGCTTATCGGCCATATCGGGGATTTAGGGGTTCAAAACATGGGTCAAAAAATGGCGAAAAAATCGTTTTTTGGATTTTTGAGCCATTTTTTTTTTTTTTAAACTTTATGATGTTTGCATATGAGAAGAAAGGTTTTTTAATGCCTATCCAACGGTGGTATAACCTTGTAAAAGTTTTGCTTTGTTAAATACTTTTTTCATGAAAATGTTAAAATTTTGGGGGGTATTTATATGAATACATAGAGCTACGATGTCCATATGAATACAAAATAATCTTTATTAAATTTAAGTCGACACGTATTTTTGCTTTAGAGGACATTCCTGTTAGTTCGTGAGTTATCGAAATTTTTCCGGAGGTCCATATGGTTTCATAAGGAACAACAAAATTTTGAAACACTAATATGCCGAAAAGCCGAGACAGCCCAAACTTAAAATCGTCTCATTTATATATATTTTAAGTTTCAGGCAAATCGGTTCATAAGGGTTGAAATACTTCCCTTGTTAGTTCATATACATTTGAGAGCATAATTGGGTTCGGACCGGATAGGTCCAGACCCCGATGGGCATAGATCTAGTTGATTTCCTTAAAAAGTGTCATAGTTGTTAATCCAAAATTTGTGTCCGTTTCGCTCTAGTTTTTGAGATATGTGATTTTAGGGGACCACTGGGGTTTTGAGAATCAAAAAACTCGATAACTTCAAAAATATTACTCGGAGAGCTTTTGGTTATTGTTGTACGTGTTGAGAGCTACAAAAAGGCTTTTGAACTTTTTGTTGTATTGTATTGTATATTTACCGAGATAAGTTTAGATGTTGTCTTTCCACACAAAAAAAAACAGCAGGGAATTTTTCGTATTTTTCGAGAAAATCGCATTTGAATATAGGAATTCATAAAAAAGCTGTAATTCTCTTGTATTTTATTGTGTCAACACCGCGTATGAGTAACGAAAATTCTTTGGTTTCACAAATATTACTCATACGCGGTGGTGACACAATAAAATATTAGAAAATTATATAATTTTTTTAAAATCCAATATTTAAATGCGATTTTTTCAAAAAAAACGGCTTAATGAATTTTTTTTGTGTGGATAGACAAACATTTTAAGGAAAAAAAAATATGTGGCTTGATATTTGATAAATTGACTTTTTAAAAAAATTAAAGATTACAGAACAGGTTCTAAAAAATTTCCAAATAAAATCGAAAGCCCATAAAAAATATACCAGAATATAATTTTTTGAAATTGTGATGCATTCCATTATAATTATAAATATTTAATTAAGGGAACTCGAAACAAATTAATTCATTATACCCTACACCACACTGTGGTACAGGGTATAATGAGTCTGTGTTGATGTTTGTAACTACCCGAAATATTGGTCCTAGACCCACCTTTAAGTATACCGATCGACTCAGAATTAGTTTTTGAGTCAATTTAGCAATGTCCGTCCGTCCGTCCGTCTGTCTGTCCATTTAAACGGTGTAAACGCGATACAGGTCGCAATTTGTAATCAATTGACTTGAAATTTGGACAAAGACTTTTGAAATTGATAAAAATCCGTTCATATTTAGACCTAGCCCCCATACAAAAGTCCTCATTAGTTTTGGCTCAAATGACTCTTATAACTGTATTATAATAGGTATCTTGTTGAAATTTAGCAGATAAACATGTTTTGTCTTCACAAACCACCATTCCGATTTTTAAAGAAATTGGACCAGTTCTTCTCGTAGCTCCCATACAAACCACCTTCCTGACTTTCACATAAATCTCTCACATTTCATGAAAATAGAAAATATTATTTAAAATTTTGTTTGTGTATGTTAAAATTTCGCCCGATATTCAGTTAAAGCAGCAAAAAGAAGCCTATTTCACTTAAATTTGATTTGTGAGTGTTTTTTTACTTTATCGCAAGAATATTTTGAAACAAATCGGGATAAAAACTTGCAGATGGCATACAAAGAATCTAGGGGTCTATTTTAAATTCAGCCAAATCATTCCAGTGGTTCAAAAGTTATAAGCAAAACCGTGAATTTTAGAATGGTTTCACCTTAAATTCATGTGTTTAAAAACCGTTAAACAAGTTCTAAAAATATTGGTAGGTCACAAAAATATTTTAAAACTTATTTTTGTCACTCAAAAATATTTTTACACTAAACATAAAAATAAGTACAATCAACAAAAACTTTACACTCATAAAAATTGTACACTCAAAAAAATTATTAAATTTTTTTTTTTACTCAAAATAAAATATTTCTAATCTAAATTTTTTATTTTTTTTTACAGTAGAAAAATTTTTTACCACTTAGATTCGGCCGAGTCAAATTTAACTTTTCTACTTGTTTTTTGCTTTTTTGGGATAAAAGGAATTTGAAAAGAAAATAAATAATGCAAACTCACGCAAAATAATCTTACGCACGCAATTTGTTTCCCACTCACACTTATTCACTATCACGTGAGTGAAATTGTGTTCAGTCACACTCACGCGTGAGTGTGCGCTCATCTCTAATAGCAACCCTAAAATATTAAAAACTATGAGTTAATTAACAATAACAGTTGTTGTAAACATTGGATTGTCTATGTACAGTAAAACCTGGTTAAAGCGATCTCGGTTATAAATCTCACATGTAACGAACTTTTTATTATGATCCACGAATATAAATTCATATGTTAAATTTTCTTAACGAATATCCCAAAAAAATTTTTTTAGCGCTTTTAGCGAACTATTTCTACTGGTCCCTCTGAGGTCGTTATAAACGAGTTTTACTGTTTTAAGAATTACTGATAACCTATCTGTTAAGATTATTTCCGTAAATTGAATACGCGCGTATAAAGTGTAATCACTTGTGATTAAAAACAATAATGGTTGTTTTCTAATAATATCGGGAGATTGTGTAGTTTGTTGTTTATATTAAAATTGTGTTGCATTCTTTTAGGGATTTTTTAAGGTGATACAGTCTACCCCACATTATTGTGGCGTCCGACTTAATTGAAATCGCGTAAAAGAAGGACACATTCGTTGCAGTAATTTATTTATTTATTTTTAAGTACAGGCACGTGTAAACTAACACACGTTGTGTTCTCGTATTTGTTTTTTCTCACTCCGAATTTTTATGTGGGGAAATTCCGGTTGAAAGCAGCATTAATTAGGCGGCATTTATGGTAGAGATTGACACATTCACCATTGCTAAAAAACTAAAAGTGGTAAAACATTTTAAGAAGTTTTATTTGTTAGCTTTTAGATATATACCACAAATGGCATCTATCCAAATCTGGGAAATTTCCCCATTCATGGGGCACATATATTTATTCAACTATTTTAATTATTGTTACATTATTTTAATTATTAAAAAAATTAAAAGGCATATTGAAGACATTTTCTTCTATGAATGGCATTCATTAATTCTACGATTTTTTCTATGAATTTAACAAAATCTATGGAAAAAAATTCTATAAAATATTTCACAATTCTAATAAATATTCATTCAATATTCATTAAGCTAATGAATTTTTTCATAGATTCTATGAAATTTGTTCATAGATATAATGAACAATAATTCTGTCAGTGTGTAATCCTGAAAATGTTATTTTCTTTGAGATATTTTGAATCTATTACGTTAATTTTTATAATTTTATTTATTCGATTAGAATTGTACATTCGTTTTAAAACCTTCTAACTCAATATACCAAACGGTGACTTTTTATTAACAGGTACATAAAAAACACCAACATCCATTTCAAATTTGTTAAGAGCACCCATGCGTACGGAACTGTAATCAGAACCACATTTATTGGCAACAGCATCTTGATAGTTTTTACATTCAATGGTAACAAAATTATCATTGGCAACAGCTTCAGCATAATACGTAACAGAACGACTGTGGTCACAAACACCGGCAATATCTATCCAAATACAACCGGGTTGAGTTTTACCACCATTAGGATAGAATGATCCCTTACCGATGGGTTTCAAGAAACCCAAATCTCCACCATTCGTATGTATAGTTTCTACATAGACAGCATCTGTGTCGGCTAGACGTTTCTTGGGTTTGTTATAACTGAAGAGAGGCAAGGCAGGATCCAAACCAACAATTGTATGAATTTTCCCAGTTTTAACATTTTTACCAGCATAACCAGCAACATGAGCACCTAAACTGTGACCAATTACCACTAACGTATCTAAAGACATATTATAGTTTTTAACTAAAAAGTCAATCATAGTGGCCACTTTCTTGCCAACTTTAGAAACAGCCATAACGGAGCTGGCATAATCAAGCGAACGGGCACGTGGCCAATCAACAAATATGACATTATAGTCACCTTTACTTAACCAGGCACGGCGAATGTCCTTGTTTATGGACGACAGATAACTTTGAGTAAAACCGTGAATAACGAATCTGGTGGGATGAGTGGCATTAAAGTTTGATTTGTCTACCGATTTGGTGGTAGTTGTAATTTTCTTGCCATTCTTGGCATTGGATTGAGTATACAAGTAATATGAAACTGGTGTAGTGGTCAAAAAACGACTTTCTTTCATTTCTAAATCTGCCATAGATGTTTCAGCAATATCTTTATCAATCCAAACGAAAGAACCATTTACACTAGGTATATACCAGCCATTTTCACCATTAACACGGCTAGTATTTTCGTCCTCGATTAAGGCGGACACTAGAAATTAAATTTGAAAAAAAAAATAATTTTGTTGGAAATTTTAAAATTCTTTTGCTAATATTTACCCGCTAAACAACACACCGCTAAAATCCAAAACAGTTTCATTGTGCGAAATTATGGTTTATTTCCACTTGAAAAGCTTTATATACCAAAATTACAAGGTTCTTGTAAATGGAGTTCTTTAAAAAAAAAATTTACGAATTTTATCATTTGGTCTATCGATAAGCATGTGTTACTTAAAATCTCAGTCATAAAAATTGAGCGGCAAAATAAATTTAATGAAAATTTAATCACTAAAATTTGTAATATTTGATTTGGTAGATAAACCTTGGTTGCTAAAAGGGTTGTGATCATTAATTTTTGATATTTTATATAAATAAAAATCAAATGTCGTTCGTTGGTAATCGCATCAGTTGCTATTATTTTTTTATACCCTCTACTTACAAGGAGAGTCTCCCTGGTGTCACCCTCCAATCTTCATGATTTTTGGATATTGTGTTCAGAACGAAAATTAATTCGACACGTATTTTTTTTAGCGGCCCAAACTCATTTTAGGGGGGGGGGGGGGCGATTTGTATGGGGGGAATTTAATTTTTTTTAGTTTTTCACGATTTACGCCTATTCACTCAAAGTTAATAAAGGCATATTTGGTATCAGATTAAAGTTATTTAAAATACCTAAAATTTTGTCATTTTACTCAATATGGCAAAAAGTTGTGCATGTTTGGACACGTTCTTTGCACATGAAGATAGGTTTTTCAATGACCTTTCGTTTGGCATGTAACATGACTAGGTTTCTTTGTATAATATATGAGATAAACGCAAAAAACTGAAAAATTGCCGTTTCTTCCCCCTCATCTTCACCCCCTAAATATGAATATGGGCCGCTAAAAAAAATACGGGTCCCTTTATTTTTCCTCTCTACAAAATAAAACCAATTCCATAAAGATCGGCGGGTGACACCAGGGAGGACTTCCTTGTTAGTGATAGAGGGTATATATAAGTTTGTCATTCCGTTTGTAACTCATCGAAATATCGGTCTATGACCCCATAAAGTATATATATTATTAGGGCAAGTACTTTCATGAAAATGCATATTTTTACTCAGCATTGTAAACATAACATAAATTAAATATCTATCCGAATCAATAAATTTGCAATAAAATGGCATTGATTTGTAGTTGCATATTTTGGTATAAATGCATATTTTTGCATCTTTTCATATAAATTGGACTTTTTTAAAATTTCATTAATATTTTTTCAAAACTTCCTTAGGAAAATTCAAAACCAATTCCATATTTCTTATAGAAAAATGTATTTATTTATGGAAATCATATCCTTATGCATTTTTCAAAGAAAAAGGATTCTGGAAGTATAATTTTTAGATTCTGAGACATGTTTTCTACTTTAAATGTTCCTATTCTGAGAGATTTTACAGGAAAATTGCTATTTTATTTTGATTAGATTTAGGGTGGGGTCTTTTGAGTTAATTTTTGACTTGAAAATAGGAAAATTCCGAAAAAAGTGAAAACCCGAGTAAAAAAGTTTTTATATAGTTGTATATAATTTTATAAACATCATATATGATTAAATAGAATTATATAGAATTTGATGCGAAAAATGAGTCGATAAAACTATATAAAATTTGATCAATGTTTCTTAAGTATATTTTGATAAATTTTTTATATAATTTTATGCGAAATTTGGACACCTATTTTTATATAATAACAGCAAAATTATATAATCAGATATAATTATACTAGCGGACCCGGTCCGCGTGGCTGGCCCTAAGAAAACATCTGTTTTATATTGCATTTCAATTTAAATATACAGTGCCCGACAAAACTAAAGCACGGTAGCGGGTTAGCCGTTCTTGATTGATTGTGGTAGTGACAAAAATATATTTTTATTTGGTTAAAACGGATGTGGCATTTTTCGCCCTTTTCCCGATTGCGTTTGTATAGTTTCCGCTCAGTTAGTAGAATCAGTAGTAAAAATCTCAACGAAACCGGTTTAGCCGTTTTGCGTGATTGCGAAACAGGCATACACAATGTTTAGTATAGTACAAAGGGGAGTGGCAATTTTTGCCCCCTTTTTCCAATAATAATCTTATATGGCTCACATATGCAATTGGTTACCACTTTCTGTAGTGAAAATGTGATGAGAATCGGTTCATCTCTTTTTGCGTGATTGCGAAACAGAGAGAAAACGTTCAATGTATTACAAGGGGCGTGGCATTTTATGTTCTCTTTTTCCAATTGTAGTTTATTATGGCCCACAGTTCCGCTCTCCGTTAGCACTATCAATGCTGAAAAATTAATTAAAGTCGGATCCGCCGTTTTTGCGTTATTGCGGAGCATGCAGAAATAACTTTCATTTCAACACAAAGGGGCGTGCCATTTGACGTCCCTTCGTCCGATAATACTCTTATTTGGCCTATAGTACTCGGTTAAAACTATTTCCAGTTAAAATTTCACTAAAATCGGTCAATTCATTTTTTATGTATAGATGTCATTATTGCAGAGCATGCAGAAATAACATTCAATTAAATACAAAGGGGTATGGCATTTTGCGCTCATTTGTCCGATCACGCTCTAATTTGGCACATAGTTAGTACTTGGTACTATCGTTGTACTTAGTACTATCGTTGGTTTAAATTTCATCAATATCGGTCCATCCGTTTGTTATATATAGATGTCATTAGTGGTGCAATGTAAAAATTCGATTTTCCCACCCCTACGTCCACAGGCAAAAAAGCATGGCATTTTACGCCAATTTGACCGATCACGCTCTAATTTGGCATATAGTTAGTACTCGGTTATTACTATCTTTGGTTTAAATTTCATCAAAATCGGTCCATCCGTTTTTTATATATAGCTGTTATTAGTGGTAGAATGCAAAAATTTGATTTTGCCACGCCCCTCCGCCCACAGACAGAAAATCAAAAATCCGACTTGACAGTGTTACTCCCTGGGCTATTCTGAATTTTCCCTGAAAATTTCATCAAGTTCGGTCCAGCCGTTTTCGAGTCCATACGGAACATACATACATACACACATACATACATCCATTTTTACATATACTAGCTATACCCGGTCCGCGCTGCTGGCCCTAAGAAAAAAACTATTTTATATTGCATCTTAATTTAAATATAGTGTCGGACAAAATTAAAGCACGGGTCCGGGCCCAGCTAGTAACCTTTGGTTCCACCCTCAGTTAGCACTATCTATAGAGAAATCTTAACAAAATCGGTTCAGCTGTTTTTGCGTGATTTCGAAACAGACAGACATAATGTTAAGTTTAGTACAAAGGGGCATGTAATTTAACGCATTTTTATCGAATCTTGATAGTCTAAAGTTCTATGCTGCATCCTCGATTAGTACTATCTGTGCTGCAAATTTCATTGACATCAATTTTGTCGTTTTTGTGTGATTGCGAAAAAGGAGGAAATAACTTTTTATTTATGAAAAACGGGAGTGATATTGTAAACCCTTTTGCCGAATCGCGCCATACATATGACCTACAGTTCCCGCTCGGTTAGTTCTATCAGTACGGCTTATCCGTTTTTGCGTGATTTCACAACAGGCAGATATAACGTTCAGTATAAAACAAAGGGCCTTGTCAATTTACGCCTCTTTGTTCAATCGTGGTCAGTATAGTACTAAGGGCGTTGCAATTTTGATCCCTTTTTCTAATAACGATCTTCTATGGCCTAGATATGCACTTGGTTAGCTCTGTATGTAGTGAAAGTGTCAAGAGAATCGGTTCAGCTGTTTTTGTGTGATTGCGAAACAGGCAGACAAAGTCCAGTATAGTACAAAGGGACGTGGCATTTTACGCCCCTTTTTCCAATCGTAGTATAACATGGCCTATAGTTCCGCACTCGGGTAATACTATCAGTGCTGAAAATTTAATTAAGATCAAGTCAACAGTTTTTGCGTTATTGCGGAGCATGCAGAAATAAAATTCAATTCAATACAAATTGGCATGGCATTTTGCGCCCATTTGTCCGATCACGCTCTAATTTGGCACACAGTTAGTACTTGGTTAGTACTTTCGTTAGTTTAATTAAAATAATTTCATCAAAATCGGTCCAGTTGTTTTTTATATATAGATGTCATAAGTGGTGCAATGTAAAAATTCGATTTTGCCCACCCCTCCGCCCACTGGCAATAAAGCATGGCATTTTACGCCCATTTGTCCGATCACGCTCTTATTTGGCATATAGTTAGTACTTAATACTAGGTTAGTACTTTTTTATATATAGATGCCATTAGTGGTGCAATGTAAAAATTCGATTTTGCCACGCCCATCGGCCCACACGCAAAAAATTAAAAATCTGACTGCACAGTGTTACTCCCTAGGCTATTCTAAATATTCCTTGAAAATTTCATCAAGATCGGTCCAGCCATTTTCGCGTCCATAAGGAACATACATAAAGCCGCTTTTTGCATTATTGAAATGACTTTCAATTCAATACAAAGTTGCATGGCATTTTACGCTACTTTGTCCGATAACGCTCAAATTTGGCACATAGTGAGTTTTCAGTTAGTTCTATCTTTGATATAAATTTCATCAAATTCGGTCCATCCGTTTTTTATATATAGATGTCATTAGTGCTGGGATGCAAAAATTGGATTTTGCCACGCCCTTCCGCCCACAGACGGAAAATCAAAAATCCAACTTGACAGTGTTACTCGCCAGGCTATTCTGAATATTCCCTGAAAATTTCATCAAGATCGGTACAGCCGTTTTCGAGTCCATACGGAACATACATACATACACACATTCATTTTTATATATATAGATAGATAGATAAAAATATATAAAATTGTATAAAACTATATAAAGTTACATAAAATTATATATAATTATAACTGAATTTTAATTTAGTTCGGTTTGAGTCCATATTAATTATTTCTGAGAAATAATAATTGTTGTACAATGAGAAAATCTGAAAAAAATCAAGTGACAACACAGGCTAAGTGGAGATGTCGACAGCTTTCGGAAGATGCCACCCTTCCATCATCAGCACTCCTTCGATTGCCACACACTTAATGTGTGTCAGATTAAAATTAGCCATTTAAATGAAACTTTTGAAGAAATTAAGAATTGGAATTACTCCTCTTTGTGTTGAATAACCCCTATTCACCATTAATTCGTGTTGTATTCATTTGGCAGAAACTTAATCCATCTTAACTTTTAACAGAGTTGTATTTTTCCCATTGTTAACCCTTAGTAGGACTTTTCAAATCTTGAAAAATGTCCGTTAGGTTTGAATTTTTTGTTTCATATTTCTAATTCTTAGAAATATTACTAAATTGCAATGTACCTTATGAGTTGTGTATTAATTGTGTTTATATATTGTTGGACTGTATATTTTATAACTGAATTTTAATTTAGTTCGGTTTGAGTCCATATTAATTATTTCTGACACAATTAATTATATATAATTTTATATAATTAAAACAAAATTTTATGATTTATATAAAACTTGATATAATTTTATATAGCTTTATAAATTTATATATTGTTTTATATAATTTGATATAGTTGTATATAATTATATCTAATTATATGAATTTGCCGTTGTTATATAAAAATAGGTGTCCAAATTTCGCATAAAATTATATAAAAAATTTATCAAAATATAAGAAACATTGATCAAATTTTATATAGTTTTATCGACTCATTTTTCGCATCAAATTCTATATAATTCTATTTAATCATATATGATGTTTATAAAATTATATACATCTATATAAAAACTATATAGGAATTTTTTTACTCGGGAAAAGAAATTTTTAAAATAAATAATTTTTTTTTAGAATAAGGAACAAAAAGTATTGAAAAATAAATTGTTCAAGAAAATATTGTATTTTAATGTTTTTTTTATAAAATTTTTTATTTCAGAAATATTTAGTGACTCAAAGAAAAAACTTCTCAAGTAAAAAATATTTCACTAATTAAAAATTGTTTCCACTCAATAAAATATTTTTAAGAATTGTCGAGGGCCTTAAAATATTTGACAAAGCCAAATTTATATTGACAAATTAAATGCATCTAAAAACAATAATTTTAGATGCATATTTTTGAAGTTTTTAGTGCATATTTTGAATTTTTAGACGCATATTATAGGCACACATTTTCGTTTTTTAGATGCATGAAAGTACTTTCCCTATATATTATTGATCAGTGATCGATTCTAAGACATTCTAGCGATGTCCGTCTGTCTGTCCGTCCGTGGAAATGGTGATCACGGCCAAAGTATTAAACATATATGACTGAGACTTAACAAATTTACTTGTTGTTGACCTAAATAGTTTGGTATTACATTTGAGCGAAATCGGTTTGAGGTTCAAAAGTTATGAACTAAAATGTAAGTTCACCTCGGAAATTGGACACAGAATGGAATTTTTACAAGTACAAACCAATTTAAAAAAAAAAAAAAAATTTTCCGCGTAATTTTTTTTTTTGCAAAAAATCTTTTACTACATTGTGGAGAGTATCAATACATTCGGCAAAGCCGAATTTAACTTTTTTACTTGTTTAACATGATACTTAATGTTTTTTGGCTGGTGTCTAATTTTAAAAATGTTGCAGTACGCCACCTCAATTTCACCATATAAGCTAACGACTAACAAAAAAGAAAATAAGAATTACTGTTTTCATTTTCTTAAAACCAAAAAGGTTTGATACTTCGATTTGTAACTTGGATAATAATTCACTTGATGGTGAATAAAAACGTTTTTTCACCAGCAGGTAACATTTTTTTCATAAATTTTTTTTTTTGTTAATTTTTTTTTTTTTAAATTTTTTTTTTTCATATTTTTTTTTTATTTTCATCAAAATAATAATTTTTTTTTTCATCAAACTTATTTTTTCATCAATTTTTTTTTTCATCAAACTTATTTTTTATAAATTTTTTTTTTCATCAAACTTATTTTTTCATCAATTTTTTTTCATCAACATTTTTTATTTGTAATTTTTTTTTGTTTTTTTTTCATAAATTTTTAATTTCATATTTTTTTTCATATTTTTTTCTTAATCATTTTTTTTCATTAAACTTTTTTTTCAAAAAATTTTTTTTTCATCAAATTTTTTTTTCATTCCTTTTTTTTAATTTTTTGTTCGCATCAAATTTTTTTTTAATTTTTTGTTCTGTTCAAATTTTTTTTTCATCATTTTTTTTCAGCAATTTTTTATCAAACTTTTTTTTCATCAATTTTTTTTTTCATGAATTTTTTTTTTCATCCAACTTTTTTCACCAATTTTCGTTTTTCATAAATTTTTTTTTCATAATTTTTTTTTTCTTCGAATTTTTTTTTTCCTCATTTTTTTTTTATAATTTTTTTTTTCATCAATTTTTGTTATTAATTTTTTTCTTCTTTATTTTAATCAAAAATCTATTTTTCATCAATTTTTTTTTTTCTTCAAAATTTTTTTTTTCTTGAACACACTCAAAAAAAAAAAAAACTGTAATGTTAGAAAAAAAAGCTTGTAAGCCTACTAGAAAATTTGCTGATTTTGAACCCACAATTTTTTTTGGTAAAGTTAGCAAAAATGCTTTGCCAAAAATTTGTTAACTGAAATTTTTTTTATTTCAACTAACAATTAGTTCATACACATTTGAAGACCCCATTGGGTTCGGACCCGATAGGTCCAGACCCCGATGGGCCTAGACCTAGTTGGGTTCCTTAAAAATTTTCATAGTTTTTGATCCAAAATTGGGCGTCCCGAATTCGGATTTTTTCTAATTTGAAAACGCTTGCCCAAACCGAAGTAGGACCCTTTTAAGGGAAAAGTAAAAAAAAAAAATACACAAAAATAAAAAAAGACACATGAAAAAAACGAGACATAATATCAGTTTTTTATCTCATTGTCAGTGCAGTTTATTAAAAAAAAAGTTAGGAACACTCCTTTCCGTCTTTTAAAAGCAGCCCTTGACCGAAAAAATAAAAAAATAGCAAATTTCACAAAAATAATAAAAAAAAAACTTTTTAATATATATTAAAAAATATGCAAGAAAATATGTAGTTTAAGCAAATTATGCAAAAAATGCATTTTCATCAAAATATGCACTAACAAATTAATGCCATTTTTAAGCAAATTCGATAATTCGCGAAGATAAATACTCAGGCTAACGACAAAAAACATGTATTTACATTAGGGCTGTCAAACGGGATCGTTTTTTAAATCCCGGGATTCGGAATTTAAAAATCGAAATCCTGGGATCCCGGGATTTTTTGGGATCCCGGGATTTTTCAGGATCCCGGGATTTTTTGGGATTAAATTTCTTTGATTATGAAAGTAAAAAAATAGTAGACTCTTTATGCTTTAATTTTATTGTGCATATTAAGGGAGCTACTGTTGGTTAGTTGGTAGCGTCCTAGCCTATTAAGCAGGGAGTGGTTGGTTTGATTCCCACGAAAACCCTTGGGTCGATTTCGTTACAACGAAATTTAAAAAAAAAAATATTTTTAATTATTCTTATTGTTATTTAAAGGCAATAAAAAAATTAAGTATACGCCACTTATGCAGTTTTCAAGTAATTATTATTATTAAATTTCACTGTGCAACAAGAAAAATGAGCCTCAATGGCTTCAACGCCATATGAAAGTAGACCATCAAATGGACAAAATCACCAAAGGGTTTTGCAAAGTCAGTTCGGATTTATTTTTTATAGCCCACTGAATTTTATATTTTTTTTTATCAAAGGCGTTTGGAAAACGCAAAAATACTATAATAAGAACACATCTGAGGTTCAAAATATGATTTGATGTCTGCAGTGAAATTTTATGGCGGTTCTTTTCTTAGAACATTTTAACC
Source organism: Pegoplata infirma (assembly GCA_963921195.1). Lineage (NCBI taxonomy): Eukaryota > Metazoa > Arthropoda > Insecta > Diptera > Anthomyiidae > Pegoplata > Pegoplata infirma. The sequence goes on from OY992536.1 coordinate 184,650,231, forward strand.
CTCTAACTGTCATTTTAAGGGGTCATTTCAGTCCTTTTTTAAAAACTAAACACATAAGTCTAATAAAATGTCCATTTAGAGGGTTAAAATGTTCTACAAATATTTTCCTCATAAAATTTCACTAGGGGTTGTCAAATGTTCAAAGTTTGTGCGACATGCGCAAAATGCTTAAAAAGGGTCAAGTATAAATAACACCGCTCAACACTCATTTTCCGGTTTGAATTCTGATGATTAATTTTAGTAGTCATTGAGCTCCTGATTCAAAATCGGTTCTCCAAATTTTCCCATCACGTCGAGATTTTTAGTTATTCACGGTTGAAAATGCGAAAAATGACGATTTTTGCATTATTTGAAAGCCTGCACATCAGCCATTCAGTGGAATACAAATCTGGTATAAAGCGCAAAAGTATAATTTGGCTATGGTCTCCAACATAGAACACAATTTTTTTCAAATTATTACGTTTGGTTGGGATTTACTTGCATTTTAAAATGATACTGTTAAAATCAACATTTTAAAAAAAAAGGTAAGTTAGATACCTTAGTTTTTTTTTTTGATATTTTTCAAAGAAAAACTAAAAAAAATAAATATTTTACAAATTCAAGATTACTGTGTTATTTTTCGTATACACCGAAAAATATCTTTAATGGGTTTAAAAGTCTATAAGAAAGAATGAACTTTTACCTAAGTTTTGAGCTCATAACAGTAAAGATTGATCATCTGGTTATTGTATTAGAGCCTTTTAAAAATGGTGCTTTTTCAAAGTTTTTTGACAGTGTTTTTTTTAAATGCATGTTTGGTCAATAATAGTGCAACAACTTAAAATTTTTTTGATCTTATTTTTGAGATCATAGCTCAATTCTACTCTCACGCTTTATACCAGATTTTTATTCCACCCAGCGGCTGCTGTGCAGGCTTTCATAAAAGGCAAAAATCGCGATTTTTCGTATTTTCAACCGCGAATAATTAAAATTCTAGACGTGAGCCAAAATCTTTTAAAATTTTATATGAAACTTGAAACCGGAGCCAAAAACCTTCGATTTGTTGAGCAGTGTAATTGAACCAGGTTGTATATTTAAAAATAAATTCTAAAAAATTTTTAATATTTCAATAATCCCGGGATTTGAACTTAAAAATTCCGGGATTCGGGATTCATTATATGACAAAAATCCCGGGATTCGGGATTGACAGATCTAATTTACATGAACCCCCTTGCCCTGGTTATTATCAAACATTTAAAATAAAACAACAAAACTCAATTTAAAATTTTAGAAGTATCATTTATTTTATCAGAAATACAGAAATGTTTAACCCAACATACCGAAAGGAGACTTGCTGTTTACAGGTACATAAAAGTAACCGGCAACCATGTATGCATTAGAAAGAGCACCCATACGGACAGAGCTGAAGGTAGAACCACAATTTCTGGCAACAGCAGCGGTATAACTTTCACATTTCATAGTGGCAAAATCATCTTTAGATACGGCTTCGGCGTAGTAAGTGACGGAACGACCATGATTGCAAATACCAGCAACATCAACAACAGTGCAACCGGGTTGAGATTTACCACCATTGGGATAGAAAGCACCTTTACCGATAGGTTTTAAGAAACCCAAACCACCACCGTCGGTTTGAATAGATTCAACATAGTAACCATCAGTCTCTGCAAGACGTTTCTTGGGTTTGTCATAACTGAAGAGGGGCAATGCAGGGTCCAAACCAACAATGGTGTGAATTTGACCAGTCTTGACATTCTTACCGGCATAACCAGCAACGTGAGCACCCAAACTGTGACCGATAACATTTAATGTGTCCATGGACATACCAAACTCTTTAACCAAAAAGTCAATCATAGAAGCAACTTTCTTGCCAACTTTAGGAACAGCCAATACGGAGGTAGCATAATCAACGGAACGTGCACGAGCCCAATCAACAACGATAACATTGTAATCACCCTTGCCTAACCAGGCAGCGCGAATATCCTTGTTCATGGATGAAGTATAACTTTGAGTCCAACCGTGAATAACGAATCTGGTGGGGTTAGCGGCATTAAAGTTGGAGGCTTTAATGGATTTGGTGGTAGCTGTGATTTTCTTTCCACTCTTGAGATTGGATTGAGTGTACAAATAGTATTTAACTGGAGTAGTCGAAAGGGCACGATCTTCCATCATTTCCATTTTCTCTAAAGTTGCTTCAGCTTCATCCTTATCGACCCAATCGAAAGAGCCATCAACACGGGGAATATACCAACCATTTTCACCATTTACACGAGTGCTATCCTCATCAGTAGCTGAAGCGAAAACTAAAAATCGAATTGGAATTTGATTAAATTATTTTGTTTAAAAATTTTTAAATTATTTTTTTTTAATAATTATTTACCCGCTAAACAGCACACAGCTAAAATCCACAACACTTTCATTTTTGAAATTTTGTTCTATATTCAAAATTGAAGTCTTTATATAGCAAAATTGCAAATTTTTTTTTGCAATAGATCCTTTAAAAAGATTTCCCAATATTATCATATTTTTGTCTATCGATAAGTACGAGTAGTTTGTTTTCATTTTTTTGCGCTTATTAATAAGCGACAATCACCATGATATGGGGGCTTTAATGAATTTTTAATCAATAATTGTTGACCGGGTGGGGTAAAAGTGAATGTAGAAATTGATATGATAGAAAAAGTAAAAATAAATTTGATTATATGATATCCATAAATAATTTTGGTTTTGGTTTTGTTATAAAAGTTATAAAGTCCACTAAGGATGTACCTTATTGAAAGGTTGTAGACTGTAGAAAAAACTAACAAGGGAAGTATCTCAACCCTTATGAACCGATTTGCCTGAAACTTAAAATATACATCAAAGAGACAATTCTAAGGTTGGGGTGTCTCGGCTTATCGGCCATATCGGGGATTTAGGGGTTCAAAACAGGGGTCAAAAAATGGCGAAAAAATCGTTTTTTGGATTTTTCAGCCATTTCTTTTTAAGAAACTATATGATGTTTTCATATGAGAAGAAAGGTTTTTTTAATGCTTATCCAATGGTGGCATAGCCTTGTAAAAATTCGGCTTCTTTAAATATTTTTTTCAGGAAAATGGGTAAATTTTGGGGGGTACTCATGTGAAGACATAGAGCTACGATATCCATATGGATAAGAAATAATCTTTATTAAATTTAAGTCGACCCGTATTTTTGCCCTAGACGATATTCCTGTTAGTTCGGAAGTTATCAAAATTTTCCCGAAGGTCCACATGGTTTCATAAGGGGACAACGAAATTTTTAAACACCGATATGGCCGATAAGCCGAGACACCCCAACCTTAAAATCGTCTCTTTAATATATATTTTAATTTTCAGGCAAATCGGTTCATAAGGGTTGAGATACTTCCCTTGTAAGAAAACATACGGCAACATCCAGCATTTACAAGGAATGTCTCCCTGGTGTCACCCGCCGATCTTTATCGAATTAGTTTTATTTTTTAGAGCAGGAAAAATAAAGCGACACGTATTTTTTTTAGCGGCCCAAATTTATATTTAGGGGGTTAAAATGAGGGGGAAGAACAGTCATAGAGGGCCCTTGTAGGTTAGTTGGTAGCGTGCTTGCCTTTGAAACAGGGTATCGTGGGTTCGATTCTCACACAAACCCTTGGTCGATTGGATAGAAAACACACAACAGACAAAATTTTAGTGGATTTGGATTATTTTTGTTCCCAATAGACCGATTTGACTGAATATCGGTCGAAATTTTTTATGGGGGACTAAGTCCAAAAATGATCTGAAAATTTTCAGATAAAAGTAAGTTGCCAGAGTACACATTTGACACTTGACTGGTTCCATTTAAAATAGCATCGGCAATCCGCCGATGGTGGTTCAATTTATCCAAAAATTAACACATCCATTCTTCTGATTTTTATTGAATTTCGGTTTTTGTTATTTAGTCAAAATTGTGAATGGTTCGTGTTTTATCGCTGTTCAAAGTTGGTATTTTGCAACAATTGTATGATAAATACACAATGTTTAAATGATCATATCTTTGGAACGCATCATCCGATTGCCACGAAATAAAGCGCAAAATAATAGTTAATTCCTGTACTTAAAACAGGATTTTAAAAAAGGATAGGATGCTTTGCAAAAAGGATATTGAAATTAAAAAAATGTCCTTAATTTGCAAATATCTCAAAATGCGTATCTTTAATTTTTATATATTTTTTTGCACATATAGCCCAAAATGTACCTAACAACATATGAGGCATTCCACACCAAATGTCCAGCGAAAAAAAACACGTGTTGCACGAATTTCAGAATAAGTTGTATGGATAGCTCTATATGGAACTAAGAAAATTGCGTTTTTGGTTTTTCAATTTTTCAAAAACTGGGCTGAGGAGGCGTGGTCAAATATTGGAAAAATGGTCAAATTTGTGTCGAGTTGCCTTGATTAAATATTTATCACATTAAAACGGAATGCACCACAATCTCAAAAATTTACATTCTTATATAGTTTTGTATGGGCTATCGAATAAAAATTTTTTTTTGGAAAATTTTCAGAACCCGTTCTGAAATTTTCCATTTTTTAAAAAAAGTCAATTTATCAAAAATCCGGCCACTTTTTTTTTTTTTTTTAATTTTTTTTTTTAAGTTTAAATGTTTGTCCATCCACACAAAAAAATTCAGAAACACGTTCGTCGTTTTTTTCGAGAAAACCGCATTTGAATATTGAATTTTATAACTATTTTAGAATTTCCTTGTATTTTCTTGTTAAAACATGGCGTATGAGTAACAAATTTTTGCGAAACCAACGAGTTGATCCCATTTTAATTGTTTTTTCATGTGTGGTACAATATAGAGATGGGCGTGAAAGCGATTTGACCCACGCAAGAAATATTAAAGTCACTGACGACTCGCTAATATTTTTAGTTTACTTCTGCAATCACGTGAGTCAATTTTCTGTTACTCACGCTCACGCAATTTTTGATTACGCTCACGGTTGCTCACTCACGTTGATGACGATTTTACAAAAATAATAAAAACAACAAATTTTCTATGAAAACAAAGCACTGAAAACGGAAACTAAAAAAAAACAGTAAAATTCCAAAAAAAAAAAAACAGTTAAAAATCACAAAAACTTACTTAAGAAAAATTTTAAGCATTCACTCATCTCGCTTAAATGTGTAAATGCGTAAAATGCGTAAATGCTTAAATGCATCAATGTCCTTCTGACCGTTTATATCGAAAACAAATCGTCAATTGAATAGTTCATGCGAATAAGGACGAATAGACCACTTTTTCGCAAACACGTTTTTTTGCATAAATGCATATTATTAGCAGAGCCCTACAATCCTATGCAGAAATTTTGGGGAAATTTTGACTTTTAAGGCTAAAAAAATGACTTTGAATGTGCAATAATTCGTATATTTTTATATTTTTGTTTAAATTGGGAGTGAACTAACGCACAATTTTGATTAAATACAACACAAAATCATACAAAAATTTTACTTTCAGTAACAATGTGTTAAAAGAACATTACGAAGAACAAACCACACTTATTATATTGGCAAACAATTTTACCGTTCTTGAGTTATTAGACTTTAAAGTGTGGAAAGAAAAAAGGGCGAATATCCATCCTTAACAAAATATTATATAAAAATTATTTAGCTGCGAGTTTAAAATTGATATTAGCTAAAATTTGAAATTGTACACAAAAAAAAACAATCTTAGCACATACAAACATTTAGTGTTAATACTGCATCCAATGTCAGGAATAAAAAAAAAAAATTTCATGTCCTTTTATTATACGTCGTAGTATGCAGTCAAGGGTTAATATTATAATTCCTAAAAATGTATTTAGTGTCATAAAGAATTACTACTGCATCAAATAGCAGGAATATTAAAAAAAAATTAACAAAAAAAATTTTTTTCCATGTCCTGACAATCCTTAAAAAGTGTATCCTTGAAGTCCTTAAAGTGTTACAAACAAATACCAACCATAGTTCGTCAAGTTTTGCAAGTCGCATGAAAATGTAGTCAAAATCTGCTGCAAAATAACACATTTTTATTCAAATTTCAATACATTTTTTTTGGATATTCGCCCTTTTTCCATTTAAGCAAAAATTTAAGTCCAATTTTTTGGCAAGTTCTCTTTCGAATATCTTACTAAAACTTTGTATATAGGTAGATGTGACCTAAATCTTTAAGCTAATACCAAAAAGTTGACAAAAATATTATTTTTTAACCGTTTCCTGCGTTTTTATTATCCCCTGTAAAATTCTACAAATGGTCTATTCGTCTTTATTCGCATGAACTATTCAATTGTTAAAAAAATTTGTTTTAAGATTTCATAAAGATTTCAATTTAAATTAAAAAAAATACGGAATTACTCGCTTAAATGCCTAAAACTGGTAAGAGTAGTTTCATACAAATTTTACTGAAATATCAACACTAAAATGAGTTCAAAATCTTAAGATCACTTGATGTGCGTTTATAAGAGTTTTTTATGTAAATGCATCAATATCCTTCTGATTTATTTAATATTTTGGATAAGCGCATTTAAGCGGGAGGAATAAATCAAACGCTACATTATAGGTACATATCCTTTAACGTTCAACATTTGAAAAAATTGACTCGCGAGTAACGTACTAAGCTATTCACGATATTAAAGAGGTAGCGTGAGTAGAACATTTCGTGAGTGATTAGGAAGTCCAATTTTTGCGAGATGAGTGAATGCTTAAAATTTTTCTTAAGTAAGTTTTTGTGATTTTTAACTATTTTTTTTTTTTTTTAATTTTACTGTTTTTTTGAGTTTCCGTTTTCAGTGCTTTTTTCATAGAAAATTTGTTGTTTTTATTATTTTTGTAAAATCATCAGCAGCGTGAGTGAACAACCGTGAGCGTAATCAAAAACTGCGTGAGTAACAGTAAATTGACTCACGTGATTGCACAAGTAAACTAAAAATAATAACGAGTCGTCAGTGACTTTAATATTTCTTGCGCGGGTCAAATCGCATTCACGCCCATCTCTATATTGCACCACAAATGAAAAAATAATTAAAATGGGATCAACTCGTTGGTTTCGCAAAAATTTGTTACTCATACGCCATGTTTTAACAAGAAAATACAAGGAAATTCCAAAATTGTCGTGAAATCCAATATTCAAATGCGATTTTCTCGAAAAAAACGACGAACGTGTTTCTGATTTTTTTTGTGTGGATGGACAAACATCTAAACTTTAAAAAAAAAAAATTAAAAAAAAAAAAAAAAGTGGCCGGATTTTTGATAAATTGACTTTTTTAAAAAATGGAAAATTTCAGAACGGGTTCTGAAAATTTTCCAAAAAAAAAAATTTTAATCGATAGCCCATACAAAACTATATAAGAATGTAAATTTTTGAGATTGTGGTGCATTCCGTTTTAATGTGACAAATATTTATTCAAGGCAACTCGACACAAATTTGATCATTTTTCCAATATTTGACCACGCCTCCTCAGCCCAGTTTTTGAAAATTTGAAAAACCAAAAACGCAATTTTCTTAGTTCCATATAGGGCTATCCAAACAACCTATTCAGAAATTTACGGGACACATGTTTTTCTGTAGCGGGACATTTGGTGTGGAATGCCTCATATGCAAATCCCAAATTGGGGTGATAAGCAGTTTAATTGTAAACGCGGTTTCATGAAACGCCTTATTGATTTTTGTTAATAACTCTCGTTTACAAATGAAAAACAATTTCTGCGCACTAACCGCGAATATTTTTTTTATATGTATTTTTGATCGCTCAACTCAAAAATTTCATTAAAACAACATTTCGCGAATACATTTTTGTTAAATGATTTTTTTAGCGTTTTTTGGAGGTATTTTTACCATTTTGCTTATATCTTAAGTTCTATTTATCTGATCTTCTCGCAATAAAAACCAAACTAAAGATAATCAAATTTCCAACAAATCCTACATTCATCATTTTCTCGTCGCTTTACGCGCAAATAATTTTTTTTAGCGTTATTTAAAGGTATTTTGACTATTTTTCTTCTATCTTGTGTTCCGTTTATCTGATCCTTCCGAAATAAGAACCAAATTAAAGACAATCAAATTTCCAACAAATCCTTCATTCATTATTTTTATATCAGTTCATAACTTTACGCGCAATAGGCAAACATATGACTTATATAAGTTTTTTGATTAACAAATCGTTAAAAAAATTTAAAGAAATAGAAATCTTTGCAATTATTTAAGTTTTTTTATTTATCTGCAAAGCCTGAACATTTAGAAATATAATAAAGTTGATTTGATGAAAATCAATAGGTTAACTCCGAAGTTATCACAAATTATATGAAAATACATGAGAAAAGCACTAAAGGTATATAATATATTGATATATAAAAAAAGTAAAAAATTAAACTGTTTAAAAAAACAAGGAAAATCTTTAGGGTAGTTTCATACAATTTTTCATAACTTTGGTATTTGCTCATAGATTTTAATGAAACCCTTTTATAATCGTTGTAAATATTCAGGCTTTTAAGATAAATAAAAAAATTGCTAATTTGTTTTTAAAAATTTTTTTAAAAATAAGCTTTGTTGATAAAAAAAATGGTTTCCCTTGTTTGCCTATTGCGCGTAAATGTACTGTAAATGAACTGATATTAAAATAATGAATGATGGATTTGTTGGAAATTTGATTGTCTTTAATTTGGTTCTTATTTCGGAAGGATCAGATAAACGGAACTCAATATATAAGAAAAATAGTCAAAATACCTCCAAATAACGCTAAAAAAATTATTTGCGTGTAAAGCTATGAACTGATGAAAAAATGATGAATGTAGGATTTGTTTGAAATTAGATTATCTTTAGTGTGGTTTTTATTCCGAGAAGATCAGATAAAAAGAACTTAAGATATAAGCAAAATAGTTAAAATACCTCCAAAAAACGCTAAAAAATTCATTAAACAAAAACGTATTCGCGAAATGTTGTTTTAATAAAATTTTTGAATTCAGCGATCAAAAATACATATAAAAAAATTATTCGCGGTTAGTGCCCAGAAATTGTTTTTCATTTGTAAACGAGAGTTATTAACAAAAATCAATTAGGTGTTTCATGAAACCGCGTTTACAATTAAACTGCTTATCACCCCAATTTGGGATTTGCATATGTTGTTAAGTATATTTTGGGCTATGTGTGCAAAAAAATATGGGAAAATTAAAGATACGCATTTTGAGATATTTGCAAATTAAGGACATTTTTTTAATTTCAATATCCTTTTTGCAAAGCATCCTATCCTTTTTTAAAATTCTGTTTTAAGTACAGGACATAACCATTATTTTGCGCTTTATTTCGTGGCAATCGGATGATGCGTTCCAAAGATATGATCATTTAAACATTGTGTATTTATCACACAATTGTTGCAAAATACCAACTTTGAACAGCGATAAAACGCGAACCATTCACAATTTTGACTAAAAAACAAAAACCGAAATTCAACAAAAATCAGAAGAACATATATACCAATTTTTAATACAATTAAAATAGGTAAGGCCGAAAAAGTGTTTTTTTTGTAGTCAAAAATTTTGGAATTCTTCACTTAAAAACAAAAGTTTAATCCAATATTTCCAACTTTCATGAATTTTAAGGGGTTTTTGTGAATATCGGGAGGGTGGTTTGTATGGGGACTACAAGAGGAACTGGTCCGATTCCTTTAAAATTTGGAATGATAATTTCGAAAGCATACCTATTATAATACGGTAATAAGAGTCACCTGAGTAAAATTTAAGGGGACGTTTGTATGGGGGCTAGGTCTAAACATGGACCGATTTTTTCCAATTTCAATTGGCTTCGTCCTTGGGGCAAAAGAAGCTTAAGTTTAAATTTCAGCCAAATTGGTTGGTAATTGCGACCTGTATCGTGTTTACAACATTTACATGGACGGACGGACGGACATCGCTAAATCGAAAAATCAAAAATTTTTCTGAGTTGACCAGTATACTTGAAGGTGGGTCTAGGACCAATATTTCGAGTAGTTACAAACATCAGCACAAACTCATTATACCCTGTACCACAGAGTGGTGTAGGGTATAAAAATAAACAGTTTTTTTTCAGTTTTTTACGTTTATCTTCAATATTATACAAAGAAAACAAGTAAGAAAATTATAGTCGGTCAATACCGACCATATAATACCCTACACCAGAGTTTCCCGGAAAATGGGTCCCATGGACCGATTAGATCTATATTTTGTTAAATCTTTAATAAGTGTAAAAAACACTTACAAATCAAATTTGAGTGTAATAGGCTTCGATTTGTTGCCAATAAACCGCTTTAACTGAATATCGGGCGAAGTTTTCAGATGGGGCCTAAGTCCAAAAGTGGTCTGATGATAATCAGATTTGATAAGGTTATTAAAGTACGCGTTTAACATACACAAACAAAATTTTAATTAAATATTTTCTATTTTCATGAAATTTGAGAGATTTATATGAAATTCGGGAAGGTGGATTGTATGGGGGCTACAAGAAGAACTGATTTGATGCCTTTAAAATTCGGAATGGTCACTATTATAATACAGTTATTAGAGTCATTTGAGCCAAAACTAAAGAGGACCTTTGTATGGGGGCTAGGTCTAAATATGGACCGATTTTTTCCAATTTCAATAGGCTTCGTCCTTGGGCCAAGAGAGGCTTTAGTTTCAAATTTCAAGTCAATTTATTGAAAATTACGATCGGGTTTACACTGTGTTTACACCGTTTACATGGACAGACAGACAGACGGACGGACGGACATCGCTAAATCGACTCAAAAAGTGATTCTAAGTCGGTCGGTTTACTTAAAGGTGGGTCTACGGCCAATATTTCGGGTAGTTACAAACATCAGCACAAACTCATTATACCCTGTACCACAGTGTGGTGTAGGGTATAATTATAAAAAAAATATTGATGAAAAACAAACAAAATTTTGATGAAAAAAAAAATATTGATAAAAAAAATATTAAGGAAAAAAAAATATTGCTGAAAAAAAATATATTGATAAAAAAAAATATTGATAAAAAAAAAATTTAATAAAAAAAGAAATATTAATGAAAAAAAAAATATTGATGCAAAATAATTATGTTACGTTTTATTCACCAGCTGGTGAATATTTGTTTTATTCCCCAAGAGGTGAATTATTATCCAAGTTACAAACCCAAGTTACAAAAATTTTTGATTTTAAGAAAATGAAAACAGTAATTCCAATTTTCTTTAATTTCGTTAGTCGTTAGCTTATATGGTCAAACTGAGGTGGCGTGCTGCAAGTTTTTTAAAATTAGACACCAGCCTACAAACATTATCATGTTAAAACCAAGAAAACATACGGCAACGTCCAGTATTGACAAGGAAGGTGTTTTATTTTGTTGGGCAGGAAAAATAAAGCGACACGTATTTTTTTTTTTTAACGGCTCAAATTTATATTTAGGGGGTTAAAATGAGGGGGGAAGAACAGTCATAGGGGGCCCCTGTAGGTTAGTTGGTAGCGTGCTTGCCTTTGAAACAAGGTATCGTGGGTTCGATTCCCACACAAACTCTTGGTCGATTTCGCTACAACGAGATGACGATCATTGTTACCAGTTCTCGTTTAGTTTTAAATTATTAAAAATGATTTGTAAATTAATTGGAAAACTAAATAAAAAACTGATCATTTGAGGGTGCTGTGGCTTAGTGGTTAGCGCGTTGGACTACTAGCCAGCAAGCCTGGGTTCGATTCTCAGCTCAGGCAGACCAACATTTTTTCAGATATTTATTAGTTTCTATTTATAAGTAATATCTATCGCAGCACCCTCCTTCGTTGATAAATAGCACTAAAAACGTCAACAAAGTAAAATAGTAAATTAATGGCTATAAAGATAGCTTCAAAAATAATTCGCCAGATCAATAACAGATGGCGATGCAACAACTGTACTCAAAATAATCAACACGCGCAATTCCAGTGTTGCCACACTGAAGCCCTTCAAATCTTTCATCTCTATTCTATCCCCTTTCCGAAAGAAGCATCACGGTTTCATTGGTAATTGATAGGCAGCATTGCCTGAGTGTTGCTTCTTTAAAAAAAAAAAAAAAAAAAAAAAAAAAAAACATAAGTAATACAACTTTGTGACTTCTAGAATTTAGATTACAGAAGTACAAAGTCAAAATTTTAAATTATTTTGTTAATTTCAAATTTATGAAAAATAGGTAAGATTTTAAAAACTTAATAGAAATTAGTAATTTTATTGACCATTATTTATTATGATAGATATAATCTGTGAGCCAAGGGAACGAAATATACAAATGTGTGTCTAAAAATTACTTTTTTTATATCTGATACACAAAAACCCCCTGAATTTGGAAAATGTCAATGTTACAAGTCCTGGATTTACAAGGATATCGAAAAACCTTTTATGAAAAATCTTTCCACAAGGTATCTACTATTTCAGGCGCGGATCCACGGGGGGGGGGGGGAAAGGAAATAATCTGAAAAAAATTTCTATGAAAAATGTCCAAGGATCTGAAAAAATTTGTATGAAAAATTTTAATGTTAAAATTTTTCTATATGAAAAATTTGAGAATTTTTTTAAAGAAAAAGTTCAGAATTTTGTTATAGGAAAATCCTTCAAAGTTTTCTATAGGAGAATTTTTTTTTATAGAAATTCTTCTATGAAAAATGACTAAGAATCCCTTAATGTCTTAAGAAGTCTTAAGAAATTAAAACGTTTCTTTACAAAAAATACAAAAATTTTTCAATACGAAATATTTGGGAATTTTTCTAGACGAAAAATTTTTCAATTTTTCAAAATGAATAATTTGGGAATTTATAGAAAAAAGATGAGAATTTTTCTTAGAACTGTTTTTATAGGAAAAATCTTATAATTTTGACAATTTTTATATGAAAAATCTAACAGTTTTTCTATAGGAAAAATCTGAGAGTTTTTTATAGGAAAAATCTGAGAATTTTCTTTATTGAAAATTTGACAATTCTTCTGTGTAAAAAGAAAAGAGGAAATGACTCTCAAAAGTTTTCTTTAGGAAAATAGTTTTTAATAGGAAAATCTGAGACAATTCTATGGGAAAAAACCTAGAATCCAAAAAAATGTTAAAAATCTTAAAAAAAATTTTAAAAAATTTTTCTAAAATCTATGACTTTTTCGATAGGAAAAATAACTCAGCATCCAAGTCTTTTTCTATAAAAATTGCCTTAGACTCTGAGAATTTTAGATAAAATATTCTGAGAATTTTAGAAAATATATCACAGAATCTAAAAAAAGGTCTTAGATTCCGAATTTTTTTTATTTGAAAAGCGAATCAGAATCTAAGACTTTTTTTGTAGGAAAAACTTTGGAGACTCTGAGACTTTTTCTATGAGAAACATGACTAAAACTACAACATTTTTTTAGGAAAAAACCTTTTAGACTCTCTAATGAAAATATTTCTCAAAAAATGAAAAGTTTCTCAGGGGGAAAAGTTTTCTAGGGAAAAGTTTCTCAAAAAACAAAACTTTTTTAACAGATAAATGTCTCAGAATCTAAAAAAAGCCTCCAAAAGTTTTAAAAAGCATTAAAGTCTTAAATTTTTCTAATCTCAGGTAATTTCTATTGAATATTTTTTCAAACCCTTAAAATTTTGGTGTAGAAAGTTCGTTTCAGTATCTTAAACCTTTTCTGTAGAAAAATAGAATAGAAAAAATTTTAATATTTCAGAACCTAAGATGTTTTCAATAGAAAAAAAACTCACTAAATCAGAGAATTTTTCTTTACGAAAATTTTTTGTAGAAGTTTTTGGTGTGAAAATTGCATAACTATTACACTGTGCTACAGTGAAAAAATACTTCTGATGTGACATAGTATAGGTTGTTGGTCTTGTCGAGTAGATCACAAAAATGCCCATTAAACTTGCCAGACAGCCTCAAATTTTAGAGTTATGGTCAAAAAACGTTTTTTTGGGACTTTTCTCACTAAACCTTTTGTAATTCAGAAAATTTTCAACCGATTTTAAATTTTTTAACTGTTTTTGATAGAAGAAGGATGGGGCTTTCCATATGTTTGAATTGGTCTATACATATAAGAAAGATATTTATTGATTTTTTCTATAAAATCAATTTTTTTTGTTATTTTTTGAAAATTTTTCGAGTTTATCGATTTTTTTCTGCTATAGTTCATTTAACAACCTTTATATTTATAAAAGTATTTTTAAAGAAAATTTGATTCTGAATACGATAAGCTTTATCCTGAAGAAATCGGATAACAATTGACAGAGTTGTGACAATTTTTCTAAAAAAGAAAATTAAGATTTTGCAGGAAATCGCCGATCAGATAACCCAGGCAAAAAAAATAAATTTATCAGAAATGGTCATGCAAAATATTTTTAAAGGTTTTTGGCGCGCTGAATCCGAATCTGACCTTTAAATGGCTCTATCTCGTCAGGTTTTTAAGATATTTAACATTAATTGATATATCAAAAACTTAATAAGATAGCGCAATTTCAAGGTCAAATTCGAATTCAGGAGGTCAAAAACCTTTAAAATAATGATACGCGACCTCTCACTATTTTCGTTTATTTTTTTATTTTTTTGCCTGGGTTATCTGCACGGCAATTTCACACAAAATGTTAATTTTCTTTTTTTAGAAAAATTATCACAACTCTGTCAATTATTATCCGATTTTTTCGGCATAAAGCCCATCGTATTCACAATTAAATTTTCTTTAAGAATACGTTTATAAATATAAATGTTGTTGAACGAACTATAGCAGAAAAAAATCGATGAACTCAAAAATTTTTCAAAAAATAACAAAAAAATTTGATATTGTTGAAAAAATCAATACATATCTTTCTTATATGTATAGACCAATTCACACACATAAAAAGCCCTATCTTTCTTCTATCCAAAACAGTTGAAAAATTGAAAATCGGTTGAAAAATGTTTAAGTTACACGTGGTTTAGTAAAAAAAGTCCCAAAAAATCGTTTTTTGACAATAACTTTAAAATTTGAGGGTGTCTGGAAAGTTTGATGGACATTTTTGTGATCTTTTCGGCGAGATCTACAACCTTAACTACCTCATTTTAAAAGTATATTTGATTTTGTGTTTTTTGTAGCACAGTGTTATTATAAGAAAGTTTTCTATATGAAGGTGTATCAGAATTAAAAAATGTTTGTATAAATTCTGATTAATTTTTATTCAAAAACAAAAATTGTTACATTCTATCTTTAAAACATTATATTTTTAGTAGGTTTATTCTACCTCTAGGTCATTATTTCCTTTACTTTTTTAGACTTTCATATTCTCATTGAATAATTTTTTGAAAATTATTCTCTGAGAATATCATTGCTTTAATAAGTAAAGGAAATAATTACCTCGAGCTAGAATAAACCTACTTAAAATATTTTTGTATAAATTTTAAAAGCTTTTCTGTATCAAAGTGCCTCAGAACCTCAGAAGTTTTCTATTGGGATAACGTCTTAGAATCATAAACTTTCTATTAGAAAATTATGTCAGAATCTGGGTCATTTGCTATCAGAAAAATGCTTTAGAACCTGAAAATTTCTTGAAGAGACATTTTTCAAAATATTAAACAAATAAGTTTTTTTATTATAGGAATAAATTTTTAAAATTTGAAAATGTTTCTATAGAAAAAATCATAATAAATAAGAGTTGAACAGTAAAAAACCTTAACCAATGATTCAAATTCGACCTGAAGTTCCCTGCAAAAAAAAAAATTTTTGAGCAAAAAAAAAAAATCTCCCCCCACCCCCAAAACCCTAGAGCTGGGTCCGCGCCTGATAATAATATCGCTCATTTACTAACATAGTGTCATAATTCAAAATATTTTTAATTTTTTAGAAATCGAGTTCAAAGTTTACAATTGAAGCAGGTTTTCCATTAAAAAGTCCGGTACATTGAAAATGTAATAATGGCGTGTTCTCTTCTCAAACGATGAGAGGTATGTTGATATTCAGTAGATATCTACTGAATATCTAGATCAGTGTTGTCCAAAAAGTTTTTGCATTAGTATTAGTGAGCACGAGAGAGACTGCACTAAGTAAAAATAATTGACCGAATTATATAAGATGTCGTTAAAATCAGAGTAATAACTGAAATATTATTAATGATTAAAATATATATTTGTATTTATTTTTATACAATTTTAAAGATATTTTTAGAAACATATTTTTTAGATCTTAGAACATTTTATTTACTATAAATCTACCATTAATAGAAGATCTTATTTAAGACATATTAAAAGTTTAGACACTCAAAAAATTATGTTAGTAAAATCAACTGAAAATGTCAGTTAAAATAACCACTTTGTAAGTTGTTTTGGGGTCAACTACTTTTTCAGTTAAAACAACTAACAATGTTTAGTAATTTTAACTGACAAAAAACAACTGACTTATGTAGTAAAAACTACTTACATTTGTAGTCAAAACAACTAAAATGTAGTAAAAATAAAATAATCAATAAATAATTTTTTTTTTTTCAAAACATTTTTCAAAAAAAAAAAATTGAAGACCAAATTTTTTCCAAGTTTTTTTATACCCTCCAACTACAGTATGGGGCAGTGGCGTATACAGGGGGGGGGGGGCCCGGGGGCCCGGGCCCCCCCCGAAATGGTTTCACAAATTTCAGTATTCGGTATTAAATATTATGTACAAAAAACTTCTTAACAAAAATTTAAAAACTTAAAATTCTAATGGAAAATTGTCTCAGAAACTGAAGCTTTATGTATACAAAAAAGGGATCTAATTGTAAGTAATTTGTAGTAATAACTTAAAAATTTATTACTAGTTCATATAACAATCTTCTCAGAATCTGGTATTTATTCTGATATTTTCTACAGAAATTTTTTTTTAGAATCTGAGACTTTGCCTTTGAAAAAATGTTCCAGATTCTGAGACTTATAGTATCTATGTATATAATGTCTCAAAAAATTTGACTTTTACTCTGAATCTAATACATTTTCTTCAAGAAAGTCTCAGAATCAGAGATTTTTTCAATATAAAAATATCTCAGAATCGGAGGCCTTTTGTTTGGGAAAAATATCTCAAAATCAGACATTTATGCTATCTAAAACTTTTTTTATTATAAAATGTCTTAGAATATGAGACTTTCTTAGGAAAAATGTCTCAGAATCTGAGAATTTTTTTAATAGAAAAGATGTTTTATAATTTTTTTATAGAAAAAATGTCTGAGAATCTGAGAATTTTTCTGTAGGAAAAAGTGTGTCAGGATCAGAAAATTTTTCAATAGAAAAAATGTCTCAGAATCTTAGAATTTTTCTTTAGTAAAAATGTCTCAGAAGCTGAGCATTAAAAAAAAAAAAAAACTGTCAGAATATGAGACTTTTTTAATAGGAAAAATGTCTGGGAATCTGATACTTTTTCTTTAGAACCTGATGGGTTTTCTTTAGGAAAAATGTATCAGAATCTGATTCTTTTTATAAGAATAACACACAGAATTTTTCTTAGTAAAATATACTTTTTCGATAGGAAAAATGTATCAGAATCTGAAACTTTTTCTATAGGAAAAATGTCTCAGAATCTAAGACTTTTTCTATGTGGAAAATATCTCAGAATCTGAAACTTTTTTGTAGGCAAAATGTCTCAAAATCTAAGACTTTTTCTATAGAATAAATGTCTCAGAACCTGAGACTTTTTCTTAAGGAAAAATGTCTCAGAACCTGAAATTTTTTCTTTAGAAAAAATGTTTCAGAATCTGTTACTTTTTCTTTAGCAAAAATGCCTCAATTCAGAATCTGAGACTTTTTTTAAAGTAAAAATGTATCAAAATCTGAGACTTTTTCTATAAAAAAATGTTTCAGAATCTGAGACTTTTTCTAACGAAAAAATGTCTCAGAATCAGAGACTTTTTTTATATAATAAATATCTTGGAATCTAAGACTATTTGTACTTGACTTCTCAGACTTGTTCCATAGAAAAAATGTCCCGGAAACTGCGATTTATATAGGAAAATGTATCAGAAGCTGGGACTTTTTCTATAGGAAAAATGTCTTCGAATCTGAGATTTTTTCTATTGAAAAAAGGTCTGAAAATCGGCGACTTTTTATAAAAAAAATTTCTTAGAATCTGGCACTTTTTCTATAGAAAAATGTCTTAAGTATGTACATTAGGCGTATAACCAAAATAAGAACCTATCATAACGGTATACGGGGTCATTTTGGTCCAAAAACCTTCGGCACCGATTGCAATTTCTAAAACACCTCAAATTTTAATTTTTGTATGTTTTATGGTGGGAATCCGTCCCTTTCAACGTTATTTTGTTTTTCGTCGTTTTACAACAAAAATAAAACAAGAAAAAATTAGCAGTATGATTTTCACCATTTGAAACATGGGTTGAATGAATATTTGAAAAAAAATATTAGCAAAAACTTCATCGCGATCGGTGCCGAACCTTTTTTAACATTCGCGAAAAAAAGAGGACGCATTTCTTATTGATTTTCTATGTACTTTCTCACTATGATAGGCCCTTTTTGATATTTTCAAAAATATGCAAATGGTTATATCCCTAATGTACATATCTTAAAAAATTTAAAATTTTTGGGAGAAAAATTATCAGAATTTATTTTCTCTTAATCAGTTACATTTTGTTCTAAGGGAAAGACGGCGGGAGAAAGTTTTTTTAACAAAAAATCTTGTACTTTGCTCAAACGAGAACTACAGTTTTATTTGTAATTTTACAAATTTATTTTCGTAATTGTATTTTACCCATTTGAAAGGTTATTTTACAAAAAAAACTGTTATTTTACAACAAAGTTTTTATTACGAGGATTCTAGTTGATTTACAAAAAAAAATGTTTTTGTTTGTATTTTACAAACAAAAAACAGTAATTTTCAAAAAATTACAGTTTTCTTTGTAATTTTACAAATTTATTTTCGTAATTGTATTTTACCATTTTGAAAGGTTATTTTACAAAAAAAACTGTTATTTTACAACAAAGTTTTTATTACGAGGATTCTAGTTGATTTACAAAAAAACTGTTATTTTACAAAAATTATGTTATACGAGGATTTATGTTGTTTAACAAAAAAAACAATTTTATTGAAAAATATTTAAAAAAAAAGTTGAAAAAATTTTGAAAAATTTATTACGAGGATTCTAGTTAATTTTCCAAAAAAACAATTTTTTTATAAAAATGATTTTATTACGAGGATTTATTTTGTTTAACAGAAATTTTTTTTTGTAAATTTACCATTTTGGTTTGTAAATTTACCATTTTTTTTAAACTTTTTACCATTATTTCTTGTAAGTTTACCATTTTTTTTCCGGTTTTAAAACAACATCTTTACCAACATCTTTACCAAGTTTACCATTTTTTTTCCGGTTTTAAAACAACATATTTACCAATAAAATTGGTTATGGAAATCCTCGTTATTTTACGAGAATTTTACCTACCTCTTATTTTACGAGAACAGCCTCGTAAAACACGAGATTTTTTGGTAACTTTACAAGGTTTTTTTTTTTGAGTATAAATAAAAAAAAATGTTGGGCCCCCTGCGAAATAAAATCCTGGATACGCCCCTGGTATGGGGGTATACTCACTTTGTCATTCCGTATGTAACGCATCGAAATATCGGTCGGGGACCCCATAAAGTATATATATTATTGATCAGTGATCGATTCTAAGACATTTTAGCGATGTCCGTCCGTCCGTCCGTCTGTCCGTCCGTCCGTCCGTCCGTCCGTCTGTAGTTAACACGATACAGTCCAAAATAAAACAGCAAGACCCTTCAAATTTGGCACAAATATGTCTTATGTTTCTAGGCAGGTTAAGTTCGGAAATTGGCCAAATCGGATCAGGGGGAAAATAGTTCCCCCTTGAAGAACTAAACCAACCTTTAAAAAAATACACTTTTTTACATGTTTTTTTTTTTGTATTTTTGTTAATTAAATGAAACATTTGGTATATTTATCGCGATGGGAAGGTGCTCCCAACGTCCCCCACTGACCCTATCAACCCCCCCCCCCCCCCCCCCCCAAAAAAAAAAAGAAACGCCCCTGACAAATTTTTGTTTTTAATTTTTTTTTTACATTTTGGAGGGTATAATAGATTCGGCACAGCCGAATTTAACACTCCCACTTGTTTTTTTTAAAAAGTTGTGAAAAATTAAAAAAACGATTTTTTTTTTTGAAAAAAAACTTTGAACATTTTTCAGAGATAAAAAAATAAAATTAACTATTTTAAATAACTGTTACTACATCACAGTACTTTTTTGTTAGTTGTTAAAAAAAACGACTTAAAATAACTAACAGAAATAGTTGTTTGATATTTTTCATACAAAAACAACTGACTTTGTAGTTGAAAACAACTAACTACTGTAAAATATACAAATAACTAACATGTAGTAACTTACATAATTTTCTGAGTGGACCTTTAAAGAATTAATTTCTAATTGTGAATGAATTCACATTATTTTTAATTACATTTTTAATTAATGAATTAATTTATGTTTAAATTAATTTTTTAATTAAATTTAAATTATTTTAAAAATAATTAATTAATTTTGTGAATAATTCAATTATAATTAATGAATTAATTCTTTATAAATAAATTCAATTAATAAACAAGTAAGAAAATTATAGTCAGTCAAGACCGACCATATAATACCCTACACCAGAGTTTCCCGGAATATGGGTCCGATGGACCGATTAGATCTATATTTTGTCAAATCTTTAATACGTGTGAAAAACACTCACAAATCAATTTTTTTTGACAATAAACCGCTTTAACTGAATATCGGGCGAAATTTCCACAGGGGGCCTAAGTCCAAAACTGACCCGATAATTATAAGATTATTTAAGTACGCGTTTAACATACACAAACAAAATTTTAATTAAATATTTTCTATTTTCATGAAATTTGAGATATTTATGTGAAAATCGGGAAGGTGGTTTGTATGGGGGCTAAGAAGAACTGGTCCGATTTCTTTAGAATTTGGAATGGTGATTTGGGAAGACAAAACACGTTTACCTACCAAATTTCGAAAAGATACCTATTATATCACGGTTATTATAGTCATTTGAGCCAAAGCTAAAAGTACCTTTGTATGGGGGCTAGGTCTAAATATGGACCGATTTTTTTCAATTTCAATAGGCTTCGTCCTTGGACCAAAAGTTTGAAATTTCAAGTCAATTGATTTAAAATTGCTACCTGTATCGTGTTTACACCGTTTACATGAACAGACAGACAGACGGACAGACGGACGGACGGACGGACATCGCTATATCGACTCAAAAAGTGATTCAGAGTCGATCGGCATACTTAAAGGTAGGTCTAGGACCAATATTTCGGGTAGTTACAAACATCAGCACAAACTCATTATACCCTGTACCACAGTGTGGTGTAGGGTATAAAAATTCAATTTAATTAATAATAAACGGCATTGTATATTAAAAAAGAATTTTATATCAGATATTTGCTTGAATGGCGTCATTTGTTTCTGTCAGTGCATATAAAAAAACAAAAGCGATGTCCAGTATAGCATGTGCATTAGGGCGTTTCATCAAAAACTTTTTTTTTGATTTTTGCTACTCTTGAAGCTAAATATGAATTCTTATGGCCTAAAAGATTTTTGAGATTTTTTTCAGATTTTTGGAAGGTAGGGATCAACTCGCTCAAATCGATTTTATCCAAAAAATGAGGTTATGAAACATCATTTTATTTTATTTTTTTCCCCTGGTGCCTTTTTTTACAAAACTGAATACATTACTTCTAAATGTTGCTAGCCTCCTAAAAAAAAATATTCGCGGTCAAAATTATAAGTTCAAGGGTCACTAAGATGACCTTAAAAGTAAAAATTCAGAATTTCCCGTGTTTTAACCTCAATAATTCGAGAAATAAGCTATGTATGAACGTCATGTTGAATCCGTTAGATAGGTCTTTAAAACACCTTTCATTTAAAACCAATCTGACTATTGTCACTTTTGTAGAAATGTTAAAAAAAATAAAAAAAACTGGGAAAAACTCATTTTCTCCCCCATTTTATCGAAAATTGAACTGGTGCATTAGGTAGTTTTTTTTGTAAAGTTAAAATAATAACTTTTAAAGACTTTTTATAGATTGTAGTTAGTGTTTCCAAACCGGTTAACCAAAAAACCGGTTTTTTGTCAAAAAAACCGGTTTGACAAAACCCGGTTTTCCGGTTTGGAAACACTAATTGCAATCAAAAAAACTTCTTTTAAGTTTATTATTTCAACTTTACAAAAAAATTACTAATGGATTCCCTTCGATTTTCTGTAAAATGGGGGAAAAAATGAGTTTATCTTAGTTTTTTAATATTTCTACTAAAGTGACAAATGTCATTTTGGTTTTAAATTAAAGGTATTAGAAAGGCCTACCTAACAGATTCATCATTACGTTCATATATTGCATATTTCTCAAATTATTAAGGTTGGAACACGAGAAATTCTGAATTTTTACTTTAAAGGTCATCTTAGTGACCCTTGAACTTATTATTTTGACCGCGAATATTTGTTTTTAGGAGGCTAGCAACATTTAGAAGTATTATATCCGGTTTTGTTAAAAAAAGGCACCAGAGAACAAAAAATAAAAAAAAATATTATTTCATAACCTCATTTTTTGGATAAAATCGATTTGAGCGAGTTGATCCCAACATTCCAAAAATCTGAAAAAAATCTCAAAAATCTTTTAGGCCATAAGAATTCATATTCCGCTTCAAGAGTTGCAAAAATCCAAAAAAAAGTTTTTGATGAAACGCCCTAATGTGCATCTTTCGATGTCTCATCGACGACTAAATGAATGAGCATAAGAATATGTGTGAAGAGCGTAATGCACAATTGTGTAAAGAAATGGGCATCATTGATCTACATACTTTTGTATGGAGGTGTCGCGATATGTAGTGAGTTAAGAGCTGAATATCTTTGAATTCTGGAGTAGAAAAGAAAGTTTGTGTATTTTTGTCTTGTGGTTTTTGTTATTTTTGTTGTATTTCATTACATTTGTTACAGTTTTAAAGCACTCCACTGGGAAGTGGTAATGACTTTTTTTGCAGGGTAAAAGAGTTTTTTAACTCGTAAATTCAGGAAAATTTTTAAACACTGATATGACCGATAAACCGAAACACCCCAACCTAAAACTCACCTCTTTTATATATATTTGGTTTCAGGCAAATCGGTTCATAACTGGGTGGATACTTCCCTTGTTAGAACAAATTAACCATCTTTCTACCATTTTAAAGTGTATTTTTTTAACAACAACAAAAAAAACCTAAAAGTCTATTAAAAATGTCATTTAATGGGTTAAAATGTTTTACAAATTTTTTGTGCATCAAATTTCACTGGGATTCACTAACATTATTAACTTTTTTGAAAAATTTAAATGAGTTAATTTTAACTCTTTTATGCATTTTACATAGGCCATATAAAAATACAAAGGGATTTTTTTTAATTTTCGAAGTATCATTTATTTTGTGAAGAATATAACAAGTTTAACCCAACATACCAAAAGGAGACTTGCTGTTAACAGGTACATAAAAGTAACCGGAAACCATGTAGGCATTAGAAAGAGCACCCATACGGACAGAGCTGAAGGTAGCACCACAATCTCTGGCCACAGCAGCTGTATAACTTTCGCATTTCATAGTGGCAAAATCATCATCAGCTACAGCTTCGGCATAGTAAGTAACGGAACGACCATGATTGCAGATACCAGCAACATCAACAACAATGCAACCGGGTTGAGATTTACCACCATTGGGATAGAAAGCACCTTTACCGATTGGTTTCAAGAAACCCAAACCACCACCGTCGGTGTGAATAGATTCAACATAGTAGCCATCAGTATCGGCCAGACGTTTCTTGGGTTTATTGTAACTGAAGAGGGGCAAAGCGGGGTCCAAACCAACAATGGTGTGAATTTGACCAGTCTTGACATTCTTACCGGCATAACCGGCAACATGAGCACCCAAACTGTGGCCAATAACATTCAATGTGTTCATGGACATACCAAACTCTTTAACCAAAAAGTCAATCATAGAAGCAACTTTCTTGCCAACCTTAGGAACCGCCAATACGGAGGTAGCATAATCAACAGAACGTGCACGAGCCCAATCAACAACAATAACATTGTAATCACCCTTGCCTAACCAGGCAGCGCGAATATCCTTGTTCATGGATGAAGTATAACTTTGAGTCCAACCGTGAATAACGAATCTGGTGGGATGAGCAGGATTGAAGTTAGAGCTTTTAATGGATTTGGTGGTAGCTGTGATTTTTTTGCCTTTTTTGAGATTGGATTGAGTGTACAAATAGTATTTAACTGGAGTAGTCGAAAGGGCATGACTTTCCATCATTTCCATTTTCTCTAAAGTGGCTTCAGCTACATCTTTATCGACCCAATCAAAAGAACCATCAATACGCGGTATATACCAACCATTTTCACCATTTACACGAGTGCTATCGTCATCAGAAGCTGAAGCGAATACTAGAAATTGAAATGGAAATTTATTAAATTTTGTTAAAAAATTTAAATTTTTTTTGTAATAATTTACCCGCTAAACAGCTTACGGCTAAAATCCACAACAATTTCATTTTTAAAAGTTATTGTTTAATTCAAAGTTGAGGGCTTTATATAGCAAAATTACAAAATTATTACAGTAGTTTCTTAAAAAGATTTGCAAATATTTTTAAATTGTTGTCTATCGATAAGTACGAATAGTTTGTTATTTTTTGTGCTTATTAATTAAAGAAAATCCCTATGAAATGGGCTGTAAGGTAATTTAAGAATTAATATGATAGAAAAGTGCAAAAATTCTGATTGTTTTAATCAGTTGTAATAATTGGATTATACCCAAAATGATAACATCCAGTTGTAAATAATCTAAAAATTATGATATACTTATCACCCACACTCTGAAAAAAAACTAACTAAAAAATGGGAAAATTAACTAAATCGGTTGAAGTGGAGTCTGAGAAATTGGGTAAAACTTTAACTGACTGCTATGAGACTGTTTGTCCGTTAAGGAAAAGCAGACCAGGTAACTCTGCCCCTTGGTGGAACGTGGAACTTGGTAAGCTGAGAAAAAGTTCAAGAAAGCTTCTGAATAGAGCCTTAAAATCTCGAAAGGATGCTGACTGGAACAATTACCACCTCATGCAAAAGGAATATAAGAAAAAAGTGCGGGAAGCCAAACTTGAGTCTTATAGGACTTTCTGTGAGGAGGTAAATGGTACGAGGGATACGGCAAGGCTCTGTAAAATCTTTCAAAAAGATAGTTCAGCGAAGCTTGATTCCCTCAGAAAGCCAGATGGTACCTACACAAAAAACCAACAGGAGGTCAATGATATTCTGTTATCTACTCACTTTCCAGGATGCAAAGTGACAACGATAAATACAGATATTATTGAGAGTCCTGTTGGTAATACTACTTGTAGGAACTGGTATATAGCATCTAGGGTAGTTTCTGAGGAATCGATCAGGTACGCCTTATCTTCCTTTGATAACTATAAATCCCCTGGACCAGATGGTATATATCCTATGATGTTGAAGAGTGGTGGAGATACCCTAGTGAAGGTTCTTAAAAATATCTTCAGAGCCAGCCTGCTTATGGGTATGTTCCATCATCTTGGTGCGATGTCAAGGTTGTTTTTATTCCCAAACCTGGAAAGGAGGACTACACCTTGCCAAAAAGTTTTAGACCAATCAGTTTATCATCCTTTCTACTGAAAAGTCTTGAGCGAATGGTTGAGAAATTCATTAGGTCAGTAGCATTAATCGAATGCCCCCTAAATAGTCAGCAACACGCGTATCAGAGTGGTAGATCTTGTGAGTCGGCACTTCACGATCTTGTGGTCAATATTGAGAAGGGCATTGACAAACAAGACTTTACTCTGGGTGTTTTTGTTGATATTGAGGGCGCTTTTGATAATGCTACTTTCGATTCTATGAAAACTTCGGCTGAATTGCATGGCGTGGATCCAGTTCTAGTCAAGTGGATTCATTTTATGCTCTCCCGGAGATTGTTGACGGCTGAAGATGAGTGGGGCACAAAAGTAACGGTTGAGGTTAGTAGAGGTTGCCCCCAAGGGGGTGTTCTCTCTCCTTTGCTGTGGTGTTTTGTGGTAAACTCACTCTTGGTTGAAATACAAGCTCTAGGTGTACACATACAGGCATACGCTGACGATGTGTGCGCATTAGTATCCGGAAAGTCACTTAACTTGGTATGCAAGAAAATGCAGACCGTTATTGACTTGATGGACAGCTGGTGCAATCGACATGGATTGTCTGTCAATCCAAATAAGACAACACTCGTGTTGTTCAAACATAAGGGTCTTCAGCTTCCTACGTTGAAGGGCATAACTCTTCAACTGTCCACAGAAGTTAAGTATTTAGGGGTTACCCTAGATAGTAAACTAATGTGGACAAAACATGTTGAACAAAAAGTTTCACGGGCACTTCGGATTTTCTGGCAGTGTCGACGAGCTGTTGGAAAGACATGGGGTCTAAGACCTGCTAATGTACATTGGATGTACATAACTGTAATTAGACCTATTGTGACGTATGCGGCGGTAGTCTGGTGGCCGAGAACGATGGTGAAGACTATTCGATCCAAGCTAAACGGACTACAAAGAGCGGCTGCCTTGGGAATTACTGGTGCCATGAGCACCACCCCAGGCGCAGCTCTGGACGCTATGTTGGACATGCTTCCCTTGGACTTACATATTCAAGGGGAAGCCATGAAATCTTTGTGCAGGCTCCGCAAAAGCGGAACATGGCATGGGGAGTACAATGTGGGACATGGTCGTCTGTTCAATAGGCTATCGGAACTTTGTCCGATGTTTTCTATGCCTTTGGACAGTACAACCTCTTGCATCGAGTTTGGTAGGAAGTTTACTGTAATATTTCCGAGTAGGGAAGACTGGGGAAACCCAGCAGACCTACTGGAAAATTACACGGATACTTTCTACACGGATGGATCCAGTAACTTAAATGGCTCAGGGTCTGGCTGGTATTTGGACGATGCGACCAAATGCTATATTGCTATGGGAAAAATGGCTACAGTATTTCAGACTGAAATATTTGCTATTTTGGACGTAGCGACCTGGATAATTGGGAACGGATGGATTAATAGGAGAATCAGTATTTGCAGTGACAGCCAGGCTGCGCCCATTGCACTTGAATCTCCAGTCACTTCATCCAAAATTGTCCAGGAATGTAGACGCAGACTCAATGAGGTCTCATGTGGGAATAGCGTAAGTCTTCTGTGGGTTCCGGGTCATAGGGGAATACGGGGAAACGAGATTGCCGACTCTTTGGCAAATCTTGGCTCTGATACAATTCCTTACAATCCGGAACCTCAAATTGGTATTGGCTTGACATGGCTGATGCGTTGGATCAACTCTCATATGAAAGAAACTTTCATGGAAAGATGGTCAAATGAGTTGGCATGCAAGAATACCAAACGTTTTGTGATTAAGCCAGACAGGAAAGTGGCTAACTATCTACTCAGCCTCAGTAGAATAGACTGTCGCAGACTTACTGGCTTAATTACGGGACACAATGCCTGTGCTCGTCATATGACGAGATTAGGTGTCTTATCAGACCCATTATGCGTGGCTTGTCTTGAGGATGATGACACAACTGAACATTACGTCTGTTGTTGTCCAGCGTTCTCAAGGGCTAGACTGCGGATATTGGGTTCTGATATTCTGTCTATGGACAAGGTCCATGGACTTCCCTTGTCTGATTTTCTCAAGTTTGTGAAAGCAACTGAGAAATTCTGAACAAGCACTTTTCTTTCTTTTTCTTCTCAACCTTTTATCACCTTTACTTAATCTTTCTTTTCAGGGTACGGTACAATGGACTATTTTAAGTCTGAGCGCCATGGACTTGCCTAGAAAAATTTACTTATTTTTAGGCTTGTACAACCCACCCTCAACTCAACTCAACTAAATCCAAGGAAAATTGATAATGATTTAGCTCCATTGCCATTACTTTTTAGACCATACTTTTCTTTAAAAGAAGGACCAATTTAAACTAGAAAATGGGAAAAAATTTCCCATTTTTTAGTTAAAAAAACATTTCTGATAAGGAAATTTTTCCTAAAAATTATTTAATTTTATATTTTTTAATGGTTTATTAATAGAATAGCATGTGAATACACACATAATTCTCATTGGGTACATATTTTATTTAAAATATAAAGAAACGCTTGTTTTTTGTAGTCAAGTAATAAATTTCATTAGTTTTTTTAGTTAAATTACAACAAAAACGTAGTATTTGACGTTTGTTTCCAGACTATGGGAAAACACGCAAAAGCAAAGGTCTTTGTTGTGTTTAAAATATTACTTTTTTCTAACACACACATGTGTAAAAAAATGTAAATATTAAATTTATTACTTGTTATACAAGATCCAACTTTTTGTATTCATGTACTACAAATAATAAACAAAATGTGAACTACAAGCAGGGTTGTCAGATTTTTTTTACGCTCGTCGCCAAAACGGATGTCGAAAATCGCCAGAAATCGCCAAAATTCAAATTTTTTCAGTTTTTGTTAAAAAAATATTTTTGTTTTATTTAAAAAAAAAATATTTTGTTTTTTTAGTAGTGGCTAGACAATAATAATACTCAAAAATCGCCAAAAAAAACTAGGAAAATACATAAAAATCGCCAGAAGTCAATTTTTTAAGTTTTTGGATTTTTTTCAATCGGAAATTTATAAAATACTCCATATAAAAATTTTTATTTCTAATTATTTCTAAAATCTGTCTATAGGCAAAAAATTTTACTCAAAATTCATTTATGCTTGTTTTCTGCACTAATGCAAAAACCCCAATCGATCCATGATAATCGGTCTTGAATATTTCTAATTTTTCTTATCGCTATTTTTACTCAAAAACAGTTAAAAAAAGTGTGAAATTGGTGAAAAAAAGTAATTTATTTTTTTGTTAGTCGCGTAATATAGTTTTTGGCTCTCCTGGAGACTGGACAAATTTCCCAAATGTTTTTTTTTTTAATTCATAAAGAGGCGCTTTGACGAGCAGACTTGTAGAAAGTCTGTCGAAAATGTTTTTACTGTCTAAGCGCAGAAAAAGTAAATAAGATTTGATAATATATTCAGAAAATAATTTGACAAAATCGCCAAAGAAATCGCCAATCATTTTGTAAATCGCCAAAAAATCGCCACGTCGCCAAATAGAAAAACTCGTCGCCAAACACATTTCAAAATCGCCACGTTTGGCGAGAAATCGCCATATCTGACAGCCCTGACTACAAGCAAGCATGAAAATAATACATACAGTGGGTAAAAAAAGTAGTCGGACACTCGTAACCTCAATTTCTTTCATTAAATTTGGTGGTAAAAATTCATGAAATTCCAAAATGTGTTGATACCATTTTAAAGATGGCTTTTTACACTTTAAGAATCAGTTGTTCTTGAATCAAAATCATAGCTAAGTTTTTTGCAAATCAGCGAAAACTAAAATAACTTGTAAAATCACATCAAAAAAGAACTCGGAATCTCATTAAATGCTTTCAGATTCCGCTTAATTCTAAATAAAATTAAAATGGAAAATGACTTAATTCTACACTCAAAATAATTCTACAGTAAAAGGTTTAGTAAGTGATATTGTACCAAAATCTACTAATTCGTTACTAATTTTAGTATCTTCAAAGTACTAACAGTAGTAATTTTTACTGGATTTGACTAATATTAGTTAAAAATTTTAGTATTGGTTACCAATTTCTGCACTAGGTCCTTTTGGACTAAAATTAGTTAAATTTTTACACTCAAAAAAAAAAGTTTGTAAAATGACATAAGATCCCCGTGATTTTACGGGGCAGGATTTGTAAAATATGTACTAGCAAGAATCCCCGTAATGTTACGGGGATAATTTGTAAATTGATTTAACAAAAGAAAATGTAAATTTACATTTTTTTTTGTAAAATATTAACTTCGAGGTGAACATTTTTTTTTGTAAATATACAAAAAATTTGGTAAATTTACAAAACAAAATTGTAAACTTACAAAAAAAGGTTGTTATTTTACAAATAAAAAATAGAAAATGAAAAAAATAAATTGTAGATTAACAAATTATTTGGTTAAACAACTGTTTTTACCTCCAAAAAATATTGAAAAACACGTATATTTACGATAAAAATTGTAAATTTGCAAAAAAAATTAAATTTACAAAAAAAAATTGTAAACTTACAAAAAAAGTTGTAAATTTACAAAATAAAGTTGAAAATCAAAAACCAAAATTGTAAATTTACAAATTGTTTGGTTAAACTATTTTTTATGGCAAAAAACTTGTATATTTACAATAAAAAGTGATAAATTTACAATTTTTATCGTATATATATCATATGTTCTAATTTTTTTGCCGTAAAATTATTATCTTATATTATTATCTACTTCATTTTTGTAAAATTACAACTTTTTTCGTAAGTATACAATTTTTTTTTTTTAATTTTCATATTTGTTTTGTAAATTTACAAAAAATTTTGGTTTATTTACATATTTGTTTTTTTCGACATTTCGTTTTTCTTAAGTAGAACATATGAGAATTGCGAAGGAGGCTACACAAGAAATTTCGTATGTTTTCAGGAAAAAGTAGTCAAAAAATAACAATTTTTTTTTTGAATTTTTAATTATTTTTACATGTATTTTTAAAAAATCGGAAATTTTTTTTTTGGATATTGTAGATTGGATGTTTAAGTACCTGTTAAAATAAGAAACACTTAATTTTTCATAATTGGCAGCTTTTTATTAACATTTTAGTTGCCGAATTTAAAAAAAAAATTACCAAAAAAATATGGTAAAATTACCAAAAAATGGTAAAAATACAAAAAAAACAAGAACAGTAATGTAGTAAAAACACATAAAAATTGTGGTATTTTAGTTAAGAAAAATTACCAAAAAATGGTGTAAAAATTATTTTTTTTGGTAAAGCTTAGAACTAGTTGAAAAATTGTTGTATCTGGAACTTAAAAAATTTTCAATTTTTTATCATGAAATTTTTTATTTATAAAAAATTTTTAACTCCAAAACGCAAAAAAAATCTAAACTTAGAAAATTTTTGCGAGTCCTATTGTTGAATAAATATTTTTTTTTTTTTGTAAAACAACATTAATTCTAGTAATAAAATAAGTTCTGTAAAATTACATTGGAGTTTTGTACTTTTCAATACATATTTTTTGTTTAATTACATTTTTTTGTGTTAAAAAACTGAAAACCTTGAAAACGATTTAAAAAATCTTAAAAAAAAAATGTTTGTAATAAAACATTTTTTTGGTAGAAAGACTAAATAACTTCAAGTAAAATTTTGTTGTACAATTACAGTTTTCTTGTGTAAAAAAACTAAACACCTTGTAATATTTTTTTAATTGGTAAAATAATTCACTTTTTAGTAAATTTACAAAAAAAATTTGTAAAATAAATTTACCAACATATAATAGTAAAATTACAAAGCAAACTGTAGTTTTCATTTTATTAAATATACAACAATTTTTGTAAAAAGACAAAAATATTAGTAAAATAAAATTACAAGACATTTTACTTGTAAATTTACAAACTTTTTTTTTTGAGTGTAGTATTGAATACCCACGTTTTTTTTGGGTGTATCCTGGTGTTACTAATTGTTAACTTCATTGGCGTAGAAAGCCAACATTTCTGGGGGGGGCTAAAGCCCCCCAGATTTTTTTGAATTTTTTGTTTTTTTTTTTAATAGAAAATCCCAGACCTATTTCTGAAGCGTTCCCTATATCATGTGTCTAGGTGTTCTAGAAACGAATGCCCTCCGAAAGCGGTTAAAAATTCATATTTTTTTTAAACAAATTTTGATTCTGAAGATTTTTCGGAAATTTAGAACTCCCAGATATGTTATGAAAATGAAAGATTTTTAATGTTTTTCCTATAGTAAAATCATTAGATTACTATGATTTTTTTCAAGAAAAAGTTCTGATGATTGCAAAAGTTGATGATTATTAGTCAAAATTCTCAGATTTTTTCTTCCAATAACTTTTGTCTATAAAAAACCACTTAGAATTTATAAACTTTTTTAAATCAAAGAACTTAAAATGTTTCCTGAAGTTAAAATCCTAAGATTCGGTAAAGTTTTTATTACTGACAAAAACATCAGATTCATATAAAAACTTTTTGCAATAATTCAGACTATTTTTCAATAGGAAAAACTATTAGATCTAATATAATAATCATTACGAGTCCTTAAGACTCGTAGAATAATCATAAACGAGTCCTAAAGACTCATTATTATTATTTATTGTTGCAAAAATTAATGAAATCATTAAATTATTAAAAAAAATGTGAATGATTAAAATTCTGGGGGGGGCTAAAATTATTCTGGGGGGGGCTAAGCCCCCCCCAGACAGGGCTATCTACGCCAATGGTTAACTTCCATGTCAGTTAAGCCAACATTCTTATATAATTTAAGCGGATTCAGCTGAAATCTCCTAAAATAAGAGTTTTTCTAGTAAGATGGCCGATATTTTTTAACAAGATTTTACAAAAAACGTCAAGTGCAATTCGAGCTTTGATGTACTAAATACTACACCAAGCTAAGCCATTTGTGACGTCATATACCAATTTAGGTACGCGAAATCAGTCAAAAACGAAGCAAAAATAATAAAAAATATAGTATGCAGAAAGAAAAATGCACTAAAATTGCATCAAAAACTAAAAAACCATGGGAGGAAAGGTGACTAATGGTAAGAGTAGAACTCAAATATTGTTTAATGACGTAGTTTTTATGCAGGGGTTACGTTTCCAGACCTCTGTGGGTGGTAAGTTGGTGTAACAACAAAAAAATAAAATCCTAAGCATTCAGAACCACTGATATTTCATACTGGCCTATCTGTTTTGTTACTTAAGTATAAAGGTAAGTTAGCAAGTTTTCGGCCTAATGAATGATGTGACATGCGAAGAAAGGATTATCATGTGCATAAAGCCTAAATTCTGTATGCAGTGTTAGCAAGGGAATTATTTATATATTAGAATCCGTTCACAGTAACATTTATACCACTCAGATGGCAACTCTTCAATTAAAAATGTGTCCAGGAATAATATATGACATCTTTCCTATTCATTGGACTATTTTAAGTCGAATATTTCACGGTTTATGTGCATTTTTTGCGCGTTTTTCTTTTTGCATACTATATTTTGTATTATTTTCGCTTTGTTTTTGACTGATTTCGCGTATCTAAATTGGTATATGATGACACAAATGGCTTAGCTTGGTGTAGTATTTAGTAAATCAAAGCTCGAATTGCACTTGACGTTTTTTTTTAAAATCCTGTCAAAAATATCGGCCATCTTACTAGAAAAACGCATATTTTAAGAGATTTCAGCTGAATTCGCTTAAATTATATAAAAATTTTGGCTCAACTGACATGGAGGTTAACAATTAGTAACACCAGAATAGAATTAAGTCATTCACCATTTTAATTTTATTTAGAATTAAGCGGAATCTGGAAGTATTTAATGAGTTTCCGAGTTCTTTTTTGAGGTGATTTTACAAGTTATTTTAGTTTTCGCTGATTTGCAAAAAACTTAGCTATCATTTTGATTCAAGAACAACTAATTCAAAAAGTGTGAAAAGCCATTTTTAAAATGGTACCAACATATTTTGGAATTTCATGAATTTTAACCACAAAACTTAATGAAAGAAATTGAGGTTATGAGTGTCCGACTACTTTTTTTACCCACTGTAAATCAAAAAAACAATTTCAAGTTATAAAAAATTTACTAAACTTGTGGAAAAAACTTCCTCAAATTAAAGAAGATAATATAATGAACTAATTGGTAGGAAATTACGTCCTAAAACTGAATTTTTTGAACTAAATTTTGCTTTTAGAAATATGTCTTAAAAATTAAGATTATTTTTCAATTATTTAGGGAAAATTTATTTAACGGTAAGAATTTCTTCCATGTATTTGGGAATTCCATTTAAGGAAAATTATGGCCTATTTAACAGTCCATGAACTAAAATTGTTTCCTAAAAGTTGGGAAAATTTCCCAAGTTTTAGTTAAATTTAAATAAATTGTGGGAAAATTTATAAACTATTTTGAAGAAAATTTTTCCAAAGTTTAAGTTAATGGATTTTTTTGAGTGTACTTTAACAATACCCGAAATAAACAGTTTTTTGGCTCTCCTGAAAAGTTGTGTTTTTTTAGATAGAGGGTTTTGAATATAGGCCCTCGATGTACCTAAATAAAATTTTCCCCATAAATACATAAAAACTTTATAACCATAATTTTCATAATTAATTTTTGAAAAATAATACAAAAAAAACTTTAAAGGCGGATTACTCAATGAAAAGTTAGCTGCTAACTGCCGATTTAACCGAGCCTTATGTCAAAATTTCATTTCCAAACTTAATTATACATAATTCATATTTGTGTCAAATTTTTGAGTAGGCTTATTTTCTTTTTTAAATAATTTTATGTTAATGTAGTTTCAGTGAACTTGAATTTAGATTAACAGTCGGCTGCTCCTCTAACTACAAAAAGAAAAGGGTCTTCGCTCTCAGCACAATGTTATCAAATAATTGAACTAAAAACCTTTAAAAAAATAAGTATGGCAATAAATTATCTTACCGTAATAATCTTATCGATTACAGTGACTGTAAAATGATTATAATTACAATTGTAAAAAGATTTAAAGCCCGGCAAATCAATTTGACGGCAAATTTTGTTATCAGCCAACGAATTGTTTACTTTTAGCAAATCAAGTGTATTTATGGTTTTAACACCAAAAGACATAAGGGTAATTCCAAAAATTTTCGCCCCACTGTTCGGAAACATGCCTTTGGACGCCACTGAGAATTTGGCTCATAGATAGCCACGTTTATATGAGATATGTTGCATTTTTTGATTTTCCAAATTTGCTGTAGTTTTCAAATTATCGCGGGTCAAAGTTCGACTTTTTTAGCAAAAGTCAGAAAAATACAAGACGTTTAACGTGCTCTAACTTTTTAACTAGTAATCCGATTATCACAAGTAATGGCTCATATGAAAGCTTAATTCTTCTTCTTTTAGGAAATATTTTCAAAAGCATACGTTTTTATTTCAGAAGTGTTGCAAAAATTCAAAAACATTTTTTTTTTTGCGAATATTTAAAAAAACACATCTTCGATTTTTTTAAAAAAAAGTTTGGTGATAAACAATACTGTTTTGTACAACATATCCAAAATTCAGAGTGGGATCCCAATGGGATCAAAAAATATTCTGGTTTTAGTACGAAGTTCTTAAATTTTACCTTAGAAAATTAAAATTTTATGTTTCTTCAATATAAAAATTTAAATTTTCAAAGAAAATTATACTATTAAAATTTTGAAAAACATTCAAAACATTAGAAATTTAAATTTTCTAAGGGAAAAATATGAGAACCTCGCACTTAAAACAGCATAGTTTTTGATCCCATGGAGATCCCACTCTGAATTTTGAATATGTTATACAAAACATTGTTATTTTTCACCAGAATTTTTTTAAAAAAAATCGAAGATGTGTTTTTTTAAATATTCGAAAAGAAAAAATGTTTTTGCATTTTTGCATCATTTCTGTAAAAAAAAACTGTGTTATTTTAAAAATATTTTCTAAAAGAAAAACCCCAGCTTTCACATGAGCCTAAATTTGTGAAAATCGGGTAATTGGTTAAGAAGTTACAGCTCTTTAAACGTGATGTATTTTTCTTACTTTTGCTTAAAAAGTCAATCTTTGACCCGCCATAATTCGTTAAATACACCAAATGTAAAAAAACGATATATGGTACATATATCA
Source organism: Pegoplata infirma (assembly GCA_963921195.1). Lineage (NCBI taxonomy): Eukaryota > Metazoa > Arthropoda > Insecta > Diptera > Anthomyiidae > Pegoplata > Pegoplata infirma. The sequence continues at coordinate 184,685,983 of OY992536.1, forward strand.
TATTTATGAGGGCTATCTATGTGTCAAGGTTCAAATTAATCTGATACACCATTTCCAAAAATGACTAAAATTTGAGCTAAATTTTCTGGAATGGCCCATAAGTAAAAAATAGATGACAAGATTAGCAAATCTTGGTAGGTGGTCGATCGGTAGGTACGAGTAGTCTAGTAAAAGCACTTAAAAATAGTAGCTAATTTAAGCTTATCTCAACAAATATTAATAAAAATAAATTTAACTTGATTATTATGGGGTTTATTTTAATATAATTTTTGTTTTTTTTTTGCTTACGCATGTAAAGTTTAAATTTTAATCATATAAATCGATGAGGACAACTGATAGAGTTTCTATTGCTTGTTTTTAAATGATAGCACTATTTTTTAAGTACACTGATAGCTTTGACAAAATTAATCTGCAGAGCCTTAAAAGAATTAATTTCTCTCAAATTAATAACTTTGTTAAATTACAGAAAAACTTTGCTAATTTAGCAGAGTACACCATACTTTTCCAGCTAGCAACATTTCTTGGTAATTTTACTATAAAACTCTGTAAAATGATTTGGAAAAAAAAAACTGTTAATTTGCAGAGTTTCTAGTAAAAAATTGGTTACATAAAGTACACTGAAAATAATCACTCTGTTAAATTAGAGAGATACTCTGCTAAGCCAACAGCAAATACCATAGATTTTCAACCAGCAGGATTTTTGGTTATTTTACGAAGAAAACTCTGTAAAATGATTTCGATAAAAAAAAATTAAAATTTACAGAATTATCTGTAAAATGCGCATGATGTAAATTTTATCGCTTTAATGCTTCTTAACTATAATTTAAATTCACTTTTTTTTATTTTTGTAAAAATTACGATTTTTTTACGAGTACCTCCAATTTTACACGACATCATCGTAAAATTTGCCAGACTTTATTGTTATTTAAAACGCTTTTTAAAGAGGGGTGGGGTTAAAATATTTGGAAGTTTTTTGAAGAGATTTTTATTTGAAAACTGTATTACAGAGCAATAAGTAAAATTACAGATGAAATTCAGTATTTTGGTTACGAGAAAAAAACAAAAGTATATTTCTTAAATCTGTATTTTAACAAAAAATTCTGTTTATTATCTGTAAAATAGAGATTACAAAGTTAAAAGTTAAATTACGGATAAAATTTTGTTTTTCGGTCCCAAGAAAAGTCAAATATTTGTCGAACTGAGATTACAGTCGTTTTACAGAGTATTTAACAGAGTAATTATTTTGAGTGTAGATGTAAAATTTGGAACAGAAATGAGAATTAAAGAAATATTTTGAATTGCTTTAACTTATTAAACAAAGGTAAATATAATGATATGTGACATAAAGCATTTACATTTTTTAACGCAATTAATTTACTAGCATACACTCAAAAAAAAAAGTGAACTAAAATCTGGGAAAATTAACTCAATTTTGAGAAAAAGAGGGAATGATTTGGCTCCAAAGATTTCTTTCTTGGTTTTAGTTCATAATTTTCCCAAAAATAAGGAAAACAATATTATTAAATTTTAAGCCAATTTTAACTAGAAAATGGGAAAAATTATACTTCACATTTTAGAAATAGATTGGGTCTAGACCCTGGACCCATGGGTTCGGACCCCATTTAACTCGAGACCCCGTTGGGTCCTTTAAGTTTCCCCATAGATTTTGAACCAAAACTTGTGTCCGTTTCGCTCTAAAATGCTTAGTTTTTGAGATACGGTAATAAGGGGCCTGATAGGATCTTGAGAATTTTAAAAACTGGATAACTCAAAAACTATTAATCGGAGGGCTTTCGGGTATTTTGCGGAAGTGTTCTACGAGTCAAGGGCTACAAAAATGCCGTTGAACGTTTTCTAGTGTTGGCAGTATTTACCGAGATATGTGTATATATAAAATCTGGGGAATTTCAAATTTTAGATCTAAAATAAGGGTCTTGAGACCCCGACAGATATGCAAAGCTATGCTAATCCATATTATTCTTTGTAGTCTTTCTTTTGAAAATTTCATCCGTTTCGCTCTATCTCGCTTAGTTTTCGAGATATCGCCATTTTGAATTTTTAACTAAATTCTAAGAAGTTATTTACTAAATTCTCAGAAGTCAGTAACTAAATTCTAAGAAGTACACTTCCTCAATTCAAAGAAGAGAAATTTGATGATGTTTTTTTTAGTAAATTTTAACTAAACTTGAACTAAATTGTTTTTTAAGAAATATGTCTTAAAAATAAAGATACGATTCTTAGATTTGTGGAAAATTTCTTTGGCAGTAAGAATTTTTTTCCTAATATTTAAAAAAATCCATTTAAAGAAAACTATGAACTAATTATAAGTAAATGAACTAACATTTTTTCCTCATAGTTAAGAAAATTTCTCATTTTTAAGTTTAATTTAACTAAATTTTAGGAAAATTCATGATAAATATTCAAAGACATTTTTTTCTTAAATTTAGTTATGTCTTTTTTTTCAGTGTATAAAAAAATGTTTCTTCAATCATTGCCAAATATATTTATGCCATAAAGACAAAGTCACTACGACAATTTTATAAAGTTGATTATAAACCTTTTATATACATACACATAAAACTATAAACAAAATGAGAATTCAAAAAACTATATGAGAAATAAACAAGTAAAAAAAGTTAAATTCGGCCTTGCCGAATGTAGTGATACCCTCCACAATTTCAAAAAGATTATTGCAAAAAACTTTATTTAAAAGGAAATTACTTTTGAAAAAAAAAAAAATTAAAAAAAAAAAAAAAATCCGCGAAAAAAAATTTGGTAAAAAAAAAATCCGCGATTTTTTTCTTTTTTGTCAAAAAATATGTTCGTACCTGTTTAAATACCATTTGGTGTTCAATTATGTTCACATATGTCAACCAGAAGCCGAATTAAAGCATTTTGTATTTTTAGGTTATGTTGAATGTACTGAAATTTTTGAGGTGTGCTTACATTTTCGTTCATAACTTTTGAACCGCTGAACCGATATCGCTCAAATGCAATACCAAACTTCTCGGGAGAACTTCCAATAAATATGTTAAGTTTCAGTCATCTCTGTGCAATATTTTGTCCGCGACAGCATTTTCCACAGACAGACAGACAGACGGACAGACGGACAGACGGACATCGCTAGAATGTCTTAAAATCGATCGGGCATCATGAATATATATACTTTATGGGGTCCCAGATCGATATTTCGATGAGTTACAAACAGAATGACAAACTTATATATACCCTCTATCACTAAGTGGAGGGTATAAAAAAAACTTTCAGCAAAAGTTTTTCGTATTTTTATACCCTGCACCACACTGTGGTACAGGGTATAATGAGTTTGTGCTGATGTTTGTAACTACCTGAAATATTGGTCCTAGACCCACCTTTAAGTATACCGATCGACTCAGAATCACTTTTTGAGTCGATTTTGCGATGTCCGACCGTCCGTCCGTCTGTCCGTCTGTCTATGTAAACGGCGTAAACACGATACAGGTCGCAATTTTTAATCAATTGACTATTGAAAATGGAAAAAATCGGTTCATATTTAGACCTAGCCCCCATAAAAAGGTCAAATGACTCTAATAACCGTATCATAAGGGGTATATTTTCAAAATTTGCCAGATAAACGTGATTTGTCTTCACAAATCGCTCATTTACTTGTATAGTGTTATAACTCAAAATATGTCGTTTTTGGGTAAACAATACAGAATTATTTGTTATATCCTGCTTTATATTGTGTCAAAAATTCGTATTAATATCTTTTAAACTCACCGTTTGAGAAGAGAACACGCCATTATAACATTTTCTACTCACGCGCCTTTTGCAACGTAAACCAAGTTTCAATTGTAAACTTTAAACAGGTTTTCTGTAAAATCAAAAATTTTGAGTTATGACACTATACAAGTAAATGAGCGAAATCACCATTCCGAGTTTTGAAGAAATCTGACCAGTTTTTTTTTTGTAGCCCCCACACAATCCACTTTCCCGATTTTCACATAAATCTCTCAAATTTCCTGAAAATAGAAAATATTTAACTAAAATTTTGTTTGGGTATTTTAAACGCGTACTTAAATAACCTTGTCAAATCTGATAATTACACAGTGCAACACCCAAAATCGGAATGGGATGAAACCAAAAGCAAACGAAAGTTGACATATTCCAAAACAAAACCCTCAAGGCTTTTTTCTAGTTCAGAGCTAGATTTTTTTTACACGCATTTGAAGTTAGTTATCTTTTATTATAATTATAATAATAAATGCTTGTAAACTTTATTAGTGGAGTATGATTAATATTGTAATTGCCTTTAAATAACAATCATACGCAACGGTGTCCAGTGGTTTACTTTAATAATTAGGGGGGCATACACGGTACTGCATGCTGTACAATTTGCTGGATGAAAATGCGATTTTGATCGTGTATGGGCTTGTTGGACGACCATTACAACAACAAAATCCACATGTCCATCCAGCAAATTGTACAGCATGCAGTACCGTGTATGCCCACTATTGCCTTTAAATAACAATCATACGCAACGGTGTATTCAGTAAATAGGTACCGGACCAATTGCAGCAAGATTTATACCAGTTATAGCTAAAGTAATTTTGAGCTTAAGTTGGGAAGCTGGATCCAACATGTCCAATAACGGCACCACCAAGGGCCCTTAAAGTAGGACATATTTAGTACACCAAAACTTTAAATGCTTTAAAATCACCAACTTTAAATGCGTGTAAAAAAAATCTAGCTCTGACCTAAAAAAAAAGGCGTTGAAGGTTTTGTTATGGAAAACGTCAGCTTTCATTAGCTTTTGTTTTCATCCCATTCCGATTCCGAAAGTTCGATTTTGTATCACTTTGTTATCGGACCACTTTTGGACTTAGGCCCCTTGTGAAAATTTGGCCCGATATTCAGTTTTCGCGAACACACGGAAAACAACACACAACACAACAAAAAAAACAAAACTAATTGTAAGTGAAGCTAAAATATTTATTAAACAATTAATTATATTAATTAAATATTTAATTAATTTTAAATTTGAAAACAATTAAAATGTTAATTAAAAAAAAAAATAAAAATTTAATTAAACAATTAATTATATTAATTAAAAATTTAATTACTATTAAATTAAAAAACAATTAAAATTTAAATTAAAATAAAATATACGATATTATTTTCTGTGCAGATGTGACGAATATTTTATACTCTCCAAAATGTGTTTTTTGTAATTAAAATGTTTGTCTCATTTGTCTAATAAAAAACAAGTAAGAAAATTATAGTCGGTCAAGACCGACCATATAATACCCCACACCAGAGTTTCTCGGGAAATGGGTCCCAAGTTGAAACATGGACTGATTAGATCTATATTTTGTCAAATCTTTAATAAGTGTAAAAAGCACTCACAAATCAAATTTGAGTGGAATAGGCTTCTTTTTGTTGAAAATAAACCGCTTCAACTGAATATCGGGCGAAATTTTCACATGGGACCTAAGTCCAAAAATGGTCCGATGATAATCAGATTTGATAAGGTTATTAAAGTACGCGTTTAACATACACAAACAAAATTTTAATTAAATATTTTTTATTTTCATGAAATTTGAGAGATCTATGTGGAAATCGGGACGATGGTTTGTATGGGGGCTACAAGAAGAACTGGTCCGATTTCTTCAAAATTCGGAATGGTGATTTGTGTGGATGAAACATGATTACCTGCCAAATTTTGAAAATATATCTATTAAAATGTGGTTATTAGAGTCATTTGAGCCAAAACTAAAGAGGACCTTTGTATGGGGGCTAGGTCTAAATATGGACCGATTTTTTTCAATTTCAATAGGCTTCGTCCTTGGGCCAAAAGATTCTTAAGTTTCAAATTTCAAGTCAATTGATCAAAAATTGCGACCTGTATCGTGTTTACACCGTTTACATGAACAGACGGACGGACGGACGGACAGACGGACGGACGGACGGACATCGCTAAATCGACTCAAAAAGTGATTCTGAGTCGATCGGTGTACTTAAAAGTGGGCCTAGGACCAATATTTCGGGTAGTTACAAACATCAGCACAAACCCATTATACCCTGCACCACAGTGTGGTGTAGGGTATAAAAACACATTTAAAAAATGGCTTTTTTTCAGATAAGGGGAAATTTCGATGCGTTGCTCAAAATGACAAAGTTGGGAAAATTTAGAAAATAAAAAAAAAAACTGAGAAAAATTTTGAAAAGCTTTAAAAAACTCAGAAAGATTTGAATAAACCACAAAAATCCAAAAAAAAAAACTTTATTTGCAAATATTAAAAGATTTAAGAACTTAATTTTAGTGTATAAATCATTCTTTCAAGTTCTGCTTAAAAAACTTTGGAAATTCCATATAAGAGTGCGATAGTCACCACAAATAATACATGTTGTTGAAATCATTTAAATATGAAGTTAACAATTGGTTTATTAATTACTTTTATTGCCCTGGGTAAGTTTAAAAAGAAATTATTTTCCTTTGTTACTTACTATAATTAAAAATTCTTTTAAATTTACCATTTAGCTGTGGGAGCTGCTGTTGACTTTGAGAATACCGAAGGATGGATGGTACCACAATTTAATGGTGCTTTCAAATGGGTATCTCGTGAACAATATGAATTGGAAAGGGCTACCATTGAGCCAAGAGCCGTTACAGTAAAATTCTATTTGTATACTAAGTCCAATCCCACTTCTCCTAAACAAATCGCCCTTAATGATGCTACTGCTTTAGCTTCTTCCAATTTCAACAAGGCCAATCCTACTCGTATTATTATTCATGGCTGGAATAATAATTATTTGTCTGATGTCAATGTAGAATTACGTACTGCTCTCTTGGCTACTGGTTCCTACAATGTGATCTGTGTTGATTGGAGTTCCAGTGCAGTGACAATTAATTACTCAAGTGCTGTCAGTGATGTTCCCAGTGTCGGTCAAGTGGTTGCCAATTATGTTAACTTCTTAAATAGCAAGGGTGGTATGACTTTTGCAAGTCTTGGTCTTATTGGTCACAGTTTGGGTGCTCATGTTTCCGGCTATGCTGGTAAATTGGTTAAGAATGGTAAAATTCAAACCATTCATGGTTTGGATCCTGCTCTTCCTTTGTTCAGTTATTCCGATTGCAAGACTCGTCTGTGCAGTACCGATGCCACCTACGTTGAGTCCATTCAAACTAATGGCGGTACTTTGGGTTTCTTGGATCCCATTGGTAAGAGTGCTTTTTATCCAAATGGTGGCAAGAGCCAACCTGGTTGTGGTATTGATTTAGCTGGTTCCTGTGCTCACAGCCGTTCCTACATTTACTATGCTGAAGCTATACGTAAGAACAATTTCGTTACCATGAAGTGCAGCAGTTTTTCTTTGGCCGTAGCCAAGAATTGCGGTTCAACTTACAGTTCAGTTCGTATGGGTGCTACTTCCAACGTTGCTATCAGTGGATATTATTATGTTCCAGTTAATAGTGCTGCTCCATTTGGAACTGGTTCATAAATGACATTTTAAGTGAAATAAAGTTTAAAATAAATATTTTTGAATTTTGTCGTCTTTTAACAGTGTGTAATAAATTTGAGGTTATTGGGTGTATTTTGAATGTAAGAAAATTATAGTTTTGCGAAGTTTGACCAGAGTTTGCCAGAAAAAGGGGTTTAATTCCAAACATGGACTAAGGAACTATACTTGGTTAGATTTTTTCTTACAAGGGAAGTATCTCAACCCTTATAAACCAATTTGCATGAAACTTAAAATATATGTAAAATATACATTTCTAAGGTTGGCGTGTCTTGGCTTATGGGCCACATCAGGGGTTTTAGGGGTTCAAAAAGTGGTTAAAAAAATGGCGATAAAATAGGTTTTTGTATTTTTCAGCCATTTGTTCTTAAAAATCTATATGATGTTTTCATATGAGAAGAAATGCTTTTTAATAAAATTGTAAAAACTCGGCTACGTTGAATATTTTTTTAAACCATCCACTTACAAGGAAGGTCTTTCACAGGGCACCCACCGATTGTCCTGAAACTTGCATATAGGAAAGAGGGGAGCAAAATTAGAGTTACCTGTTTTTTATAGCGTCCCAATCTCATATTTAGCGGGTCAAAGGGGAGGGGGAAAACGGAATTTTTTTCGTTTTTTGAGGATTTTTCCCATTTCTTCAAAAGAAACTATATAAACATTTTATACAGGTCGAAAGGTTTGTGAAGGCCTATCCAATGGTGTATCGGTCGTGTCCGAATTCGGCTTCGTTAAGTTCGTTATCGTCAAAAATGTATAATCGTTGGGGTAGTTTATATGGAGATGTATATACGTACGACCGTCAAAATTTTATATAATAATCTCTATCAAAATTAAGCGAACCCGTATTTTTTCGTTTGGCGAAATTCCTGTTTGTTCGGCTTTTACACGGATTTTTCCGAAAGTCCTTAATTTTCCATAAGGTGGAAACCCTTTCTTAAATTTGAGATTGGGCAGCTAAAAAAAAACAGGTAACTCTCACATTTAAATTTCAGGGCAATCGGTGGGTGCCCTGTGAAAGACCTTCCTTGTTAGTGATAGAGGGCAGGCGCGGATCCAGCTCTTGGGTTTGGGGAGGGGGGAACATTTTTAACATGATAATGTTTCTAGGCTGGTGTCTTTTTTTATAAAAGTTGCAGGACGCCACATCAGTTTGACTACATAAGCTAACAATTAACGAAAAAGAAAACAAGAATTACTATTTTCATTTTCTTAAAACCAAAAATTTTTATAACCTGGGTTTGTAACTTGGATATTAATTCACCTCGTGGTGAATAAAACCGTTTTTCACCAGCTGGTGAATAAAAAGTGACATAATTATTTTTCACCAAAAAAAAATTTTTTTTGTCATCAAATTTTTTTTTTCATAAATTTTTCCCAAAAAAATTTTTTTTTTCATCATTTTTATACCCTCCAACCACAGTATGGGGGTATACTCACTTTGTCATTCCGTGTGTAACGCATCGAAATATCGGTCTAGGACCCCATAAAGTATATATATTATTGATCAGTGATCCATTCTAAGACATTCTAGCGATGTCCGTCTGTCCGTCCGTCCGTCCGTCCGTCCGTCCGTCTGTGGAAGACACGATACAGTCCAAAGTAAAAGAGCTAGACTCCTGAAATTTGGCACGAATATGTCTTATGGTATTGGGCTGGTTAAGTTCGAACATGGGCACAATCGGTTCAGGGGGAAAAAAGTTCCCCTCTTAAGAACTAAAAAAACCTCTAAAAAAAATCCATTTTTATAGGTTTTTCGTACTTTTGCTTAGCAAACGAAACATTGTTATGTCAAAAGAAGTTCAAAGTCTTGCAGTTGGATCCAGGAATGTTGTCTCCAACCGACTTTACCCCCCCCCCCCAAAAAAAAAAAAAAAAAAGACGCACCTGTTTTTTTTTTTTTTTTTTTTAAGTGTTGGAGGGTATAAAAGATTCGGCACAGCCGAATTTAACACTCTCACTTGTTTTTTTTATTTTCATCAAACTTTTTTTTTCATAAAATTTTTATTTTTAATTATTTATTTTTATTTCGGCTATAGGTCAGAAAAACAATAAAAAACTAAAAAGTTATTTTTAATTTTATTATTTATTTTATTTTTTAAGGACAAGATCTCAAACAATAAACAGTGGAGACGGAGTTTTTATTTGTTTTTCTTTTTTAAAATATCCCAGATGATGGTCAAAGATTTTGACCGAAATATTGGAAAATAAAAAAAAAAAAAATAAAATAAATAATAAAATTAAAAATAACTTTTTAGTTTTTTATTGTTTTTCTGACCTATAGCCGAAATAAAAATAAATAATTACAACAAAAAGGTCAACAAAATATAAAAATAATATTTTTATTTTTATCAAACTTTTTTTTTCATCATTTTTTTTATCAATTTTTTTTTGTCATCAATGTTTTTTTCCTCAAATTTTTTTCCTCAAAAAATTTTTTTTTCATAAATTTTTTTTATTAATTTTCTTTTTCATCAATTTTTTTTTTTTTGTCATCAAAAAATTGTTTTTTCATCAATTTTTTTTTTCGTCAAACTTTTTTTTTCATCAAATGTTTTTTTTTTTCATAAAATTTGTATTTTTATCAAACTTTTTTTTTCATAATTTTTTTTATCAAAATTTTTTTTGTCTTTAATTTTTTTTTTCGTCAATTTTTTTTTCAGTAATTTTCTTTTTCATCAAATTTTTTTTTTTTCATGAATTTTTTTTGTCATCAAAATTTTTTTTTTTTTTATGAATTTTTTTTTTCGGAAATTTTTTTTTATCATATTTTTTTCATAAATTTTTTTTCATCAAATTTTTTTGTAAAATTTTTTATTCACCAATTTTTTTCTCACCAAAAAATTTTTTTTTCATATTTTTTTCATCAATTTTTTTTACATTAAAAAATTTTTCATTTCATCAAAAAAATTCACCAAAAACTTTTTTTCATCAAAATTTTTGTTCACCAAAAATTTTGGGTTCATTAAATTTTTTATACCCTCCACTCTAGTGATAGAGGGTATATATAAGTTTGTCATTCCGTTTGTAACACATCGAAATATTGGTCTAGGACCCCATAAAGTATATATATTCATGATCCTTGATCGATTTTAAGTCGATCTAGCGATGTCCGTCCGTCCGTCCGTCCGTCCGTCCGTCCGTCTGTCTGTCTGTCCGTTGAAAACACGCTAACTTTTGAAAGACTTTACAGAGGCTCCTGAAGTTTGACATATATGTTGACCATTTACCGGGTCAGGTTGGTATTGCAATCCAGCGAAATCGGTCCAGTGGTTCAAAAGTTATGAGCAAAATAGTAAATTTAGGCATGGGTATTTTTCGAATTTACGAGATTAAAACCACTCTAACTTTTGAAAGACAATTCTGAGGGTGCTGAAGCTTAGCATATATATTTGTCGTTCTGCAAGTCTGTTTGGTTTTGAATTTCAGCAAAATCGGTTCAGTGGTTCAAAAGTTATTAAGAAAACCGTGAATTTCAGATTGGATCCACCGTAAACCACGTGGTGAAAAAAACGGTAAACAAGCTAAAAAACATTGGTAAGCCAGAAAAATATTTTAAAAAGTATTTTTGTCAGTCAATAACATATTTACACAAAAAAAAAAAAAAAATACAATCGAAAAAATTTTACACTCAAAAAAATTTTTTTATTTTTTTTTTTCAAAAATGACTCAAAAAAGGTTTTTATTCAAAATAAAATATTTCAAATTAAAATTGCTACTTTTTTCACTTACTATTACTAAACGGGCATTGTATGCATACATAAATTCGGTCAAGTCGAATTTAACTTTTGTTTTTTAGGTAATTGCATTTATATTATCGTTGTTGTTGTAGTGTAGTCAGAAAAAAAAGCCGTTAGTTTTTTGTCTTGTTTGTCAATATTGGGGTGAGTTAAAGTATAAACAACGCCATTTTGCGTGCATTTTATAGTTGTTGTTTTCTTGTATCAATTTTTTTATTCTGTAGTTAGTGTTATTTAACTAGTAACTAAAAATGCATTGCCATGTTTTGTTTGTTGTTGTTGTTTATATTATTAGGAGTAAAAAATATGTATATAGAGACTTAAAATTACGCATTATTATCAGTTCGAAAAACAAATATGCAAATACATACATTAAGTTTAGTCTCAACCTCGGTTAATATTGTGGAGGGTATTCATAGATTCGGCCAAGTCGAATTTAACTTTTCTACTTGTTTTAACATAATTTTGTTTTTCGTGAAAAAATATAATTTTTTTACCAAAACTACTTTTTCACCAAGTCTAAGATTTTCGCATAAAAATTTTCCATTTGTTTTGCAAATGTACATAAAACAAGTGAGAGTGTTATATTCCTTGGTGCCGAATCTTTTATACTCTTCAAAATGTAAAAACACTGTTTTGCACTTATTTTTGCACTCACTTACAAAATGTACAGCTCTTTTGGTTTTTTAATGGGGCCCTCGACTGATATTTCAATTCGTTTTGCATGGAATAGCAAAGTAATATAACATTATTTTTTTTAAAAAAACTTTGCCAAATCTTCCGCAAAAGATTATCATAATTTAATGTTTTGGGCAAGAGTACAAAATTCGCAGACATTTTTTATAGGGAACCTTAGGTAGGCTTTGTATCATTAGTTAAGCTTTTTAGTGTTCAACTATTGTTTATTATGATTTTTTCTATAGAAACATTTTCAAATTTTAAAAGTTTATTCCTAAAAAAAAACTTAAGAATGTTTGATATTTTGAAAAATGGCTCTTTAAGAAATTTTCTGGTTCTAAAGCATTTTTCTGACAGCAAATGACCCAGATTCGGACACAATTGTCCAATAAAAATAAGTCAGGTTTGAGATATGTTTATTCAAAAAAAGTTTTCTGATTTTGAAATTTTTCTGAGTCATTTGTTTAAAAAGAAAGTTTATGATTCTGAGACATTATCCCAATAGAAAAATTCTGAGGTTCTGAGAAACTGAAAGAAAAGCTTTAAAAATTTATACAAAAATTTTCAAATTCTGATATACTTGCATTCTTGCATTCATTCTTTTAGCGAAAAATTCCTATATTTAGAAAACAAAAATCGTAAAGAAAAATTCTCAGATTTAGTGAGTTCTTAGTTTCTGAAATATTTTTTTTATTCTATTTTCTACAGAAAATGTATATGATATTGAAACGAACACAAAAAGTTTTAGGGTTTCAAGAAATCTTACACAGAAAAAAAAGTTCATATTTGGAATAAATTTATTCATAAATAGTATGAATCTAACATGACTTTTTTTTCCCAAACTTTATTCATACTATTTATGAATTTGGTCATGCAGGGTATGATCGAAATAATTTTGGATTTTCTTTTTTTGGGGTTTTTTTTTTTTGGTTTCTAGTAAAAAATGGTACATTATCTACAATAAGACAAATCCGTGTGTATTTTAATTGATATCTACCGTTTTATTAGTCTGACTACTTTTTTGATACAAAGTTAAACAATGAACACAATTTTAAATGTTAAACACTAAATTCGCGAATATTCTTGCTTAATTCCAATATTCCAATAATAATTTGTTAATGGATAGAAGCTGCTTCTCTTCATGATGGTTTCTTGCTTAATGATGATTTCTTGAAGAATAAATTCCATCCTTATATATATATAAAAATGACATGTTAGTTTGTTTGTTTGTTTGTTTGTATGTTTGTTTGTTTGTGTCGCTTTTAGAAAAAAACTACTGAACCGATTCAAATGAAATTTGGCATGTAAATAGAGAATTTTCTGGAATGAAAAATGCGACCAATGGCATCTCGATTGGATGCCCCGCCCCCTTTTACGCCCACTTTTTGTGAATTTCAGATTTTTTAATATGTATATTTGGATGTTTGCTACTGTATTTGGATGTTTGTTATTATATTTGAATGTTTCTTACCGATTACCATGAAATTTGCCATCCCGCATCTTGATTGGAAGCCACGCCTCTTTTACGCCCACTTTTGTAAATTCAAGGCTTTTCAATACATTTGCCTGTTTGTTACAATATTTGGTTGATTGTTACCAATTCACATGGGATACATATAGCAATTTTTGTGGAAGTGAATATAGGCCTTACCGCATTCGGATTCGATGCCCCGCCTTTTTTACGCCCACTTTTTGTTAGTTTATGCCGTTTTCACGCCAAAACGATGTAACGAATTCAAAAGGAATTTTGCATACAGTGAGTTTTCTGGAATGCAATAGTGACTTTACGCCCACCTTTTTTGTAAATTCGACATTTTACAATATATTGGTTGTTTGTTTTCTTTAACATTCCACTTTATATATTTAAAATATCTTTCTTGAATTATCCTTATCCTTATAAGTATATATATAAAAATGACATGTTAGTTTGTTTGTTTGTGTCGCTTTCAGAAAAAAACTACTGAACCGATTCAAATGAAATTTGGCATGTAGAAAGACGTTTCCTGGAATGAAAACTGGCACCAATGGCATCTCGATTGGATGCCCTGCCTCCTTTTACGCCCACTTTTTGTGAATTTCCGATTTTTCAATATATTTGGTTGTTGTACTATATTTGGATATTTGTTACCGATAAACATGCAATTTGGCATACTAATAGGGCGTTTTTGCAAGGAAATATATGCCATCCCGCATCTTGATTGGAAGCCACGCCTCTTTTTACACCCACTTTTTGTAAATATATGATCCTTACAAAGGGGCGTAGCATTCTTTGGTTTTTCTGTCTGTCTGTACCGAATTACATTAAATCTTCACCACAGATAGTACTAACCGAGACGGGAACTATAGGCCATAAGAGAGACCGATCTGCCAAGTGGGCGTTAAATGCCACGCCCCTTTGTATTATATTGAACATTATTTCTGCCTTTTCAGCAATTACACTTAAACGGCTGAACCGATTTTAAAAAAATTTTCACCACATACTACTAATCCAAGCGGGAAATATAGTTCATAATAGGGCGGCGATCACACAAAGAGGCGAAAATGCCACGCCCCTTTGTACTTCATTGAAAGGTATTTCTATCTGTTCCGTAATCACGCTTAAACGTCTGAACCGATTTTAATGAAAATTTCACCACACATAGTACTAACCCAGACGGGCACTATAGGTTATAATAGGAGGGCGCTCTGATGGATGGGCGTAAAAGTCCACGCCCCTTTGTATTAAATTGAAAGTTATTTCTGCCAGTTCCGTAATTACTCTTAAACGTCTGAACAGATTTTATTGCAATTTTCAACACAGATAGTACTAACCGAAGCGGGAACAATATGCCATATCAGCACGTTATTGGGCAAACGCGTTTTAAAATGCCGCTCTTTGTATTAATTTCAAATTATTTTTGACTGCCATAATAAAGCGCGTTTGGACAAAGAGGCATTAGTTGCATCGCTCTTTTGTACTATACTAAAAGTTGTTTCTGTTAGTTCCGCAATTACGCATCAACGGCTGAATCAATTAAGATGAAATTTTCGTCACAGATAGTACTAAACGAGGCGGGAACTATAGAACATAAAATGAGCGATCGGACAAAGGGGCATAAAATAACACGCCCTGTTAAATTTATTGCACCTCCTTTCTGCCTTTTTCGCAATCACGCTTATTCGGCTTAACTGATTTTGAAGAAATTTCCACAGCAGATTGTACTAACCGAGGCAGGAACTATAGGCCACAAAAGAGTGTGGTTTGACAAAGGGGACCCACGCTATTTTGTATTACATTGAATGTTATTTCTGCCTGTCCCACAATCAAGCTTAAACGGCTTAACCAATTTTAATGGATTTTTCACCACATATAGTACTTTCGAAACGGGAATAATAAACCATAATAGAGCGTGTTTAGACCACGGGGTGTAAGTTGTCACGCCCCTTTGCACCACACTGAAAGTTATTTTCTGTCTGTTCCGTAATTACGCTTAATCGCCTTAACTGATTTTAACAAAATTTCAACACATATAGTACTTACTAACCGAGGCGGGAACAATATGCCATAAGTATTAGCGCGTGATTGGGCAAAGGCGTGTATTTTTGGCAGTTCCGCAATCACGCAAAAACGGCTGAGCCAATTTTTAATAATTGACTAACAGATGCGGGCCCATATCAGTGTGCGATCGAACAAAGGGACGTAAATTTCCACACCCATTTATAATATATTGAAATATATGTCTGCCTATTCGTTTATCACGCTTAAACGTCGAGTACTAAACAAGGCGGGAATAAAGGGTCATATCAGCGCGCGATCGGACAGAGGTGGTGTAAAGTAATGCGAAATTGAAATTTTCACCAGATGGAGTGCTAACCGAGAATGCAACCATAGGGCATTACAAACTGTTATTCATTATATAATATTTTTTTCAACCCGGGCAACGCCGGGTGCGAAACAGCTAGTATTTGAATAATCCACAGAATCGGCAGGATTTCTGGAATAAAAAGTTCATATGAATAAAAAAACATGTAAAGCTATAAAAATGTATATTCTCACATATTTTACATACCTCTTTTTTTCGCCGAATAAAGGAATTTTGTAGCAAATTATTATTCTCTCAAAACAAAACAAAGAAAATCTTTGACAAATTTTTATATTTTTTATTTCAAACAAACTTTGTTTATTTGATTTTTTTTGGAAATTTGAATTTTATTGAAATATTTATAAATAGTATGATTTTATTCATACATAGAATGAATTGAAACCAATGAAAGTAATTCATACTATTTATGTACAAAATTTGTTCTGTGTACATAGAAAGTACCTGAGATTAGAAAGGATCTGAGATTGAGGCAGTTTTCTAGATTCTGATACATTTTTCTATAGAAGTGTGTATACTAGAGATGGATACATGAGCAGATTTACGCGTGATCACGCGTGAGTGTGACTGAATTCAATTTTACTCACGTGATTGTGAGTGAGTGTGAGTGGAGAAAAAATTTGCGTGAGTGAGTGTGAGTGAGTAAGATTTTTGCGTGAGTGAGTGTGCCTGAGTCGACTTTTTTGCGTGAGTTTGCGTGATTATTTTCTCTTCATATTTCCTTTCGTACCAAGGTTAGGTTAGGTTAGGGGTGGTGGAGCCTAAAGTTCAGACTCCTCGCATAGACCGGCTGGTCCATAGCGATACCACAATTTCCTTCAGCGACGAGGATAAAACGCGTTAGTCCATGTTGCGAACAGTTTTAGTTGCGTAAGGTCCGTAGCGGCGATATCATCCAGATTCTCGATTTCTGCTTTACCTAGTATTCGCTCGCGGTGTCTGGTCAATGCGGGGCATTTGCACAGAATATGTTCAACTGTTTCATCTGTATTAGGTTCATCACATTTTCTACAATTGGCATCCGAGATAAGTCCCATAGTTTTCGCGTGAAATTTCGTACCAAAAAAAGCATCAAAAAAATTGTGAAATTTGGCATAACTTAAGATTTCGTCCCGAAAAAAGCAAAGAAAATGTAAAATTATGCTGAACTTTAAATTTTGCTGAAAATTTTTAAAATTTTTGAAATTTTGTTTAATATTTTTTATAAATAAGAGTTTCGTGAGTGTGAGTCAACGTGAGTTTGAGTGAAGCTTGCGTGAGTGCACGTGAGTGGGAGTTGTATTAAATTTACTCACGTGATTGTGAGTGAGTGTGAGTAGAAAAAATATGCTCGTGAGTTAGTGTGCGTGATTCAAAAATTCCTGTCGTGAGCGTGAGTGAGTGTGAGTCAAAAATCACTCACGCGCCCATCTCTAGTGTATACCTTCACTCAAAATGTTTTGAAGGCAAAAACAAACGAAAAACACATTTAAAACCAGTGAATAAACAATTGAAAACCATCCCAGTAATTATTCATTTGTTTTAACAAACATCAACATTTGTTTTTTACTGTTGACAAAATTTTCTAAAATAAATAACATTAAACATTAAAAAATTACGGTTTCTTCATTCTTTTTTACCAACAAACCCGAAAAAATAACCTACGAAAACGTTAAAAATTAATGTTAGTTCTCTTATTTTTACCAAAAAATTCCAAAAAATAACCTGCGAAAACATTAAAAATTAATGATTTCGTTCGTTATTTTTTACAATTTTCTATTGTAGTTGATTGTTTCCTTGAATTTTGAACGGTTTGCTACCTATGGACCTGAACAGGAGAAAAAAGGTAAAAAAAATTAAAAAAAAAAAAATTTCACTTTTGCGTGCTACCTAAACAGTGTTAAGAATCATCTCTAGGAAGTTTATATGTTCTAGAAATTTGTTTATTGAGATCTTAGGTAAATTTTTGTAGTTGATTGTTTACCTATGGAAAATCGATTTTTTTAAGTTTTTTGCGATTTTGATCTGGAAGGTGAAGTTTTTTGATTTTATATGTTCGCAATTTTTGTTGTTTATGACAAGAGCTACAACTTTGCCTCAGAGAGTAAATCGAAATTCTAAACGGTTTGCAAGATATGAGCCCGAGAAAATTATCACTTTTTTGCGAAAATGATACCGAGGCCCCACATCTTTGGCGGCCCATAAAAAAAAAAGTGCAAGACTTTGGGAAAAATTGGGAGACACGGGTCTTTTTTTTTTAGTCTTTAATCACGTAGTGGTATGGTTATTTTGTAGTATGGTTATTTTGCCATAACTTAAAAAATTACACACAGTGATATCTGAGTCTCAGAAATTTTTCCTACAGAAATCGTCTTTGATTCTGACAAATTTTCTAAATAAAAAAATCTCTGAATCTAAGACCTTTTCTCAGATTCTGGGATATTTTTCATAAAATTCTCAGTATCTAAGGGATGTTTTTTATAGAAAAATTCTTAGATTCTGAATTATTTTTCCTATCGAAAAAGTTTTAGATTCTAGAACATTTTTTATACCCTACACCACTCTGTGGTACTGGGTATAATGAGTTTGTGCTGATGTTTATAACTACCCAAAATATTGGTCCAAGACCTACCTTCAAGTATACCGAGCGATATCCGTCCGTCCATCCGTCTGTCCATCTATCGGTTTAAGCACGATACAAGTCGCAATTTTCAATCAATTGACTTGAAATTTGAAACTTAAGCATCTTTTGGCCCAAGGACGATGCCTATTGAAATTGGAGAAAATCAGTCCATGTTAAGAACTAGCCGCCATACAAACGACCCCTTTGGATTCGGCTTTAATGAATCTTTTAACCGTACTATAATAGATATCGATTTGAAATTTAGTGATTAATCAAATTATGCACGAATCTTCATTCCAAATTTCAAAGGAATCGGGTCAGTCCTTCTGGTAGTCTCCATACAAACCACCCTCCCGATATTCACTTAATTCCCTCAAAATTCATGAAAATGGAAATATTTGATTAAAATTTTATTTTTAGGTGTTAAACGTGTACTTTAGTAACCTAATTAAATCGGAATATAATTGGACTATTTTTGGACTTAGTCCCCCATATAAAAATTTCGACCGATATTTAGTTAAATCGGTCTATTGACAAAAAATAAACAAATTCCACTAAAATTTGTTCTGTGTGTGTTTTCTACACTAAATAAAGATCTAACAAAAGACAGATCCAATCGGTCCATGTTTAGACTTGGGACCTATTTTCTGGAAAACACTGGTGTAAGGTATCATATGGTCGGTCTTGACCGCCTATAACTTTCTAAGTTGTTTTTTATAGGAAAATTGCATCGAAATTTTGAAACTTTTAAATATAAAAAATCTGTGAATTTTTCTACAGAAACCACGATTTGGGAATTAATGAACTTTTTTATTTGAAAAAGGGATTTAAAAATTTTTTTTTTCTCAATTTGTTATCAGAGACACAAAATGCGTTGACAAACGAACACTTTAACATGAGGTTAATTTAAAAATCATTTTAAAAAATACTCTCACCCTCTATCCTGTTCTATTTTTCACAGAAATTTAAAATATTTTCATAAATATAAATGTATGTGTGTAGTTATTAAAATTTTTAAATAAGTAAATGTGTCACATTTTCATGTTTTATTTGGTACGTGCCATTTCAAAAAGCCTACGACGCGTCTTATCTACGGTCTAGTGGTGCGTATAAAAAAATTATCATAAATTTTTTTGGCAAAACACTGACACTTCTTGGCATGTAAGCAATTTCTTTTATTTTTTTTTTTCAAAAACCATTTCATATTGTTAAAATAACATACATACATATTTGTCGACCTAACAAATAAAAGAAGGACATCTTAAAGAAACAACGACGACAAAAAAACTTGTTACAATTTTACATATTTTCCTACAATTTCCATTAGGGCGTTAATATTTAGCCTTTGGGTAAAATTGAGATTCATCTTCATGAAAAGCAGTACTTATTGTCTGTCAACTCGCAAAAATAACAAAAAACATGTAGAAAAGTTAAATTCGAGTTTGCCGAAACCATGAGTACTAGACCGACTCACCTTATATGGGCAAAAAAAAAGTTAAAGTTGTACCCCCCTCAAAATTAACTTTGACATGTTTTATGAAGATTCCCAAAATATTTGGGCTCTAGCGATAATCTCCCGTGAGCTAAACCGCGTCAAAAAAGGGTCCATAAATGGTATTTTTCATGAATAAAAAAATCAGTAAATTTTTTTTGTCCAATGAATGACCAAATATAATAGATATTTAGGAATGCTTTGATTCTGCATTAAAACATTTTAAAAATCTAACCACAGACTCGAGATAACGAGATGTTTACGTCAGTTTTTTGATGCTTTTCAAATCGATTTTAATGAAAACTTAAATAACTTTGGTATTTTTTGTCCGATTTTCACTTATAATACATCGTTAGAAAGGTGTTGACCACCGCTTGGGATTTTAGTCAAAAATTAACCCTTAACTGCACTGTCTAACTTTTTTATAACATTTACTTCGACATCATTAAAAACCGTTTTATAACCACAAAAAGCATATCTTTGTGCAGGAAACACGTTTAATTAATATATTTGTCCACAAATAATTTAACCCATGCATGATCAAAATATTTTGGCAAACATTTTTAAAAAAGTTTTTGCAGAAATTATTGAAAGCTAGTTTAAATACTTTAAAAAAATAAAATTAAATAAGGTTTTGTTTATTTTAGTCAAAAATTAACCCTTAACTGCACTGTCTTACTTTTTTATAACATTTACTTCGACATCATTAAAACCCCATTTTATAACCACAAAAAGCATATCTTTGTGCAGGAAACGCGTTTTATTATTATATTTGGCCACAATTAATTTAACCCATACATAATCAAAATATTTTGGCAAACATTTTTAAAAAAGTTTTTGGGGAAATTATTGAAAGCTAGTTGTAATACTTTAAAAAAATATAATTAAATAAGGTTTTTGTTTATCTAGACGTGCTTATTAATATCAAATAATTATTACGTGTACCACATTCCCGGTCAAATTTTTTTTCGAAATTTGTTTGTGCAAATTTATTTAAAAATAAAATATAAACAAATTTTGTCTTAATCGCATATATTCGTGCAAAAAACGCACCCAATAAATTGAAATATCAATTATATTACTTTTTTTAAGTATAACAACTGGACTTAAATTTTTTACACATTTTTTTTTTTTAATTGGTAATGAATGGGTTGAATTAAAAATATTAAGATCTATTTATTAGATGCGTTTTTTGCACGAATATATGTGATTAAGAGAAAATTGGTTTATATTTTATTTCTAAAATTTATTTGCACATACAAATTCCGAAAAAAAAATTTCACCGGGAAAGTGTTACACGTAATAATTATTTGATATTAATATGCACGTCTAGATAAACAAAAACCTTTTTTATTTTATTTTTTTAAAGTATTACAACTAGCTTTCAATAATTTCCGCAAAAACTTTTTTAAAAATGTTTGCCAAAATATTTTGATCATGCATGGGTTAAATTAGTTGTGGCCAAATATATGATTTTTGCACAAAGATACGATTTTTGTGGTTATAAAATGGGTTTTTAATGATGTCGAAGTAAATGTTATAAAAAAGTAAGACAGTGCAGTTAAGGGTTAATTTTTGACTAAAATCCCAAGCGGTGGTCAACACCTTTCTAACTATGTATTAGAAGTGAAAATCGGACAAAAAATACCAAAGTTATTTAAGTTTTCACTAAATTCGAATTGAAAAGCATCAAAAAACTGTCATAAACATCTCGTTATCTCGAGTCTGCGGTTAGATGTTTAAAATGTTTTAATGCAGAATCAAAGAATTCCTAAATATCTATTGTATTTGGTCATTCATTGGACAAAAAAAAATTTACTGAATTTTATATTCATGAAAAATACCATTTTTGGACCATTTTTTGACGCGGTTTAGCTCACGGGAGATTATCGCTATAGCCCAAATATTTTGGGAATATTCATAAAACATGTCAAAGATCATTTTGAGGGGGGTACATCATCAACTTTTTTTTTTGAGTCACTCTAATGAGTACCCTCTACAATTCCTTTTTGAAGTAGTTTTAAATTTTCTAAATTGAACAAAATTAACAATTTTGATTAGAATTATACTTTTTGGAGTAAAAGACTTTTTTTTTTGTAATTTTTGAGAAAAATTTCAGTCAAATCGGTCCAGTGGTTCAAAAGTTATTATGAAAACGGTGAATTTCAGAATGGTTTCACCTTAAATTCATGTGTTAATAAAAAAAAAAACTTTGGTAGGTTTGAAAAATATTTTACAAAGTATTTTAGTCACACAAAAATATTTTTACAATAAAAAATATTCACTCTCGAAAACAATTTTTTTTTTTTTTTGAGTAAATTTTTTTTGAGTGTAATTTTTTTTTTTTTTCAGTGTAAAATTTTTTTCGGGAGTAAATTTTTTTTTTATTGTAAAAATATTTTTGTGTGACTAAAATACTTTGTAAAATATTTTTCTGGCTTACCAATGTTTTAAAAGTTTGTTTAACGGTTTTTTAACGCGTTAATTTAAGGTGAAACCATTCCAAAATTTACGGTTTTCATAATAACTTTTGAACCACTGGACCGATTTGGCTGAAATTCAATACCATCCAGACCAGGGAAACAACAAATATATATGCCAAGCTCCAGCAGCCTCAGAATTGTCTTTCGAAAATTAGCGTCTTTTTATCTAGTAAATTCGCGAAAAGTCCTTGCCGAATTTCACACTTTTGGTTATAACTACACTCAAAAAAAAAAAAAAAACTGGTAAAACGCCTGGTAAAATGCCTTGTAATCCCGTTCTACCAATATTTAACAATTTTCCTTGTTTTTTAACAAAAAATCTTGTACTTTGCTCAAACGAGAACTACAGTTTTATTGGTAATTTTACAAATTTATTTTTGAAATTTTATTCTACCATTTTACAAGAAAAAACTGTAATTTTACAACACAGTTTTTATACGAGGATTTATGTTGTTTAACAAAAAAAAAACATTTTTTTTTTTGTAAATTTTCTATTGTTTTTTTTTTTAATTTTCCAATTCCCGGACAAAATTTTTTTTTTTTATTGAAAAATATTTAAAAAAAGTTGACAAAATTTGTAAATTTACCAATTTTTTTATAATTTTTGTGGCTTAAAAAATATCACTACCAAAAATTTAAACAATTTTCTTGGTAAATTAACAATTTTTTTTAATTTAATTTTTTTTAATTTGCTACACTGCGTGACAAAACTAACCACTATTTTAGAAAACAAGAGGTACGACCATCATTTCAATATATTTCGGACATACTGAATCGAATGGCGTACTCCGTTTTTCGATGTATGGTACAGTTTTCTTGTAAAATGTCATTAAAGATTGGCAAATTTTCAGCTGCTTTTTTAACAAAAAAAAATCCGAAGCTAATGATTTTTAAATTTTATGGCATGGAAAACAAAGATATAACTTGTAGCAATATTTCTAATATAAATTTGGTTTAAAGCTTCTCATCTTAAGCCCTTAAATTCGCGGATTTCTTCATTTTTTTAAGTTTTCGCGAAATAAACCGCTAAATTGGTCTCTGATAAAAAACTTGCATTTTGTGGATCATAAAGGTGTCCATGACACTACGAAAAGTGGACAAAAAACATCTATGTTATATGGACCGTCATGATGAAACAATGAACTGACCCAAAATTTGTCCAAAAAAGTTTTCATTTGCAAAAGTTATCTTAACAAAAACTGTAATTATTGTATCGCAAACACTGAAATAATAGTTTTTGTTAAGATAACTTTTGCAAATAAAAACTTTTTTGGCCGAATTTTTGGTCAGTTAGTTGTTTAAGGTTCCCACATTATATACTAAAAGATGGAACCTTAAATCATCTCGTAAAGTGATGCTGGCATATACAAAAAAACGGTTTTTCACGATTTTCATCATGATGGTCCATATAACATAGCTGTTTTTTGTCCACTATTCGTATTGTTAGGGATGCATTTTTGATTCATTAAAAGTAATTTTTTTATCAAAGACCAATTTGGCTGTTAATTTCGCGAAAATCTTAAAAAATTTAGAAATTCGCGAATTTAAGGGCTTAAATTGAAAAGCTTTAAACCAAATTTGCATAAGAAATGTTGCTACAAGTTATATCTTTGTTTTCCATGTCATAAAATTTATAAACCATATACTTTGCAAATTTTTTTGTTAAAAAAATGGCTCGAAATCAGCAAATCTTTAACGACATTTTGCAAGAAAACTGTACCATACATCGAAAAACGGAGTACGCCATTCGAATCAGCATGTCCGAAATATATAGAAATGATGGCCGTAACTCTTTTTTATTTTTTAGTGTTCCGCAGTGCTATTATTTTTTGTAAATTTATCATTTTCTTGTAAATTTACCATTTTTTTATTTTTTCGGTCTTAAAAAATATTTTTACCAATAAAATTTGTTATTTTACAAATTTTTGGCGCATTAAAAATTACGAGGAAATCCTGACGAGAATTTTACCTAACCCCTATTTTACGAGAATAGCCTTCTAAAATAACGACATTTTTTGGTAACTTTACAAGGTTTTTTTTTAACATGATAATGTTTTTAGGCTGGTGTCTAATTTTAAAAAAGTTGCAGGACGCCACCTCAGTTTGACTATACAAGCTAACAAATAACGAAAAAGAAAACAAGAATTACTATTTTTATTTTCTTAAAACCAAAATTTTTAATAACTTGGGTTTGTAACTTGGATAATAATTCACCTCGTGGTGAATAAAACCGTTTTTCACCAGCTGGTGAATAAAAAGTAACATTATTATTTTTCAAAAAAAAAAAAAAAAAAAAATTTAATCAATTTTTTTTTATCAATTTTTTTTCCATCAAATTTTTTTTATCAATTTTTTTTTTCATCAATTTTTTTTTTTCATAAATTTTTTTTTTCATCAAACTTTTTTCTTATAATTTTTTTTTATCAAATTTTTTTTTTTTATAATTTTTTTTTCATCAAATTTTTTTTTTCATCAAATTTTTTTTTTCATTAATTTTCTTTTTCATCAATTTTTTTTCATCAAAATTTTTTTTTTCATAAATTTTTTTGTTTTTTCATAAATTTTTTTTTTCATTAATTTTTTTTTTTCATCAAATTTCTTTTCATCAATTTTTTTTTCATCAAATTTTTTTTTTCATAATTTTTTTTTTATCATATTGTTTTTCATCAATTTTTGTTCATCAATTTTTTTATCTAATATTTTATTATCAATTTTTTTCTCACCAAAAATTTTTTTTTTCATATTTTTTTTCATCAATTTTTTTTTACATGAAAAAATTTTTGTTTTTTTGATGAAAAAAATTTTTTCATCAAAAACTTTTTTTCCGCAAAATTTTTGTTCACCAAACATTGTGGGTTCATTAAATTTTTTTAATATAATTTTGTTTTTCGTGAAAAAAAATATTTTTTTTTACCAAAACTACTTTTTCACCAAGTCTAAGCTTTTCGCATAAAAATTTTCCATTTGTTTATCAAATGTACATAAAACAAGTGAGAGTGGTATATTCTTTGGTGCCGAATATTTTATACTCTCCAATATGTGAAAACACTTTTTTGCACTTATTTTTGCACTCACTTACAAAATGTACAGCTCTTTTTGGATTTTTAATGGGGGTCCTCGACTGATATTTCAATTCGTTTTGCATGGAATAGCAAAGTAATATAACATTATTTTGCTTTGGCAAGTACACCCAAATCTTCCGCAAAACATTATCATGATTTAATGTTTTGGGCAAGAGTACAAAATTCCCAGGCATTTTTTATGTTGGGATGTCATTTCCATGCAAATGCATATTTTTTTCCGATAGTCTAAAAACGATATCGACCAATTATTTTTCCGAATCAAGAAATTTGCGTTAAAATGGCATCGATTTGTTTTTGCATATTTTTGCATATTTTGGTGAAAATTCATATTTTTGCTAATTTTAGTTTTAAATGCATATTTTGTGCATATTTCAAACTTTTAAGTTCAAATTTTTGCATATTTTGGCATAAACTAGCAAAAACACAAATTGAAATTTATTTATTTCAAAAACTGTTTTCAAAATTAAATTTTGAAAATGTTTTTCAAAATAAAATTTTAAAAATAATAAGATTTTTTTTTTGTTATTTTAATTTTTTTTATAGATTGTTTTAGTTTCTAAAAAATATTGCTGACATAAAGTTTTAAATGTGACTATTCAAAACCGGCGTTATTTTTTACTTTTTTAAAAGTTTTTTGCATTAAAACAAGATTTTTATTACACAAATTTTATTTTTTAGTGCATATTTTTAGGGTTTTTAGTGCATATTTTTGTATACCTAGTTATATCTTTTGAAGCACTGGACCGATTTTGCTGGATTGCAATACCTGCCTAGGTAAATGAAAAATATGCATATCGTCACCTAAAATGCAAAACGCCCTAACTAACAAAAAATTCAAAATCTGTATTTTGATAGATTCTGGTGTATTTTATTTACCTACACGTCCCAAAAAATTAGGGTCACATAATAAAAATTAGCGATTTTATAGCCAAAAATTATAAGCATGTGAATTGCGAAATCGCCAATGAACGCAACTGGAAATAAATTTTTTAATCATTTTGTGATTAATATTGATGCATATTCACAAAACGTACGGCCTCACAAATTTTAGCCCAATTCAATCAAAACCAACAAAGTTATTAGCAAATTAAAAATTTTACTCTGTACTGTTTTTTGCTTCTCCTGAAAAATTGATAAAATGTTAGTTAGGGCCTTTTGCATTTTAGGTGACGATATATGCTAAACATCAGCAGCGTTTTTCAAAAGTTAGCGTTAGAACGACTTAAAATCGATCGAGGATTATGAATATATGTACTTTTTGGGGTTCTAGACCAATATTTCGGGGTGTTACAAACGGAATGACAAACTAGAGTTTGCAAAACGATTAAAATCGTAATCGTAATCGCGATTAATCGCGCCCATTAATCGTAATCGTAATCGACAAAAAAATCATGCGATTACGATTAAAAATTTTCTATGAAATACACTGTTTTTATAACGAATTTAAATCAGTTCCAAAATTTTTATAAACCCATTTTGAATAGAAACTAAAATTATTTGTCAAAAAAACTAAATAAGTGTTAAAAACGATTACTTTCGGGACAATTTCAAACAAAATCATTGATTCTGGAATGTTAACTAGACTGGAAAGTTTTTATGGGTTGGCCTATGATTCATTTAAATTGTTTGCGATTTTTCTTTCCTTTTCTCGTAAAAGTCATTCAAATTTAAAGTAAAATTTAAATTCTGATCTGAGTAAATTTTAAAGAATTTGGTTTTTAAAATATACTCAAAAGGCTTTGGTCAAAAATTTGGACATGAAATATTGTCAAAAAACTTAATTTTTTCATACTTTGACCGCTGGTTGACTAATGATGCCTTGTAAATTTTTTAAATAAATTTCCTCACAACAGATAACTGGCCATCGGCAGGTATTCTGACATGACCCCGCAGAAATTTTGGTAAACAGGAAGCAGCTTTTGGAAAGGAATCATGATCCAAAGAGCGAATCCAAATCAGTCACAGTTTAGAGTACTCTTTAGTAGCAAAGATAAAAATATATTAAGACCCAGTAAAAACATGTATCTTTTCAGCGCTGATTAAAGCACTCTTTATAGAGTTTATTTAAGCGCAATAAAGATGTAAGAAAATCTAGTATTTTTCTCCAAAAAGTTTTTTGATCATTAAAAAAGAGTTGAAGATGTCAAAAATTAAAGTATGTGTGAAATTTTATCAACAAAGAATTTTAATTATAAGTTTTAAAAAAATCTTAACAAAAAATTCTCAAGACAGCTCGAGCGCAATGATATACTAAAAAAAGAGACTGTGGTGCCAAAATCTCGAATAATTTTTTCTGGAAAAGTTCGAAAGCTTTTAATTTTATTTCCTAAAAATAATAGCTTTTGTTCTTAAAAATATAGGCCCTTACCACAAGAAAACAAAAAGTCTATTTTAACAAAAGTTTTATTTTAAATTTCAAATTTTCAATACATTTTTTGAAAGTCGATTTTAAAAACAAAAACAATTTGTATGGAAATAAAATTAAAAGCTCATTTTAAATTTATTTTATTTTCTTGTGGTAAGGCTGATAAATTTCAAAAGATTTTTTTTAAAGATATTGCAACTTAAATTATTTAAAAAATTCGATTAATCGTAATCGCGATTAACGGCAATTTTTTTAATCGTAATCGCGATTATGAAATATCTCGATTATTTGCAAACTCTATGACAAACTTATATATACCCTCTATAACTAAGTGGAGGGTATAAAAATACATATAATAACGGTATTCAGTGTTTAACTTTGCTCTGGCAATAAGGAAAAAAGATATATCTTTTTTAAAAAGCCTTGCACAAATATGTTAATATTTTTAAAAACAGTACAATGAGGTGAAAATTAACAAATTTCTGAATTTAAAGTAACTGGCAGAATTTAGTTTAACCAGATACAAATTATCTTTCACCACAGTACTACATAAAATATTTTTTTTATAATATCAATGATTTTTTAATAATGGCTAGAAATTGTTTCATAAAAGATATAAAACATTTCTTTGCATTTATGAAAATAATAATTTATTTAATGAATTTTCTTCCTATGAAACTTTTTCATAAAATGTATGAACTATTTCATCATTGCAATGAAAATTTTTATTAATTTTATAAAAAATTGATTCATCCAATGAAAAGAATCATTGGCTAATGAATTTTTCATAGATTTTCATAACTAATAATAAAAAGAATTCTGTCAGTGTAAGACAAGTGCCTGCTTATGCTTAATTTCCGAGGTCCGTTGTGAACCATTCTGAATACCTCTAATAATACACAAAAAAAAGATGATGAGTATTTATTTATACTTTTTTTTTACAGCTTAGGAGTACTTAAAATATCAATGGTTGGTTCTACAGAATTTATTTTTAAAATTAATATTCTATAAACCGATTTATGTTTCTCTTAAAAAATTATTTCCAAACATAATGAAATATAAATTCTTTTATAAAATTATGTTCACGTTTTTGCATTCATTACAAAATACGTCAGTACATGCTTGAGACTAATGGCAAATGTATTATTAAATAGATTTAAAAAAATTTTAACTGACAGTAGTTCTCAAATGCAGAGCCTCGGCTGGAAAAATAGTAAAAATTGTTTTATTTCCAATAAGACAACTTAATTATTTTTTTTAAATAAGTACCTAAGAAATAGGTAATTTAGTATGTTAGGTTGTTTAAGGGAGAACTTTTCCCTCTGGTCCTATCATCTACCAAATTTATACACACAAAAACAACCCCTTGTCAAATTAGAAAAACAAGAAAATGTCTCGAAATTTTACCAATATTTGACAGTTTTCCTTGTTTTTTAACAAAAAATTTTCTACCGAAATTTAAATTTTTTTTGTAATTTTACAAATTTTACATTTTTTTTTGCTGTAATTTTACAAATTTAAAAAATTTAAGAGATTTCCTTGTAAAAAAAGTTGTAAATTTACAATTTTATTAACAAAAATCTTTTAAAATTACGAAAAAGCTCATAGTTTTTACTAGGAATTCTCGTAAAATAGGAGGTAGCAAAAAATCTAGTAAGAACGTGAAACCTCCTTGTAATTTTTATCGCGTCAAAAAATTTGTAAATTTCCAATTTTATTGGTAAAAATCTTGCAAAATTACAAGATGAGAAAAACTTAATATAAAATTAATACTTTCCTCTCTGTAATTATCGTTGAGACACTCTGATTCATAGATTTTGACAACAGTATTAGAATTGATTTATAAAAGACTTCATTTGCATATAAAGGCCCTTACCACAAGAAAACAAAAAGTCTATTTTAACAAAAGTTTTATTTTAAATTTCAAATTTTCAATACATTTTTTGAAAGTCGATTTTAAAAACAACAAGTGAGAGTGTTACATTCGGCTGTGCCGAATCTTTTATACCCTCCAAAATGTAAAAAAAACAATATAAAAAAAATCCAGGGGCGTCTTTTTTTTTTTTGGGGGGGGGGGGGGGTTGGTGGGGCACGTTAGGGGCACCTTCCCCTTGTGATTTTGAACTTCTTCTGAGATAAGAATATTGCATTTGCTTAGCAAAAGTACAAAAAACCCTGCAAAAAATGCGATTTTTCTTGGGTTGGTTTAGTTCTCCAAGGGGGAACTTTTTTCCCCTTGGTCCGATTTTGCCCATTTCCGAACTTAACCTGCCTAGGAATATAAGACATATTCGTGCCAAACTTCGGAAGTCTAGCTCTTTTATTTTGGACTGTATCGTGTCTTCTACAGACGGACAGACGGACAGACGGACGGACGGACGGACGGACATCGCTAGAATGTCTTAGAATCGATCACTGATCAATAATATATATACTTTATGGGGTCCTAGATCGATATTTCGATGCGTTACACACGGAATGACAAAGTGAGTATACCCCCATACTGTGGTTGGAGGGTATAAAAAAACAATTTGTATGGAAATAAAATTAAAACCTGATTTAAAATATATTTTAGTTTTCTATGGTAAGGCTGATAAAATATGGTTGTTTATTCATCCTTAAAAAATCACATATTTGAAATATTGATTTTTTAAGTATTTTTTTTTTTCGTTAATTTTTTAAAGCATGAAAAAGGAATTATTGAAAAATAAACATTATAGATGTTAATAGGATTTATTGAAAAAAAAAAAAAATGTTGCAAATAGACATATTTAAAATAATAGTACTGATGTCAACATATGCTGAATAAATCGCATTGTAAACTTTATTATCCTCGGTCGATTTTAAGTCGATTTAGCAATCAACATCCGTACGTCTCTCCGACACTAGGGCTACTTGGATATACATTTGTCCATAAAGAAACCACTGAATGTACATGTCAAATAGTATTACATAAGGGTGTTAAAGGATCGCTGATCACGATTCTGGAAAAAATTTTAAAACTCAAAATGGGGGAAATGATTTTTAATTCTTAGCTTATTGTATTTAAAACACTCATTGTCGCTTGTGGTCGGTAATAACGAATATGAGATTAGACTTTAAAAATTCAAATTGGCGGATCCAATATGGCGAATCCAATGTATTTCAAGTTTGTTTTTAAATGTTTAAACTATGATTTTATTAGTTTTTCGACTGCTTAATATGACTTTAGAATCAAAGATTCGAAATTCAAAATGGCCGACTCAATATGGCGGACATGGTTTTTTTAATTTATAGCTTTGTGTACTTAAATCATTGTCGATGTATTTGGGGACGGTAGTTACGAACAGAATCTCATATTTTTAAAAATAAAATATGGCGTATTTAATATGGCGACAAATTAAATACTAAGTTTTTTCTAATTTGGCCAAAATCTTTGATTAAATGTTTTCTCGGATGATAAATCTGATTTTAAAATGGCGGATCCAATATGGCAGACAAGATATGTTTTAAAATCATTAATAAATGTTTCAAATTATCACTAGGAAATGATTGTGCAATGTCAATCACGAATATGAGCTCAGACTCTTTGAAATCAAAATGGTGGATCCTGTACCGTTTTAACCATTAGGATACACTGGGCCTTGAACGGCCAGAGTCGAACACATTTTTCGTAAAGAAAAAGTTTTGGTCTGAAACTTTTCAATATGAGGAATTTGATAGATTTTTAATACATAAAAAATTTTAATTTTTAGACATTTTTTGCAAAGAAAATGATGCAAATTCTGAAACATTTTTTGTATAGAAAAAGTCACAGACTTTGAAAAAGTTTTTGAATAGAAAAGAAATTTTTTCTATAGAAAAACTCTTAGATTTAGAAATATTTGTCGTATATAAAAAGTCTTTGGTTTTGAGATATTTTTCT
Source organism: Pegoplata infirma (assembly GCA_963921195.1). Classification (NCBI taxonomy): domain Eukaryota; kingdom Metazoa; phylum Arthropoda; class Insecta; order Diptera; family Anthomyiidae; genus Pegoplata; species Pegoplata infirma. The sequence continues at coordinate 184,717,690 of OY992536.1, forward strand.
TACAGAAAACTTTTTTTTAATTCTGAGACATTTTTCGTATAGAAATAGTCGCAGATTCCGAAACATTTTTTATAGAAAAAGTCTCAGATACAGACATTTTTTTTGTATAGAAAATATTTTAGATTCTGAGACATTTTTCGTATTGAAAAATACTCCGATTCTAAGACATTTTTCGAATAAAAAAAGTGACAGATTCTAAGACTTTTTCACATAGAAAAAGTCCCAGAGTCTGAGACATTTTTCGTATAGAAAAAGTCTGAGATCTTGAGACATTCTTCGTATATAAAAAGTCTCAGATACGAATAATTTTTAAGATTCTGAAAAATTATTCGTATACAAAATTTCTCAGATTCTCTGACATGTTTCGTACAGAAAAAGTTTAAGATTCTAAGAGATTTTCTTCATAGAAAAAGTTTCAGATTTTGAGGCATTTTTCGTACAGAAAAAGCCTCAGATCTGAGACATTTTGCGTACAGAAAAAGTCTTAGATTCTTAGACATTTTTGTACAGAAAAAGTCTCAGATCTGAAACATTTTTCGTACAGAAAAAGTCTCAGATTCTGATACATTTTTGTAAGTTTCTGAGACACTTTTCGTACAGGAAAATTCGCAGATCGTCGCTGCGCCTAAAAATGGAGTCATGTGTTTTGGGGCAAGTGTTCAGGAGAGCAAAAAAACTATTTATTTTCGTCCCTTCGCGATTTTTTTTTAAAGTTTGTTCTATAAAAAATTCTTGTACCGATATGCCATCCACATACTACAAAAAAAGTATGAAACATTTAACGGTTTTCCAGTGGTGCAGAAATTTTTAAAAATCATACCCATAACTCCTTTTTTAAGTATTTTTTGGAACAAAATTTAAATAAAATGGAAATATTTTTTACACATAACTCCTTTTGTTTATGAAACGATTCTTATTGTTGAAGAATTCCAAAATTTTTGACTACAAAAAAACACTTTTTCGGCCTTACCTATTTTAATTGTCTTAAAAATTGGTATATATGTTCTTCTGATTTTTGTTGAATTTCGGTTTTTGTTATTTAGTAAAAATTGTGAATGGTTAGCGTTTTATCGCTGTTCAAAGTTGGTATTTTGCAACACTTGTATGATAAATACACAATGTTTAAATGATCATATCTTTGGAACGCATCATCCGATTGCCACGAAATAAAGCGCAAAATAATGGTTATGTCCTGTACTTAAAACAGAATTTTGAAAAAGGATGGGATGCTTTGCAAAAAGGATATTGAATTTTAAAAAATGTCCTTAATTTGCAAATATCTCAAAATGCGTATCTTTAATTTTCCTATATTTTTTTGCACATATAGCCCAAAATGTTCTTAACAACATATGCAAATCCCAAATTGGGGTGATAAACGGTTTATTTATAAACGTGGTTACATGAAACGACTTATTGATTTTTGTTAATAATTCTTGTTTACAAATGAAAAACAATTTCTGCGCGCTAACCGCGAATAATTTTTTTGTATGTATTTTGGATCGCTAAACTCAAAAATTTCATTAAAACGACATTTCGCGAATACATTTTTGTTTAATTATTTTTTTTAGCGTTTTTTGGAGGTATTTTTACTATTTTGCTTATATCTTAAGTTCTGTTTATCTGATCTTCTCGTAATAAAAACTAAACTAAAGACAATCAAATTTCCAACAAATCCTACATGCATCATTTTCTCGTTAGTTCAAAGCTTTACGCGCAAATAATTTTTTTTAGCGTTATTTGAAGGTATTTTGACTATTTTTCTTATATCTTGGGTTCTGTTTATCTGATCCTTCCGAAATAAGAACCAAATTAAAGACAATCAAATTTCCAACAAATCTTACATTCATCATTTTTCCATCAATTCAAAGCTTTCCATTCAATAGGCAAACATATGACTAAAATAAGTTTTTTGATTAACAAATCATTTAAAAAAAAGTTTAAGAAATAGAAATCTTTGCAATTAATTACGTCTTTTTATTTATCTGCAAAGCCTGAACATTAAGAAATATAATAAAGTTGATTTGATGAAAATCTATAGGTTTACTCCGAAGATATCACAAATTATATGAATATACATGATAAATACAAAAAAAATTGGTAATTTTTTACGATTTCTGTTTTTAAAATTTTTAAAAATGAGCTTTGTTAATAAAAAAAAATAGTTTTTTCTTGTTTGCCTATTGCGCGTAAAGTTATGAACTGATATAAAAATAACGAATGAAGGATTTGTTGGAAATTTGATTGTCTTTAATTTGGTTCTTATTGCGAAAAGATCAGATGAACGGAACTCAAGATATAAGAAAAATAGTTAAAATACCTCCAAATAACGCTAAAAAATTTAGTTGAACGTAAAGCTATGAACTGATGAAAAAATGATGAATGTAGGATTTGTTGGAAATTCTATTATCTTTAGTTTGGTTTTTATTGCGAGAAGATCCGATAAACAGAACTTAAGATATAAGCATAATAGTTAAAATACCTCAAAAAAACGCTAAAAAATTCATTTAACAAAAATGTATTCGCGAAATGTTGTTTTAATGAAATTTTTGAGTTTAGCGATCAAAAATACATATAAAAAAATTATTCGCGGTAAGTGCGCACAAATTGTTTTTCATTTGTAAACTAGAGTTATTAACAAAAATCAATAAGGCGTTTCATGAAACCGCGTTTACAATTAAACCGCTCATCATCCCAATTTGGGATTTGCATATGTTGTTAAGTACATTTTGGGCTATATGTGCAAAAAAATAAAGGAAAATTAAAGATACGCATTTTGAGATATTTGCAAATTAAGGAAATTTTTTTAATTTTAATATCCTTTTTGCTAAGCATCCTATCCTTTTTCAAAATTGTATTTTAAGTACAGGACATAACCATTATTTTGCGCTTTATTTCGTGATAATCGGATGATGCGTTCCAAAGATACGATCATTTTAACATTATGTATTTCTCATAAAATTGTGGCAAAATACCAACTTTGAACAGCGATAAAGCGCGAACCATTCACAATATAGACTAAATAACAAAAACCGAAATTCAATAAAAATCAGAAGAATGGATATGTTAATTTTTGGATAAATTGAACCACCATCGGCTTATTGCCTATGCTATTTTAAATGGAACCAGTCTGTTAATTTCTTTTCGAGAGGGACAAAGACTAAATAAAGTTTGTTGGTGGTTTAAAGCGACATAAGTTAGACAAGGTCTTTGAAATTTTGATATTATAAAGCTCTTTATTACTTAAACAGTGATCAACAGATTTTTCGCAAAACTTGTCATATTTTTTGTTTTTTCTTGTAACTATTCAACAGCTTCGACATAAATTGACATCTGTGAAAGATTCTGTACTTTAGATACTAAAATTTTCCGCCGTCAAATGATTTAATTGCTTTCACAAGGCTTGATTACCTGCCATTTAGGATTTAGATAACAGCATGAAAATATGCAAGTATTTTCCAGAAATCTTGACAAATTCATTCAAAATACTTAGATGCTATGTGTGAACCTCATATTACTAAAATAGTGGTCCATTTTGTCGCGTTCTGTTACTTTTTTATCAAAAAAAGTTATGTGTGAACCAATCAAGATATCAAAAAACGGTTTAGTGAGTAAACGTATGACCAATATGGGATCATAAAGATGTAATAAAAAAAAATTAAAAAACTACACATGACTCCATTTTTAGGCACAGCGACGAGATTCTGAGACATTTTTCGTGTAGAAATAGTTTAAGAATCTATGACATTTTTTGAGACAAAGAAAAAGTCTCAGATTCTGACACATTTTTCGTATTGAAAAAATAGCAGATTCTGAAAAATTTTTCTCAGATTCTGAGGCAAGAGGTTTTTAGGCATGTGACAAAATAATTTACATATCGCTTATTTACTTGTATTGTGTCATAACTCAAAATGATTGATTTTACAGAAAACCTGTTCAATTGAAACTTGGTTTACATTGCAAAAGGCCCGTGAGTAGAAAATGTTATAATGGCGTGTTCTCTTCTCAAACGGTGAGTTTAAAAGATATTAATTTTTGATACAATATAAAGCATGATATAACAAATAATTCTGTATTGCTTACCCAAAAACGACATATTTTGAGTTATGACACTATACAAGTAAATGAGCGATATGTATGTAAGTACTCACATAAATTATATTTTTATATTGATTGTCATTGAAATTAAATATTATTTTTAAACAATTAACAATGATATACGCATTTCTTTCAAAACAGAAATTAAGGAAAGTTTTCTTAAGAGGGTGATTATTAAAAAAAGTCATAATTGAATGAAAAAAAAAAAATACAATTCATGAAATAAATTAGATTTGTTTTGTTTGCATTATCTATCATATGCAGACATTTTTTTTTTGTGAGACAATTATAATTATACATACACAGGGATATTCACACCAGGACTGCCAGCCTTGGAAATTAATACCTGAAAATGGGGAGTTTAGCAAGCAAATAGGAAATTTAGGGATTGGGGATATTTTAGGAATAATTAAAAAAAAAAAAAAAAAAATACTTCAAGAATTTTTTGGGGATATTCAAAATGGTTTCTATTCTATACTACATGGTAAATTTTTTGTAATTAAGGACTTTTGCACTAAGTTTTAGTGATAAACACGTCCATTTATTGGGTTTTAAATACATAAAAACATTATCAAAAATCATTTCTTTGTCATTTTGGACATTTTACATTGTTAAATCGTATATATAGAGGCGAAGGTGAAAGAAAAAATAATATCACTATTCCTTTCTAATTTCTCACACGTACGTTGTCGATGTGAATTCACCACACAACACATCCCAGCAAAAATATGGTAATGAGTTGTGAAAAGTAATCATTACCAAGTACATTATTGATAATGAGTACCCATTACCATTACCATTATTTTAAGCACAAAAGTAACTACTTCTCACTAATATGTTATAAAAGCACCTCTAAGTATTATATCTCCTTGCACTTGCAGTTTTTAACCTTTACAATTCAATTAACTTTTAAAGTACTTAAAAACTTAATTAAAATTACGCAATTTTTAAGTTGAAGTAAAAACAAGATAAATTTTAAAAGTTTTAATTAACTAATTATTTTACTTCTTATTGGTAATGGGTTTTTACTAGTTATTAGTAATCCGAGTCAGTAATTACTTATTTAACTCCATACTCTTCACTACTTATTTTTGTCTCACGCCCTTGTTAAAATAATTAGTGTTTCATTCAATAAGTAACTACTTATTAACATCTGTTTCGGATTACAAAACCCATTACTAGTAATGCCAATTTTTGCTGGGATGTTTACAAGTCGTACTTTGTCAACAAATACATGTATACAAAATATACTTTGTACACTCAATTTTTTACACCTTCGCCACTATGTATTCTCTATGGTTAAATCCGTACACAAAAATTGTAGTTAAAGAAAACAAGTAAGAGTGTTAAATTCGGCTGTGCCGAATCTATAATACCCTCCAACATATAAAAAAAAATGAAGGGGCGTTTTTTTTGGGGGGGTTAGTAGGGGTCATTGGGGGACACATAACCCCATGCTTAAGTAATACAATTTTATGATTATTTAAAAACATTATTAATATCCACGCCCACAAAAGGGGGCGGGCAAAAAATTTTTTTTTTTTATTTCCTAAGTCCAAGTACAGGGCGCTGAACTTTTTCTGACATCAAATTGTTTTATTTGCTTAACAAAAATACAAAAAAAGCTGTGAAAATATGGCGTTTTTCAGAGGTTAGTTTAGTTCTTCAAGGGGGAACTTTTTTTCCCCTGGTCCGATTTTGCCATTTACGAACTTAAACTGCCTAGGACCAAAATACATATTCCTGCCAAACTTAAGGATTCTATCTCTTTTAGTTTGGACTGCATCGTGTCTTATACAGACGGACGGACGGACGGACGGACATACGGACATTCTAGAAAAGTCTTAAAATCGATCATAGATCAATAATATATATACTTTATGGGGTCCCCGACCGATATTTCGATGCGTTACAAACGGAATGACAAAGTGAGTATACCCCCATACTGTAGTTGGAGGGTATAAAAATGTGTCAAATGAAAAAAAAAAATTTTTATAATTCGTGAATTTTTGGTAATATTTTGTTGGTTAAAAGTATATGGCAACTCTGCTTCACACTTTTGAAAATAATTATGTAAATAAATTGTCAGCTAATAAAAAAATCATTTAATTAATATGTAACATGAAACCTTTTAAAAATAAATTAAAAATAAACAATAAATAAGGGGCTTATCATCAGTGACACAACTTAGAACCAATGTCTTCCGAACGGAACAAATTTGTGCCATGATTAAACCTATTAGATTAGCTAATAGTTCAGGCACAATTTTCAAACGAGATCGGTCAAAATTTGATTTTTTGGACAAACGGATGTTTTTTGTTCTTAGCAAAATTTGTCCCAAGTGTTAACAATTTTTTTAACAAAAATTGCAAAAACAAAACATTTTTGACTTTAAAAATGGGCCAAATTTTTAATTTGCTTAAAAGAAAGCTTAGGTCGTTTCTTTTAAGAGCTTTCTAAATGATACAAAGTCAAAAAAAAGCTTTTGAAATATCGTAAAAAATGGTCCTGTTTGGAACATTAAAATTTCAAAAATCGTATATGATTCGTACAAGATTTCTGCAAAGCATATCCCAGCAAAAATAAATCGAGATATTGGCGATTCAGCATCTTTTTATAGCATACCGAAGCGCATCCAAAGAGCGCTCTTGAGGATGCAGTAAAAGTAAGGGGAAAAAATTTAAATTTTTTGTTAAGATTTTTTATATAAAACTTAAAATATAAAATTATATTTTGATAAAATTTCAAACATGCTTTCCTTTTAAATATATTTAACACTTTTTACATAAAAAACCATGAGTTTTGGACAAAGACACATGATTTCACTGCATCATTATTGCGCATTAATCAGCGCTGCAAAGAGTCCTTCAATCATAACACCTTTAACATATTTTGAAAAAAAAAAATAGTACACCATTTCCACTTTAGTTTTAGAAAATACAAATTATATTACAAAAAATGTCCAATCATAGCAGGGAGTCAACTGATTTTCAGAATTAGTCAATTGTATTTAAGACTTTCCAATTGCATTCACACTCAGAAAATTATGTAAGTTACTACATGTTAGTTGTTTGTATATTTTACAGTAGTTAGTTGTTTTCAAATACAAAGTCAGTTGTTTTTGTATGAAAAATATCAAACAACTATTTCTGTTAGTTATTTTAAGTCGTTTTTTTGAAAAACTAACAAAAAAGTACTGTGATGTAGTAACAGTTATTTAAAGTAGTTAATTTAACTTTTTTTATTTCTTAAAAATTTTCAAAGTTTTTTTCCAAACAAAAAAAATAAATTTTGGTTTTTTTATTTTTCACAACTTAAAAAAAAAAAACCTGGAAAAAATTTGGTCTTCAATTTTTTTCTGAAAAATTTTTTGAAAAAAAAAAATTATATATTGATTTTTTTATTTTTACTACATTTTAGTTGTTTTGACTACAAATGTAAGTAATTTTTACTACATAAGTCAGTTGTTTTTTGTCAGTTAAAATAACTAACATTGTTAGTTGATTTAACTGAAAAAGTAGTTGACCCCAAAACAACTTACAAAGTAGTTATTTTAACTGACATTTTCAGTTGATTTTACTAACATAATTTTTTGAGTGCAGAAATAGTCAATTGTATTTCAGATTTTGTAATTTGCATTTCAGATTTTGTAATTTGTATTTCAGAAATAGTCAAACGTGCTTCATCTTTATTCTGCTTAAATCAGTTCTAAAAAAGATACATGAATTCACTGCATCTTTATAGCGATTTTTTTCAGCGCTCTAAAGAGATGTGAATTCAGAGCATCTTAATCATTTACGTCTATATGGGGCATTCCAAGCCAAATCACTCACTTTTAGACCCGACCCCTTTCGATTTATTTTATTTTTGGATATGTTTTAGTAGTTATTAAATGCAACTGCACACAAAATGGACACAAATTTTCAGCCTTTTATTTCAAGATGATGTTGAGTAATCAATTTTTCAAAATGGCGATTTTCTCAAAAAAATTAAAAAATTTAAATTTTTAATTAATTTTGACCATTAAAAAATACAGATATTTTAAAAAAAGTTGGACAGCGTTTTGTTGGTATTTAAATGTAGTTTTAGAAAAAAATATCAAAAAAATTATTCGAAGTAATTATCACTTATTTTTTGACGTTTAAAAATTAAAATCGACTTTTTGAAAAAGTCCGAAACCTTCGATTTTTTTGTAAAAAACTATAAAAATTCTACTCTAAATTACGCAACTTTTAAGCCATAATTCGAGATGTGATCACAATTCTTTCTATTTTTTTTTTAAATTTTTAAAATTGCACCTTTTATTTTTTGGCTCTGATTTATTTTATATGGTGCTCCAAAAAAATTAATTGGTAGATATTGACCCTTACTTACACTAGATATATTAATTTCGAAGTAAAAATACGTCTCACAAAAATTTAGGACGATCGGAAATGGGTAAGGCGTATAGCATGGTCCTTAATGTTTAAAAAAAGTATTACAAGGAAAAATATAATTTTTTTCTGTTTTCGCAATTTTTTTAATATTTTAAGTTAAGTTTTAATTCAAGTGATTACAGAATTATGATGTGGAGTAAAATTCCTTTCTAATAAGGTACTAAAAACTAAAATCGGTTGAAAATCAGCCAAGTTATTACCACTTCCCCAGGCATCTAGCGTGCGTCATACCACTTGATTAAAGAATACGAGTCCCTTTTTTTAAATTTATTGAAATTTTCTAGTGTAATAACATTTTTGCATTATTCATGTTTCAATGTAAAATTTTTTTGGGTTTTCCAAATTTTAAAACAACAAAAAAATTTTTTTTTTTAAATAGAGATTTCAAAAGGGTGTTTAAAATGCAGGCATTTTTAGCATTAATTTAAAAAATGTTAGCAAAACACAATATGAAAATTACTTGTCATCTAATTACATTTGAGCTTGAAGAATAAAAAAATGTTATTACAGTAGAAAATTACAATGAATTTCAAAAATCGGATTGTATTGCTTAATCAAGTGGTCTGCCATACGTTAGATGCCTGGGGAAGTTGTAATAACTTGGCTGATTTTCAACCGATTTTAGTTTTTGGTAGCTTATTAGAGAGGCATTTTACTCCGTATTATAATTATGTAACCACTTGAATTTAAACTTAACTTAAAATACCAAAAAAAATTATAAAACAGAAAAAAATTCATATTTTACCTTGTAATCCGTTTTCTAAACTTCAAGGCCCCTGCGGAATGCCTTACCCATGTCCGATCGTTCTTAATTTTTGTGAGGCGTATTTTTACCCCGAAATGAATATATCTAGGGTAAGTTAGGGTAAGTTAGGGTCAGTATCTACCAATTTAATTTTTTTGGACCACCATATAAAATAAATCAGAGTCAAAAAATAAAAGGTGCAATTTTCAAAATTTAAAAAAAAAAAATAGAACAAATTGCGATCACATCTCGAATAATGGCTTAAAAGTTGCGTAATTTAGAGTAGAACTTTTAAACATTTAAAAAAAAAAAAATCGAAGGTTTCGGACTTTTTAAAAAGTCGATTTTAATATTTAAACGTTATAAAATAAGTGATAGTTACTTTGAATAATTTTTTAATATTTTTTTCTAAAACTACATTTAAATACCAAAAAAACGTTGTCCAACTTTTTTTAAGGTATCTATATTTTAAAGTGGTCAAAATTAATTGAAAATTTCAATTTTTTAATTTTTGTGAAAAAATCGCCATTTTGAAAAATTGATTACTCAACACCATCCTGGAATTAAAGGCTGAAAATTGGTGTCCAAGTTGCATTTAATAAGAACTAAAACATATCCAAAAATAAAATAAATCGAAAGGGGTCTGGCCTAAAAGTGAGGGATTTGGCCTGGAATGCCCCATATACATAAATATGTGTTAACATTTTTACTCGAGACAGAAAAAACTCACTGTTTTTAAAACTTCGTTAAAAAACGGTTTCGGCATAACGTTTCTAAAGGAAATTGAAAAATACAAATCGAATAAAAAATAAACGGTTTATCTCAAATGATTTCTTTTTTTTTTGTTTTATTTTAATCCTACAGGTATCAAATTAATTTATTCCCAAAAAAAATGAAAGTAACTAACTTTTCCCAACATCTTAACATGTTATAGACACATGTTTCAGTTATGTATTTGTTTTCCGTTTATGCTCCCTTAACAAATAAATGAGCCCTTTAAATATCTATTAATATTTGCTACAGTTTTATAAAGTACAAAAGGATGTGCTTTTCAATTATTTGGATGTATAAATAGGGTGACCATTTTTTGCTGAACTCAAATTAGTACGACCAAGTTTTTTTTCTAAAAATTTCCTTCCGAAAACTATTTCCGTAGGGAAAACACTGACGAATTTCTTTAAAACTCTAACATTTAAGAAAATTCCTTACCCTTTAATCATTTAAGTGCTCAATTAATAAAGAATACTATATTTATGCATATTTTTTATCAAATACATCTTTACCTTTTGTTTAACGAACCCAACAAATCCCAAACTGCTTTTGCTTGCTATATCTCAAAATATTTTATTTAAAACATGAAAAAACTGCTTTGCTAAACTTCACATCTTATTTCATTAAATAAATCTACATTTTCAAGTAAATCATTAAAGCGGAGAATGAATTTAAACGATAGCAGTAAGGTGGGCGCATTTAAGCGAAAAATGCTTTTATTCGAGAAAGTTAAAGCCCGAAAACGGTATTTTTGCATTATGAATGAGTGATAAAATTGCATATAAAAAAATAAAATATGATTTTATAAACTTCAGCACGGGCTTAAAAACGGATGTTAGAAAAAGCGTACATTTTTCCGTTGAGTAAATAACAGCTGTTTGGGATTTGTTGGGAATTCATTCAATAAAAGTTAAAGATGACTTTCAAGAAAAATGTGCATAAATGTATTATTCTTTATTAATTACGCATGTAAAGAATTTAAAGTGATTGGGCATGTTATAGATATCCGCCAAACTTAAAATTTTTTAACTAAAAATTTATGAATTAATGACACCCAAAAAAATTTAGTTTTTTATTTTTAAATATTTTTTTTTATAAATTTTGTCCATTTCGTGCGAACAGAATATTTAGACCCATTTTGATAGTTTTTGTTTTGAAAGCGACGTATCCAGGAATTTGAAAGGGGGAGGGGGGGGCACAACTTCCAAAAATTTTTTGTCATCGCCTATATATATATATTTTTTTTAACTGGGACTACTCCCATCTCCCTCCCATCTCCCCCCCCCCCTTCAAACTCTAGAGTTTTTTTATAAAAAAAATAAAATATTTTCTTTAAAAACAAAAATATTTAGAAACTTGTGTATTTTTCTTGCATAATGCATTGTTGTGTATTAAATTTTAAAAATTTTCAAATCGGGGGGGGGGGGCACGTGCCCCCTGTGCCCACCCCCTGTATATGTCCATGACTAACGTGTCCGCGCTATTAACAGTTGATCTGAGAACTTTGTTGGAATACGCACTGCCCTAATATAAAACCTATATCTCACAAAAAAAAAATGGTTCTGACCCAAAAACCAGACCAACAAATCCTAATGTATTTCGATCCCCTGAACTCGAATCTTCCATAAAAAATAAATCTAACGTTGGGTCAGAATTTTCTTTTGACATGATAATATTTTTAGGCTTGTGTCTAATTTTAAAATTGATGCAGGGCGCCACCTCAGTTTGCCTATATAAGCTAACAATTAACGAAAAAGAAAACAAGAATTACTATTTTCATTTTCTTAAACCCGTGTAAAAATGGATTAGATCTTACCTGATCTGTTTATATCTATTTATATATGATCATATCTTATTGTATATAATTATATCTAAAATTACCAAAACCGAGATCTGATTATATCTCGGATTTGGCCAACATTGTCACAAACTTGACATTTTATTTTATCTGATCAGATATAATTTTATACCATCAGATGCAATCAGGGGCGTATCCAGAATTTTATTTCGGTGGGGGCCCAAATTTTTTTTTTTACAAAAAATTTACATAACAGCACATGTTTTAGAATTTTTCTCGATCTTTTCCTTGAACTGAATGTAACACAATCAGATTCTTCATTTTTGTGTAACTTTAAAACTGTTGGGAGGAAAAAAATTTTAATTTTGTTATATTTTAAAATTTTTTGAGAAACTTTGCCTTTTTTTAAAGTGTGAATTGTATCAGATGCTGATACATTTTTACAAAGAAAATTATCAGAACCCGAGTAAAAATTATTAGATATAATTATATCTAACGAGATATGATTGTACATATTTATATCTTATACAAGATCAAATTATATATAACCAGATATGTTAGATCTGCTGCTACATATAACTATATCTTGTATTATATCTGGTTATGTCTTCTATCATATCTGTAACATAAGCATGTAAAACATCCATATTAACTTTAAATGTAATCAAACCAATAAGCTTTTTTGAAATTCGATTTTTAATAAACACCCTCTATTTTTCAAATCTTCATTATTTTTCAATTTGATCCCAAATTAAAATGAAAACAAAATTGAAAATATAAATACAAAACACAAAAAAAATATTGATGTTTCTGTCATATAAAAAATAATAATATTTAAAAAAAAAATTATGTACGTATTTTGAATAAAAACAGAGGAAAACCAATTTTAATTCGTCTCTTGGATATTTAAAGCATTAATGTAAGTATTTTAGCAATGAACACGAAACTTTAAAATAAAAGAATAACTAATTTTTATCCGTTTGCAGATCTTTTGTAATTTTAAAATGCTGTTGAGTTTGACAAACAAATTTGGAATTTTACGAAGATTAACATTGATCCAATGAAGTTTTGACAACAAAATATGATGCCTATAAATGTTTCACTAAATTAAGAAAAAATTCAAAAGGACCAGTTTGTGTAAAATATAATAAGTTTAAAGTTTTATTTTTTATTATTAATATCCACGGATATTGTTTGTATGGCATTTACATTTACCCCGAATTCCAGAAAATTCTGGGGACATATGTAAACCAGTTTACGTGTGTTTAGTTAAATTTAAAACCTCATTTAGTCTGTATATAATTCAAGATTTTGTGACCAATATAACTCGATATGGATATTTTCACTTAACATCAATACTAATGAACCTCAAGATTTGTTTATCTTCGAGAAGATTTTATTTAAATACTCAATTTTATACAAATGAGTACTTGGCACTCGATGTAAGGAGCTTCTTTATTGATGGTAACAATAAAACGGTGCCTTACATCGAGTGCCAAGTATTCATTTGTATAAAATTCTGTATTAAAAAAAATAACTGCTCGAAGATAAACAAATCTTAAGGCTCATTTAGTATCGATGTAAAGTGAAAATATAACTTGGTCACCAAATCTTGAGTAATATCAAGATTAAATGAGCCTTTAAATTTATTCAAACACACTTAACTGGTATTTACATATAGCCGAAATCCTGTTTTTTCTGGAACTTGGGGTAGATGTAAATACCATACAAAAAATGCCTTTATTATAAATTGGGAGTAAAAAAGGTTATACACTGAAAAAAATAACCTTCCTGATATTAATGAAACGGATTCATTATTTTGTTTTCATTACTTAAATGAAGGAATTCATAAGCTGATTGAAATTTCATGCATGTTATGAACAAATTTTATGAAACTTGTTTCATTAGATTTCATAATTTCATTAAAAAATATCATAAGATTTTTAGAACTAAATACAACTCTGCGTTGCGAATAAGAGAAAGAAAACAAAACAAAAACATACGACGTTTTATTACACCACCACGCGTGTTTAGTCTAATTGTAATTTTTACATGTGTGTTAACTTTTTTCTAATAAAATAAAATAATTTAATATTTTTTTGCTTTGTTATTGAAACCTGAGTGTGTGTTATGCTGGTTATATCTAATTGAAATTACAAGTGAAAAGTTCCGTATAAGTGTTTCTTTTGACTGTTTCTTATAAAATATAATATAATTTGCAACAGAAAAATAGTTTTTTAAGTCATTAAAATTTTGTGATGAAATGTAGAGTAATTTGTGTTGTTCCATTGCTACGTTGTTGCAACGTTTTGGCAGCACGTGTTTTTAAAGTCATCGCGTTTTTGTCTTTTATAGTTTACCTTATATGGCAATTCAGACCAATTTAAGTTTGGAGTAAAATTTTGTTGTGTGTAAAACTAGGCGAAAACCATAAAAAGTGTGCAATTAAGTGTCATGTCACAGACTCAATTCCGTTCGGAAGTGGAATAAGTGGTTCACTCGTAAAACGCAAAGCAAATCCTTTTTTTCGGAATGAAACCACTTTTAGCAATTCCACTTTGATTTTTGAAACAAATCCGATCGGAATTGAGTCTGTGACATGCCCCTAAATAAAATTTCAGTAACCAAAATTGTTATTAATGCAAATTTTCACTTATGGGTGTATGATACGTGCTGTTTTTAGGTAACTTGTTCCTAACTTGATTAGGGGCTTTCTATGGAAACTTTCTATGGATAACTTTAACCAACATGAATTTATCGTAATTCCCATATCAAAACCTTAATAAAGTTAGCAACTAGTTACTTGTAAAAAGCAATTATCATACGCTCATTACCAACTACTATTCCACATTTAATCAATGGATATTTTCATACATTTTATGAAAAACTTCATAAAACGTTTTAAACAAGTTCCACGAATATTTTCATTATTTATATGCAAGTTTTCATTGAAAGGAACTTTAATGACACCAGTTTCATTAATGAAATGAAATCTGTCTTCGGTTGAAAACGTGAGTCATTTTTCATTAAGATTAAGTCAATTTTCATTAATTTCACGAAGCTATTTTTTTCAGTGTAGCTCTATGAATTTATTTTTATTTTATATGTAGACTTAATATGATTTATTACATTTTTAATTTTGAAGTTTATATTTTTGAATCCCAAATTTTTTTAAACTGTTTTTAATTATATTATACGGTAAAATCTTATCAAGTACTGAATAAAATTGAATTATAACCATTTTAAATAAAAGTGTGCTTTTTATTTGTTCCCAACTATAGAAATTTTGCAAAAATCAATGAACATCTGCTACAATATCAGTTCTGATCAAATCAGATCTTATAATATCAGAATGTATATGGGACAAATGTCGGATCCAACGAGATCTTATTTGATCAGTTTATATCAGAACTTATCTAAACTGATATAATTAGATCGGGTCAATTTCCGGATCTGATAAGATCTGAATATATATTGAGCGAGATTCAAATAGATCTGGTGCAATATCAAAATTTTTACTCGGGAAACCAAAAATTTTAATAACTTGGGTTTGTAACTTGGATAATAATTCACCTCGTGGTGAATAAAACTGTTTCTCACCAGCTGGTGAATAAAAAGTAACAAAATTATTTTTCAACAAAAAAAATATTTTTTTTTTAACAAAAAAAATTATTTTTTAACAAAAAAAATTATTTTTTAACAAAAAAAATTTTTTTTTTCATCAATTTTTTTTCCATAAATTTTTTTTTTTTTGTCAAATTGTTTTTTTCATCATTTTTTTTTTTTCATCAAACTGTTTTTTTTTATCAATTTTTTTTTTATCAAATTTTTTTTTTTTCATTAATTTTTTTTTTTCATAAAATATTTTTTTTCATATTTTTTTATTTTGGGTACACAACCTTGATAAAAATATTAAAATTTTAACTTACAAAAATATCGGCTTTTACAGGTTGGAAAAAGTCGGTTTTTTAAAAAAGTCGAATTTTCGAAAATTGACAGTCGAATTTTTAGAAAAGTCGAATTTTTGTTGCGAACCCGGATATTAAAAAAAAATATTTTGAAAATATTCTATTTATTTAAAATTATTTTTATATACTGTATTTCTAATATAAAACACCCCAAAATAGCGCCAAAAATATGTCGAAATAACGTTACCAGTGTTGTCTTTCAACACCATTCTAAGGTCATAAACTTATTATTACAATGTAATTTTAATCCAGTAAATTTCATTTTTTGGTGTTGTGACGACGTCGGAAACAAAAGTCAGGCGATTGTTTTTTGGCGTTATCATTTCAATGTTATAGTAACACCATAAATTTTGTAAATTGGATCTCATTTTGGTGTTGGAATGCCCTCCGCCAACTCTATTCTGACGTTATTCCGAATGCATACCTGAAATGAATTAGAAAATAAATCAAAAAAGGAATGCAAAACAATGCATCAATAAAATTAATATTACCTCTGCAAGCAATGCGTCGAGGTTTTTGCGTTTGTACCGTTTTTCCATGGGCATTGTGGTTTGGTGAAACCGTTCTCCTTGCTCATCGGATTCGGTAGGGAGTTGTTTGATAAAATCGTCAAAATGAAAATGAAGAAAATGCAGCTTTAATGTCATTGATGCGCCGATTATCTCATAATAATGCAGCATTTCTTTCACCCATTCTCTTGCTTCCGGTTCCGCGTCTCGATCCCCTCCCAAGACTCTGGTGTATACACGCTGAAGGTAAATCCATGCCATTGAATGATTTTCATCAAGCGATGAATCAAAGTTGCTCTTGAATAGGTTTCTAATGTCAGGGCCATTAAGTACGCCTGTTAAATGAAAACAAGAAATAAAGACAGAAAAGAAAACATTAACATAGTGTAAATAGTACAATTAGGTGAACAAAAATTTGTTTTAAATTTACTACAATACCTTTTTTAATTTTGTCATCGCTACGCTTTGGGAAAACGCTTTTCAAATAGTCGAATGCGTTTGGACAATTTACAACGGCCACTTCGATGAATTTTTTAACAATTCCCAATTTTATGTGGAGCGGCGACAGCAAGATGTCTTTAGTATTGTCAATTAAAGGTGCATTCTTCAGTCTATGCTGTTCTATTTATTCATCCACACTTCCTCTTGGCCTCCTCGAATTACATTGGACATGAACGTATTCAGGGGGGGGGCCAGGGGGCGCGGGCCCCCCCCTTTTGGATTGAAAAATTTAAAAAAATTAAAACACTTCAACACATTATCAAGCAACAAACATAAGTATTTTAGTATTGTAAATATTTTGGGTTTTGAAGAAAAGTTTTAATTATTTTTTTATAAAAACTCTTGATTTTTTGAGTAAATTTTCGTTTATAAAAAGTAATTTTTATCGAAATTTCTGTAAAATATCTAGTGAAAACACATTATATTGGTTTTATTTTATAAAAAGTATGCATCAGGATCATGAAAACAGTTTTCTATAAAAAGTTTCAAACTCTGAGGATCTAAGTTAATTTTTCTATTATTAAAAGTCTCAGATTCTATTTTTCAGATTTTGAAAATTTTTTTCTGAAGAACAATTTTCATATTTAATTTTCATCCTAGCACTTTTTTTAAAAAATCGGCTTTGATTTGCATTGAAAAACTGCAGTTTTGAGTATTAAAAACTACTAAGGACAATATAAAACTGGCACAAAATTAAAAACTTGTATTATTTTTTATGTGAATAAATATAGATAAATTTTCATTAACGAATTTACAAAAGCACCTTAAAAAAATGTAGTGACGTATTTGAAATTAAGAATTCGTTTTATAAAAATCCAGCAATAAAATCATTCGCCAACGCAATAATATGTAACAGTAGAGAATTAATTTTTCAAGTCTAAATATCTCGATAACGGAATGTTCTACAAACATTTTGAATGCTGATTTGGAATCAGGACCTTTATTATGGCGTTCCAGGTAAACCAAATGATACCTTTATGATATCGAGGCAATATCACCTAGTTATCACATATTATACGAAAAGTATAGTGTTTTCGTTCTTAATGTAGAATTTTTTATAATGTATCGAAAAACTATTGTTATTCCAGGCGATAACGAAATCGTTTCGATATGAATATGTGTGATACTATTTTCACTATCACTTATCGTTATTTGGTTTATTGGGTTACGTGAGAATACGTCGACGCCTAAATTTGGGGTTTCAAATTTTCGGAAAATTTCAAAATTTTAAACATATCAGATTCTGATATGTTTAAAATTTTGATGTTTAACAAATTTCAGAGTCTGAGACCTTGTTTCTCTAGAAAAATTCACAAATTCTGAGGCATGTTTTTACTAAAAACTAAACTTTTTTTTGTACAGAGGGGTGGGGGGGTGTTAGTCCTAACAAATAATATGATTAAAAAAAAGTTTGCCCCCCCCCCCCCTTTTCAAATTCCTGGATACGTCGCTGACATTGGAATTGATTCAGAGGTGAGCGTGAATCCCAATTACAAAGAAAACAAAAGAATTTTGGGAAGCCGCCCTTATCGATGATCCCTTGCAAAATGTTGATGACCTTCAAATCACAGCAAATCTTCCATTTATTTTCGTAATATTTGATTTGTTCCATTATATCTTTCAATGTTTCGTAGCTTTCTTTCATGTTGATACCCATTGCTAGCGGAATGGAAGGTTTTCGGTTCGACACATGCAACAACACTGCTTTCAAGCTTGAAACAGAACCATCAATAAATAATCTCCACTCACTAGCGATGTAGTTCATTCCCATTTTTACCACCAAAGCTTTTATATCGTTGTAGTAAGGGAACGAATTGTCATCATTTAGAGTGTAGAGCCTCTGAAATTCAGCTTGTCGTTTGCGGTACGCCGTAGAGTTAACATTATCATGTGTGAGTTTTCTTTGCTTTAAAAAAGCTGTCAAAAATATTGCAAGTCGCTGCGATAATCCCAATATGGCCACAATGAAATCCGTTTCCATTTGTGTTATTAGTTGTGGTCCATCTCTTCCCTGTTGGGGCTCATAATCGGTATCAAATGGATCTTCATAAGTAACACCACTTGCTCTACTCATTGCTGTAAATTCTGTAGTACGATCTGGAGTTGGCGGCCTTGGTGATACAAAATTTTCAAGTGCAAGCACTGGTAGTGTGGCTGTTGCAGTTGCTTTATAAATTTTGTTCTTCTCAGCATGTCGATTTAGACGACATGTGTAATTTACGCATGCATAGCAACTGGTTGCATCATGATCACCTGGGCGATTAATCCAGTTTACCGGCTTACAATACTTCATAGTACCTCTGCCTCCACTCAACCATGCCATGAGATTGTTATAACATTGGCGACACACTGTATTAGGTGTGTAATTTTCACCGGTCAAGTCCACTTCGTCGAAAAACAATGTACAGTGACTCGCAGCTTATTTCGTGTGTTAGATATCAGTTAGCAATCCATTTAAGACAAAGTTTCCAATAATACACCTAATTATTATCAAACGGGTATTTTTGTTAAAAGTGCTGTTTAGGTAATTTATCGAGATTTAATTTAAGCTTAATGGCGTCCAGATTGAGTTAATATTAAACGTGCTACGAGGGTCGAAATGGAAATTGAAAATATTGAAAGACGTTTTTTCTTAAATTTCTTAAAAATACTTTTAAGTCGATTTTTCCCAAGCTCAAACATTAAAAATTTTACAAATAGTCCAATAGTATATAGTCATTTATCAAATAATTGTTCCAATGGCCCAAACAAAAATCAAAATTTTTAAAATGCAGTCGAAGAAATTCGAATTTTTCGACCTCCAATTCTTTTGACCACCAATTTTTTGTAAACAAAGGAAATGTTCAATTATTTTTATATCTCATTACTATCCCAGCAAAACTTTGGTAATGGGTAGTGATTATATAACACATTACCAGGTAATGTATATACATTATTTGTAGCATTATTTTATGATGTCTCACCAAACATTTGTTCCACGACGTATTATTTTTAAGTGAAAAATAATGCATTACTAATAATTTGCTACGTAATGCATGATTATTGGAAAAAATGTATTTCATATTTGTTATTTCTAAACATTAAATCATGGATGACTTATATTTGGTTACATTATGTATTATTTGAAAGTTTGAAATAATGTATTATTTATAATTGGATGCGTAATGCATTACAATAACATAAAAAATAATTATTTTATAAAAAAATGCATAAGTTTAAACTAGAGATGGGCTCACGACAGAAAATTTCTAACGACACACACTCACGAGCATATTTTATCTACTTACACTCACTTACAATCACGTGAGTAAGTTTAATACAAAATTACTTTTTCACTACCCGTAACACCTTATATATTATCTTCTGGTATGCTATATTATTTCATTTCTCGTAACCTATAAAATATCATATATTTTACACCTTACTCGTATTCTTCGTATAAATTTATGACTTATTTTATACCTTACTGGTATTCTTTGTGATAATGTGGATGCATTACTTTGAGTCTCATCGCCTGTTAAAATCATCAATGCTGCAATGTATAAAATAAGAGATCCTATACCTTATTTTATACCTTATTTGGTAATCTAAATTTTGCTGGGATACACTTAGGTGTACTAAAATTATTAAACAATTAAATCTTTTCTTTGTTTACCTAAAAATTGGTGGTCAAAAGAATAGTAGGTCAAAAAATTGGGATTTCTTCTATTGTGTTTTAAAAAATTTGGTTTTTGTTTGGGTTTTTGGAAAAATTATTTAATAAATGAATACTAACTATTTGACTATTTTTTAAATTCTTTATGTTTGAGCTTGGATAAAATCGACATAGAAATATTTTTAAGAAATTTTCCAAAAAAGGTCTTTCAATAATTTCAATTTCCATTTCGACCCTCGTAGCACATTTGATATTTAGATAATCTGAACGTCATTACGCTTTAATTAAAGCTTGATTAATTACATACACAGGACTTTTTACAAAAATACTTATTTGATAATAATTAGGTCTCTTTTGGTTAACTTTGTCTTGAATGGATTGCTAACTTATATCTTTCACACGAAATAAGCTGCGAGCCACCGTATATGCTCTTTTGAATTCACTAGTTAAAAGCAAGAACAGTAGATAGAAGAGGATATTCAAAGTCTAAATGCAAAAAACGTTTTTGCATTTTTGCATTTCTTGAATAGGAGGGGAAAAACGGGATTTGGGTGCACTGAAAGAATTTTGTTCATTACGGCTATGAAAACGTACATTGATTCTATGAAAAAAATCATTAGAAGTGAGCCAATGATGCCCTTCATAGAATCTATGAATCAAATTCATAGAAACCAGAAACCTATGAAAAAGTTCATAGGCTATGGAAAAAAAATTATTATTCAATTCTATTTTTATTTATTTATTTTTTTATTTTAATTTTATTTTTTTATATTTTATTTTTATTTATTTTTATTATTTTATTTATTTACAATTTTCTATTTTTAAAAATTTATATGTTTTTTTTATTTTAACTTATCCCCACCGACATTCGAACAGAGAACCTGTTGTTCGTAACGCATAGTCTCTAGCCACTGAGCTAAATTATATAAACAAGTAACAACACTTAAAATGAATTTTGATTAATATATTGAGTTTGCGTCTATGCTCTGTCACAATGCTCTGCCAAAAGCTGTGTGTGTGTTTGTAGAAAACAAATATTTTGTGTATTTACAAAAATGAAGCGTTATAAAACCATGCGTTAGTTGGCGAGATTTTTCTTCTTTGGTGGCGCTGATAGCTAAGGCGTCGACAATTACCACTTCAGCCGGTAGGTCTTGGGTTCGAACCCCGGTCAGGGCAGCAATGATATTTTTTTTTAATGTTTTTTTTATTTTTTTTTGTATTTTTTTAATAAATTTATTCAACTATTTTAATTATTGTAACATTATTTTAATTATTAAAAGAATTAAAAGGCATATTGATGGCATTTTCTTCTATGAATGACATTCATAAATTCTATGAATTTTTTCTATGAATTTAATAAAATCTATGAATAAAATTCTATGAAATATTTCAAAATACTAATGAATATTCATTCAGCCAATGAATTATTTCATAGAATCTATGAATTTGGTTTTATGAAATTTGTTCATAGATATAATGAACAATAATTCTTTCAGTGTGTGTCCAACAGTTGCGCATCTCATAAAATTGAGATTTTACAGGGAAAAAATTATAATAAAACTTAAAAAAAAAATTAAGAACAAATTAAGAAATTGCTTATCCATAAAAAAAATTAGAAAATTGAAAATAAAATATTTTGGGAATTTTTTTTTTCTTAATTTTTTTTATTGGTAAAATTTTTTCTTAATTTTTTCATAATTTTTTTAATTTTTTCAAGTTTTATTCTAAATTTTTCGCTGTAAAATCTTAATTTTTTGAGATGTGCAACTGTAGGACACACCCAACTCCCGTTTTTCCCCGCCTATTCAAGAAATGCAAAAACGTTTTTTGCATTTGGACTTTGACTATCCTCATCTATATATTGTTCTTGGTTAAAAGATTCTTTTCCTTTTGAAATCTTGTAGATGTTTTTTTTTTCTGGTTTGATGACCGCAAACGTAGCAAAATAAATAAATTTTTTCACACTGCATACTGAAACTGTCAGTTGCCACTGTTGTGTACGAATTATGTTGTAGCACTTTATATAACTTTCACCGCGTCACTTTTTTCACTTTTGCGGCTACCTAAGCGCTACCTAAACGGTGTTAAGAATTATTCCCAGGAAGTTTATATGTTGTAGAAATTTGTTTATTGAGATCTTAGGTAAATTTTTGTAGTTGATTGTTTCCTTGAATTTTGAACGGTTTGCTACCTATGGACATGAACACGGGAAAAAGGGTAAAAAAAATCGAATTTTTTAAGGTTTTTGCGATTTTGATTTGGAAGGTGAAGTTTTTTTGAGATTATATTTTGTTCTTTATGACAAGAGCTACAACTTTGCCTCAGAGAGTAAATGGAAATTCTGAACGGTTTGCAAGATATGAGCCCGAGAAAATTATCACTTTTGTGCGAAAATGATACCGAGACCCCAAATCTTTGGCGGCCCATAAAAAAAAAGTGCGTGACTTTGGGAAAAATTGGGAGACACGGGTCTTTTTAGTCTTTTATCACGTAGTGGTGTCCGTATACGGTTATTTTGCCATGACTTAAAAAATTACACACAGTGTAAACTACCGATTAAAAAAAAAGAAAATACGAATAACTGTTTTCATTTTCTTAAAACCAAAAAGGTTTAGAACTTCGATTTGTAACTTGGATAATAATTCATGAATTGATCATGCTCATTGATCATGAGCAGGTGATAACCTGCTTGGTGAATAAAAACGTTTTTTACCAGGTAGTGAATAACATAATTATTTAAAAAAAAAAATGTTTTCAACAATATTTTTTTCATATTTTTTCTTTCACCAAAAATCATGATCATCATTGATCATGAGCAGGTGATAACCTGCTTGGTCAATAAAAACGTTTTTCACCAGATGGTGACTAAAACGTAACATAATTATTTTTTAACAAAAAAGAAATTGTTTTCATAAATTTTTTTTATCTATTTTTTTTTTTCAAAATTTTTTTTTTTCATAAAATTTTTTTTTTTTTTTTATATATTTTTTTTTGACATAAATTTTTTTTTTAATAAATTTTTTTTTGACATAAACTTTTTTTTCATAAAATTTTTTCTTCATATTTTTTTTTATAATTTTTTTTCATTGAGTTTTTTTCATAAAGAAATTTTTTCATCAAAAATAATTTTTTTCCATTCAACATTTTTTTTTTTATTTTTTTACCCAAATTTTTTTTACATCGATTTATTTTTCATAAATTTATTTTTTTAAATATTTTTTTTTTTATTCAAACTTTTTTCTAATAACTTTTTTTTTTTCTTTTAAATAGTTTTTCTTTTTCAAAAATTTTTTTCAAACAATTTTTTTTTTCATCAAAAAAAAATTTTGTTTTCATCAACATTTTGTTCTTCAACACTTTTTAGCACTTAAGTAATGCACTCATTTACCAAATTTACGCTCTTTTAATTTAGTAAAAAAAAAACTTTGGAAAGTTCATTCAAGTCTTCAGCAAAACATTATCATGATTTAATGTTTTGGGCAAGAGAACAAAGTTCGCAGTAATTTTTTTTGTGTGTATTATCAACACTGAAATCTTAAAGTGACTTCTATGTGGTGTCCGACATATTTTACAAACATTTTTGCTTAAGATTCCTTTTTTTTGGATTTTCTTTACATACACTCATGATCATAATAATAGGTACACCACCTGAACTATTTTTGAAATGCCAATAACTTTCAAATTAAGATATTTTTTAATGAGCAAATGTGTTTTTTTTTAGTATTCGATGCGGCAAAGATATTATATATCAAAGCATGGCAAGCCCATCTTTATTTATTGTTTGCCAGTTAACGGTTTATAAAAAGTGCTTCCAGCAGGTGATCATAATAATAGGTACACTCGAAATTATTCCCATTTTTTTCAATTTAAAGGTCATATTTTGCAATTATTTATATTGATTCAAATAATTTGGTAAAAATACTTGAAAAATACAATTAATTATCCAATAATAAGTGTCCATTTTGATAGAAAATGACTAGAAAAAAGCATTGTTCTCCTGATGAACGGACCATAGCTAAAAACTTAAAAAAATCTGAAAAATCTATATCAAAATGCTTGGGCCGGACCGTGAACTTCGTTCAAAATACCTTAAAAATGGAAAAAAAATTAGAAACACGTGTTAGATCATATAAAAGATCCACGGTTGCTGATCGCCATATCATTTCTATTTCAAAAAAGGACCCATCCAAGTCCTCAAAAGCTGTTTTTGCCGAAATTACAAGCGTAAAAGGCGCACCAACTGTTCACCGACGTCTGCAGTAGGTTAAACTACCCAGCCAAATAGCACAAAGAGTCCTTCTGATGTGTAAGAAGAATATTAGATAGGGTTAAATATAGGCAAAGAATACTTGCTCTAGAGCAGAATTGAAGGCGATGTTTCCCATACTGAAATTGGAAGCAAAAAAATATTCGTAGAACACTTTAACCCTTTAAATGCACGTTTTAGAAGACCTATATAAGAGTATTTTAAAATAGGACTAAAGTGACCCCTGGAATGACCTCTTAAAATGCACAATAAAGGCTTAATATGTTCTAAAAATAAGAACCGCCCGAACAAGTATTCCTTGCCTATATTTAACCCCATCTCATATTCTTCTGATGCATCAGTACGACTCTTCTCGCTATTTGGCTGAATAAATCAGCCTCCTGTAGACGTCGGTAAACAGTTGGCGCGCTTATTACGCTTGAAATTTCGGCTGAAATACTTTGTGGAACTTGGATGGGTCCTTTTTTTAAAAACGAAACGATATGGCGACCAGTGGTTGGGGATGTTTTATATGATCTAACACGTGTTTCTAATTTTTTTTTCCATTTTTAAGGTATTTTGAACGAATTTCACGGACCGGCCTAAGCATTTTGATATAGATTTTACTGATTTTTTTAAGTTTTTAGCTATGGTCTGTTCATCAGAAGAACAGTGCTTTTTCTAGTAAAATTCTAACAAAATGGACACTTATTATTGGATAATTAATTGTATTTTTCAAGTATTTTTACCAAATTATTTGAATCGATATAAATAATTGCAAAATATGACCTTTAAATTGAAAAAAATAGGAAAAATTTCGAGTGTACCTATTATTATGATCACCTGCTGGAAGCACTTTTTATAAACCGTTAACTGGCAAACAATAAATAAAGATGGACTTATCATGCTTTGATATATAATATCTTTGCCGCATCAAATACTAAAAGAAAAACACATTTGCTCTTAAAAAAATATCTTAATTTGACAGTTATTGGCATTTCAAAACTAGTTCAGGTGGTGTACCTATTATTATGATCATGAGTGTATATTCGGCTATTTCAGCCTTAAATACTAAAAAGTAAACGAAACAATTTCCTCTATCTATATTAAATAAACAAAGTATTATGCGAAAGCTTAACTGTGCAGTATGCTGGATTGTACTGTGTTCATTTTTGGATTTCGTGGCAAAGATATAAAAAAATAAAAGCTTAAGGCTTTTACTGCCCACCCTCCCCACTATACAGTGAGAACAGATTCGTTTAGACATCCGAATTTGTCACCAATCGATTGATTTGGTTGAATCTACCATTTTTTCAGATTTTTCTTAATGTTTGGGTAATTTTTGTTGAATTTTCATGAATTTTTTTTAGTATAGTTTTCCTGATTTTTTATATTTTTCTGATTTTTTAGACTGATCTCTTATAATTATCCGTTTATTCCAATTCTGATTCATTTATAATAAAAATAAAAACTGTTTTATTCGACCTTTAAAATATTCTATCTGAGTAGGGTTATTTTAGCTCGAGGTAATATTTCTTTAATATTTACAATTTTTCGATCCATCCTATTGTTTGTCTAATGTAGTGGGGTTGGCGAGTGTATGTAGTTATGCTTAGAAAATAATATAAAACAAAATATAAAAAAATGTAAGACCTGATAGCCCTAGTTTAAGAAATTTATTATAAAATTATAATTTGATTATTGTATATATATTTATTTTACTTTAGCACCCATAAAAACTCTCACACTATAGAATTCACTTTGTACCCATAAGTTAAGTCCAATAACTTAATTTTATTAGGATTCACATAAATTTATGACAAAGGTATAAAATTATACTAACAACACAAATAATATAAACAAAAATAATATAAATAAAACTTTGATGTTTTAATAAAAAAATTCAAAGTTTTATGGAATCAGAAATAGTTATCATAAGGTTATTGAACCAAAAAAAAGGTTTTATTTGAAACATATACGTGATGTAAAGAGTTCTCTATAAAGGGGTTAAGAAAAGTTCACAGAGGTATTTATTATACTCCACTTACAAAAGAGATATTTTAAGGGCCACCCAGTGATTGTTCTGGAATTTACATATCAGCGGCAAAAAGGAAAAACTTCATAAGTGTTTTTTAATAATTTTTTTTTGAGACCACTTTAAAGATATAAATTTTAGTACAAAATCACTTTTAATTGACATTTTTTTATAAAAAATATGCTGTATATTATTTTTACTATCATGATAGGGGTTAAAATGTAAAGAGTAATCGAATATAA
Organism: Pegoplata infirma; assembly: GCA_963921195.1. Taxonomy (NCBI): domain Eukaryota; kingdom Metazoa; phylum Arthropoda; class Insecta; order Diptera; family Anthomyiidae; genus Pegoplata; species Pegoplata infirma. The sequence goes on from OY992536.1 coordinate 184,744,694, forward strand.
GTAACTAAACAAGAATAACTCGACGAATGCACTTTTTCCTTTGTTCTATATGTTCTAGAGCAGCGGTTACCAACCTTTTTGGCTCGCGTACCCCTAATTTTAAATTTTATCAGCCGCGTACCCCCTAATGAGTTTTTTGTTTTCGTTTGAAAAAAAAATCACAAATATTACAGTTAATATTGAAATTTTTGATCTCCGGGTATTATCATATTTTTTATGGATTAAGGGGAGATCAAAACAATGGTGTTATTTTTGGAAACATTTTTGCTCCTTGGGATGGTTCAATGCATCTGAAAACCCGGATTTTGAGCTGATTTTTCTGCAGAGCAAAAACGACTGAAAATGTTACAAATCTGATTTCATCAGTCGATTCTACACCAAAAATTAAAACAACGGACGTTGTTTGAACTCTTGAAAAAAATTTTAAAAACCCATCACAGGGGGCGGAAATATAATGTTTTTTAATTTTTCTTTTCATTTTTTTTAATACGATGCAGATCAATAATTCCGTGACTTTTCGAATGAAACACCCTCTTGTATACTATAAAAGGGCATTTTGAGCTTAACAAAGTAATACTAAACTTTCCACTCTATCACAACCCGTCTCAAAAATGCCCAAAAACACGTTTTTTGAGAACTTTGACATAAATTTTCTCAAAAACCTGGCATCATAAAAAAATTTGGGAACCATATTCGGAAAACAGGTGGTCAGATATCAAAATATCATCCAAAAGTATCGTAAAAAATTCTCTCTAAATTGCATAAAAATACGTTTTTTGTGAACTTTGACCTCAAATTTCTTTAAAACCTGACGATATGGAAAAATTTGAAAGCCAGATGCGGAACCAGCATTGAAAGGTTAATCTAAAAAGAATGTCCAAATTACTAAAATTTTGCGTACCCCCGCGGACAGTTTCGCGTACCCCCTAGTGGTACGCGTACCATAGGTTGGTAACCGCTGTTCTAGAGAATTAAAAATAAAGGAATACAAAATGATAGCAAATGAATGGTCTTTTGAACACCCCAGCAAAAACTAGGTAATGAGTACCCATTCCCAATTGGATTACCTGGTAATGAGTACTAATTACTTCCTGGATTACTTTAAACCCCAAAAAAGGCATTACTTTTAAGTCACTATGTAACTAGATTTGCAATCTGAATTTTTAAAATCAGTTAAGTTTCATAGAAATATAGTAAAACCCATTTTACTGTTAATTTTTTTCTCTCATTTAATAAGAGCAACCAGACAAACAATACAGTTACTTTTGTATAGTTTCGTAAGCGAGCTAGGAATGGGCTATTATTTTTTAGCTTTTTCGTAAGTGAACAAAAAAGGCCTTGCCTCCAATGAAATCGGCTTGTTAAAGTAATTAACAATGAAATTGGGACGTAACTAAGTAGTTACTCGTTTTCGTTATAGACCCTAAAGTTAATTACTTGGTAATGGAAGTTTTTGCTGGGACCCTTCATATAGCTTCTCTAAACGCAAACTTCTAGCAGATCTTTCTGCTGAAACTTTTCTGTAATTTTACTAATTCTGTTTGTTGAATTTATAAAAAAAAAATTCATTGTGTAATTTTACAGAAGTTGTTGCTTCGATGCTTGCTGACAAAAATCTAAAAAAAAAAAAATTAATGAAAAAATTTTCTTAGAGTACATGAGTTTAAATCCATCTGCTGATTTTTGGTCTGAAAACCGATTTAACACACTGTGAAAAAACGCACGTCCACGTGGAGCCTATAAAGGCATGTGTGTATGCTCTATTATATAAGTACACTCAAAATAAATTCTCTGTCCAATCAGCAGAAAAATCTGCTGAAAATACACCCATTTTGAGCCATATGAGAAATCTGCTGATTTTAGCAGACACGGTTTGCTAAATATCTGTCATAAGAGGTGAATAAATATAACAAGAAAAAAAAAAAAACATACGCCGCCAGCCAGCATTGAACTCGCCACCTTCCGATTTGAAAGAACACTTCTTAACCACTACGCTACGGAAGCTTATACTTTTATCTGGCGTTTTAGTTATTAAACATGTGTGTTGTTCGACCGCAGAGAAATCTGATTTTAGCAGAAATATCTGCTGATTTTAGCAGAAATATCTGCTGATTTTAGCAGAAAAATCTGCTGATTTTAGCAGAACAATCTGCTGATTTCAGCAGAATAATTTGCTGATTTCAGCATAACAATCTGCTGATTTCAGCAGAGCAATCTGCTGACAATCTGTTCTGCTTTTTTTTTTATATAAAAAAATTTCTTAAAAAAATAATGAAATTCAGCAAACAAAATCAGTATAAACATAGTAAAATGTCTGTTATTTTCTTAAACTGAATGACAGAGATTTTAGTAAAAATATCCTTCTCAGCAGAACAATCTGCTAAAAGATTGCTAATTCAAATTGAAAGTCGTTTTACAGATTTTTTGACAGAGTTTTTCTTTTGAGTGTAGTTTCCATCATGAGGGAATTTAATACACCTCCTTTATTGTAGGCGTGGCAGAAAAATGAAAAAAATTGGAAATTCTTAAAAAGGAAATTGGGATTTTGTAGATTTAATGCATCAAATCATAAAATTTATTTTTGCTTTCACATTTCTTCCATTAGGAAGGGTGAGAAGACCGACGTCCATTCATTTTTGCACCCCATAATATTTAAAAAAAATTAAGAAATTAATTTTTTTTTTAATTTTTATCAGCGAAAAAGGTCGATATCTTAAATGAAATTTAACAATATTTTGTTGGAAAAAACACTACACTTAAAAAATTATTGCAGTTACTACATGACGGTCAGTCATTTGTGTAGTAAGTAGTAGTTGTTGTTTTTAACTACAACTTCAGTTGTTTTTGTATAAAAACTCTCAAACAACTGTTTTTTGTAGTCGTTTTAAAAAACAAATACAAAAAATTACTACCTTGTAGTAACAGTTGTTTTATGTAGTTGTTTTTAGTCCATAAAAAACTTATAATTTTCTAAAAATTTTAAGAAAAACAGATGGGCAGGAATTATTATTTCAGATGGGCAGGATGGGCGTTTTTGGCATTTAGAATTTTTTTGTAAATAAAAAAAATTCAGACAATTTGAGTTGCAGTAAAAACAACTGTAATTTGAAGTAGTTTTTACAGTTTTTTGTAGTTGTTAATCAATAGTTAAAAACAACAACAATTTTTGGTTACTTTTACCGTAAAATGTAATGGACGCCAAAACAACAACAAATGTAGTAGTTTTAACTGTCTTTTGCAGTGGAATCTACCGTCATAATTTTTTGAGTGTAAAATCGCCATATTGAAGTAAACATCAACACTCAGAGAAGAGATATGATTGTGGCAACCATAATTGAAGAGCGTCATATTATGATTGAAAATTCTATCATACTATGCTTGCAGCAATCATAAAATGTTTGTTGCAATCATAAAATGGTCCTAAATTGTAATTTTTCAAATATTTAAAATCATAACATAATTGCTGTAAAAATGCTATGTTTGCTACAATCGATTTATGATAAAATTTTCAATCATAATGTATGTTTTTTTTTTAAATTTTGGTTTTGTTTTCTTGCTAGTTTGAAATGTCTGGTAACTCTACTAAAAAAAAAAATTACATTGAAGAACAATTTCAAACTTTTTCTAAAATTACGGGGTTCTGACGATTGATTCTCCTTTGGCCTGATCTGAGCTTTATATCAGTAACTTCGTAGAAAATATAAAGGCAAATATTTTTGTAGAATATATAAACCCTCTAACTACCCCACATAACGGTATTTTTTTGGGTGTATTCTCTAACAAATTGTAAAAAACACCGCAAAAAGGGGCATATTTTTTTTTTTTTGAGCATATTTTTTTTTTTTTAGAGCATATTTTTTTTTTTGAGCATATTTTTTGGTTTTAAGGGCATTTTTTAAGTGTTCTCTAAAACGTGTTTTTTAGAACATATTTTTGGTTTCCCTTTACATAACAAATCCCTTAAGGCTTTTTTAGTTCAGTGCTAGACTTGTTTACACGCATTTGAAGTTGGTGATTTTAAAGCATTTAAAGTTTTTGTATACCAAAAATATCCCAATTTAGGGGCCTCTGGTGGTGCCCTTATTAGATATGTGCGGTCTAGCTTCCAAACTTAAGATCGAAATTTCGATAGCTATAACTGGTATAAATTTCTGCAATCGGTCCAGTACCTACTTAAGGGTACTTTTCACTATCACACATTTCCATTATACAAGCGTAATTTCACCATGTTAGCGAAATATTTTTTTAAAAAATTTTACCAGAAATTGTTCACTTATTAGATACGACTAGGTTTTAATCAAAAAAGAATCCAAAAATTTTTAGGAAGTTGGTAAATTTTGATGTGTATAATGGAAAAGTGTGATAGTGGAAAGTACCCTTTACTGAATAGCCAAAAATAAACCACTGTGCACCATTGCGTATGATTGTTATTTAAAGGCAATTACAAATTAAGTATACGCCACTCACACAGTTTTCAACCAATTGTTATTGTAATTGTAATAAAAGTTCATCAACTTCAAATGCGTGTAAAAAAATCTAGCACTGCACTAAAAAAAGCCTTGAAGTTTTGTTACGGAAAATGTCAACATTTTTTTTTTTTTTTGTTTTATCCCATTCCGATTTTGGTTGTTGCAGTGTGTAGGTAAATCAATTACATCTCTAGCCAACGTTTCGCCAGACAAATTAATAAATCTTTAACGTTAAGAACTGTCGAATTTGTGTAACAGAACATTGACGCGGAGGCCAACAAAAAGGGCATTCTGTTGAGCTAATTCACTTACATATAAATTAGTAAGAAATTCCAATGATTGTATTAATTTAATACCATTAAATTCTCTAATTATTCCTTTTTGACCCCATTTGGAGTTTGTTTAGCATTATATTTTTTTTTATAAGATTAAACCACACCAATAAAAAGAAAATTAGAAAAAGAAAATGAAAAAAATACAAAATAATGAGGATAATAAAGTAACAACGCAGACACGGATTTGTTATTTAATCTTAAAAAGCCTAATGGTATGCATATTTTATGTTGACGTTTGTACAAAACATGTTTTAATTAGGAATTGTAAGAATTTAAAAAGCACAGCATACTTTAGGGATGAATTTAAATTATGCATGGTATTAAACAGTGGCGTGTGTATAACTTTTACATCTATACGCAAGCATTTAAAACTTTTTAATAGATTTAAAAATCTAAAATAATTTCTTTAATTAAACAGTTTACATATCAAAAAATTAATTAGTATAATTGGTTCGGCCGTTCCCAAATGATGCGATTTTAGGTCATGTGGACTATTACGAATATTTAAGCAGTGTAAATAGCGAAATCGGTTTATCCGTTTCGCTATTTTAAATATAAGGCATTCCATACCAAATGTCCCGCTATAGAAAAACATGTGTCCCGTAAATTTTTGAATAGGTTGTTTAGATAGCCCTATATGTAACTAAGAAAATTGCGTTTTTGGTTTTTCTAATTTTTAAAAACTGGGCTTATTATTATAATTATTCAAGGGGTGATCTAGCCCTAACGGGCGGCACTAAGACCCTTATGGGTCTTTTGTGCCAAGATCCATTAATCTAATTCAAACTCTGTTCAATGTTCCTAATGAACATTATAACAGAGGATGGAGAAGCTAGCCTTATATTCTCAGAATTAAGCAATTCCTTGTCTAAGAACCGTCTTCTGATCCTACATATTGCGATGCATTCACATAATATGTGTTGCGTTGTTTCCTCTTCCTCAAGACAAAGTCGACACAAAGACGATGCACAAAGGTTTAAATTATGCAAGTGATAATTTACCTTATAATGCCCGGTGAGAAAACCTGTCAGTAACCTAATGTCACTTTTGGTGTGATTAAGTATACTCCCATATGTTAATGGAGCGATTACTGCTATGAATTGTCGTAGACCTCCTGAATTTTCCCACAAGTTTAAGAGGTCGGTTCTTTCCAAACCCTTAATCATGTTTGAGAAGGTGGACCAGTTTACCCCACAATAGGGTTCGGGTCCGGTCATAGGAGTAGCGGAGGCATTTCTAGCAAGCTCATCCGCTATCTCATTACCCTTAAAACCTCTATGACCAGGAATCCAAAATAGAGTAATTTTGTTTCTCCCGGCCAGCTGCTGAAGGGTATCAAAACATTCCAGTGTCATTTTGGATTTAAATTCCCAAGAAGACAGCGCTTGAAGTGCTGCCTGGCTATCAGAGAAGATTGAAATATGAGTACCCTTCATACCCTTTGCAATATTAACTCTAGCGCATATTGTAATAGCCTGAATTTCAGCCTGAAAAACTGTAGGCCACCTACCCATTGGTTCGGAGATCCGCGTGTTTGGACCGTAGACACCAGCGACAACTCCAGAGGACATTTTCGATCCGTCAGTATACCAGTTTAGGCTTCTAGTATTCACATATGGACCACCTTCATCCCACTCTGGTCTACTCGGTATCACGATCCCAAATTTCCTTCCAAAGCTAAGCACAGTGTTTATTCTATCCGTCGGTATATCTAGGTTTTCCCTAATTCCTATTGAAGAAAGAATATTGGAGTGACCGCTCAAGTTGCGAGGGTCAGAGTAATCGATATTCATTCTACGCGCAGCCATAGTTGCCGTAGATCTAATAAATATGTCGAGAGGTGTGAGACCCAAAATGGCTTCTTGGGCCAAAGTTGGGCAGGTTCTCATAGCACCCATGATTAGCGTGCAGGCCAGACGCTGACCCTTGCCTAGTCTTACGGTGGCATCCCCCTGCATAGTCTTCGGCCACCAGACTATGGCAGCGTACGTCATGATCGGTCTTACAATCATCTTGTAGATCCACATGACTGGGCTTAAAATATTGGAAAATGGTTAAATTTGTGGCGAGTTGCCTTGATTAAATATTTATCACATTAAAACAGAATGCACCACAATCTCAAAAATGTACATTCTGATATAGTTTTGTATGGGCTATCGATTAATTTTTTTTTTTGGAAAATTTTCAGAACCCGTTCTGAAATTTTCCATTTTTTAAAAAAGTCAATTTATCAAAAATCCGACCACTTTTTTTTATTTTTTTTTTAAGTTTAGATGTTTGTCCACCCAGTGGAAAATGTTCAAATGTGAATCATATATATTTCATATATGATTACATATATGAACATATATATTTAATATATGAGCATATACGAAAATTGGCGGCATGTGGACAGACATATATGAAACATATATGAACACATATGCACATATATGAACCCATGCCATATATGTACACATGCCGCCAATTTTCGCATGTGTAACATATATTTACATATGTGAACATACATGTCCATATTTGGACCACATATGATTAATATATGAACATTTTTCACCGGGCATCCACACCAAAAAATTCTGACACGCTTTTTTTGTTTTTTTTTTTTCGAGAAAATCGCATTTGCATTTTAAATTTCATAACAATTTTTTAATTTGCTTGTATTATCTTGTTTCAACAGAGCGTATGAGAAATATTTATGCAATTAATAATACTCATTCGCAACTTTAAAACAAGAAAATACAAGCAAATTACAAAATTGTTATTAAATTTAAAATTCAAATGCGATTTTCTCGAAAAATACGAAGAACGTGTTTCTGAATTTTTTTGTGTGGATGGACAACCATCTAGGCTGTTATTCATAATACTTATAGTAGACTTATTGTAGGTTTATTTGACAAATATGCCTGCAATATCTGTCAAATAAACCTACTTTAGTTATATTTCAGTTTTTATGAATAACCACCCTAAACTTTAAGAAAAAAATTAAAAAAAAAGTGGCCAGATTTTTGATAAATTGACTTTTTTAAAAAATGGAAAATTTCAGAACGGGTTATGACAATTTTCCAAAAAAAAATTTAATCGATAGCCCATACAAAACTATATAAGAATGTAAATTTTTAAGATTGTGGTGCATTCCGTTTTAATGTGATAAATATTTAATCAAGGCAACTCGCCACAAATTTAACCATTTTCCAATATTTGACCACACCTCCTAAGCCCAGTTTTTAAAAAAAAGGGGGACTGGGTCCCGGAAGACCCTCTGGAGCAAAGTGACAGCCCCATCCACCTACGTGTATGTATGGGTATTCAAATGAAAGGTAATTTGCTAACGATTGCAAATATGTATTTTTTGTATTTATTTTAACAATATTGTACACCCTAGATCCATTTTAGTATCTTTCTATTCAAAAGTTTAGCCATTTAGTAATTAACCGGGTAAAGGCTTGATACACAAAACAAACTTTATTTTGTGATGCCACTAAATTAATTTATGGGTTTTGTAGTCCCTGAGCCCGGCCTAAAGACCAGCTGGAGGTTCTTTTTAATAATTTAGAAAAATTTTATATTTTTTTTGAAAAAATCCCATCAGGACGGTTTTATGGACCTAGAAGGCCCCTGGTATCTAGCCCTCTTTATATTTATTTTTCGTTTTTAATTACCTTTAATTTAAGTATCCACACAAACCTGAAGGCTCTTTTGGTTCCAGATGGGTCTGGGGCCCAGCCCCTTAAATTTTAATTTCGTGTTTTCCCCAAAAAAAAATTTTGTGTTCCGTAAAGTGCACTTTTGCCAAAAAATTTATGAAAAAAATATTGATGAAAAAAAATTGATGATAAAAAAATATTGATGAAGAAAACAATTCGATAAAAAAAAATTTTGATGAAAAAAAATATTGATGAAAAAAAAAAAATATGCAAAAAATATTGATGAAAAAAAAATAGTAATGTAAAAAAAAATTTTGATGAAAAAAATATTGATGAAAAAAAAATATTGATAAAAAAAATTTGATAAAAAAAACAAGTAAGAGTGTTAAATTCGGCAGTGCCGAATCATGCAAAAAAAAAAATCCAGGCCGTTTTCTTTTTTGGGTGGCGTCGGCAGTGGTCACTGGGGGGACAAATTATCCCTCGAGACGTATGCTCAAAAATTCAGTCTTATACTTTTTGCACTAAAGAAATACAAGTTTATAATTATTTTAATTTTTTTTTAATCCACGCCCACAAAAGGGGACGGGCCGAAAAAAACAATATTTTCTAATCCCAGGGGTCCAAATTCTGAACTTTGAGCTTCGTGAGGCATAAAAATGTTGCATTTGATATACAAAAACACAAAAAATCATGTACAAATGCGGTGTTTTTCAGAGGTTTCAAGGGGGAACTTTTTCCCCCTGGTCCGATTTTGCCCATCTCCGAACATAACCAGCCTATGAACATAAGACATATTTGTGCCAAACATCAGTAGTCTAGCTCTTTTATTTTGGGCTGTATCGTGTCTTCCACAGACAGTCGGACGGACGGACATCGCTAGAATGTCTTAGAATTGATCACTGATCAATAATATATATACTTTATGGGGTCCTATACCGATATTTCGATACGTTACACACGGATAAAAATGGATGAAAAAAAAATTATTGATCAAAAAAAAAAAAAAATATTGCTGAAAAAAAAAAAAAATATTAATAAAAAAAAAATTTTGATGCAAAGAAAAATATTGATGAAAAAAAAATGATGAAAAAAAAAATTTTGATGAAAAAAAAAAAAAATATTGATGAAAAAAAAAATATTGAGGAAAAAAAATATTGATGAAAAAAAAAATATTGAGGAAAAAAAATATTGATGAAAAAAAATATTAATGAAAAAAAAAATTATGAAAAAAAAATATTGATGAAAAAAAAAAATATTGAGGAAAAAAAAAATATTGATGAAAAAAAAATTTTGATGAAAAAAAAATATTGAGGAAAAAAATAGTGATGAAAAAACAAATATTGATGAAAAAAAAATATTGATGCAAAATAATTATGTTACGTTTTATTCACCAGCTGGTGAATATTTGTTTTATTCCCCACGAGGTGAACTATTATCCAAGTTACAAACCCAGGTTACAAAAATTTTTGCTTTTAAGAAAATGAAAACAGTAATTCCAATTTTCTTTTTTGTTAATCGTTAGCTTATATAGTCAAACTGAGGTGGCGTCCTACAACTTTTTAAAATTAGACACCAGCCTAAAAACATTATCATTCTCAAGCGATTTTCATTATATTGATGAAAATTAACATCAATATAATAAAATGTTTCATTTATTTTCGTCCAATGTAACACATCTTCAATATGATGAAGAACTGTCATGAATACGATGAGACTGTTTCATCATTTTAGATGACACACTGTTGTCAAATTGATGAAAAAGTGTTATCATCTTGATGACACACATCATCAGAATGATGAATTATATTATCATTGTTGATGACACTGCATCATCAATTGATTTCTTTATATTGATGTAATATCAACATAAAACAGTTTTGTCTTTGAGCTTACAAATTAACGTTTTATAAACGTTTTCACAAACAAATATTAATTTATATATATTTTTAATCTTTTTTTCAGAACTTGATTCTTTCAAATTAAAACCAATGGAAACACCCCCAAATGTTGTCAATAATTTAAAAATGCCAGCAACATAAAGTAAGCAGCAGCTACAACAACCATATTATCAATATAAATAAAAAAATCTACATACATAAATCTGTGACAATATCAGCTAACAAAAGAGATACACAAATTAAAATTCGATTATAAAACTATGTAAGAGGATTAAGCTGCTGCAAGGACCACTTAACAATTGAAAAAAAAAAATAAATATTGAAATATTAAAACACCTACAGCACACCGCCCACACCTTTTTCATACAATTGCAAACAAACCCCAAAGTGGACAATGTCAAAGAGTGGGAATTAGAGTGATAGAAATTGAAATACAATATGCACTGTTGCACTAAAAATATAAATGATTTAATTGATTTAAATGAATTCGAATCCAAATTCACACCTACACAAATTCAATACTTGTGTACGTAAACGTTTAAATTTACATTTATAACCACAATATTGCATAATGTGCACGAAAGGAATTATAATAATGCGTTGACAGATTATATAACACAAATATAAGGTGAATTTTATTTGAAACTAACAATTTGCAGGAATAAAAGTAAAATTAAACAACCGGTTGGGTACAAGTGAGAATTTTATGAAATACTAGGGCAATTTGGTAAATTTTCAACTAATTGTCCTTAACATATGATATTTGGAATATAGGATCATGTCGCGGAGATAACATTCTGAAAGAGTTCATTTAAGTTTCTTCGCCCTTTATTTAAGCATATATTGATAGTACCAAAAGTACAATTTCTTACCCCCCTTAGAAACAGAATTTTCTATAAACTCTTTTACCAGAACGTTTTTTTTTCACTGAAGAATCCTACATTCCAAACTTAAAGTTTCTACGACCATTATTTCAGGGTATATAAAAAGTACCAAAAGTAAATTTTTTACCCCCCTTAGACCTGGAATTTTTAAAAAGTACTTTTTCAAGAAATTTCGTTTCGCCGAATGATCATACATTCCAAATTTCAAGTTTCTATTACCATTATATCAGAAAATAAAACAAGTAAGAAAATTATAGTCGCCCTAATAAAAAAAAGTTGTATGACGCAATATTTAATTATATATGAACAGATATGCTTTTATGTAAATCCATATTAATTTTGATCCGAAAATTGGCGGATCGAATATTATACGATTGTATCAAATTCTATTATTTTTGATTAAATGATATCAAATTTGATTAAGTTTGATCCCAAAAATGGGTCTATCTAATTGTATTAAATCATATCTTATCTGTTAAAATTAGATAAATTTTTATATAATTAGATGAAACCTGGTGATTTTTTTTTGGAATTTTAAACGTGAAATTAGAAATTATTTTATCAAATTGGATACATTATCAACTACCCGAGTAAAAATAATTTAATATGATCTTATATAATTTTATATATTCATATTATTTCATATATGATCATGTGTGACACTATGTTTTGCGAGATAAATTTATATAATAAATTTTGATGTGCGATTTTTTTAAGATATCGCCATACATAATTATATGTTGCAACATGTGGTCCCATGCATCATTCCAAATTTCTAAGTGTTTTATATAAAATTTTATATGCCTCCATTATTTTTTAATTTTTCTAAGTTTTTTCCAAGAACATATTTTTATCGAAAATATTTGCAACGTGTTTTATATAAAATTTCATATGACTTCATATTTTTTTATTTTTCTAAGATTTTTCGAAGCACCACTTTTTTATCACGACCCGAGTAAAAAAAAATTGTATGGTAAAACATGTTATCTTATAAAATTATATATAATTTATTGGATCTGATTTAGCTAAATTTCATCCGAAAATTGGCCGCGCCAAAGTTATCTCATAACATCTTATAATATATGAAGTTACAGTTTAATATTTGATTGTATGTGATTTCATCCGGAAATTGGCCGCGCCAAAGTTATCCCAAATTATCTATTATCATGATTTTGTATTAAATATGATATGATATGATGTTATTTCATCCGGAAATTGGCCGCGCCAAAGTTATCTTAAAATATCCAATATCATGATTTTATATTAAATTGGATATTATATAATGTAATTTCATCCGAAATTTGGCCGCGCCAAAGTTATCTTATAATATCTGATATCTTGATTTTATAAAAAAATTATTGGATACATTTTTATCCAAAAAATGTTTCTTTTTTTAGATTTATTTTTAGATATAATAATGAGCGTGTTCAGCAGAGAAACCTGCTACTCAACAGTTGAGATGTATCATGTTTTGATTAGTTGATTCTGCTGAACGTAATTTTTTTATGAATGTTTTAAAATATTCGAATAAATGATTGTTTTTTTTATATTTTCATTTATTTTATCTGTGGAAATTACTTTTTTATGATATTTTTGTTTATTTTCTTAAATAACGTAAAAAAAGGAAATAATTTCAATAAAACAGCTTATTTATCAGTTTGTGATCAAATGTAGCATAATTTTTTAACGCTACCAGTGATGAGAAGCGCTCACTCAACATGTTGACTGAAATGTCAAAAATTAAACCGTTCAGCAGAATGTTGAGGAGCAGCTGGGTAGCAGCTTTCTCTGCTGAACGTACCCAATGTCAAACTGAAAATAAATAAAAAAAAAAAAAACTTCGAACGGACGTGGATTAGAACCACAAGTCTTCCGTTTTGTAATCGCAATCTCTACCCTCTAGACCAGCGGACGTTGTTAGCAAATAACAACTTTAAAAAACTTAATTTTAAATAAATTGATCGTATCTAATTATGTCAAATTATTCTAACATATAGTAATATATGATTATATCCAATTAAATATGTTATTCACTTGTACACAACTTTCAAAAAGACTTAGAAAATTTTTGATAAAATTTGCAAAAAAAAAAAATTGGAATGACGTACAGCGCTATTAGGGGCTTTCATGGTAAGCTTAAACAATAATTTTAATGTAGCGGTATGCCTTATTTCCAAGTCATAGGCTTCCAAAGTGAAATAAGACTTTGGCTTATAAATTTGAAATTTTTCATGGAATCAGGAAATCAGAATTAGATTTGAGATAGGGTTCCAAAAATCATTGATAATCTATATATATAAAAATGGATGTGTGTATGTATGTATGTATGTATGTTCCGTATGGACTCGAAAACGGCTGGACCGATCTTGATGAAATTTTCAGGGGATATTCAGAATAGCCTGGCGAGTAACACTGTCAGGTCAGATTTTTGATTTTCCGTCTGTGGGCGGAGGGGCGTGGCAAAATCCAATTTTTGCATTCCACCACTAATGACATCTATATACAAAAAACGGATGGACCGATTTTGATGAAATTTATATCAAAGATAGTACTAACTGAGTACTCACTATGTGCCAAATTTGAGCATTATCGGACAAAGTAGCGTAAAATGCCATGCGACTTCGTAATAAATTGAAAGTCATTTCAATAATGCAAAAAACGGCTATATGTATGTTCCTTATGGACGCGAAAATGGCTGGACAGATCTTGATGAAACTTTCGGGGAATATTCAGAATAGCCTAAGGAGTAAAACTGTGCAGTCAGATTTTTAATTTTATGCGTGTGGGCGGAGGGGCGTGGCAAAATCGAATTTTTACATTGCACCACTAATGACATCTATATATAAAAAACGAATGGACTGATTTTAATGAAATTTAAACCAAAGATAGTACTAACTATATGCCAAATTAGAGCGTGATCGGACAAATAGGCGCAAAATGCCATGCTTTTTTGCCAGTGGGCGGTGGGGTGGGCAAAATCGAATTTTTACATTGCATTTTTTTTGAACCAACGATAGTACTATGTGTGCCAAATTAGAGCGTGATCGGACAAATAGGCGTAAAATGCCATGCCCCTTTGTATTGAATTGAATTTTATTTCTGCATGCTCCTCAATAACGCAAAAACTGTTAATTTGATTTTAATTAAATTTTCATTTCACTGATAGTATTAACCGAGTGCGGAACTGTAGGCCATGTTAAACTACGATTGGAAAAAGGAGCGTAAAATGCCACGCCCCTTTGTACTATACTGGACATTGTCTGCCTGTTTCGCAATCACACAAAAACAGCTGAATCGATTCTCTTGACATTTTCACTACATACAGTGCTAATCAAGTGCATATGTAGGCCATATAAGATCGTTATTGGAAAAAGGGATCAAAATTGCAACGCCCTTAGTACTATACTAACCATGATTGAACAAAGAGGCGTAAATTGACAAGCCCCTTTGTTTTATACTGAACGTTATATCTGCCTGTTGTGAAATCACGCAAAACGGATAAGCCAAATCTGTCACTACTGATAGAGCTAACCGAGCGGGAACTGTAGGTCATATGTATTGCGCGATTCGGCAAAAGGGTTTACAATATCACTCCCGTTTTTCATAAATAAAAAGTTCTTTCCTCCTCTTTCGCAATCACACAAAAACGACAAAACTGATGTCAATGAAATTTGCAGCAGAGATTGTACTAATCGAGGATGCAGCATGGAAATTTAGACTATCACGATTCGATAAAAATGCGTTAAATTACATGCCCCCTTGTACTATACTTAACGTTATGTCTGTCTGTTTCGAAATCACGCAAAAACGGCTGAACCGATTTTGTTGAGATTTCTCTATAGATTCTGCTAACTGAGGTTCGAACCAAAGGTTACTAGCTGGGCCCGGACCCGTGCTTATATTTTGTCCGACACTATATTTAAATTAAGATGCAATATAAAATAGTTTTTTTCTTAGGGCCAGCAACGCGGACCGGGTATAGCTAGTTTGATAATATAATCCAAATAAAGCTATTATTAACTATATAAATGCAATATAAATTTTTAAAAATGATTGCAAAAATTCAAAAAGTAAAATTTTTTAAGTTCTAAAAAAACAAATGCAATAAAAAAGTGTTTTCTATTTAAAAAAAAAAAAATAAAAAAATATATTTTTTTCTGGAATCGAACTCGGGTTCCCAAAAATGATAGATAATTTTATAATAAATTAAATATAGTTATATATGTATAACTATATAACAGCAATATATTTTTTTAAAAATGATTGCAAAAATTCAAAAAAAGAAAAATATTTAGTTCTAAAAAAAATAAATGCAATAAAAAAGTGTTTTCTATTTAAAAAAAAATAAAAAAAATCGAACTCGGGTTGCCAAAAATTATAGATAATTTTATAATAAATCAAATATAGTTATATATAACTGTATAAAAGAAAAATAATTTTTTAAAAATGATTGCAAAAATTCCAAAAATCAAAATTTTTTAGTTCTAAAAAAATTAAACGCAATAAAAAAGTGTTTTCTATTTAAAAAAAATAAAAAAAAAAACTTTTTTTTCTCGACTGGGCCGGGAATCGAACTCGGGTTCCCAAAAACCATATGTAATCTTATATGATACAATAAAAAGTTTTGTATAACCATATATGTTGACACACAAAAAAAAATTTTGAAATACTGGCATATATAAATATATATGGCTAGTTGTTTGGTCAAAAAAATATTTTTTTTATACATGATTATATCAATTACATATGCGAGCATTTATAAATATATATTGAGTTTAGACGAAATTTGCGTATATATAGTACCATACAAACACAGATATGTTATCGTTTAAGACACATATAATTATATCTATTATTTTTGTTGGAAATTTTTTTAGTATGGAACCATATATAGTTTTAAATGGTATTATATTAGTCATATATAATTATACATAAATTGATACTGGATTTTTTGTTTAGTAAAGTCCTATACATAATTAGATATAAAGTCACGTATAATAATGTATGAAATCGGATTAAGTTTTATGTGCAACGTATGATTACATCTACCATTTATATTAATATATTATGAACAATATAATTAGATATGATTTTATATGACATCATTTAAAAAAATTGGAAAATTTCAAAGTGAGATATAACTTTATACTTTGACTCATATAGTTGTATATGATTTTATGAAAACGTATAAAATAATATACATTTATATGAATTCCTTTTTACTCGGGGAATATTTAATATCAAAGTGTTTTATATAAAATTTTATATGACTCCATTTTTTAAATTTTTTCTAAGTTTTTTTCAAGGAAAATTTTTTTTAACGCAAATATTTTCAAAGTGTTTTATATAAAATTTTATATGACTCCATTTTTGTAAATTTTTTTAAGTTTTTCCAAAGACAAATTTTTTTGAAAATATTTTCTAAGTGTTTTATATAAAATTTAACATGACTCCATTTTTTGAAATTTTTCTAAGTTTTTTTCAAGAACAACTTATTTTTATTATTTTAATTTTTCAACTTTTTATTAAAAACTAAAAAAAAAAACATCCGATTTATAAAATTGTATAAATTTTAATATAATTGGATATAATTTTATATCATTGGATTAGACCAAAACTCGTATCAAAGTCGATATAAAGTTATATAAACTGATATTATTAGATATTATTCGATCAAATCTTATGAAACCATTTTTCGTATAAGATTATATCAAAATAGACACGAACCCATATTAAATTATATATTGTGTCATATCAATTTTTTTACTCGGGTAGAAGAGTTTTTATTGCATTCTTTGGAATTTTTTCGGAACTTAAAAATTTTTAAAAAAAAATAAAATTTCTCCTAAAAACATTTTCAATGATTTTTTTACTCCAAATGACTTTTTTACTCCGGGACTTTGGAAAATTTTCATAAAATTTTTTATGACTTGAAAATTTTTTAATTTTTATTTAATTGTCCGGGACTTAGAAAATTTAGAAAATTTTTTTCGGGATATAATTATAAATAAAATCATATATCTTTTTATCTGCCATATCTAAAAATTCCCGACATTATATGTCATATCTAATTTCATATAGATCGGTATGTAAATAGATATGAATATGTATGTTATCATATTAAAAAATAAGGAAAAATACAATGCTATATATAAACTTATATGTCCATATCAATGTTCATGCATAACCATATATAAATATAAATAATTATATAATAGCATATATGATTATATCAGATCTTTTTTACTCGGGCATTTTTTTATCGCTAATATTTTCTATGTGTTTTATATAAAATTTTATATGACTCCATTTTTGTAAATTTTTCTAACCCGCCCGAGTAAAAAAAATAATCTGGTCCTTTATGTAATTATATCTTAATTAATCTGGTAGCAGCTCTTAATTGATCTAATCTGATCTCAAAATTGGCTGTATCAGAAATTATCTAAAATTGTCTAATAATATCATATATGATATTGTTAGATTTAATTAGATCCGAATTTTGGTCTAATGTGGATTTGTAAAATTTTATCAAATTATATTAAAAATTATACAATCTGATATTTCATATAAATTTTTTAAATAAAAATTGGACCATAAATTTTAAAACTTAAAACAAATATTTTTATGTAGTTATTGAATTCATTTAGGGTTTTTTTCTTTTGGGTTATATTAAAATTAGAATTATCAACAATCTTCCAAGTTTTGGTTTTTTTAATCATTTTAATTTGGTAAAAATCTAAATTAATTTTTTTTATAATTTTTATTATTTGTTTGTCTTCACAACAATTTAAATTTTTTTTTAAAAAAATTACATATCAAAATTAACTTAGGCCGCTGTTCCAAAAAATTCACATAAAAAATGTGAAAATGAAAATTTCCGAATTTTTGTGGTGTTCTAGATTTCACATCCGAATTTCTTTTTCCTTTTGTTTCACATAATTAAAATTTGGTGGAAGTAAAACGAACGTATTTTGTTCTTATAATTTTTTAAATTTAAATTATTCGATTTCAACTTCAAATGAAAACGTGATCAACAAAACACTAAACTTGATTTCATGTGATTCGGAAATTTTCATGTGAATTGAAAAGTTGTGAAAGACAGAACAGAGGCCTTAGAACATTTTTGCTGTTTTTGCTGTAATATAATAATATATTATTTAACATGGTACCATATATATTTATTAGAGTTCGTTTCGTGACTATATCACTTCATCTGTTTATCGGATATCATCATTTTTTTAAAGGATTTAGGGGAGCTAAAAAGAATGCCGGTATTTTTTTGGAAAAATTTTCACTCCTTGGGGTGGTTCAAAGCATCTGAAAACGCGGATTTTGAGCTGATATTTTTGCAGAGAAAAAACGGCTGAATATATTGCAAATCTGATTGCACCAGTCGATTCTACACCAAAAATTAAAATAATAGCAGTTTTTTGAACTCTTAAAAAAAGTTCCAATAACCCACAACCAGAGCTTCGAACGAATTAATTCTATTGAGAATTAATTCACCAGAAGTTTAATTCTGTTTTAATAAGTTTTGAATTATCATTCCTTACCAGCATTCAACACGAATTAATTCAAAGGCTTAATTCTCAAAGCTTAAATCAAATTGAATTAATTCCCAAGAGAATTAAGTCCTTGCAAGCAATCATTCGATTAAATGATCAACATTTTTCATCATTCAAATCTATTACAAATTGAATGATGATTTTTTTATTTCATTCCCTTTGTATTTTCAAAAATGTGTTGCTTGTGTGCATTTTAAGCATCTTCGTGTGTAAACGATCGGTTGTTGTTTTGTTGACGTCTCGTCTGCTGCTTCCCACACAAGCATAAATGTGTGTGTATGTGTGTTGCGCTTCACTGTTTTAAATTGAATGATAAGAAAATTTCACCATTCAATTTGTAGTAGATTGATTTGGATAAAAAAATAGTTCATTCCTTAAGAATGATCATTCTTAAGGAATGAATTCTTGAAAGAATTAATTCAATGATTATGAAAGTTGAATGCTTTTAGGGAATGCCAAATTCTATTTTTTTAATTCGAATTAGGAAATAGAATTAAAGAATTAATTCTTTCGAACCTTTGCCCACAACAGGGGGCGTAAAAATCGATTTAAAAAAAAAAAAATTAAATTATTTTTTTAATCATGCACGATGAAGAGGCAGATTTTGCTAAGAAATTTGGTACCAAAAGCATATTTCTATCACAACCCATTAAAAAGTTATAAGGCTTCAAAGTTTTTTTTCTAATGGCAAAATTATAAAACACTGACCGAAATTTGAAAATTTTTTGGATGGGTCCGCGGTCTGGACACTCGTTTTCGATTTTCATCTCAATGCTGATTCCAAATCTGGTTTCCAAAATGTTCCGTAACGTCAGGTTTTTGAGATAATTGAGGTCAAATTCACAAAAAACGCATTTTTTGTGCATTATTAAGAGCATTTTTTTGTGATATTTTAGGATGATATTCTGGGATCATAAAACTCGTTTTCGATTTACATTTCGATGCTGATTCTGAATCTAGATTTCAAATTTTTCTATCACGTCATGTTTTCGAGAAAATTGAGGTCAAAGTTCTCAAAAAACGTGTTTTTGTCCATTTTTGAAAATTGATAACTTTTTAACGGGTTGTGATAGAATGGAAAATTTAGTACCATTTTGTCAAACTGAAAATGCCCTTTAATTGTGCATATTTAAAAAATTAATTTAAAAAGAAAATGGAAAAACTTTATATTTCTGCCCTCTGTGGTGGGATTTTGGAACTTTTTTTAAGAGTTCGAAAAATGACCATTGTATTATTTTTTGCTGTAGAATCGACTGATGAAATCAGATTTGCGATGTATTCAGCCGTTTTAGCTCTGCTGAAAAATCAGCTCGAAATTCGCGTTTTCAGATGCGTTGAACCACCCCAAGGAGCTAATTTTTTTCCAAAAAAATACCGCCATTCTTTTTAGTTCCCCTAAATCCTTCAAAAAGTGATGATATCCGCACATCAAATTTTCAAAATTAACTCTAATATTTATATGTGGAGTTGTATTTAATTTGTCCAATCTTGTATATTTATATAAGGCATATATAATAATATATGTGACCACATATAATAATATATAACATTATCTGAGACTATATTGGAAATTGTTGAAATATTTTTTCCAATATATAATTTTATCTACAAACGTATAGTGTCAGATATAAACATATACAAATCTATATTCCTATACAATATTGTATATGACTATATCATTTCTTTTTTACTCGGGCGAGTAAAAAAATTGATATGACACAATATATAATTTAATATGGGTTCGTGTCTATTTTGATATAATCTTATACTAAAAATGGTTTCATAAGATTTGATCGAATAATATCTAAAAATATCAGTTTATATAACTTTATATCGACTTTGATACGAGTTTTGGTCTAATCCAATGATATAAAATTATATCCAATTATATTAAAATTTATACAATTTTAGAAATCGGATGTTTTTTTTTTTAGTTTTTAATAAAAAGTTGAAAAATTAAAATAATAAAAATAAGTTGTTCTTTGAAAAAAACTTAGAAAAATTTCAAAAAATGGAGCCATCCCGACTAAAAAAGTTTAGATATAGTAGTATATTATTTAATATATTTATATATGGCCATACACAGTACTTTACATAATTATATGTAAATGTATCTTGTATTAAGTTTTACACCCAAAATTTAATATGGTGCCATATAAAAGGATATCGAATCATGTGTTGCTCCACATACAATATATAAAGCTTTATTAAATTAGATATTACATATAATATTTTATATTACTCCATGAATGACCTCATACAAGATTAGATAAATAAATATATGATATACAACTCCATGTCTGACCTCATACAAGATGAGATATACATATATATATGGTGCCGAATCGGGGTAAAAAATTTTTCTAAGTCCCGAGAAAATTTTTTAAAATTTCCAGACACAAATAATTTTTGCGTTTTGGAGTTAAGAATTTCATTAAAAATCATTTAAACAAAAAAAATTTACCAAATTTTGAAAAATTTTACAAGTCCTGAAAAAGCTTTGTAGAATTTTCTAAGTCCTGGATAAAAAATATTTTTGGTACATTTTTTCCGTTTTGATGTAAAAATTTATTAACAAAGTTTTAAGAATTTTTTTTTTCAAATTTCGATTTTTTTTAAAATTTCTAAGTCCATGACACAATTTTTTTGCATTTCCCGAAAAAACTTGGGATAAATTTGAAAATTATGAGATAAAAAAAATATTTTAAGCAAAATTCTACATATTTTATCTTAGGATATAAAATTATATACAATTATATCAAATTATATAAACCCAATATTCGGATCAAAAACGATCATATTTAATCTAATATAACAAATTTTAAGCTATTTTGATCCACCAATTTCATCATCTTATTTTATCCAAATACGTGTTGGACCATATTAAATTATATATGGCTCAATTTCAAATTATATATGGACCTGTATATTTATTTTTAGTCGGGATGTTAAATTTTATATAAAACACTTAGAAAATATTTTTAAAAAAATTTGTCCTGGAAAAAATTGGAAAAATTTGAAAAAATGGAGTTATATAAAATTTTATATAAAACACTTAGAAAATATTTTCGATAAAAAAAAATGTCAAAATTTATTATATAAATTTATCTTGCAATACATAGTGTCACACATGATCATATATCAAATAATATGACTATATAAAAGTATATAAGATCATATTAAATTATTTTTACTCGGGCGGTCAAGACCGACCATATAATACCCTACACCAGAGTTTCCCGGAAAATGGGTCTCAAGTTCAAACATGGACTGATTAGACCTATATATTGTCATATCTTTAATTAGTGTAAAAAACACTCACAAATCAAATTTGAGCGAAATAGGATTCTTTCTGTTGACAATAAACCGCTTTAACTGAAGGTTGTTAATGTATGCGTTTAACATACACAAACAGAATTTTAATTCAATATTTTCTATTTTCATGAAATTTGAGTGATTTATGTGAAAATCGGGAAGGTGGCTTGTATGGGGGCTACAAGAAGAACCGGTCCGATTTCTTTAAAATTCAGAATGGTGATTTATGTTGATAAAACATGATTACCTGCAACAGGGGGAAAAGGTTCGGAAAATGCACTTCAAAACTGCATTTGCATATAAAATGCACTTTTAAACCACCGATATTTTTTCAGTTAATTAGATATCAAAATAGACTTACATACCATTCGTATGCGCTATAGATTGTAAAAATGCGATAAGTAGTTTAGAAACTACAGCTGCTCAAAGTTACACAGATTTTGCATTTTTTTTTCTTTTTTAAAAACGAAAATCGTGAATAAAATAGCGAGTTTTTCGAATATTTTCGATCTGATGGATGAAATTTGAAATTGGCTCTATAGAGTATCTGTATGAGAAAAAATAAAAAAAATCGGAAGACCCTCGGTCAGAGTTTTTAAAATGTCTCATGGAATGGACGAAATATAGATAGATTAGGAATACGAATTTCCAAAAAGTAATTTTTTCGGGAATATTTTTCCGTAAGAGGATCTTTCATTCCAAATTTCAATATAATAGGACCAAAAAATAAAAAAATTAAGAAAATATAAAAAGTACCAAAGTACTCGCTTTTATCCCTTTTTTCCCCTTCGATTTTACCCCTTAAAATTAACACTTCCAAAATCCTAGCATTAGTGGATATGTATTCCGGTATTATTAGTATGCCAGTCAGTCAGACACGCAACTACTTTATATATGCGGCATTCCCTATCAAATCGGACACTTTGAAATTTTTTTTTTTAGATTTTCCCAATTTGTTTACAGTTTTTAGTACCCTTCGAAAACTCATTCGTGGTAAATTTTCAGTTTTTTTTTATGACCCTTTCAAAATATATCGAATTTTTAAAAATTGCCCAGCAAAAAAATTCACCACAACTTATGAACCAGATGTACTTCTTCTTCAACTGAAACATTGATGAATTTAATATGGGCGTGACACACAAAGTATGTTCTTTTTATGGCCACTTTTCAGTGGCGAAAGATTGACACTTAAGTATAACATATATCACTAGTGTTTTTATCACAACTTCTGAAGAAGTGATCCGGATGTTAATATAACTTGACCTTTTGGAAGCACTTTTTTCATCACTTCTTTAGAAGTACATATTTCTTGGCATTTTGGGTGTGATTATGTCATTTTTATTTGGTGATGTAGAACTTCTAAATTAGAAGTTCTTTTTCACTTATTTTTGTAAGATTGATTGAAAGAGTATTTTTTGTAATATTTACACTAAAAACACTGTTCGATAGCAAAAACCTTCCAGTGAAATTTCTAACTGGTCTCCTGCTTCCAATCTACCGTCCAAATTTTTCTAGCACGTACCGTTTTTGATATTCGCTGTTAAAAAGTAAAAAAAACACTTTTAGGGGTCCACTGTTACGTATTCTTACGTTGCTTCCACGAAATAGGACTTGATTTCATATAAAATGGACCTCCTGATTCCAAAACTGCAATCAGTGGCGTATACATGATTTCACAAATTTCAGGATTTGCTATCAAATAACAAGTACAATATAAACAAGTGAGAGTGTTAAATTCGGCTGTGCCGAATCTATTATACCCTCCAAAATGTAAAAAAAATTAAAAACAAAAATTTGTCAGGGGCGTTTCTTTTTTTTGGGGGGGGGGGGGGGGGTTGATAGGGTCAGTGGGGGACGTTGAGAGCACCTTCCCATCGCGATAAATATACCAAATGTTTCATTTAATTAACAAAAATACAAAAAAAACATGTAAAAAAGTGTATTTTTTTAGAGGTTGGTTTAGTTCTTCAAGGGGGAACTTTTTGCCCCCTGGTCCGATTTGGCCAATTTCCGAACTTAACCTGCCTAGGAACATAAGACATATTTGTGCCAAACTTGAAGGGTCTAGCTTTTTTATTTTGGACTGCATCGTGTTAACTACAGACGGACGGACGGACGGACGGACGGACAGACGGACGGACGGACGGACGGACGGACGGACGGACGGACATCGCTAAAATGTCTTAGAATCGATCACTGATCAATAATATATATACTTTATGGGGTCCCCGACCGATATTTCGATGCGTTACACACGGAATGACAAAGTGAGTATACCCCCATACTGCAGTTGGAGGGTATAAAAAACTTCTTAAAAAAATTGGAAAAACATTAAGAATCTAATATTTGTTGAAGAAAAATGTTTTGAAACTGAAAATTTTTCTGTTAAAAAAAATCTCAAAATCTGAAAATTTTTTTCTTAGAATTTGAAACTTTTCAATTTAAGATTCTAATGAAAAAATATCTAAGAACCTGAAGTTTTATGTACACAAAAAATGGACCTAATTGTAAGTTAAATGTAATAAAATCTTAAAATGCGACTTTGTATTTTAAAAAATGTCTCAGAACGAGACTATTTCTTAAAAAAAAAATGTCTGAGAATCGTACACTTCTAAAAAAATGTCTTAGAATCTAAATCTTTCTATAAGACAAATGTCTGACAATCTAAGACTTTTTCTGTAGGAATAATGTCTGAGACTTTTTCGATAAAAAATTCTCAGAATCTGAGGCTTTTCTATATGAAAAATGTTTCAGAATCTGAGAACTTTCTATAGGAATAATATGTCTGCATCTGATAAATGTCTCGAAATCTGAGATTTTTTTTATAAAAAAATACTTAGAATCTGAGGCTTTTCTATATGAAAAATGTTTTAGAATCTGAGAACTTTCTATAGGAATAATTTCTCAGAATAAACGAATTTTTCTTAAGGAAAAAGTTTTTAGAATCTTAGATTTTGTGTATAAGAAAAATGTCTCAGAGACACAAGCTGAGACTTTTTGTATAGAAAAATGCTCAAAGTCTAAGTATTTTTCTATTGTAAAAATATCTTTTTCTATAAGAATAATGTCTCAGAATCTGAGTATTTTTCTATGGGAAAAATATTTTTCTTTTGGAAAAATGTCTCAGAATCTGAGACTTTTTCTATATGAAAAATGTTTCAGAATCTGACAATTTACTAAAGGCAAAATGTCTCAGAATCTGAGACTTTTTCTATAGGAAAATGTCTAAGAATTTGAGACTTTTGCTATAGGAAAGGTGTTTAAGCATCTGAGACTTTTTCGATAGGAAAAATGTCTCAGAATCTAAGAAATTTTCTGTAGAAAAAATTTCTGAGAATCTGAGACATTTTCTATAGGAAAAATGTCATAGAATCTGAGACTTTTATTATAGGAAAAATGTCTCAGAATTTGAACCTTTTTCTAAAGGAAAAATTTCTAAGAATCTAAGACCTTTTCTATAGAAAATTTTTTCTCAGAATCTGAGAATTTTTCTTTGGGAAAAAGGTTTTAGAATCTAAGACTCTTTTCATATTGTTTTCTTTTTAAAAAGGTCTCAGAATCTGAATTATTTTTCTTAAAGAAAAGGCGAAGGTTTTCTCAGAATCTAAAACTTTTTGTGTATAATGTTTCAGAATCTGAGAAAATGTGCTAGACTAGAAATATCTCAGATTCTGGAAAAATGTCTTCCAATCGGAGTCTTTTCTTTTGGAAAAGTATTTTATGAATATGTTTATAGAATTATTTTCTAAAGTGACTTTTTCCCAAGAATCGTTTTCCATTGGAAATATGTATGATTTAGAGTCTTTAAATTTTTGTATAACAAAATTGTCTTAACTGGAAATTGTCATATATTCTTAGACTTTTCTTTGAAACAAATTCGATTCTGATTATCTTATTTGCAAAAATGTATCAGCATCTGATACAATTCACACTTTAAAAAAAGGCTTAAGTCTCTCAAAAAATTTTAAAATATAAAAAAATTTTAATTTTTTCCCCAACAGTTTTAAACTTACAAAAAATGAAGAATCTGATTGTGTTATAGTAGTATTTAGTTTAAGGAAAAGATCGAGAAAAATTCTAAAACATATGCTGTTATGTAAATTAAAAAAAAAAAAAAATTACAAAAAATGTTGGGCCCCCACCGAAATAAAATCCTGGATACGCCCCTGACTGCAATTCACAATTTTCAAGCATGTTCTGTTTTTGAGATATTTGCGTTTGAAAATTTAAGTGAGATTTATAAAGAATATATAAGTGCGTAACAGTAGAGTTTGAGTTTTTCAAACGCCAATATTTCAAAAACAGTACGCGATAGAAAAATTTGGATGTCAGATTTGGAATAAAGATGCCTTATTTTTACTAAATCGAGTTCTATTGTGTTTGAGCAACTTAAGAATACGTTACAGAGGATACCCAAATATTTCAATATTAAAACGCGAATATCTTAAAAACCTTACGTGATAGAAAATTTAATTTAATTGATAATCTAACGTATATACTTCGAATTAAAAAAGAAGTAATTATTAAGATCACAAAATTATAAAAATTCACGGCGAATTCACAAGTTTGTTTTGACCACAAGCCTATACCTCAATTTTCTAAAAAGCTTCAACAATCTTTAATAATGTGATGCAGCAACATCCGCTTTTGTTCGTAAATGTATTTATTTAATTTAGGACCAACTTTTTTTGATATAAGAAATGAAATTTGAAAAATTTATCAATAATCGATTTTCGTCTTTTCGATTTTTTAAGCTCTAAATAAACAGAAATGAAATGCCACTACCAAATTTTGTCACCATTTTTGCAAAACCTAAATCTATTTGAAGCTGGACGTAGAAAAAATTGCATACTTCGTGTATCATACTCATTGTTTCAGTTGAAAAAGAAGTTCATATGGTGTGGTGATTTGATTTGATTCCTAAGAACATATGAAAAAGGTACTTCAAAATCATTAAGCAAAGAACTGGTGAAAGATGTTTTTATTGTTATTTTGTAGCATTTTTGGAAGTGATTTTAAAAGTACTTCTTACAGAATATGAAGTTCGGCACCTATCGCTACGTTGTATGTAGTAAAACCACTAATTCTTTTTGAGCCACTTCGTTTATTTTTTGCTGGGTGGTACTTTGTTCCTTTACTCATACTTCTTTTACTCATAACTTCTTCAGTAATGGTCCAAATTTCAATTTTGTTTTCAAAATTTTTGTTTTTTTACGTACTTTTTAAAAAAAATCCCAAAAAATTCTTAAAAACGCTCTAGTATGCGATTTTTAAGTTATAAAATTTAAATCTCATTTTTGAAAATGTTTAAACTCTTCGATTTTTTTGAAATTTTTTTGTGTAAAACTTCTATCAATTCTACAAATTTTTTGCTCAGGAGGATCGTGGGATAACGATTACTACTATTTTTTAAAATTTTTTGAAAAAAATTTATGGTAATTTTCCAATCTTAAAATCATTTCTACTGCTCCAATGGTGCGTCATAGAGGGGTCATTTATAAGACCGACCCCCATTAATTTTAACGTCTTAACATTTCTTTGGAACAATTTCTATCTCCAATTTCTAAGGGAGCTTCCACACAAAACGAAATTTTTTTAAATTTGCTCCAACCGCTCTAACTGCCCTAATAGTGCCTTTAGAGCAACAAAATGTATGATTGACCCACAATATTTTTTTAGTCCAAACATTTTCTCTCAACACACCTACCCTCTATCTTTAACTGTTAAGCCGGTCCCCATACAATTTTTTTTATTTTTTGTAAATTTGTTTTATTTAATCAGCTTCTACCGGTCCAATGGTGCGTCCGAGAAGGATCATCATTGAGACCGACCCCCATTTATTTTTGCCCTACAACATTTTTTTAAAACATACCTACGCCCTATCTCAACTCCCTAAGTAGGCTCCCATACAAATCACAGTTGGAGCAAATTTTATAAAAATGTAATTTTGAATGGAAGCCTACTTAGGGAGTTGAGATAGGGCGTAGGTATGTTTTAAAAAAATGTTGTAGGGTAAAAAAAAATGGGAGTCGGTCTCACTAATGACCCCTCTCGGATGCACCATTGGACCGGTAGAAGCTGATTAAATAAAACAAACTTACAAAAAAAACAAGTGAGAGTGTTAAATTCGGCTGTGCCGAATCTTTGATACCCTCCAACATGTTAAAATACAAAAAAAAATTCAGAGGCGTTTTTTTTGGGGGGGTTCTGGGGGGGGGGGGGGGGTGCTGGGGGATACCTTCCCCAACGCGATAAATGTTTACTAAATTATTTATTATGCTTTTTGAACTTAGTTATACCATTTTCTCATAATATTTAAGTTTTTTTAGTCCACACCCACAAAAAGGGGCGGGACAAAAAAAAAATTATATTTTGTAGCCCCCCTGATCTAACAAGGGAAGTATCTCAACCCTTATGAACCGATTTGCCTGAAACTTAAAATATATATAAATGAGACGATTTTAAGGTTGGGGTGTCTCGGCTTTTCGGCCATATCAGTGTTTCAAAATTTCGTTGTCCCCTTATGAAACCATATGGACCTCCGGGAAAATTTCTATAACTCACGAACTAACAGGAATATCCTCTAGAGCAAAAATACGTGTCGACTTAAATTTAATAAAGATTATTTCATATTCATATAGACATCGTAGCTCTATGTCTTCATATAAATACCCCCCAAAATTTTCACATTTTCATGAAAAAAGTATTTAACGAAGCCAAACTTTTACAAGGTTATGCCACCGTTGGATAGGCATTAAAAAAACCTTTCTTTTCATATGCAAACATCATATAGTTTCTTAGAAAGAAATGGCTGAAAAATCCAAAAAACGATTTTTTCGCCATTTTTTGACCCATGTTTTGAACCCCTAAATCCCCGATATGGCCGATAAGCCGAGACACCCCAAACTTAGAATTGTCTCTTTTATATATATTTTACGTTTCATGCAAATCGGTTCATAAGGGTTGAGATACTTCCCTTGTAAGTGTATAACTTTTAACTACTTCTGACATAAAAAGGTTTCATTTGTTTAACAAAAATCCAAAAAAGCTGTAAAAAACGGCGTTTTTATAGAGGTTTTTTTAGTTCTTTAAGGGGGAACTTTTTTGCCCCTTATCCGATTTTACCCATTTCCGAACTTAACGGGCCTACGACCACGAGACACATTCGTGCCAATTTTCAGGAGTCTAGCTCTTTTATTTTGGACTGAATCGTGCTTTATACAGACGGACGGACGGACGGACATTCATTGAATGACTTATAATCGATCATAGATCAATAATATATATATTTTATGGGGTCCGCGACCGATATTTCTATGCGTTACAAACGGAATGACAAAGTGAGTATACCCCCATACTGTGGTTGGAGGGTATAAAAAAATGTATAGGTCACTATTAGAGATAAAGGGTAGGTGTGTTCAGAGAAAATGTTTGAACTAAAAAATATTGTGAGTCGGTCATACATTTTGTTGCTCTAAGGGCACTATTAGGGCAGTTAGAGCGGTTATAGCAAATTAAAAAAAAAAAATCGTTTTGTGTGGGAGCCCCCTTAGAAATTGGAGATAGGGTATTAGTTTGTTCCAAAGAAATGTTAAGGCGTAAAAATTAATGTGGGTCGGTCTTATAAATGACCCCTCTATGACGCACCATTGGAGCAGTAAACATGTTTTTAAGATTGAAAAATTACAATAAAAAATTTTCAAAAAATTAAAAAAAAATAGTAATAATCGTTATCCCACGATCCTCCTGAGCAAAAAATTTGTAGAATCGATAGAAGTTTTACACAAAAAAATTTCAAAAAAATCGAAGAGTTCAAACATTTTCAAAAATGAGATTTAAAATTTAAAACTTTTTTGGGAGTTTTTTTTCAAAGTACTTAAAAAATCAAAAACTTAAAAAAAAAAAAATTTTAATTTGGACCATTATTGAAGAAGTTATGAGTAAAAGAAGTTTGAGTAAAGGAACAAACCACCAATTTTTAAAAATTTAATATCTTTTGAACGGGTCATCAAAAAAATCTGAAAATTTACCACGAAGGAGTTTTCGAAGGTTACTAAAAACTGTAAACAAATTGGGAAAGTCTAAAAAAAAAAATTTCAAAGTGTCCGATTTGACATGGAATGCCAATACGTCGCTGGTATCAGGTGAAGGAGGATTTCTAATGCAGCCGTAGTTGTAGTACGAAGAGCACCAGTGATGCACATCGACGCCATTCTCTGTACCTTCGTGATAAAAACACAGTTCGCTTTTGTTTCCCAACAGAGTTCCCTTTTTAGATGCGAAAGTGAAAAATATTTTATCCTTGTTTTTTGGCTATCGCAAAACCTTTGAGTAATTGCAGCCTGTCATACACAAAATATTAATTTTCGTTGTGTAAAAATGAACTCTGAAACATTTTACTATAACTTCTTAAAATTTCAATTTAACAGATTTAATTAAAACTTAAAGAACAAATAAAAAAAAAAAAAATTGAAACGAACAAACCAAAAATGTCAGTTAAATATAAAATAACTGTAAAATACTGGGTTGTAGTTAAAAACGTTGTTATATAAGTTTACAAGTTTCAACAAGATTTTGAAAAACATCAACTACAAGTACAAACTACAACAACTAATTGCTGTTAAGGTTAATTAGATTGAATCTAGTCGTGATATAACATAAAAAAACAGCAATAGCAACAAAAAAGTGTATCTGCTGCGTGTCAGTGAATGTAGTGGAAGTCCATTAAAAATGGAACAATTTTTACGTGAATATACGGCACGCAGTATATTGCCTCATTTGAATATAGTAGCGAAAATTATAAACGATGTTAACAGCAACAACAATCAGTACCCGGCCATCAACAGAACAGCAGCAGCAGCATCAGCAACAAATGATGAAATCAGCAATAGCAATCAAAGTTTCATCTTTAGTAGCAGTAGTAGTAGTAGTAGCAGCGGCAGCAGTAGTAGCACAGTAGAAACTGTCAGTGGCAGTAGTAGCGATAGTAATTTATATTTTATACAACCTCAACAGCAGCTATTACATGATGTTCTTAGTAACAGTTTGGGCAGCATTACAAATGCTAATCAAAATGATGATTACCTGGAATTTCTTAACATAAACAACGACAGCACATCATCATCAGCACCAGCAACGTCCTCATCACCCACCATACATTTATTGGCCTCTTTGGCCAGTGTTACCACAACAACAATATCATCGATAACCTATCATATAAAACAACAAACCGAAGAAACCTTTCATGATTACATCGCCACCCATCACATGTACAACGATTCATTAGCCTTTTCCTGTGAAGGCGAATCACAACCTTTAAGTGCTTTAAATTCCTCCCTCCTAACAAGCGACGATGGCAGCGGTGGCTCAGCAGCTGAGGCAGCGGCTGGTGGTGGTGCTGCTGATGACACTGAGTCAGCTTTGTCTAGTGTTTACTTTAAGACGGCCGTCTATCTTTTATACATTCCCATATTTGTGTTTGCTCTTTTGGGTAATGGCACCGTCTGCTATATTGTACAATCAACGCCACGCATGCGCACAGTTACCAATTATTTTATTGCCAATTTAGCTGTTGGTGATATATTAATGTCTCTATTTTGTGTGCCCTCCTCATTTATATCAATATTTATATTGGGCTATTGGCCATTTGGTATAGCGCTGTGTCATTTGGTTAACTATTCTCAAGCTGTGTCGGTGTTGGTGAGTGCCTATACGTTGGTGGCCATATCAATTGATCGTTATATAGCAATAATGTGGCCGCTGAGGCCACGTATAACAAAAAGGTAAGTTGCAATTTAGTTATTAAATTAAATTATGCATTATTTTTGAATTTATTTAATAACATTCTTACTTACCCAGTCAGAAATTGTCAACCGTACAAAAAGGAAATGCCAATTCTTTGCCAAAGTTGATAATTTCAGTTAGAAATATACACAGTACAATTTTTACAACATTTACAATAGTTTTTTAAAATTAATTTTATAAAGCGGTTTGATTTTATACCGGTATTCTCGATCTACCAGTATGTAAATCTTGGTACTGCGCAATAACTCCCAAATGAAATAAGTCCCAATGAAATAATTCCCAATGAAATAAGTTCCAAGAAAAATGAATTAACTCCACACTTTAAAAAATGAAATAACTCCCAAAGAAAAAATGAAATATGACCCAATATTTGGGAGTTATTTAAAATCAAAATAATAACTCCCAAAAAAATGAAAGAACTCCCAATGAAATAAGTGCCAAAGAAAATGAAATAAGTTCCAATTGTTTTTTTGTAATAAAAGTTTTCTGCGTAGCCGGCCTTCGGCCGGGCTTAGGGATTACATACTCTATGCATTAAACCCACCCTCTCTGCAAACCAAAGCTATTTTGGTTAACAGGCCTTTTTGAGGCATAACAAATTTGATAGCGTAAAGGCCTGCTACCCTAGGAAACTTTACTTTGCGGAGAGGGTGGGTTTAATGCATGGATTTTGTAATCCCTAAGCCAGGCCAAAGGCCGGCTACACAGAAAAAATTTTAAGCAAAAAAAAAAACAATTGCACAGAGGTGTATATTGTTTTCAATTAAAATGAAATAAATCCCACCTTTAATGAAATAACTCCCAATGCTTAACAAGAAATGAAATAACTCCCAATCTATTTTTTGTTGGGGTTTTTTCATTTGGAAGTTATTTCATAATGAAATAAATCCCAACAAAATTTGTGCAATAAGTCCCACTACACTGGGACTAATTTCATAATGAAATAAGTCCCAAATCGTATGTAAAATTTTTGGAAGTTGTTTCATTTTTTTTTGGGAGTTATTTCATTTGGGAGTTATTGCGCAGTACCGTAAATCTTTGTACAATTGAAATATTTTCTTTGTTTTTAACAAAAAAAAAATAATACATAATATGTTAAAAACACCATTTCCATTTTATTAGGAATTTAAGAAAAAACAAGTAGAAATGTTAAATTCGACTTATCCGAATCTATGAATACCCTCCACAATGCCCGTTTTAAGTGATAGTAAATTTTCTAACGTAAAAAAATAAAATTTTTTGTTAGAAATATTTTTGTTTGTGTAAAAAAAACTTTTTTTTTAGTAATTTCTGAAAAAAAAAAAATAATTTACTAAATTTTTTTTGAGTGTAAAATTTTTTTCGAGTGTATATTTTTTTTTTTTTGTTTAAAAATATTTTTGAGTGACAAAAAATACGTTGTAAAATATTTTTTACCAATGTTTTTAAAATATGTTTAACGGGATTCAACACGTGAATTTAAGGTGAAACTTATCTGAAATTCACGGTTTTGCTAACAAATTTTGAACCACTGGACCGATTTGGCTGAAATTTAATACCAACCAGGGCAGAGGAACGACAAATATATGTATACGCCAAGCACCAGCATCCTCAGAATTGCCTTTCGAAAGTGAGCGTATTTTTTTTATCTCGTAAAAAAAAAACGAAAAACTCTTGTCGAAATTCAATCTTTTGCTCATAACTTTTGAACCACTGCACTATGGTTCCAAATGCATATTTTTTGGCAGAAATTATAAAAAAAATTTAACAAATTTCCAAAAGCTTATACAGTTTCTCAATGGTAACACTCCAAGCCATTAAGAAAGTGTAATGAAAAAAATTTGATGGCAATACTGACAGCCTGCCAGGGTTTCAAAGTTGATAGTTTTTAAGACGTATTTTTCAATCGGGATCAAAACCATATTACAATTATACTAACAGCAAATGGGAAAAAATAAATTTATAAAAAGGCTTAAAAGGGAAATTGAAGCCTAAGAAAAGTAGTTTTTATTTAAAACTCCAATTTTTAATTGCATGCATCTTTGGCGCTATTCTTGGGGTTGTGGTTTTAAGGATTTTGAAGGCAAAATAGCCTATATCTTTCGTGGACAAAAAGTTGTGTTTGGGTACGAAATGTGAAAGTGTTTTCTAGATGGTCTTTTTAATAATAAAATCAATATCTAGCCAGCGTTTTTCGGCATACTCTCACAATTGCCATTTTAGTTAAGCACAAATTTCGGCAAAAAAAAAAAATTTTCAAAAAAAAATTTCAAAAAAAAATTTCCAAAAAAAAATTTTTTTTTGAAAACTGTTCTTTGATTGCGTTAAGAGATAAAAATCATTCCAGATTCAAAACTAGCGACTTTGCTTCATTTTTGGAATTTATGCCAAAAAAAAATTGATTTGGAACCATAGTGCACTGGACCAATATTGCTGGATTGCAACACCAACCTGACCAGCTAAATGCCCAACATATATCCCAAACTTCAGGAGCCCCCGTAAAGTCTTTCAAAAGTTAGCGTGTTTTCAACAAAGAGACAGACAGACCGACAGACGGACGGACATCGCTAGATCGTCTTAAAATCGATCGAGAATCATGAATATATGTACTTTATGGGGTTCTAGACCAATATTTTGAGGTGTTACAAACGGAAGGACAAACTTTTATATACACTCAAAAAAATAAAACTGTAAAGTTAACAAATTTTTTTTTGTTAACTCGAGTTTACTGGCTTTTTAGCAAATTTTTAGTTAAAATCAGCGTTTTAACTACTTTTTTTAGTTAAGTTCAATTTACAAAAATACTAATTTTGAACAAATTTTTAATTAATTTTTTTTGTTGACTTCAAAACTGAGTTTACGAATTTTAACTAATTAATTTGCTGATTTTTCGTAACAAATTTGTTAAGTGGAATTTCTTGTGAAGCCTCCTATGCAAATCTCATAAGTTCTACTTAAGCTGATGAAAAAATATAAAAAATAATCTCTTAATTTTTTACAAAATATTTTCTAAATTTTAGTTTACGAAAAGTAACAAAAAGTTTAGCTGAATTCAACTAATTTTTTTGTTAATATATGTACATAAAAAAGTTACGAAATTTCAGCTAAATTTTTAGTTAAAGTTACGGTTTTTTTTGCTACATTCATTCTACGAAAAATTAACTAAATATTTTTAGTTAAATTAACTAAAAATTTAGTAGGCCCAAAATCAGGTGCTTTTTTAGTTAAATTTAACTAAATTTTTTGTTAACTTTACAGTTTTTTTTTTTTGAGTGTACCCTCTATCACTAGAGTGGAGGGTATAAAAACAATTTCTGTAAAATTTCAAAATTATCAACACAAAAATTTTTTTGTAAACTCAGCAAACAGAATCAGTAAAATTACTAAAAAAATGTCTGTTATTTTTTAAACTGAATGACAGAGAATTTCGTTAAAATATCAATTTCTGCAGAAAAATCTGCTAAAAGTTTGTTTTTTTAAACTGAAAGCCCGACAGAGAATTTTGTTAAAATATCCAATTCTGCAGAAAAATCTGCTAAATATTTGCTTTTTGAAAACCTGTTTTACAGATTTTTTGACAGAGTTTTTCTTTTGAGTATTTGAGGGGTTTAAAAAATTTTTTAAGTGAAAAAAATACTTCGTAAAATAATTTTGTGTCTCACCAAAAAAAGCGTGTTAAGCGTTCTTTTTTAACATGTGAATCCGGTGTGAAATCCATCTAAAATTCAAGGTTTTTCTTATAACTTCTTAACTGAATTTGTTAAAACAAATTATAAAAATAAACGGTGGCATAAGCTCGTAAAATATTTTTAACATGATAATGTTTTTAGGCTGGTGTCTAATTTTAACAAAGTTGACGCCACCTCAGTTTGACTGTATAAGCTAACAATTAACGAAAAAGAAAACAAGAATTATTATTTTCATTATCTTAAAACCAAAAATTTTAATAACTTGGGTTTGTAACTTGGAGAATAATTCACCTCGTGGTGAATAACCCCGTTTTTCACCAGCTGGTGAATAAAAAGTAACCTAATTATTTTTCACCAAAAAAAATTTTTTTTTTCATCAATTTTTTTTTTTTTCATAAAATTTTTTCATAAATTTTTTTTTTCATAAATTTTTTTTTTCATCAATTTTTTTCCATCAAATTTTTTTTTTTCCATCAATTTTTTTTTCATCATTTTTTTTTTTTTTATCAAACTTCTTTTTTCATAATTTTTTTTTTCATCAAACATTTTTGTTCATTATTTTTTTTTTTTCATAAAATTTTTTTTTACATCAATTTTTTTTTTTCGAATATTTTTTTTAACATATTTTTTTCATCAAATTTTTATACCCTCCACTTAGTGATAGAGGGTATATATAAGTTTGTCATTCCGTTTGTAACTCATCGAAATATCGGTCTGGGACCCCATAAAGTATATATATTCATGACGCCCGATCGATTTTAAGACATTCTAGCTATGTCCGTCTGTCCGTCTGTCCGTCTGTCCGTCTGTCCGTCTGTCCGTCTGTCTGTCTGTTGAAAATGCTCTCGCGGACAAAATATTGCACAGAGATGACTGAAACGTAACATATATATTGGAAGTTCTCCCGAGAAGTTTGGTATTGCATTTGAGCGATATCGGTTCAGCGGTTCAAAAGTTATGAACGAAAATGTAAGCACACCTCAAAAATTTCAGTACATTCAACATAACCTAAAAATACAAAATGCTTTAATTCGGCTTCTGGTTGACATATGTGAACATAATTGAGCACCAAATGGTATTTAAACAAGTACGAACATATTTTTTGACAAAAAAAGAAAAAAATCGCGGATTTTTTTTTACCAAAATTTTTTTTCGCGGAAATTTTTTTTCATTTTTTTCAAAAGTAATTTCCTTTTAAATAAAGTTGTTTGCAATAATCTTTTTGAAATTGTGGAGGGTATCACTACATTCGGCACGGCCGAATTTAACTTTTTTACTTGTTTTATCTCATTTTTTATTATCAATTTTTTTCTCACCAAATTTTTTTTTTCATATGTTTTTTTCATAATTTTTTTTATATCTAAAAATGTTTTTTTTATCAAAAAAATTTATTAAAAACTTTTTTTATCAAAATTTTTGTTCACCAAAAATTTTGGGTTCATTAAATTTTTTTTAACATAATTTTGTTTTTCGTGAAAAAAAAAATTTTTTTTTACAAAAACTGCTTTTTCACCAAGTCTAAGCTTTTTGCATAAAAATTTTCCATTTGTTTATCAAATGTACATAAAGACCTGTCGTTCAACTGTTGACGAGTGTGGACGTGTTTTATTTTAACTCCGTGCTATAAATTGAATTACTAAAATTGTTCGTAATAGGTTTGTTCGTAATAGGTATTTTTGTGATATTTTCATTACCACATCAAGGAAAATGAAAATATGGACACAAATGATACCGATTTAGTTCGAGGCTCTGCCTCACCGACTGGTGCTGGTCCTAGCACTGGTCTTAGGATTGCGACCTTGAAGTCCGGCCTTGATTCTGGTAGGGGTGCTCAGCCTAATATTGGTGGTAAAAAGAAAAAGAAACTTAAGCCATCAAAGGTCAGGCACAACCAGAGAAGGCTTTGTTTGAAAATAATTAACAGACTAAGCCAACTCGATGGAACGAAGCTCTCCGAACGTGAGAGGGCGTCGCTATCATGGGCGAAAGGAGTCATTGAAGAACAGGACAAACTTTCGGCAATGCGCGCATCTGACAAACAGAGCGCTGTTTCGGCCTCGTCATCGAAGTCTGGTAAAAGGTTGCGCTCGCCCGACGAGAAACCTTTACCTAAAAGATCTAAGGTGACCGGCAACGTCTGGACTCAGTCTTTTAGTGAAGTGGTGAAAGGTAACTTCGTTAGGGCTGTGATAAACAGGCAAAATGGGGATTGTAGTATTCCAAGGGACAAGTGGAGTTTAGTTGAAACTAAACTAAATGAAATCTACTATAGGCTTCTTGAGAGTATGCCTGATTTTCTCCCTACTACTGTCAACGCAGGTTGGTATCAGGGGCGAGTAAAACTCGTTGCTTTTGGAAACGAAAGATCCGCAGCCGTGTTTAAGGTTGCCATTAGCCAAGTGGGAGAGTTATGGCCTGGAGCCAGACTGGACGTTGTGGAAAAACATGATATCCCCTCGCAACCCAGAGCTCATGCATGGATCCCAATGGCTACAAGTGACACTGCGGTGATTCTAAAGATGATAAAAGTCTGCAATCCTGACCTTCCAACTCAGAATTGGCAAATTGCCAGAATGGGTGAGATGGAGGGCGCTCGTCGTCAAGCAGTGGTCTTGGTTAATGAGGAATCGCTTCCGCTTTTAGCCAGGACTGACGGCATTATTAGATTTGGCTTTTTTCATATAAGAGTCAATGTCTACAAGGGCGACCAGAAGCCTATTTTGGAAGCAGACAAGCCAGTGGCAGAGTCGGCTGGGGAGGAGAATCTGGAAAAGGTTGATATTCAGCTGACCGATTCTAGGCTGATGGGAGATGCATCTGGCATTTTCGAAACCGAATCTGGTAACGAATGCGACCTCTGTGATGGCACGGAGGATAAAGCTGATGCCACTATGGGTGACATTCAGGACGAGGCCCATGCAGTGAGGAATTCGGAGAGTTCTGTTGCCTCCGATTCAGAACAGATGGGACACATATCTGGCTTATTCGAAACCGAATCTGGGGACGAATGCGACCTCTATGATAACACGGAGGATGAAGCCAATAACACGGTGGTAGAAAGGATGGTGGAAAAAAAGCAAGATGTTGCGGTTCCTACAAATAAACCTCCATCACTGTAAGGCAGCCTCAGCTGCACTATTGCTGCGCCTGACGACAGGAGCAGTTGACTTGGTTTTTATCCAAGAGCCCTGGGTGCGGGGTGGCAGGGTTTGCGGATTGAAGACCCCTGGGTTTAAGTTGATGGTTGCCAAAGGTGAGGGCTCACCAAGAGCCTGCATCTTGGCGAAAAATGGCTTAAATATATTCTTTTGTAATAATTTTTCTTCTTTCCGAATTAGAAAAAGACTTGTTGTTTAGTTTATTGATTTTATTTGATTAAAAAAACTTAATTCAAAAACATAACTTATAAATAACCTATGAGAAGTTCTTAACATAATCTAGAACTCTCTCTATGAGTGACTCAGTAGTTTCACTCAATAACTTAAAGTATTCAATGCATTTAGACTTAATTATAACTCCTCCCACATTCTTTCTCTCTGTATTAAAAATGCACATGCATATATTGAAGTTTGAACTCTTTCCAAAATCCAAACTTGAAACTAAAAATGAAAGTGTCATTGCACTGCATTTAACAAATCAAAACAAAAACAGAGAATTGGGTTATTGGTATCAAAGCGATGACCAAACTCATATATCGAAGTATGACTCAATATTTTGAGGAATTACATGAAAACAAAAATGCATTGAAATGTATGCAATTGTAGAAGTCATAGTATTTTCTGTTTTACGCTATACTGTGCGATTATTGAATATGTATTCAATATATATTCATTACACCCCACGCGTTTTAGAAAAATCATATAGTTTGTTGTTAAAGAAACTATAGGATTTCGAATAGTCGGTGGCCTTCAAAGTGTAAGTAAAATTTAATTGCTTTTAGTATTATCAAATTTCATACTTATATTTCCTTTTTTTTTTTCATTGTTGAAAAAGAGAAAAAAAAATATGTGACTTGTGCCTTCTACATTTGTATACCTACATTAAATTTAGTCTAAAAAAAAATTTTCGTTCTACTAATATCATTTTACAATTTAAGTGTTTTGGTTAAAAACAAATTTATATGGGGTTTTTTTTTTTTTTTTTTTACATATATTTTTTTTTTATAATCTTCTTTTTTTAAAATTTATTAAACAAACAAAAAAATTCATTGCACATATATCATGTTGCTTCTTAAGTGTTTTGTTATTGTACTTTTTTTTTGTATTATACATTTGGTTCTTTTTTGTTTTTTTTTTTTTTTTTTTAATTTGGGTTATTTTCTGTTGTATATTTTTAGTAAATTTTTATGCACAACCCTTTCTTTGTTGTTTATGTTTATAGTTACATTTAAATCATTGATATTGATAATTTTGTACGGACCGTGGTATGGTGGTTCGCTTTTCTTTCTATTACCTACTTTAACTAAAACTAAATCCCCTATTTTTAATTCTATGCTATTTTCCTTATCTAAAGATTTTATACTTCTCTTATTTTTTACTACTTCTATCATGTTTCTAGCCTTTTCTAATGAATGTTTTAATCTCACCTTGAGTTCGTTCGCGTAATTTTCAAAATTGTATACCTTATCATCACTAAAAATATGTTCCCCTGGTAGTCTTGCTATTTTCCCAAAAACTAGTTCAAATGGAGAATATTCAGTGTCAACATGTGGCGTTATATTATAAGCAAATGAATAGTATGGTATCCAATCATTCCATTTGTCATCATTCACAAAAGATAAAAAATACTCGTTTAAAACTCGATGGTTTCTTTCAACTGTACCTAAAGTTTCATGATGGTATGGAGTTGAAAATTTTTGTTCTATTTTCAATAGACTACATATTTCCTTCATTAGTTCGTTTGTGAATTCAGTGCCTCTGTCTGATTTCAATGTTTTAAATATACCGTATTTTAATACGAGGTTTTCAATCAGTGCCTTTGCAATGGATTTGGCCTCTTTTGTTTCCATTGGGACTGCTATAATGTATTTAGTTAATTCACACTGCATTGTCAGTATGTATCGATAATTGTCAGAAGGACGTAGTGGACCAACTGTATCAATAACCACAGTACTGAAACTTTCTGTCGGTGTGTCTGTTTTACATAGTGGTTCTTTAGTGTGTCTTATTTGTTTGTTTCTTTGACAAAGATCACACGTTGAAACGTATTTCTTAACCATTTTAAACATATTCTTCCATATGTATTTTTGTTTTAATTTCAATAGAGTCTTTCTTACTCCAAAATGACCTCCGCATGGTGTATTATGATACAATTCGATTAGTTCATATTTTTTTCATCATTTAAAATTTTCTGAGGATTTGTATATAAAAGAATTCTGACGTCATTATTTTTAATTTTATTAAATTTTTCCTTCATTTTCCCATGGGTTATTATTGAAAATATTTCGTCACCTTTTTCTAGTGCGAATGTTTTACAATTCAATCTGCTTAACTCAGATGACAGCTTCTCCAAGATACTATCTAGATAATATGGATTATTACTACATCTTACGCGCGTTTCGTTCACAGAATGATTGTTTTCAATTTTTAATTCTTTAGTCGACTTTTCTAATATAAATTTCAATTTTCTCGCAAGTTTTATTTCATTTATGGATGTACAGTCCCACATTTTGAGTTGATCAGGCTCAGCAGGTGATGATTCATCCTTTTCCTCATGTATAGCTTTATTGTGTATCATTTTATTTTTCATTCCTCGTGTTATCACCAGCGATTTTTTTATTGATTCGTCAATTACGTGAGGTATCATGGTTTTTAGTACATCAGAGTCCAAATTTACTCTAGAAAGTGCGTCTGCGTTTGTGTTGTTAATCCCTTTTTTGTATATTATATGAAAATCGTAGTCAGACAATTCTAACCGAATTCTGGTTAATTTGGAACTAGGGTTCTTATGAGAAAACAAAGATACTAGTGGACGATGGTCAGTCACCACAATAAATTTTCTTCCATATAGATATGGACGGAAAAATTGTATTCCCCAGTATATACCAAGTAATTCTTTTTCTATTACCGGTTTGTTCCTCTCATGCTTATTCAGAGAACGACTTGCAAAAGATATTGGTCTGTCAATTCCAATTTCTCCTTGTGATAGTACGGCTCCTAAAGCAAAATTAGATGCATCCGTTGTCAGTATGAATGGCCTTTCGAAATCAGGATATTGTAAAATTGGTGGACTAATCAATTTTCCTTTTAAAGTTTCAAATGCCTTTTGACATTGTTCTGTCCATTCAAATTTTGTACCTTTTTTTGACAAAGCATTTAAACAGCTTGCTACGTCAGCAAAATTCTTAACGAATCGTCTGTAATAATTGCAAAATGCCACAAATCTTCTAACATCATCAGCACTTTCCGGAACTGGATATTTATTTATAGCATCAAATTTTGAAGGATCGGGTTTGATTCCATTAGGAGTGATCAAATGACCAAGATATACCACCTCTGGTTTCAAAAAACAACATTTGCTCGGATTTAGTTTTAAGTTGTATTTCTCCAATCTATTAAGAACTTTTACCAGATTTGTGTTATGATGTTTAAGACTACATCCAAAAACTATAATATCATCAACATATAAAAAAGCTTCAGACTCTAAACCCGATAGAGCTATAGTCAGCATGCGCTGAAAACTATTTGATGA
Source organism: Pegoplata infirma (assembly GCA_963921195.1). Lineage (NCBI taxonomy): Eukaryota > Metazoa > Arthropoda > Insecta > Diptera > Anthomyiidae > Pegoplata > Pegoplata infirma. The sequence continues at coordinate 184,786,969 of OY992536.1, forward strand.
TATTTTTAGACCAAAAGGTAGCCTAGTATACTGGTAATGACCATTAGGTGTCGAAAATGCTGTACATGGTCGAGACCGTTGATCAAGTTCTATTTGATGAAATGAACTAGTCATATCTAACGTTGAAAAATATTTGGCTCTTCCAAGTTTATCCAATATGTCGTCTAAACGTGTTAACGGAAATTTATCATTGACGATTTTATCATTCAGTTTTCTAAAATCAACAACCAATCTCCATTTTTTTAGATCTGTCTGTCCCTTTTTAGGAACTAACAATAGTGGAGCATTGTATGGACTAATTGATGGTTCAATGACGTTACTTTGTAAAAGTCCTTGCATTTGAGAATTTATTTCTTCAGTGCGCGTATGTGGTAAGCGGTAGTTTTTTATATATACAGGAGTTTTATCGTGTAGATTTATTGTTTGCTTATAAAAATTATTCGTTGTTAAATCTTCGTCGTCCAGATGGAATGTTGATTGAAATTTTTTTAATATTGTTACTAATTCTCGTTTATTCGTATCATCTAGATCGTCAAGTTTTAGATTCTTCAACAACTTCTTAAATCTTTCATCAGTATATTTCTTCTTATCTACATCCCTTACTACTGAACAAACTTCATAGTTTCGTAATGGGACGGTTTCCACCTTCATGTTGTCCACGACTATCGCTTCATCCGTAACGTTCAACAATTTTACATGTTGGTATCCATTTTTGGGTATAATTGCATTTGCCAAGTAGACACCCTTAATAATTTCTCGATTTAACACTACTGCATCTTCTTCCAATCTTATAGTGAAAGGTAAAATCATCTCACTTCTTCGTGGTATTATCACCTGATTGATATTGAAAGCACTATCATGTATTGGTATCGTGATACATTCACCGTTTATGTCGAATGTTATGACGTATCTATCATAGTCGATATTGCATTTGTACTTTGACAGAAAATCTCTGCCTAGAATTCCATCAGTGCCAATTGGGATACTATTCGCAACTAATTGCACATTTTGTTCAATTATTATGTCATTTATATTTATTTTTATTATAGTGGAACCAAAAGATTTTATAATTTCTTTTGAAATTCCGGTTAAATTGCAATATTCATCTGGATTTTCCTCATAACGATATAAAAATTTTTCCTTACATAGTGAGACATCTGCACCCGTGTCTATTAAGAATGTAAGTTGATTATCCGCATCTAAAACGTTTAATCTTACGTAATTTCTGAGGTTAGATGATATGCTAAATATTTTATTACTGCTTATTGGGCTGCTTCCGAAGATACTGGTCTTGCGATCTCCGGAGTTTGCGCGTTTCCCTGGTTTTGTACCTGGTTTACGTTTCGGTTCCTGTTGTTATTTCCATTGTTCCTATTATTTCCTCTGTTTCCATTACCATTTCCTCTATAATTGTTGTTATTGCCATTGTTGTTATTATTATTGTTGTTATTCTGGTATCGGTTGCTGTTAGTGCTATTATTCTGGTATCCGTTGCCATTATTGGTATTGTTTCTGTAGCGGCTATTACCTCTATTGTTGTTGTTATTGTAGTAGTTACCATCTCGGTTACCATAATTGTTTCGACTACTGTTGAAATTACCCCTATTATTATAATTGGAATTCCCATTCAATCTATGGTTTCTTCCCAAGTTTCTATTATTTCCTCTATACCTATTGGGTTGAGAATTTTGGTAAAATACACTTTTCTGTTTCACACGAGAGGCAGCCCTCTCAGCTATTTTAAGTGCGTCAGTAAATGTCGTAACCTGACTGGCGTCAATAGTGGAAATTACTTGCTGGTCTTGTAAACCATTTATAAAAGTATTAAAAGCTATTTTGTTGTTGGTGTTAATCACTGTTGCTCTATTGGCTTCCCCCTCTTCGGATATCTGAATTTCGTTTAGTTCAGAAACAAGACTCTCAATCTTCGTAGAGAAACCGGCAAGGTTGTTATTCCGTTGCGTCAATCCAGTAAGTTCATTTAAAATGGTATTCGAGCTTTTCATTGGTTTGTATGCCTTTTTAAGTGCTCTAATCAATTCCGCGATTGATGTGGGCACCACATCTTGTTTAATTCTATTTTGAACTTTAAGGTCCAATCTAGATTTAAAAACAAAATTAAAAAAATAATTTTTCTTTTCCTGGGGAATGGTCTGTTCAACCATTTCCAGGTTTGTGGTAAAACCATGAAGTTCCTCCCTTTTACCAGAAAAAATTGGAACCAATTTTGTAACGGCGGATAGTTCATTTATTTCCATGTTTAATACTATAATTCCCTGTCTTTTTTCCGAATTACTTTTCTTTTTATTATGTTGTTCTAAAACTTCTATTGTCTCTGTTCTTAGTTTCTTGAATTTGTTCAAAGTTTTCTGTCCAATATCACCCTCAATTTTTTCGCTAACCAAAATATCTTCCAATTCCCTACTTAAGCTTTCTATTTCTTGTAACTTCGCGTCAATTGTCTCTTGAGAATAAGGACGGTTCAAAGATTTCTTCGCATTGGCTAATAAAATTTCTAATGATTGAATGATTTTCTCCATGTGAGAGAAAAAAAATTGAAAAAATTGTAAAAAAAAATTTATTGTTTGGATTTCACCCAAAAAAAAAAAAATTTGATTCAATTAATCGGGAAAAAAAATATTTTATATTATCCCTTTTTTCTTTTGTTCTTAGATGCTACAATTTCAATATATATTACAAATTTTCTTATTTATTAATTTTCATTTTATACAAAAAAAAATGTTTAAAAATTTCATATTTGTTATTTTTTTTTTTTTTGTTTTTTACTGCAACAGTCCAGCCCTTGCTTGCTGTCTTCGTATTTGTTTCTTTACGTATCTTTTCAGGTATCGTACAATCACCGCTAGCGTGACACCCACGCATATAAGTATTATTACTTCGACACTCACGCTTACTGCTGTTGGAGCGTTAGCCGTGGCAGAAATCACCTCGTTAATTTTAGTTTGGGTGCTGCCCATTACTCTTAGATTTCCTCTTCTTTTTTTCTTCTTTTATCACCCGTTTGAGGTTTGATATTTTGTTCCTTAGAAATATCTTTTCCTTTTCCTCCTTGGTGTAAGATAATACGTGTAGAGCCACACGTAGTTCCTTTTTGTTTCTATTTATGACACCTCCTCTAGATTTCTGTAAATTTGGTAGAGGGAAAATCGGGATTTTGGGTTCTTCTTGGGGATTTTTTATGATTTTTAATATTTTCGGTTTTGGACCGAGATTCAGTATCCTGGGTTTTTCTTCTTCAGGAATATCTTTTAGCAGGTTTCCCCAGCGTTCCTCTGCTTTCTTTACCTCTTCTAGGATCTCCTCTAGCGATTGCTCCATTTACCAAAAGAAACACGAAAGAAATACAAACACGAAAAACACGCACAAGCACTGAAACTTAAAATCCAAATATACTAAAAGAATCAACTAAGCATAAGCTGTGTTTGTTGAAACCTTCATGTATAGATGGTTTTTTTTTTCTTTTTTTTTTTTTTACACCGAAGCAACAGGATAGTTAAGCATTTGCATGCTATTTGTACTATCTATGCTTCTAAGCAGTGGGATAGTTTAGCATTTGCATGCTATTTGTACTATCTATGCTTTTTTTTTTTTTTTTTATTATTGTTTCGGGAACAGCAGGATCAACTTTGCAGCATCAGTATTAGCAGGATCACAGGAAAAGTTTCAGGATCAGCAATGGTAAGATCAGGATCACGGGAACATTGGCAGGATCAGCAATTGGAAGATCAGGATCACAGGAACAGTGGCAGGATCAGCAATTGGAAGATCAGGATCACAGGAACAGTGGCAGGATCAGCAATTGGAAGATCAGGATCACAGGAACAGTGGCAGGATCGCCATGTAATATATTTTTCTTCTTTCCGAATTAGAAAAAGACTTGTTGTTTAGTTTATTGATTTTATTTGATTAAAAAAACTTAATTCAAAAACATAACTTATAAATAACCTATGAGAAGTTCTTAACATAATCTAGAACTCTCTCTATGAGTGACTCAGTAGTTTCACTCAATAACTTAAAGTATTCAATGCATTTAGACTTAATTATAACTCCTCCCACATTCTTTCTCTCTGTATTAAAAATGCACATGCATATATTGAAGTTTGAACTCTTTCCAAAATCCAAACTTGAAACTAAAAATGAAAGTGTCATTGCACTGCATTTAACAAATCAAAACAAAAACAGAGAATTGGGTTATTGGTATCAAAGCGATGACCAAACTCATATATCGAAGTATGACTCAATATTTTGAGGAATTACATGAAAACAAAAATGCATTGAAATGTATGCAATTGTAGAAGTCATAGTATTTTCTGTTTTACGCTATACTGTGCGATTATTGAATATGTATTCAATATATATTCATTACACTTTTTATCAACTTTTAGTGATATGGATGTTACAGCGGCTAGCTTAGAGCTTCATGGGAAATCTATTTGGCTCGCCTCTGCGTATTTTCCTAATCCGGGGCCAATACCCCCGGAGAAGGTTGGCGGTCTGATTCGGGAGTCTGAATCTAGGGGACACCAGTTACTAGTGTGCTGTGATGCTAATGCACATCATTCGATATGGGGTAGTACAGACACAAATGATAGAGGCGAATCACTTTTGGAGTTTTTGTTAAGCACTAACCTGTATATTTGTAACAAGGGTAGTGAACCAACTTTCGTTACAAGTACGCGGTAAGAGGTTCTTGACGTAACACTTGTATCAGATACATTGTCTGATAGAATTGATGACTGGAGAGTTTTGGAAGAGCATTCTTTCTCAGATCATCGCTACATTGAGTTTTTACTCAGGGAGCGTGCCCCGGTTGAGACAGTCTCTAGAAATCTGAGAAGAACAAACTGGGTGAAATATAGGGAGACTTTTTCTTTGCTTTTGGATGAAGTACCCCTATCTGAACCGCATAGTTTAGCGGAAATTGACTGTCTGGTTGACCATATAACAAATGTTTGTAATAGGTGCCTGGATGCGTCTTGCCCTTCTGCAAAGCCTAGAGGGAAAAAAAAGCCACCTTGGTGGTCAAATGAGTTGCAGACGAGCAGAGATTCCTGCAGAAAGCTCTTTAATAAGGCTAAATTTTCAAGAGCGGACGAGGACTGGTCTGCATACAGGCTGCAACTTAAGAGTTATAAAAAGATGATCAGAAATGCAAAATGTGATTCTTGGAAAAACTTCTGTGGAAACATAGAAGACGTTTCTGAGGCATCCAGGCTGCGCAAGGTTCTGGCTTCTTCTCCTTGCACCCTAGGATACCTGAAAGATCCTAATGGGGTGTGGTCTTCCTCCAGTGGAGAGTCACTGGATCTCCTTTTAAACACGCATTTTCCGGGCAATTCCATGACGCCGTTTCAAGCTTTGGAACGTTCTGACGCCCAAGCATCTGAAATTGCTTCGGAAATAATAAATATGCCAACATTAATCTGGGCGATAAAAAGCTTCAGGCCCTATAAATCCCCGGGACCTGATGGTATAATCCCGGCTGAGTTGCAGCAAGTGTTGGACTATATAGCCCCGTTGCTGTATAATCTATACACAGCATGCATCAACTGGTCGTATATTCCTTTAAAATGGAGGGATACCAGAGTCGTATTTATCCCGAAGGCTGGGAAAAGTTCCCACACAGCTCCGAAGGATTTCAGACCAATTAGTCTGTCTTCTTTTTTGTTAAAGACAATGGAACGAATGATAGACTCATATTTGCGTAGAGTGATTGACCCGAGGTTGCTTTCGACAAAGCAACATGCATACAGCAAGGGACGATCAACGGAAACAGCTCTTCATGAGCTCGTTGGTACCATCGAGAGATCGCTTTCGGTAAAGGAGTACACTATGGTGGCCTTTCTTGATATTGAGGGGGCTTTTAATAATGTCATCCCAGAATCGATAATATTGGCATTGTCTGGTCTGGGAGTAAAGCGTGAAATCGTTTTAATGGTGGAAAGCCTACTTGCCAGTAGACGTATAACGTCTGAATTGGGAGCGTCTGCCATATCTCGATTTGTCAATAGGGGCACACCACAAGGAGGTGTTCTTTCGACGCTTCTTTGGAACCTGGCACTGAATTCAATGCTACTATCTCTAGAAGCACGTGGTTGTCATGTTGTCGCATATGCTGACGATGTCGCGATAGCGGTAAAGGGGAAGCATCTGCCAACATTGCGGGACATTCTTCAGGGTTCTCTGAAAGATCTGTCTAAATGGGCAAGAGACTGTGGTCTAGGAGTTAATCCTAGTAAAACAGAGCTTGTTTTGTTTACAAGGAAAAATAAGATTCCTGCTTTTGATCCTTTTTCTCTGGACGGTACTGAAATCACCTTCTCAGATGGAGCCAAGTATCTTGGAGTATTTCTAGATAGGAAGCTGAATTTCAGGCGTAATATTGAGGAACGGGTGAGAAAAGCAACGATTGCTTTGTATTCCTGTAAAAGGGCCATTGGAAAACGATGGGGTTTTAGCCCTCAAGTCGTTCATTGGATCTATACAGCAGCGGTGCGTCCAATTTTGCTGTATGGAATCATTGTCTGGTGGCCTGCTTTGGAAACAAAAGCGAACTTTGTCTTTATCACGAAGGTACAGAGAATGGCGTCAATGTGCATTACTGGTGCTCTTCGTACTACACCTACGGCTGCATTAGAAATCCTCCTTCACCTGATACCCTTGGACATATTGGGTAGGCAGTATGCGGCTGCGTCGGCAATTCGACTTAATAGCACGCTGCAATGGAGGAGCAGTGATTGTGGCCATAGCGCGATCTTGAAAAAGATAACAATACCACAAAATGTGGACTATGCTCCCTCTTTGAGCCTCTTTGAGCGCCACTTTACCACTATGATACCATCCAGGGAGTCTTGGATGGGGGATACTCCGGGTAGTGAAGCTACCATAAATTTTTACACAGATGGATCGAGGCTGCACGAACAAGTGGGCTTTGGAGTCTATTCGGAAGAGCTTGGGTTGAGCCTGGCTCGTAGATTGCCAGATCATTGCAGTGTTTACCAGGCAGAGATGCTGGCAATAAAAGAAGTTGCTGACTGGTTGAGCTGCAATGTCTTGTCTACAACCGCAGTCAACATCTATACTGACAGTCAAGCCGCGGTCAAGTCCCTGGATTCAATGTTTCTGAAAACAAGATCTGCCCTTAACTGCCGCACGTCTTTAAATGAGATGGCCAAGCAGTTTAACATACGACTCATATGGGTCCCAGGGCACAGAGACATTCCAGGGAATTGCAAAGCCGATGAGCTTGCAAGACTAGGAACTAGAGGCATACGCCTCTAGAAACTTGCAAGCAAAACCTACGGCTTTGTTCTGCGACGGAGACTAATCAAAGATGGGCAAATGGATGGACGTGTGAAACAACACGACTGATTTGGCCTTCTCTTAATCAGGGGCGCACAAGTGAGCTGATATCGCTTCCAAGAGGAGAGATTTCGACGGTGGTTTCTATAATTACCGGACACTGTCTTATAGGGAAGCACGCAGAGCGGTTAAATGTGCCGTCGAATGACTTTTGCCGAAGTTGCATGGATGAAGAGGAGTTGGAAACTATCGAACACTTTATTTGCCATTGCCCGGCACTTTCTGGTCAGAGACTTGCTTCACTGGGATCTAGGGAGCTGTACGATCTTTCTGATTTGTTGGATGTCAAAATTCAACATCTAAGGAGTTTTATAAGAAGCTCAAAATGGTTTAACGACAGGGACTAGTAGGGAAACCTATTACGGTCCCGTGGTATCACAATGGACCTCAGAGTCTACGTGTGTTGACGTAAAACGTCAGCAGCCACTTACAACCTAAATGTACATAAAACAAGTGAGAGTGGTATATTCTTTGCTGCCGAATCTTTTTTACTCTCCAAAATGAAAAAAACACTTTTTTGCACTTATTTTTGCACTCACTTACGAAATGTACAGCTCTTTTGGTTTTTTAATGGGGTCCTCGACTGATATTTCAATTCGTTTTGCATGGAATAGCAAAGTAAAAGTAAAGTAAAACTTTGCTTTGGCAAGTACACCCAAATCTTCCGCAAAACATTATCATGATTTAATGTTTTGGGCAATTGTACAAAATTCGCAGGTATTTTTTTCATGAAAATCTGTAAGTTTTGGTGGGTATTTTTGTGAAGACTTAGACCTCGATCATACATTAAAAAAAAACACACATGTTTTGTTTTTAATTTTTCGTCCAACCCCCCTCCCCGCTACCAACGAAATATTGTTGCTTTCCGATTGCAAAAATTTTTTTTGGTAAAAATGAAATATCCCCTCCCAAATGAAATGTCTGGTTCCGCGCCTGCATTTTACCAATATTTGACAGTGTTTCTTGTTTTTTTAACAAAATATTTTAGGTTTTGGTAGATCGAAATTTTTATTTGTTGTAATTTTACAAATTTATTTCGTAAATCAAAATTTCCAAAAAAAATCTAGTAAAGTCAATAGAATTCCTTTTAAGTTTTATTAAAAAGGTTTAAATATACAATTCTATTGATAAAAATCTTGTAAGTTTTACTAGAAATTCTCGTAAAATAAGAGGTAGCAGAAAATAAAATAATACTTTTGTATGTAATTTTAAAGGGGTTTTTTTTTCAGTTTTAATTGAGAGGGAGCAAACATTTTCAGAGTAGCAGCCCCCTCCCAATGTTACCATTTCTGATCTTTCAGAAAAACTTACCACCCACACTCAAAAAAATCCATTAACTTAAACTTTGGAAAAATTTTCTTCAAAATAGTTTATAAATTTTCCCACAATTTAGTTAAATTTAACTAAAATTTGGGAAATTTTCCCAACTTTTAGGAAAAAAATTTAGTTCATGGACTGTTAAATAGGCCATAATTTTCCTTAAATGGAATTCCCAAATACATGGAAGAAATTCTTACCGTCCAATAAATCTTCCCTAAATAATTGAAAAATAATCTTGATTTTTAAGACATATTTCTAAAAGCAAAATTTAGTTCAAAAAATTCAGTTTTAGGACGTAATTTCCTACCAATTAGTTCATCATATTTATCTTCTTTAATTTGAGGAAGTTTTTTCCACAAGTTTAGTAATTTTTTCATAACATGAAATTGTTTAGTTGATTTATTTTTGTTTTTAATGCTTGATTGTAGTTCACATTCTGTTTATTATTTGTAGAATATGAAAAGAAGAGTTTGGTCTTGTATAACAAGTAATAAATTTAATGTTTACATTTTTTTCTACACATGTATGTGTTAGGGAAAAAATAATATTTTAATCACAACAAAGGCCTTGGCTTTGGCGTGTTTTCCCATAGTCTGGGAACAAACGTTAAAGACAAAGTCTTTGTTGTAATTTAACTTTAAAAACTAATGAAATTTATTGCTTGACCATAAGAAACAAACTTTTTTTATATTTTAAATAAAATATGTACAAAATGAGAATTCTGTGTGCTATTCTATAAATAAACCAATAAAAAATATGAAATTAACTAATTTTTAGGAAAAATGTCCGCATCAGAAATGTTTTTTTAACTAAAAATGGGAAATTTTTTCCCACTTTCTAGTTCACATTGGTCCTTATTTTTAGGAAAAATATGGACTAAAAAGTAGGAACACATGGCAATGGAGCTAAATCATTATCAATTTTCCTTGGATTTAGTTAATTTTCCCATTTTTTAGTTAGTTTTTTTTTTCTGAGTGCAAATGGTTTTCCATAACCTGTAACATTAACTTATTAAATTGATATTTTCTAAAATTCGATTACATTTTTCTTTTGAAAACTTAAACAAAATCTTATAGAAACTTTTGATTATTGTGTTGTTAAGTAGCAAAGTAAAGATTAAAAAAAAAAAATCATGTAGCCATTCCAAAGAAACGTGCAAAGTTCTATCAATTATACTCCCTTCCATGCAATACATTGTGCATGAAAATTGACACTTCCAACACAAGTTGTTAAACAAAGATCAAAAACTTTTTGTTACACCCCATTGAAATAAGAACAAACACTTACCTACCAAAATTCATACATACAAACACCACTACTTACACATTTGAAAGGACACCTCGGAAAAAGTGCAAGAACAAAAACACTTAAAACAAGTTTAATTAAATCAAACAACAAAAGAGAGATAGAAAAAAAAAACTAACAAAGTAAATGGCAGTTATCTGTAGTTTTATTAAGTTTTTCTAAATAAAAACACAACACAAAGCACAAGAAATTGATACTCAAGGGTAAAAACTGTTTAAAGTGAAAATGAAAATATGTAGTTTAAATTGGTTGGTTAACAAAAAAATATGAAGACAAATAAAACGTTCATGTGACCAACTATATGTATATTACACCAACCGACAAAAATTAAAAAAAAAAGTTGTTAAGCACAAACTGAATAATATACATTTGAAACTAGAGACTAAATGTAGTAAAACTGCATTTACAGTTTTGCATTTCGTGATCCTGTTTTCTTTTAAAAGAACTTCAAAATTTTAGAGAATTAAATTTTATAAAATTTTTTTATATTTTTACTTGTACTAGGATATTTTTACTTGTACTAGGATGATAGCAAATGAAAGAGGAGGATTTCCCCTAATTTGCCTATTTTTTTTTTACATATCAAGAAAAAGGAAGTAAGTTTCATCCTTTAAAAAATGTATCCTTAAATATCATTCAAAATTTTTAACAAAATATTTTGATAAAATTTTCAAATAATTTTATTTACATCCTTTTATCCAGATATAATAAAAACGCCTGCGAATTTTGTACTCTTGCCCAAAACATTAAATCATGATAATGTTTTGCTGAAGATTTGGGTGTACTTGCCAAAGCAAAGTTTTTTTAGAAAAAATAATGTTATATTACTTTGCTATTCCATGCAAAACGAATTGAAATATCAGTCGAGGACCCCATTAAAAACCCAAAAGAACTGTACATTTCATAAGTGAGTGCAAAAAAGTGTTTTTACATTTTGGAGAGTATAAAAGATTCGGCACCAAAGAATATAACACTCTCACTTGTTTTATGTACATTTGATAAACAAATGGAAAATCTTTTTGCGAAAAGCTTAGACTTGGTGAAAAAGTAGTTTTGGTAAAAAAAAAACGATTTTTTTTTACGAAAAACAAAATTATGTCAAAAAAAATTTAATGAACCCAAAATTTTTGGTGAAAAAAAATTTTGATGAAAAAAATTTTGAATGAATTTTTTTTTAAGAAATGAAAAATTTTTTGATGTAAAAAAAATTGATGAAAAAAAAAAATTTTTTTGGTGAGAAAAAAATTGATAATAAAAAATTTGATAAAAAATTTGATGAAAACAAATTGATGAAAAAAATATGATAAAAAAAAAATTATGAAAACAAAAATTTTGATAAAAAAAAATTTGAAGAAAAAAAAAAGATTAATGAAAAAAAAAATTGATGAGAAAAAAAATTTGATGAAAAAAAAATTGAAAAAAAAAAATTATAAAAAAATGATAAAAAAATAAGTTTGATGAAAAAAAAAAAAAATTATGAAAAAAAAAATGCTTAAAAAAAAGGGAACAAGTTGGGTTTACTGGCATTTGTCCAAAAAAAAAAAAAAAAAAAATAGCCCTTTAAGCGATGATTTCGAAAGAAAAAAAAATTGTCGGCGACTCGTATTAAGCGAGTTATCTCGACTTGAAGTTTTTTGCTTATATCTTCGTTATTTATTGTTCGATTTCAAAAATATTGGTGTCGTTCGAAAGGTAATTGAAATAACTTCCATTTTGTTAAAAAAAAAAAAATATTAATCCAAAAAAGGCCAAAAAAAATATTTTTTTTTGAGAAAATTTTTTTTTTTTTTTTTTAGAATTTTCGTAAAAAAATCTTTTCTGTGTAGCGGCCTTCGGCATGGCTTAGGGATTACAAACTCTATAAATTAGTTTAGTGGCTCCGCTAAATAAGGTTTTTTTGTGTATTAAGCCTTTTTCCAGTTATAATATTCGAATTTCAAGTCCACATAACTCGCGAACCAGATCTCGCCTACAAAAAATCGCACTAATATTTTCGATTTGTAATCAAAAGATCTATCTCTGGTAATAATTTGGGATCAAACCGACCAATGCCAGTAAACTCAACTTAAGCAAAAAAAAGTTTGATGAAAAAAAAAAATTTATGAAAAAAAAATTTTATGTAAAGAAAAATTTGATGGAAAAAAATTGAAAAAAAAAAAAATTTCATGAAAAAAAATTTGATAAAAAAAAAATTAATGAAAAAAAAACATTTGATAAAAAAAAAAATGATGGAAAAAAGTATGATGAAAAAAAAATTTTATGAAAAAAAAGTTTGATGAAAAAAAAAAAAAATAATGAAAAAAAAAAAAATAATGAAAAAAAAAAAATTTTATGGGGAAAAAAAATTTATGAAAAAAAAATTTGATGAAAAAAAAATTTGATAAAAAAAAAAAATTTTTTTTTGTTGAAAAATAATTATGTTACTTTTTATTCACCAGCTGGTGAAAAACGGTTTTATTCACCGCGAGGTGAATTATTATCCAAGTTATTAAAATTTTTGGTTTTAAGAAAATGAAAATAGTAATTCTTGTTTTCTTTTTCGTTAATTGTTAGCTTATGTAGTCAAACTGAGGTGGAGTCCTGCAACTTTTTTTAAAATTAGACACAAGCCTAAAAACATTATCATGTTAAAATGGAAAAATTAGGGGAGATCCTCCTGTTTCATTTGACATCACCAGTGTTATCCTAGGACAAGTATCCTTTTAAATTTGTAGTCCTTTTAAAAGGAAACAAGATCACGAAACAAGATACTCCATTTGCTCTCTACTTTCAGACGTATATCATCCGTTTCATGTTTAATATTGGCTGTTGGACGGTGTTACAAGCAACACATATACACTATGGCCAAAGAATTTATATTTATTTAAGAGTTGCGTATTTGTGTACCTTCTGCTTCACAGTTGTTTATTATAGTTTTTTTTGGAAATAATTCGGCAATTCAGTAAGTACTCGACCGATTGCAGTAAAATTTATACCGGTTACAGCTAACGTAATTTCGATCTTAATTTTTGACATTGCACCACCCAACATGTCCAATAGGGGCACCTCAGGGGGCCATAAAGTAGGATTCCTTTTGCATAAGAAAGCTTTAAGTGCTTGTCAATTTCATGTTTATTATCTATTTTTTTTTCTTAACAGACCTACTCCCTATCTCCTTTCCTTTCTTGGCTCCATACAAAATGGGATTTTTATGAAATTTGTTTCCACAAGCATTTAAGATCTCTGTATGCAAAAGGTGTCCTACTTAAGAGGACCCTGGAGGTGCCCCTACTGAATATGTGGGTTTCACCATCCAAACTTAATTTTAAAATAACGTTAGCTATAACCGGTAAAAATGTCCCTGTAATCAGTCCAGTACTTACTGAATTGCCAAATTATTTTCAAAAAATCGTATTTATCAAGTTTATACTTGGTTTGATTGACGGTTTTTTTTTTTTGCAAAAAATAATGTTTAATTAGCACTCTAAATTTTTTTTTTCCATTTTTAAAAAACTCATCGAGGTTGTATTTTTTTAACAGTTCCTAAACGCAAACTAAATGACAGAGTGTAAAATTTTCTATTTTTTTGTGATCGCCCGCTCCTGGGTTAATTCAAGAGATTGAGGATGGGGCAGTTTTGGCGGCGAATGTACCCCATTGGCCACATTAGCCGACGACAAATGTACCTAATGGGGTACATACGCCACTTCAAATGGGGTAGTTTCGCCTGTGAAAGTTCCCCATGGGGTGGATACACCGATGACAGATGTACCCCATTGGGTTTATTCGCGACTTATGTTAGTATGGGGTAGTCTGCTGTCAAATGTGCCCACGGTTAGTATATTTTTTTTTTTTTAAATAAATCTATGTTTTCCGAAAAATGATATCGTTAACGAATTTCTAAAAATGTTATTTCTTGTTGATTGTGCCCACACTCTTGGCGCATGCCCCATGGTTGGGGCAGTTTCGCCGATTTGGGTTACTTAAAAACAGTAAATTCCATTTGAAGTATACATTTAAATTTGCTCTACTTTTCGATCATAGCGTAGTATGTGTATCCGGGCCATGTATATACAACATATTAACACATATTGTGTAATTAGTATAATGGCTGCTACTGTGTCTTTACAATTTTCTATGTATTTCCAGTATTTATCCAATATTTATTTTATACAAATATTGACAATTGACGAAATAATCAACAATCACATACATATGTACGTAAAATTGTGGTATTAAATAATAAGTCTCCTTTAGCGTTCATTGTCTCTTATTATCTTATGGCGATGAAAAGAATCATTGAAGTGTTCCGCAAATATTTATTGAACCATATTGGTGGAACGTTGCTGGAGAGTTTCTTTGGCTTTTTTTTATTATTAACTGTTCCAGTATTAACAAGAAAAAAATGTATATTATATACTTATTAGCCAACCATGAAATTCATTTTACTTCACACAGATGTTAAAGTATACGTGTGTTTTAGTAAACAGTACAAGGATATAAAATTATGAAAGGAAAAAAAATTTCTTTTGTTAGTTGATTTAACAGTCAAAAATCACTGTAGACTACGAGCGCACAGTGATTTATTATCGATTTTTTTTTGGAAATAATTCGGCTATTCAGTAAGTACTGGGTCGATTGCAGTGAACAGGACACCTTTTGCATATAAAAGCTTTAAATAATTGCCAATTTGTTGTTTATTATCCTTTTTAAAGGACGACATTTTGTAAAATACTTATTTTAAATATTTGTACTTGTCTTATTTAATTTTTCCATTTTTTTTTTTATTTTTCCATATCAAGAAAAAGGATGTAAATAATGCACCTTCAAAAATTTGTCAAAATATTTTATTAAAAGTATTAAATTATATTTAAGGACAACGTTTTGGAAGGACAATACTTACTTCCTTTTTCCTGATATGTCAATATAATAAAATGGGAAAATTAACGGAAAATTTTCCATCACTGGCATCCTAGGACAAGCCAAAATATTTAAAAAAATATTTTACAAAATTTTATCCTCTAAAACTTTGGAGTCCTTTAAAAAAAAAAAACAGGATCACGAAATGAAAAACTGTAATTGCATTTAACTACATTTACTCTCTTGTTTCAAACGTTTGTGATCCACTTTGTGTTTAACGAAATTTTTTCTTTTGTCGGACGGTGTTACTTATGATACAATTTTTAATCATAATATGACGCTCTTAAGTTATAATTGCCAAAATCATATTTCTTCTCTGAGTGTACCCACAGTGATCCTAGCACCTCTCAAAACGTTATAGAATTTATTGTCCCTTCACAAGCAGGTTTTTGAAGGACCTCAAGCAGAAATTGTGAAAACTTTGTATTATAATATAATATTCAGCTACCGTATATGTTTTAATGTGTGCGTGCCATCTTTGATATTATACAAACAATAGAAATAAAATATTGTATTACAAAGTAAAGATTTTCCTTATTCCTTGTATTCTCTAAGGGATTTTTTTTAATTTTATTTTCACGCCTAACGGATCATATATCACGCGTGTGTAGTGTCTTTTAACACTGTTCTAATATGCTGCGTACTTCTCACATACAGTATTGTAAGCACAAATAGACAGGAATAAGCAGTTATTTTTAAGGTTAGCTGAGTATTTATTTAAATTGTCCATAAGACAGAGAATTTGAGTAAATGTAATGAAACTGTTATCAACATGGGACAGAAAATATAATTGTCTGACATGGAAAAATGTAGAGTCTGCGAAATATAGAAAGGTACCGCAGATATTATTTTTTGCACGTGTGCAACATTGACAGTTGAAGACTTCAATAACTAAGAGGAAACTTACAACATCTGACTGATATATGGGATTCCCTATCGAAAAGGACTCTCTACCGAAAAGGATTCTAAGCCTAGATCCTCTTTAATCTAATCTGGAAACTCTGGCAGTAGTTGTGGTGTCTTAGGCAGGGCTCTAAGAATACTTTTTAGTTTTTTTTTATTCAAGGTGAGATCTAGCTCTTACGACCGGCACTGTGACACTTGTGGACCTCTTGTGCCCAGATCTATAAATTTAAATCAAAGCCTGTTCAATGTTCCTGATGAACATAGAATAGAGGATGGAGAATTCAGCCTTATATCATTAGAATTAAGTAATTCCCTATCTACGAGGGCTGTTTAAAATGTTCTTAGCCTAAGTTAGGTTGTAAGTGGCTGCTGACGTTTTCCGTCAGCACACATAGACACTAAGATTTATTGTGATACATCGGGACTGCAATAGGTTTCCCTTCTGGTCGCTGTCGTTGAACCAATTTGAGCCTCTTATGAAACTAAGATATTGAATTTGTTTAGATCCCAGTGAAGGAAGTCTCTGACCAGAAAGTTCCGGGCAATGATAAATAGAGTGTTCCATTGGTAATATAAATGGAAATTTCTGATGTATAAATAGAAATTTTTTAAATATAAAGGGAAATATATTTATTCTTTGAAATAACAAAAAAGCATTTGCTGTTTTTTGTTCGTCCTATTCGAAATCATTTAAAATGTATTAAAGATGTTATGATTTAAGCACTCTTTTCAGCGCCGATTAATGCGCAATAATGATGCAGTCAAATCATGTGTCTTTGTCCAAAAGTCAATATTTTTCATTAAAAAAGTGTTAAACATCTTAAAAAGGAAAGCAAGTATGAAGATTTATTAATAAATAATTTTATGTTGTAAGTTTTATACAAAAAATCTTAACAAAAAATTATTTTTTTTTTACTTACCTTTACTGCATCCTCAAGAGCGCTCTTTGAATGCGCTTCGGTATGCTATAAAAAGATGCTATGTCGCCAAAATCTCGATTTATTTTTGCTGGGATGGCAGTACTTATACTACTGTGTAATGTACTTGGAAAGTACTGGCCTGTTTGTAATTTTTTGAGTAAAGCAACAAACTACAAATTTTTAAAAATTCTTTATCTTTTGAACGGGTCTAAAAAAAATCTGAAAATTTACCACGAAGAAGTTTTCGAAGGGTACTTATTGCAAACAAATTGGGAAAATCTAAAAAAAAAATATTATTGGGTACTAGAGCAATATTTCGAGGAATGACAAACTATATGTACCCTCCATCACTTGAGTGTAGGTTATAAAAACAAATTCTGAGAAATACGTTTTTTTTAACTGTTAGATGAGATACTATCAATAACACCGCTCTACAAATCTGAGGTTTGTCGCTGCGTTTTGGATGAAACCAAAAAAAGTTGATAGGGTTTGGTGCCCCGATTCCAAAACGGTCACTTTAATTTTTCTATCACGTCACAATTTTGAGAAAATCGCGGTTAAAGTGTCAAAAAATGCCCATTTTGACCATTTTTGAACGCCTATAAAATAAGATCCCAACATGCGAATGACTTAATATTAAGCTCTTTCGAAAGTACGTAATTTTCTCTTTAAGACAAAATCAAATGTTCTTGGAATTAAATTTTCTAAAGTGATAAAAAAAATCATTAGCCACGAGTGCTTTAAATCTAAAATTTACGTATGAATTTGTATGGAAATTTGTTTAAAAACATTGTGTAAATAAACTAAATATTGAAAAAATGGAAGGTTTTTTGCTAATGATTTTTTTACCATTTTAGAAAACTAAATTTTTAGAACATTTTATCTCATCTTTAAGAGAAAAATACAGGCTTTCGAATGAGCTTGATACCAAGTCAATTGCATGTCAGGATTTTATTTTATAAGCTTTTAAAAAGGGTCAAAAACGCCCTTTTTCGGCACTTTAACCGCAAATTTCTCAAAATCCTGACGTGATAGACAAATTTGGGCTACGGATTTGGAATCAGCGCAACAGATACTATCACAGTCACTTACCAGAATCCAATACGCACTTTCTTGTAGAGTTGAGTAATTCATAGAATTACCACCCATTTGCAATCAACTTTTACTGCTATTTCTGAGAACACTACTGTTATTTAAGAAAATTGTTAATTTTATTATTACGCCTTCGTATCTGTTGAAATATTTAATTTCACACATACTTAATATCATATTACTGTTTTAACAAATTAATTGCGAATTTTGGACATTAAATTGAGCTGAAAATTCAAGAGAAATAATTATAATTTGTTTATGTAAATTTATGTAAATTTTATGTTTACAACCCATACATACTTCATGTAATAAGGCTTAACATTTAATTAAATTTATCAATGGAAGTCAAAAAATTAGATTTTTTTTTTATAATAATGAGGAAGTGATTGATAATCTTAAAAGTTTTTAATTACACTGTTTAACAAATTTTGATCAATTCGGACTCCAACACTCAAAAAAAAACGTTGTCAAATTACTAGAAAAAGTCTCGTTATCCCATTTTACCAATATTCGACAGTTTTTCTTGTTTTTTAACAAATAATTTTCGGTCAAAATTTAATTTTTTTTTTGTAATTTTACAGTTTTTCTTGTAATTTTACAAATTTCCATGATGTTTTACAAAAAAAAATCTAGTAAATTTCCGAGAATTTCTTGTAAATTTTATTTCGTCAAAATAGGTGTAAATTTACAATTATATTGGTAAAGATCATGTAAAATTTTTACTAGGAATTCTCGTAAAATAGGAAGTATCAAAAAATCTAGTAAAATTACGAAACCTCCTTGTAAGTTTGATCGCGTCAAAAAAATTTTACTAGGCGTTTCACCAGTTTATTTTTTTGAGTATAGGAGTTCACGTAAAATACGAGGTAGCATAAAATCTGGTAAAGTTACGGAATATCCTTGTAAATTTTATTGCGTCAAAAAAATTTTAAATTTCAAATTTACAATTTTTTTGGAAAAAAGCTTGTAAAATTACAAAATTATTGGTAAAAAGCTTGTAAAATAAATAACAAGGAATTTTTGTCAAACTTTGTAAAATTACAAAAATAGTTTGTAACTGTTTTTTTTTCTACCTCCTATTTGACGAGAATTCCTGGAAATATTACAAGCTTTTTACCAAAAATTTTGTAATTTTACAAAGTTTTTACCAATAAAATTGTAAATTTGAAATTTAAAATTTTTTTGCCGCAATAAAATTTACAAGGATATTCCGTAACTTTACCAGATTTTATGCTACCTCGTATTTTACGTGAACTCCCACACTCAAAAAAAATAAACTGGTAAAACGCCTGGTAAAATGTCTTGTAATCCCGTTCTACCAATATTTACCAATTTTACTTGTTTTTTAACAAAAAATCTTGTACACTGCTCAAACGAGAACTACAGTTTTATTGGTAATTTTACAAGTTTATTTTCGTAATTGTATTCTACCATTTTGAAAGGTTATTTTACAAAAAAAAAACTGTAATTTTGCAACAAAGTTTTTATTACGAGGATTCTAGTTAAATTACAAAAAAAAACTGTTTTTTTTTACAAAAATTATGTTATACGAGAGTTTATGTTGTTTAACAACAAAAAAAAACTTTTTTTTAAGTTTTTTTACCATTTTTTCTTGTAAGTTTACCATTTTTTTTCCGGTTTTAAAACAATATTTTTACCAATAAAATTGGTTATTTTACCAATTTTTGGAGCATTCAAAATTACGAGGAAATCCTCGTAATTTTACGAGAATTTTACCTACCTCCTATTTTACGAGAATAGCCTCGTAAAATCACGAGATTTTTTGGTAACTTTACAAGGTTTTTTTTTGAGTGTAGTAAAAATTACTAAATTATTTATTAATGAAAACTGCTTATAAAAAATTCCGATATCGCGGTTTTGGTCCACAGAACTGTGGGCCAGCATCCCTGAATTTTGTCCATAAATAGACCGCTTAACCTATATGTCAAAAAAGTATTGCATATGGGTGTTAAAGAATCGCTGATCACGATTCTGGAAAAAAAATTTCAAAATTCAAAATGGCGGATCCAAAATGGCGGACATGATTTTTTAATTCTTTGTTTATTGTGTTTAATATAATCATTATCGATGTATTTGGGGTCGTTAATAACGAATATGAGCTCAGACTTTTAAAATTCAAAATGGCGGATCCAATATGGCGACAAATTTAAATTTAAAATTTTTTATATGTTGTATCTTTTGGCCAAAAACTTACATTTTAATGGTTTTTCTGATGTTAAAACTGATTTTGGAATTAAAGATTTGAAATTCAAAATGGCGGATCCAATATGGCGAATATGCTTTTGTAATTCTTAGCTAATTGTACTTAAATTATTAATTTTTGATGTATTTAGGGTCAGTAATTACGAATATGAGCTCCGATTTTTTAAATTCAAAATGGCGGATCCAATATGGCGTCAAATAAAATATTAGGTTTTTTTCTATGTTGTCTGATTTTGATGGTTTTTGGAATGCCAAATCTGATTTAAGAATCAAAAATTAAAAATAGCGGATCCAATATGGCGGACAATGTTTCAAAATATTACTAGGAAATGATTGCACAACACGAATACGAACTCAGATTTTTTAAAATCAAAATGGCGGATCCAAAATTTAGGACATAGCTTTTTAAAAAAATGTACAATGATTAAATTTCTATGTTTTTATAAATTCCTCTTTTTGCATTTATCAGAAGATTTTAATAAAATATTTCTCTTTTAAAAGCGTCAAAAAGTTTTAAGAGAGAACTTTTTTATTTCCAATAAGCATTTGCCATCCTAAATGTATAGTGTCCGACCGAATACACCTTTTTTGGCCGAAGCCGAATATTCGGCCAAATTTTCACTGTTCGGCCAAACCGAAGCCGAAGCCGAATATAAAAAAAAAAAAATGTTTTTAGATGCAAAAACACTTAGTAAAATGTTTTTGTGGCTTACTAATGTGACTCAAAGTTTAGGTTGTAAGTGGCTGCTGACGTTTTACGTCAACACACGTAGACTCTGAGGTCCATTGTGATACCACGGGTTTCAAAGTTAGTTTAGTGTGTTTTTCAACACGTGAGCACAAATTTTATACAATTATTCGGTATTCGGCCAAAATTGTGGCCGAAGCCGAATAGTGGCCGAATAGTGATTTTTGGCCGAAGCCGAATATTCGGTCGGACACTATAAATGTACAAATAATGCTACAAGCTTACAATTTCGTAAAAAATATTAAAAATGATATTGCCAAATATGCCCGCTTAAATGCGTTACCAGCTTTAATGTTTAGCACTAGAGATGGACGCTGGTCACGTGAATTACTCGTGATCGAAAATGAGCGTTATTAAAATTTTTTGTTCGTGAGTGATAAGTGAGTGAGACAATTTTTTGCGTGAGTGATTCGTAGTGAGTGCAATTTTTTTGCGTGAGTCAAAACTATTTAATTGTATTGATTCAGTTTTTACAATTTTTTTCGTGTTTTAAATGTTTAGCGTGAGTTACGGGTGAGCGTGAGTCACAAGTGAGTGGTGTTTTGTTTACTCACGTAAATAATGAGTAAGTGTGAGAAAAAAAACGGTTGAGTAAATTATTTTTTTTTTTCGTGAGCGTGAGTCAAGGTGAGTCAAAATTCACTCACGTGCCCATCAGCAGTTATCACGCCAATGTTGTCAAAGCGAGGCATTTTTTATTAGAAATCAATAGAAACAAAAATATCGAAAAATGTTCAAGTTCCATTTTAGGGCATTTCTAAACGTCATATTTTGGTTTATTGCCTCTAGATCAAAAGTTTATGAACGGGCGCACAGGGTCGCAAAAATGTGAATAGAATACATTGTCAGAGATAGATCGTAGTTCGAGGTTTGTCAATATCGTTTGGACTTTTTTGGACTTTGGTGTTGAAAAAAGGTGGATTTCAACAAAAGTATGAATTTCCATAATTTATTTAAAAAAAATATGCTTATAGCTCACTTTTTGGCAGTTTATATCATGTGGTGATCAAACAGGTATGTCTTTAGGAGAAATTCACCGAAAATTTGAAAAAATATTGTGTCGAAGTACAAAAAAAAATTATTTGTTTTATAAATAAAAAATATAAAAAAATCTCAAACATTGACTTTAACCTCATGTAAAAAAAAAAACTTTAAGCTATAATAAAAAGATATTAAAGGTGAACAAAATTCAAGATGTCAACATTCCGAAAAAATATTTTTAAATATGTGTTGCCTTACAGACCTTATTGGCCAAAAAATGGAAATCCTGGCCCACAGTGCACAGGTGCTAATCTTTAAGACAAAAATTGTTTTTTTACTGAATTCATCTCAAAAGTTGACAAACTGTTGAGTGTGTTATGTAAAAAATAGTAAAAAAATTAAAAACGCGATTTTTGTCCATAGATGCTGATCAGCATCGCGATTTTTAAAATTAAAATTTTTGTTTCATAATGTACACAAGACATCCAAATTTTGAGCCATATTTTTCAAAAAAATCAAACAAGAATTTTCAGAAAAAATTAGCATCAGTGGACCAAAATCGTGCACAGAAAAAAATATTCAATGGAAAAAAACAATTAAATATTTGCTCAGCTTAAAATTTGACATTTAATTAAATTTTACTTGAATCAATTAACCATTTGCTCAAATCTGAAAAATTCACAAAAAAATTCATAAAAACAAAAAAACTCATCATAGTAGGCTTTGAGTAACAATGCGATGAACGCTGTTGCGTTTTTTGTTTTAGTTTTAGTTAGTCGTCAAATAGAAAAGTACTTTCACGCACACAAGACGAAACAAAATAATATAAAGCACAAAGAAAAAACAATTTAAACAAAAGCCTTGAAAAGACTGACAAAAAACACTACAACTGTAAAATAATGATTAACCATTCACTCAGATCAAGCATTGGATTACTCAAAAATAACACAAAATTATTGATTAACCGCTCACTCAAATCAAGCATTGGTTTAATCAAAAATTTCAGAAAAATAACAATTAACAAATTACTCAAATCAAGCATTGGTTTAATCAAGGAACAGTCAATGACTGACCTACAATTTTCGTGCTTGATCCAACAATTTTCCTCATTAGATGACTTTTAATTAAAATAGTGCTCAACCTGGTGTATTTCGTGCTTGATCTAACAACTCATTTTTATCTGTGTGGCTCTGGAATTTTGTTGACAAATTCTTGTTCAGCATGCAATTAGTATGAAAACATGTAATGCATGATGAAATTATTCAAAAAAAATATTTATAAATTATTTATTTGAAAAGATAGAGGGTTTTGCATTCAGAAAAATTAATCGTGTAAGAAATAGAGAAAAGCAAAAATGTTCTGAATTGTACACCATAGATGAGGGCCGTTTTACTGAATATTTTGCTATTAAAAAGTAATTTTCGTGAAAATAGAAGATAGAGGGTTTTGAATATAGGCCCTCGATATATTATAGAAAAAATCAATAGATATCTTTTCTATATGTGTATACCAATTTATACATGGAAAGCCCTATCCCTTTTCTATCCCAAACAGTTAAAAATCGGCTGAAAAGCTTCTAAGTTACACGTGGTTTAGTGAGAAAAGTTCCAAAAATAGTTTTTTCACAATAACTCTAAAATTTGAGGATATCTGGCAAGTTCAATGGTCTTTTTTGTGATATACTCGCCAATACTAACAACATATACACATCAGAAGTATTTTTTTTTTCACTGTAGCACAATGTAATTATGAAGGGGTCTTTTAGCCTTGATTTGGCGCTTATCGAGATAATTTATTTTAAAAGGAACTCATTTTTTTACGTTTTTAAAACAAGTCTTCAAAAAAAATTAAAATATCCTTAAAGGTCCTGACTTTGGACTTTGGAGATGCGCGCGTGACACGAATTTTTCGTGAATTACGTTATTCACGCGTGATCGTGAGTAAAATATTTTTTACTTACGTGATCGTGAGTGTGCGTGATTATAAAAAATAGTTTCGTGCGTGAGCGTGCGTGAGTAATTATTTTCTTATGTTTTTTGCTAAAAACAAGTAAAAAAAATCTTCATCATATTGAATTTAAATGGCAATTAATACCAAATTGTGATTTAAATAAATGTTTGTGATTTTTTTAGGAATTTAAGTTCTTTTTGTGCAAGAAATCGAAAAAAGTAAAATAAAAATTTGTTTATTTTAATTTCGTAAGTCTTCGGGGGACCGTGATTATTTCGTGGACATGAAAACAATTTTAGTTACTCACGTGAGTGTACGTGAACGTGAGCAGAGAAAAGAAATTTCGCGCGTGATCTTGCGTGAGTAAAAATTCACTTACGCGCCCATCTCTACTTTGGACTACAGTCCTGCTTAAACTTAATAGCATAAATTCACTTTATTAATTGTTTTCTTATCTCTACGATACGTACTTTACAATTATATGCTAAATAAAAAATTTGGTAAAATATCGCCCGGGCGGTGTAAATGTATTTTTAGACTCGATGAAACATTTTCTTTCATATATCCTCTAAAACATATCGATATCGCGAAAAATTTCGAATTTTCTACCTCTTAAATCAAAAATCTTACCCTTACCAACATCTGTTTAGTCACTTACAAGGGAAGTATCTCTACCCTTATGAACCGATTTGCCTGAAACTTAAAATATATATCAAAGAGACAATTCTAAGGTTGGGGTGTCTCGGCTTATCGGCCATATCGGGGATTTAGGGGTTCAAAACATGGGTCAAAAAATGGCAAAAAAATAGTTTTTTTGGATTTTTCAGCCATTTCTTTTTAAGAAACTATATGATGTTTTCATATGAGAAGAAAGGGTTTTTTAATGCCTATCTAATGGTGGCATAACCCTGTAAAAATTCAGCTTCTTTAAATATTTTGTTCAGGAAAATGTGTAAATTTTGGGGGGTTCTTATGTGAAGACATAGACCTACGATATCCATATGGATAAGAAATAATCTTTATTAAATTTAAGTCGACCCGTATTTTTGCCCCAGATGATATTCCTGTTAGTTCGGAAGTTATCAAAATTTTCCCGAAGGTCCACATGATTTCATAAGGGGACAACGAAATTTTTAAACACCGATATGGCCGATAAGCCGAGACACCCCAACCTCAAAATCTTCTCTTTAATATATATTTTAAGTTTCAGGCAAATCGGTTCATAAGGGTTGAGATACTTCCCTTGTTAGTATTAAATAAAACTTTTATAAATTTTTGTTTATAAATAAATTTTTTGAGATTTGTTTTTTTTTTTTTCTTTTTGGTTTTTAAACTGATAACAATTTCTTTAACAAATAAAAAAAAAATTTAAAAGTAACTTTTACAATCAACCTATGACATCACATTTTTTTTTCATTCAATGTAAAGAATTCTTAAAGTTTTATGGCAAAAATATTAAACTTTTTAAAAGTTTGTTGAAAACATTATGAACTTATAGTATAAGTCTTATACGATAAAATTAGTATTATGTTGTTACACAATTTAAGTAGGGTAAAAGGGGAAACATGCTCCAGTGGGAAAAATTCCAAAGCTCAAAAACTAGCATACGGGGTGGGGGCCCCCGTTTTGCACCCGGGTTTGGTAATAACATGTAAAGTACAAGACCGAGTTTGCTAAAATTCAATACCGATCAGACCAGGAGAACGACAAATATATATGCCAAGCTTTAGCAGCCTCAGAAATGTCTTTCGAAAATTAGCGTGTTTTGTATGCCGTGAATTCGCGAAACCCACTTGCTTAAATTCACTCTTTTGCTCAAAACTTTTGAACCACTGAACCGATTTCGCAGAATAGCAGAACCAAACAGACCAGAAAAACGTTAAACCAACATATATGCCAAACTTCAGCAGCCTCAGTAAAGTCTTTCAAAAGTTTGGGTGTTTTCAACAGACAGACAAACGGACAGATGGAGGATCATATATATATTTTTACCTTATGGGGTCCTAGACCAATATTTTGAGGTGTTACAAACGGAATGACAAACTTATAAATACCCTCTATCACTAGGGTTGAGGGTTTAACAAAATCTAAAATTAAATTTTTTTTGTAAAGGCGTATACTTGTTAAAGAATTTGAATTCATATTAATATTACTCATACTTTGTGTATTTAATAAAACCTCTGAATGTTTGCTTATTTATATTCTAAAAATATATTAGAATTTAAAATTCAAATTCATATTATATGTTTTATTTTTTGTTTCTTTGTAGATATGCAAAGTTTATAATAGCTGGCATTTGGATTATCGCCCTGGCGACGGCATTTCCTATACCAATTGTATCGAAACTGGTACAACCAGGTGCTTGGCATGTGTATTGTGATAGGTAAGTACCAAAATAACACTTAACAACTTCAAAGCATACCATTTCCAAGAAAATGAAAAACTATTCACATATTAAGAATGTATGTAGGAAAAGTTTCCTTTCATTAAATATAAAAATGAAAAGTGAAAGTTTATTATTTACGATAAAATCTTTTTAAAATGTTTTTAGGTTAAAGTGTGTAAACTGTAAAATGTAAATCTAGACATAATCATATATTTGCAGAATTTGTATCTTTGTATACCCTCCACTTGCAATTAGTGGTAGAGGGTATATATAAGTTTGTCATTCTGTTTGTAACTAATCGAAATATTGGTCTGGGACCCCATAAAGTATACTTCTTTGGTTAACTTTAGAAAGGCCGATGCGTTTTTTAGGAAAGCAAAAAATCTGATTCATATAGTAGTTTTAGAATATTTTTCTTTGATCATGTACCTAAATGATTCACTCTCTGGTATTCTACACCATTTAAAGATGTAATTCGAAAAAGATCAATTGTAATACGAAAATTCTAGTTGTAATTTAATTGATCTTTTTCGAATTACAATCGATCGTTTTCGAACTGTTTACAAATAATCTTTTTGATATTGTGGATGGTATTTATACATTCGGCAAGGCCAAATTTAATTTTTTTACTTGTTTAAGATTTTTAAAAATAATCACAAATGCTACCTACAGTTTTCAATTTCCCTTAACTGTTAGTACTATTGTGTGTATATGAGTACAAAAGACATGTTTCAAATAAATATTCTTTTAAATGTAGTTAGTAGAGCGAAAAGTACTTCAATGATAAGCATCAAGTTCTTAAAGAAAAATAAAGATTTAGTATGTTAGCTGTACTGTAGGTAAAGCGACTTGGTCCTTCGAAATAATTTGAAACATTTTAAATTTTAAAACCAAATAACATAAAAAAACAACAGTAAAAAAATCGAGTTGGTTGGAGTCCATAGAATACGGAACTGCACTGAAAAAATTACTTACACTGAAATTAAGTTCACACTGTAACTAATTTAAGTAAATAATTTTTTCTGAATTTATTTCAATTGAACTTAATATAAGGAAATATTTCTTAATATATGGAAAATTTAATTGAAACAAAGAAAATAAACTTGAAGATAGTACATGCAAATAATTTAAAACGCGCAGGAGTTTTCCGTAAATTAAGTTATATGCACCGTAAAAAAAAAACACAAGAACTTGAGAGTGGTTCTCAACTAATTAAAATCTTTTCTATAGTATATGCAATTTGGTAAAGACAAAGTTAACTATACTCAGCGTTATTATTATCAAAGGAGTATAATTTTTAAAAATGTTATTGTAGGTAATTCATAAAGCTTTACTTTAAGCTTGATATCGTCCAGATTGAGTAAATAATAAATGTACTACGAGGGTCGATCTGGAAAATGAAATTATTTATACCCGACTAAAAAATGTTGATATGATCATATATGATCATGCAGATATGAGCTCAGATCCGTAATTTGAGTCGATCAAATTGGATCTGAACATATCTTACACCATATCTGAGTTCATAGTTTTAATATTTTTTTTAAATGATCTTATAATTTGTAAATAAAAATGCACCGTTAGTAATTTGAATTAGAAATTAATAAATAATTTATTTAATTATCAATATTTGCACACTTACAATATTTGAGCACTTACAATACTTGCTGAACGCAAAACGTTCAGTGTGCAAACCATACATCATGCAATCTTCCAAACGAGTATCCGCAATTCCTAATTTGTAGTTATCAAGGGCTGGAGTTAAAATGTTTGACGCGCCAAAGATGCGTTTTAGCTGATTTTGGCTAATGAATGTTTATGTATTACAACTCGTCGAATGCATATAAAAAGCAATCGCTATGATGACATATGAAGTAAAAACTACCACCATCATAAACATCTACCTATTCAAGAAGCGTCAAATTTAATGTTTGGAATGCCCTTTTTTAAATGCAAAAAAGTTCCACAATTTCTTTCACATTGTATTTAGTCAAAAGCTGAAAATATAAAAAAACGAGTCATACACATATGAACATATTGCAAACAAATTTTATTTATTTTACCTTTTAGCAGTGTTCTTTCGCCTTGTATTGCAAATTTAACAAATTGTTGAATTTTTCGAAATTTAAATGATAAAATTTTTTGAAGTTTTTTTTTTTATTTTTGAAATTTGTTTTGAAGTTTTTGTTTTGGTTTTTGTTGTTTGAATTTTTTAAAGTTTTTAATTTTTCACTATTTTTGAACACCAACAAGGCCTTTATTCATAATACTTAAAGTGTACTTAAAGTAGGTTTATTTGACAAATATTCATGCAACATCAGTCAAATAAACCTACATTAGATTTAATTTACTCATTATCAAGGAGAGGACTTTCATTCAAATGCATGTTTTTTCCTTTTGGTCATAGAACAGCGTAAACAAGATATCTTTGCGAATCAAAGAATTTGCTTTAAAATGGCATCGATCCGTTAGTGCATATTTTTGCATATTTTGCTTAAAATGCATATTTTTGCATATTTTGCCATTATTTCGCTATAAATGCATATTTTTAGGTCATATTTTGAATAAATTTTAGGTTTTTAGCTATTTTTTTGTATTTTTTAGCTATTTTTAAGATTTTTTTCGATAATTTTTTTTTTTTTTTTGCATTAAAGCAATTATTAAATTTTTTTAGATAATTTTTATTTTTTTAGTAACATTTTATACACACTGTATATATGCATATCTAAGCTTAAAATGCCAGACTGAATTCCAATTTTAAGTTTTTTTTTTAATAAAAGTAAAAAACAAGTGGATATTTATGATTTTTATTGCATATTTTAAGATTTTTAGTGCATATTTCAACACTTTTAAGTGCATATTTTAGGCGCCTAAAACAAAGTTTTTTAGTGCATGAAGGTCCTGTCCCTGCTCATTATGAATAGCCCAGCAAAAGTTTTGTAATTGCGAAATCGAAAATAAATAATTTGTTATATTAGGGATGTTCGCTTTTTCTTTAAACAAAACTAAGATGTAATCATATGAGATATCGTTATATATAATAACATGTTATCATACATTATACATATGAGATATCATTTTATAAAATTACATGTAATCATATATTACATGAGATATTGATTATCTCATCACATGTAATTTGATCTGATATTTGATCCAAAAAGATATAATCCGATCAAATTGGATCAAATTTTATCCAATTATATCTAACCCTTTTTACACGGGTAAACATTTTTCAAAAAACTTTTTAAAAATATTTCGAAGTCGACTCTTTCTAAGTTCAAACATAAGAAATTTTAAAAATGCTTCAATAGTTCTTATTCAGTAAGCAACTAATTTTCCAATAACCCGAAAAAAAATAAAATTTTTGAATACAGTAGAAGAAATTCGCATTTTTGACATCCAATTCGTTTGACCACCAATTATTTATAAATCCTCTAGGTGCCCCAAGAGTTGTCAAATGAAAGACCAACCCTCAATATTTGTTTCACACCCACATTATCACAAAACATAGCTACATACAAAAAAAAATTCCAATGAACGAATTTCATAATATTTATGAACAAATTCATAAAATTTATTAACTTTTTCATAATAGCTATAAACTTTTTCATAGTATTTATGAATAAATCATAATATGTGACATTTAACATTTGTTCATAAAACCTACTATGAAAAAGTTCAAAAATTTAATGAAAAAGTTTATAATTTTTGTGTATTTGTTTATTGTATTTGTTCATTGGCAAATATTTTTTTTTTCTGTGTACCATTTATCTTTAACACTTAAGGTGGTTCCCATACAATTTTTTTAAATTTTTTATTAATTTGTTTTATGAAACCAGCTTTAAGGCTCCCATGGTTTCTCCAAGAGTGCTTAAAAGTAAGACGACCCCTTTAAATTTTACCGCTCAACATATTTCTGAACATACACAGAAAATAAAATCGTCAAATTTAAATCAACAAACATCAACCAAACATGAAATCAACCAAACATTTAGTAAAAACGGCCGCATGTTAGTCCATAATACAAAATTTCAATTTTGTTTTCAACAAACTTAGTCAAGTAATTTTATTTCAAAATTATTTTATCATGTCAACAAAAAGTTTTTGTGTTTGTTGAATTTCTTTGTTGAATAAATAAATAAGATTTTTTAAGTTTGTCAGATCAACAAATTGTGTTTGTTGAATTTCTTTGTTGAAAAAAAATTAAGATTCTGTACGTTTGTACAAATAATAATTTTAAAGAACTATTACAAACTCGTTTATCATTTTTTTTTAAATTTTTTTTTCAACAATCAATATTTACAAACGTTAGTTGATATCACAAATTTCCGTATAGGAGCACTTTCAGTGAAAAAGTTAATTGTATTCACAAATATTGGGGTCAATATAACAATTCGTTTTTTTCTGTGTACCTACACTCTATCTCCACTCCCCATGAGGCTCCGATACAAAATGGCATTTTTAATACTTCCTCCAACCGCTCTAAATGTCTGAAGGTAATATTTTTTATACTCAACGATTTTTCAGAACATACCTACCCTCTATCTTTAACTCATAATGTGATTCTTATACAATTTTTTTTATTTTTTATATATATTATTACTATTTTCACGAAATTGTGTGGGACCCCTCTAGGGGTTAAAAATAGAGGATCGGTAAGTTTAAAAAAAAAAACGATGGTGATCAAAAAATATTGTGGGTTGGTCATACATTTGACTCCTCTTAGGGCTCCCATGCATGGCCATGGGACATTTAGAGCATAGAGAAACATAGAGGCGAAGGTGAAAGAAAAAACAATATTGCTATCTTTTTCTAATTTCTCACACGTACGTTGTCGATGTGAATTCACCACACAATACATGTTTACAAGTCGAACATATAATTTTGTATGGGAGCCTCCTTAGGGAGTAGAGATAATGTAAATAGGGATCGGTCTTGCCATTGACCACTTTAGACAGCACCGTGGGCGCGATAAGAGCTGATTTTAAAAAACAAATTAATAAAAAACAGGTTATTTCCTCTCTAATATGTGTTTAAAAATTCATTCTTGTGCTTTTTGCACTAAAGAGGTGCAAGTTTATTGTAATTTAAATTTTTTTTATTGTACGCACATAAAAGGGGGGTGGACCGAAAAAACGAAATTTTCTAATTCTCAGGGTCCAAATGCAGGACTTTGAACTTCTTGTAGCATAAACATGTTGCATTTGTTTAACAAAAGACAAAAAAATTATGTAAAACAAGTAAGAGTGTTAAATTCGGCTGTGCCGAATCTTTAATACCATCCAACTTGCAAAAAAAAAATCTGGGGCGTTTTATTTTTTTTGGGGGGAGGGGGGTCGGTAGGGGTAATTGGTGGATAAATTTCCTCTCAAATATGTGTAAAATTCATTCTTATGCTTTTTGCACTAAAGAAATGCAAGTTTACCATAATTAAAAAAAAAAAAAATATTGCACGCCCATAGAAGGGGGGCGGACCAAAAAAAACGACATTTTCTAATTTTCAGGACTTTGAACTTCTTGTAGCATAAAAATGTTGCATTTGTTAGACAAAACCACAAAAAATCATGTAAAAAATTGATATTTTTCAGAGGTTGGTTTAGTTCTTCAAGGGGTAACTTTTTCCCCCCTGGTCCGATTTTGCTCATTAACGAACTTAACCTGTCTAGGAACATAAGACATATTCGTGCCAAATGTCGGGAGTCTAGCTCTTTTATTTTGGACTGCATCGTGTTAACTACAGACGGACAGATGGACGGACAGACGGACGGACGGACATCGCTAGAATGTCTTAAAATCGATCACTGATCATAAATATATATACTTTATGGGGTCCTATACCGATATTTTTATGCGTTACACACGGAATGACAAAGTGAGTATACCCCCATACTGTAGTTGGAGGGTAGAAAAATTATTTTTTCAGAGGTTGGTATAGTTCTTCAAGGGAGAACTTTTTTCCCCCTGATCCGATTTTGCCCATTTTCGAACTTAGCCTGCCTAGAGCCATAAGACATATTCGTGCCAAACTTGAGGAGTCTAGCTCCTTTATTTTGGACTGTATCGTGTTAACTACAGACGGACGGACAGACGGACGGACGGACAGACTGACGGACAGACGGAGGGATATCGCTAGAATGTCTTAGAATGGATCACCGATTAATAATATATATACTTTATAGGGTCCCCGACCGATATTTCGATGCGTTACACATGGAATGACAAAGTGAGTATACCCCTATACTGTAGTTGGAGGGTATAAAAACTGTGAAAATATGGCGTTTTTCAGAGTTTAATTAAGTTCTTCAAGGGGGAACTTTTTTCACCCTGCCTCGATTTTGTCAATTTACGAACTTAAACTGCCTAGGACCAGAAGACATATTCCTGCCAAGCTTAACTTTTATTTTGGACTGCATCATGTCTTATACAGACGGACGGACGGACATACGGACATTCTAGAAATGTCTTAGAATCGATCATAGGTCAATAATTTATAGATCAATAATTTATGGGGTCCCCGATCGGTATTTCGATTCGTTACAAACAGAATGACAAAGTGAGTATACCCCCATACTGTAGTTGGAGCAGGCGCGGATCCATTGGATTAAGGGGAACTTTTTTACTCAAAAAGTTTTTTTCACAAGGGGACCCTGTCAGTCGAATTTACTTCCAAAAGGACCATTTTTATAGTCTTACAAACGTGCTTATTCACAGTTATGACTGACTATGACTGTCATAAGCCAATGTTTATGATTGAACAGTCATAACATCAAATATTTTTCTATACAAAAAAATTAAAAAGTTTTTAATTTCATTTGCAAATTTTAAGATTGATATAATGACTTTTCAGTCAAAAAAATTGGCTTATGACAGTTAAAGCTAGTCACAACTGTGAATAGACACGTAAAATTTTATATAAAAATTTTTAATTTTCGCAAACAATAATAACATTAAGCATTAATGTTGTTTTTTTATTTTTGTACCAAAAGGTAGATAAATATAAAATGTATTTAATCGGCCTTTATATATGTGAGTCATTCCACACCAACTGTTCCACTACAGAAAAACCATAGTGGTTTCAATAGGATATCATTTGCAAAGTATTCGCCCTTAGGGCACTATTAAATAACAAAAATAAAATTTAAGATTTTTCAAAAAGTGGGCCTTGGAGGCATGGTCAAAAATTGAAAATTTCAGCATTTTTTGCCTAAGTATCTTTATTTCAATATTTATGCCAATAAAATGAAACACAGTAATGTCTTTAAAATAAATGTTTTTTAAAGATTTTTGTATGGGCTATCGATTAAAAAAATAAAAATTGGAAAATTTTCAGAAGAAGTTCTGAATATTTTAAATTTAAATTAATACTTTTTATATCAAGAAACATGCCACAATGTAATTTTTTTTTACATGTTTAAAAAATAGTTAAGGTGTATGTTCTGAAATTTTCAGAGATGCTTTTTTCCTTGTTTTCGAGAAAAAAAATGTTGAACATTGCACTATGCTTATAATTTACAATAATGGGGTATATTACGTATGCGAATGAGTAATATTAACTCTTAAAAAACATTTAAAATAGAGATGTGATCGTCGGTAAGTTTTTTTTTACCATCATGCACTCTCACCAAGGAAATTATTTTAATCACGCATGATAATTTATTTCGCTCACGGTTAGTCACGCTCACGTGAGTATCGTGCCCGTGACAACATTTTCTCTACTCACGTGAGCGTGCGTGAACGTGAGGAAAATTAAAAATCGTGCGTGATTAAAACTTTTCCTTCGTGAGCGTGCGTGATCGTCAAAAAAACTCACCCACGAAAACATCTCTATTTTAAAGGTTTTTTAAGAGTTAATATTACGCATTCGCATACGTAATATACCCCATTATTGTAAATTATAAGCATAGTGCAATGTTCAACATTTTTTTTCTCGAAAACAAGGAAAAAAGCATCTCTGAAAATTTCAGAACAGATAGATATACATCTTAACTAATTTTTAAACATTTAAAAAAGAAATAAAATGAGGCATGTTTTTTGATAAATAAAGTTTAAGTTTAAATTTAAAAAATTCAGAACTTCTTCTGAAAATTCTCCAATTTTTATTTTTTTAATCGATAGCCCATACAAGAATCTTTAAAAAACATTTATTTTAAAGACATTACTGTGTTTCATTTTATTGGCATAAATATTGAAATAAAGATACTTAAGCAAAAAATGCTGAAATTTTCAATATTTGACCATGCCTACAAAGCCCACTTTTTGAAAAAACTGAAATTTTATTTGTGTTATTTAATAGTGACCTAAGGGCGAATAATCTGCAATTGATTTCATATTGACATGACATCACTTTTTTTTTTGCTGAACATTTGGTGTGGAATGCCTCATGTATGTATATTTGATTGGAGTTTTATTCTAGTTCGAGGCCCAAAAAATATTTCTATATATGATATTGTCATAATAGAGTACAGTCAAACTCGGTTATAACGAACTCGGTTATAACGAATTCTCGTTTATAACGAACTAATTCTAAAGTCCCGACGTTTTGGCATCAATTTTCACACAAAATACTTCTTTTATAACGAACTCGGTTATAACGAATCCTCGGTTAAAACGAACTGCTTATTATGGTCCCACGAACACAATTTCATGTGTATTTACCTTTTTATAACGAACTCCCATAAAAATTTTTAAATAAGTTGCAATCATGTTTATCAAAATAACAAAAGGTTGGATTTTTTTGTATTATATTATAATTTTGATAAAACTTATTTATATTTTTAATGATTTCGTTTCACTAAGTAGTTTATTTACGAGAAAACATCAAATAAAACAAAGTTAGATTTATTTTTTTTGGAAATAAAACTGGGTTGATAAAAAATATACCCCGCTTATAGCGAACTTCGCTTATAACGAACTATTTTTACTGATCCCTCGGAGTTCGTTATAACCGGGTTCGACTGTATTTTTAATTTATTGCTTTAAAAAAGTTACTCATCTCATAGTATATCTGTACTGATCAGTTTCATCCCCACTTAGGAATCTTCGGCAGACTTTAGAGAATCATCGCAGCATTAATATTCCGAAAAAAATAATAAAGTATTAGATTTTTATGCATGTACACAGAAAAAAATAAAAAAAAAATTGAGTAAATTTTTAATACTATTGAGTAAAAAATTACTCAATTTTGCACCAGTAAACGATTTAATAGTATTGAGTAAACTTTTAATAAAAAATTATTAAATGCTTTATAAAAAAATTTGAGTAAATTATTAATTCACAAAATTAAAACTTTACTTAAAATTTTTCAATATTTTTAAGTAACTTTTGAATTGTGTCAAGTAAAAATTTACTCAAAATGTATCAATTTATTTTTTCCAAAAATTTAAAAAGTTTCGATTTAAAAAAAAAAAAAAATTGCTTTTTCAAACTTCAAGACAAAGGAAAAAACTATAAACTAAATGAGAATTCAAAACACCAACAGAATAAAAAAAAATTAAAAAATATATTAAATTTGTATTAAATTATTTGCTCAAATTTAATTTTAAATTTTTGAGTAAATATTTAATTGTGTTAATTAAAAAATTACTCAAATTTGTTTTAAAAATTTAAACAAGTGATTACTCAAATTGTTTTCTCTATATTATTTTCTGTGTATCCTTCACAAAATATCTCGGATGATGAAACGATTTTACTACAGAAAAACTCTTAGATTCTTAAATATTTTTTATATAAAAAAAATAACCCTTTCAAAAAATTGTTCAGATTCTGAAACCCTTTCTTATAGAAAATGTCCCAGATTTTTAAAATTTTCTATAGAAATAATCTGAGATTTTGAGACATTCTGATATATTTTTCTTATAAAAAACTTCTGAAATTTTTCTCATATTTCAAAGTTATTCTCAGATTCTAAAAACTTTTTCGTATACAAAAATTATCAGATCCTGAAACATAGTTCGTAAAAGAAAATTATCAGATATTAAAAAATTATCAGTTTTAAAAACATTTTATGAAGAAATTTTGAATCAATTTTCTTAAAATACAAAAAATGTTACGGTTTAAATGCCATCTAGATGCTGAAACATTTTCATATAGAAAAAATTTTATTATTGGACACATTTCAAAAGAAAAATTTACATGTTCAGACTCTAAGACGTTTTTCCTTTAGAAATGTTATTCGATTCTGAGAAATTTTTTGCTAAAAAAATCTTGGTATATTCTGCAACATTCTTTCAAAGGAAACTTCTCAGTTGCTGTGGGATGTTTTCTATAGAAAAGTTTTAAGACATTTGCCCTAAAATTTAAGATAGTTTTACAATAAAAAAAAAATTTTACATTTAAAGTCAAATAAGTATCAAAACAGTTTCTAAAAATAAAGTCTGGAATTTCGAAACATTTTTCTACAAAAATATTCAGATAATAATTTTTTCTTAGAGAATGATAACTCTATTGCCATTTAACTCTATTGCCATTTAACTCTATTGTCATTTAAGTTTTTCAAATGCAATTTCTTTCATTCTGAAACATTTTAAGGATTAAAAAAAATTTACTTCAGTACAAATAGCCTCTATTTGTTTACATCCTGGTCATTTTCCTTCCATCTTTGTTCCTCTCCCTTTTTCCTTTTCCTTTCTTTTCTTTTCCTTTTTTTTCTTTCTTTCTTTTCTTTTCCTTTTTTTTCTTTCTTTTTTCCTTTCCTTTCCTTTCCTTTCTTTTTTTTTTTTTTGAAATCATTTTGGGGGGGGGGAGAAATCCCATTCTCCCCCCCCTGGATCCGCGCCTGAGTTGGAGGGTATACAAATTTAAAATTGTATGGAGACACTTAAAGATAGATGGTAGGTACTAACAGCAGTTTCTGAATCTAAACTATTTTTGTTGAAATTATGAAAAACTTTTTTTTTTAAATTAGTGATTTCATGGACTTTAATTTGAATTTATATTTTCATCAGTTTACAAAACAATTTAATTTTTTTAAGGAAAAATTTCTTTAGATATTTTTTCACTTTTGGGGACCCCATCTGAGGACCCTAGCGGACCTTAATTTTGAATGCGAATTTCGAAATTCGAGGAATTTTCAAATGACTCTGCAAATACTGCAGATACAAAGGCATATTTATAGTTCTTAACTCGTAAAATATGACGGCCGAAGACCTGAAAGCCCTCTGAGTTATAGTTTTTGAGTTATTTCGTTACTTGGAATAAAAAATTATTTCTTTGAAGTCCCCGCAAGTATGAATAATATTGCAAAAAAAAATAGTTCGTTACTCATTGGAGGGTATTTACCTCCTCTGGTTTTTGAAATTACCTCCTCTGGTTTTTCAGATGGCATCATAGCGCATGATTAATATTGTAAGCAAATAGTTCTGCGTTACTTATACTTTTTGGGTTAATTGCACTATGCAGTGTGGTTTAGCGATTTTTACTTGTTTTTTGGATTTTGGAATTTCGGGTTGGGAGTAGCTGGCATTTGTAGGTGAATAATAACGCAAACAAATATTATACATGTGGGGAAATGTCCTATTTTGACTTAAATAAGGAAAAGTTCCAAACAAAGTGAAAAAAAAATTTTTGATTTTGTTTTTACATTTTTAAACATGGCTCCGATTTTCATGCACTACAAAATTGAAAATATGTGGTTAGAATATGCACTTAAAAACAAAAATATGCACAAAATATTCAAAAATATTTACTAAAAACGTAAAAAATATTAAAAAATCGTTTTTCTTATGAAAAGGTATAATTAAAAAATATTTTTTATTTGTAAACAGAAAAAACAATTTGCCAATGAACCACATTCATAATATTTATGAACAAATTCTTAAAAATGTATAAACCTTTCATAGAATTTTGTATTTTTATTATGTAAATTATTTGTGTAAATTTTGACGTAATCAAAATTTTATGGAAATCCTTTTAACTTCACAAAGTATTTTGCATTTTCTACGTGACCTTTTCTGTAAATTACCTTTTTAGTGTACGGTTTATCCATTTAATACTAATCTTTTTTATAAAAACTTAACTGGAAATAGATTTATTAAAAACCTATCTGACAAAGAAATAGAAATTAACATTATAACAGGTAGATTTATATAAGGTAATATTTTAGTGACGTAAATGAAAACAATTTTCTTTCAAAATCATTTTAGTCGGCAAAAACGACTTAAGTGTTCAGTGCACACATTAACCAATTTAAACGTTTTTTAAGACTTTTAAATTTTAGAAAACAACTAAATTATAAAAAAATTTTGAAATTCAAACGAAATTCTTTTATTTTCCACGACAAAAATTAAAAAAAAATTAAAATATTTTTAAGCATAAAAAGTGTAGTATAAACTCAAGTCATTTATGCCGAACAAAATATTTTTATTTCGTTTTGAAAATTTGTAAATATTATTGTTTTCAAATTTGTCAAAAA
Source organism: Pegoplata infirma (assembly GCA_963921195.1). Classification (NCBI taxonomy): domain Eukaryota; kingdom Metazoa; phylum Arthropoda; class Insecta; order Diptera; family Anthomyiidae; genus Pegoplata; species Pegoplata infirma. The sequence goes on from OY992536.1 coordinate 184,825,494, forward strand.
ACTTACTATGGAGGAAAAGTGAGGTTATTAGATGTTACCTTATATAAATCTACCTTGCATTATAATATTTTTGCTTATACACTAAAAAAAAGTAATTTTCAAATCAAGAAAAAACAATTTCATTTTAAAAAGAGAACTGTGACAAAAGTCAACAGAATTTTTTTTTTCAATTTGAAAATATTTATTGACAGTGTCAATTGAGTTGAAAATATGTTTATGTTCAGATCACTAAAGCACACAATTAACCCTTTCACAATTTTTTTTCGAATGCATTGGACATTTGGTTTTCAATTTTTGAAGTGTTGTAGATTTGTCACAAATGAACCGATTTGAAAATATAGTACTGTCTTCTAAAGACAATTTACTTAGCTTTATCACAAATGTGTTTTAATATTTTTTTTTTTAATACATTTTTTTTTCATATTTTTTCTCATTTTTTTACAAAAATTATTTTTTATTAAGTCTTAAATTCTGACACAAAAATGTTCCATTTGTTTAACAAATTTACAGCTCTTTGGGTTCCGACTGCATTTTGCTTTCCACACACGTATGAAAGGATGTCTATAGCTAGATTGTCTTCGAAATGGATCAATAATATTTAAACTTAATGGATTTCTCGACCGATATTTAAATTCGTTTTGAATGGACTAGCAAATGAATATAACATATCGTGAACCTATATTCAAAATATGCCAACTCAAATTTGACCGAAATGAGTTTCCGATGGCAAATAGCTCCCCTATGTAATACCTATCTGTCATAAAAATTTCAGAGCAAAAAAATAATTTGTTGTCGTTTTACATCCATTTTTGTTATTCTGCTAACTCAAAGTACATATTTTTTTGGTGAAAATAAATGCCAACTATTGTAAATTTCCAAAAATTTTTGAAACATTTTTTTCAAAAAAATTAGATCATATTTCTTATTGCATTGGCCATGCTGAACACGAATCTTGTAAAGATTTTGATATCTAATGACTGGATCTCGAGATATTGCCATTTTGAAAATATCTGTAAATAGTGTTTGCAAAAAAAAAAAAATGCTTATATTTATGTAACTTTCAAACTATTTATCAGATTGAAACATTATGCGTGGGGCAAATAAAGTCAATGATATGAGCTTTTAAAATAGCTAGTTTGGAGTGACCCTATTACAATACAGCGCGAGTTACAGAGTTCCAAATTTCACCACCCTGAGATTAAAAGGCTTTCGGAGCTAGTAACTTTTAAAAATATGCAAAGATTTTTAATTTTTTTTTTCAGTTTTTGCAATTACCGTACTAAAGATAACAAAAAACAAAAAAAAAAAAATTATAAAAATTTTTCAAAAAAAATAATTTTTATTTTCCGACAAAATATGCCAACTCTAAAAAAATATTTGTTTTTTGTCATAGTAATAAATACCAACTCTGAAAAATACGCAAACAAGTGCAAAATATAAAATTTTGGGCATATGTAAAAATTATTTAGAATAATTAAACCATCTTGTGGAAGGTACATTGTTTATTTTTACAATAATATGCTAAATAACTAGTTTTTTAGCTCTCCTGAACAGTAAGCTTTTTCGAGTTGGCATTTATTGAATATAGTTCGACGATATATTTTTCCAAATATTCAGGGGGAAATGTTTTTTTAACTCAAAAAATTTTTTTTTATTCAGGGAACCTCAGATAGGATTTTAATCATTAGTTTAGGTTTTTAGTGTTCAACTCTTGTTTATTATGAATTTTTTTATAGAAATATTTTTAAATTTTAAAAATTTATTCCTATAAAGAAAACTTATGAAATGTTTGATATTTTCAAAAATGTTTCTTTAAGCGTCCAACCTGAATCAAATTGCGTCGCGTAAGGCGTAACGCCCAATAAATTTTCGTTTCTAATATTTATATGTGACGTACCTAAATCAAACGGACGTAAAAATTTCAAATTTGATGTGTTTGTTTTTGTTTTCTTTTACGTCTTGCGCGACGCAATTTGATTCAGGTTCGACCCTAAGAAATTTTTATTTACACTCAAAGAATTATGTAGGTAAATTCCAGTGAATATTCACTTAAAACAAATGAAATTTTATTTAAAAACCATTCCACTGTTTTTTCATTTAAAATAAAAACACATTACAGTCAATTTTAAATGCTAATTTAATGACTAACCAAAACCAGTGTTGGCTACCGTTACCCTTTAAATACCGTTACCGATTAAAAACCCTTTAATATTGACTACCGTTACCGTTACCAATACCGAAATAAAAATTTTTAAATACCGTTACCGATATAAAACCGTTACCTTTATTCGGGTTTTTACCGGTATTATAACGGTTTTCTTTCGGTTGCATTAATATTACTTATTTTAATTTTTTGTGGATTAAAAACATATTAAAATATTTTTAATATACTTAAAATAAAAAAACACTCAAAAAATTATGTCATTAACTGTTTGTAGTTTATTTAAAAAGTTTTCCGTTTAGTCGTTTTTAAAAGCAAAAACATTTGTTTGATGTTCAGTTTTTATTAATGACTTCTTCTGTCCTTTGTTTCAAAAATAACACACTAAAAAATAAAGACTTTCATTAACATTAAATCTTTAAAGTCATTTATTTTTGTTCTGTAAGTAAAAACTACTGATTATTCTTTAAATTTTTAATGATTTGTGTAAGTCATTTTTTTTAAATTGTTGGTATTTTTTAATGAAATATCATTAGTTTTTACCTACACAAGTCAGTAAATTTTTTGTAGTAAAAAAAATCAAAAAATTATTTATAGAAATATAAAATCATGTTTGTATCAAGTGACTTTGGCACGATGGGTAGAGTGTCTGGCCAGAATGTAGTTGGTTGCGGGATCGATTCCCCAAAATTTTATTAAAAATTTTTAAAAAAATATTTCAATAGAAAATTGTATAAAATAACCTACGAAATCATTAATTTTTAATGTTTTCGTAGGTTATTTTTTTGGAATTTGTTGGTAAAAATAACAGAACTATCATTAATTTTTAATGTTTTCGTAGGTTATTTTTATCGAATATGTTAGTAAAAAAGAGTGAAAAAACCGTAATTTTTTAATGTTTAATGTTATTTATTTTAGAAAATTTTGTCAACAGTAAAAAATAAATGTTGCTGTTTGTTAAAATAAATGAATAATTACTGGGATGGTTTTCAATTGTTTATTCACTTGTTTTAAGTGTGTTTTTCTTTTGTTTTTGCCTACAAAATATTTTGAGTGAACAAATTTTTGTTCATTGCCAATCCAACCAATGATTACATTCGCAATTAACAAAATTCGAATATAGGTCTTGGACCTCATAAAGATTTTATATTAATCAGTGATCGATTGTATGCGATGTTCGTCTTTCCGTCTGTAGAAGATACGATACGATCCAAAATAAACGTGTTACTCTTCTGGTACGAATACGTCTTATGGTCATAGGCTGGTTAAGTTCCGGAATGGGAAAATCGGATCAGATGAAAAAAGTTCCCCCTTGAAAAACTTACAAAACCCTAGAAAACATATTTTATTTAATTTTTTTGTCTATTTGTTTAGAAAATGAAAAATTTGTATGCCGTGTGAAGTTCATTGGCCAAGATTAGAAAATGCGATTTTTTTCGGTCTGAACCTTTTGGGGGCTTAGCTATTGATAAAATTGTATTATTTATGCGTAAATGTAAATAAAATGAATTTCCCAACATCTATGGCGAGAGGAAAGGTGTCCCTCCGATACAACCCACCCTCCTCGTTGAAAAAACATCCTTGCCATTTTTTTTTTTTATCCCTGCCGATTTTTTTTAACAACATGACAAACAATTTTGATCACATCCTGAACTGTTTATTTAAAATCAGCAGATTTCTCTATTAAAATCAGCAGATTTGTCTGCTGTCTTGACGGGGTTTTTTTAGCAGATTCTACCTGGATTATCCAGACAAAAATTTAGCAAACCGCGTCTGCTATAATCAGCAGATTTCTCAACTGGCTCAAAACGCAGATTTCTCATATGGCGTAAAATGCAGATTTTTTTGCTTATTGGACAAAGGTGTCTCTACGAACATGAGTTCGTATTTGTTGAATTACATTATTGCGTGAATGTTTTATTTTAATTCTGAATTAAATCATAGTATTGAATATTAGTACATATATAATTATGTATAGAAAAGGTACATAATTTAACAGTTTTTTAAATTTTTTTAAATTTTTTTTTTCGGATTTTTAACAAATTTGTGACTTGGTAACATTTTATTTATAATACCGGTACGTACCGGTATTGATGTTTCGGTAACGGTTCACCGTTACCGAAATAATCGAAAATACCGTTACCTTTACCGTTACCGATATAAAAAATATATAATACCAATACCGTTACCGATACCGTTATTCGTTTCGGTTGCCAACCCTGACCAAAACATTAAAAAACTAGTGAATATTCAGTTATTTTGTATTGAAAAACAGTAAAACTATAGAAGAAATATTTTACTGCCGAATTTAAATGTAACAGAAAATTCGTTTTTAATACAGTAAATTATTTTTTTTTAAACTACAGAGACAGTAAAAAAATTAAATCCTTTATAAAATAAGTGATTTTTCTTTTAAAATAACTTTACTGATTACTTTTTAAAATAACCTACAAACAGTTAATGATATAATTTTCTTAGTGTATTTCTGACAGCCATGGACGTATGCAGGGGGTGGGCACAGGGGGCACGTGCCCCCCTTTTCGATTTGAAAATTTTTAAAAAATAATACACTGCAACGCATTGATTACACAGGTTTCAAAATATTTTCGTTTTTAAAAAAAATATTTTAGTTTTTTTATAAAAACTCCTGAGTGTGATCTAATTTCGTTTCTAAAAAGTCATTTATATCGAAATATCTGTAAAATATGTTTAAAAAACACATAAATTGGTTTTATCTAATAAAAATTATGCATCAGGATCATAACAAAAATTTCTACAAAAATGTCTAAAAAAAAATTCAAACTATTAGATTCTCAGACACTTTCTCTATATTAAATTGTGAGATTCTGAAATATTATTTCGATAGGAGATTCTCAGATTCTGAAAAGATTTTTTTTATAGAAATACTTTCAGATTCTAATACAATTTTTGTCAGGAAAATTCTTAAGTTTTGGGAGATTTTTTTCTTATTGAAAAATTGTTAGATTCTAAAACATTTTCTGTATAGAAAATTTTAAAATTCTTAGTATTTTTTTTATAGAGAAACAATCAGATTCTGAGCTATATTTTCCATAGTAAAATTTTCATATTCTTAAATATTTTTTATACAAAAATATATCAGATTCTGAAACAATTATTATATAAAAAGTATCAGATGCTGATACTTTTTCTATCAAAAAAATCTTAAATTTGAATACTGTTTTTAAAAATCTATAAATAGAAAAATCATCACACAGAAAAATATATCGTAAAATCAAGAGTAACAAAACAAATTGTTACCAACGAAATACTAGTTCAACAACGTTTTTAATTGTATCAACAATGTGTATTGTTAATGTGACAAAAATCCGGTTTTATTTCCAATTAAACGCATGAATTAAAATCATTGTTAAAGATTCCACAAAATTCACATAAATAACACAAACAATTTATAAACTCATTTAATCAAGCACAAATATATGCGACGATAGCACGGTGGTAGTGTGCTAAACTCAAATCATGAAGGTTACGGGTTCGCTGCCAGTTGGCGGAACAGTTTTTTATTTTTGTTTTTTTTTTTATTTGAGATTATTATTTATTTTTAAAAACGCAAAAAGTGCATATTGAAATCACAGACACCTTATGTACGCATTTAGTCAGCTTTACTTATACATGAGGAATAGCACGGTGGTAGTGTGCTAGCTTCGAATAATGAAGGTTGCGGGTTCGCCGCCAGTTGTCGGAACTTTTTTTTTTTTTTTTAATATCCAATTTTAGTTTTTTTTTATCATTCTATTTGTAGACTGTTTTAAATATGACGTTTAGTCAAATAGAAATATGTATAAGGATAGCACAGTGGTAGTGTGCTAGACGCGTAGCACGAAGGTTGCGGGTTCGATGCCAGATGGCGGCAGAGATTTTTTATTTTTTTTTATTTTATTTTTTTTTTCTATTTTTAGATTATTTTTATTCTATTTTTAGATTTCAGATTATTTTTTATTCTATTTTTGGATTTTACAAATTTTTCAATTAATTTCCTTGTTAATGTAACAATGAATGATGTTGATTTTTTTTTTCAAAAGTTACAAATGCCATTGTTGTATTGACAAAATCCAATGTAGGCTCAGTTTCAATTAAATGTTTAATTGTATTAACAATGAAATTAATTGTATTGACAAATTTTTTTTTTCTGTGCACATAGTACCACGGAACAAGCCTAAATCTAAAATAGCACGATCATCAGACTTTTTAATGAATATGGATTTTGAATATCTAACAACAATTTTTGGACATAAAACTAAAATGTCCAATCTAGCACTTTTTCTGGGTTAAAATTGCACAAATGAACAAAGTTTTACAACTATACTCAAAAAATACTTATAGTAAAAAAAATCTGCGCAAAATACACACATTTTGATCCATATGAGGATCTGCTGATTTAAGCAGACGCGGGGTAGTCCTAGTTAAATCAGCGATGACTAAAAAAATTTGAAGTTGTGCCCCCCCCCCCCCCCCCCCCCCCGTTTTCAAATTCCTGAATACGTCGCTGCTGACAGCAAAAGACCTAGATTCTGACACAATTTTCCAACAAAAAATAAAACAGGTTTGAGATATGTGAATTGGCAACACATTAAATAAATAAAGTCTGGTAGCACTCTCTTTCACACTTGCCATTTTATCTATTTTCCATTCTTAGTTTTTTACTTTCCTACTGAAATTGTAATCACTCTTTAAATATCCTCTTAATAATAAACTTTGTTAAACCTAAAAGCTGACAAAAGTATTCATTATTTCCAATAAGATATGTATATTCAAAAATTTTAATTTTTTTTTAGTCATTTGCTTAAAGACAAAACTTATGATTCTGAGACATTAGTATTCATTATTTCCAATAAGATATGTATATTCAAAAATTTTAATTTTTTTTAGTCATTTGCTTAAAGACAAAACTTATTATTCTGAGACATTATCCCAATAGAAAATTCTAAGGGTTTTTTTGGCACAGAAAAGTTTTTAAAATGTACACAAAAATTTTCAAATTCTGTACACTTTCATATAGAAAATTCTCTGATACTTATGCAATTCGCCCATCAACAAAATTCCTATATTTAGAAAAAAAATTGTACAGAAAAATTATCAGATTTAGAGACTTTTTCAACATACATAATTTCTTAGGTTCTGAAATATTTTTTTATTGTACTTTTCTACAGAAAAAGTAAGATATCGAAACGATCTTTCTGCACCAAAATTGTTATGGTTTGAAAAAATATCCAATAGAAAGTACCTGAGATTAGAAAATTTTAAAACTTAATGCTTTTTAAAACTTTTTGGGCAATTTCCTACACATTTTTCTATAGAAAAAATATAGTTTTGAGACACTTTTCCTTAGAAAAAGTGTAAGACTCTTAAGCAATTTTCGAAACATATTTTCAAAAGAGAATCTAAGAAAATTTTCCTTAAAAATGTCTCAGATTTTGAGAAATTTTTTATAGAAAAGGTCTCAGCTTTTCAGACATTTTTCTTATAGAAAAGGTCTCAACTTCTTAGACATTTTTCCTATGGAAAAAGTCTCGGAAATTTTTCCTACAGAAAAAGTCTTAGATTTTGTGGCACTTTCTAATAAAAAAAAAAATCTGAATCTGAGACCTTTTCTCAGATTCTGGGATATTTTTCGTCACAGATTTTGGTTAGTTTTTCCTTTAGAAAAGTCTCAGATTCTATTGCATTTTTTCTATAAAAAATTCTCAAATTTTCAAAAAAAAGTAACAGATTCTCTGTAATTTTCCCATAGGAAAAGTCTCAGATTACACTTTTTCTTTAAAAAATTCTTAAATTTTTCCTGAGCAAAATTTTCTAAAAAATGTTTTTGCATTTCAAAGAGTCGTTCTTGCATACTTAATTCAAAAAATATAGTTTTTAAATCAAGACCGAAACATAATCAATTTTATAAACTTCTACTCCGTTATAAAATTTTTTCTAAAAAAAATTGAGGTTATTAAAAATGAGTATGAAAAACTTTGATTTGAATACTATTTTTCCCCTCAGTGTACATTTATTCAAATTCTAAGCAACTTAATTAACAAAAATTTCCATTCTCTTTTTTTTTTTTTTTTTTGGTTAATATAAAATTACAGATATGTTTGCCAGGAGGAATGGTCATCAACCGAACAAAACTATTATTATACGTTGGCATTGTTAACATTACAATTTTTGGTACCGTTGTCGGTGCTAATATTCACCTACACCCGCATAGCATTAGCTGTGTGGGGTAAAAGGCCACCGGGTGAAGCAGAAAATTCACGAGATCAACGTATGGCAAGGTCAAAGCGAAAGGTAAGTTTAATGTTATTAAGTTAAATAGTATAAGTATATAAATACAAATTTGTTAACACACTACAAAGGAAAATCGATTTATAAACAGAACACAGTGGGGTGTTTTTAAAGTTTTTTTGGGGAGTAATTAAGTACTGAAATGTCAACACATTAAAAGATTACATATATCGAGATTTATTCGCGAATAGCTAAGTGCCAAAGAAAAAATTTACAGAAACCGTTTTTTTTTTTAATTAAAATATATAACCAGTGCTGCCAGAAGTGACGATTTTTCGTCATTTTGACGATTTTTCGTCATTTTGACGATTTTTTCGTGAAATTTAGCAAAATGACGACTGACGATTTTCGGATTTGATTGCCATACATTTTGACGATTTTTTGTAACTCCACTTTTCTTTCATAAAAATGAAAATCTTAAATTTTTTGATTTTACAATGATTAGAAAACAAAAGTTAAATAAAATTCGATTAAAATAAAATATGTTCATTTAAAAGAAAAACACAAATTTACAACATATCATTCTTTTTTGGAAATATCACTTAAAAAGTTATGCCGCTAACTGTTCGTAGTTTGTTTTAAAAGTTTTCTTTTTATTTGTTTTTTTTTTATAAAAAAAACATTTGTTAAACGAAAAAAAATTATTAATGACATCTTTTGTGAGTTGTTTCAGAAATAACAACATAAAAATAAAGACTCCCAGGCAGAAACTGCCAACCGTTCCAAAGAAAAAGTCTCGGCAAAGCACTTTATTTTTTTGTGTAGAAGGTAGTATGAATTCGAAAAAGTGCTTTTCAAGCGCTTTGCCAATGTTTTTCTATTTAAATCCGTTCAAAGTATATTTTTTTTTATTAAAATTTATTAATTTTCATAACAATTGGAATATTTTTTATTTCCCTGCAGGATAAGTGGCCGGTCCTTGATAGTTCTCATGATATGTCACTTATACACAATGGCCTACATATTACAAACTTGACACCTTTTATATAAAAACACCTGTTTCTTTCGTGAGGAAGTGTCTTAAATTCCGGATACATCACCCTTAAACTACGGATATATACCCGTTTCGGTTCAATACACCACTTTTTTTCGGGACTTTTCCAAATTTTTCCTAAAAGCATTTTTAATAAATTTTGTATTCCAAAACGCAAAGAAAACTGCAAACAAATTTTTTCCGGGACTTAGAAAATTGTTCAAAGTTTGTTCAAAATTTTTTTATCCTAATAAATGAGTCAATAAATTTTTTATCCTAATTTAATAAATTTCTTTATTCAAATAAACACCAAAAAAGTTGTGTCTTATGGACTTATATATACAATTTATATACGGCCCATTTTTTTGTTCTAAAAGTGCTATAATAGCACCATATTTTTTGTTTATAAAGCGCTCTCAAAGCGCTTTAAAATAGCAACGGCATACCGTTTACCGTGGTTATCATTTTGGACGCTTGGAGAGTACTAAACTGTGATGCTTTCCCAGCACACAAGCGACCATAAAAATTACTTTGCCAGCGCTCTCCCGTTCGTATTTTTCTGCCTGGGCTTTTATTAACATTTAATTTTTAAATGAATTTATTTTTGTTCAGGATGAAAAAAAATAATGATTAATCTTTTAATTTTAAAAACTCTTTTTTGCAAATTTTATTTGTTTTTTTTTTTTTTTGTTTAAAAAAAATGTATCAAATTTTCAAAAAAAAAAAAACTTGATACATTCATTTAAAGCTCTTTTGAAACAGCTTTTTGGAGTGATTTTAGAAGACTTAGTTTTGGCTCCGAAAAGTTTTTTTTTACAAAAACATGTTTGATGCTAAAAAATTGTTTGAAATTTGTGTCCTGAAAATTTAATGTTTCTCTTTGTTGAAAAGAATGAAAAATCGAATGACTTTTATCTGTTTTTTCACTTGTTTAAAAAGAAAATTTATTTATTTTTATTTAAAAAAAATGTTGTGTGTTCAAATTTTAAAAATTCATTAAACAAAAGTGGAAAGAACTAATTTAATTGGGTGTTTCTAGTTTTTAGTAATTTAAAAAATGAATTTTGTACATTTTTTAACATTTTTAAGTATGACGATTTTTTGACGATTTTTTTTTAACTTCCGACGGTTTTGACGATTTTTTTCTAAATTTTGACAATTTTTTAAAAAAAAAGCCTGGCAGCACTGTATGTAACACAATTTTTTTTGTCTGGTTAATAAACATAATTTTTCAGGAGTTTTTCGAAAAACATCAAAAAACTTTATTTTCCTGCAGTAACTTTGTTTATGTGATCAGTAGGGACAGGATCTTCATGCACTAAAAAACTATGTTTAAGGCGCCTAAAATATGCATTAACAATTTTTAAAATATGCACTAAGAACTATAAAAATATGCACTAAAAATTATAAAAAAATGCATATTTACGAAAAAAATGCATTTTTACGAAAAAAAATCTCCACATTATCCAAAAATTTTACTTTTTTTGCTTTTAATAATTTTTTACTTTGTCGGATAAGTATTTCGGTTCCAATATTGACCTCGACAAAAGTTTACGATGTCCAAAAAAAGTTCACAAAAAATCAAAAAATAAGCTAAAACTAAAATTATATGCAAAATATAACCCAAAAATTAGCATTTAGAGCGAAATAATAGTAAAATATTCACACTCAGAAAATTATGTATGTTACTTTATGTCATTGTTCGTATATTTTACAGTAAGAAGTTATTTTCAACTACATAGTCAGTTGTTTTTGTATGAAAAATATCAAACAAGTAAGTTAGTTAATTAAGTCGTTTTTTGAACAACTAAGCAACTTTAGCAGAAAGCTCTGTTAATTATTTGTAAAATAAAGATTTCAAAGATGTCAAAAGTAGATAAAACTTTGTTTATTTGTCACAACAAAATACAAAGTATTTTCTTTAAATCTGTATTTTGACAGTAAGCTCGTCAAATTTTTGTTAAATTGATATTACAGAGTATTTTACAGAGTTTTTATTTTGAGTGTTAGTATTTTAACTGACATTTTCAGTTGATTTTACTTACATAATTTTTTGAGTGCATTTTCAGCAAAATAAGAGTTACCTGTTTTTTATAGCTGCCCAATCTCACATTAAGCGAGTTAAAAGGTAGGATGAAGAACGGTATATTTTTCGTTTTTTGACGATTTTTCCCATCTTTTAAAGAAACAATATGAACATTTTCTATAGGTCGAAAGGTTTTTTGAAGGCCTATCCAATGGTGTGTCGGTCGTGTCAAAATTCGGCTTCTTTAAGTTCGTTATTGCAAAAAAAAGAATAATCGTTAGGGTAGTTTATATGTAGATTAGGGTTATGACTCATTTTTTACAAAATTTTTACCTATCACCACGTGATAGACAATACAAAATTAATATTAACAAGTAAAAAAGTTAAATTCGGCCTTGCCGAATGTAGTGATACCCTCCACAATTTCAAATAGATTATTGCAAACAACTTTATTTAAAAGGAAATTACTTTTGAAAAAAAAAAAAAAAATGAAAAAAAATTTCCGCGAAAAAAAATTTTGCTAAAAAAAAAATCGGCGATTTTTTTATTTTTTTGTCAAAAAATATGTTCGTACTTCTATAAATACCATTTGGTGTTCAATTATGTTCACATATGTCGACCAGAAGCCGAATTAAAGCATTTTGTATTTTTAGGTTATGTTGAATGTACTGAAATTTTTGAGGTGTGCTTACATTTTCGTTCATAACTTTTGAACCGCTGAACCGATATCGCTCAAATACAATACCAAACTTCTCGGGAGAACTTCCAATATATATGTTAAGTCTCAGTCATCTCTGTGCAATATTTTGTCCGCGAGAGCATTTTCCACAGACAGACAGACAGACAGACGGACAGACGGACAGACGGACAGACGGACATCGCTAGAATGTCTTAAAATCGATCGGGCATCATGAATATATATACTTTATGGGGTCCCAGACCGATATTTCGATGAGTTACAAACGGAATGACAAACTTATATATACCCTCTATCACTAAGTGGAGGGTATAAAAATCGTATTTGCAGGTCATTTTGGCAAAAAACCTTCCGCAATTTCTAAAAAGTCACAGAAATTTTTTGTTTTAAGTCTTATTTTTCAAAATTAAGGTAATTTTAACCCTTCCAATAAATGAATTATATAAAAAAATATCTTGTGAACACTTACGAATAAAAATAAAGCCGCCTGGACTTTTACTTTTGGAGCTACATGCTGCCAAATTTGACGTTATAAATAGTTAACGTTATGTAGTTAAGGGTTAAACCGCCAAATTTTAATCTTGAAGGAATTAAAAAAGTCCCTCCAAAAACCATTCGTAATTTTGAGCATAAATAGCTTTTTCTACTCATTGTTGAGTCTCATATTTTCTTAGTTTTAATTAAAATAAGAAAATATAGACCAAATTTCATCTCGCTTGGAGCGGGAACTTTTTTGACGAAAGCGAAAAAGTAAAAATGCAATTCTTTATATTTTTGTATGGTCTTTTTGGCTAGGGCAGGTAAATTTTGATATTTGCAAAAAAATCCAAAAAGTCATAACCCTAATGTAGATGTATATACGTACGACAAAATTATATATAATACCCTCTTTCAAAATTAAGCTGACGCGTATTTTTTCGTTTGGCGAAATTCCTGCTATTTCGGCATTTATACGAATTTTTCCGAAGGACCTATTTTTTTCATAAGGTAGCAACCCTTTTTTAAATTTGATGTTGGGCAACTAAAAAAAAGAGGTAACTCTTATTTTTCCCCCTCATTCCCATATTGAAGTTTCAGGACAATCGGTGGGTGCCCTGTGAAAGACCAAACCCAAGATCCAGCTCTTGGGTTGGGAGGGGTGGTTCTTTTTTTTTTGCTCAACATTTTTTTTGCAGGGAACTTCATGTCGAATTTGAATAACTGGTTAAGGTTTTTTTTGTTCAACTCTTGTTTATTATGATTTTTTCTATAGAAACATTTTCAAATTTAAAGAATTTATTACTAAAATAAAAAAAAATGTAAATGATTGTGGAAATTTTTCCACAAAAGTTTATGATTCTGAGATTCTGAGGCATTTTGATGCAGAAAAGCTTTTAAAATTTATACAAAAATATTTTGAGTAGGTTTATTCTAGCTCGAGGCCATTATTTACTTTTGAGGCTCTTGAAAACTCTAGAAAAAATTCTCAATCATGATTTCATTTCCTCTTTTCTCTTTACCCAGAAGAATTATCAAATTTTCAATATCGAAAATTCTCAGATTTTTCCAATAAAAAAACTTTTCTATAGAAAAACTGTTAGATTTTTCATATAAAAATTGTCAAAATTATAAGATTTTTCCCAAATTATTCATTCAGAAAAATTAAAAAATGTTTCGTCTAGAAAAATTTCCAAAAATTCTTGTATTTTTTTTTAAAGAAAAGTTTTAATTTTTTAAGACTTTTATCATAGAAAAATTCTAACATTTACGAATATTTTAGGACATTTTTCATAGAAGAATTTTTATAAAAAAAATTTCTCTTATAGAAAAATTCTCCGATTTCTCCTATAGAAAACTTTAAAGAATTATCCAATAGAAAAAATTCAAAATTTTTTCTCTAAAAAATACTCAAATTTTTTCATATAGAAAAACTTTTAAAATTCTGAGACATTTTTCCTCTACACAAATTTTAAGATTCTTTAACATTTTTCATAGAAAATTTTTTCAGATCCTTGGACATTTTTCATAGAATTTTTTTTTTTTCAGATTATTTCCTTATCACTTTCCTTTTTTCCTCTTCTTTTCTTCTCTTTCTCCTCTTTCTTTTCTTTTCTTTTCTTTCCTTTCTTTTTTTATTTTTTTTATTTTTTCTTTTTTTTTCTTTCGAATTCGGTTTGGGGGGGGAAAATTTCCTTTTTTTCCCCCCCGTAGATCCGCGTCTACTACTATCATTAGTAAAAATCTCAACAGAATCGACATAGTCGGTTTTGCGTGATAACAAAACAGGCAGACATAATTTGGTATATAGTCAGTGAAATATTCAGGAATTTAAAAGGGAAGGGCAAACATAAAAACAAAAATGTTATCATCGCCGATTTAAAAAATACCGGTATTCCCGGTTCCGGTGCTGACGCTATTCGCGGGACTACCGGTATGTATATTTTGTAAATTTTGTTAAATTAAAATTTTTTCTTCGCTTTAACAAAAAAAAAATACAAAACATGTGAACAACACCATTTCCATTTTTTATGAATTTAAGAAAAAACAGTTACATGATTTTTAAATATTTAACAAACACAACTAAATAGTTCTGATATACTGAATAAAATCTGAAATACTGATTAAAATTTAAATATTTATTTTTTTGTTTTTTGAGAACCGGTACCAGGATCCAAACCGGGAAAACCGGTATTCCCAGGGATATATATAGAACCGGGAAACCGGTACCGGAACCGGGAAACCGGAACCGGGAAACTGGTACCGGAACCGGGAATACCGGTATTCCTGGCAATACCGGTATTTCTGGCAATACCGTGAACCGGAAATTGGGGGGGGGCACTATTAAAAATTTAAAATAAAGATAGATCGGCACCCAAATGACCCCAATCAGAATAATCCAACTTCTGCAATTAAGCTCGAAAATACGTCAGCTGTGTTCATTTCATGGGAAAATCTCCGTTACTTACTAAATGGCAAAATTCCAAAAAAAGAAAAAAATAATAAAACCTCCCACTGTGGAAAGAGAGAAAAAAACCAACTACTTGAACAAACATATTTTTGTAAATGACATTTGAAAGTTACAAGTAGTAGTTGATACACAAAACAAGACAAAATTTACAATGAAAGCGCTTCGTTTAAGTTCAAGTATCATGTTTTGTATTTCAAATATAAACAAACCACAAAAACTAATCTTGTTCATCTACTGTGAGATATAACAAAGAACTTTTCTTTTAATTTTGAGATTGTAAATTTCTTTTGGATTATTTAAATTCTATAAGAAAATTAAGGAAAAAATTTTAATTGTTAAATACCTTAGGAAAATATTTTTTTTAATTTTTTTTATTTGCATTATTGACCACAACGATAAAAATTTCTACACAGAATAAACATGTAATACTAAATTAGTTTGTAAATTTGTATTTTTAATAAAATAATTAATAAAAGAGATGGCAAAAGAGCACTTAATTAGGGACACCTGTCACACAAAAATAATATATATGGGGCATTCCAGGCCAAATCACTCACTTTTAGTCCCGACTCCCTTCGATTAATAGTGGTCTCCCACACGTTAGATGCCTGGGGAAGTTGTAATAACTTGAATTATTTTCAACCGATTTTTGTTTTAAGTACCTTATTAGAAAGGCATTTTACTCTACATCATAATTCTGTAACCACTAATAGAAAGAATTGTGATCACATCTCGAATTATGGGTTAAAAGATGGGAAATTACGAGTAGAATTTTTAGACTTTTAAAAAAAAAAATCTAAGGTTTCGGACTTTTTCAAAAAGTCGATTTTAATTTTTAAACGTCAAAAAATAAGTGATAATAACTTCGAATAATTATACCCTACACCCAGGGCTGCCATATTTGCCGATTTATCGGCATTTTGCCGATTTTTTGCCTCAAAATTATCAAAGTGCCGATTAGCCGATTTTTGCTCCAAAAACGCCGATTTTTTGATCAACTCAAAAACACGGTCGCTTTTCATACTTTTTTTTTCTTTCCTTCTATAAATTGGGTAAATTTGGATAAATTGGTAAAATTGCGCAATTATACCTAAAATTATTGGAAATCTACACAATTTATAGTAGTATATTATTTGAATTTGTAGAAATTTACCCAATTTATAGTAGGAAACTGGACTATTTTTTTTTAAGTGTATTAATAAAGTATATATATTCGTGGTCCTAAATCGATTTTAAGTCAACCTATCGATATCCGTCCAATTGTCTGTGGAAAATACATTTTTTCGCTAATCGTTGGGGTAAAAAATTGCCTGTGGGTCTCTTTTTTATCTTAAAAAACGAAAAAATCTGAACAAAATGAAAAAGAATATTTTTTTGGTGAAAATATTAGTTAATATTGGGACATTACTGAAAAATCATATTAATGATAATCAAAAAATTTTTTGGTCTGTAAAAATTTTATTTGTTTTTTTTTTTGCGAAAAAATTTTTTTAAATTTTTTAGAGGCCAAAAATGGTTATTTCTGATTGATTTTTATGTTATTAAATATATTATATACATATATTATTGCTAAATTGTTCCCTTTTGTTATTATTTGTCAATAGAAATGTAATTTATTGTATTTAAAATGGTTATTTTCCATTTGCCGATTTTTTGCCGATTTTTTAAATTGAAGTGCCGATAATGCCGATTTTTTTTGGAAAATATGCCGATTTTTCATTAAAATCATCTGGCACCCCTGCCTACACCACACTGTGGTA
The DNA here is from genome assembly GCA_963921195.1 of Pegoplata infirma. Lineage (NCBI taxonomy): Eukaryota > Metazoa > Arthropoda > Insecta > Diptera > Anthomyiidae > Pegoplata > Pegoplata infirma. The sequence continues at coordinate 184,842,367 of OY992536.1, forward strand.
CACGTAGTGTTTCCAATTCGGTTAATCGATTAACCGATTCCTCGATTAATCGCCTCTATTTCGGTTAATGTCGAAACAAATAATTTAAAACGCAAATAATTATTCGACCCGATTAATCGGTTAAAATGGTTCGATTAACCGGTTAATATTATTATCTCTATATTCTACTATAATTTGTTTGAAACACTTCCTCTTTTTTACAAACACTTCCGAAAAAAGTCAAAACTACAGAAAAAAAAATTCAGAAACCAGCAATTAATAGTTTAGAAATTTCATTTAAAATTCAGAAATCCTAATTAAAGTTTTCAAACGCCATATTGAAAATCTCAATTAAAATTCAGAAAATCCCAATTGAAATTCAGAAATCTCAATTGAAATTATGAAATCCAAATCGAAATTCAGAAACGCCCAATTAAAATTTACGAAAGCTCAATCCAAATTCAGAAAGGCTTATTGAAATTTGATATTCAGAAACTCCCAATTTCACAAAATTGAAGCTTACAGAAGCCTACTGAAATTAAGAAATACTAATCGAAATTTAGAAAAGCAAAATTGAAATTTAAAAATTCTAAATGAAATTCAGAAAAGATAATTCAGTTTCTAAAGAGCTAATAAAATTCAGAAATTTCAATTGAAATCCCAATTGAAATTTAGAAAAGTGAAATCAAATTATATAAATCAAAATTAATATTTAGAAGACACCAATTAAAATTCTGAAAAGCACAATTAAAATTCAAAAATCCCAATTGAAATTAAGAAATACCAATTGAAATTTAGAAAAGCCAACTGAAATTCACAAATCTGAATTGATATTTATAGCTTACAAAATAAAAATTAAAAAATTACAATTATAAGTAAATTGAAATTTTGAAATCCCAATTGAAAAACGGAAATGGCCAATTGAAACTCAGAAATCCCGATTGAAATTTAGGAAATTCCGAATAAAATTTTAAAGAAAAAAATTTTAAATAAAAATTTTAAAAAGTTGATTATGTTTTTAATAATTATTTTTTATTGATATGGGCCTCTGTTCTGTCTTTTACAACTTTTCAATTCACATGAAAATTTCCGAATCACATGAAATCAAGTTTAGTGTTTTGTTGATCACGTTTTCATTTGAAGTTGAAATCAAATAATTTAAATTTAAAAAATTATAAGGAAAAAAGTGCATTCGTTTTACTTTCACCAAATTTTATTTATGTGAAACAAAACGAAAAACAAATTCGGATGTGAAATCTAGAACACCAAAAAAATTCGCTGTTTTTTGGAACAGCGGCCATGATAAAAATTATTAATGGATTTCGAAAATGTCCATGAATTGAGAATAAATGTACTTTTGCGATAGTAAACTTTTACAAATTTTAGTAATTAATACTATTTCTTTCGTGATGGGTGCAAAATCAATTAAAATAGTAGTAATTGAAACTCATTCTAATTTTGTGTGTGTGTATAAAAACTGAAAATTAAATTTTACTTAAAATACTTTTATTTTTTGTTACATTACTTTAAAAAAATCGTTTAAAACTAATTTTTCATTGTTTTTGACGATTAATCGATTAATCGCCACTTTTTCCGATTAATCGAGCCGAATAACCGATTAACCAATTTTCGTCAATTTTCGAATAATGCCCTAACCGGTTAACCGGCAGGGTCGAATAATTGGAAACACTAGGTACAGGGTATAATGAGTTTGTGCTGATGTTTGTAACAACCCGAAATATTGGTCCTAGACCCACTTTTAAGTATACCGATCGACTCAGAATCACTTTTTGAGTCGATTTAGCGATGTCCGTCCGTCCGTCCGTCTGTCCGTCCGTCCGTCTGTCTGTCCATGTAAACGTTGTAAACACTATACAGGTCGCAATTTTTAATCAATTGACTTGAAATTTAAAACTTAAGCCTCTTTTGGCACAAGGACGAAGCCTATTGAAAAAATCGATCCATATTTAGACCTAGCCCCCATACAAAGGTCCCCTTTAGTTTTGACTCAAATGGCTCTAATAACCACATTGTAATATGTATCATTTAAAAATTTGGCAGGGGATCATGTTTCATCTACATAAATCACCATTCCGAATTTTAAAGAAATCGGACAAGTTCTTCTTGTAGCTCCCATACAAACCCGATTCCGATTTTCACATAAATCTCTCAAATTTCATGAAAATAGAAAATATTCAACAAAAATTCTGTTTGTGTATGTTAAACGCGTACTTTAATAACTTTATCAAATCTGATTATCATCGGACCATTTTTGGACTCAGGCCCCATGTGTAAGCTTCGCCCGATATTCAGTTAAATAGGTTTATTATCAACAAAAAGAAGCCCATTTCACCCAATTTTGATTTGTGAGTGTTTTTTACACTAATTAAAGAGTTGACAAAATGCTGATCTAATTGGTTCATGTTTGAACTTGTGACCCATTTTCCGGGAAACTTTGGTGTAGGGTATTATATGGTCGGTCTTGACCGATTATAACTTTCATTCTTGTTTTTTCATATATTTTTTCTAAAACTACATTTAAATACCAACAAAATGTTGTCCAACTTTTTTTAAGATATCTTTATTTTTAACTGGTCAAAATTAATTGAAAATTTTAATTTTTTAATTTTTTGAAAAAATCACCATTTTGAAAAATTTATATAAATTTATTTATAATATATACTTGGTCCCAGTAAAAACTTCTATTACCAAGTAATGAGGTTTTCGCCTTTAAATAGATGGTGGTAGCTAGTTACTATGTTGGTGAAACACTCATTATTTTAACATGGCGATGTCATTGGAGTAATGACCGCATACACACTCGCTTACGAGAATGCTACTGAAAAACTACATACATTAGTACCACAAATAATAAGCTACTAGTAGCCCAAAAATAACTCGTTACCCACTACTTACAAAAATGCTACCAAATAACAGCATACATTAGTCCCAAAAATAAGTAGCTACCAGTTGCTCAAAAATAACTTGTTTCCCACTCCTTACAAAAATGCTACCAAATGACAGCTTTTGATTCTTTTAATAAATTTTTAACTTGGGGCAACTTCCGCCAATATGAAATTGAACAAGTTCATGTTGAACGCGTTTATTTCAAGAGCAACCAAGTGGGCAAATGCGGAAATGGAAATGATCCAATGTGCCAACGGAACCAATGTTTACGTTGATATCCTTCCCTCCAAATGTTTGATTGTAAAATTCAAATATTACAGGACCGAAAATATATCTTGGAACCTCGTAGAAAGGGACATTTGGCTACTTAGGACAATATCAATAACAAATATACAGAAGCGACTGCTGCTCAGCCAATGGAAACCGCATTTAACATAAATTAACATAAATTAAAATTTGGAGAACACCACAAAATTTCTCGAAAAAACAATAAAAATTTAGAAAAAGCCAATTAAAATACAGAAAACTTCAAAAGAAGTTATGTAAAGACTAATTAAGGCTCATAAATAACGATCAAGTGTCAGCTAGATCCAGTTTTCTGAATATCAATTTGGTTTTCTAAACTTTTTTTTGCCTTGTCCCAATTTTAATCAGAATTCCTGAATTTGAATTTCTGTTAACAGAGTTTATTAGAAAAAGTAGATAAATGTTAATCTTTTTTAAGCTAAATGTGCAAGTTTTTTCTAAATTTTCTTTAGCATTTTTTTAATTTCATTAAAAAATATATATATTTAGACAACTTATCAGATATTTTAAATCGTATTTACCAGTAACCTGTTCTGTATCAGGTTATCGGTAACTCATTATTTATTAACAAGATGTAACCGGTTTTGTATTAGGCTATCGGTAACTCATTATTTGTTAACAAGAAGTAATCGAGCAGGTAACTAGCCCTCATTACATAGAATGCAGGCGGTAATGGGGACCTATTACCAAGTTTTTACTGGGGTATGAAAAGCTGAAAATTTAAGAGCAAGTTGCATTTAGTATGTAATAAAACACATCAAAAAAATTAATCAAAGGGGGTCGGGTCTAAAAGTGAGTGGTTTGGCCTGGAATGCCCCATATGTAGTACCTACACTCAAAAAGTTATGTCATTAACTGTTTGTAGCTTATTTAAAAAGTATTACGTTTTGTCGTTTTTAAAAGAAAAACATGTTTTCAGTGTTCAGTTTTTTTAAATGACTATTTCTGTTCTTTGTTATAAAAAACAACAACATAAAAAATAAAGACCCCAGTAAAAACTTCTATTACCAAGTAATGAGGTTTTCGCCTTAAAATAGATGGTGGTAGCTAGTTACTAGGTTGGTGAAACACTCATTATTTTAACATGGCGATGTCATTGGAGTAATGACTGCATACCCACTCGCTTACGAGAATGCTACTGAAAAACTACATACATTAGTACCACAAATAATGAGTTACAAGTAGCCCAAAAATAACTCGTTACCCACTCCTTACAAAAATGCTACCAAATAACAGCATACAGCTGCACTATTGCTGCGCCTGACGACAGGAGCAGTTGACTTGGTTTTTATCCAAGAGCCCTGGGTGCGGGGTGGCAGGGTTTGCGGATTGAAGACCCCTGGGTTTAAGTTGATGGTTGCCAAAGGTGAGGGCTCACCAAGAGCCTGCATCTTGGCGAATAATGGCTTAAATATATTCTTTTTATCAACTTTTAGTGATATGGATGTTACAGCGGCTAGCTTAGAGCTTCATGGGAAATCTATTTGGCTCGCCTCTGCGTATTTTCCTAATCCGGGGCCAACACCCCCGGAGAAGGTTGGCGGTCTGATTCGGGAGTCTGAATCTAGGGGACACCAGTTACTAGTGTGCTGTGATGCTAATGCACATCATTCGATATGGGGAAGTACAGACACAAATGATAGAGGCGAATCACTTTTGGAGTTTTTGTTAAGCACTAACCTGTATATTTGTAACAAGGGTAGTGAACCAACTTTCGTTACAAGTACGCGGCAAGAGGTTCTGGACGTAACACTTGTATCAGATACATTGTCTGATAGAATTGATGACTGGAGAGTTTTGAAAGAGCATTCTTTCTCAGATCATCGCTACATTGAGTTTTTACTCAGGGAGCGTGCCCCGGTTGAGACAGTCTCTAGAAATCTGAGAAGAACAAACTGGGTGAAATATAGGGAGACTTTTTCTTTGCTTTTGGATGAAGTACCCCTATCTGAACCGCATAGTTTAGCGGAAATTGACTGTCTGGTTGACCATATAACAAATGTTTGTAATAGGTGCCTGGATGCGTCTTGCCCTTCTGCAAAGCCTAGAGGGGAAAAAAGCCACCTTGGTGGTCAAATGAGTTGCAGACGAGCAGAGATTCCTGCAGAAAGCTCTTTAATAAGGCTAAATTTTCAAGAGCGGACGAGGACTGGTCTGCATACAGGCTGCAACTTAAGAGTTATGAAAATATGATCAGAAATGTAAAATGTGATTCTTGGAAAAACTTCTGTGGAAACATAGAAGACGTTTCTGTGGCATCCAGGCTGCGCAAGGTTCTGGCTTCTTCTCCTTGCACCCTGGGATACCTGAAAGATCCTAATGGGGTGTGGTCTTCTTCCAGTGGAGAGTCGCTGGATCTATAAATATAAATATGCCAACATTAATCTGGGCGATAAAAAGCTTCAGGCCCTATAAATCCCCGGGACCTGATGGTATAATCCCGGCTGAGTTGCAGCAAGTGTTGGACTATATAGCCCCGTTGCTGTATAATCTATACACAGCATGCATCAACTGGTCGTATATTCCTTTAAAATGGAGGGATACCAGAGTCGTATTTATCCCGAAGGCTGGGAAAAGTTCCCACACAGCTCCGAAGGATTTCAGACCAATTAGTCTGTCTTCTTTTTTGTTAAAGACAATGGAACGAATGATAGACTCATATTTGCGTAGAGTGATTGACCCGATGTTGCTTTCGACAAAGCAACATGCATACAGCAAGGGACGATCAACGGAAAGAGCTCTTCATGAGCTCGTTGGTACCATCGAGAGATCGCTTTCGGTAAAGGAGTACACTATGGTGGCCTTTCTTGATATTGAGGGGCTTTTAATAATGTCATCCCAGAATCGATAATATTGGCATTGTCTGGTCTGGGAGTAAAGCGTGAAATCGTTTTAATGGTGGAAAACCTACTTGCCAATAGACGTATAAAGTCTGAATTTGGAGCGTCCGTCATATCTCGATTTGTCAATAGGGGCACACCACAAGGAGGTGTTCTTTCGCCGCTTCTTTGGAACCTGGCACTGAATTCAATGCTACTATCTCTAGAAGCACGTGGTTGTCATGTTGTCGCATATGCTGACGATGTCGCGATAGCGGTAAAGGGGAAGCATCTGCCAACATTGCGGGACATTCTTCAGCGTTCTCTGAAAGATCTGTCTAAATGGGCAAGAGACTGTGGTCTAGGAGTTAATCCTAGTAAAACAGAGCTTGTTTTGTTTACAAGGAAAAATAAGATTCCTGCTTTCGATCCTATTTCTCTGGACGGTACTGAAATCACCTTCTCAGATGGAGCCAAGTATCTTGGAGTATTTCTAGATAGGAAGCTGAATTTCAGGCGTAATATTGAGGAACGGGTGAGAAAAGCAACGATTGCTTTGTATTCCTGTAAAAGGGCCATTGGAAAACGATGGGGTTTTAGCCCTCAAGTCGTTCATTGGATCTATACAGCAGTGGTGCGTCCAATTTTGCTGTATGGAATCATTGTCTGGTGGCCTGCTTTAGAAACAAAAGCGAACTTTGTCTTTATCACGAAGGTACAGAGAATGGCGTCAATGTGCATCACTGGTGCTCTTCGTACTACACCTACGGCTGCATTAGAAATCCTCCTTCACCTGATACCCTTGGACATATTGGGTAGGCAGTATGCGGCTGCGTCGGCAATTCGACTTAATAGCACGCTGCAATGGAGGAGCAGTGATTGTGGCCATAGCGCGATCTTGAAAAAGATAACAATACCACAAAATGTGGACTGTGCTCCCTCTTTGAGCATCTTTGAGCGCCACTTTACCACTATGATACCATCCAGGGAGTCTTGGATGGGGGATACTCCGGGTAGTGGAGCTACCATAAATTTTTACACAGATGGATCGAGGGTGCACGAACAAGTGGGCTTTGGAGTCTATTCGGAAGAGCTTGGGTTGAGCCTGGATCGTAGATTGCCAGATCATTGTAGTGTTTACCAGGCAGAGATGCTGGCAATAAAAGAAGTGGCTGACTGGTTGAGCTGCAATGTCTTGTCTACAACCGCAGTAAACATCTATACTGACAGTCAAGCCGCGGTCAAGTCCCTGGATTCAATGTTTCTGAAAACAAGATCTGCCCTTAACTGCCGCACGTCTTTAAATGAGATGGCCAAGCAGTTTAACATACGACTCATATGGGTTCCAGGGCACAGAGACATTCCAGGGAATTGCAAAGCCGATGAGCTTGCAAGACTAGGAACTACCTTACAGGTTCCAACAGAATTGGAATGTGTTGGTATGCCTCTAGAAACTTGCAAGCAAAACCTACGGCTTTGTTCTGCGACGGAGACTAATCAAAGATGGGCAAATGGATGGACGTGTGAGACAACACGACTGATTTGGCCTTCTCTTAATCAGGGGCGCACAAGTGAGCTGATATCGCTTCCAAGAGGAGAGATTTCGACGGTGGTTTCTATAATTACCGGGCACTGTCTTATAGGGAAGCACGCAGAGCGGTTAAATGTGCCGTCGAATGACTTTTGCCGAAGTTGCATGGATGAAGAGGAGTTGGAAACTATCGAACACTTTATTTGCCATTGCCCGGCACTTTCTGGTCAGAGACTTGCTTCACTGGGATCTAGGGAGCTGTACGATCTTTCTGATTTGTTGGATGTCAAAATTCAACATCTAAGGAGTTTCATAAGAAGCTCAAAATGGTTTAACGACAGGGACTAGTAGGGAAACCTATTACGGTCCCGTGGTATCACAATGGACCTCAGAATCTACGTGTGTTGACGTAAAACGTAAGCAGCCACTTACAACCTAACCTAACCTAAACAGCATACATTAGTCCTAAAAATAAGTAGCTACCAGTAGCCCAAAAATAACTCGTTACACACTCCTTACAAAAATGCTACCAAATAACAGCATACATTAGTCCCAAAAATTGGCCGTCTTCCCTCAGAAAGAAATTGCGTCAAAAGTAAAATATTCGCCTCTTGCCTATTCGTCAGGATGATAAAGTTCATGTTAAACGCGGTTTTTTTAAGAGCAACCGCGAGAAAATTTCTACAATCTAAATGTAAGAAAAGCCAACGGAACCATTGTTTACGTTGATATCCATCTCTTCAAATATTTGATTGTAAAATTCAAATAATACCAGGACCGAAAATATATCTTGGAACATCGTAGAAAGGGACATTTGGCTGCTTAGGGCAGGACCAATAACAAATATACAGAAGCGACTGCTGCTCAGCCCATGGAAACCGCATCAAACACCATCTTTAGTTTTAGTTAAGACTTTAGTTTTAGTTTAAGAGTGAGTAAGTTTTTAAGGGAAATACTGTCTGTGATTGTTTTTTACCTTTTAACCGGTTTTAACATACTTTAATCAACAAGGCAAACAAATAAGTTAAATTAAAATTTGGAAAACGCCCCCAAAATTTCTAGAAAAACAATTACAATTTAGAAAAGCCAATTAAAATCCAGAAAATTTAAATAGAAGTTATGTAAAGACTTATTAAGGCTCATAAATTACTATCAAGTGTCAGCTAGATCCAGGTTTTTAAATATCAATTTGGTTTTCTAAACTTTAATTTGTCTGTTCCCAATTTTAATCAGAATTCCTGAATTAAACATTTCTCTACAGAGAAGAGCAGTCATGCGCATTTTTGTAATTCCTATTCCCGCGGGAACTTTTCGCTTGCTACTACCCACACAAGCATAAATGTTATAGTATGTGTGTGCGCACCGCTGGAGTAGAGAAATGTTAATCTTATTTAAGCTAAATGTACAAGTTCTTTCTAAATTGTCTTTAGTATTTTTTAATTTCAATAAAAAAAAATTATTTGGACAACTTATCAAATATTTTAAATCGTATTTACCAATAACCGGTTCTGTATAAGGTTATCGGTAACTCATTATTTGTTAACAAGAAGTAACCGGTCCTGTATGAGGTTATTGGTAACTCATTATTTGTTAATAAGAAGTAACCGGTTCTGTATGAGGTTATCAGTAACTCATTATTTGTTAACAAGAAGTAATCGATCAGGTAACGAGTCCTCATTACATAGAATGCAGACGGTAATGGGGACTTATTACCAAGTTTTTACTGGGACTTTCATTGGCATTCAATTTTTAAAGTCATTTATTTTTGTTCTGTAAGTAAAAAAAGTGATTCTTCTTTAATTGTTAATGCTATGTGTACGATATTTTTTTTTAATTGTTGGCATTTTTGAAAGATGTTGGTTATTTTTTTGTAGACAAAAAATTCAACAAAATTATTTATAGAAATATAAAAACATGTTTGTATCAAGTGACTTTGGCGCGATGGGTAGAGTGTCTGGCCAGAATGTAGTTGATTGCGGGATCGATTCCCGAAAAATTTTAATAAAAATTTTTTATAATAAAATTCAATAGAAAAATTTTAAAAATAAAAATATTAAAAATATTTTTTTTGAATTTGTTGGTAAAAATAACACAACAATCATTTATTTTTAATGTTTTCATTGGATATTTTTTCGAATTTGTTGGTAAAAAAAAAGAAATTGAAGGTTTTTTTTAATGTTCAATGTTATTTATTTTAGAAAATTTTATTAACAGTAAAAAATAAATGTTGATGTTTGTTAAAACAAATGAATTAAAATGAATAATAAATTATGGTTTTCAAATGTTTTATCACTTGTTTTAAATATGTTTTTCATTTTTTTTTGCCTAAAAAATATTTTGAGTGTATCTACAGAAGAAAGTCTAAGCAAGTAGAAAACTTAAGTTCGGTTTGGCCGAATCCATGAATACCCTCCACTTGCCCTAAGAAAGTGATAATAAATTTTGAAAAATGATAACATTTTTGGATTAGAAATTTTTAGTAAATTTTGGTAAAAAAAATTGACTAAACTTTTTTTTAGGGTACAAATTTTTTCGGGTGTAAAATTTTTTTCGAGTGTAAATTAATTTTTTGTTTGGGTAAAAATATTTTTGGGTGACAAAAATACTTTGTCAAATATTTTTGTGGCTAATAGTATATTCACACTTAACTCGAAACCCCGTTGAAACCTCGTATTTTCAATTTTAAAACTCCGTTCTTCACAGTGGCAAAAATATGTAGAATTTTGAAATTTCTGAGGTTTTGATCGTACTTTCGTTGAAACCTCACTATCAAATGGGTTCAATTTGTGAGGAAAAATACGTTTGGCACGAAACCTCGTTAAACAGGGTTTCAAGGCCAATCTGAACGTACTATTACAAATTTTTTTAAAGCTTGTTTAACGGTTTTTTTCACGCATGAATTTTAGGTGAAACCAATCTGAAATATACTATTTTGCTCATAACCTTTTAACTACTGAAACGATTTTTCTTAAATTCAGCACCAACCAAACGAGGGGAACGGTTAATATATACGCCCAGCTTTAGCAGCCTCATAGTTGTCTTTCGAAATTTAGCGTGTTTTTTAATTCGTAAATTCGCGAAACCCCCCTGCCGAAATTCACGACTTTACGTATAACAATTGAACCACTTAACCAATTTTCCTGAAATGCAATACAAAGGTAAATCACAATTATACACTCAAAGAAAAAGCTTTGCAAAATTACAAGAAAAACTTGTAACTTTTTTTTACCAAAAATTTCTAGTAATTTTACAAGCTTTTTACCAATAATTTTGTAATTTTACAAGGTTTTTACCAATAAAATTGTAAATTTACAAATTTTTTGACACGATAAAATTTACAAGGAGGTTTCGTAACTTTACTAGAATTTTTGCTACCTTCTAATATTCCAAAAATCAACACAAATTTGTGTATATGCTGATGACATTGCCATTGTTGCACGCGATCCTAGAAGGCTTACAGAAACTTGTTTGCGACTAAACGAGTAACATTGGACTTTTTGTTAATGTTGATAAGACAAAATATTTTATCAAATCTAAAAGCAACAGAAACGTCAACAATCTTTGTATAGGAGAATACTGCTTTGAACGTGTAAACCAATTTAAATACCTAGGTGTTACCTTCTCCAGCACTGAGGATTCTTCATACGCTATAAAAGAACGAATCACCTCTGCCTATAAATATTTTTATGCCCACAGCAAGCTCTTCAAATCTAAACTCCTAACAAGAAGTACAAAAATAAGAATATATAAAACAATTGTGAGACCAGTGTTAACATACGGCTGTGAGGTATGGAGTCTCAAAATAAATGACTGCAGACTGTTACAATGCTTTGAACGGAAAATCTTTAGAAAAATTTTTGGTCCTGTAAAAAATGATGATGGCACTTACAGAATAAGATGGAACGATGAACTTGAAGGTCTAGCTGGCCATAAGACTATAGTAAGATACATAAAAGCGCAGCGTTTGAGATGGTTTGGGCATGTTATCCGCATGCCAACAGATGCCCTTAATAGAAAACTGCTTATGGCAGATGAACATGGTACAAGAACACGTGGCAGGCCAAGAATAAGATGGATAGAAGGGGTTCTGAAAGATCTCAATGTTTTAAGAATCCAAAACTATGAAACATTGGCAAAAGATCGTGTTGCTTGGAGGCTAATCGTAGAAGAAGCTTTGGCCCAAACCGGGCTGTGATGCTAATAATGATGATGACCATAACAGTCAAGATCGGACCTGAACCAGACCACATACACATGAACCTGGAGGCAGAATAAAGAAAAACTACGTTCTCAGTTTTTCATTTGGTGATCTTTCTTCTTTTTTCATGACTTTTAAGGATATAAATTTAATCTTTTTTTTTAATATTTCTACCCATCAGTTTATGTCAATATGGATCAAATGAAAGCGGACAGTCTTTAGAAATGAAACCTTTTTCAAGACGAAAAATTGTAAATAATGTCTTATTAGTTCACAATTTTTCCCAAATAATGTCTTAATTATTTTAAATTTTTCGTCCCGAAATTTTATTTAAATTCTAAAGATTGTCCTCTTTTCTGATATCCATATTAACATAAACTGAAAAACTTAAAAAAAATATAATTTTTTCATATACATAAAACTTTAAAGTCCTTAAAAATATAACCCAATGCAAAACTGAATTGCGGCATTAGGCTGGTTCATATATGGCACTTTTTTTTACTTTTGTATGGGCCACACGGAATATATATTAAGCACCGAAAAATTTTGATAAAAAAAAATTTGATGAAAAAAAATTTGTTGATAAAAACAAAATTTTTAAAAATGAAATTGTCGAAAAAAAACGTTTGTTTGTGTTGAAAAATAATTATGTTACGTTTTATTTACAATCGGTGAAAACCGCTTTTATTCACCAGCAGGTGAGTTATTATCCACATTACAAACTGAAGTTGCAAACCTTTTTGGTTTTAAGAAAATGAAAACAGTAATCCTTATTTTCGTTTTTGTTAGTCGTTAGCTTATATAGTCAAACTGAGGTGGCGTCCTGCAACATATTTAAAATTTAACACCAGCCTAAAAAAAAGGTTATCATGCTAAAAAAAAAAACAACAATGAGAAAAATTTTATTTTTTATTAAATTTTTTTTTTGTATTAAATAAGCTAATCAAGTAAAATTTTTATCATTAATAAGCTAATCAAGCTAAATTTTAATAAAAATAAAATTCAAATTTTTTTTTCATCGTGTGAACTTTTTTTTTTAACAAGATAATGTTTTTCTTTTAGACTGGTTTCTAATTTTAAAAATAATGCAGGACGCCATCTCAGTTTAACTGTAAATCTACCTAATAACAAAAAAGAAAATAACTGCCAGTTAACAGAAGGCGAGCGAAAATTTTTGCGTGTGTTTTGTTATTCTAACAACAACAAAATAGATGTAAAATTTTTGTTCATGTGTATCGTTCGCCCTCTGTTAACTGGCACTAGGAATTACTGTTTTCATTTTCATAAAACCAAAAAAGGTTTGTAACTTCGATTTGTAACTTTGATATAATTCACCTACTGGTGAATAAAATTGTTTGTCACCAGCTGGTGAATACAACGACACATAATTATTTTTTAACAATTTTTTTTTCATCAAACTTTTTTTTATTTTTATCAATTTTTTACAACAGTACATTATTTTTTCATCAATTTTTTTGATATTTTTTTTTCTTTTTTCATCAATTTTTAATTTTGTTTTTTTATCAAAACTTTTTTTATAAAATTTTTGTTTTCATAATTTTTTTTTTTATCAATTTTTTTTCAAATTTTTTTTTCATCAATTTTTTTTTTTCACCAAAATTTTTTTCTACAATTTTTTTCATCAAAAAAATTTTTTTAGTAATTTTTTTTTTCGTAAAACATTTTTTTTCTTTTTTCTTCATCAAAATTTTTTTTTTCATCAAAATTTTTTTTTTTCATCAATTTTTTTTTACTAAAACTACTTTTTCACCAAGTCTAAACTTTAGATATAAAAATGTTCCATTTATTTAACAAATGTACAAAAAACAAGTGAGAGTGTTAAATTCTTCGGTGCCGAATCTTTTATAATCTCTAATCTAATAATCTCTAATCTTTTTTCACTTAAGTAATACACCAAGTTCCCAAATTTATTTTTTTTTGGTTTGGAATGGATCAATAATATATAGACTTATTGGGGTTCCCGACCGATATTTCAATTCCTTTTGCATGGAATGGCAAATGAATATAACATTATTCTTTCTAAAAAAGAACTTTGCTTTGACAAGTAGACCCAGATCTTCAGTAAAAACATTATCATGATTTAATGTTTTGGGCAGAAGTACAAAATTCGAACGAATTTTTAGACCCAATGTTTAGGGCGAGGTAGTGACTCCTTAACCTTAATGAAAAATTTTGAAAAAAGTCACGTGTTATTTTCTTACGAATTCGTCCAAAAATTCTCTAACAACTACCTAAATCATTGCTCAAAACCTACTGCAGGTAAAACTAATTTGGGTCTCAGATCTATCAAGTCCACAACAACCTCACGGGAGCCTAAAGACAATACGGCACATGGACGAACCCAAACATCAAAAAACTATGTCACTCTGTCCGCCAACGTACCACTTCGAACCCGAACGGAAAATACTCACTGCGACCCGCTCCCCCATCCGACAAAAGGTGCCCGAGATTCCCGCAAAAATATTAAAATGAGCAATAAACGTGATTAAATAAATAAATACTAATAATAATAATAATGATAATCATAAATAATAATAATAATAATTATAATAATAATAATAAAGTACAATACAATACCTAAATTCACGCATATAACCCATAGAAAATAAAATAAATAAACTACCCATAAAAATCAAAATATACACTCCCCCGCTCGAAAATTGCCGTGAAGGCACTTGGGCTTCCTATAGCGCTTTCATCCCCTGCCGAAGGGAATCATCAGTAGGATTTCTAAATCCACTAACTGGTTCCATAGAACCCCTATCATGGAGTTACCTTGTAACTCTACCAGAAGAGTAAAACTAAACCTACACACAACGAACCGACCCCAGAACCCATACACAATCAAATCGCCCGAGACTACACTTTTAAGCAATATATCATTAAACATAATACTACCACACATATGCTCATAATCCTCCACAAATGTAACCCTACCTTACATTTATTAAACCATACAACTTACCCCGATCCACCACCTCGAATAGCAAACTCAATTTCACACACTCCACTACCGCACTCGCGCATTTATAAACCGTCGATTTAAATATCACGAAAACCTCCCGACATTTACCACACACCGGATAAAATAGACACAAATCAAAATTCTAAAGGCGAATCGAAATTTCCAAATAATTTAATTTTCCACAACTGACAATTTTAAATTTTCACACAACGGGTGATTAAACGAATTTAAATTTGAATCACGTCGTAACCCAACAAACATACCGACCGATAGTTAAAATCCGTATCCTTATTGGTGCATGCACATCCGACACCCACGAAATTTATAACGACCACCGGATATCGCTACCCCGCCCCTCAACAAACGGTCCAGATCGATGTCACAAAAATTAATAAAAATTAATAACCACAACTTCCAGGCCTAGAGGGTTTCCTGAAACTACAAGAAGTGTTACAATCCCATATAAGTCTTGAAAAATGAACTTGTCCGTTCCATGTCGAATGGCTCACTAACTAAAACACATTCACCAAAGAACTTTAGACATAATCATATCAACCCTCACATAGGACCATCGTGGCTATTCCCTGACCCTACATTCTGTGAAGATGGGTGGTTGAGACAGAGTTCCATCTTCGGTTTTTTACGGAGCCTAATTTCCACCACTGTCCGTAACATTCGGCGGAATTCCCCCTTTATTTCCTAACACTCCCTCTCACTCACACTTAATATGATGACTATGCCCCTTTTGGGTCAGTGTAACATAACACCATACAGCATGAGGTTGGTCAACGTTGGCAGAGTTCCCCATCCCCAACTCTGATGCCCAATGGTTTTTAAGGATCGTGTCTAACCACACATAATCTGCCCATCATGGATGGCGCTTATAACAGGATTACTGTGGTAACCCGCTGCCTCGAAACCATTGTACATCAAACTCGACGACTCTAAGCGAGGAGGGTTCCCAATACGGCGCCCCATTGGGACAAATCACAACCCAATATTGGGCCTTTCCTCTGGTCCAGCCAACAATTTCTAAAACTACTCTCACTCCCCACATTTCTCAAAACTACCTTCACTCTGGGTCTTAAACACATTTCCCAAGATCTATCCGTCCATAACCCCTACACCCTTACAAGAGCCCAAAGATAAAATGTAGTAAGTCACATCCCCGCTATTCAACTCCTCCTCGTCTCCAACAAGTCCTCCTCCTACCCTGACACACTTCCATACAATACCAACCCCTAACAACAATCCCTATTGCTTCCATTTCCCGAAATCCAATTCCACTAATTTTCCATTTTCCCTCCTTTTCCTCCAGACTGTTCCAACAATGCCTGCACCAACAACGGCTGCAACAAACCCAATGCTCCACAGACGCCGTCTCAGCCGAAGTACACCAAATTAAGTGCACCAATCACGATAACCAGACACTGCCCAGTACCCAATGCCAAAATATGAAATCAACGGCCACAACCCATAAAGTATCCCTATCAATATTATCATCCCCATCATCATCATATTATCCTTATCCTACATTTATCTTATTACTATCAATACCATTACCATTATCAATTAATTATCCATTAAAAGAATAAATAAACCAATAATACAATCAATCAATCTTCCATTAAAAGAATAAATAAACCAATAATACAATCAAAATCCAAAATTCGCATCCCCCGATAATGTGCCACGATCCAAAAAAGATACGTTACATACTAAACACCCATGGTATCCCACACTTACCAAAAACATCAAATTCATAAGCACATAAAAAATATGACACATATACACACATAAGCACATATGAGGCATTCCACACCAAATGTCCAGCGAAAAAAAACATGTGTACCGTAAACTGCTGAATAGGTGATATGGATAGCCCTATATGGAACTTAGAAAATTGCGTTTTTGGTTTTTCAATTTTTCAAAAACTGGGCTTAGGAGGCGTGGTCAAATATTGGAAAAATGGTCAAATTTGTGGCGAGTTGCCTTGATTAAATATTTATCACATTAAAACGGAATGAACCACAATGTCAAAAATTTACGTTCTTATATAGTTTTGTATGGGCTATCGATTAAAATTTTTTTTTTTTGGAAAATTTTCAGAACCCGTTCTGAAATTTTCAATTTTTTAAAAAAGTCAATTTATCAAAAATCCGGCCACTTTTTTTTCTCTTTTTCATTTATTTTTTTAAAAGTTTAGATGTTTGTCCATCCACACAAAAAAATCAGAAACACGTTCATCTTTTTTTTGAGAAAATCGCATTTGAACTTTAAATTTCATAACAATTTAGTAATTTGCTTGTATTTTCTTGTGTCAACAGAGCGTATGACGAATATTTATGAAATTAATATTACTCATTCGCAACTTTAAAACAAAGAAATACAAGCAAATAACAAAATTGTTATGAAATTTAAAGTTCAAATGCGATTTTCTCGAAAAGAAAGATGATCGTGTTTCTGATTTTTTTTGTGTGGATGGACAAACATCTAAACTTTTAAAAAAATAAATAAAAAAGAAAAAAAAAGTGGCCGGATTTTTGATAAATTGACTTTTTTAAAAAATGGAAAATTTCAGAACGGGTTCTCAAATTTTCCAAAAAATTAATCGATAGCCCATACAAAACTATATAAAAACGAAAATTTTTGACATTGTGGTGCATTCCGTTTTAATGTGATAAATATTTAATCAAGGCAACTCGCCACAAATTTTACCATTTTTCCAATATTTGACCACGCCTCCTAAGCCCAGTTTTCGAAAATTTGAAAAACCAAAAACGCAATTTTCTTAGTTACATATAGGGCTATCCAAACAACCTATTCAGAAATTTACGGGACACATGTTTTTCTGTAGCGGGACATTTGGTGTGGAATGCCTCATATACAATATGACACATATACACACACAACATAAACACACGATAAATCATATCCCCACCCCACAGATGAAATCTTATTGCCGTGCAGGCCCAAGAGGCATTTTCTGTAGCGCTTGCGTCCCCCGCCTAAAAGGACTCATCAGCAGTGATTTCCTATAGATTCCGTGGAATCAATGAGATTTTTACATCTGAAAACAAACCCCTCCCCCCACCACACGCCACCTGATCGCACCACCAACATACCCTTACATACACATTCATGTTACATACCTCCGTCCTCCATGCTCGCATCCCCACCCTTCCCTTCGCCTTTCCACGGGTTGGTCGCTTCCTTTCCCATTTTCCATTTACTTTTCCATCTCCTTTTCCACCATCACCTCCTTTTATCTTCAACAGATTTTCATCCTCCGATTTCCATCACCTTCGCATCCCTTCCCCTGCTACATGACTTTCTATCCGCACCCTCTCCTCTGCTACATGATTCCCCTACCGCTTTCTCCACAATTTCCAATTAATCTTCAGTTTATTTTTCAAATTTTCCATACTCATCAATAATTTATTCTGACACAAAATTCATATACAATTTCCACTCACACCTTATCGAAACGTTACACTCACAAAAATTTCAGAAACCTATACCCCACCATTCCCCTACATAAGATACTCATGATTATCCCTTATCCCACAACACCGAAAACCCTACTTTCAACCAACCACCCATATAGCTGTCCTTCCCCTCACATAAATACAAATATTCTCCCGGTTGTCACATAAACACAAAATTATTTCTCCCCGGTTGTCACATAAATATAAATATAAAATATAAAATATAAAATATAAAATATAAAATATAAAATATAAAATATAAAATATAAAATATAAAATATAAAATATAAAATATAAAATATAAAATATAAAATATAAAATATAAAATATAAAATATAAAATATAAAATATAAAATATAAAATATAAAATATAAAATATAAAATATAAAATATAAAATATAAAATATAAAATATAAAATATAAAATATAAAATATAAAATATAAAATATAAAATATAAAATATAAAATATAAAATATAAAATATAAAATATAAAATATAAAATATAAAATATAAAATATAAAATATAAAATATAAAATATAAAATATAAAATATAAAATATAAAATATAAAATATAAAATATAAAATATAAAATATAAAATATAAAATATAAAATATAAAATATAAAATATAAAATATAAAATATAAAATATAAAATATAAAATATAAAATATAAAATATAAAATATAAAATATAAAATATAAAATATAAAATATAAAATATAAAATATAAAATTATTCTCCACCAACAAATACGTTCGATATTCCCATCATTCGCTCGTCCATTTTTCGTTCCTGGATCCGAAATCGGCAACCACGTAAACGACGACTCTCGCCCTGCTCCGTAACAACAACGAGAACGAAGAATCTCCCCACAGGTGAGTCCTCACACTCCAACCACTACCAAATCACCCTACACTTCGCAGAAACCCATGACCCCTTCCGTCCCTTTACCCTGCCATCCAAAATGGTTATATTCTCCGGGCCTACGCAAGATTCTCACAATCTGGAGGGATTATACAACTCACCGAGCACACAGCCTTCCACACGATATGCACTTCCCACCACGAGACCTACTCTCCATGCCCATATCGCATACACCAGCTCATGTCCCCTATATAATCCAATAACCATTACCCTTTTCCCTATCCTCTATGGAGATGAGTGGACATCTCCGGTCCTTATTTGGGTCCTACATAGTATTTCTTCACCTGTACCTCAACGTCCGTCACCACCTCTTTTTTTCTTTTTTTCCCCACCCCACATTTTCCCTTTACTCCTAACAATACCCCTCCCCCGCTCACACTTGATACGATGTATATGCCCCTTTCGGGTTTCATTGTAACATACCACCATACAGCATGAGATTGGTAAATGTTGGCAGAGATCCCCAATACCCTATCCTTGATGCCCAATGGATCGTGGCACATTATCGGGGGATGCGAATTTTGGATTTTGATTGTATTATTGGTTTATTTATTCTTTTAATGGATGATTGATTGATTGTATTATTGGTTTATTTATTCTTTTAATGGATAATTAATTGATAATGGTAATGGTAATGATAGTAATACGTTTTACTAAAGACAACTTAAGGACATGTCATAACTTTTGTCGGAGCTCCCCAAGTTCTATAAATGTACTGACTTGTCATATAAGTTGTCTTATCAATTTAGAAAAATCATGTCTTTAATGCTGACAATTATATAGCAAATCCGACCAATCGCTAAAAAAATTTTTTTTTCGATGTAAAATCGATGTAATTTTGTTTAATCCTTTAAAACTCTTTTAATTTTCTTTGTAATTAAAAAAATAAAATTGAATTGGTCATAAAACAATAAAAAAATAATAAAAAAAAAATCCGCGACCGGGGATTGAACCGAGGCCAAAAATCTACAACACGTAAGCTGCCGAACCTGCTAGACACCTAGGCCAACCACAACTTAAAATTGTTTGTAATAAAATATATTTTGAAATCATAATATTTTCAAATTTGTCAAAAACAAAATAAATTGAATATATCGTCACCTTAATTGTAAAGGGCACCTGCAATATTTTTTTTGTAAATAATTTTTTTTGTTTTGTATAAATAATATTAAAAACAACTAAGATACGCTTAAATAACTCTAACAAAATCTTGTTAAATAGGATGAAACCAAATTCCAATTAATATTTAAAAAAATGTTATATTTGAGAAAAAAAATCATATTGTAGCATTTTTCAATTCAGGTGACGAAATATATATAACAGGACAGTTCAAATAATAAATTAATTTAAATTTGTTTTTAAATAAACACATTTATTATCAAAGTTTGGCTAAAGGGGTAAGGTGCTAGACCAGTAAAGAGAAGGTTCTGAGTTCGCGGACCAAGTGAGGCAGATCAAAATAGTAAGTTTTAAAAAATTAAATTTAAGAAATGGACAGATAAAAATAGTAAGTAGTGTAAATTAAAAGACGTGATTAATAAATTTTAAATTTTTGGACGATCTCAGACGTACTATGTACATGTCATAATGTAGTCAGCACTATTGACTACCTGAATACTTGTCGGCGAGGAATTTTGACAAAATACTTGAAAAAGTCAGGAGGTGTCATGAGGTTTTTTGTATGGTCAGAGATTTTTCAGTCAGCAGGTACAC
This sequence comes from Pegoplata infirma, assembly GCA_963921195.1. Lineage (NCBI taxonomy): Eukaryota > Metazoa > Arthropoda > Insecta > Diptera > Anthomyiidae > Pegoplata > Pegoplata infirma. The sequence goes on from OY992536.1 coordinate 184,863,219, forward strand.
TGACATTGTCATAAGGAAGTCTTTGAGATGTCTTAACGACATTTCTAATTGGGAAGCTTAATATATATTGCAGGTGGTCAATACAAAAATCCAACTTTTGTTTTTATGAACCATCCTAGAAAGCATAGGTACACGATACTGCATGCTATACAAATTGTTGGATGAAAATGCGATTTTGATCGTGTATGGGCTTGTTGGACGACAATTACTTAAAAAAAATGCACAAGTCCAACCAGCAAGTTGTGCAACGATACTGCAAGTTTATGGCCACTAGGGTGGCACGAATAATATCCTTTTTCGAATTTCGTCAAATTATGGTTCATTTTAGTCTTAAAACTCTATGTTTAAATTTTTGGCTAAATCGGACAAAATTAACCCGTGCCTTTGGGGGGTTAAAGTTTTGCCCCAAAAAAAAATTTTTTCTCTACAAACCAAAATTTTTTTTCAATTTTTTATTTATTTATAATTTTTCTTTTTAAACTAAAATTTTATTTTGGTGGGATAAACCCTTCCACTTCAAAATTGACTATAAAATTTTTTTTTAGTTTAGACTTGAAAGGATTTTAGCTGAGATGTTACATTTAATGATACATATCCACAAAAAAATTGTATTCCTATCGGTGGTTTTGGTTTAAAAATGCTTGTATTATCTTGTACAGAAAAGTCCGCACTGGTAATAGTGGATCTGAGCACTTTTCTGGAATACGCACCATTCTATTATACATCTTAAAGAGCAATGTTTGAGCTTTACCCTTGACTTATTTTTAAGTCGTCAGCATGTCGGGTTAATCCGCTATGAGTTGTTAAACATGTCCGAAAACGTTTTTTTTTAACATGATCATGTTTTTTGGCTGGAGTCTAATTTTAAAAAAGTTGCAGGACGCCACCTCAGTTTGACTATATTAACTGACTAACAATTAACGCAAAAGAAAACAAGAATTACTATTTTCATTTTCTTAAAACCAAAAATTTTAATAACTTAGGTTTGTAACTTGGATAATAATTCACCTCGTGGTGAACAAAATCGTTAACATAATTATTTTTCAAGAAAAAAAATTTTTTTTTAAATTTTTTTTTTCATTAATTTTTTTTTTCATCAAATTTTTTTTTTTTCATCAAAAATTTTTTTTTTCATCAAAATTTTTTTGTTATTTCATCAAATTTTTTTTTCATCAATTTTTTTTTTCATCAATTTTTTTTTTCATAACTTTTTTTTTCATCAATTTTTTTTTTTTCATCAAATTTTTTTTTACATCAACACATTTTTCTTTTCATCAAAAAAATTCATAAAAACTTTTTTTCATCAAAATTTTTTTTCACCAAACAAATGGGTTCATTAAATTTTTTTTAACACAATTTTGTTTTTCGTGAAAAAAAAAATCATTTTTTTTACCAAAACTACTTTTTTACCAAGTCTAAGCTTTTCGCATAAAAATTTTCAATTTGTTTATCAAATGTACATAAAACACGTGAGAGTGTTATATTCTTTGGTGCCGAATCTTTTATACTCTTCAAAATGGAAAAAAACTTTTTTGCACTCACTTACGAAATGTACAGCTCTTTTGGTTTTTTAATGGGGTCCTCGACTGATATTTTAATTCGCTTTGGCAAGTACACCCAAATCTTCCGCAAAACATTATCATGATTTAATGTTTTGTGCAAGAGTACAAAATTCGCAGGCATTTTTTGGAATAAGACATCATTGATAGACAATTGGTGCCCTAAGGGTTAAGGCGAATGACCAAATGAGTTCAGCATCCTTGAGAGCAATGGTTAATCTTTACTCTCGACTAAGTCTTAAGTCGCTATCACATCAGGTTCATTCGCTATGAGTTGTCAAAAATGCCTAAAATGGCGATTTTTTAACTTTGACCTCAATTTATCCGAAAACCTGATGTGAGGGAAAAGTTTGGAGACCAGATTTGTGGTAACTAGAAGAATTGCAATTAACTGTGTAAGGTCGCGTTCCATTCGCATCAAGTTATTTTAAATGTTGAGTAGTGTTATTTAAAAAAATATTTTTTTTAATTTTTAACTCAAATAACAATCAAAGATTCTCAATAATAAAGATATCTGAAGTCGCTCAACTTCTGTTAAACCCTTTCTTGCTAACTATGCCATTACAGAGGACAAATGAACAAACAAAAATAAATATGGAAAAATATATTGTAATTTGGCGTTTTTCTGACTTAATGGAGCGTTTTTGCATTTAGCGGTAACATGTTTTTTTTGTTTTGATTATCGGAAAATTACTTTTTATTTACTAAGAATTTGTTTTCAACACTTTAAAATGTGTTTCTTAAAAAATATTACCATACTAATTAGAAATTGATACATTTTTTCCAAATTTATTAAGCGCTTTTTCGATATAAAAAGTTAGCATTGTTTGTAACATTATCGTATTTTCCTCGTCTAACAATTTTCGTACCTTCTATAAAAAAGTTCAAAATTTTTAAGAGCGAAAGACTAGAAGCTTGCAACACTGTGCTACTGTGAAAAAATACTTCTGATGTGACATAGTGTAGGTTGTTGGTCTTGTCGAGTAGATCACAAAAATGCCCATTAAACTTGCCAGACACCCTCAAATTTTAGAGTTATTGTCAAAAAACCTTTTTTTTGGGACTTTTCTCACTAAACCTTGTGTAATTCAGAAAATTTTCAACCGATTTTAAATTTTTTAATTGTTTTGAATAGAAGAAGGATAGGGCTTTCCATCTGGTTGAATTGGTCTACACATTTAAAAAAGATATCTATTGATGTTTTCTATAATATCTAATTTTTTTGTTATTTTTTGAAAATTTTTCGAGTTTATCGATTTTTTTCTGCTATAGTTTGTTTAACAATCTTTACATTTATGAACTTATTTTTAAAGAAAATTTATTTCTGAATACGATAAGCTTTATCCATCATATAACAATTGAAAGAGTTGTGGTAATTTATTTTAAAAAAGAAAATTAAGATTTTGCAGGAAATCGACGTTCAGGTAACCCAAGCAAAAAAAAACAAATTTATCATAAGAGGTCATGTACAATATTTGTAAAGGTCTTTGGCGCGCTGAATCCGAATCTGGCCTTTAAAATGCTCTATCGTGTCAGGTTTTTGAGATATTTAACATAAACTGATATATAAAATACTTAATAAGATAGCGCAATTTCAAGGTCAAATTCGAATTCAGGAGGCCAAAAACCTTTAAAATAATGATACGCGACCTCTTAGTATGTTGGTTTATTTTTTATTTTTTTTTTTGCCTGGGTTATCCGAACGACAAAATCTTAATTTTCTTTTTTAGAAAAATTATCACAACTCTGTCAATTGTTATCCGATTTTTTCGGCATAAAGTTTATCGTATTCACAATTAAATTTTCATTAAGAATACGTTTATAAATATAAATGTTGTTGAACGAACTATAGCAGAAAAAAATCAATAAACTCAAAAAATTTACAAAAAATAACAAAAAATTAGACATTGCTGAAAAAAACAATAAATATCTTTCTTATATGTATGGACCAATTCACACACATGAAAAGCCCTATCCTTTTTCTATCTAAAACAGTTAAAAAATTGAAAATCGGTTTAAAATTTTTTAAGTTACACGTGGTTTAGTGAGAAAAGTCCCAAAAAAACGTTTTTTGACAATAAGTTTAAAATTTGAGGGTGTCTGGCAAGTTTTATGGGCATTTTTGTGATCTTTTCGACGAGACCTACAACCTTAACTACCTAATTTAAAAAGTATATTCGATTTTGTGTTTTTTGTAGCACAGTGATATCTTTCTTTAATTTACTTTTTTGATCGATTAATTGTTAATTTTAAAATAAAACACAGAGTAAAATAAATATTTAAACAAAAAACAAACAAAAATTATTCCCATTTATCGCACAACCATCATAACTTGTCTTACAAGAAAATATCAAAGACTTTTAAGTTGTCAAAAATTCAATTTAATCAATTATTAAAAACTAAAACAAGTTGATATTTTACTGATGAAATTTTTTTTTTTGAAAAATTTTCAAAAAATTTTCTCATGATTATTATGCTGATGGTGACGGATGATGATAGTAATCATCTCTGTTAGGTTTGTTGATTTTTTGTCTATTTCTATGCAATTTGTTCATCTGTCATCACAAAATATTGTAGATGTTTGTTTTTTACATTACAAATCTTTTCTTGACCAACAAAAAAAAAAGACACATCTGTGGTCTGACTGTTGTTGATTTTTAAGTGATGAGGGAGGTTTGGATTTGCATGAATTTCAGTTTTAGGCAATAAGCATGAAAATTTCAAAATTTTATACTTTCAAAATTTTCCATAAATAAACAAGAAAACATTATTTCTAGTTTTAGCTCTTATCAAGATGATTTTTTAAATTACAGTATGGAATGTGTTTTGATGTTTGATTACAGAGCGACACAGCAGACATAAAACTACTAGACAAAGTAAATGTTTGGCTGTCTGGCATCATACATCATTTTTTGGTTAAGGATGATTTATTTTTTGGACAGGTCAAATAAAGCAAAACAAACAAGATTGGAAAAAGAGAATGTTGTCAATACAAAATAATAATTTCTTATGAAATTGTATGACCGGCTAGCTTTAAATTAAGCCAACATCAAACCGCATTATTAATCAAATATCTAATCTAAACCAAGTGGTTAGGTCATCTTTTTGTTAGATTTTTTTTTATTATAAATATTTCAGGATGTCATTATAAACATAAATCAAAAAAAATAATTTTGTTTGTTTAACTTTATGTAACAAAAAAAATGCTCAAACACACAATCTGCCATAAACATTCGATAAACATGATTTTTTTTTTATACCACAACACACATGTGATTTTCTACAATCTCACTTTACCACCTTTTTCAAAAATAAACAACAATTGCACTATGGGCCTAAAGTAAGGGAAATGGATTTTACAATTTCGTGAACGAATTTTTTGTATACAAACAATTCGTATACGTATATAATATGTATATGGGGCATTCCATGTCAAATCAAATTTTGGACTCAATCCGCTACGATTTTGCTAATTTTTGAATATTTTTTAGTACTTAAGGCGTACTAAATTTTTATGCGACTTGCATACAAATGTTGAGCATTTTATTTTAAGTTAGTTATGCGTAATCAAATTTTCAAAATAGCTATTTAAAAAAAAAAAAAAAAACAAGTAGAAAAGTTAAATTGGCCGGACTTGCCCTTTTTAAGTGAACGTAAATTTTCTAAAGTGAAAAAATTTAATAATTTTGATTAGAAATATTTTATTTTGAAAAAAAAAAACTACTTTTAGTCATTTTTGTAAAGTGTAAAATTTTTACGAGTTTTATTTTTTTTGTAAAAATATTTTTGAGTGACAAAAATACGTTGTAAAATATTTTTGTGACTTACAAATTGTTTAAAATCCTGTTTAACGGGATTTCAACACGTGAATTTAAGGTGAAACCAATCTGAAATTCACCGTTTTTTCTAATAAATTTTGAACCACTAGACCGATTTTGCTGTACATAAAATATTTTGTAAGTTCAACTGGAAAAACTTTTAAATTAATCATTTTTCCATTTAAAAACGGACTAGTTATATTTCATTTAAAACAACATATCTTTTCAGTTATTTTTAAACATAAATAAATGACTAGACATTCCTTAAAAACAAATGATACACTCAAAAAAAAAAGTTTGTAAAATTACAAGTAAAAGGTCTTGTAATTCTATTTTACTAATATTTTTGTCTTTTTACAAAAATTGTTGTATATTTAATAAAACAAAAACTACAGTTTGCTTTGTAATTTTACTATTATATGTTGGTAAATTTATTTTACAAATTTTTTAGGTAAATTTACAAAAAAGTGAATTATTTTACAAATTAAAAAAATATTACAAGGTGTTTAGTTTTTTTACACAAGAAAACTGTTATTGTACAACAAAATTTTACTTGATGTTATTTAGTCTTTCTACCAAAAAAATGTGTTATTACAAACATTTTTTTTAAGATCGTTTACAAGGATTTCAGTTTGAAATGTATGTATTGAAAAGTACAAAATTTCAATGTAATTTTACAAAACTTATTTTATTACTAGAATTAATGTTGTTTTACAAAAAAAAATAATTATTCAACAATAGGACACGCAAAAATTTTCTAAGTTCAGATTTTTTTTTTGCGTTTTGGAGTAAAAAATTTAGTTAAAAATAATTTTTTATAAATAATTTTTACACCATTTTTTTGGTAATTCGCGTTAAGTAAAATACCACAATTTTTATGTGGTTTCTACTATATAATTGTTCTAGTTTTTTTTTTGTATTTTTACCATTTTTTTTGGTGATTTTACCATATTTTTTTGGTAATTTTTTTTTAAATTTGGTACCTAAAATGTCAATAGGAAGCTGCCAATTATGAAAAATCCGAAAAATCCGATTTTTTAAAAATACTTGTGAAAATAATTAAAAATTCAAAAAAAAAATTTTATTTTTTGACTAATTTTTCCTGAAAATATAAGAAATTTCTTGTGTAGCCTCCTTCGCAATTCTCATATGTTCTACTTAAGAAAAACGAAATGTCGAAAAAAAATAAAAAAGTGCAGTGTTATACATTAAAAAGTTTGTTAAAAGTGCTCAAGTGAAAAAAAAAATCTTTTCAGGTTGTTGAGGTGCTACTCCAGCTGCCGAAGAAGGAAAAAATAAGATGCACCAATGGAAAAAACCTTTAAATTTACAAAACCAATATGTAAATAAACCAATTTTTTTGTAAATTTACAAAACAAATATGAAAATTTAAAAACAAAATTGTATACTTACGAAAAAAGTTGTAATTTTACAAAAATTTTTTTTTTTTTTTTTTTTTTTTATTAACATAATTTTTATTACAATAAATAATAAAATATATGTTTCAAAATACAACTAGCAAAATATAATTTATTAACTAACAAGTACTTTTTTTTTAATAAAATAGTTTGACTATAAGATATATCTATATGGTTCACACAAATACATCATTTTATCTGGATGACCTAAGCAGATCGTTAGGTTTTATGCGTCTTAGACGCCGGATTTCCCCATTCGTATCGATAAGACTAGATGCCTCTTCATTGACGTGTGTTCGTAATCTATCAGCATGGCTATAAGCAATTTTTTTAATTTCTTCGGTAACTGTGTTTATACCCAAGTCACGGTGTAAGTCACTGTTTCTAACGTACCGCGGTGCATTAACTATGCATCGTAGAATTTTATTTTGAAAGCGTTGGATTTGAAGTATTTCATCTCTGGCTGCGCAACCCCACAGCTGCGATCCATACGTCCAAACTGGTTTCAGGATTTGTTTATACAAAAGTAATTTATTCGGTATGGATAATGTTGAGTTTTTACCAATTAACCAATACATTTTTCTAAATTTTATCTCTATCTCAGTTTTTTTCTTCTTTACATGTTCTTTCCATTTTAATTTTGTGTCTAATGTCATACCTAAGTACTTGGCTGAATTAGAATAGGGGACAATAATATCGTCTATATAGATTGGATGGTGGTGAGTTCGATTGTACGTAAAGTCCACATGAACAGATTTAGATTGATTAAGTTTAATTTGCCACACTTTTGACCAATCCAAAACTTTGGTTACCGCTGCTTGAAGTTTAATCGTGGATTCTTCAGCTGTATATCCTGTTGCAATTAGGGCAGTGTCATCAGCAAATGTTGCTGTTGTATAATTATAATTATCAGTAACAGGGAGATCAGCGGTGTACATAAGGTATAAAGTTGGACCTAATATACTTCCCTGTGGGACTCCTGCTTTTATTGGCCGGATGTCTGAGAACGATGTTTTACAAAAATGAAATAGAAAATACAAAAACAATATTGTAAATTTACAAATTTTATTTTTAAACTACTGTTTTTACGGCAAAAAAATAAGGAAAAATGGTACATATACAATAAAAATTGTAAATTTACCACTTTTTATTGTAAATATACAAGTTTTTTGCATAAAAAACAGTAGTTTAACCAAATAATTTGTTAATCTACAATTTATTTTTTTCATTTTCTATTTTTCCTTGTAAAATAACAACCTTTTTCTGTAAGTTTACAATTTTGTTTTGTAAATTTACCAAATTTTTTGCAAATTTACAAAAAAAATGTTCACCTCGAAGATGATATTTTACAAAAAAAAATTGTAAATTTACATTTTCTTTTGTTAAATCAATTTACAAATTATCCCCGTAACTTTACGGGGATTCTTGCTAGTACATATTTTACAAAACCTGCCCCGTAAAATCACGGGGATTTTATGTCATTTTACAAACTTTTTTTTTTTGAGTGTATTTCAGTTATTTTAAATGTTTACAATTTTTTATTTTGTACACTCAAAAAAAAAACTTAGTCAAAACATTAGTAAAAGGTGGTGTAATTAATTTAAGTCAACTAAACTTTGGCAAAATAAAATTGTAAAAATTGAATTTTTACAGTAATTTTACCAAAAATGTTAGTATTTTCGTTAAAGAAATTGTAAAATTTTTTATTTATTTTTTCTTAGTTTTAAGAAAAAAAAAATTTGTTCAAAGTGTTCTAGTGTGAAGAACGCCGAGAAGAACGCAAAAGAGATGCTGTCACCCACCACCAAAGCAAAAGTAGCCACCCAACAACTGGATTAATGGTTGGGTCAAAAATAGGCTACAAAATTTTTAGTATTTTTTTTACCGTTTTTTTGTTGCTAATTTTACCATTTGTTTGCTTATTTTTCAAGGTGGATTTTTTACCAAAATAAAATTGTTTTGTTGTAATTTTACCATTTTTTTCCAAATTTTTTGATTAGCAAAATATTACTAAAATTTTTGCAACGTCCAAAACTACAGCTTTTTTGAAAATTTTATCTATATTTTTTGATAGTTTTACAATATATTTTTTTGAATGTAGTGTAGAAAACAAACATTTTGAATAACAACCTACAAAAACCGTACTTCTGAAAAATTATATGGAATAATCAGTCACAAATAATTTAACTGATAAAAATATTTTGTCCGTACATTTTGTAGTTAATTTTTTAACATTTGTATAAATCAGTCAATATTTAATTTCTTTGAAAACCAAACGACAAAACATTTAAAATGACTTTAACTAAACATTTTTTTGAATAACTGTAAATAGTTACTGTAAAAATTTTCTGGCTGTAAAATTAAATACCAACCAGACCAGGGTAACAACATACCCATATCATGCGGGGGTACAAGGGGGGGAGGGGAATTTCCCCCCCAGTCCAAATTTCAAAAAAAAAAAAAAATGGAAAAAAAAGAAAAAAGAAAGGAACAGAAAAGAAAAGAACAAAAAAAAGAAATTTTTTTAAAAAATTTTCCAAAAGAAAAAAATCTCGAAATCTGAAAATTTTTCATAGAAAAAAATCTGAAAATTTTAATAGGGAATTTATTTAAATTTTTAAAGGAAAAATGTGACTTAATCTGAAAATTTGTTGTGAAAAAATATCTGTCAATGTTATTATGAATTTTGGTATCAACTAATGTCTTAGAATATGTTTTTTTTTTTTGGTACAGAACAATGTTACAGGATCTTAATTTTATTTACACAAAAAATGTTTGTCTACTACATAGGAATAGGAAAAATATCTTAAAAATCTTTAAAATGTTGGTAGTATAACGTATGTTAAACTATTTTGGAAAATTTTTTGATAATGTCTTAGAATCGGTCACAGAATCTGAGACTTTTTCTATAGAAGAAGGTACAAAAAAACTTTTAAATTTTTCACATCCTCAATCATTTGCTTTTACGGATTTTTGTAGAAGAATTCCGGAACTCTAAAAGTGTCAGAATCTGAGGCTTTTTTTTAAGGAAAAGATCTCAGAATTTGAGAATTTTTCTACGGGAAAGATGTCTTAAAATTTAAAACTTATTTATAGGGAAAAAGGTCGCAGAATATGATACTTTTTCGATAGGAAACAGGTCTCAGGATCTCTGAAATTGAGACTTATTTTTAGGAAAAAGTCTCAAAATCTGAATCTTTTTTAAAAAGAAAAAGGTCTCAAAGTCTAAAACTTTTTATTGTTGAAAAAAAGTTTCAGAAGTTGAAACTTACTCAATTGGAAGAAGGTCGCAGAATCTGAGAGTTTTTTTTTTGTAGGAAAAAGGTCTGAGAATCTGAGACTTTTTCTTTAAGATAAAGGTCTGAGAATCTGAGACTTTTTCATTAAGAAAAAAAATTCCCCCCCCCCCCCAAACCCAAAAGCTGTACCCGCCACTGCCCATATACATATATGTAAATCTTCAGCAGCCTCAGAATTGTATTTTCGGGGCCTCAGAATTGTATTTTCGGGGCCTCAGAATTGTATTTTCGGGGGGGAAAATCGCGATATTTCTCATAATTTATTAATGTTATGTTATTTTTTGCAACTCCGTAAATAATATCAAGAAGGCCTGATCTAATTTATGTAAAAAGATTAATTTGAGTTAATTATTTATGAACACAACCAATGTTTGACAGTTTTCCTTGTTTTTCCAATGTTTGACAGTTTTCCTTGTTTTTTAACAAAAAATTTCCGATCGAAATTTACATTTTTAAGTTTACATTTTTCTCGTAATTTTACAAATTTCTAAGATTTTTTACAAAAAAATCTAGTAAATTAACGAAAATTTCTTGTAAGATTTATTTCGCCAAAAAAGTTGTAAATTTACAATTTTATTGGTAAAAACCTTGTAAAATTACAAAAAAGATCGTAATTTTTACTAGGAGTTCTCGTAAAACAGGAGGTAGCAAAAAATCTAGTAAAATCAAGGAACCTCCTCGTCAGTCATATCGAGTCAAAAAATTGTAAATTTACAATTTTTTTAAAAATAAGGAATCCATGTCAAATAGGAGGTAGCAAAAAAAAGTTACGATCTTTTCTTGTACACGGCGATCCTCAGCGATGTTTAGGTTCAACTTTAGTGTCGACGAAAAGTGTAAACCCAGTTCGATTTCTACTTGATTAAATGTCACGAAATTAGTGTTTTTGTATTTTCTAAAATTTTGACAATGAAGTTTTTTAAATATCTTAAAAAACTGAGTATGCAGTTTTAATTGTATTTGTTTACAGTTCAAAAAACAGTTAATATCGAAATCTTATCTTCTCAATTTCGCAAGAATTTTGTATTGTATTGTATTGTATTCTTTATTAAATAAATATTATAAAATAAAGATAAAATAAATAACAATGACTTATAAAGTCGTCTGTTATAAATAATTTAACAATTAGTGTATTTTTTAGTTTACATAAATTCATTAAGTATCATTTTTCTGTAATTCAATGCGCTGTTAACATAATTAAATAATCTGTTCCAACCATTTGGTATTTCCCCATTTAAAATTTTTACTAATTCATTATTATCAATATAGTTTTTTCCTAAATGCCTGATTCTGAATTCCTTGAGTATTGGACACTTTGCCATAAAGTGGTTCAGATTTTCATCTTCACCAGTGTTGCATAAGTCGCATGTTTTATTTTGGGAAGTATTGAAGCTATTGCCATTTAACGGTAGAATGTCACATCTGGCCTTAAATATTGTTGTAATTTGCCTTAAGTTTCTTTGTTTTTCAATGTACGTTGTACCTTTTGTAAAGTCTAGGTGTTTGTAAAATCGGGTTTCACTACTGAGTGCCTTTTCTTGCATTTTTTTTAAGATATCAGATTTAAGTTGTTGAAGTAACATTGTTCCTCTGTCGAGCCATTCTTCTGACGATATTTCGTTTTCGAATTTTATATTAAATTCACTTCCCAGTTGGTTTATTTGTTTTGCCCAAAAAATTTTGTTTTTAAGTACTATCGTTGAGAGTTTACGTGGCAGTCTATTTTGACCATATTGAAAAAGAGTTTTAAAGATGTAATTCATATGTAAATTTAATGTATAAAAATAGCTAACTTCAGCATTCGTTTCCAAGTTAAGTGAATAATTTTTAGTAAAATCCGGTAGTTTTAATATCCTTTTTATAAAGTACCGCTGAAGTATGTCAACTTCATCAAATAACCAGCACCCCCAAACCTGAGCCGCATACGATTGAATGGATCTACATACAGACTGAAAGAGTTTCCATTTTGCTTCAAGTGTGATATTGTTTTTGTTAAGAAAACTACTCCAAGTTGCATTGATACTGTTTTTGGCCGAGTTATTTCTTTTTTCTATATGTTTTTTAAAGATCATTGTGGGTGTTAGTACCACGCCTAAATAAGTATATTGGTTTACGATTTCTACATATTGATTTTTGTATTTGATTTTTTCTCCTGCCGAGAGCCTTCCACCTTTTCTAAATATCATCATTTGAGATTTAGCCATATTAACTTCCATGTTCCACTGTTGACAATAATCCTCTAATTTATGTACCATTCTTTGCATAACATTTATATCATCTGCCAGCAATACAATGTCGTCTGCATATAACAATAAGCGGACATTTATACCATCTATGAATAAACCTCCTCCCAAATACTGGTGTAGATCATTTAAATAAAGAGTAAATAACAACGGCGATAAAAGGCAACCCTGTTTAACACCAATATATGTTTCAAAGAAACCCGAAAGCTCGCTACCTGTCCACACTGCTGACCGTGTGTGCCTGTAAATATTTTGTACGAGGTTTACCACTTTTGTAGATATTCGCAATTTCGCAAGAAATCGCAAAATTAAAAAAAAAAAAAAATTGGAAAAAATTTAATTTTTCGCGTAAATTAGGAGTCAGTCATGATATTGATTTGAGCAGTTTTACCACCTTTAACCAAATAAAATTTAAACTGCACACAATATATTGTCGTTTATTGATTTTTTTCCTTTGTTTTAGACACTAAACAAAAAAAAAAATAAATTAATTAATATAAAAGCTTGAACAGTAATTTTGCAACTTCTCGGAAAATTGATCATCTATAATTTTTATGCTTGCAGTTTTGTCAACCTTAATAACCTCGAATTTAAACTGCATACTTTATTTTTGTCGTTAATTGAAGTAAATGTTTTTACGGACAAAAAATAACACAAAGTAATGAATAAATAGCAGTTTATCGAGTTTTTTTAGCGATATATCGTAGAATTGAGCAGCTAGAATTTTAATGTTAACAGCCTTATCACTTTTAATCAATAGCAAATCAAACTGCATATCGTGTTTTTCAACAATGTTAAAGAAAATTCTTTTATTAATCAAAACAAAACTATTTCGCTATTTCTCGTGAAAATGAGCAGTTGTAATTTTTTTGTGGGCAGTTTTAATTTCTTCCAACATGCTCAAATCAAACTGCATACCACTATTTTTTATTATTTCTAGAGAACCGGTTTTAAAATATAAATAAATAATAAAAAAAAATACATAATTACGCGATATCTCGCGAAATTTAACACCTACAATTTCGATATCAGAAGCTGTGTGACCTTTGATCAAGCACAAGTAAAACTGCATACCATGTTTTTAGGAAATTTTAAAGAAACCTATTTAAAGATAAAAAACGATAACAAAAACAGCAACAAATTATAGATAGGATTTTGATGTTTACTGTTTTGTGACCTTTAAATAAGGGCAACCAAAACTGCATACTCTGTTTTTGAAAATATTTGAAAAGCTTTAATGTAAAATTTTAAAAAATACAAAAACACTAATTTCGCGTTGTCTCGCGAATGCGAGCAGCTACGATGTCGCTGTTAACAGTTTTGTGACATTTAATCTTGTATGAGTTTATAAAACTGAAAACACAATACAACGTAAAACTGCAGAATCACACTAACCCTGTGGCAAGAGCTCTTACCCGAAGCCAGGTGCATTCCAGACTGCGAAGAGCAGATCTGCCACCCTTGTAGTCAAGAGGCCCATCTTACCAAATGACTCCCATGGGAGTAACTAGTGTATTAAGATAGTTATTTAAGATTTTTATACTTATTGTTAGGCCAAACTTAGGCAGATTCAATAATTAAAAATTAAGCCTTAAAAAAAAATTAATCTTGTAGAAATCAAACTGCGCTTACAATTTTCGTCGACACTAAAGTTCAACCTTAACATCGCTGAGGCTCACGTGTGTAATTTCACAAGATTTTTTTTTTTGAGTGTGGAAATTTTATACCAAATTTGTCAAGTTCACAACAATTTTACACAAAAAAAATTTCTCTTCATAATAAAAACTTCCAGAGTGAGAGAAAATTTCCCCTTTCGCCACCCCCTCCCTTTGTACCCGCGCATGCTCTTAAGGATGCAAGGATGCAAGGATGAATTGTTAATATTTATCCGTTGTTAAATATTTTTACATGTAGACAAAATCACCAAAGGTTTAAGGCTGATTTACAACTACCCTTGACAACCCTTATCTACTATTTCCTATTGTTGGTGAAACGATTTGCCGGTTTTAAATAATTTTGACGGAAAAATTATTTGAATTTGACAATTGTTATCTCCCAATACTGGGAAATAGTAGATAAGGGTGGTCAAGGGTAGTTAACATGTAAATCAGCCTTAACCCTTTGGTAATTTTTTCTATTTTCATATGTATATTGAAGCCAATGAAGCTAATTTTTCTTGTTGCACAGTGTAATAATCGAAATATTTTTATCTGCAAAATCCGTCAGAATGACCGATCGTCTTGTCGTTAAGAAAATAACCTCATATCCCAATGCTTATTGGTTACAATGTAAACTTTTCATTCATTCATATTCTTCATAATATACAAACGTTTACTTGACTTGTTGACTACCAGATGATGACACCAAATTAAAGTCTTTTAGCCTGGATGCCAAAGACCACATAACCACCGACTACAATTCAATTGACAATAAATAAAACACTCGTTAAACCACTTTTTTTTTTCATACTTAATACAGTCTTCTTTTGTATTTCATTTGCTGGAGCGGGAGGGTAGGAGCACTCTAAACCGCACATTACGTGATTTGTTAATTATTCCACCAAAATACTTGCACAGAAAAAAAAAAACACATTTCAAAATTCAATTAGTTTTAATGTTAAAGCAATTAATGTGTTTATTAACTTCAAAATATTTAGAAACACAAAATATAAAATCCGTTGGAAATTACTTTTTTGTTTTTTTAATTACTTTTTTTTAATAAAAATTATGAATATAAAATCTGTTACTCGAAATAAATTTTAAGTCTGAAAAAAATGTTATCAAGTTTGAAACGTTTTTGATATAAAAACGCAGTTTTGTCGTATTAACAAAATATTTTATTGACTTAATTAATAATGTTTTTGATTTTGAAGAAGATTGCTTACAATTGACATAATTACTTTGATTTCTATTTCTTTTTTCTGTGTACTATCTCGTGTTAAGACCAGCATCACACATACTTCATATTCCTTTAAACATACTTAGTACACTTTACTCTTATACGAGTATTAAAGTATTTAGACGTGGTTTGCAGAAGAAGCACCCGTCTGGCAATAACGACAATTTTGTGATTTCCTGTAACCGCTAAATGGCATAACATTATTTGTATGCGAGTTTCAATTTTGAGTGCATCTTCTTCAACTGATTATTATTACATGAATATGAAATTACAAAAATTATTAACAAAAAACCACTACTGCAAAATATCAAATATTGTATCTATAAATAATACTTACTTGCCGCAAGGTGTTTAAAAGAAACAGGAATTTGTCGTCAGGAACAACATTATAGTGTTTATTTGATAGTTGTTTTATGAGTTTAACATGGGGTGATTCAAAGGTCATTAAAATGACTTTTACTTAAATTACCAAATAGGGAGTTAGTAATGAGATAAATTACACTGTGCTACAAAAAACACAAAATCAAATATACTTTTAAAATGAGGTAGTTAAGGTTGTAGGTCTCGTCGAAAAGATCACAAAAATGCCCATCAAACCTGCCAGACACCCTCAAATTTTAAAGTTATTGTCAAAAAAGATTTTATGGGACTTTTCTCACTAAACCACGTGTAACTTAAACATTTTTCAACCGATTTTGAATTTTTCAATTATTTTAGATAGAAGAAGGATAGGGCTTTTCATGTGTGTGAATTGGTCTATACATATAAATAATATATGTATTGATTTTTTCAACAATACCTAATTTTTTTTTTTATTTTTTGAAAATTTTTTGAGTTTATCAATTTTTTTCTGTTATAGTTCGTTCAACAACAGTTATATTTATAAACGTATTCTTAAAGAAAATTTAATTGTGAATACGATGAGCTTAATGCCGAAAAAATCGGATAATAATTGACAGAGTTGTGATAATTTTTCTAAAAAAGAAAATTAAGATTTTGCTTGAAATTGCCGTTCGCATAACCCAGGCAAAAAAAAATAAAGAAATAAACGAACATACTAAGAGGTCGCGTATCATTATTTTAAAGGTTTTTGGCTTCCTGAATCCGAATTTGACCATGAAATTGTGCTATCTTATTAAGTTTTTGATATATCAATTTATGTTAAATATCTCAAAAACCTGACAAGATAGAGCAATTTAAAGGCCAGATTCGGATTCAGAGCGCCAAAAACCTTTAAAAATATTGTATATGACCTCTCATGATAAAATTATTTTTTTTGCCTGGGATATCTAAACGGCGATTTCCTTCAAAATCGTAATTTTATTTTTTAGAAAAATTATCACAACTCTGTCAATTTTTATCCGATTTCTTCCGGATAAAGCTTATCGTATTCAGAATCAAATTTTCTTTAAAAATACGTTTATAAAAATAAAGGTAGTTAAACGAACTATAGCAGAAAAAAATCGATAAACTCGAAAAATTTTCAAAAAATAACAAAAAAATTGGATTTTATTGAAAAAATCAATAGATATCTTTCTTATATGTGTAGACCAATTCACACACATGGGAAAGCCCTATCCTTCTACTATTCAAAACAGTTAAAAAATTTAAAATCGGTTGAAAATTTTCTGAATTACAAAAGGTTTAGTGAAAAAAGTCCCAAAAAAACGTTTTTTGACAATAACTCTAAAATTTGAGGGTGTCTGGCAAGTTTAATGGGCATTTTTGTGATCTACTTGACAAGACCAACAATCTATACTATGTCACATCAGAAGTATTTTTTCACTGTAGCACAGTGTTATTATTGGGAAAAAACTAAGAGGAAGTAAACAAAAGTTAGTCTTAAGCCCATAGAAAAGTTCTTAGATTGTGAAAAAATTTTTCTATAGAAAAATTCTTAGATTTTGAGACATTTTTTTTACAGAAAAATTCTCAGATTCTTAGACAATTTTTCTATAGAAAAATTTAAAGATTCTGAGACATTCTGAGATTTTTTTTTTGATATAGAAAAAGTCATGGATTCTGAGACTTTTTCTTTAGAAAAAGTCGATTCGGAGAATCTTTTCGAACAAGAAAAGTCTCAAATTCCGACACAGTTTTGCTATAGAAAAAGACTCAAATATTGAGACATTTTTTCTACAGAAAAAGTCTCAAGTTCTGAGACATTTTTCCTATCGAAAAATTCTCTGATTCTATGAGATTTTTCGTTCAGAAAAATTTTCTGATTCTGAAATATCTTTCCTATAGGAAAAGTCTCAGATTCTAGAAATTTTTTTCATAGAAAAATTCTCAAATTCTGATGCATTTTTCCTTTCGAGTCTTAGAGTCTAAGATAAAAATTCTCAAATTCCGAGAAATTTTTCATATAGAAAAGTCTAAGACTCGAAGACATCTTCCTAAAGAAAAAGTCTCAGATTCTGAGATATTTTTCCTGTGTAAAAAGTCTCAGTTTCTGAGTTTTTTTCCTATAGAAAAACTCTCAGATTTTGAAAAAGTATCGGATTTTGAAACAGTTTTCCTTTTGAAAAGTCTCACATTCTTAGATTTTTTTTCGAAAATGTCTAAGAATCTGATACACTTTTTGTAATCCAAATTCTGAAAAGTTTTCAATAGAAAAAGTCTCACGTTCTAGGACATTTTTTTATTGTGAAAAAATTTCAGATTCTGATACATTTTTTATAAAGGAAATGCCTTAAAATTTTTAAATTTTTTAAGATTCTGAGACATTTTTCTTATCGAAAAAGAATCGGATTCTGAGATTTTTTCTACAGAAAAGTCTAAGATCCGTAGACATATTTCCTGTAGAAAAATTCTCAGATTTATAGACATTTTTCCTAAAGAAGAAGTCCCAGATTCTGTGACATTTTCCCATAGAAAAATTTTCAGATTCTGAGACTTTTTTTCTATAGAAAAATTATAAGATTCTTATTTATTTTTCAGTTTCAGGTTCTTAAACATTTTTCCTATAGAAAAAGCATCAAATGCTGAGACATTTTTGCCGCAAAAAAAATTTCAGATTTTAGGATATTTTTCCCAAAAAAAAAGTCTTGTATTCTGAGACATTTTTCTACGGAAAAAATCTTGATTCTGAGACATTTTTCACATAGAAAAGTCTAAGATTCGCCAGACATTTCCCTATTGAAAAAGACTCCAATTCTGAGATATTTTTTCTATAGAAAGAGTCTCAGGCTATAAAATTTATTTCCTATAAACAAATTTTAGATTCTTAATCATTTTTTCAATAGAAAAACTCTCAGATTCTTAGACATTTTTCAAATCGAAAAAGCATCAGATACTGAAACATTTTTGATGTGGAAAAATCACAGATTCCGGGACATTTTTCCCATTGAAAAATCTCAGATTCTGAGTTATTTTCGTAAAGAATAAGTCTAAAATTCTAAGACATTTTGCCTTAAGAAAAGGCCAAGCTTCTAAGACATTTTTCCTATAGGAAAATTTTCAGATTTTGAAACATTTTTTCTTTAGATTTTCTTATAGAAAAAGCATCAGATTCTGAGACATTTTCCTGTATAGGAAAATTCTTAGATTTTTTAACATGTTACTTTTTTTCTGAAGAATTTTTTCTTAAGAAAAAGTATCAGATTCTGAGATATTCTTTCACAGGAAAATCTAAAAATTTTAGATATTTTTCCAATTCGAGAAGATGCAGAATAGACTGAGAAGCTCCTGCCCATATATGGGATCTGTACCTCGATAAAAACTGTAGTTCTTGGCTCATAGAAGACAATTGCCAAATACCCGAAACTCCAGAGAGTAAATGCTTTTATGTTATCCAGTTTTAAAAATTTTAAATACTGCTTGCTAAAAACTATTTTAGGTGCATTAGCTGTTATTCAAAACCATTCCAATATCTCGGCAGTGGCGATCCTGGAACTATCCAGGAAGTGTTTTACGGATTCCTACACAGGGAAAAATTAAATTTGTTGTAATTTTTCTCTTCCGATATTATCAATTTTGAGGATAAATGGGACCAGATTTGAAAATTTACAGATATGCCAATAACACCGCACTCAAAAAATTATGTCATTAACTGTTTGTTGTTTATTTAAAAAGGTTTACGTTTAGTCGTTTTTAAAAGAGAACAAATTTGTTTGATGTTCAGTTTTTATTAATTAATGACTACTTCAGTCATTTGTGTCAAAAATAACACACTAAAAAATATTGATTTTCATTAACATTTAATTTTTAAAGTTATTTAAAAAGGTTTACGTTTAGTCGTTTTTAAAAGAAAAAAAAATTGTTTGATGTTCAGTTTTTATTATTTAATGACTACTTCAGTCATTTGTTTCAAAAATAACACACTAAAAAATAAAGACTTTCATTAACATTTAATTTTTAAAGTCATTTATTTTTGTTCTGTAAGTAAAAACTACTGATTATTCTTTAAATTTTTAATGATTTGTGCAAGTATTTTTTTTTTAAATTGTTGGTATTTTTTAATGATATATCATTAGTTTTTACCTACACAAGTAGGTTATTTTTTTGTGAAAAAAAAAAAAATCAAAAAATTATTTATAGAAATATAAAAACATGTTTGTATCAAGTGACTTTGGCACGATGGGAGAGTGTCTGGCCAGATTGCGGGATCGATTCCCCAAATTTTTATTAAAAATTTTTTAAAAAATAAATCAATAAAAAATTGTAAAAAATAACCTACGAAATCATTAATTTTTAATGTTTTCGTAGGTCAGTTTTTCGGAATTTGTTGGTAAAAATAACAGAACTATCATTAATTTTTAATGTTTTCGTAGGTTATTTTTTCGAATTTGTTGGTAAAAAAGAATGAAAAAACATAACTTTTTAATGTTATTTATTTTAGAAAATGTTGTCAACAGTAAAAAATAAATGTTGATGTTTGTTAAAACAAATGAATTATTACTGGGATGGTTTTCAATTGTTTATTCACTGGTTTTAAATGTGTTTTTCATTTGTTTTCGCCTACAAAATATTTTGAGTGTGTGTGACTGTGAAAAAGTAACCTGGGGTTTGACCATAAATTTTTCATAATTCGGACATGCCGATTCCAATGGTCTAAGCCATTTTAAAATCTAAGGTACAATTTTTTCGCAAACGTCTTTATAGTTTTTCAAGTCCCCGTAATGTTTTTTGAATAATTTTTTTTTTTTTTTTTGAATTACAAAAAGAAGTTAAAGGAATATACCTATAACTACATTTTAAATGAAAATACCGGCATAAAAAATTTGGTATTTCGTGGTTTTTGACATTTTTACCATTTTTCTAATTTTTAGCACTTTCGCGATTTTAAATATTCAGTTAAATACTGACTTAAACAACCGTTTCAGCTTAGTATAGATGAACCAATATTTTCATTTAACTCTTTCAGGTTTGGTGGTTAGTTATCTAACCACCTCTTGTTGCTTGTTTAAAACTTGTTTTCGTGCCACCTATTGACAAATTATTATGTTTTATATATGTAAAAAGAGCATTATATACAAAAAATAACGTAATAATATAAAAAAAATAATATACAAAAAATAACGTAATAATATACAAATAATATACAAAAAAAAAATTTTTTTTTTTTCTTTTTTTTTATGATAAATAAACCTTAATCAAACTAAAAATGCAGTTGTTTTAATTATAAAATAAAATATGTAAAACTGTGCACAGAAAAAAATAAAAAAAAAATTTTGAGTAAATTTTTAATACTATTGAGTAAAAAATTACTCAATTTTCCACCAGTAAACGATTTAATAGTATTGAGTAAACTTTTAATAAAAAATTATTAAATGCTTAATAAAAAATTTGAGTAAATTATTAATTCACACAATTAAATATTTACTTAAAATTTTTTAATATTTTTAAGTAACTTTTTAATTGTGTCAAGTAAAAATTTACTCAAAATGTATCAAATTATTTTTTTAAAAAGTTTCTAATTTTTTTTCCAAAAAAATTGCTTTTACAAACTTTACCAAATATACTTATGTCTTCAAGACAAAGTAAAATTTTATAAAGATGATTTCAAACTTTCATATACATATACAAAAAACAATAAACTAAATGAGAATTCAAAACACCAAGAGAAAAAAAAATAAATAAAAAAAAATATTAAATTTGTATTAAATTATTTACTCAAATTTTATTTTCAATTTTTGAGTAAATTTTTAATTGCGCCAATTAAAAAATTACTCAAATTTTTTTTAAAAAATTAAACAAGTGATTACTCAAATTTGTTTCCTCCATATTTTTTTCTGTGTGGCTGAAAGAGTTAAAAAAATTGTGCGACTTGACAAAATTTTATTATGACAGCATCACTATATAAGATCCAGCTTTTGATGTATTGTGTAAAAACCTCAAAATAGTATTTGTGCCAAATTTCAAACAATTATGTCGTTTTCTTTTAGAAATACGTCCCATTTGGTGCACCTATACTTATCTGAAGCGGTTGTTTAGGTCGGCATTTTATTAAGCATTTAAAATCGCAGAAATGTTAAAAAATTAGAAAAATGGAATAAATCGCGAAATACCATTTAAGTTTCAACCATTTGATAAAGAAAATTGTACTTTAAATGTAGCTACAGTTATAGTCGTTTTTGCATACAAAAATTTTTTAATTCAAAAAAGTTCACGGAGACTTAAAAATTTTTGAAGAGGTTTCGCGAAAAAACTGTTCCTTAGATTTTAAAATGGTTTTCACCATTGGATTCAGCATAAAATTTATGGTCAAATCTCAGGTTACTTTTAACTAGAGTTTGCAAAACGATTAAAATCATAATCGTAATCGCGATTAATCGCACCAATTAATCGTAACCGGCAAAAAAATCATGCGATTACGATTAATCATTTTCTATCAAATTTATTGTTTTGATAACGAATTTAATACATAATATGGAAAATTTCCTCCAAAAAAATTTGGAATTTTGAAAAAAGTTTAAAAATATAAATAATTTTCGATATATTTTATTGATTTTGGTATGCTGAATATGAATATTAAAAATTTTCTGAAATCGATTGCACGGTTTTCGAGATATCGCTATTAAAACTTGTCAAAAAATATCCAAAAGTGACATTCAAGTAATTAATTTTTTTTTTTCATTGATCCTTTGATAAAACTTGAAAAAAAACACTTATTGAAACTTGATTTGAACCAAATCGGATTATTTAAAACCGTGCAGCTTTTCGATCGATGTTTTTAATTTTTCGAAAGTTTTCCAAAAATCTAAAGTTTTTATCGAAAGTCCCCACAGGTTCAAATGATCGAATTCGAATTAAATTAAAATGAAAGTTTGTCTCAAGCTTATGGGAAAAAAATTTTGAGATTTAAAAACACAAATTGGACTTTGGAAAACCGACTTTTTTGCAAATTGCGAATTATATCTCGAAAACCGCTTGACCAAATTTATTTTGTTTATATTCATATTTTTTTGTTATAAGCATAGCAACACGTATTTTTTAAATTTTTTTAAAAATCTATAACTTTGATCGCCGCTACGGGTTTATTCAATTCGATTGACCTCGAATTTGTACCACATACATAAATATATTGTGCTCGATTTGGGAGCACTCTTTCACCATTCACCTAATTGATCATTCACCTAATTTTTAAAAAATTGATATCCTTTCGAATTTTGAGATTTTTAAATTTTTATCGTGTAATTATTAAAAATATTAAAATTCGAAAGAATAACAAATTTTCAAAAATTAGGTGAATGGTGAAAAAGTACTCCCAAATCGAACACTTTATATGTTAAAAATATTAATTTTTGTATTTTCATACGTTTGGAAATTTAAACTTTAAAAGATTTTTTTTAATAAAGCTTGCAATAGCTTTATTAATCGCGATTAACGGCGATTTTTTTAATCGTAATCGCGATTATGAGATATCTCGATTATTTGCAAACTCTACTTTTAACATACAAGATTTTGTCACGCTGTGTAATCAATAGCAAATGGCTGAACTATATTTAAAAACTTTTTTAAGTTTCCACTGTGCATTGACAGGTACTGCACAGTGGGCAGTGCACGCCAAAAACTGAACTGTTTCTTTTTACGGTGCCATTTAATTTTACATAATAAAAATTTGTTTAAATTAAAAAAAGTACAATAAAAAAAAAATACACATTAAATTAAAATAAACAATAGCAAAATTATTTATTATAGAAAATGTAAACACTAAAAAAAATGATATGTTCATTAATATTAACAAACAAATAAATAAACAAATAGATAATTGTAACTAAATATTTATTTGTATATGAATGACTGGAATGAAATGGTGGGATGTATTTATCTCAATAATTCATTGCTCAAAGTCATGACAATTATAAAAAATTACTCTGCACTCTTCATTGGTAAATAATAAAATGTAATTATTTATTTTGCAAATAAATATTCATTGAAATAATGGATAATAAATTCATACTTGCACAAATACACAAAAAAAAATTAAATAAAAAAATTACAAAAAAAGGTACACACAATAACAAACTTAATCAACATCAAAGATTGACACAATTCGCATAAATTTACAAAAGATTCAAATAAATTTATTTAAAATGCGAAAAAAATAAACCAAAAAAAAAAAACAACCAACTCATAAAAAATGTAATATTCAATAGGCAGACCATCAGACTGTCAGGTTGTAGGTAAAACAATATTTTAAGATCACGTACAAATAAATAAATAAAAAAAAACATAAACTGCAAAAAAGAAACATTAAAAAATTATAGTACTAACAAGGAAGGTCTTTAAATGGACACAAATTGATTTACATAAAATTTAGATATGATAATCAGGACCAGTCGACTTTTCGACTTTTTCAATTTCTAACAAGTCGACTTCCTAATTTTTTCAAATTAAAACAAGTGAGAGTGTTAAATTCGGCTGTGTCGAATCTATAATACCCTCCAACAGATTCAAAAAATTAAAAAAAAAAATTGCAGGAGCGTTTTGGGGGGGGGGTGGTAAGGGGTCAGAATGAGTAATTGGGGGACACATAAATCAATGCGATAAATGTTTAAAAATTGATTTATTAAGCTTTTTGGGCTTAAGTAATACAATTTTATCATTATTTAAAAACATTTTTAAAATCCACGCCCACAAAAGGGGGGCGGGCAAAAAAAGACATTTTTTTTATTTCCCTAGTCCAAGTGCAGGACCTTGAACTTTTTCTGGCATCAAATTGTGTCATTTGCTTAACAAAAATACAAAAAACCTGAGAAAATATGGCGTTTTTCAGAGGTTAGTTAAGTTCTTAAGAGGGGAACTTTTTTCCCCCTGTTCCGATTTTGCCCATTTACGAACTTAAACTGCCTAGGACCAAAAGACATATTCCTGCCAAACTTAACGAGTCTATCTCTTTTATTTTGGACTGCATCGTGTCTTATACAGACGGACGGACGGACATACGGACATTCTAGAAAAGTCTTAGAATCGATCATAGATCAATAATATATATACTTTATGGGGTCCCCGATCGATATTTCGATGCGTTACAAACGGAATGACAAAGTGAGTATACCCCCATACTGTGGTTGGAGGGTATAAAAAGTAGATTATTCGACTTTTTTAAATTTTAAAAAGTCGACTTTTCGAACTTTCGACTTTTTTAAAAAGTCGACTTTTTCGACTTTTTTCGACTTTTTCGACTTCTTATGACTTTTTTACTTTTCAACCTTTTAAAAGTAGATTTTTTTGTAAATGAAAGTTTGTTTTTGGCTTGTTGTAAGCATTTAGCTGCTATTTTTTTATTGTATTTTATTTAACAATGTTGGGCACCAAATTTATAAAGGTTAAAAAGAGTCGATGAAATCTTAAAAGTGGAAAAGGTTGAACAAATCGAAAGCATGAGTCGACTTTCGATTTATAGAACCCTATCACTGAGGTACAATAATCAAAACTTTTGGTAAATATTGCAATTATCACTTTCTAACTCATGAATTTGGCATTTTTGCTTCACATACAAAATACATGGTAACAACGAAATGCCAATAGCTTCAGTTTTTGTTAAACTCCGCTGTCAATTGAGAATTTTTTCAGAAGAAATAATTTTTATCTGGCAAAAGTAAACAAAAAAAAACAAATCAAGTCAATAAAGTCGAAACAAGTCGAAAAAAGTCGAATAAAAGTCGAAAAAAGTCGACTTTTCGACTTTTTAACAACAAAAAAGTTGATTTCGACTTTTCGACATGATTATACAAAAAGTCGATTAATCGACTTTTCGACTTTCCGACTATAGAACCCTAATCAGGACAAAAATTAATTAAACATTTAGTTTTATCGCGCCGACACACCATATATCAAGTCGCCAAAAATAGAATATTGGACGCAGATTTCTGAAATTTGATACACTAACATTATGGTCTAATCAAGAAAAAACCTTTTTTTTTTAAATCGGAGTAAGGACACGCCTACCTCCCATATATTTTGATATTTAAATACATATGTGATTAAAACCACAAAAAAATTTACAAAATTCCAAAACTTTGTCAATGTTACACACAAAATTATAACTCTGTAATCTGTAAAATGACTGTAATCTCAATTCAGCAGATATTTGACCGAGTTTTCTGTCAAAAAAATTTAAAGAAAATACTTTGTATTTTGTTGTGACAAAAAAACAAAGTTTTATCTGTTAAATTACTTTTAACTTTGTAATCTTAATTTTACAGATAATTAACAGATTTTTCTGCTAAAATACAGATTTAAGCAAAATACTCTGTATTTTTTATGACCAAAAAACTAAGTTTTATCTGTATTTTTACTTTTTCTATGTAATCTTAGTTTCATAGTTAAAAACAGAGTTTTTTGGAAAACACCAACATTTTATCTGCATTTTTTTTTTTTTTTTTGAGAAAATGTTTAAAAAGTACCAAAATTTTTTTTTTTTCAAAAATCTTATACAATATTTACAAAATAACATGTATTTTACTAAAGTCTGTAAATTTACAGAGTTTTTTCTGTATAATTTTGGTTGCATCAAATGTATTTTACAAATATATGTAAATTTACAGAGTTTTTCTTTGCTAAGTGGTGTTTTATTTAACCAATATTTTCCTAGAAACTCTGTAAACTAACAGTTTTTTTTGTCAAAATCATTTTGCAGAGTTTTTTAGTAAAATTACCAAGAAATGTTGCCAGCTGGAAAAGTATGGTGTACTCTGTTAAATTAGCAGAGTTTTTCTGTAATTTAACAGAGTTATTATTTTGAGTGTATAGATATAAATATAAGAGTTAATTTAGAAAATTTTATCTGCGGGTATCATAATTTGTTTGAAGGATTTAGTGGAGCTAAAAAGAATGCCGGCATTTTTTTGGAATAATTTTTGCTCCTTGGGTAGGTTCAACGCATCTGAAAAGGTTGATTTTGAGCTGATTTTTCTGCAGAGCAAAAACGGCTGAATAAATCGCAAATCTGATTTTACCAGTCGATTCAGCAAAAAATAGTACAAAAACTCAGCACAGTGGTTTATTTTCGATTTTTTTGGAAATAATTCGGCCATTTAGTAAGTACTCGCCCGATGGCAGTGAAATTTATTTTTATGAAATTTTAATTTTTTAAAGCACTAGTAAATAAAACAAGTGAGAGTATTAAATTCGGCTGGACCGAATTTTTTATACCTTCCAAAATGTAAAAAAAAATTGTAAGGTGCGTTTTTTTGGGGGGAGGGGGTTAATGGGGTCAGTGGGGACGTTGAGAGCACCTCGTCATCGCGATAAATATACCAAATGCTTAGTTTATTATAAAAAAGACAAAAAAACATGTAAAAAAGTGTATTTTTTCACAGGTTGGTCCAGTTCTTTAAGGGGGAACTTTTTCTTTCTGTCCCGATGTTGCCCATTCACGAACTTAACCTGCGTATGAACAGGAGAAATATTTGTGCCTAACTTCATTAGTCTAGCTGTTTTATTTTTTTTTTGAATGCATTGTGTTATCAACAGACAGACGCACAGACGGACATTCATAGAATGTCTCAGAATCGACCATGGATCAATAATATACATGGGGCATTCCAAGCCAAATCACTCACTTTTAGACCCGACCCCTTTCGATTTATTTTATTTTTGGATATGTTTTAGTACTTACTAAATGCAACTGGGACACCAATTTTCAGCCTTTTATTTCAAGATGGTGTTGAGTAATCAATTTTTCAAAATGGCGATTTTCTCAAAAAAATTAAGAAATTGAAATTTTCAATTAATTTTGACCATTAAAAAATATAGATATTTTAAAAAAAGTTGGACAATATTTTGTTGGTATTTAAATGTAGTTTTAGAAAAAAAATATGAAAAAATTATTCGAAGTAATTATCACTTATTTTTTGACGTTTAAAAATTAAAATCGACTTTTTGAAAAAGTCCGAAACCTTCGATTTTTTTGTAAAAAACTATAAAAATTCTACTCTAAATTACGCAACTTTTAAGCCATAATTCGAGATGTGATCACAATTCTTTCTATTTTTTTTAAATTTTAAAAATTGCACCTTTTATTTTTTGGCTCTGATTTATTTTATATGGTGCTCCAAAAAAAATAAATTGGTAGATATTGACCCTAACTTACCCTAGATATATTCATTTCGAGGTAGAAATACGTCTCACAAAAATTTAGAGCGATCGGAAATGAGTAAGGCGTTCCTCATGGGCCTTGAAGTTTAGAAAACGGATTACAAGGAAAAATATGATTTTTTTTCTGTTTTCTCAATATTTTTGGTATTTTAAGTTAAGTTTAAATTCAAATGGTTACAGAATTATAATACGGAGTAAAATGCCTCTCTAATAAGCTACCAAAAACTAAAATCGGTTGAAAATCAGCCAAGTTATTACAACTTCCCCAGGCATCTAACGTATGGCAGACCACTTGATTAAGCAATACAATCCGATTTTTTAAATTCATTGAAATTTTCTATTGTAATAACATTTTTTTATTCTTCAAGCTCAAATGTTATTAGATGACAAGTATTTTTCATATTGTGTTTTGCTAACATGTTTTAAATTAATGCTAAAAATGCCTGCATTTTCAACACCCTTTTGAAATCTCTATTTAAAAAAAAAGATTTTTTTTTTGTTTTAAAATTTGGAAAAACCAAAAAAATATTACACTGAAACATGAATAATGAAAAAATGTTATTACAGTAGAAAATTTCAATAAATTTAAAAAAGGGACTCGTATTCTTTAATCAAGCGGTATGACACACGCTAGATGCCTGGGGAAGTTGTAATAACTTGGCTGATTTTCAACCGATTTAAGTTTTTAGTACCTTATTAGAAAGGTATTTTACTCTACATCACAATTCCGTAATTGCTTGAAATAAAACTTAACTTAAAATACCAAAAATATTGCGAAAACAGAAAAAAATTCATATTTTTCCTTGTAATCCGTTTTTTAAACTTTAAGGACCATGCTTAACGCCTTACCCATTTCCGATCGTTCTAAATTTATGTGAGACGTATTTTTACCTCAAAATGAATGTATCTAGGGTAAGTTAGGGTCAATATCTACCATTTTTTTTTTTTTTTGGAGCACCATATAAAATAAATCAGAGCCAAAAAATAAAAGGAGCAATTTTAAAAATTAAAAAAAAAATAGAAAGAATTGTGATCACATCTCGAGTTATGGCTTAAAAGTTGCGTAATTTAGAGTACAATTTTTAAAATTTTTTACCAAAAAAATCGAAGGTTTCGGACTTTTTCAAAAAGTCGATTTTAATTTTTAAACGTCAAAAAATATGTGATAATTACTTCGAATAATTTTTTCATATTTTTTTTCTAAAACTACATTTAAATACCAACAAAACGTTGTCTAACTTTTTTTAAAATATCTATATTTTTCAATGGTCAAAATTAATTAAAAATTTAAATTTTTTAATTTTTTTGAGAAAATCGCCATTTTGAAAAATTGATTACTCAACACCATCCTGAAATAAAAGGCTGAAAATTGGTGTCCAAGTTGCATTTAATAAGTACTAAAACATATCCAAAAATAAAATAAATCGTAAGGGGTCGGGTCTAGATGTGGGTGATTTGGCTTGGAATGCCCCATATACTTTGTGGGGTCCCCGACCGATATTTCGATGCGTTACAAACGGAATGACAAAGTAAGTATACCCCCATACTGTGGTTGGAGGGTTACAAAAAAACATGATTGAAATAGTTGTAATCTCTTTTACACTCAAAAAAAAAAAAAACTGTAATGTTAGCAAAAAAAGCTTGTAAACCTACATGAAAATTTGCTGATTTTGAACCCACAATTTTTTTGCTAAAGTTAGCAAAAATGTTTTGCCAATAATTAGTTAACTAATTTTTTTTTTTTTGAACTTAGTTAATACACATCTGAGGACCCCATTAGGTTCGGACCCGATAGGTCCAGACCCCAATGGGCCTAGACCTAGTTGGGTTCCTTAAAAATCGTCATAGTTTTTGATCCAAAATTTGTGTCCGTTTCGCTCTACCTTGCTTAGTTTTTGAGATACGTGTTTATAGGGGACCACTGGGGTTTTGAGAATTAAAAAACTCGATAACTTAAAAAATATTACTCGGAGACCTTTTGCGGTCTTGTTCTACGTGTTGAGAGCTACAAAAATGCTTTTAGACTTTTTGTTGTGTCGGCAATATTTACCGAGATATGAGCATTTTAAAATTTTCGGGAATGCCAACTTTTTTGGAACCAAAGTTAGGGCCCATTAGGGTCTACACATGTGAAGAGGACCGGCGATAACCAAAAATGGCCTCCATTTTGCTCTATCTGGCTTAGTTTCCGAGATAGCGCCATTTTAAGTTTTTTGAAAAAAAAAAAAAAAAATTACCATTTATTTTGCTAATATTAGCAAAAAAGCTTGTAAAAATATGGTCAACTCAATTTTAAATCTAGCAAAAAAAAATAGTTCAAATTTTGTTTAAAATTGCTAATGCGCTAAATGAAGTTTACAAGATATTTTTGCTAACATGCTAATCTCAACTTAAAGTTTGCTAAAAGTTAGCTAACCAGAATTAACAAAAAAAAATTAGTAAATCTACTAATGTATTATTTTGAGTGTACTTTCCAATTTATACTTTCAAAAAATTATGTAGCTATATTCCAGTAAATATTCACCTAAAACAAATGAAATTTTATTTAAAAACATTCCACTGATTCTTTATTTAAAATAAAATCATATTACAGTCAATTTTTGTACAGATTTCTCTGCTAATTCGACCAAAACTACACTCAAAAAAAAAAAACCTTGTGAAAATACCAAAAAGTCTCGCAATTCTACGAGGCTATTCTCGTAAAATAGGAGGTAGGTAAAATTCTCGTAAAATTACGAGGATTTCCTCATAATTTTCAATGCGCCAAAAATTGGTAAAATAACCAATTTTATTGGTAAATATATTGGTTTAAAACCGCAAAAATTAAAAAGAAATAGTAAATTTACAAGACAAAATGGTAAATATATTTAAAAAATGGTAAATTTACAAACAATAATGGTAAATTTACAAAAAAAAAAAAATAGTAAATAAAAAAAAAATGTAAATTAAAAAAAAAAAAAATCGATAATTTACCAAAAAATTCTTTAAAATTTACCAATTTTTGGTAGTGATAATTTTTAAGCCACAAAAATTAAAAAAAAATGGTTAACTTACAAGAAAAATGGTAAATATACTAAAAAATGGAAAATTTTCAAAAAAAATTTTTTTCTAAAATTTTGTTAACAGTTTTTTTTATCTTTTTTTATAAAAAATTTGTCCGGGACTTGGAAAATTTTCCAAAAAAAAATTTAGGAATTCGAAAATTTTATTTTAAATCGTTTTTAATAATTCTTTATTCCAAAACGCAAAAAAAATATGTCTTTGACTTAGAAAATTTACAAAAAAAAAAGTTTTGTTTTGTTAAACACCATAAATCCTCGTAATAAAATTATTTTTGTAAAATAACTGCATTTTTTTGTAATTCAAGTAGAATTCTTGTAATAAATTTTATTTTGTAAAATTACTTTTAAAATGGTAGAATACAATTACGAAAAAAAATTTGTAAAACTTCCAATAAATCTGTGGTTCTTGTTTGAGCAAAGTACAAGAATTTTTGTTAAAAAACAAGGAAAATTCTTAAATATTGGTAGAACGGGATTACAAGGCATTTCACCAGGCGTTTTACAAGTTTTTTTTTTAAAAGTATCAAGACAATAAGTTAGGAAACCATGTCGGCTAAAATCAGCTGATTTCTTAACAGTTTTTTCTGCTGATTGGACAGAGATTTTCTTACAATTTGCAATATAAATAATTTTTCCAAATCATTGGGTGCCCATTGAAAGACCTCCCTTGTAAGCTAAATTATGTACCAGGTACTTTTTTTGTTCGACTGTCTGTAGTTTCTTAAAGGTATTGTGTGTGTGAAATTGATGAGATTTTAAATTGAAGACAATTAAAAATAGTAACAAACACTAAGTGTTGCATACAAAATAATGTTTAACCATGCAAAGTTATCATATGGCATTATACAGTGGGACAAAAAACGGATTAATAATAAAAATTTTGATCCCACGATATTTAATTTGTTTTCGATTTAATTACAAATATTTTTTTAATAATCTCAACCGAGAACTGGTAACAATGACAGTCGTCTCGTTGTAGTGAAATCGACCAAGGGTTTTAGTAGAAGTTGATCGAAACGTGTCGAAGGAATCGACAAAAATCGAGCTCAAGTGTTTAGAATGAAAATGTTTTTATATATTTCTTTTAATAGTAAATGTTCTTTCTGAAATATATCAAGAGCTCCATGAATTAAATCAACTCTAAGGTCAGCTTCAGATTAAGCGCACCAAATAAAGTTTATAAAGGTGGCAACCAATTTTGTCAGCGTTACCCAGTCCAGATTTCTATAAAAGTGAAATATCTTATAAAGACCTCTATGAATTATTATTTTTTATACCCTCCACTTAGTGATAGAGGGTATATATAAGTTTGTCATTCCATTTGTAACTCATCGAAATATCGGTCTGGGACCCCATAAAGTATATATATTCATGATGCCCGATCGATTTTAAGACATTCTAGCGATGTCCGTCTGTCTGTCTGTGGAAAATGCTGTCACGGACAAAATATTATACAGAGATGACTGAAACTTAACATATTTATTGGAAGTTCTCCCGAGAAGTTTGGCATTGCATTTGAGCGATATCGGTTCAGCGGTTCAAAAGTTATGAACGAAAATGTAAGCACACCTCAAAAATTTCAGTACATTCAACATAACCTAAATATACAAAATGCTTTAATTCGGCTTCTGGTTGACATATGTAAACATAATTGAACATCAAATGGTATTTAAACAAGTACGAACATATTTTTTGACAAAAAAAAAGAAAAAATCGCGGATTTTTTTTTACCAAAATTTTTTTTCGCGGAAATTTTTTTTTCAAATTTTTTTTTTTTCAAAAGTAATTTCCTGTTAAATAAAGTTTTTTGCAATGATCTTTTTGAAATTGTGGAGGGTATCACAATATTCGGCAAGGCCGAATTTAACTTTTTTACTTGTTTTTTTTTAAAACCCCAATTTTCATCAAGACACTTAACATTTTTAAATTTAGACATGAAGCGATTTAGTTTCAAAACAACACATCACGCTTTAACAAGTACGCATATCTTCTCTACCGCCTTCTTTAACCCATTTAATTGCATCTATTGAAGTTACTTAAACGATTGAAATCTTTTAATTTGACACATTTACTGTGAAACGACATAAACAGCAGCTGTGTCAGTTGCAGCCATAAAAACAAACGCATTTTGCATGCAAAAAAACATTTTAAATACAATTTTGTAGAAAACTAATCTGTCTTTTCTTTGTTCGTTTATGTGGTTGAAGTGTAATTAAAATATACGTACAAAGATTAGTATTTACAACGTAACACATATGTAACTGAAATAATACAAGGGATATTTCAACAATAAAAAAAAGAAGATTAATACACTCAAGAAAAAAATCTTGTAAAATTACCAAAAAATTACCACGCAAAATAATTTGTTGCAACCTATTTTAAGAGAGTTCCTAGTAAAAATTGCAATTTTGTTGGTATTGTAAAATTACAAACAATTTACCAACTTTTTACCAATAAAATTGTAAATTTACAACTTTTTTGAAGCGATAAAAATTACAAGAACTTCTCGTGACTTTGTGCTACCTCCTATTTCACAAGAATTTCTAGTTAAAATTACGAGCTTTACATCTCTTTTGATTCAATAATACTTACAAGGAATTTTCGTGATTTAACAAGATTTTTTTTGTAAAATTACCTTGGAAATTTTGACATTTACGAAAAAAATTTTAAAATTACAAGGAAAAATAAAAAATTCGATTGAAAATTGTTTGTGAAAACAAGAAAAACTGTCAAATATTTGTAAAATGGGATTACGGGACTTTTTTAGTAATTTGACAAGGTTTTTTTTTTGAGTGTACACAATTTAATGTAATTTAAAATTACAAAAGAAAAACTTTTTCCATTACGAAAGATTAAATTGTTATATTCTTAAAAAAAAGAACAGGATATCGATAACATTTACATAATTAAGATTTTCTTTACATATTACACCGATTCCAATAATGTGATGTATGTTATCGCTATACGACAGCAAGCTATTCCTTTGTCAATTTAGTTAAATTAATGATATTATATTCCACATTGTGGCCAGCGCTTTTAGATGTAAAAATATAAAACTAATTTGTTGTTACGTGGTAACAAAAGCGGGTTTAAGACGCTATACGTTGAGAGCTGTGGAAAGCCCCACGTTGGGCGCCATTTATGTAGACAATCGGAAACTGCGCAAAAAAAATATTATAGTAAACATACAAACTATAACTATCCCAGCAAAAACTAGGTAATGAGTTCCCATTCCCAATTGGATTACCTGGTAATGAGTACTAATTACTCGCTGCGTTACTTTATACCCCAAAAAAAGGCCTTACGATGTAAATGATTTGCAATCTGAATTTTAAAAACCAGTTAAGTTTCATAAAAATATATAAAAAACAATTTTACTCTTAATTTATTTTTTCTCATTTAATAAGAGCAACTAAACAAACAATGCAGTTACTTTTTCAACTTTTCGTAAGCGAGCTAGGAATGGGCTATTATTTGTTAGCTTTTTCGTAAGCGAACAAAGAAGGCCTTGCCTCCAATGACATCGCCTTTTTAAAGTAATTAACAATGAAATTGGGAAGTAACTAGTTACTTATTTTCGTTATAAATCCCAAAATTAATTACTTGGTAATGGAAGTTTTTGTTGGGATCCTTAAACTTTCATTTATGACTCCAGAAAGGGGGAAGGGGAATTTCTCCTTCCCTCCCCGCCAAGACTAAATTTCTAAAACAAAGAGGAAAAAGAAAGAAAAAAGAAAGACAAAAAAAAAAAGAAAAAGAAAGAAAAAGAAGAAATGAAGGAAGTTTTCATAAAAAAAAATCGGAATATTTTTTTTAGGAAAAATCTGAAAATTTTTGTAGGGAAAATCGCAAAATTTTTATAGGAAAAATATGACTAAATCTTAAAATTTTCTTTGTCATTAGACTGGTTTGCTACTTGTAGTAAAACGTGTCTATTTTTGCTAAATAATCTTGACAATGGAATCTGACAAATTCCGAAACACGTGTCGATAAAGTCTTGCAAAAATGGCCAACATAAATAAATTTAAAACAAAAAAAAAAAAAAAATAATAATTTTCTTGAAAATTGTGCTATGAGAATATCATGGTTTTAATTAGTAAAGAAAATAATGACCTCGAGCCAGAATAAACATCCTAAAAATATAATATTTTAAAGTACGAATAAAACAATTTTTATTGTTTAATAAAAATTAATCAGTATTTTCTCTTAAAAACTTCTGTCAAACTATTTTTATTAAAAGTGTTGAATTTTATAATTATGAATTCAGATTTTCTGAGGCCTTTTTCCAATAGAAAAAGTCTCAGATTGTAAGACCTTTTTGCTTAAGCAAAAGTCTCATATTCTAAGAATTTTTTTTTAATGATAAAATTTAAGACTTATTCTATAAGAAAAATGTCTCAGAATCTGAGTCTTTTTCGGTAAGAAAAATGCCTCAGAATCTGCGACTTTTCCATACAAAAAGGGTCTTAGAATCTGAGACTTAATCTGTAGGAAAAATGTCTCAAAATCTTGGAATTTTTCGTTAGACAAAATATAGGAAAAAGGTCTTAAAATCTAAGACTTTTTTCCTGAAAAAAGTCTCAAAAGTTGGAACTTTTTCTATCGGAAGATAAATTTTCTATTGGAAAAAGGTTTGTAAAATCTTAGACTTCTTCTATAGAAATAATGTCTCAAAATCTCAGAATTTGAAACTTTTTCTATAGAGAAAGGTTTCAGAATCTGAGACTTTTTCTACGGAAAACAGGTCTTATTGTTAGAATCTAAGGAAAAAGGTCTCAGAATCTGAGACTTTTTCTTTAAGCTAAGTACTCTGTTCGGTTTCACGGGAAAAAATCTGTCAAACTCCATATAAAAAAAAAAAATTGGCAACGCGAGGAATTAAGGGGAAATTGTTAAAAAAGTTTTCACTCATTTTTATTATACAAGACAAATTAAATTGCCGTGAAAAAGTGTCATTTCAGTTTTGTTATGATCGTTTCTTTCTTATCATTGTCAAAAGTTCTTGATTTTTAAATGTTTTATTGCAATTTGAGGCGTTTAAAGTTTAAGTGAAATTTTCACCGTAAGAAACAGAGTACTTAGCTTTAGGAAAAATGTGCCAGAGCCTTAGACTTTTTCTATACATGAAAACGGTCTCAGAATCTGAGAAATTTTCTAAAAGAAAGGATTTCAGAGTCTCTGACTTTTTCTTTAGAAAAAATATCTCAGGGTCTCTGACTTTTTCTATAGAAAAACAAGCAAGAAAGTTACAGTCGGTCAAGTCCGACCATATGATACCCTACACCAGTGTTTTCCGGAAAATGGGTCCCAAGTCCAAACATGGGCCGATTGGATCTGTCTTTTGTTAGATCTTTATTTAGTGTAGAAAACACACACAGATCAAATTTTAGTGGCATTGGTTTATTTTTTTTTGTCAATATACCGATTT
This sequence comes from Pegoplata infirma, assembly GCA_963921195.1. NCBI lineage: Eukaryota > Metazoa > Arthropoda > Insecta > Diptera > Anthomyiidae > Pegoplata > Pegoplata infirma. The sequence goes on from OY992536.1 coordinate 184,899,490, forward strand.
AATATCGGTCAAAATTTTTATGGGGGAAACTTAGTCCAAAAATGATCCAATTATAATCCGATTTGATTATGTAACTAAAGTACACGTTTAACACCTAAAAATTAAATGTTTATCAAATATTTTAATTTTTATGAATTTTGAGGAAATTATGTGAATATCGGGAGGGTGGTTTGTATGAGAACTACCAGAAGGACTGATCCGATTCATTTGAAATTTGGAATGATGATTCGTGCATACAAAATTTGATTACCTGCTAAATTTCAAAGCGATATCTATTATAATACGGTCATTAAAGTCATTAAGCCGAATCCAAAGGGGCGTTTGTATGGGGGCTAGGTCTTAACATGGACCGATGTTCTCCAATTTCAATAGGCTTCGTCCTTGGGCCAAAAGATGCTTAAGTTTCAAATTTCAAGTCAATTGATTGAAAATTGCGACCTGTATCGTGCTTAAGCCGATAGATGGACAGACGGACGGACGGACATCGCTAAATCGACTCAAAAAGTAATTCTGAGTCGATCGGTATACTTGGAGGTATGTCTAGGACCAATATTTCTAGTAGTTACAAACATCAGCACAAACTCAATATACCCTGTACCACATAGTGGTGTAGGGTATAAAAAAATAGGGATTCTGAAAATCCTGGGATTGAAAATCAGAAATCCCAAGATTCAGAACTAGCATCATCCTGAAAATCTTGGGTATATTCGGATAACACTAACTGTGTGTAGGATATCGCAAACCCTATGACCCGCTGCAAAATCCTACGAGGAGAGAAACTCTTTACATTTTGTAAATACATAGATAGTTACAAATATTTTTCGATGACCTGTACTGTCTAAGTGATGTCTCGCCGAGTTCTCTAGCGGAATATCTTAGGGAATCTTTGTAGCAAAGGTGGAACAGAGAAATAACAATTATAAGAATCGCAATGGGCTTTATGTCCTCCGAGAGAAATTGCTAAATGGCAAACACATGCTGACCTAAACTGATCTACAATTTAGCTCCATCATTGAAAGTGATTTGATAACCTTCCAGATGAAAAGCATTACAATTTTAGTCTTTCTTTCTTTTATGAACTCAAAACCACAATCTATTTCCTATTGCGATTACTTCTTCACAGCGGCCTGTGGAATGTATTTTAATGTTGGCAGTCGTTTTCCCTTAACCGCTATCATCTCATATTCGTTATATGTGATAACAAGACAGACATGTGTATCTAACTTACCTCATTCCCCACAGATGTTAGACCTCTCCACAGTAGGTTCCTTCAATTATACAAAGGTGCACCAGGATGTCACCGAGTCATCTTCTGTTTTTCCACAGAAGCTTTTCAAAAATTACAGTTGATAGTTCTTATAGTCTCCCCTAACTCTTTAGCAGACTATGCTAAATGCGCATCAGGCAAGTGTATTTCAGCTAATAATCAGGAAAATGTCTCCGTATACTTCAATTGATCCATTTCGTTGTTCATGTTTTGTGAGTAACAACTCAATACAGTGATGATTTGAAAGAAATCATAAGAACATGTTCCGTTAAATTAATTAATTTTATCTCTGATGCAGTATTCAAAACAATCAGCTTTAAGGAAATTGTGTAATTAGCTAACACATGCTGACCGCATTAGCAATTCCATTAGGAAAAATAAAAGAAAAAGAATTACAAAAATACCATCGAAAAAAAGTGCATAAAAAAGTGATGATGATGACGATGACGATGTTCAGCAGTGGGCTGGTTTGGTGCATACATACAGTTTGTATGGCCTACGCAACAATAACATTCCATGCTGTTGGGAATCCTCTCACTTTTGTTTGTTTGTGGTATTTCCAGCTTCTTTTAATGACAAAGCCACTACTGGCTGCCAGATACAATTGTATGCTGGATGCTGGTGTTGGCTGCATTTATCGTCATTACATAATAGTATTATCATTTCTGTTTTCCAAACACAATTCATTTCATGCTAAAAAGGCGCTGGTGCTGGTTATTTACAATAGTGTTTACAATTTCATGCCCACCATGTGTTTTCAATGAGTCTTCTTAGAAAAGAAACAAGTTGTTTGGTTAACAACTTTTGAGGAAGGTTTTCCTTGTGGCAAGTATCGAATTTTTTAACGAAAATTACAATTAATACAAGTGTTGTCTAATTGACGTTCCCATACAGAACATAGGGCAGAAATCGTCGCCCTCTAGTGTTGGTGGTTTTGTACGATACAACGATTTTCTGGCCATGAGAATATATGTTGACTTTCAGAATGTATCGATAGAATCCAGGTATTTCATGGTAACGTTTTACGTCAGTACACACAGACTCTGAGGTCCGTTGTGATACCACGGGACTGTAATAGATTCTCCTACTAGTCCCTGTCGTTAAAACAATTTGGGATCCTTGTGAAACTCCTAAGATATTGAATTTTTACATCCGACAAATCAGAAAGATCGTGCCAGCTCCCTAAAACCCAGTGAAGCAAGTCTCTGACCAGAAAGTGGCGGGCAATGGTAGATAAAGTGTTCGATAGTTTCCTACTCCTCTTCATACATGCAACTTCGGCAAAAGTCATTCGACAGCACATTTAACCGCTCTGCGTGCTTCCCTATAAGACAGTGTCCGGTAATTATAGAAACCACCGTCGAAATCTCTCTTCTTGGAAGCGATATCAGCTCACTTGTGCGCCCCTGATTAAGAGAAGGCCAAATCAGTCGTGTTGTCTCACACGCCCATCCATTTGCCCATCTTTGATTAGTCTTCGTCGCGAGACAAAGACGTAGATTTTGCTTTCAAGTTTCTAGAGTCATACCAACATATTCCACTTCTTTTGGCACCTGTAAGGTAGTTCCCAGTCTTGCAATCTCACCGGCTTTGCAATTTCCTGTAATGTCTCTGTGCCCTAGCTCCCACAGAAGTCGTATATAAAACTGCTTCGCAATCTCATTTAAGAACGTGCGACAGTTAAGAGCACATCTTGTTTTTAGAAACATTGACTCTGTGGGACTTGACCGCGGCATGACTGTCACAATAGATATTGACTGCGGTTTCAGACAGACATTGCAACTCATCCAGTCAGCTACCTCCTTTATTGCCAGACTTACTGCCTGGTAAACACAGCAGTGATCTAGAAATCTTCTAGCCAGGCTCAACCCAAGCTCTTCCGAATAGATTCCAAAACCCACTTGTTCGTGTAGCTTCGACCCATGTGTGTAAAAATTTATGGTGGCTCCACTTCCCGGAATGTCCCCCATCCAAGACTCCCTGGAAGGTATCATAGTGGTAAAGTGGCGCTCAAAAAGGCTCATAGAGGGAGCGCAGTCCACATTTTGTGGTATTGTTAACTTCTTCAAGATCGCGCTATGGCCAAAATCGCTGGTCCTCCATTGCAGCGTGCTATTAAGTCGAATTGCCGACGTAGCCGCATACTGCCTACCCAATATGTGCAATGGTATCAGGTGAAGGAGGATTTCTAATGCAGCCGTAGGTGTAGTACGAAGAGCACCAGTGATGCACATCGACGCCATTCTCTGTACCTTCATGATAAAGACGCAGTTCGCTTATGTTTCTAAAGCAGGTCACCAGACAATGATTCCATACAGCAGAATTGGACGCACCACTACTGCATAGATCCAATGAACGACTTGAGGGCTAAAACCCCATCGTTTTCCAATGGCCCTTTTACAGGAATATAAAGCAATCGTTGCTTTTCTCACCCGTTCCTCAATATTACACCTGAAATTCAACTTCCTTTCCAGAAATACTCCAAGAACTTGGCTCCACCTGAGAAGGTGATTTCAGTGCCGTCCAGAGAAATAGGATCAAAAGCAGGAATCTTAATTTTCCTTGTAAGCAAAACAAGCTCTGTTTTACTTGGATTAACTCCTAGACCACAGTCTCTTGCCCATTTAGACAGATCTTTCAGGGAACCCTGAAGAATGTCCCTCAAAGTTGGCAGATGCTTCCCCTTTATCGCTATCGCGTCATCGTCAGCATATGCGACAACATGACAACTACGTGCTTCTAGAGATAGCAGCATTGAATTCAGTGTTAGGTTCCAAAGGAGCGGCAAAAGAACACTGTCCTGTCGTGTGCCCCTATTGACAAATCGAGATATGACGGTTGTTCCCAATTTAGACGTTATACGTCTATTGGCAAGTAGGTTTTCCACCACTAAAACGATCCCACGCTTTACTCCCAGACCAGACAATGCCAGAATTATCGAGTCTGGGATGACATTATTAAAAGCCCCCTCTATATCAAGAAAGGACACCGAAAGCGATCTCTCGATGGTACCAACGAGCTCATGAAGAGCTGTTTCCGTTGATCTACCATTGCTGTATGCATGTTGCTGTGTCGAAAGCAACCTCGGGTTAATCACTCTATGCAAATATTAGTCTATCATTCGTTCCATTGTCTTTAACAAAACAGAAAACAGAATAATCGGTCTGAAAGCTTTCGGAACTGTGTGGAAATTCTTCCCAGACGGGATAAAAACGACTCTGGTATCCTCCATTTTAAAAGAATATACGACCAGTTGATGATGCATGCCGTGTATACATTATACATTATACATAGTCCGACACTTTCTGCATCTTAGCCGGGATTATATCATCAGTTCCCGGGGATTTATAGGGCCTGAAGATTTTTATCGCCCAGATTAATGTTGACATATTTATTATTTCCGAAGCAATTTCAGATGCTTGGGCGTTAGAACATTCCAAAGCTTGAAACGGCGTCATGGAATTGCCCGCAAAATGCGTGTTTAGAAGGAGATCCAGCGACTCTCCGCTGGAGGAAGACCAAAACCCCATTAGGATCTTTCAGGTATCCAAGGGTGCAAGGAGAAGAAGCCAGGACCTTGCGCAGCCTGGATGCCTCAGAAAGTCTTTTATGTTTCCACAGAAGCTTTTCCAAGAATCACATTTGGCATTTTTGATCATCTTAAAGAGGTTTTTGCAGGAATCTCTGCTCGTCTGAAACTCATTTGACCTCATTTGAGTACCCCTCTAGGCTTTGCAGAAGGGCAAGACACATCCAGACACCTATTACAAACATTTGTTATATGGTCAACCAGACAGTCAATTTCCGCCAAACTATGCGGTTCAGACAAGGGTACTTCCCCCAAAAGCAAAGAAAAAGTCTTCCTATATTTCACCCAATTTGTTCTCCTCAGATTTCTAGATGATCTGAAAAAACTGCTCTTCCAAAACTCTCCAGTCATCAATTCTACCAGACAATGTATCTGATACCAGTGTTACGTCAAGAACCTCTTGCCGCATACTTGTAACGAAAGTTTGTTCACTACCCTTGTTTCAAATACACAGGTTAGTGCTTAACAAAAACTCCGATAGTGACTCGCCTCTATCATTTGTGTCTGTACTTCCTTATATCGAATGATGTGCATTAGCATCACAGCACACTACTTACTAACTAGATTCAGACTCCCAAATCAGACCACCAACCTTCTCCGGGGGTATTGGCCCCGGATTAGGAAAATACGCAGAGGCGAGCCAAATATACTTTCCATCAAGCTCTAAGCAAGCCGCTGTAACATCCATATCACTAAAAGTTGATAAAAAGAATATATTTAAGCAATTTTTTTTAGACCCATTCTACCAGCATTACGTAAAATTGCCTCTAGCTTTGTCCGTATTCTGGATAGAGTGTGGCTCAAGAAGCAATTATCATCCGCATAATCAAGATCAGATAATCTGTATGCCTTCTGGTACTTCTAAATTTGTTTTTGTTAGGATATTGTCCAAAAACTTTATAAATAGAAGTGGTGATAAAACACACCCCTGGCGAACTCAATTCTGTCTAGTGAACTTGCCACTTGTCTTCTTTTGTATGTAACCCTGCATCCTGTATTTGAGTAAAGTTCACATATAAGGTGTATGATTTTATCAGGGACAGTCAGTTTCCGAAGTTTATTCCATATAGCATCTTTGCTAATGGTATCACAGACCCTCTCAAAGTCAACGAACAGAAGATATGGCGGGAATCTCCACTCTGACTGATTGTTCAACCACAATGCGCAATTTGATAACGTGATCAACACAGGATCTTTCTGAAACCATTTTGTTCTTGTCGAAGTTTACTATTTAATATTGGGGACATATTCTGAACCGTATTTAAAAATTTCGGCTTTATAAAGGTTGGGTTCCTAGTATTTCTGAACCGTATTTAAAAATTTCGACTAAAAGGTTGTTGGGTCAGGCAGATTTGTGTGATTTTAACTGCAGTCTGAGATTTTAGTGGTTGTTGGTGATATCGTAGAGGTGTTACGGTTAGGGTGGCAGTGTTAACCTGGTTCAATGTAACTTTGTGACACATTGGATTATTGAACAGCATCTACCAAAAATTTGTTCCATCGCGGAAGTTGTTGGGCATCTGATGTAAGATCGTTTCCTTTCTTGTCTTGGGAATACACAATTACTACATTAAACAAGTAAGAGTGTTAAATTCGGCTGTGCCGAATCTTTTATACCCTCCAACATGCAAAAAAAAATGCAGGGACGTTTTTTTTTTGGGGGGTGGGGGGGGGTCGAAAGTGGTAATTGGGGGGAGGCAAATTTCGTCTCGAATATGTGTTTAAAAATTCATTCTTATGCTTTATGCACTAAAGAAATACAAGGTTATAATTATTTAAAAAAAAAAGTATTCCACGCCCATAAAAGGGGGGGGGCGGACCGAAAAAACTACATTATTTAATTCTCTGGGTCCAAATGCAGGACATTGAACTTCCTGTGGCATAAAACTATTGCATTTGTTAAACAAAAACACAAAAAATCATGTAAAAAAGTGGTATTTTTCATGGGTTGGTTTAGTTCTTTAAGGGGGAACTTTTTCCCCCTTGGTCCGATTTTGCCCATTTCCGAACTTGACCTGCCTAGGAATATAAGACATATTCGTGCCAGACTTCGGAAGTCTATCTCTTTTATTTTGGACTGTATCGTGTCCTCTACAGACGGACAGACAGACAGACGGACAGACGGACGGACGGACATCGCTAGAATGTCTTAGAATCGATCACTGATCAATAAAATATATACTTTATAGGGTCCTAGACCGATATTTCAATGCGTTACACACGGAATGACAAAGTGAGTATACCCCCATACTGTGGTTGGAGGGTATAAAAAAATAGGTAGTTGCCTTTCGGCATACCTTCTTAGCTAGTACACAAGCATACAAACATCTCATTTTGAAAAGTTTTAGTTTGTACACTTTGGTCTTTCGCGACTACATATACTAACTATGACCACTAGGGAGATACAAATTTGTCAAATTTTACAAAGTGACAACTTTTTTTGTTGACATTATCGTGGAAACCATCTTCCATCTATCGGCTGCTGCTACCTACAGAGAAGTCCTTAAAAATTCAGCAAACATTTTAGTTTCTACAAAAACAAAATCGTGTACCACCCTATTGACCATAGAATTTTAAAACAGACATTGTCGTTTCAAAATTAGTTGAGCTACTATCCTCATTTATAATGACATAAAAATGTCAGCTTATATGGGCTGCAACGTTAAAGTTGATGATTTTACAGAAGATTAAATGTGCAACATAATAAAGGGAGGACATTTACTATGGCCGGGAAACAAAAGACATGCTCCATTAAAATAGCTAATATTTTAAAATATAACAAATGAATTTATGGAAATACTTTAACATCAACTATAAACCTTATTTTATAATAAATGGATTTTTCAGGAATTTAAGTTTTAAAGTAAAATCCTTTAAATAATAGTACAAAACATGGAACACTGTCTCAGTCAGGGATGAAAAATTAAAATTTCGAAATGGTACTGTAGTTAAATTCGGAAAATTATGTAAGTTACTACATGTTAGTTGTTTGTATATTTTACAGTAGTTAGTTGTTTTCAACTATAAAGTCAGTTGTTTTTGTATGAAAAATATCAAACAACTATTTCTGTTAGTTATTTTAAGTCGTTTTTTTGAAAAAAGTACTGTTATGTAGTAACAGTTATTTAAAGTAGTTAATTTTATTTTTTTATCTCTGAAAAATTTTCAAAGTTTTTTTCCAAAAAAAAAATAAATTTTATTTTTTTTTATTTTTCACAACTTTAAAAAAATAAATGAAAAAATTTGGTCTCTAATTTTTTTTCTGAAAAAAAAATATATATTGATTGTTTTATTTTTACTACATTTTAGTTGTTTTGACTACAAATGTAAGTAGTTTTTACTACATAAGTCAGTTGTTTTTTGTCAGTTGAAATAACTAACATTGTTAGTTGATTTAACTGAAAAAGTAGTTGACCCCAAAACAACTTACAAAGTAGTTATTTTAACTGACATTTTCAGTTGATTTTACTAACCTAATTTTTTGAGTGTACTGAATGTATCTAAAACCACCACAATATAAGAAAATTAATAAACTGCATTTGAAAATTAAATATGCAAACAAATTTTTGGAGTAAAAATATTAAATTTTTGAAAAAAAAAATCCGAAAAGAGGACCCAGCTCTTGGGTTAGAGTGGACCCCAGATTGGGTTTGAATCATTAGTTATGGTTTTTTGTGTTTGTTTATTGTAATTTTTTCATAGAAACAATTCCAAATTTTCAAAATATATTCCTATAGAAAAGGTTAAAGAACTTAAGAAAATATTTAGTAAAATGTCTCCTGAACAAATTTTCAGGCTCTTATTAAGCATTTTTCTGATAGAATGAGGCCCATATTCTGAAACGATTTTCCAATAGAAAAAATATCAGATTTTAGACATGCACTGAAAAAAATATTGAGAAAAACAATTTGAGTAATCAATTGTTTAAATTTTTAAATAAGATTTGAGTAATTTTTTAATTGACGCAATTAAAAATTTACTCAAAAACTAAAAAAAATATTTGAGTAAATAATTTAATACAAAATTTAATAATTTTTTTTATTTTTTTTTATTCTCTTCGTGTTTTGAATTCTCGTTTAGTTTATAGTTTTTTGTGTATGTATATGAAAGTTTGAAATCATCTTTATGAAATTTTCCAATGTCTTCAAGACATAAATATATTTGGTAAAGTTTGAAAAACATTTTTTTTCGAAAAAAAATGTGAAACTTTTTTAAACTTTTTAAAAAAATAAATTGATAAATTTTAATTAAATTTTTACTTGACACAATTAAAAAGTTACTTAAAAAATTTAAAAATTTTTAATTAAATTTTTAATAGTATCCATTAAAAATTTTTTAGTAAGCATTTAATAATTTTTTATTAAAAATTTACTCAATACTATTAAATCGTTTACTGGTGCAAAATTGAGTAATTTTTTACTCAATAGTATTAAAAATTTACTCAAATTTATTTTTTATTTTTTCTGTGTGTTTTTTCCAAAAAAGTTTTCTGTTTTTGAAATTTTTCTGAGTCATTTGCTTTAATACTATGTTTAGACCAAACAAAAACTAACTTATTTTGGCAAAAAAGCATTTTGGAAAACCAAACTGTTTACACCGAATAAAAAGAATTTTTGTTTGTCAAATCAAATTAATTATTTTAATTCACTAAAACACACAAAATTACAATAGCCACACGTTATTAAAAAAATTTAATTACACATTTTTTACTTTTTTAAAAGATTTTAATATTAATTTCACAAAAAAAAACAAATATTTTAATTTTGACATTCGTTTTTACCAAAAGAAAATTGAAAAAAACATTCACACTGAATTAATAGTAGCATTGACCAGAACCTAAATTCTAGTTTTTGTTCAGTTTTAGTTGGCAACGCAGTTTTTAAATTGTATGGAAAATTTATGTAGTTTTTGCCAAAAACTAAAAAAATATTCAAAAACAAGTTGTTTTCGTTGGTGTAAATACCGTATAAGAGAAATTTTATGATTTTAAAACATTATTCCAATAGAAAAATTCTTATTCATTTTGCTACAGAAAAGCTTTTAGAATTTTTTAAATTCGTGCTATTGAAAATTTTTTAGATTCTTGCACTTTCATAAAGAAAATTCTCAGATACTTTGGCAATTTTCCTACCAAAAAATTCCAATATTACGAAAAAATCTTCGTATAGAAAAATTCTGAGATTTAGTGACTTCTGAAATATTTTTTCTATTCTATTTTTCTACAGAAAAAGTCTAGGATAACGAAACTTTCTTTCAACACCAAGTACCTGAAATTAGAAAAATGTAAGCAATTTCGTAGATTCTAAGATTTTTTTTTTTTTGAAAGAAACTTTTGCTTAGAAATATCTAAGATTCTCAAAAAATTTCTGGGACATATTTCCTATTGAAAATCTGTTAATCTAAAAAATTTTTTCTACAGCACAGTCTTAGATTCTGAGACATTTTTCCTATAGAAAATGTTTTGGCTTCTAAGACATTTTTCTTATAAAAAAGCCTTAGAGTGAGTTTCATATATTTTTTCTACAGAAACAGAGATATTTTTCAATAGATTGTGAGATATTTTTCAAATAGAAAAAATCTCGGAATCTGAGACATTTTCTCAGATTCTGGAACTTTTTTCCTAATACGGTATTTACACCAACGGAAACAACTTGTTTTTGAATATTTTTTTGGTTTTTGGCAAAAACTACATAAATTTTCCATACAATTTAAAAGCTGCGTTGCCAACTAAAACTGAACAAAAACTAGAATTTAGGTTGTGGTCTATGCTACTATTAATTCAGTGTGAATGTTTTTTTCAATTTTCTTTTGGTAAAAACGAATGTCAAAATAAAAATATTTGTTTTTTTGTTAAATTAATATTCAAATCTTTAAAAAAAGTAAATAAATGTGTAATTTAATTTTTTTAATAACGTGTGGCTATTGTAATTTTGTGTTTTTAGTGAATTTAGAAAATAATTAATTTGATTTGACAAACAAAAACTCTTTTTATTCGGTGTAAACAGTTTGGTTTTCCAAAATGTTTTTTTGCCAAAAACAAGTTAGTTTTTGTTTGGTCTAAACATAGTATAAAAGTCTTAGATTCTGAGGCATTTTTTCTATATGTCTAATATGTCTCAGATTCTGAGTTATTTTTCCTAGAACATTTTTTCTATATAAAAAGCACACAAATTCCGAGACATTTTTTATATCGAAAAAGTCTGAGATTTTTTTCAAGGATTCTAAGAATTTTTTCCTGCAAAAAATGTACTTTCCTAATAAAAATTCTTAGATTCTAAGATTTCTATCAAATAGAAAAAATCTCAGATAATGATTTTTAAGACACTTTTCGTAGAAAAATTTCTATTACAAATTTCTCCTTAAGAAAAATTATCCGATTTTGCAAAAAGAATGATTCTAATTTTTTTCCTATAGAAAAATTCGCAAATTATCCTAAAGAAATATTCTCAATTTTTTTCCTAAGGAAAGCTTTTCAAGTTTTTATATAGGAAAATTCTAACATTCCGGGACATACTTCCTTTAGAAAAATTTTAGGATTATTCAACACTTTTCATAGAAAAAAATTCTCAGATTTTTTCTTTTTCACTCTCCTTTATATACCCTCCACTTGGTGATAGAGGGTATATAAAAGTTTGTCATTCCATTTGTACCTCATCGAAATATCGGTCTAGGACCCCATAAAGTAAATATATAATTGATCAGTGAGCGATTTTAAGACATTCTAGCGATGTCCGTCTGTATGTCTATCTGTGGAAATTGTGATCACGGCCAAAATATTACACGGAGATGACTGAAACCTAACATATTTATTGGAAGTTCTCCCGAGCAGTTTGGTATTGCATTTGAGCGATATCGGTTCAAAAGTTATGACCGAAAATGTAAGGACACCTCAAAAATTTTGGTACATTCAACATTACCTAAAAATACAAAATGCTTTAATTCAGCTGCTGATTGACATATGAGGCATTCCACACCAAATGTCCAGCGACATTTGGTCCAGCGACATTTGGCAAGTTGCCTTGATTAAATATTTATCACATTAAAACGGAATGCACCACAATCTCAAAAATTTACATTCTTATATAGTTTTGTATGAGCTATAGATTAAATTTTTTTTTTGGAAAATTTTCAGAACGCTTTCTGAAATTTTCCATTTTTTAAAAAAGTCAAGTATTTTCTTGTTTCAACAGAGCGTATGAGGAATATTTATGCAATTAATAATACTCATTCGCAACGTTAAAACAAAGAAATACAAGCAAATTACAAAATTGTTATGAAATTTAAAGTTCAAATGCGATTTTCTCGAAAAAAACGAAGAATGTGTTTCTGATTTTTTTTTGTGTGGATGGTCAAACATCTAAGCTTTTAAAAAAAATTTAGAAATGAAAATGAAAAAGAAAAAGAAAGTGGCAGGATTTTTGATAAATTGACTTTTTTAAAAAATGGAAAATTTCAGAACAGGTTCTGAAAATTTTCCAAAAAAAATTGTAATCGATAGCCCATACAATACTATATAAGAGTGTAAATTTTTGACATTGTGGTGCATTCCGTTTTAATGTGAAAAATATTTATTCAAGGCAACTTGCCACAAATTTTACCATTTTTCCAATATTTGACCACGCCTCCTAATCCCAGTTTTTGAAAATTTGAAAAACCAAAAAGGCAATTTTCTTAGGTTCATATAGGGCTATCCAAACAACCTATTCAGAAATTTACAGGACCAATGTTTTTCTGTAGCGGGACATTTGGTGTGGAATGCCTCATATGTGAACATAATTGAACTCCGAATGGTATTTAAACAAATACGAACATATTTCTTGACAAAAAAACAAAAATATACTTGTAGTATTGGGTTTTTATTTTTGCTAAATAATCTTGACAATGGATCTGACAAATCCCTAAACACGTGTCGATTAAGTCTTGCAAAAAATGACCAACATTTTATTCTATGAGAATATAATAGTTTTAATTAGTAAAGGAAATAATGACCTCGAGCTAGAATAAACCTACTCAAAATATAATATTTTAAAGGTCGAATAAAACAATTTTTTTTTAATAAAAATTAATCAAAAATTTATCAAAAAAAATTTTATCAACAAAAATTTTCAATAAAAAAGAAATATTTTACAAAAAAAAAATATTGATAAAAAAAATTTTTTTTTTGATAAAAAAAAAATTTGATGAAAGAAAATATTTAATTAAACAAATTATGAAAAAAAATTATGAAAAAAAACTGATAAAAAAAAAAAATTAATGAAAAATAATTTTTTAACGTTTTTTTCACCACCTGGTGAACAACATGTTTATACACCTGCAGGTGTGTTATTATCCAAGTTACAAACCTTTTTGATTTTAAGAAAATAAACAGCAATTCTTATCTTCTTTTTTTTAGTCTTTAGCTCATATAATCAAACTGAGGTGGCGTCCTAAATCACCTTTTAAATTAGACTCTAGCTTAAAAACATTACCATGTTAAAAACATTTGTTTCCATTATTTCCATTTTAAATTTGCCCTTAGAGAAGGTTAGCACATTACAAGTAATATACACGACTTTGTTAATCCATAATGTTACAAAAAAAAAAACACATCTATAATTAAAGGTATTATTTGCACATAATTTTAGCTAAACTTTTTGTTTTTACGTACAATACAAAAGTACATATTATTTTTCAATTAACCCTATAACTATTGGTCGTAAAGAGAAAGTTCAAGAAGTTTTTAAAATCATGTTCTTTACAAAAGAAAATGTGTATTTTTGGTTAATTTTTAATTAAAATGTCATATAAACAAACAATTTAATTGTAATAACAAATTGAATTTGTCAAATTAAAGTTGAATTATTTTCTTTGTAAATGCAATCAACAATTTTGTTAATATGACAAATCTTTTGTTAATAATAAAACAACAACCCAATATTTAAACTTTTATTTCATAATTCCTAATTATTTTACAAGCTTTTAACCAATAATTTTGTAATTTTACAAGCTTTTTACTAATAAAATTGTAAATTTACAATTTTGTTGACGCGATAAAACTTACAAGGAGGTTTTGTGACTTTACTAGATTTTGTGCTACCTCCTATTTCAGGAGAATTCCTAATAAAAATTACGAGCTTTTTTTGTAATTTTACAAGATTTTTACCAAAAAAATTGTAAATTTACAACTTTTTTGGCGAAAAAAAACTAACAAGGAAATCTCGTAAATCTACTATATTTTTTTGAAAAAAAACTATGAAAATTTGTAAAATTACAAAAAAAAATACTAAAAACTAGAAAGAGTGTTAAATTCGGCTGTGCCGAATCTTTAATACCCTCCAACATGCAAAAAAAAAAATTGCAGGGGCGTTTTAATTTTGTTTGGGGGGGGGCGGGGTCGGTAGTGGTAATTTGGGGGGCAAATTTCCTCTCGAAAATGTGTTTTCAAATTAAGTTTATCATAAGTTTTAAAATTAAGTTTATCATAATTTAAAAAAAATAAAAAATTATTCCACGCCCATAGAAGTGTTGCGGATAAAAAAACATGTTCTAATTCTCAGGGTCCAAATGCAGGACTTTGAACTTCTTGTAGCATAAAAATGTTGCATTTGTTAAACAAAAGCAAAAAAAAATCATGTAAAAAAGTGATATTTTTCAGAGGTTGGTTTAGTTCTTCAAGGGGGAACTTTTTTTCCCCCGGTGCGATTTTGCTCATTTATGAACTTTACCTGCCTAGAAACATAAGACACATTCGTGCCAAATGTCGGGAGTCTAGCTCTTGTATTTTGGACTGCATCGTGTTAACTACAGACGGACGGACATCGATAGAATGTCTTAGAATCAATCACTGATCATAAACATATGGGACATTCCATGTCAAATCGGACACTTTGAAATTTTTTTTTTAGATTTTCCCAATATGGTTACAGTTTTTAGTACCCTTCGAAAACTACTTCGTGGTAAATTTTCAGATTTTTTTGATGACCCGTTCATAAGATATCGAATTTTTAAAAATTGGTAGTTTGTTCCTTTACTCAAACTTCTTTTACTCATAACTTCTTCAATAATGGTCCAAATTTCAAAACTTTTGTTTCAAAATTTTTGTTTTTTACGTACTTAAAAAAAAAAATCCCAAAAAATTCTTAAAAGTGCTCTAGTATGCGATTTTTAAGTTTTAAAATTTTGTTTTTGAAAATGTTTGTACTCTTCGATTTTTATGAAATTTTTTTTTGTAAAACTTCTATCGATTCTACAAATTTTTTGCCCAGGAGGATCGTGGGATAACGATTATTACTATTTTTTAAAATTTTTTGAAAAAAATTTATTGTACACTCAAAATATTTTGTAGGCAAAAACAAAAGAAAAACACACTTAAAACAAGTGAATAAACAATTGAAAACCATCCCAGTAATTATTCATTTATTTTAACAAACATCAACATTTATTTTTTACTGTTGACAAAATTTTCTAAAATAAATAACATTAAACATTAAAAAATTACGGTTTTTTCACTCTTTTTTACTAACATATTCGAAAAAAATAACCTACGAAAACATTAAAAATTAATGATAGTTCTGTTATTTTTACCAACAAATTCCAAAAAAATAACCTACGAAAACATTAAAAATTAATGACTCCGTAGGTTATTTTATACAATTTTCTATTGAAATATTTTTTTAAAAAATTTTAATAAAATTTTGGGGAATCGATCCCGCAACCAACTACATTCTGGCCAGACACTCTACCCATCGTGCCAAAGTCACTTGATACTAACTTGTTTTTATATTTCTATAAATAATTTTTTGATTTTTTTTTTCTACAAAAAAATTACTGACTTGTGTAGGTAAAAACTAATGATATTTCATTAAAAAATACCAACAATTAAAAAAAAAATGACTTACACAAATCATTAAAAATTTAAAGAATAATCAGTAGTTTTTACCTACAGAACAAAAATAAATGACTTTAAAAATTAAATGTGAATGAAAGTCTTTATTTTTTAGTGTGTTATTTTTGAAATAAAGGATAGAAGAAGTCATTAATAAAAACTGAACATCAAACAAATGTTTTTGCTTTTAAAAACGACTAAACGGAAAACTTTTTAAATAAACTACAAACAGTTAATGACATAATTTTTTGAGTGTAATTTTCCAATCCAATCTCAATGGTGCGTCTTAGAGGGGTCTTTTATAAGACCGACCCCCATTAACTTTTACGACTTAACACTTCTTTGGAACAAACTAATACCCTATCTCCAATTTCTAAGGGGGCTCCCACACAAAACGACATTTTTGAAAAATTGGCTCCAACCGCTCTAACTGCCCTAATAGTGCCCTTAGATCAACAAAATGTATGACCGACCCACAATATTTTTTAAGTCCAAACATTTTCTCTGAACACACCTACCCCCTATCTTTAACTATTAAGGCGGTCCCAATACAATTTTGTTTATTTTTTGTAAATTTGTTTTATTTAAACAGCTTCTACCGGTCCAATGGTGCGTCCGAGAGGGGTCATTAGTGAGACCGGCCCCCATTTTTACCCTACAACATTTTCTTAATTTTCTAAAAATGTAATTTTGAATGGAAGCCTACTTAGGGAGTAGAGATAGGGCGTAGGTATGTTTTAAAAAAATGTTGTAGGGTAAAAATGGGGGCCGGTCTCACTAATGACCACTCTCGGACGCACCATTGGACCGGTAGAAGCTGATTAAATAAAACAAATTTACAAAAAATAAAAAAAATTGTATTGGGACCGCCTTAATTGTTAAAGATAAGGGATAGGTGTGTTCAAAGAAAATGTTTGGTCAAAAAAAATATTGTGGGTCTTACACTTTTTTTTGCTCTAAGGGCACTGTTAGGACAGTTAGAGCGGTTGGAGCAAATTTTTAAAAATATCGTTTTGTGTGGGAGCCCCCTTAGAAATTGGAGATAGGGTATTAGTTTGTTCCAAAGAAATGTTAAGACGTGAAAATTAATGGGGATCGGTCCTTTAAAAGACCCCTCTAATTCGCACCATTGGAGCAGTAAAAAGGATTTTAAGATTGGAAAATTACAATAAATTTTTTTCAAAAATTTTAAAAAATAGTAATAATCGTTATCCCACGATCCTCCTAGGCAAAATATTTGTAGAATCGATATAAGTTCTACACAAAAAAATTTCAAAAAAATCGAAGAGTACAAACATTTTCAAAAATGAGATTTAAATTTTAAAACTTAAAAATCGCATACTAGAGCGCTTTTAAGAATTTTTTGGGATTTTTTTTTTTTAAAGTACGTAAAAAACAAAAAAATTGAGGAAAAAAATTGAAATTTGGACTATTATTGAAAAAGTTATGAGTAAAAAAAAATTGAGTAAGGGAACAAACTACCAATTTTTAAAAATTCGATATCTTTTGAACGGGTCATCAAAAAATTCTGAAAATTTACCACGAAGGAGTTTTCAAAGGGTACTAAAAACTGTAAATTTTTCAAAGTGTCTGATTTGACATGGAATGCCCCATATACAGTTTATGGGGTCCTAGACCGATATTTTGATGCGTTACACACGGAATGACAAAGTGAGTATACCCCCATACTGTAGTTAAAGGGTATAAAAAATGTAAATTTTAATCGAAAATTATTTGTTAAAAAACAAGGAAAACTGTCAAATATTGGTAAAATGGGATTACGAGACTTTTTCTAGTAATTTGACAAGGTTTTTTTTTGAGTGTAGGTTTACATATGGGGAATTCCATGCCAAATCGGACATGGAATACCTTTTATAAAAAAGTGCCAATCTAAGGTTAGTCCTAGACTGCTCTCCTTACTAACAGTACATAGGTACAGTAATTTTGTATAGCTCGAAAAAATACTTATGTGCTTTCTAGGGTTAATTAAACAAAAGCTTAAGAAAATAACAACCTTGCAAAAACGTGTTCCAACAACTTTTTTGTTATTTATAATTGTTTAAACTAGGAAAATAAACTTAATTATTAGGTTTTGAATGAAAAACACAAAAAAAAACCTTTGTTAATAGGTTTTGATCTTTTTGTTTTGTTTCAAATAAATTTTGGAGGTAATTTAAACTTTTATGGAAAATTTAAGGAAATTTTTTTTTGTTTATCTTTTCTTATGGTTTTTTAAGAAAACGTGGCCAAAAGTTTTTAAGTGTTTATTGTGTGTTGTATTGTTTAATGTTGTTGTTTTTTGCGGTTTTTGGGGAAATGTTTAAATCGTTTTACAATTACACTGTGAAATCATAAATAATAACAAGTTGAAAAGTTAAATTCGACTTGGCCGAATCTATGAATACCCTCCACAATGCCCTTTTTAAGTTATAGTAAATTTTCTCGAGTGAAAAAATAAAATTTTTAATTAGAAATATTTTATTTTGTGTAATAAACTTTTTTTTTAACAAATTTTTGAAAAAAAAAAAAATAATTTACTAAATTTTTTTTGAGTGTAAAATTTTTTTTGAGTGTAAAATTTTTTTCGAGTGTATTTTTTTTTTCTTTTATTGTAAAAATATTTTTGAGTGACAAGAATGCGTTGTAAAATATTTTTGTGACTTACCAATGTTTTTAAAACACGTTTAACGGGTTTTCAACACGTGAATTTTAGGTGAGGCGAATCTGAAATTTACGGTTTTGCTAATAACTTTGAACCACTGGACCGATTTGACTGAAATTAAATACGAAACAGCCAAAAGAAACGACAAATATATATGCCAAGCTTCAGTATCCTCAGAATTGCCTTTAGAAAATTATCGTGTTTTTTTTATCTCGTAAATTCGTGAAAAACCCTTGCCGAAATTCACTCTTTTGCTCATAACTTTTGAACCACTGGACCGATTTCGATTGGATTGCAATACTAACCTGACCAGGTAAATGCCCAACATATATGCCAAACTTCAGGAGCCTCCGTAAAGTCTTTCAAAAGTTAGCGTGTTTTCAACAGACAGACAGACGGACGGACGGACGGACATCGCTAGATCGTATTAGAATCGAACGAGGATCATGAATATATATACTTTATGGGGTCTTAGACCAATATTTCGTGGTGTTATAAACGGAATGACAAACTTATATATACCCTCTATCACTAGAGTGGAGGGTATAAAAAAATATACGGTACAAAAATTGTGTATTGAAGTCATAATAACATATTAGAAAACATGGAATTAATAGATGTTAACAAAAACACAGTAAACTACAAAGCTTGATTTTTTTATACCCTCTACTTTAGTGATAGAGGGTATATATAAGTTTGCCATTCCGTTTGTAACACCTCGAAATATTGGTCTAGGACCACATAAAGTATATATATTCATGATCCTCGATCGATCTGTCCGTCACGCTAACTTTTGAAAGATTTTACAGAGACTCCTGAAGTTTGGCGTATATGTTGGGCATTTACCTGGTCAGGTTGGTATTGCAATCCAGCGAAATCAGTCCAGTGGTTTAAAAGTTATGAGCAAAAGACTGAATTTCAGCAAGGGTTTTTCGTGAATTTACGAGATAAAAAAGCACGCTAACTTTCGAAACGCAATTCTAAGGATGCTGAAGCTTGGCACATATATTTGTCGGTCCCATGGACTGGTTCGTGTTGAATTTTAGCCAAATCGGTCTAGTGGTTCAAAAGTTATTAGCAAAACCGTGATTTTCAGATTAGTTTCACCTTTAATTCAAGTGTTGAAACATGTTTTAAAAACATTGTTTTAAAAACATTGGTAAGTCACAAAAGTAGTTTACAACGTATTCTTGTCAGTCAAAAATATTTTTACAATTAAAAAAAAAAAATACATTCGAAAAAAATTTTACACTAAAAAAAAATTTACACTCAAAAAAAAATTTTGTAAATTATTTTTTTTTTTTTCAAAAATTACTAAAAAAAAAGTAGTTTTACACAAAATAAAATATTTCTAATCAAAAATTTTATTTTTTTCACGTTAGAAAATTTACTATCACTTAAAAAGGGCATTGTGGAGGGTAGTCATAGATTCGGCCAAGTCGTATTTAACTTTTCTACATTGTTTTTCACTTTTGTTTCTTTTTGCATTAATAAGCTGAATTTTAAAGTAGGTTGGTCGGTCTTTTGGTCGCTGGTGTTTGTTTAGATTGCTAGTGTTTTTCATCTTAGGATCTGTATGACTGACTGTCTGCTAAATGTTGCTACAAAGACTTTGTGTTATTTATTTTCTTTCTTGTCTTGTTAAGATTTCAGAGGTTAGATCAGTGTCAGTGTTTTGTTTTTGTAACTTCCTTATTTGATAGATTACATCGAAAATTTGTGTAAATGTTACTATTGGATGTTACATTTCTTTACGCAAATTTATTAAATTGCTAAAAACTGGATTAATGTTTTTTTCTAGATAGAGCTCAGTTAGGGATTTCTAATCTATACATGATGAGGCACACAAAAAATATGGAAAATAGGAAATTCAAAAAATTGAAAACTAACTAAATTTTAGAAAAAAGGTTCAAGTTAAAAAAATGCTGAAGAAAAATTGAATTTCTAAAAATTATAAACATTTTTGGTATTCCTATACCGGTTTGAAAAACTCCAGTTAGTGTTATCATCAGTAGGATTTTAAATGTCGGTTTGTCTGTTAATGGACATTGTTTTATTTATATGTGAATATTTATAGTTTCTACAGAATAAATTTTCACAGTTTCCAACACTACAATTCTATTTCTAGCAATCTCAACCTTACCTCATACTTTCCTTCAACCTTTTTGTCTTTAACATTATTTCGCAAGGGTTACCAACATGATTTGCAAATACAAATGAATGAATTTTCATTTTCTGTTTCGGAGACGTACCTAATGGCGACATATTTAATATTATGCCAATTTTAACTAGAAAATGGGATTTAATTTCTACATAAACATTTGAGGACAAGATTGGGACCTCGTTGGATTCAGACCCCATTGTGCTGTGAAAGGATTGCCGAAGATTTTTATTAAATTTTTTTCCGTCTCGTTTTTGGGATTTGAGGGTTTAGGGGCCGAGAAGGGTTTTGAGAATCTTACAAACTGAATAATTCAAAAGCTGTTCCTCGGAGGCCTTTTAGTATTTATACGAATCAAGAGCTACAAAAATGCCGTTGGACTCTTTGTCGTGTTGGCAGTATTAACTACACTAAAAAAAACCTTGTCAAATTATTAGAAAAAGTACAGTAATCCCATTTTACCAATATTTGACAGTGTTCCTTGGTTTTTAACACAAAATTTAAATTTTTCTTTGTAATTTTACATTTTTTTTTCGTAAATGTACAAATTTTCAAGGTAATTTACAACAAAAAAATGCCTGCGAGTTGTGTACTCTAGCCCAAAACATTAAATCATGATAATGTTTTGCGGAAGATTTGGGTGTACTTGCCAAAGCAAAGTTTTTTTAGAAAAAATAATGTTATATTACTTTGCTATTCCAAGCAAACGAATTTAAATATCAGTCGAGCACCCCCATTAAAAAACCAAAAGAGCTGTACATTTCGTAAGTAAGTGCAAAAATAAGTGCAAAAATGTGTTTTTACATTTTGGAGAGTATAAAAGATTCGGCACCAAAACATGTAACACTCTTAGTTGTTTTATGTACATTTGATAAACAAATGGAAAATTTTTATGCGAAAAGCTTAGACTTGGTGAAAAAGTAGTTTTGGTAAAAAAATGATTTTTTTTCACGAAAAACAAAATTATGTTAAAAAAAATTTAATGAACCCAAAATTTTTGGTGAAAAAAAAAGTTTTTGATGAATTTTTTTGATGAAAAGAAAAAATTTTTGATGTAAAAAAAATTGATGAAAAAAATATGAAAAAAAAAAAAAAAAATTTTTTGGTGAGAAAAAAATTGATAATAAGGTTAGGTTAGGTTGGATGGGCGTACGCCAATTTGGCGAATTTATTCGGAGTCCATAAGGCCCATTGTGATTCCCCTTAAGTTGTCTCCCTACTCCCCTCTAATATACAAAATTCTACCTCTCAAACCACCCCGATTCTCTAAGGTATTCCGCTAGAGATGTCAATGGGACACTGTTTAGGCAATCTAGGTCATCAAAAAATCGTTGCCCCAAATACTTAAGACGTCGTTTCATCAGACCCGGACATTCACACAACAAGTTCTTCACTGACTCCGCCTCCTCCACCTCTCCCCAACTTCTACAAAAGTCCCTGTCAGAAATTCCCATACGAACGGCCATTTGGCCGATTATACAGTGTCCTGTCAGTACTCCTACTAATAGGCTAACCATCCGTTTGCCAAAGGTAAGAAGACTTTCTGTCCCCTTAGGATTTGGCAGTGGCCACATGGTTCGCGATATCCTGCACGTGGTCACCGATATCCACCTATCCCTCATCCTATTCTCTGATATCCTATCTATTTCATTCATCAACTCCACTATAGGAACTGAGATATCAGGTTCGACACGTTCCCCCACCGACTCGGAGCCATTACTTGCACATTCATCTGCTAATTCGTTAACATCGACCCCACTATGTCCAGGGACCCAGATTAGCTTGACTGTGTGCTGACTGATTCGATGAAGGGATTGTATACAATTACTAACAATTCTCGATTTTACAGTGTTTGACCCTAAGGCCTTCAGAGCTGCAATACTGTCCACAAAAATGTTGATGGCGCAAGGACTTAGGTCCTTTGTCATAATCATATGCGCGGTTTTGTCAATTGCAAAACCTCGGCCTGGAAAACACTTCACTAGATAATAAAAAATATGATAAAAAAATTTTATGGTAAAAAAATTGATAAAAAAAAAAAAAAAAATTTGATAAAAAAAATTATAAAAAAAAAAAATTTTGTTGAAAAATAATTATGTTACTTTTTATTCACCAGCTGGTGAAAAACGGTTTCATTCACCACGAGGTGAATTACACAGCGCAACATGAAAATGCGTATTGGATTCTGGTTAGTGATTTGGTTAGTGTCTATTGCGCTGATTCCAAATCCGGAGCCCAAATTTGTCTATCACGTCAGGATTTTGAGTAATTCGCGGTTTAAGTGCCGAAAAAAGGCATTTTGACCCTTTTTAAAAGCTTATAAAATAAGATCCTGACATGCAAATGACTTGGTATCAAGTTCATTCGAAAGCCTGTAATTTTCTCTTGAAGATAAGATAAAATATTTAAAAAATTTAATTTTCTAAAATGCTAAAAAAATCTTTAGCAAAAAACCTTCCATTTTTGGAATATTTAGTTTATTTACACAGTGTTTTTTAACAAATTTCCATAGAAATACACACGTAAATACTAGATTTAAAGCACTTGTGGCTAATGATTATAAAAAAATAAATTCCAAAAAAATTTGATTTTGTCTTAAAGAGAAAATTACGCACTTTCGAATGAGCATGTCAGGATCTTATTTTATAGGCGCTCAAAAATGGCCAAAATGGGCCTTTTTGACACTTTAACCGCGATTTTCTCAAAATTGTGACGTGATAGAAAAATTTGAGTGACCGTTTTGGAATCGGGAAACCAAAACCTATAAACTTTTTTCGTTTTCATTCAAAAAGCAGCGACAAACCTCAGATTTGTAGAGCGGTGTTATTATCCAAGTAACAAACCCAAGTTATTAAAATTTTTGGTTTTAAGAAAATGAAAACAGTAATTCTTGTTTTCTTTTTCGTTAAATGTTAGCTTTTATAGTCAAACTGAGGTTGCGTCCTGCAACTTTTTTAAAATTAGACACCAGCCTAAAAACTACATCGTGTTAAAAAATTAGTCAAATCAGCAGAATTCCTTGTAAGTATTATAGCATCAAAAAAGTTGTAAATTTACAATTTTATTGGTAAAAAACTTATAAAAATACTAAAAAAGTAGTCATAATTTCTACAAGAAATTCTCGTCAATAGAAGGTTGTACAAAATCTAGTAAAGTCACAAGAAGTCCTTGTAATTTTTATCGCGACAAAAAAAATTTTAATTTTACAATTTTATTGGTAAATTGGTAAAGCTTGTAAATTGTTTGTAATTTTATCAGCTTTTAACCAATAAAATTGTAATTTTTACCACACAGAAAATAATATAGTATATTTTAATTTGATTAAAATTTTAATTGTTTTTTTAATTTAATATCAATTAAATATTTAATTAATATAATTAAATGTTTAATTAAATTTTTAATTTAATTCTAATTAAAATTTTAATTATTTTTAAATTTAATATAAATTAAATATTTAATTAATACAATTAATTGTTTAATAAAATTTTTACCTTTACTTATTTTTATACCCTCCAGTATGTCACTCCATTTTTAGAGCATAACAAATCGGTCGGGGAACCCATAAAGTATATATGGGGCATTCCATGTCAAATCGGACACTTTGAAAAATTTTTTTTTTGATTTTCCCAATTTGTTTACAGTTTTTAGTACCCTTCGAAAACTCCTTCGTGGTAAATTTTCATATTTTTTTGATGACCCGTTCAAAAGATATCGAATTTTTAAAAAATGGTAGTTTGCTCCTTTACTCAAACTTCTTTTACTCATAACTTCTTCAATAATAGTACAAATTTCAAATTTTTTTTTCTGAAAATGTTTGTTTTTTTGCGTACTTTCTAAAAAAAAATCCCCAAAAAATCTTAAAAGCGTTCTAGTATGCGATTTTTAAGTTTTTAAATTTAAATCTCATTTTTGAAAATGTTTGTACTCTTCGATTTTTTTGAAATTTTTTTGTGTAAAACTTCTATCGATTCTACAAATTTTTTGCCCAGGAGGATCGTGAGATAACGATTATTACTATTTTTTTAAGTTTTTTGAAAACATTTTATTGACATTTTCCAATCTTAAAATCATTTCTACTGTTCCAATGGTGCGTCATAGAGGGGTCATTTATAAGACCGACCCCATTAATTTTTACGTCTTAACATTTCTTTGGAATAAACAAAAACCCTATCTCCAATTGCTTAGGGGGCTCCCACACAAAACGACATTTTTTAAAATTTGCTCCAACCGCTCTAACTGCCCTAATAGTGCCCTTAGAGCAACAAAATGTATGACCGACCAACAATATTTTTTTAGTCCAAACATTTTCTCTGAATACACCTACCTTCTATCTCTAATTTTTAAGGCGGTCCCCATACAATTTTTTTTATTTTTTGTAAATTTTTGTATTTAATCAGCTTCTACCGGGCCAATGGTGCGTCCGAGAGGGGTCATTTGTGAGACCGACCCCCATTTATTTTTACCCTACAACATTGCCCTATCTCCACTCCCTAAGTAGGCTCCCATACAAGTAACAGTTGGAGCAAATTTTATAAAAATGTAATTTTGAATGAATGTCGTTTTGTGTGGGAGCCCCCTTAGAAATTGGAGATAGGGTATTAGTTTGTTCCAAAGAAATGTTAAGACGTAAAAATTAATGGGAGTCGGTCTTATAAATGACTCCTCTATGACGCATCATTGGAGCAGAAGAAATGATTTTAAGATTGGAAAATTTCAATACATTTTTTTCAAAATTTTTTTAAAATAGTAATAATCGTTATCCCACGATCCTCCTGGGCAAAAAATTTGTAGAATCGATAGAAGTTTTACACAAAAAAATTTCAAAAAAATCGAAGAGTACAAACATTTTCAAAAATGCGATTAAATTTAAAACTTAAAAATCGCATACTAGAGCGCTTTTAACTAACTACATGTTTTTATCCCTTTTACCCCCCCCCCCCCCTCCCCAAGAAATGGAATTGCCAAAAATCACTTTTTTCGGAATGATTTCTTCACCGATAAAAAAAATGGGGCGGGCCTAAAGTCCTGCACTTGGGCGTCTCGGTTTATGCTAAATGTTCTTCAAAGAAAGGTTAAATCATTCAAAAGATGTAGCATCCGCCTATCCGATAGAAGACATCTATCTGTTCGTTGTCGGTTGTCCAATGTATTGCACAACGCATTACACAGACATATGGCTAGCCGAGCTATGCTGAATAAACTTCCCGAAGTTGCCTTCCCAGTCAGCGATGATTTGGAAAAAAAATTAAATGTTCAAAAAATCTACTCCCCCTTTTCACCTCTTGACATATTTTTCTAATATCAATACATTACATTCCATTAGTACGGGGCATCCCCTGAGTGTTGACTCAAAGCACAAAAAAAAAAAAAAAAATTAAAACCAAATATAAGCTTTTATTATTAAATATAATGAATACTTAAATTTTAATGAATGAATGGCCTTAAGGGTTATTAAATAAATTATGTATGAAATGTTTGTGTTTTGGTCGAAATTAAATATTTTTATGTGACAATAAACATGTTTAACGGTAACGAAATGTACAATAAAATTGCATTTATTATTATTTTATTGTACTTACAAAAATACATTAACCACCATTATTATCATCATCATAACTGTTTAAGTTAAATTATAACAAACATTGTGATAAAAATTGTCATTTATTTAGAGATTTAAGGCTGAAAGAGGTCTTTAAAAATATTTTTTACAATGACATTGGAATATGGTTATAATGAAATATTTAAATTAATTGTAGTAGCCGATTTAATGGACCTATACCAGAAATCTGAAATTTGGTTAGTCAACGTGCACTCAAAATAACATATTGGAAAATATAATGAGAAGTAAGTTTTATTGCGAATTTTGCAATATAAAAGTTTTTTCTTGTTCAAGATCATTTTTATGTTCCCATTATGAATTAGCATCCCAAGTACTTATGTCAACTCTACTTTCTTTTCTAGAATATTCTTACAACAAATATTAATAGAGTTTCTGCTTTTAAAATATTTGGTAATTTTAAGAAATGAATTGACGATCATTTCGGGAATTTTCCGATTTCGACGTCATCAGACTGTTTACAAATCTCATATATTAATGTGCAACGCATAATGACTTTTATTCGTTTAAATTTTTGCCAAATCGGATAAAATTAACTCGTGCCTTAAGCTTTGCACTTAAAAAAATTTTTTCCCCTTACAAAATAAAATTTTTTTGGTTTTCTACTGAAAAATGTCTCAGAATCTAACACTTTTTAACATTATAATGTTTTTAGGATGGTGTCTAATTTTAAAAATGAAGCAGGACGCTACCTCAGTTTGACTATAAAAGCTAACGACTAAAAAAAAAGAAAATAAGAATTACTGGCCCTTACCACAAGAAAACAAAAAGTCTATTTTAACAAAAGTTTTATTTTAAATTTCAAATTTTCTATACATTTTTTGAAAGTCGATTTTAAAAACAAAAACAATTTGTATGGAAATAAAATTAAAAGCTCATTTTAAATTTATTTTATTTTCTTGTGGTAAGGCTGACTATTTTTATACCCTCCCACCGTAGTATGGGGGTATACTCACTTTATACTCACATTCCGTTTGTAACGCATCGAAATATCGGTCGTGGACCTCATAAAGTATATATATTATTGATCTATGATCGATTCTAAGACATTCTGTGAATGTCCGTCGGTCCGTCCGTCCGTCTGTCTGTAGATAACACAATGCAGTCCAAAATAAAACAGCTAGACTCCTGAAGTTTGGCACAAATATGTCTCATGTTCATAGGCAGGTTAAGTTCGTGAATGGGCAAAATCGGGCCAGGGAGAAAAAAGTTCCCTCTTGAAGAACTGAACCAACATCTAAAAAAATACACTTTTTATACCCTCCAACTACAGTATGGGGGTATACTCACTTTGTCATTCCGTGTGTAACGCATCAAAATATCGGTCTAGGGCCCCATAAAGTATATATATTTATGATCAGTGATCGATTCTAAGACATTCTAGCGATGTCCGTCTGTCCGTCCGTCTGTAGTTAACACGATACAGTCCAAAATAATAGAGTTAGTCTCCCGAGATTTGGCACGAATATGTCTTATTTTCCTAGTCAGGTTAAGTTCATAAATGAGCAAAATCGGGCCAGGGGGAAAAAGTTCCCCCTTGAAGAACTAAACCAACCTCTGAAAAATATATTTTTTTTTCATGATTTTTTGTGTTTTCGTTTAACAAATGCAACATTTTTATGCTACAAGAAGTTCACATTCCTGCATTTGGACCCTGAGAAGTACAAAATGTCGTTTTTTTTTTGGTCCGCCCCTCCTTTTATGGGCGTGGAATAAAAAAAATCTTTTTAATTATGATAAACTTTTATTTCTTTAGTGCAAAAAGCATAAGAATGAATTTTTAAACACATAATCGAGAGGAAATTTGCCCCCCCCTCCATTACCACTACCAACCCCCCCCCCCCCCCGCCAAAAAAAAAAACAAATGCCCCTGACATTTTTTTTATTTTTTTGCATGTTGGAGGGTATAAAAGATTCGGCACAGCCGAATTTAACACTCTTGT
The DNA here is from genome assembly GCA_963921195.1 of Pegoplata infirma. Lineage (NCBI taxonomy): Eukaryota > Metazoa > Arthropoda > Insecta > Diptera > Anthomyiidae > Pegoplata > Pegoplata infirma. Next base: position 184,927,593 of record OY992536.1, read on the forward strand.
TTTATTGTTTTTATATAAAAATTTTTTTATAAATTTTTTTTTTATCAATTTTTTTTTATAATGAATTTTTTTTTCATCAAATTTTTTTAATTAATATTCAAAAACTTATTTGTCAAATTTTTTTTCATCAAAATTTTTTTTTTATCAACAAATTTTTCTTTTATTTTTTTTCACTAAAACTACTTTTACACCAAGTCAAAAATTCTGACATAAAATGTTTCATTTGTTTAACAAAAGTACAAAAAACAAGTGAAAGTGATAAATTTTCTGTGTCGAATAAATGATTCGACTCTCCAAAAATTAAAAAAAAAAACTTTTTTTCACTTAAGTAATGCGCTCATGTACCAAAATTACAGCTCTTTTGGTTTACCCTGTCTGTCTAATATTTTGGATTTTAAGGTCTCTCTTTTTGAATTTTGAAATTTTTTATTTATCATTAATATTTTTTTTTTCATCAATATTTTTTTTTTCAATAAGTTTTTTTTTATCAAAAACTTTTTTTTTCCCAATTTTTTTTTTATCAAAATTTTGTTTTTCATAAACAAATTTTTCTTTAAATTTTTTTTAATTTAAAATAAAAAATAAAAAAATACTTTTTTGCACTTAAGTAATGCGCTCATGTACCAAATCTACAGCTCTTTTGGTTAACCCTTTCAGACATTTTGTCTAATATATTGGACTTTAGGTTTTCTCTTTTTTATTTTTTTATTTTTGAAATTTTTCATTTTCATAATTTTTTTTTCATCAATATTTTTTTTATTTTTCATTAAAGACTTTTTTTATTAAAAACTTTTTTTGTCAAAATTTTTTTTTTTCATCAAAATTTTATTTTTCATAAACCAATTTTTCTTTTAATTTTTTCTTTTTTTTCACCAAAACTACTTTTACATCATGTCAAAAATTTTGACATAAAATGTTCCATTTGTTTAAAAAATGTTCAAAAAAACAAGTGAAAGTGTCAAATTTTCTGTACCGAACCATTTATACTCTCCAAAATTCAACACGAACATGTGCAAAAACCGTGTAGAGTAGTGTAATTTACAATTTCACTTTTTTAAGCATTTTGCATAGGGTTTCTAAATTCCCGGACTTTTTCAATTCCCGGGAAATCGTTTTAAAAAAATCGTATTCCCGGGAATTCCCGGGAATTTTTTGATTAAAACAAATTTTCAACTTTCTCATATAAAAATTATTTTATTACAAATTATGGTCGTATTTTCGAATTTAAAACCATTTTAGATGTCTTCTTTTGTATAGTTTTATTAACCTCTAAAACTTACGACAGGCGCCCCAGTAGGTTAGTTGGTAGCGTGTTAGCCTATGAGTCTGGGGGTCGTGGGTTCGATTCCCACCAGAGGCCTTGGTCTGATTCGCTACAACGAGACGAAGGTCATTGTTACCAGTTCTCGGTTAGGTAAAATTAGTATATAATTTGTAATTATATGGTAATTCTTAATAAAAACAAGTAAGAGTGTTAAATTCAGCTGTGCCGAATCTTTTATACCCTCCAACATGCAAAAAAATAAAAAAAATTGCAGGGGCGTTTTCTTTTTTTTTTTGTGGGGGGGGGGGGGGTCGGTAGTGGTAATTAGCGGGGGGGGCAAATTTTCTCTCGAATATGTGTTAAAAAATTCATTCTTATGCTTTTTGCACTAAAGAAATACAAGTTTATCATTATTTAAAAAAAAAATTATTCCACGCCCATAAAAGGGGGGCGGACCGAAAAAACGATATTTTCTAATTCTGTGGGTCCAAATGCAGGACCTTGAACTTCTTGTAGCATAAAAATGTTGGATTTGTTAAACAAAAACACAAACAATCATGTAAAAATATGATATTTTTCAGAGGTTGGTTTAGTTCTTCAAGGGGGAACTTTTTCCCCCCTGGTCCGATTTTGCCCATCTCCGAACTTAACCAGCCTATGAACATAAGACATATATGTGCCAAATTTCAGGAGTCTATCACTTTTATTTTGGACTGTATCGTGTCTTCCACAGACGGACGGACGGACAGACGGACAGACGGACATCGCTAGAATGTCTTAGAATCGATCACTGATCAATAATATATATACTTTATAGGGTCCTAGACCGATATTTCGTTGCGTTACACACGGAATGACAAAGTGAGTATACCCCCATACTGTAGTTGGAGGGTATAAAAATAAAACTTACGTAAAAAGTTCATAAAATCAATTTTTTGTAGAAATATTGGACCTTATTATAATTTTAGTATTTGCATTGACGTATTTCCACTCCAAACACGATTGTCCACAATTCGGAAAAATATAACTATACTGCATCAAATGCGGTTTTAATAACTTTTTGGAAAATTTTTCTAATTTTGACTAAGCCAACCGTAAGAAAATTATATCTTGAAGATATATTTAATTAAACTTCCAAAATGAGAACACCAATGTACTATATAGCCAATGTAACAACGTGTATTTACTGATTGCTGGGATAGAACTCGCGGCGGCAAGGTTCGTTACAAAATATTTACTTTTCACGACCGATAAGGCTTTTAGTTCATATTTGAAATTATAAGCTGAAATCCAGGTTTGTTATATATTCTTTGAAATATTGATATTTGTTTGTATAAGCACTATAAAGATTGTTGTTCTGGATATGAAATACTAAATTTCGAAAAGAAGAAATCATTGCAATTTTAGATTAAGAAAACTTTTGCCAATTTGCAACCAACATTTGAAGTGAAATTTAGTTTGATTCCGTATTTGGTCACGCAATCGATTAAAGAAAAATAATTATAAGGCCTAAATAATATGCAAGCTGACGCATATCCTTACTAGTTTTCTTTAAAAATGTTAATTCTTTCAAAGTTTTTATGTCATTTTTAATAAATCATTTGCGATTGTGCTAAAAATGTGTAAATCAGGCTTCGTATTTGCGCACTCTTGCTCTTTCAGTTTCATGAAACTCTAAAATGAAAATAAAAATTGTATGCGCACTCATGCGCTATGAAACAATTTGATTGTTTTCATTTTTCGTTGCTTGTGCGTGCGCAGTGAAAGAATAAGTAAACAAATGCGCACTCATTGAATGAAACTTAAAAAAAAAATCTCATTCTCATTTTAGGCGCATGCGCATTTTCATTTCATGCGCATTCATATTTTTGCGCATGCGCATGCGCATGCGCATTTTATTTTTCGTGTTCAAACGCACGAAATGCGCTAGTTTCATGCGCATTTTAGTTTCATGCGCACTGATAATTTTTTTTTTATAAAAATTTTACGAACTTGATTGTGTGTGGACGGACAAAAAATAATTTGAATTTTAAAAAAAGTTGGAATATTTAAAAAAAAAAATTGAAAAAAAGTTGAATTTTTAAACAAGGTGAATTTTTCAAAAAAAAAATTGAATTTTTCAAAAATAGTTGAAATTTTCCAAAAAGTCGAATTTTTCAAAAAAAAAGTGAATTTTTCAAAAAAAGTTGAATTTTTCAAAAAAGTTGAATTTTTCAAAAAAAAAGTGAATTTTCTAAAAAAAAGTTGAATTTTAAAAAAAGTTGAATTTTTCAAAAAAAAAGTTGAATTTTTCAAAAAAGTCGAAATTTTCAAAAAAGTTTAATTTTTTAAAAACAGTTGAGTTTTCAAAAAAAAGTTGAATTTTTCAAAAAAAGTTGAATTTTTCAAAAACAGTTAAATTTTTCAAAAAAAAGTTGAATTTTTCAAAAAAGTACAATTTTTGAAAAAAGTTGACTTTTTCAAAAAAAATTTGATTTTTTAAAAAAAAAGTCAAATTTTTCAAAAAAGTCCAATTTTTCAAAAAAGTTGAATTTTTCAAAAAAAAGGTGAATTTTTAAAAAAAAGTTGAACTTTCAAAAAAAGTTGAATTTTTTAAAAAAAGTTGAATTTTTCAAAAACAGTTAAATTTTCCAAAAAAGTTGCTCGAGATCATCTGGTAGCACTAAATTGGTTTTTGGGGGGATTAAATCTGTGTCAGTTTTGCTTTATCTTTTATAAATATAACAAATATACCAAATTAACATCCTTTTGCTTGTATCTAGCTTATTGAAGAAGTTATTTGCAATTTAAAAATATAGCCAAGCTAGAGTTGATCTGGTCACCAGAATGGGTTTTTGGGGGGATAATAATACCCAGAGGGCAAAATTTGTGTCCATTTTACTTTATCTTGCTTAGTTTTTGAAATATAACAAATATACCAAATTAACGTCCTCTTGCTTGTATCTAGCCTATTTAAGGAGTAATTTGCAATTTAAAAATCTAGCCAAGCTAGAGTTGATCTGGTCACACTTAATGGGTTTTTGGGGTGATAATATAGCCCACAGGGCAAAATTTGTGTCCATTTTGCTTTATCTTGCTTAGTTTTTGAAATATAACAAATATACCAAATTAACGTCCTCTTGCTTGTATCTAGCCTATTTAAGGAGCTATTTGCAATTTAAAAATCTAGAGTTGATCTGGTAACACCAAATGGGTTTTTGGGGGATAATAATGCCTACATGGCAAAATTTGTGTCAATTTAGCTTTATCTTGAAATATAACAAATATACCAAATTAACGTCCTTTTGCTTGTATCTAGCTTATTTAAGAAGATATATGCAATTTAAAAATCTAGCCCAGCTAGAGTTGATCTGGTAACACTAAATGAGTTTTTGGGGGGATAATAATGCCTACATGGCAAAATTTATGTCAATTTAGCTTTATCTTGCTTAGTTTTTAAAATATAACAAATATACCAAATTAACGTCCTTTTGCTTGTATCTAGCTTATTTAAGAAGTTATTTGCAATTTAAAAATCTAGCCAAGCTAGAGTTGATCTGGAAACACTAAATGGGTTTTTGGGGGGATAATAATGCCTACATGGCAAATTTTGCGTCAATTTACCTTTATCTTGCTTAGTTTTTGAAATATACCAAATTAACGTCCTCTTGCTTGTATCTAGCCTATTTAAGGAGTTATTTGCAATTTAAAAATCTAGCCAAGCTAGAGTTGATCTGGTAACACTAAATGGGTTTTTGGGGGGATAATAATGCCTACATGGCAAATTTTGCGTCAATTTACCTTTATCTTGCTTAGTTTTTGAAATATAACAAATATACCAAATTAACGTCCTTTTGATTGTATCTAGCTTATTTAACAAGTTATTTGCAATTTAAAAATCTAGCCAAGCTAGAGTTGATCTGGTCACACTAAATGGGTTTTTGGGGGGATAATAATGCCTTCATGGCAAATTTTGGGTCAATTTACCTTTAACTTGCTTAGTTTTTGAAATATAACAAATATACCAAATTAACGTCCTTTTGATTGTATCTAGCTTATTTAACAAGTTATTTGCAATTTAAAAATCTAGCCAAGCTAGAGTTGATCTGGTCACACTAAATGGGTTTTTGGGGGGATAATAATGCCTACATGGCAAAATTTGTGTCAATTTACCTTTATCTTGCTTAGTTTTTGAAATATAACAAATATACCAAATTAACGTCCTTTTGATTGTATCTAGCTTATTTAACAAGTTATTTGCAATTTAAAAATCTTGCCAAGCTAGAGTTGATCTGGTAACACTAAATGGGTTTTTGGGGGGATAGTAATGCATACATGGCAAAACTTGTGTCAATTTAGCTTTATCTTGCTTAGTTTTTAAAATATAACAAATATACCAAATTAACGTCCTTTTGCTTGTATCTAGCCATTTAGTGTTACAAATTTTGCCATGTAGGCATTATTATCCCCCAAAAACCCATTTAGTGTTACCAGATCAACTCTAGCTGTGCTAGATTTTTAAATTGCATATAGCTTCTAAAATAAGCTAGATACAAGCAAAAGGACGTTAATTTCGTATATTTGTTTTATTTCAAAAACTAAACAAGATAACGCTAAATTGACGCAAATATTGGCATGTAGGCACTATTATCCTCCCAAAAACCCATTTAGTGTTACCAGATCAACTCCAGCTTGGCAAGATTTTTAAATTGCAAATAACTTCTTAAATAAGCTAGATACAAGCAAAATGACGTTAATTTGGTATATTTGTTATATTTTAAAAACTAAGCAAGATAAAGCTAAATTGACACAAATTTTGCCATGTAGGCATTATTATCCCCCCAAAAACCCATTTAGTGTGACCAGATCAACTCTAGCTTGGCTAGATTTTTAAATTGCAAATAACTTGTTAAATAAGCTAGATACAATCAAAAGGACGTTAATTTGGTATATTTGTTATATTTCAAAAACTAAGCAAGATAAAGGTAAATTGACGCAAAATTTGCCATGTAGGCATTATTATCCCCCCAAAAACCCATTTAGTGTTACCAGATCAACTCTAGCTTGGCTAGATTTTTAAATTGCAAATAACTCCTTAAATAGGCTAGATACAAGCAAGAGGACGTTAATTTGGTATATTTGTTATATTTCAAAAACTAAGCAAGATAAAGGTAAATTGACGCAAAATTTGCCATGTAGGCATTATTATCCCCCCAAAAACCCATTTAGTGTTACCAGATCAACTCTAGCTTGGCTAGATTTTTAAATTGCAAATAACTCCTTAAATAGGCTAGATACAAGCAAGAGGACGTTAATTTGGTATATTTGTTATATTTCAAAAACTAAGCAAGATAAAGCTAAATTGACACAAATTTTGCCATGTAGGCATTATTATCCCCCCAAAAACCCATTTAGTGTTACCAGATAAACTCTAGCTGGGCTAGATTTTTAAATTTCATATAGCTTCTTAAATAAGCTAGATACAAGCAAAAGGACGTTAATTTGGTATATTTGTTATATTTCAAGATAAAGCTAAATTGACACAAATTTTGCCATGTAGGTATTATTATCCCCCAAAAACCCATTTGTTGTTACCAGATCAACTCTAGCTTGGCTAGATTTTTAAATTGCAAATAACTCCTTAAATAGGCTAGATACAAGCAAGAGGACGTTAATTTGGTATATTTGTTATATTCATAGAAAAAAATAGAATTGAAACAGAGTCGTATTTCGCTTGATTAAGTATTAGTGACAGCACATTATGTAACTTTTGACGTTTAATAAAAATAATGCAACATAAAGGAGAACAACAACAAAGCAAACAACAAAAGAGAGAAAAAAGTTATTAAACTATCAATTGTGCGTATTATCTTTAAAAAAACGTTTAATAAAGCAAAATAATTAATTAATTTAATTAAATAAAAGTCAAATACCATTTTTTTAAAATGAAGAATTGAATTTAATATTAAATACGTGTGAGATGAGGAAGAACAAGCATTTCGCCACCATATTGGAAAATACATCAAATACAACACTGCGTACCTTCTAATCTTTTCTATGGATATATTTCAAAAACTAAGCAAGATAAAGCTAAATTGACACAAATTTTGCCATGTAGGCATTATTATCCCCCCAAAAACCCATTTAGTGTTACCAGATCAACTCTAGCTTGGCTAGATTTTTTAATTGCATATAACTTCTTAAATAAGCTAGATACAAGCAAAAGGACGTTAATTTGGTATATTTGTTTTATTTCAAAAACTAAGCAAGATAAAGCTAAATTGACGCAAATATTGGCATGTAGGCATTATTATCCTCCCAAAAACCCATTTAGTGTTACCAGATCAACTCTAGCTTGGCAAGATTTTTAAATTGCAAATAACTTCTTAAATAAGCTAGATACAAGCAAAACGACGTTAATTTGGTATAGTTGTTATATATCACAAACTATGCAAAAAAAAGCAAAATGGACACAAATTGTGCCCTCTGGGCATTATTATCCTCCCAAAAACCCATTTGGGATGACCAGATCAGCTCTAGCTTGGTAGATTTTTAAATTGCAAATAACTTCTAAACTAAGCAGATACAAGCAAAAGAATGTTAATATTTCAAAAACTAGCAAGATAAAGCACAATGGACACAAACTTTGACCTATGGGCATTATTATCCCCCCAAAAACCAATTTTTTTTTTTTTTTTTTAAAATTTGACTTTTTTAATTTTGAAAATTCAATTTTTTTTTGAAAAAAATTCTACTTTTTTAAAAATTCGACTTTTTTTGAAAAAATCCCTTTTTTTTGAAAAATTCGACTTTTTTTTGAAAATTCACTTTTTTTTGAAAAATTCGACTTTTTTTGAAAAATTAATTTTTTTTTTAAAAATTCGACTTTTTTGAAAAATTAATTTTTTTTTTAAAATTCAACTTTTTTTCAAAAATTCAACTTTTTTTCAAAAATTCAACTTTTTTTGAAAAATTCAACTTTTTTTGAAAAATTCAACTTTTTTTGAAAAATTCAACTTTTTTTGAAAAATTCAACTTTTTTGGGAAAACTGAAGTTTTGTAAAAAAAATTTAATTTTTTTTAAAAATTCAACAATTTTGAAAAAATTTAATTTTTTTTTTTAAAATTCAATTTTTTTTAAAAATTAAACTTTTTGTGATTTTTTTTTGAAAAATTTTAGTTTTTTGTGAAAATGTTTGTTCTAAATATTAAATTTTCTAAAACAAAAAATATTTCTATCCGTGAGAATGAAAATAAAATGCGCATGAAACTTGCGCATTTCGTGCGCCAGTTTCATGCGCACGAAATAAAAAATGCGCATGCGCATGAAAATGAAAATAAAATGAGCATGCGCCTAAAATGAAAATGATTTTTTTTTTTAAATTTAATTTACTCAATGCGCATTTGAATATTTCTTCTTTCACTGCGCACGCACAAGCAACGAAAAATGAAAACATTCGATTTTTTTCAATGCGCATAATATGAAATGAAAATAAAAACAAACATTGCTCATTCTCAAAAAATGAATGAAAGCGCCAAAATGAATGACGCTTTCATGCGCAAATGCATACTCTGGTGTAAATTAAAAAAAATTCCCGGGAATTCCCGGGAAATTTTTCCCGAATAGAAACCCTAATTTTGCACTTTTCGTACGAACTTTTGGTTTGTGACAACCACTAGTGAAATTTGATGCAAAAAATGCTTGTAAAATATTTTAACCCTTTTAATGCATGATTGAGGGGTGTTCTATGAAGATATTTGAAAAAAAGTACCAAAATGACCCCTAAAAATGGGACAATGACAACATCTTTTAACATTATTTACCTCAGAATAAGATTAAATACTTTTATTTACTTATTCAAAACACATTTGAAAAAAATTAGAAAACTTGAGTGGTGCATAAAAACAGAACTCGAGCTAAGTTTTCAAAACCTTTTGGGGGTTTTGGTCTGCTATTGGTATACTTTAATTTTTTTTGGTTCCATCCAAGATACAAGCATAGCATAGTGTAATTGGTGTTTGATTCTAAAAGTTACTTAGATTCTGAGCCATTTTTCTGTAGAAAATTTCTCAGATTCTAAGACAAGTTTTTAGACATTTTTCTATAAAAACTTTTGAGATTCTGAGACATTTTTTTTATTAGAAAATTTTTGTAATGCATAATGTCTCAGATTCTGAGACTTTTTTCTGTAGAAAAAATCTCAGATTCTGCGACATTATATCTTTAAACAAGTAAAAAAGTTAAATTCGGCCTTGCCGAATGTAGTGATACCCTCCACAATTTCAAAAAGATTATTGCAAAGAACTTTTTTTAAAAGGGATTTACCTTTGAAAAAAAAATTTTTTTTTTTTAAAAAAATTTCCGCCCAAAAAAAATGTTGGTAAAAAAATCTGCGATTTTTTCTTTTTTTGTTGCAAAATATGTTCGTACTTGTTTAAATACCATTTGGTGTTCAATTATGTTCACATACGTCATCCAGCAGCCGAATTACAGCATTTTGTATTTTTAGGTTATGTTGAATGTACTAAAATTTTTAAGGTGTCCTCACATTTTCGTTCATAATTTGAACCGCTGAACCGATATCGCTTAAATGCAATTTCAAAATTCTCGGGAGAATTTCCAATAAATATGTTAAGTTTCAGTCATCTCCGTGTAATGTTTTGGTCGTGATCACCATTTCCACAAACAGACGGACATCGCTAGAATGTCTTAAAATCGATCGGGGACCATGAATATATATGGGGCATTCCATGTGAAATCGGACACTTTGAAAAACTTTTTTTTTAGATTTTCTCAATTTGTTTACAGTTTTAAGTACCCTTCGAAAACTCCATCGTGGTAAATTTTCAGATTTTTTTGATGACCCGTTCAAAAGATATCGAATTTTTAAAAATTGGTAGTTTGTTCCTTTACTCAAACTTCTTTTAATCATAACTTCTTCAATAATGGTCCAAATTTCAAATTTTTTTTTTCAAAATTTTTGTTTTTTTACGTAGTTTCTAAAAAAGAATCCCAAAAAAATCTTAAAAGCACTCTAGTATGCGATTTTTAAGTTTTAAAATTTAAATCTCATTTTTGAAAATGTTTGTACTCTTCGATTTTTTTGAAATTTTTTTGTGTAAAAGTTCTATCAATTCTACAAATTTTTTGCCCAGGAAGATCGTGGGATAATGATTATTACTATTTTTTAAAATTTTTTGAAAAAATTTTATTGTAATTTTCCAATCTTAAAATCATTTCTACTGCTCCAATGGTGCGTCATAGAGGGGTCCTTTATAAGACCGACCCCCATTCATTTTGACGTGTTAACATTTCTTTGGAACAAACTAATACCCTATCTCCATTTTCTAAGGGGGCTCCCACACAAAACGACATTTTTTTAAATTTGTTCCAACCGCTCTAACTGCCCTAATAGTGCCCATAAAGCAACAAAATGTATGACCGACCCACAATATTTTTTTAGTCCAAACATTTTCTCTGAACACACCTACCCTCTATCTTTCACTGTTAAGGCGGTCCCCATACAATTTTTTTTATTTTTTGTAAATTTGTTTTATTTAATCAGCTTCTACCGGTCCAATGGTGCGTCCGAGAGGGGTCATTAGTGAGACCGACCCCCATTTATTTTTACCCTACAACATTTTTTCAAAACATACCTACGCCCTATCTCCACTCCCTAAGTAGGCTCCCATACAAATAACAGTTGGAGCAAATTTTATACAAATGTACTTTTGTATGGGAGCCTACTTAGGGAGTGGAGATAGGGCGTAGGTATGTTTTGAAAAAATGTTGTAGGGTAAAAATAAATGGGGGTCGGTCTCACTAATGACCCCTCTCAAACGCACCATTGGACCGGTAGAAGCTGATTAAATAAAACAAATTTACAAAAAATAAAAAAAATTGTATTAGGACCGCCTTAAATGTTAAAGATAGAGGGTAGGTGTGTTCAGAGAAAATGTTTGGACTAAAAAAATATTGTGGGTCGGTCATACATTTTGTTGCTCTAAGGGCACTATTAGGGCAGTTAGAGCGGTTGGAACAAATTTTAAAAAATGTCGTTTTGTGTGGGAGCCCCCTTAGAAATTGGAGATAGGGTATTAGTTTGTTCCAAAGAAATGTTAAGACATAAAAATTAATGGGGGTCGGCCTTATAAAGGACCCCTCTATGACGCACCATTGGATCAGTAGAAATGATTTTAAGATTGGAAAATTACAATAAAATTTTTTCAAAAAATTTTAACAAATAGTAATAATCGTTATCCCACGATCTTCCTGGGCAAAAAATTTGTAGAATTGATAGAAGTTTTACACAAAAAAATTTCAAAAAAATCGAAGAGTACAAACATTTTCAAAAATGAGATTTAAATTTTGAAACTTAAAAATCGCATACTAGAGCGCTTTTAAGAATTTTTTGGCATTTTTTTTTTAGAAAGTACGAAAAACAACAAAAATTTTGAAAAAAAAAAATTTGAAATTTGGACCATTATTGAAGAAGTTATGATTAAAAGAAGTTTGAGTAAAGGAACAAACTACCAATTTTTAAAAATTCGATATCTTTTGAACGGGTCATCAAAAAAATCTGAAAATTTACCACGAAGGAGCTTTCAAAGGGTACTCAAAACTGTAAACAAATTGGGAAAATCTAAAAAAAAAGTTTTTCAAAGTGTCCGATTTCACATGGAATGCCCCATATACTTTATCGCAGACCGATATTTCGATGAGTTACAAATGGAATTACAAACCCTCTATCACTAAGTGGAGGGTATAAAAAATTATGAAAAAAAATTAAAAAAAAAAAAATTTTGATGAAAAAAAAATATTCATTAAAAAAAATATTGATGAAACTTAATTATGCCACGTTTTAGTCCCCAGCTGGTGAATAGTTTTTTATTCACCACTAGGTGACTTATTATCCAAGTTACAAACACAAGTTACTAAACATGGATACATGGTGTAAAAACATTCCACAGAGAAAACAGTTTAGCTGTGCCAGCCAACTGCATGGTTTGATGACAACAACCAAAATTTTCGTTTGCGATAACCGAAATTTGTTTATAACAACTTTACATCTGTTGGTTCAAATAGATTTCGGTAATCGGAACCGAAAATCTTTTTTTTTTTCTTTTTTGTTAATTGTCAAACTGAGGTGGCGTCCTGCAACTTTTTTAAAATTAGACACCAATCTAAAAACATTATCATGTTAAAAATTGGTAGATTCTGAGACATTTTTCTAAAGAAAAAGTTTAAGATTCTTTGATAGTTTTATGATAGAAAACCTCAGATTCCACTGTGGGCCAGAATTTCCATTTTTTGGCCAATAAGGTCTGTAAGGCAACACATATTTAAAAATATTTTTTCGGAATGTCGACTTCTTGAATTTTGTCCACCTTTAATATCTTTTTATTATAGCTTAAAGTTTTTTTTTTTGCATGAGGTTAAAGTCAATGTTTGAGATTTTTTTTATATTTTTTATTTATGAAACAAATAATTTTTTTTTGTACTTCGACACAATATTTTTCCAAATTTTCGGTGAAGTTCTCCTAAAGACATGCTTGTTTGTTGAACACATGATATAAACTGCCAAAAAGTAAGCTATAAGCATATTTTTTTTTAAATAAATTATGGAAATTCATACTTTTGTTGAAATCCGCCTTTTTTCAACACCAAAGTCCAAAAAAGTCCAAACGATATTGACAAACCTCGAACTACGATCTGTCTCTGACAATGTATTCTATTCACATTTTTGCGACCCTGTGCGACCGTTCATAAACTTTTGATCTAGAGGCAATAAACCAAAATATGACGTTTAGAAATGCCCTATAATGGAACTTCAACATTTTTCGATATTTTTGTTTCTATTGATTTCTAATAAAAAATGCCTCACTTTGACAACATTGGCGTGATAACTGCTGATGGGCACGTGAGTGACTCACGTTGACTCACGCTCACGAAAAAAAAACATAATTTACTCAACCGTTTTTTTTTCTCACACTTACTCGCTATTCACGTGAGTAAACAAAACACCACTCACGTGGGACTCACGCTCACTCGTAACTCACGCTAAACATTTAAAACACGAAAAAATTTGTTAAAACTGCATCAATACAATTAAATAGTTTTGACTCACGCAAAAAAATTGCACTCACTAAGAATCACTCACGCAAAAAATTGTCTCACTCACTTATCACTCACGAACAAAAAATTTTAATCACGCTCACTTTCGATCACGAGTAATTCACGTGACCAGCGTCCATCTCCAGTGCTAAACATTAAGGCTGGTAACGCATTTAAGCGGGCATATTTTTGCAATAGCATTTTTAATATTTTTTACGAAATTGTAAGCTTGTAGAATTATTTGTACATTTAGGATGGCAAATGCTTATTGGAAATAAAAAAGTTCTCTCTTAAATGAGCCACTGAATATATGAACTTTTTGACGCATTTAAAAGAGAAATATTTTATTAAAATCTTCTGATAATAGCAAAAAGAGGGATATAAAAACTTAGAAATTTAAACATTGTACATTTTTTTAAAAAGCTATGTCCTAAATTTTGGATCCGCCACTTTGATTTCAAAAAGTCTGAGTTCGTATTCGTGTTGTGCAATCATTTCCTAGTGAGATTTTGAAACATTAATCAATAATTTAAATATCTTGTCCGCCATATTGGATCCGCTATTTTGAATATTTGATTCTTAAATCCGATTTGGCATTCCAAAAACCATCAAAATCAGACAACATAGAAAAAAACTTAATATTTTATTTGACGCCATATTGAATCCGCCATTTTGAATTTAAAAAATCGGAGCTCATATTCGTAATTACTGACCCTAAATACATCAAAAATTACTAATTTAAGTACAATTAGCTAAGAATTACAAAAGCATATTCACCATATTGGATCCGCCATTTTGAATTTCAAATCTTTAATTCCCAAATCAGTTTTAACATCCGAAAAACCATTAAAATCAAAGTTTTTGGCCAAAAGAGACAACATATAAAAAATTTTAAATTTAAATTTGTCGCCATATTGGATCCGCCATTTTGAATTTTAAAAGTCTGAGCTCATATTCGTTATTAACTACCATAAATACATCGATAATGATTATATTAAGCACAATAAACAAAGAATTAAAAAATCATGTCCGCCATTTTGGATCCGCCATTTTGAATTTTTAAATTTTTTTTCCAGAATCGTGATCAGCGATCCTTTAACACCCATATGCAATACTTTTTTGACATATAGGTTAAGCGGTCTATTTATGGCCAAAATTCAGGGATGCTGGCCCACAGTGGATTCGAAGAAATTTTTTTGTTATAGAAAAACCCTAAGATTCTGAGACATTCAAAAAAAAAAAAAAACCTTGTCAAATTACTAGAAAAAGTCTCATAAGCCTATTTAACCAATATTTGACAGTTTTCCTTGTTTTTTAAAAAACCCTTTTGATTGATATTTACATTTTTTTGTGTAATTTTACAACTGATTTTGTAATTTTAAAAATTTCCAAGGCAATTTTACAAAAAAAATCTAGTGAATTCACGACAATTCCTTGTAAGTTTAATTTTTCAAAAAAAAAATTGCAAATTCACATATTTTTTAATAAAAATATTGTAAAATTACAAAAAAAAAACTCTTAATTTTAACTAGGAATTCTTGTAAAATAGAAGGTAGCAAAAAGTTTAGTAAAGTTACGAGAACTCTTTGTAAGTTTTTTTTGCGTCAAAAAAGTTGTAAATTTATAAATTTATTCGTAAAAAGCTTGTAAAACTACAAAATTATTGGTAAAAAGTTTGTAAAATTACTAGGAATTCTCGTCAAATAGGAGGTAGCAAAAAATAACAAAATTTTCTTGTCATTTTCCAAGTTTTTTTTTATGACTGAAAAAGTCTTAGAGTTTGTAAAATGTTACCTATAGAAAAAGTTTCAGAATCTGCGACATTTTTCCACTAGAAAAAGTCTCAGGAGTTGAAAAAGAAAAAGCCTCAGATACTCAGATATTTTGCTATTGAAAAAGTCATTGAATTTTTTTTTTAGAAAATTCAAGTATTTCAAACCAATTTAACCCCTTAAATATTTCCAAAATCGGGTTTTTAAAAAAAAATTTTCGTCCAAAATTTTTTTCCCAAAATAGCATTTATTTTTTTTTTTTGTATTTTGAAAAAAATATTTCCAAATAACTGGTAAATCTACATTTATTTTCAACCCCCTCCTACAATTTTAGTTCATTTAATGTCACGTATTTCTAAGAGTTACACACCTAACCATTGAAATAAAAAATAAATTATAATAGAGGTATTCAGAGTCTTGTTACCACCCCTGGCAATGTAGCAAAAGAGTACTTCTTTCAAAAAATACATGTATTTTGAAAAGTAATTTTGAAAAGTGCTCTTTTACCACCAGTGCCAGGGCTGGCAAGCAAGACTCTGAATACCTCTAATGTGTGATAAGTGGGAAGCATTAAAAAATGTTCCAATAAAAATAAGTAGAAAAAAACTGTTGACTTTATTTTTTGCGTAAACAATTATTAAGGTTTGTAAGTCACACTTACCTCGGTATAGTGTGAATGAGGTAGATGAAATAAATAGAGGGCTACGTGAGTGAGATGTTATTTTGGGTTTGGTTACAAAAAAAACACAAAAAGCACACAAAAAATATCCAATTAAAATAATTGTTATGCGGTGACGAAATGTGAAATTAATACCTGGGCTTTATTTTATACTTCAGCTGTATTACGATGAGTACCTACAGAAGATGAAAGAAATGTAAACCAAAAAATAATGTTTAAATTTTAACTATTTAAACACCACTCTACCCAACTAATGAGCACAATGACCGATTTAATGAGTGTATTTATTTCATTTGTCACTGTGTGTAACAAAGCGTTTACACTGACTTCTTAAAAAATATATCGTCGCTATATTCAATAAATGCCAACTCGAAAAAGCTTACTGTTCAGGAGAGCTAAAAAACTAGTTATTTCGCATATTATTGCAAAAATAAACAATGTACCTTCCACAAGATGGTTTAAATATTCTAAAAAATTTTTACCTATGCAAAAATTTTCATATTTTGCACTTGTTTGCGTATTTTTCAGAGATGGCATTTATTACTATATCAAAAAACAAATATTCTTTTAGAGTTGGCATATTTTGTCGGAAAATAAAAATACATTTTTTTGGAAAAATTTAAAAAATTTTTTTTTTTTTTGGTTTTTGTTATCCATAGTACGGTAATTGCAAAAACTGAACAAAAAATTAAAAATCTTTGCATATTTTGTTAAAGTTACTAGCTCCGAAAGCCTATTAATCTCAGGGTGGTCAACTTTGGCACTCTGTAACTCACGCTGTATTGCAATAGGGTCACTCCAAACCAGATGTTTTGAAAGCTTATATCATTGACTTTATTTGCCCCATTCATAATGTTTCAATCTGATAAATAGTTTGAAAGTTACATAAATAGAAGCATTTTTTTTTTTGCAAACACTATTTACCGATATTTTTAAAATGGCAATATCTCGAGAACCAGTCATTAGATATCAAAATCTTTACAAGATTCGTGTTTAGCATGGCAAATGCAATAAGATATTTTTGGAAATTTACAATGGGAGTTGGCATTTATTTCCACCAAAAAAATATGTACTTTGAGTTAGCAGAATAACAAAAATGGATGTACAACGACAACAAATTATTTGTTTGCTCTGAAATTTTTATGGCAGATAGGTATTACATAGGGGAGCTATTTGCCATCGGAAACTCATTTCCGTCAAATTTGAGTTGGCATATTTTGAATATAGGTTCACGATATGCTGAATTAACTGCGTTATATTTCACGAAAACGGGAATGAGTAAATTCAATGTTATACATTGTATTAAGAAGATTTTAATATTCACAAGCAACAACAATTTTTTTTCGAATCGATTTCTATAGTATCGGGTCATATTTCAATTTCAAATAATATTCAATATATTTTTTAAAAAATTCAATTGCTTCTTTGACAACTTGGGACAAACGACTTACCTTTTCCAAAGATATAAAATTAACTAAATTTCGGCGTATATAAAGAATAAAGACATTGAAAACAAAATTTGGTAAAACATTTTTTGAGTGAACAAATTTCAGTCTCAAAAACAGTTAATGAAAAAAAATAGTAATTTTCGGAGACTCTTCCCTGCTTCTGGAAAAATATAAAGTTTAAAATTAAATTTTACTACATGATCCTGTTTTGGAAAATCTGAGATATATTCAAATACATTTTCTGTAGTCTCAGACATTTTTCCTATAGAAAAAGTCTTAGATTCTGAAATATTTTGACATGATAATGTTTTTAGATTGGTGTTTTTACTGGTGTCTAATTTAAAAAAAAAATGCAGGACGCCACCTCAGTTTGACTATATAAAACGATTAACAAAAAAGAAAATAAGAATTGCTGTTTTCATTTTCTTAAAACAAAAAAATGTATTAGCTTGGGTTAGTAACTTAGATAATAATAAACCTGGTGGTGAATAAAAAAAATATTCACCTGGCTGGTGAAAAAACGTAAAATAATTAATTTTCATCAATATTTTTTTTTTTTCATAAATTTTTTTTCATCAATATTTTTTCATCAATATTTTTGTTTTCATCAATATTTATACCCTTCACCACTCTGTGGTACAGGTTATAATGAGTTTGTGCTGATGTTTGTAACTACCCGAAATATTGGTCCTAGACCCACTTTCAAGTATACCGATCGACTCAGAATAACTTTTTAAGTCATTCTAGCGATGTCCGTTCGTCCGTCTATTTGTCCGTCTATCCATGTTAACGTTGTAAACATGATACAGGTCGCAATTATCAATCGATTTAGCTGAAATTTGAAACTTGAGCTTCGTTGGGCCTAAGGACGGAATTGGAAAAAATCGGTACATGTTTAAACCTAGCCCCCATAAAAAGGTCCGTACAAATTTCCATTCCGAATTTTAAAAGAATCGGACCATTTCTTCTTGTAGCCCCCATGCAAACCACCTTCCCGATATTCACATAAATCTCTCTAATTTCATGAAAATAAAAAATATTTAATTAAAATTTTGTTTGTGTATGTTGAACGCGTACTTTCTTAAAACAAATATGATTATAATCGGATGATTTTTGAACTTAGGCCCCATGTGAAAATTTCGCCCGCTATTCAGTTAAACTGGTTTATTGTCAACAAAAAGAAGATTATTTCACTCAAATTTTGTTTGTGAGTGTTTTTTACACTTACTAAAGATTTGATAAAAGATGGATCCAACCGGTGCATGTTTGAACTTGGGACCCATTTTGCGGGTAACTCGGGTGTAGGGAGGGTATTATGTGGTCGGTCTTGACCGACTATAATTTTCTTACTTGCTTTTTTTCTATTTTCTTTTCATCAATATTAAACCACCGGGATAGCCGATAAAAAATAGCAGGTTAATCTTAGTTTTCGGTACTTATTCACATATATAAATTGCAGAGCAATCAGAGTGTAAGCAATGGGATACCTTCCTTGTAAGTGATAAACTGACGCACACTTATTTTCAGCCCTCTAAGTAAACAGTGGCCGAAAATACGGAGGGTCAACATATTTCCTAAAATCTCCTAGTCACGACACTGTGTTTAAACACAGACAACCAGATTGATAGATATCACTAAAATGTCTTAGAAAACTTAACGGATCAACAATATAGAAACATAATGGGGTCCTCGACCGATATTTCGATTGCATGGAATGACAAATGAATTTATTTTAGAAAAAAATTCATTCTATAAAAATTTTGCTTTGGAAAGAACACCTCTTTATACAGCAAAATATTATCATTAGTCAATGCTTTGGACAAGAATACAAATTTCGCAGACATTTTTTCTATAGAAAGAGTCTCAGATTCTGAGAACTTTTTTTATGGAAAAGCTTCAGATTCTGATTCATTTTTCCTTTATGAAAGTTTCATATGCTAAGGCATTTTTCTTATAGAAAAAGTCTCAGATTCTCATCAAGTAAAAGTCTCAGACTCTGAGACATTTTTCTCAGATTCTGAGCAATTTTTCATAAAGAAAATGTTTTAGATCCTGAGAAATGTGTCCTACTGAAAAAGTCTCAGATTCTGAGACATTTTCCTTATAGAAGAAGTATTAGATTCTGAGATATTTTTCCTATAGAAAAAGTCTTTGAATCTGAGACATTTGTCCTATGGAAAAAGTCTCAAATTCGGAGATAATTTTTCTTAAGGAAAAGTCTCAGAAATAGTGTCAAGTTCTGAAACATTTTTCCTATAGAAAAAGTCTCAGATTCTGTGAAATTTTTCGTATAGAAAAAGTCTTAGATTCTGAGATATTCTTCCTATTGAAAATGTACCAGATTCTGAGACATTTTTCCTTTTGAAAAATTCTCAGATTGATAAACATTTAATGACCCTTGATCGATTTTAAGTTGATCTATGAATATTCGTCCGTCCGTCCGTCCGTCCGTCCGACTGACTGTCTGTAGAAAACACACTAACTTTTGATAGACTTTACTGAGGCTGCTGAAGTTTGACACATATGTTTGTCATTTAGCTAATCAGGTTGTGTATTTTAGTAAAATTGGTTTAGTGGTTCAAAAGTTATAAGCAAAAGAGTGAATTTTGGCAAGGGTTTTTCGCTAATTTACGGGTAAAAATTACACTTACCTTCGAAAGACAACTCTGAGGCTGCCGAAGTTAAGCATAAATATTTGTCGTTGCCATGGTCTAGTTGGTATCAAATTTTAGCAAAATCGGTAGAGCGGTTTTACCATCAATTCTTGTGTTGAAAACAAAGCTTTTTAAATCATTGCACTCGAAAAAAATTTTACACTCCAAAAAAAAAAAAAAAAAATTTTAAATTTTAAATTTTTTTTACAAGAATTAATAAAAAATGTTTTTACCCGGCTAAAAATAAATGTGTATGTTCATATATGCTTATATATAGATCTTTATATGATCATATATGACATATGTGGAAACATATATGTGACCATATATGCAGGAAACGATATGTGGTCGTATATAAAATATGTGCCATATATGATATCATATATGTTATCATAAAATGTTAAATTTTAGTGCATGTGTATGAAAATATCAAAAGTTTTTACGATTGAAATTATATTTTATTACCATTTTTATACCTTAATAATCGTATCAATAATTAAACAAATATTGTTCCTAGTTGCAAAATATTCTGATTAAAAAGTTACTTTTACGTAAAAAATGGAAAAGGTAAGTTTTTATTAATATGTATTTAGAATTTTAAAATCATATGTATTATTTTTTCCAGTTCATCGTCATAACAAGTATAAGCGTGGACATTTTATTCCAAAACAAGATCATATTCAAAATGAGTAAATGTACATATGTCGCAAATACAATAATATAGAGTGCTTTGATGTTGAAGAAAATTAAACTACGCAGCTTCGTTAATATCGTGCAACTTCGTGGAGAGGGCATATGCACCTCCATTATGTTTTCACTGCGATTGCAATATTGCAAACTATTTTGAAATCCCTTAATGTCGCCATAACAAATTGGAAATGATAGATCGTAAAAGCAGTTTTGAGGCCGAGTAACGTTAAGCTCACTCAACTTGGAGAAGAGGACATATGCACCACCAGAAATGTTATCACTACGATTCCAACGCTATAAATTACTTTGAAATTGGAAATGGAAAGAACGTATAAGAAGTTTGTAGGCCGAGTTACTAAAAAATTGAACCATGTGGAGGTACGTTAAGCTCGCTTAACTTAGAGCAGAAGGCATATGCGCGACCATAACGTTATCACTACGGTTCCAACACTACAAACTTTTTTGAAATCGCTTACTGTCGCCGCAGCAAATCGAAATGAAAAGAACGTATCAGTTTTAAGGTTGTGTAACGATTTGGGAAGGACAACGTTTTTATACAATTACAAGAAAGCTGTCTATAAGTGAAAGTGACAACCTGGCACATTGTCACCATGATGTAAGTAGAAATAGGTACTATCCCTGTCCTTCAAATATCCTTACAAACATGATGTAAGTAGAAATAGTTTTTATCCATATCCTTCAAATATTCTTACAAACATAACCCAGCAAGATAAAATACATACTACTAAATATATTGCTTTTAATCGAAGTCTCTTTTGATACATGCATTTAGTAGTAGCAAGTTTTATTTTCGCTGGAATAAAAAAGAAATGTGTAATAAGTTTTAATATTTTTTCAGATGGATTTCTGAAAGACAATATATCTTTTCTTGAAAAGCATTCCATAGTCTTTAGCATCCAATGGGCTTAAGCACCCCATGGTCTTAACAAAATACACTCCAACATGAATGTAACTAGCAGTATAAAGTGCGGTTAAATGTGCCGTCGAATGACTTTTGCCAGAGTTGCATGGATGAAGAGGAGTTAGAAACTATCGAACACTTTATTTGCCATTGCCCGGCACTTTCTGGTCAGAGACTTGCTTCACTGTGATTTAGGGAGCTGTACGATCTTTCTGATTTGTCGGATGTCAAAATTTAATATCTAAGGAGTTTCATAAGAAGCTCAAATTGGTTTAACGACAGGGACTAGTAGGGAATCCTATTACGGTCACGTGGTATCACAATAGACCTCAGAGTCTACATGTGTTGACGTAAAACGTCAGCAGCCACTTACAACCAAACCAAACTAGCAGTATCTAGCCAATCTTTAAAGGTACATGATTGCTTCGTTAAATGACATCCGTGTTATTATTAACCTATTAGCATCAAATGCTATCGTTAGCAGGGGCGTATCCAGGATTTTATTTCGGTGGGGGCCCAACATTTTTTTCAATTTTTTTTTTCACAAAAAAATTTACATAAAAGCACATGTTTAAGAGTTTTTCTTGATTCCTTCAACTGAATGTAACACAATCAGATTCTTTATTTTTGTGTAAGTTTATAACTGTTGGGGAAAAAAAAATAAAATTTTTTTATATTTTAAATTTTTTTGGGAGACTAAAGACTTATTTAAAAGTGTGAACTGTATCAGATGCTGATACATTTTTACAAAGAAGATTATCTGAATCTGAAATTCTATTTTCAAAGAAAAGTCTAAGATTCTATGAGAATTTCCAGTTAAGACAGTTTTTGTTATAGAAAAGGTCAAAGACTCTAAATCATATTTCCAATGGAAAACGTTTCTCGGGAAAAACTCACTTTAGAAAATGATTCTATAAACATATTTATAAAATACTTTTCCAAAAGAAAAGACTCCGATTGTATGACATTTTCCCAGAATCTGAGATATTTCTAGTCTAGCACATTTTCTCAGATTCTGAAACATTCTACACAAATAGTTTTAGATTCTGAGAAAATCTTCGCTTTTTCTATAAGAAAAATGATTCAGAATTTGAGACCTTTTTAAAAGAAAACAGTATAAAAAAAGTCTTAGATTCTAAAACATTTTTTCTAAAGGAAAACTCTCGGATTCGGAGAAAATTTTCCTATAAAGTCTAAGATTCTTAAACAATTTTTCTATAGAAAAGTCTCAGATTCTTAGACATTTTTTCTATAGAAAAAGTTTCTAATTCTGAGACATTTTTCCCACAGAAAGTTTCAGATTCTTATAGAGAAAGTCTCAGATTCTTCGACATTTTTCCTCTAGAAAAAGTCTTAGATTCTTTGACATTTTTTCTTTAAAAAAAGCCGCAGGTTCTGAGACATTTTTCCTAAAGAAAAAGTCTCAGATTCTGAAATATTTTTTCCATAGAAAAATACTTAGATTCTGAGACATTAGCCCTGTTTTTTGCAGACCGGATTAAGATTTGGATTAACTTTATTTAGTTAAAAAATAGAACAAATCAAGTCCAGATTTTTTTTTATAATTTTTTCTGAAATTACATACAATTAATAAATATAAACCGAAAAACAAATTAAGCTTTGTCCAAAATGCAAAGAATGAAAAATAAATTAAGTTAAATCCTAGGCTTAACTCAAATTTATTTATACCATTTTTTTCTGTTTATATTAACTAATTGGATGTAAATTCAGAAAAAAAATATAAAAAAAATTTCTGGACTTGATTTGACCCATTTTTTAATTAAATAGAGTTAATCCTAATCTTAATGCCGTCTGAAAAAAAACAGGGCTATTATTTTTATCGAAAAATATATTTTTACAATAGAAAAAGTCCCAGCATTTTTCTATAGCAAAAGTCTCAGCTTGTGTCTCTGAGACATTTTTCCTATACACAAAATCTTAGATTTTGAGATAATTTTCCTTAAGAAAAATTTGTTGATTCTGAGACATTTTTCGTAAAAAAAGTCTAAGATTCTGAGACATTTTCCTAGATTGTTAGAAAAATTCTCAGATTCAGAGACATTATTCCTATAGAAAGTTCTCACATTCTAAAACAATTTTCATATAGTAAAACCTCGGATTCTAAGATTTTTTTTATAGAAAAAATCTCAGATTTTGAGACATTTTTTTTAGATTCATTATTTCTATAGAAAGATCTCAGATTCTAAACCTCTTTTCATATAGAAAGCCTTAGATTCTGAGAATTTTTTATAGCAACAGTCTGAGATTCTGAGACATTTTTCCTATAGAAAAAGTCTTAGATTCTCCGACATTTTTCTTCTGAGGCATTTTTTTTAAGAAATAGTCTCGTTTCGACACATTTTTCTAAAAATCAAAATCGCATTTTACGATTTGACTACATTTTACTTACAATTAGATCAATTTTTGTGTATATAAAATTTCGGGTTCTAAGATATTTTTTCATTAGAATCTTAAGTTGAAAAGTTTCAAATTCTAAGAAAAAATTTTCAGATTTTGAGATTTTTTTAACAGAAAAATTTTCAGTTTCAAAACAATTTTCTTCAAAAAATTTTAGATTCTTAAATGTTTTTCGATTTTTTTTTTGTGATATCATTTCGTATACGCCACTGATCGTTAGTATACTTTAATACAATAAAAATTCTAGAAATATCTTAAATATTAATATTATTTTATATCCTTTTTTAGATTTTGACTATAAATATTGTAAAAAAGAGGCTTATACCATAACAAAAACGCTAAGTCTGAAGATTTTATTTATTTAAGACTTGTTTGAAAGACTTGATATATAAGATCTTTTATGTTTAATTTATTTTGTTGACTATCAAAATATATTCTCATATCTATAAGTTAAATTATTTATTTTTATATGGTCACCAAAAATGAAAACGATAGTAACTAAAAATTGAAAATCATCAAACTAAATGAAACCCTTCATTTAAATATATGAAAACACCAAAATTAATAAAAAAAATATTTTTAATTTTAAATTATATTAATGTACACCGTTAGCAATTCTGGTGAATATATACATAATAATCTATTACATATAGTTTAAAATAAAAAAAAAATAAATAAAAAATATGAAAAAAAAATGTAAAACAAATTGAAAACAACATCATACATGATCCCATATATGATTCAATATATTATCCAATATATGATTCAATATATGATCTAATATATGATCACATATATTGGATCATATATGATCGTGTCTTATATAAGCGCCAATTTTGGAATATGGTCATATATGAGACCATATTTGATACTATATATGATACTGTATATGGTCTCATATATGATATCATATATGATAATATACAACATTTTTAGCCGGGTACTCAAAATAAAATATTTATAAGGAAAATTTATAAATTTTTTTGATGTTAGAAAAATTGCTATCACTTTAAAAGTACATTGTGGAGGATTCGGCCAAGTCGAATTCAAATTTTCAACTTGTTTCTACTGAAAAAGTCTCAGTTTCTGAGACATTTTTCCTTTAGAAAAAGTTAAAGATTTTGATCCCCTAAAAAAAATTCTAAAACCTTTTTTTTCAAAAGGTTATTTGTTTTTTGCTGGAGGATCCCAGACTCAAAACTTCAAGCTAATAAATCCAGTTGTTATTTAATCTTTCAGAGTCTATGACGGTGCCTCATTGACATCTCTAGCCTTATATCTTAGAGAATCGGGGTGGATCAAAAAGTAAAATGTTTTTTGTATCAGAGGAGAGTAGGAAAATGACAATTAAGGGAATCACAAGGGGTCTTCTGGCCTCCGAGTGAATTCGCCAAATTGGCGGTCACCCATCCAACCTAATCTAACCGAAAAGAACTTTTGTCAGAATTTATTTTTTTGCAAGATGGATGTTCCGAATTTAAGTTGTTATTTTCTGAACTCAAATTGGACCTGTCGAATTTCTATTGAGCTCTTTTGAAAGTTAATTAATTAAGTATTTCTGATTTTAACAGCCTTTTTTAAATTATTTTTATCTGTAGTCTAAACACATTAAATATTTTTTAGGTAGCTGGTAGTAGCAACTACCTAAACGGGGGATAAATGATTATATAGCTTAAAGTAGAAGGGGGTATACCTCCCTCTAGGTTGAATTATAAAATACGCACATTAAGACAAAAACGTAACTAAGGAGGTGTAATAGAGGTTAGTGGGTAATGGGTATAATGAGTATTTTAAACTCGCATACTGGTTTCCTTTGTTACTTTAATTGTTGAAGTAATGATATTTAATACTAATACCACTTGACTAATCATTATTACATTTGGATTAACTAAAATTTAGACAAAAAAACTGTTATGATACAAAAATTTTGATTAAATAATTTTATAAGCACAAATTATGAAATGGGTATTTTTGATATTTATTTTTTAAATTAAATATAATTCGATTGTTAATCAATATTTTAAATCTCATACTTAAGTAAAAGTTTCTTTAGGTATTTGGAATTTTAAGTGTTTTTTTTAATAATTTTGATTAAATGCCCTACGGTAAATGATAGAAAAGTTGATGTGAAAGCATATATTATATGGCTAGTTTAAAGAGGACTAGTCATATTATTTAAATGGTGAAGCTTTCATTATGTGGAGAGTATTTTGAAAAAATAAATTTGTTTAAGAAAAGTAAAAAAAAAATTTTAAAAATTATTTTTTTTAAAATGTTGTTTCCTCTTATGACAATAGATGTCTCATGTACCTACCCTAAATTTCAGCGCCACTTGAGGGTATGGCGGGGCCCTGGACACACAAGAATTTGGGGCCCCGCTAGAAACAAAAAGTCGCATGTCAAAAAAAAAAAATTTTTTTTTGTTAAAATTAAACTCATGTTATTACCTGTTTTAAGACAAAGAAACTAAAAAAAAAAAATACTTTGAGTAGGGATATTCTTGCTCGAGGTAATTTTTCTTTACTTATTAAAACCATGATATTTGTCTAGAAGAATTTGGTTTTAATGAAACCTTTTCTATCTCAGAATCTGACACTTTTCAATACGAAAAATGTCTTAGAATCTGGAACTTGTTCTGTACGAAAAATGTTTCAGAATCTTAAACTTTTTCGATATGCAAAATGTCTCTTCTGAAATTTTATCTATACAAAAAATGTCTCAGAATCTGTGAAAAATTCTTTACGACAAATTTTTTAGAAACTTAGAATATTTTGTACAAAAAATGTCTCAGTATTTGAGATTTTTTTTATACGAAAAATGTCTCAGATCTGAGATTTCCTAAATACTGAGACTTTTTCTATACGAAAAATGTCTTATAATCTGATACTTTTTCTATACGAAAAATGTCTCAGAATCTGAGACTATTTCTATATGAAAAATGTTTTAGCATCTGAGACTTTTTTTATACGAAACATGTCTCAGAATCTGAGACTTTTTCTATGCGAAAAATATCTCAGAATCTCAGACTTATTCTATACGAAAAATATCTCAGAATCTGAGACTTTTTCTATATGAAAATTGTCTCAGAATATGAGATTTTTTCTAGATGAAAAACGTCTCAGAACCGAGACGTGGGCAAAATATCTATGAATATCTATGAATATCAATGAAAAATCTCAGATGTATACGAAAAATCTAAGAATTTTTCTGAAAGAAAATGTTAAATTTTCTTTAAAAACAAATTAAACAAGTAAAAAAGTTCAATTCGGCCTTGTTGAATGTATTGATACGCTCCTCAATTTCAAAAAGATTATTGCAAAAAACTTTATTTAAAAGAAAATTTTGGTTAAAAAAAATCCGCGATTTTTTTTTTTGTCAAGAAACATGTTTGTAATTGTTTAAATACCATTCGGTGTTTAATTATGTTCACATATGTCAATCAGCAGCCGAATTAAATCATTTTGTATTTTTATGTTATGTTGAGTGTACCGACATTTTTGAGGTTTCCTTACATTTTCGTTTATAACTTTTGAACTGCTGAACCGATATTGCTCATATGCAATACCAAACTGCTCGAGAGAACTTCCAATAAATGTGGTAAGTTTCATTTCCACAGAGAGGCGGACATGGCTAGAATGTCTGAAAATCGATCACTGATCAATTATATATGGGGCATTCCATGTCAAATCGGACACTTTGAATACATTTTTTTAGATTTTTCCAATTTGTTGACCGTTTTTAGTACCCTTTGAAAACTCCTTCGTGGTAAATTTTCAGATATTTTTGATGACCCGTTCAAAAGATATCGAATTTTTAAAAAATGGTAGTTTGTTCCTTTATCAAAAAAATCTGAAAATTTACCACGAAGGAGTTTTTGATGGTTACTAAAAACTGTTAACAAATTGGGAAAATCTGAAAAAAAAAATACTCAAAGTGTCCGATTTGACATGGAATGCCCCATATATACTTTATGGGGTCCTAGACCGATATTTCGATGAGTTAGAAACGGAATGACAAACTTATATATACCCTATATCACTAAATGGAGGGTATAAAAAAATTTGCTCCATTGTCGCATAAGCGAATTTATTGGCATTTCGGGGCTCCCTTATGTCGGGCAAGTACCTAGTGTGCCCTAATGGTTAAAACGGTACTGCTTAATATTTTTCTACATGTTTTAGGGTAGAACAGATTCAGCACAACCAAATTTTTATGGTCTCATTTGTTTCCCTTACAAAAATATCTGTTGCCTACGTGTAAGGACAGTCACACTACCGCACAGTGGGGAAAATTTAATTTTTTTATCACGATCGCAATTCTTAACCTATTTTAGTTTTCTTTCTTTTGTATTTTAGCTTATAAAATTCCACATCTACATGTCATTTATTTTTCATATTTTCCTAAATCTCAGAAAATTTTTATTTTTTCAGAATTTTTCCAAAATTTCGAAACACGTGTCAATTAATTCTTGCAAAAATTACCATTATAAATAAATTTAAAACAGAAAAATTGTTTTTTTGAAAATTAGTCTATGATAATATCATAGTTTTAATTAGTAAAGGAAATAATGACCTTGAGCTAGAATAAACCTACTCAAAATATAATATTTTAAAGATTGAATAACACTATTTTTATTTTTTAATAAAAACTAATAAGAATTTGAATAAAATAAAAATATATAAACGAGTGCTTTTAACAATCTTTAAAAATACCTTTATTATTCGTTATACTCCATACTAAAACGGTTTTCAAAGACCGTTAGTTTTCAAAGAAAAAAAATTTAAAATAGATTAAGAATTGTGAGAAAAAATTGGACAAAAACAGTAAATTTTCTCTACTGTGTACTGGTGTAGTGAACAAGAAAACAAATACAGTCAAACTCGGTTATAACGAATTCTCGGTAAAAACGAACTAATCCCAAAGTCCCGACGTTTCGGCAACAATTTTCACACAGAATACTTCTCTTATAACGAACTCTGTTATAGTGAATTCTCGGTTAAATCGAACTACTTATTATGGTCACACGAACTTAATTTCATGCATATTTACATTTTTGTTACGAGCTCCTATAAATATTTTGAAATTTGCGGCAATTATATGTACCAAACTCACAAAAAGTTAGGGCGTGTGTGAAACGGTAGCAAAGTATGCTTGTAAGTAAAATTTTGACAGTCTTGAGGTGAATAAAATTTCACTAGCCCCTGGGGCTAGTTGAATTTTTGACACAAGCATAGAAATATTTGATAACTCAAAAAGAAATGAAAAGCCAAAAAATAATTTAAAAAAATATAAAATAAATATACAAAAAAAAACATTCAATGAACAAAAGAATTGTTTAATTTAGTAATAACGATTTTAATAAAGCAAAAATACGCTTGTTATAATTTTGGTGACAAGGATGGAGAAAATGCGCTGTTCAAAGAGACGATGGACCTAGAATGATAATAGTTACCAGCCAATTCCGTCGGGGTTTCAAAGTTTGGAAAAGCACGTGTGACAATCAATTGCTGCAAATAAACATTTTGAGGCGTGTGGGCCAATGTTGTCTCGCGGTTCAGACTAGAATGGAACCATCAATAAAATGTTGATATTTATCAAGAATAAAATAGTGTTTTATATAAATTTGAATGATTTTTATTAAAAAGTTAGCGGATAGACCCAAGACTATTTTAGAAAAAATGTAAAACCAGAGACTTAGTATTTAATGGACAAAATTTGTGTTGGATCAGACGTTTTTCCTCACTTCTACAGACGAAGTCCCTGAATCTGTTATATTATTCCTAAAGACATCTAAAACATTTTCAACAATATTTCAGTATTTCTCATGTAGAAAAATGTCTTAAAATTTGAGACCTTTGTATAACACAAAAAACGCATACATTTATTGAAACAATTGCATTTGTTAGAACATTTTCCCAAAATCATTCAGTATTTTCTGATATTTTTAGTTTTTTTTTTTAACAACTAACAAAATTTTACTGTTGTCAAAAAAGATATCATTTCACACAGCAAAAATTGGAAATTTTTTCACCACAGGCAAAATGTTTTCTACCATAGCACTTTGCTACCGTTTCACACACGCCCTTAGAAATTTTTTGGTTAATATTATAATTTTGATAAAATTTATTTATATTTTTAATGTTTTCTTCTCAATAAGTAGTTTACTTACAAAAAAAACGTCAAATAAAATTAAATTGTAATTTTTTTTTTTTGGAAATTAAAATAGGTTGACATAAAATATACTCCGCTTATAGCGAACTTCGCTTATGAGAATAAACACAATTGGAGCGGGAAGCGTTTTTCCGCAACTGTTCACACACGTTTTATATGACAACAAAATTCCGCCGCGTTTTTCCGCCAAACTAGATTCAATTCTATTTTTATGAGGACAATTGCGTTTTTCCGCTTCCCGCTCCAATTGTGATTATTCTCTATAACGAACTATTTTTACTGGTATAACCGGGTATGACTGTATTTTCTTCATGCTTTTTTCAAAAGTGTTATTGTCTGATAGTGCAACTGTCCTGCTGGTATTATATACTTTGATATATATTTTTGCATTACTTTAACGAATGCCTCTCCACAAAAGATGTTAGCATTAATGTGTACTTATGTTCATTTTGATGAAGATGATGGTGATGACGGGAATGACGTTGGTGAGGTTATGTCGACGATATGTGCCATAACTTATGGCCCATAAGTATAATTCAAACATTTGCATTATGACAACACACAATCATCATTTTGGTAAATTGCTCTTCACAACAAGTTGACTACTGTTTTTTTTTTTGCATCTGCAATGTGAATAGATAAGTGAGTGAGTAGTACTTACAAGGAAAATCCCTTTTGTTTAACGGTCATTTTTGTTTTTTAGAGGCGTTAGTTTTTATTCAGGGTTGGCAACCGAAACGAATAACGGTATCGGTAACGGTATTGGTATTACATATTTTTTATATCGGTAACGGTAAAGGTAACGGTATTTTCGCTTATTTCGGTAACGGTGAACCGTTACCGAAACATCAATACCGGTACGTACCGGTATTATAAATAAAATGTTAACAAGTCACAAATTTGTTAAAAATGCGAAAAAAAAATGTTTTAAAAAATTAAAAAACTGTTAAATTCTGTACCTTTTCTATACATATTTATATTTGTACTATTATTAAATACTATGAATTAACTCAGAATTAAATTAAAACATTCAAGCAACATTGTAATTCAACAAATACAAACTCATGTTCGTAGAGACAGCTTTGTCCAATAAGCAAAAAAAAACTTAATTTTGCGCAATATGAGAAATCTGCATTTTAAGCCATTTGTGAAATCTACTGATTATAGCTGACGCTGTTTGTTAAATTTCTTTCTGGATAATCCAGGTAGAATCTGCTGAAAAAACCGTCAAGACAGCAGACAAATCTGCTGATTTTAATAGAGAAATCTGCTGATTTCAAATAAACAGTTCAGGATGTGATCAAAATTGTTTGTCCTGTTTTAAAAAAAAATCGGCAGGGGTAAGCAAAAATTGGCAAAAAAATTTCCTCTCACCATAGATGTTAAGAAATTAATATTATTTATATTTACGCATAAAAAATACAATTTTCCCAATACTTAATTTGATTAGCTATAGCCAAGCCCCCAAAAGGTTCGGACCGAAAAAATCGCATTTTCTAATCTTGGTCAATGAACTTCACACGGCATAAAAATTTTTCATTTTCTAAACAAATAGACAAAAATTCCGATTTCCCCATTTCGGAACCAGCCTATGACCATAAGACGTATTCGTACCAGAAGAGTAGCACGCTTATTTTGGATCGAATCGTGTCTTCTACAAACGTTGCATACAATCGATCACTGATCAATAATATAAAATCTTTATGAGGTCCAAGACCTATATTCGAATTTTGTGAATTGCGAATGTAATCATTGGTTGGTTTGGCAATGAACAAAAATTTGTTTTTTTATTTTAAGTATATTGAAAATATTTTAATATGTTTTAAACCCACAAAAAAATTAAAATAAGTAGTATTAATGCAACCGAAACAAAACCGTTATAATACCGGTAAAAATCCGAATAAAGGTAACGGTTGTTTATCGGTAACGGTATTTAAAAATTTTTATTTCGGTATTGGTAACGGTAACGGTAGTCAATATTAAAGGGTTTTTAATCGGTAACGGTATTGAAAGGGTAACGGTAGCCAACACTGTTTTTATTTAAGCGAAAAGGATAGGGAGACAAAAGTATGAATATCAAGGTGACAGGACATTATCCCCACGGACATTATCAACATAACGGAAATGAGAATTAAGACTAAATACTTCACGGCCATAATCCCAATATTAGTTGTGGGGACTAAGACCCTTTCTAAAACGTTCATAATCCCAATAGGGATTATGTCCGTTTTCTGTTGGGATTACGACCGAAATTTTTTCGGTCATAACCCCCATTCTTATTATCGGGATTAAGTCCAAAGAAATTTCGGTCATAATCCCCGCTTTTTGGAGAGGGTGGACTTAATACATGGAGTTTGTAATCCCTAAACCCACGCAGAAAAACTTTTAAGACAAAAAAAATATTTATATAAGTATTGGGATTATGACTAACTAGTACATAAGACATAATCCCTATAATGGGGATTATGTCCATTTGTTACGTGGTCATTATGCCCATAAATCTGGGAATTATATCCATTTTTCATTGGGATAATGTCCGAATTTATGGTCATAGTCCCCACTACCCACTATTTGACCGAATTAATTTAGGTCAAAAACCCCATAACGGAAATGGGGATTATGTCCGTGGGGATTATGTCATGTCACCGAATATAAATTGTATTAAATGAAGAAAAATCTTTAAATTTAGGACACTAAAAAAAACGTTTCTGTTTCCTCCGTTTTACAACTATTTCACATTGCATGAAGATTATAATATACCACACGAGAGACCTTCCTTGTAAATAATTTTGGTGCTACATCCTACAATCCTATGTAATATAAAATCATAGGAAGAAGGTATTCCGGTGTCTAGTAACGATTTTCTAGACAATTGCATATATTGAAAAGGACAAAAACCCATTAGACGTACATTGTTTCGATGCTCTAATATAATAAAAAATATAAAATAAAAAAGTTTTTTAAAATATTTCATGGAACACATTTAAATAAATCTTACTAAAAGTAAGAAAATTGATTTTTTTTTACGTTGAGCCAACACTCAGGTTATGCCCCCACCAATGCAGTGCATTGTGTTGATATCAGGAGAATAGGCTATAAGGGGGAGGAAAGAGGGAGTAGTTTTTGAGGACATTTGACTTGAATTTGTTTACAATAATAAAAATTGGAAAGGTTTCTGCAGGGAGTTTATTTTTTACAACGTCTAATTCTCTGTAATGCGATTTGTGATCAACTGGACAATCGTTGATAAATGAATCTACCAGACAACCGAGTGCTACGTTCAGGAAATAAGATCGCTTATCTCCTTAAAACATTTTCCATTCATGGTAATACAGATAAAACAGAGTCACAACCCACATTCCGATGATGCTCCAGTGAGTCAATAAAATTAGATGATATCATCAACGCCCTCCTTGGATACTGTACAAGATCTCTAAATTTTTTTTTGTCACTTGAAAAACGTTATTCATCCAACGGACATCACACTAAACTGTATTGCCCAGAACATGAAGAGTAAACGTGCTAACTAGGGATGCCAAACGGGATTGACATTTACAAATCCCGGGATTCTGGATTTTAAAATTTTAATCCCGGGATCCCGGGATTTTTCGGGATTTCGGGATTTTTCGGGATCCCGGGATTTTTCGGGATTTCGGGATTTTTCGGGATTTATTAAAATTATGGTTTTTTACGTAACATTTTTAATAAATTTTTTATATAATTAAATATTCAATTAATTCATACCCATTGAATACTTTTCGCAAAGTTTCACATATTTAGCACAGAAAAACCGGAAACTTAGGAACAGCTATGACCGATTTGAATAGACTCGAGCGATGTGCGTCTGTGAAAGACGCGATGCAGTCGAATTCAAATGATTAGAAAATACTTTTTTTTCGGTCGGCCTCTTTTTTAGACGTGGATATAAAATATTTGTTTTAATAATGATAAAATTGTGTTAGTAAATTTTTTACAATTCCTCGCGAGGGGAAGGTATCCCCAACGTCCTCTGCCAATACAAAATTTGTATTAATTGTCCTATTGGTAGGCGAATCGCATTTTAACGGTTTTCTTCCTTTGTAACAGAATTTTATCTTTAGCCCTGTTTTTTGCAGACCGGATTAAGATTTGGATTAACTTTATTTAGTTAAAAAATGGGTCAAATCAAGTCCAGAATTTTTTTATAATTTTTTTCTGAAATTACATACAATTAGTAAATACATATAAACAGAAAAACAAATTAAGCTTTGTCCAAAATACAAAGAATGAAAAATAAATTTAGTTAAATCCTAGGATTAACTCAAATTTATTTATACCGTTTTACATTTTGGACAACGCTTAATTTTTTTTCCTGTTTATATTAACTAAATTCAGAAAAAAAATATAAAAAAAATTCTGAACTTGATTTGATCCATTTTTTAACTAAATAGAGTTAATCCTAATCTTAATCCGGTTTGCAAAAAACATGGCTATTATTTATATTATTTTTTATATTCACGCCCACAAAAAGGGGCGGGACGAGAAGAATTGCATTTTCTGGCTAGGTGAAACTTCAAAATGTGTCATTTGCTTAACAAAAGTACAAATTGGTAAACAAATTTGCGTTTTCAGAGGCTGCTTTGGTTCTTCAAGGGGGAAATTTTCCCCTCATCCGCTTTAACTCATTTACGAACTAAAACTGTTAAAAATAAACTTTACAGATGGATTACTTAATGATCCCTTATAAATTAAAATCTCGGCAAAATTTAACTGTTTCTTAAAATATTGGGCTCCTTTTTAGACAAGAAAATGTGAAAGTTTCAAACAGTATAAAAAAATGTTTTACTTTGTTCGGAATTTTCCAATTTTGAAGACATTTCCCTGCAGGAACAATATTGACCATAAAAGGCATCAATTCTGACTCCAACAATTTTTAAATTCGAAAAAAGGAAAATATTCTTCACACTTCTGTATATTAAGTAATACGACCTGAAAATTAAATTGTACTCCAAAAGAGTAAGAGAATTTAAGCCCAACATGCCTCATTAGAAAGATATATCAAACACCTTTCAAACGATATCCATTTTGTTACCATCGGACAACAAACACTGAAGAAATAGTCAATTTTGATTACATTATTTGACAAAAAAATCCCGCAATCCCGAGATTTTTCGGGATTTCCCAATCCCGGAAAATCCCGAAAAATCCCGGGATTGAAAAAATAAATCCCGGGATTCGGGATTTGTCAATCCCGAAAAATCCCGGGATTTCGGGATTCGTGATTTCCCGTTTGGCATCCCTAGTGCTAACGTCAAAGAGCACTGCTTTAGCACCAGTGCTGATATACCATCCGTTCCCGGTGACTTATTTGCGTTAAGATGCGCAAGAACCCTTTTAACCAGTGTTGCCATTTTGACGCTTTTCAGGTATTTTCTGGCGCTTTTTTATTTTTTCGTGACGCTTTTGCTGCTTTTTATAAAAACTTTGTGATTTTGTTATTATTATTTTTTTTTTATTATTCTTATGTCAAGGTCTTTCAGAAAATATTTACTGAAGTTTTTGTAACAAACTATAATTTTTGTACGTGGTTTTGAACTGTTGGTTTTTGAAACAATTCTAAAATTGGCTGGAAAAATTATGAACTGCCCTTTAGTATTTACAGTAAAATTTTTTGAAGTCAAAGCTATCAAATATCATTCACAAAAGAGGTATTTTATAAAAAAAAATATTTTGTAGCACGAGGAGTGCGACAATGGAACAGATTTATTTGAAAATGGTTAATTTTTCTATAAAGGCAAATATTTTTATTTAAAATTTTGTGTTAATTGCTATCTTAATATTATTTTAGTAATTTGAATTGCAATTTTCTTCTTAGTTTTGCCTCAATAAATTTAGTAAATTCACGAAAAAAAATCACATATATTTTTTTTTTTTAATTTTATGTTTGTGGCGCTTTTTACCCTTTTTCATATGTCAGTTTTACTCCTTTTTACCATTTTTTAATGTTCTTTTCGGAGTGAAAAAGTAAATTTTTAAAATAAATTTTTAAATTTTTACTTTTTGCCTTTTTTACTTTGGAAATGGCAACACTGCTTTAAACTGCACGAACCATAGAGAAACATAGAGGCGAAGGTGAAAGAAAAAACAATATTGCTGTCTTTTTCTAATTTCTCACACGTACGTTGTCGATGTGAATTCGATACACAATACATGTTTACAAGTCGTACTTTGTCAACAAATACATGTATACAAGTTGTACTTTGACAACTCAATTTTTGACGCCTTCGCCTCTATGTATACTCTATGGCACGAACACCTATCAGCTACACGAGCTCAATTGAATATGGTTTCCCTTGCAATCTAAAATTAAAAAAAAAATGGTAAATTGACTGATATGTTAGTAAAAATTGCGGTTAAAAAGATGTAAATTTACAAAAAAAATTCAGAAAGTATGAAGTGAGGTTGAGATTGCTAGAAATAGAATTGTAGTGTTGGAAACTGATAAAATTTATTCTTGTAGAAACTATAAATATTGAAATTTATAAAAAACAATTTCCATTAACAAGACAAAACGATATTTAAAATCCTACTGATGATAACACTAACTGGAGTGTTTGAAACAGGTATTGGAATACCAAAAATGTCTATAATTTTTAAAAATTAAATTTTTCTTCTGCGTTTTTTTCAACTTGAAATCCTTATAACAAAAATAATTAGAGCCCGAGTTCGATCTGTACTTACAGAAAAATCACTAATAAGGTAACTCTTGTTATTCATAGATTTCTTGGTTAAATCTGTTATTTAAAGATTATTTTACAGATTTTTTAAATTGACTGTAAACTTTAAAGACGTCTTTAAAAAGTTAAGATTATTTCTATTATTAAATTTTCAATATGTTTTGTTTCTAATATAAAAAAATAAAATAATTTTTTTTGTTGGATATTATTCAACAACAAAAGGTTATACTGAAAATAGTAGATGAATGGTTGCTAAATACAATTGCCACCTCAAGTGTAAAAAAAGGCAAACAAAATATTGTGCAGATGAAAGATAAACCTAAATTAGATTTAAACGAAAACCAAAAGAAATAAATAAATAATATATGCCAGACACAAAAATATTTATGGTTTTATTTTATATTTAGCAAAAAAAAATAAAACAAGTGGCTTTAATATCATTTACACAAATTCAGAGTTTCCCTTATTTTCAATTTAAACGCAATTTCCTAATCAGATTAAAACATAAACATATTTTATTCACAATAATGAAAATATTATTTAAAATATAAAAAGTGAAAAAATTAAAATAAGGTAAAAAAACTTGGCATTGAGTTTCTGTTTGATGGTGAAACCAGTGTTGCCATTTCCAAAATGAAAAAAAGCTTATCGTATTTAGAATTAAATTTCTTAAAAAAAACGCTCATAAATATAAAGGTTGTTAAACGAACTATAGCAGCAAAAAATCGATAAACTCGAAAAATTTTCAAAAAATAACAAAAAATATTGATTTTATAGAAAAAATCAATAGATATCTTTCTTTTACGTATTGACCAATTCACACAAATGGAAAGTCCTATCCTTTTTCTATCCAAAACAGTTTAAAAATTTAAACTCGGTTGAAAATTTTCTGAATTATACAAGGTTTAGTGAGAAAAGTCCCAAAAAACGCTTTTTGACAATAACTCTACAATTTGAGAGTGTCTGGCAAGTTTAATAGGCATTTTTGTGATCTACTCGACAAGACCTACACTATGTCACATCAGAAGTATTTTTTCACTGTAGCACAGTGTAATATTTTATTTATGATAAGATTCAAAATTTATTTTAATCAAAAAATTCCCGGGAATTCCCGGGAATACAATTTTTTTAAAACGCTTCCCGATTGGATAATCAACGCGTTGGGCTTAATAAATGAAAATAGCTGAACTAAATGTACGAGTTGGCACACCAAAAAAATTTCCCAGTTGCATAGTTACAAAATTTCCCAGTTAATTTTTGAAAATTCAATATTAACTGAGCTAATTACAAATTACTATGATTTCAGTAGTAAACTACCGGGTTTATTAGTTAAAGTTAGATTTAACTGGAAAAATAAAATTGTCAAAAATTAAAAAAAAAATAAATAAATAAAAACTATTTGGTCGTCGGCAATTTGAATTTAAGAAAAAATATATTTCTTGTAAAAACTTTGGTGATATTACGAAAAAGGTAAGACTTTTAACATAAATAAAATAAGAGAAATTAATAACACAAACATCCTTTTCAGATTTATTGGATGAACTGATGCAAAAGTATTCGGAACGAGATAAACATAAGTATTCGGACCGAGATGAATAAAAATGGGAAATTTTAATGGAAAAAATCGTCATATTAAGTATTGCAATTTATAATTTTTTTGTAATTTTAAAATAAAAATCACAATAAAGAAAACAATAATAAATTTATGTATAATAAATTTATTCATCATTAAAAAATCAGTATTATAAAAGAATTGAATCATCTGCTCGTTCAGTTACTTCTGACTAAATTTCAGATTTACTGACTTTTAACTTATGAATTTGTTGACAATAACTGAAAACCCAGTTAAGTTTGTAAGTTGGAAAATATTAGTTACTTTCAATTAATTTCATTAACTGGGATTCAGTTAGGTGTATTTCAACTGGGACTTACAAGGGAAGTCTCCCTAGTGTCACCAGCGGATCTTTATGGAATTGGTTTTATTTTGTAGAGCAGAAAAAATAAAGTGACACG
This sequence comes from Pegoplata infirma, assembly GCA_963921195.1. Taxonomy (NCBI): domain Eukaryota; kingdom Metazoa; phylum Arthropoda; class Insecta; order Diptera; family Anthomyiidae; genus Pegoplata; species Pegoplata infirma. The sequence continues at coordinate 184,966,434 of OY992536.1, forward strand.
TATTTTTTTTTAGCGGCCCAAATTCATATTTAGGGGGTAAAAAGGAGGGGGGAAGACAAGGCCATTTTTCAGTTTTTTTCGTTTATCTCCTATATTATGCAAAGAAACCTAGTCATGTTACATACCAAATGAAAGGTCTTTGGAAAACCTATCTACGTGTGCTAAGAACGTGTCCAAACATGCACAACTTTTCGTCATATTGAGTAAAATACCAAAATTTTAGGACATTTTTGTTAATAAGTCGAAAAATATTAACTTCTTTGGCCCGTTGATAGCACCACGAGATAGGTATTTTTAATACCTTTAATCTGATACTACACATGCCTATATTAATTTTGTTTAAATAGACGTAATTCGTAAAAAACTGAAAAAGGTCAATTTCCCCCCATACAAATCGACCCCCCCTAAAAATGAGTTTGGGCCGCTAAAAAAAAATACGTGTCGAATTAATTTTCGTTCTTAACAACATATCCAAATTTCATGAAGATCGGAGGGTGCCACCAAGGAGACTTCCCTTGTTAGTTAAAAAATTAGTTTCTAGTAACTGGGAAATTTTTTGGGTGCATAATTAAAAGGCTTGATAGTTCTTTTAAACAAGTTTCTATGATATGCCTAGACAACTCTACACACTTTTTATGGTCATAAAATTATTACAAAAATTTATTTTATTTTATAAAGCGGACAAACACAAATTGTTACCATATCCTGAACAGACAAGTAAATAACAAATGTTAGAAAAATATGTTTACGCGTATGCATACAAATTAATGTCCTTAAGAACATAAAATTAGGAAATACTGCCAATAAAACAAAGGATATAAAATGTTAAATTCAGTTCATTTTGATTGTCCTCAACTTCATGTATAAAAATTCTAAGAAGTCATGACTTTGATAACATATACGGTCGTTGGTTTTTTTTTATATGCACACTCTTTAATAGGATAGGATTTAGTGAAGGTAATAATAGTAAACATTTATAAAACTTGATATAAGTTTATGAATGTGAACATATTCCACTTGTGAATATGTTAATAACTGTGCATACATGTTTAAAGGGCTTAAATCGAAATAATTAATAATTAACTAATAATCTAGTTTTTAGTAAGAACTACTATATTTGATTCGTTACAACAAAATATTGTGGTAGTTTTAATTAAAAGCCAGTTATAACAACTAAATTCAGTTACGACTACACAGAAAAAAATATGGAGGAAACAAATTTGAGTAATCACTTGTTTAAATTTAAAAACAAAAATTGAGTAATTTTGTAATTGACGCAATTAAAAATTTGCTAAATATTTAAAAAACAATTTAAGTAAATAATTTAATAAAAATTTAATAGTTTTTGTTTTTTTTTTAACTCTCATAGTTTTTTGAATTCTCGTTTAGTTTATAGTTTTTTGTGTATGTATATGAAAGTTTGTAATCGTCTTTATAAAATGTTCCTATGTTTTTGAGACATAAATATGTTTGGTAAAATTGAAAAAACAAGTTTTTTGTTTTTTTTTTGTAAAAAAATTTAAAACTTTTTTATACTTAAAAAAAAAATAAATAGATAAATTTTGAGTAAATTTTTAATTGTGTCAATTAAATATTTACTAATTTTTTTTTAAAACATTTAATAAATTTTTATTAAAAATTTACTCAATACTATTAAATCGTTTACTGGTGCAAAATTGAGTAATTTTTTACTCAATAGTATTAAAAATTTACTCAAATATTTTTTTTATTTTTTCTGTGTACTGATAATAAATTGTGACAACCTATTGTATCATCCGAATTTTTGTTGTTGCGTTTTTCCGCAACTGTCCATATACATTTTGTATGAAAACAGAATTCCGCCGCGTTTTTCCGTCGCAATATATTTTCTATCGCTCAGGATATTAAAAAAAAGAACCAAAATTACCCTAAAAACGGGGATAGAGGGCTAATTTGTTCTAAGAAAACAACCGCCGTCCAATTTCTGTGAAGGCTTAACAATTATTACCTCAGAATTAGATTTAATACTTTTTTTTTTTTTGACTTATTCAAAAAACATTTGGAAATTTCAGCCTGACATAAAAAAAAGACATCGAGCTAATTTTTAAATTTTTTTGGTCCCATTCAAGATACCATGCGCGGGTACAAGGGGGGGGGGGAAGGGGAAATTCCCCCCCCCCCAGACCAAATTTCAAAAAGAAAAAAAGAGGAAAAAAAGAAGATAAAAAAAGAAAAAAGGAAATTTTCTAAAAAAATTTTCCGAAGGAAAAAAATCGCGAAGTCCAAAAATTTTTCATAGAAAAAAAAATCTAAAGATTTTAATAGGAAAAATTTTAAAATTTTTAAGGGAAAAAGTGAATTAATCTGAAAATTGTCTGTGAAAAATATCTGTCAATCTTATTATGAATTTTGGCATAAAGAAATTACTTAGAATATGCTTTTTTGTATCGAAAAATGTTACAGGATCTTAATTTGGCTTATATAAAAAATGTTTGTCTTCTACATAGTAATAGGAAAAATGTCCTAAAATCTTAAAAATGTTGATAGTCGAACATACATATGTAAAACTATTTTAAAATTTTTTTCTAAAGAGTAAACTTTTTCTAAAGAAAAAAGAAGAATTTTTCTATGGGGATAAAAGTCTGAGAATTTCTGAATTTAAGACTTATTTTAAGGAAAAAGGTCTCAGAATCTAGGTCTTTTTTAAAAAGAAAAAGGTCTCAAAGTCTGAGACTTTTTATTGTTGAAAAATAGTCTCAGAATTTGAAATTTACTGAATTGGTAGAAAGTCTCAGAATCTGAAACTTTTTCAAGGAAAAGGTCTTAGATTCTAAGACCTTTTTATAGGAATAAGGTCTTAAAATCTAAGAAAAATGTCTCAGAATCTATGACCTTTCTATAGGAAAAAGGTCTTAAAGTCTGAGACGTTTTCTATAGGAAAAACATTTCCGAATCTGGGATTTTGTCTCTGGAAAGGGTCACAGAATCTTCAACTTTTTCTTTAGGAAAGTGTCTTAGAATAGGAAAAGATTTCAGAATCAGAAAAAGGTCTCAGAATCTGTCACTTCTTCTTTAGAAAAAAGTACCAGAATTTGAAACTTTTTCAATATAAGAAAACTCTCAGAATCTGATACTTTTTCTTTAGGAAAAAGTTCTGAGAATCTGAGCCTTTTTCTTTAGGAATAAAATTTCAGAATTTGAAACTTTTTCTTTAGGAAAAAGGTCTTAGAATCTGAGACTTTTCTATTGGAAAAAGGTCGAAGAATCTAAGACTTTTTTTATAGAAAAAAGGTCTCAGAATCTTAAATTGTTTCAGTACGAAAAAAATCTAATAATCAGATACCTCTCTATAGGAAATATGTCTCAATAATGCTTTGAAATATAAGAATTTTTCTACAGTAAAATGTCTCTTAATCAAAAAATCTTAGAATCTGAAAATTTTTCTATAAGAAAAAAGTCTCAGATTCTGAGACATTTTTCGTAAAGAAGTCGTCTTATATTCTGAGACATTTTCCCTATAACAAATTTTTTTTCACGAAAAATGTCTCAAAATCTGATATTTTCTATGTAGGATGAATTTCTTCTATTAAAAAATTCTCAGATTTAGACTCTTCTTATGTATACGAAAAATATACAATTTTCTTTTAAATTTCTTTTAAAAATTTTCTATACGAAAAAAGTCTCAGATTCTGGGACGTTTCCCTTAAAAAAATAATTTTTTCACGAAAACTGTCTCAACATCTGATATATATTTTATGTAGGAAGAATTTCTTCTATTAAAAAAATCTCTTCTTATGTATACGAAAAATATACAATTTTCTTTTAAAACAAATTAAAAAAAATTGATCTAAACGAAATATGATCATGAAAAACAAACCCCCTTCTTCAAAAACTAATAAATTTTATGATTTTATGACTTGCTTTCCCATCACTTTTTTTGCAAAAAAAAAAAACGTATCCCTTTTTTTGCTCGTCAACAAAGGTGAATTTATGATTTTTTTTTTTTGGAAGTAAAAAAAAAATTCCCCCCCCCCCTCCCAAACCCAAAAGCTATACCCGCCACTGAAGATACAAAATTGTGTTGCCAGTGTTATTAATGTCACTTTAATTTTTTTTTTAAATACACATAGCGGTTCTGGTTGAAGCACCGACGGTATAGATATTCAGTAGATAAAAACTACTCCGGGAAGTATTTGGAAGTTGTGTAATACCTTGGAGATCTTCTTATCTACTGAATATCTATACTTTTGTATTGAGGTGTCGTCAAAGGTAATGAGTTAATAGCTGAATATCAACTTTTTATGAAGTATAAAAGAAGTCCTGTGCGTTTTTTCCTGCGGTTTTTTGTTGTATTTGATTACATTTGATATAGTTTTAAAGCACTCCAAATAGAAAAAGTCCGCTCTATTTTGCTGGGACGTGGTATCCCAGCAAAAAAAGTGCGGAGTACTTCTATTTGGAGTGCTTTAAAACTATAACAAATGTAATGAAATACAACAAAAATAACAAAAAACACAAGAAAAAAACACACAAACAGTTTTTTCTACTCCATAAAAAGTTGTTATTCAGCGCTTAACTCATTACCTTCCGCGACACTCCCATACAAAAGTAAGTAGATATTCAGTAGATAAGAAGTACTCCGAGCTTTCAAACAACTTCCAACTACTTCCACGGAGTAGTTCTTATCTACTGAATATCTACTTACATTTGTATGGAAGTTTTTGCGATAGGTAATGAGTTAAGTGCTGAATATCTATGTATTCTGGAGTAGAAAAAACTGTTTGTGTGTTTTTGTCTTGTGTTTTTTGTTATTTTTGTTGTATTTCATTACATTTGTTATAGTTTTAAAGCACTCCACTGAGAAGTGGTAATGACTTTTTTTGCAGGGATATATTAGAATTTGCAAATAATCGAGATATTTCAGAATTGCGATTCTGATTTAATTAAAAAAAACTAACAACAAAATTTTCTAGAAAAATTATAAGCGATTCCTCTGCTGTTTTGACAGATTTCTCTGCTGATTTAACATAGATAATCATGACAGATTTTCCGCAAACCGTGTCGGCTAAAATCATTAGATTTCTCATACGGCTCAAAATGGGTGTATTTTCAGCAGATTTTTCTTTTGATTGGACAGAGAATTTATTTTGAGTGCACCGTCATTTGCCTTCTAATTGTGGCATCAGTGAAGTTTTCCGAACCATAAAATTAACTAAAATTGTTTAGTATTTAGCCCCATTTAAAACTGAATAAATGTTAGTAAGCTCTTTGGCCCATAATCTCAGAATCAATCTTATATTGGTTTGAAATGCACCACATACTCTCGTAATTAATTTCATTTAACTGCATAAAAAATACCATTTCAAGTACATACATTTTAAATGCATTCTGCAAAAAAAAACACTTTTACCACATATTCTTAATTTACATATTACTATTTTATATGTGTGGCATTAGAGTGGCATTTTTTCAACTATGGATTTTCTTAAGTGTCCGGAAAATTTTTAAAAAAATTTAAGGCCTAACGCATCAAAGTCCTGGATTTTTTAAATTAAAAACAAGTAAGAAAGTTATAGTCGGTCAAGACCAACCATATGATACCCTACACCAGTGTTTTCCGGAAAATGGGTCCCAAGTCCAAACATGGACCGATTGGACCTATCTCTTGTCAGATCTTTATTTAGTGTAGGAAACTCACACTGATCAAATTTTAGTGGAATTACTTTATTTTTTGTTGCCAATAGACCGATTTAACTAAATATCGCTCGAAATTTTTATATAGGGGACTAAGCCCAAAAACGGGTCAAATTATAAGATTTTAATCAAATATTTTAATTTTTATGAATTTTGAGGAAATAATGTGAATATCGGGAGGGTGGTTTGTATGGGGACTACGAGAAGGAATCACCCGATTCCTTTGAAATTTGGTATGATGGTTTGTACGTACAAAATTTTATTACCTGGTAAATTTTAAAATGATATCTATTATAATGCGGTTATTAGAGGCATTTAAGCGACATTCAAAGGAGGAATTTTTATGGGGGCTAGATCTTAACATGGACCGATTTTTTCCAATTTCAATAGGCTTTGTCTTTGGGCCAAAATAAGCTTAAGTTTCAAATTTCAAGTCAATTGATTAAAAATTGCGAACTGTATCGTGCTTAAACCGATAAATGGACAGACGGACGGACGGACATCGCTAAATCGGCTCAAAAAGTAATTCTGAGTCGATAGGTATGCTTGAAGCTAGGTCGAGGACCAATATTTCGTGTAGTTACAAACATCAGCACAAAGTCATTATACCCTGTACCACAGAGTGGTATAGGGCATAAAAAAAAACAAGTGAGAGTGTTTAATTCGGCTGTGCTGAATCCTTTATACCCTCTAAAATGTAAAAAAAACAAGTAAGAAAGTTATAGTCGGTCAATTCCGACCATATGATATCCTACACCAGTGTTTTCCGCTTGGGTCTGTCTTTTGTTAGATCTTTATTTAGTGAAGAAAACACACACAGATCAATTTTTAGTGGAATTGGTTTATTTTTTTGTCAATTGACCGATTTAATTGAATATCGGTCGAAATTTTTATATGGGGGACTAAGTCCAAAAATGGTCCAATTATATTCCGATTTGATAAGGTTACTAAAGTACACATTTATTACCTAAAAATAAAATTTTTATCAAATATTTCCATTTTTATGAATTTTGAGGGAATTATATGAATATCGGGAGGGTGGTTTGTATGGGGACTACCAGAAGGACTAACCCGATTCCTTTGAAATTCGGAATGGTGATTCGTGTATACAAAATGTGACTACGTGCTAAATATCTAAGTGATATCTATTATAATACGGTTATAAGAGTCATTTAAGCCGAATCCAAAGCGGGTGTTTGTATGGGGGTTAGGTCTTAACATGGACCGATTTTCTCCAATTTCATCAGGCTTTGTCCTTGGGCCAAAAGATGCTTACGTTTCAAATTTCAAGTCAATTGATTGAAAATTTCGACCTGTATCGTGCTTAAACCGATAGATGGACAGACGGACGGACGAACGGACAGACGGACGGACATCGCTAAATCGACTCAAAAAGTAATTCTGAGTCGATCGGTATACTTGAAGGTAGGTTTAGGACCAATATTTCGGGTAGTTACAAACATCAGCACAAACTCATTATACCCTGTACCACAGAGTGGTGTAGGGCATAATAAATAAAATTGACAGGGGGTTAGATTTTTTAAATTAAAAAAAACAAGTGAGAGTGTTAAATTCGTCTGTGCTAAATCTTTTATACCCTCCAAAATGTAAAAAAAGTAAAAAAAAATTGTCAGGGGCGATTTTGTGTAGAGAGGGGAGAGGCCGGTTGGCCTGAGGCCTTTGGGGCCCATTTGAACTACTTCTGACACAAAAATGGTGAAATTGTTAAACAAATGTTCAAAAAAGCGTAAAAAATGGATTTTTATAGAGGTAGGATTATCTCCTTAAGGGGGAGCTTTTTCCCCCTCTCGATTTTGACCATTTCCGAACTTAACCCCCATATGACCACAAGACATATTCGCGCCAAACTTTAGGAGTCCATGAGTATACCCCCATACTTAAGTTGGATGGTATACAAATTTTTTATCTGTCGATCGGTTTTCGAAATTTGGTATTTGAAATTTCCAAAAAAATCCGGTATTTTTCTAAACTCAAAATAAAATCTCTGTCCAATCAGCAAAAAAATCTGCTGAAAACACATCCATTTTCATCCTTATGAAAAAATCTGTCAGGACGGCACAAAAATCTGCTGATTTCAGCTAAAAAAAATCTGCTGTTTTTGGCAAAAAATATTTGTTGCTTTAAGAAGAAAAATCTGCTTATTTCAGATAAACAATCCAAACATCTTAAAAGTATTTCGTTCATGTAAAAAAGACATAAAATAAATTTTGAGCATAATTTTTTTTTTTCCAAATCTTGTAAAAAGGCTATAGCATTTTTTTTTCAAGAAAGTTTTCTAATTTACCAAGACGTTCCAAATCGTACGAGAAAGTTTACGCCATTCAAAAAAATGCCAGTCTAGTGTCATGTGCATTGAAAACTTTGTTAAATACAACTCCATAATGACTAATGCACTAACAACATCATTACATAAACTCGTAAAATATTGCGCTTGTAAAGACTAGGATGTAATTAATGAAAGTGCTATATTTTAAATACTGAAGTAAAAGAGTTTGTTTGCTTTTTTTTTAAACAAACCGCTTAAAATTTATTAAAATTGTATGAAACTAAACAAATGCTTTAAGTGAAGGTAACCCCTATAAGTTTAAATAAATCTGTTTTCAATGTGTGGAATTTTAAATAATCCTCCACAATCCCTCAGAATTTATCTGATTTTTATTTGATTTTTTATAATTTTTTCTAAATTGTTTTTGATACAAAATGTACATGTACAAAATATGGCTTTTTGCACAGGTTGGCTTAGTTCCTTAAAAGGATATTTTCCCCCGGTCCGATTTTAATCAGCAAATGGCCTTGAGACGTATTCGTGTCAATCTTTAGGAGCTTTGTCCATTTATTTTGGGCGATATCGTGTTTTCTACAGACGTACGGACAAACGAATATCCCTACACAGAAAAAAATACGGAGGAAACAAATTTGAGTTATCACTTGTTTAAATTTAAAAACAAAAATTGAATAATTTTTTAATTGACGCAATTAAAAATTTACTTAAAAATTTTAAAAACAATTTCAGTAAATAATTTAAAAAAAATTTTAATAGTTTTTTTTTATTTTTTTTAAACTCTCATAGTTTTTTGAATTCTCGTTTAGTTTATAGTTTTTTGTGTATGTATATGAAAGTTGCATGAAAAAATAAATAGATATATTTTGAGTAAATTTAATTGTATCAATTAAAAATTTACTCTATTTTTTTTTTTTCAAACATTTAATAAATTTTTATTAAAAATTTACTCAAAACTATTAAATCGTTTACTGGTGCAAAATTGTGTAATTGTTAACTCAATAGTATTAAAAATTTACTCAAATATTTTTTTTATTTTTTTCTGTGTGTGAAGTAGACAAACATTTTTTATAAAAATCAAATTTTTTCTATACAAAAAAAAAAACATATTCTAAGCACGAATGACATATATAAAGGATTGAGAAGAACGACAGAAATCGGTGTGTACTAAAAAAATAGAATGTCGAAACAAAAAGGAATTGAAAAAATGTTCAAATTAATTTTCTTTAATTTTGTTTAAAATTTTGTATAATTTGTGAATGTTTATAAAAAATATTATTTTAAATTTTAAATTCTTAAAAATTTAACAAATTTTGGGTGGCAAAAGTGTGCAAAATTTAAGATAATTAAAATCATAATTAAACACCGAAACTTGTCAAACAGTTGATATGGCGGATTTATTTACTAATCGTATGTAACCTTTAATAACTAAACCGTGATTCTAAGTAATTTTTTTATACCAAAACTCATAATAAGATTGACAGATATTTTTTCACAGAAAATTTTAAGATTACATCAATTTTTTCCTTTAAACATATTCCTATAAAAATTTTCAGATTTTTTTCTATGAAAAATTTTTGGATTTCGACATTTTTTTCTTTTGAAAAATTTTTTAGAAAATTTCGTTCTTCCTCCATTCTTTTTTTCTTCTTTTTCTTTCTTTTCGTTTCTTTTATTTTTCCTTTGTTTTTTTCTTCTTTTCGAAGTTTGGTCTAGGTAGGGAAATTTACCCTTTTTCACTGCCTCCTTGTACCCGCGCACTTTTTTAAAAGGTACTTTTTATAAAAGGTACTTTTTATAAAAGGTACTTTTTATAAAAGGTACTTTTTATAAAAGGTACTTTTTATAAAAGGTACTTTTTATAAAAGGTACTTTTTATAAAAGGTACTTTTTATAAAAGGTACTTTTTATAAAAGGTACTTTTTATAAAATGTACTTTTTATAAAAGGTACTAGCAACCTCTAAATACTTTCCGATTTGTCTGAAATTTGAAACATATGTTTATTTTATGGATGGAAGTTTGGGCATCCTTGTGGAGCACAAGATTTTAATGTTTTTGCATTTTGAGGCAGTCTAATAAAGCAAAGTAACCTAGTCATGTTGCATAGCCAATAAAAGGTCTATGAAAAACCTCTCTATATGTGCAAAGAACGTGTTTTAACATCCTAAACTTTTCGTCATATTGATTAAAATACCAAAATTTTAGGAAATTTTTGTTAAAAAGTCGAATGCTATTGTCATTTTTGGGACACAGAAAGAAATAAAAAAAAAATTTGAGTAAATTTTTAATACTATTGAGTAAAAAATTACTCAATTTTCCACCAGTAAACGATTTAATAGTATTGAGTAAATTTTTAATAAAAATTTATTAAATGTTTGCCAAAAAAATTTGAGTAAATTTTTAATTGACACTATTAAGTGCAGGAACAGAACAAGAAGCACCACCTTTTAAAAACAGAACAAGTTTTATTTCACATCGGCGCCGGCCACCGGTTTAATCTGCCAAACCGTATGGAAAAAGTAGTGCCGGGCTTATTCTGTTTCTACTCTAAAAAAACAAAGTTTAAAAAAATTTCATATTTTTTTACAAAGAAAAAAAAACATGTTTTTTCAAACTTTACCAAATATATTTTTGTCTTAAAGACATAAAAAAAATTTATAAATATGATTACAAACTTTCATGTATATATACAAAAAACTATAAACTAAACGAGAATTAAAAAAACTAAGAAAACTCCAAAAAAAAATTAAAAAAGCTATTAAATTCTTATTAAATTATTTACTCAATTTGTTTTTAAATTTTTGAGTAAATTTTTAATTGCGTCAATTAAAAAATTACTCAAAACTTTTTTTAAATTTAAACAAGTGATTACTCAAATTGTTTTTCCCCATATTTTTTTCTGTGCACGTTACTAACTCTAGATGATAGGGGTTTGAAATACATTTAATCTGATACCAAATATGCTTATGATTATTTCAATTAAATAGGTGCAAATCGTAAAAAAACTAAAAATGGTCAACTTCCACCCGTACAAAACGACACCCTTTCAAAATGAGTTTTAGCTACACAAAAAAAAAAAAAACGTGGGTATTCAATACTAAAAATTTTACTAAATTTTAGTCCAAAAAGACCTAGTGCGGGAATTGGTAACCAATACTAAAATTTTTTACTAATATTATTCAAAACCAGTAAAAATTACTAATTTTAGTACTTTGAAGATACTAAAATTAGTATTTTATTAGTAGATTTTGGTACAAAATCACTTACTAAACCTTTTACTGTAGAATTATTTTGAGTGTACTAAAAAAATCGACGTTTTGAAAAAGTCCAACACATTAAAAAAATCTAAAAATTCCACTCCAAATTACCCATAATTCAAGAGTCGCCGATTGATTACTGGTCAGATAAGCTTTAGTACTTTGGAGGATATAACGCGAATGTATCTTAGAATACTAAACAAATTCGCAATGACTTTGAACGTATTTAACTTGCGCCGCTAGCGGAAAAAGTTGTGTGGTATCGCTATGTCTTAAGAGGTCTACACTCAAAATAATTACTCTGTAAAATACTCTGTAAAATGACTGTAATCTCAATTCAACAGATATTTGACAGAGTTTTCTGTCAAAATACAGATTTAAAGAAAATACTTTGTATTTTGTTGTGACAAAAAAACAAAGTTTCCTCTGTTATATTACTTTTTACTTTGTAATCTTAATTTTACAGATAATTAACAGACATCAAAATTTTATCTGTATTTTTTTTTTTTGAGAAAAATTTGAAAAAGTAGCAAAAAAAGTTATAAAAAAGAAATCTTTCCAGAAATCTTATAAAAATTTTACTAAATAACAAGCATTTAACTAAACTCTGTAAATTTACAGAGTTTTTTATGTAATTTTTTTTTTTGCTTCAAATGCATTTTACAAATATATGTAAATTTACATAGTTTTCTTTGCTAAATGGTAGTAAATTAACAGTTTTTTTTGTCCAAATAATTTTACAGAGTTTAAAAGTAAAATTACAGAGTTTTCTCTGTCAAAAGCTTTCATATTTAACCAATATTTTACTATAGACTCTGTAAATTAACAGTTTTTTTGTCAAAATCATTTTACAGATTTTTTTAGTAAAATTACCAAGAAATGTTGTTAGCTGGAAAAGTATGGTGTACTCTGTTAAATTAGCAGAGTTTTTCTGTAATTTAACAGAGTTGTTATTTTGAGTGTATGTTAGGTGTAAATCGGACATCGCCAGCCTAACCGAATCTAAGGTAAATAAAACTAAAATCGGTTTAAAATCAGCCAAGTTATTACAACTTCCCCAGGCATCTAACGTGTGGCAGACCACACCTGATTAAGAATTATCTACACAGAAAATAAAATCGTCAAATTTAAATCAAAAAACATCAATTGTAAATCAGCCAAACATGATATCAACAAAACATTTAGTAAAAAAAGGTCGCCTGTTAGTCCATAATACAAAACTTCGATTTTGTTTTCAACAAACTCAGTCAAGTAATTTTATTTCAAAATTCTTTTATCATGTCAATAAATAGTGTTTGTGTTTGTCAAATTTCTTTGTCGAAAAAAAAATTTCATTTGTCAGTTCAACAAATTGTATTTGTGTTTGTTGAAAAAAAACTAAATTTTTTACTTTTGTCAGATCAACAAATTGTGTTTGTGTTTGTGGAACTTCTTTGTCGAAAAAAATAAAATTATTTTTTCAACAATCAAAACTTGCAAACGTTTTTTGATATTACAAAGTACCGTATAGATGCACTTTCAGTGAAAAAATTAATTGTATTCACAAATATGGGGGTCAATATAACATTTCGTTTTTTTTCTGTGTACTGTAAAAACATTTTTATACCCTCCAACCACAGTATGGGGGTATACTCACTTTGTCATTCCGTGTGTAACATATCGAAATATCGGTCGGGGACCCCACAAAGTATATATAATATTGATCCATGATAGAATCTAAGACATTCTAGCGATGTCCGTCCGTCCGTCCGTCTGTAGAAATAACGATTCAGTCCAAACCAAAAGAGCTAGACCCCTTAAATTGGGCAAGAATATCTCTTATGTTACTGGTAAGGTTAAGTTCGAAGATGGGCAAAATCGGACCAGGGGGAAAAAAGTTCCCCCTTGAATAACTAAAACGACCCCTGAAAAATACGATATTTTTCCAATTTTTTTTTTATTTTTGCTCAACGAATGTAACATTTGTATGCGTTATTATATTCATACCCCTGCGCTTGGACCAAGGGGGTTAGGAATTTCGATTTTTTTCAGGCCACCCCCCTTTGGGGGCGTGGTTATAGAAATTAATTAAAAATAACGAAAAAAATTTATTAATTATGCGTAAATATCAAAAACAAATAATTTGCAAACATATAAAGCTGGGGTACAGGTGTCCCCCACCAACTCACCCGCCCCCCCTCCAAAAAAAAAGACGCCCCTGCGATTTTTTTTAATTTTAATCGTGTTGGAGGGTATAAATTTTTTTATTTTTTATTAATTTTTGTTTACATCAAAAAATTTTTCTTTTCATCAAAAACTTTTTTTCATCAAAATTTTTTTCACCACAAATTTTGGGTTCATTAAATTTTGTTTTTCGTGAAAAAAAAAATAATTTTTTTCGCATAAAAATTTCCCATTTGTTTATCAAATGTACATAAAACATATGAGAGTGGTATATTCTTTGGTACCGAATCTTTTACACTCTCCAAAATGTAAAAACACTTTTTTGATCTTATTTTTGCACTCACTTACGAAATGTACAGCTCTTTTGGGTTTTTAATATCCTCGACTGATATTTCAATTCGTATTGCATGGAATAGCAAAGTAATTTATCATTATTTTTTCTGAAAAAACTTTGCTTTGGCAAGTACACCCAAATCTTCCGCAAAACATTATCATGATTTAATGTTTTGGGCAAGAGTACAAAATTCGCAGGCATTTTTTACATGTTGGAGGGTATAAAAGATTCGGCACAGCCGAATTTAACACTCTTACTTGTTTTATTTTTTATATTCCACTATGATGTATTACAAGTAGTTTAAACCATGCGAATATCTATAAATAGAAAAATTATCATTAATTTAACTGATGGTTACCCTATGAAGTCGATGAACATTATTAAAAATTTATTGTATATCTAGTTTAATATATCACCATTCTACACTAATATTTATAAGACCCACTTGTGTTGCTACTGTTTTTGCTGACTCTTGCACCCAGTGATTAAGCATCTCTAACTAATTACATGATGAAGTGGTTATTTAGTTGGTTTGTTGGTCGGATACTCGTTGCAAGTTACCCACCACTTTATGCATTATTCTAACATTAGCTGGCGTTAATTACGTTACCATTAGAGAGATGATTATATTTTGTATTATGTGTTAATGATACTTACAACACACACATAAGAGTGTGCGGAAAGGACTAAATGAATGAATTTCAAAATACTAACAAGGGAAGTATCTCAACCCTTATGAACCGATTTGCATGAACACAAAATATATATAAAAGAGACAATTCTAAGGTTGGGGTGTCTCGGCCATATCGGGGATTTAGGAGTTCAACACATGGGTCAAAAAATGGAGAAAAAATCGTTTTTTGGATTTTTCAGCCATTTCTTTCCAAGAAACTATATGATGTTTACATATGAGAAGAAAGGTTTTTTTATTGCCTATCCAACGGTGACATAACCTTGTAAAATTTTGGCTTCGATAAATACTTTTTTCATTAAAATGTGTAAATTTTGGGGGTATTTATAAGAAGACAAAGAGCTACGATGTCCATATGAATACGAAATAATCTTTATTAAATTTAAGTCGACACGTATTTTTGCCCTAGAGGATATTCCTGTTAGTTCGGTAGTTATCGAATTTTTCCCGGAGGTCCATATTGTTTCATAAGGCGACAACGAAATTTTGAAACACTGATATGGCCGATAAGCCGAGACACCCCAACCTTAGAATTATCTCTATTATATATATTTTAAGTTTCAGGCAAATCGGTTCATAAGGGTTGAGATACTTCCCTTGTAAGTGGAGCAAGGATGAATAGAAAAGGAAGAATCATATTAAAACCATTTAAAACAAGTGGTAAAAAATGTGGCTTACATTCGGAAGTTTAAATATTTGATGCGGAGGCATTTTAATTTAAATTATTGTTAAAATTATTTTAAACGACAGTTTATCATACCGCTGGCAACTTATTTGTTAACCTTTAAATTTTAAATTAAAGATTTACCTGAAAAGCGATTGGTTATAAAAAATATTTGTGCAGGTTTATAAAAATGTTGGTGGCTAAAGCCTGTCGATTTAATTGTGATTAATAAATTTACTTCTGATTGTACACAGAAAAAAATAAAAAAAAATATTTGAGTAAATTTTTAATACTATTGAGTAAAAAATTACTCAATTTTGCACCAGTAAACGATTAAATAGTATTGAGTAAATTTTTAATAAAAATTTATTAAATATTTAAAAAAAATTTGAGTAAGTTTTTAATTTACACAATTAAAAATTTACTCAAAATTTATCTATTTATTTTTTTTTTTTAAAGTTTAAAAAAGTTTTAATTTTTTTACAAAAAAAAAACAAAAAACTTGTTTTTTCCAACTTTACCAAACATATTTATGTCTCAAAAACATAGGAAAATTTTATAAAGACGATTGCAAACTTTCATACACATACACAAAAAACTATAAACTAAACGAGAATTCAAAAAACTATGAGAGTTAAAAAAAATAAAAAAATATTAAATTTTTATTAAATTATTTACTTAAATTGTTTTTAAAATTTTTGAGTAAATTTTTAATTGCGTCAATTTAAAAATTACTCAATTTTTGTTTTTAAATTTAAACAAGTGATTACTCAAATTAGTTTCCTTCATATTTTTTTCTGTGTACATAGAAAATCTAAAAGTCACGTCTAAAGTTCAATGCCTAAATTATTACCAAAAAGTTTAAGAATTAAATCTCGATATTGTAACTGCATATGCAATGAAAAAAAATATACCTAACATAATATCTTAAAAAAAATATGTATTATAAATAAACTAAAAACAAAACGAAAATAAAACAAAAAATAAATTACAAAAGTTTTATCATACACTTGACATTAAGACCAAACAAGCAGATGTCTTGGTCCAAGCAACAATATGTGTCTGTTACTAAACCAAAAAAAAGAAAAATTATGAAAAAAAACATTGATTTTTTTTTGTTTTGTTATAAAACAAAAAATATAAAAAAAACTGAACCATTTACTGGAAACTTTTTAGATTAAAATATTAAAAGATGTAAAAAAAGCAGTAGCAAAGCTATACTTGGCTGGGCCGAATCAAAAACACTCTTTACTAGGGTTTTTCCGGGAATTTCCGTCCCTGGATTTCCTGGGAAATCCCGGTATTTCGATTCCCTGTTTTCCCGGGATTTTTTATGCGGGATCCCGGGAAATTAAAAAATAAAAAAAAATAAAAAAAGCGGTAAAATCTGCTGATTTAAGCAGGAAAATATACTGATTTCAGATAAACAACCCAGCAAAAAAAGAGCTTACCATTCACTACAAAATTCACCACAACTTATGAACCAGATGTACTTCTTCTTTAACTGAAACATTGATGAATTTAATATGGGCGTGACACACAAAGTATGTTTTTTTTTCACCACTTTTCAGTGGCGAAAGATTGACACTTAAGTATAACATATATCACTAGTGTTTATTATGTACATATATATTAACATTTTAGAAGTACATAAATATTTCTTGGCATTTTGGGTGTGATTATGTCATTTTTATCTGGTGATTTAGAACTTCTAAATTAGAAGTTCTTTTTTCACTAATTTTTGTTAGATTTATTGAAAGAGTATTTTTTTGTAATATTTACACTAAAAACACTGTTCGACAGCAAAAACCTCCCAGTGAAATTTCTAACTGGTCCTTGTAGATTTTGAACTCCTGCTTCCAAATCGACCGTCCAAATTTTTCCAGCAAGTACCGTTTTTGAGATATTCGCTGTTAAAAACCTCCTGATTCCAAAACTGCAATCCACAATTTTCAAGCATGTTCTGTTTTTGAGATATTCGCGTTTGAAAATTTTAGTGTGATTTATAAAGAATATAAGTGCGTAACAGTAGAGTTTGAGTTTTTAAAATGCCAATATTTCAAAAACAGTACGCGTTAGAAAAATTTGGATGCCAGATTTGGAATAAAGATGCGTTATTTTTACTAAATCGATTTCTGTTGTGTTTGAGCAACTTAAGAACACGTTACAGAGGAGACCCGAATAGTTCAATATTAAAACGCGAATATCTTAAAAACCTTATGTGATAGAAAAATTAATTTCATTGATAACACAGGCACACAAAAAAAAAAAGTGTCCAGACCCAGAGGGTAGACTCAGTTATTTCTAGGTTTTTGGGGTCGCTGAATCCGAATATGCCCATAAAAATTCATTTCAATTGCCAGTTTTTCCCCTACCGCTCCCCTATAACCCCCCGGAGGATTTACTTTTAATTCTCATACCAACTTAAAATTAATGTGTACTTTTATGTTTTTTTGGCTGCCTATACACACAAAAAATTTTTTTTCCATGAACGATTTTCGTAGTATTTATGAACAAATTCATACAATTTATTAACTTTTTCATAATATTTATAAACTTTTTCATAGTATTTATGAAAAATGTTAAAAATTCTTAAATTTCACATATTATGATTTATTCATGAATACTATGAAAAAGTTTATAAATATTATAAAAAAGTTAATAAATTGTATGAATTTGTTCATAAATACTATAAAAATCGTTCATGGAAAAAAAATTTTTTTGTGTGTACCTCAATTTTCTAAAAAGTTTAAACAATCTTTAATAATGTGATGCAGTAACATCCGCTTTAGTTCGTAAATGTATTTATTTAATTTAGGACCAATTTTTTTTTTTGATATAAGAAAGATATGAAATTTGAAAAATTTATCAATATTCGATTTTCGTCTTTTCGATTTTTTAAGCTCTAAATAAAGAGAAATGAAATGCCATTACAAATTTTGTCACCATTTTTGCAAAACCTAAATCTATTTGAAGCTGGACGTAGAAAAAATTGCATACTTCGTGTATCACCCTCATTCTAATTGTTTCAGTTGAAAAAGAAGTTCATATGTTGTGGTGATTTGATTTGATTCCTAAGAACATATGAAAAGGGTACTTCAAAATCATTAAGCAAAGAACTGGTGAAAGATGTTTTTATTGTTATTTTGTAGCATTTTTGGAAGTGATTTTAAAAGTACTTCCTACGGAATATGAAGTTCGGCACCTATCGCTACTTTGTATGTAGTGAAACCACTAATTATTTTTGAACCACTTCGTTTATTTTTTTCTGGGAATATAAGCAACTAAAATGTTCTTTATTGATGTAAAAAGGACTTAAAATGATTTTAAGCTACACTCAAAAAATTATGTCATTAACTGTTTGTAGTTTATTTAAAAAGTTTTACGTTTTGTCGTTTTTGAAAGAAAAACCATTTGTTTAATGTTCAGTTTTTCAAATGACTAGTTCTGTTCTTTGTTTCAAAAGTAACAACATAAAAAATAAAGACTTTCATTTGCATTAATTTTTAAAGTCTTTTATGTTTGTTCTGTAAGTAAAAATAAGAGATTCTTCAGTCGACGTTAAGACCCCTACAAACGTTTTAAAACGTTTGCGAGTGAGAACAGGCTATTAAATAAGTCTTATATACACTCAAAAAAACGTGGGTATTCAATATTAAAAATTTTACTAATGAACTAATTTTTTAGTCCAAAATGATCTAGTGCAGGCGTTGGTAATCAATACTAAAATTTTTTACTAATATTATTCAAAACCAGTAAAAATTACTAATTTTAGTACTTTGAAGATACTAAAAAACTACCGTACTACTGGTAATTAGTAACTTATTAGTAGATTTTGGTACCAAATCACTTACTAATATTTTTACTGCAAAATTATTTTGAGTGTACATATTATAAAAGGAATGCTTTCAAATTTTACTGGCAAATGTAATTTGTATTCATAATTCCAAATTATAAAGGAATCGGACTATTTTTTACTAAAAGTCCCAATAAAAACCGCCCTTTCAATATTCACATAAATCTCTCAAATTCCATTACAATTTTTTTATAGGTGCTTATATAGTGGCTTTTTGGTGATCTAATTAAGTCTGATCATAATCGGACCTTTTTGGACTTATTTCACAATAATTAAAAAGATATTTTGTTTTCTATCTCTAGTTTTTTTTTTAATTTTTTAGAAAAAATCCTTTTTTGTGAAAAAAAAATACTGTAAGAAATTTAAAAAATCGAACTTCCTAAGTTAATACGCAATTAAATGGACTTATTTCCTAAACTTACTTTTTGAGCCATTTTTAAAGCTTTTTAATAAAAAATTTTCTTAAAAAAAAATCCTTTTATATGGAGTAGAAATCCCTCTTTTCGGGGAAACGAATAAAAAAACTATACTCTTTACAGTTTGTTTTAATTCTATTAAATTTTTCCAGAGCATTTATTATTTGTCCTATATTTTTTGAACTTTACATTTTTATAACTTTTTAGATATTTTTCACAAGACCGTATACTAGGTGGCAGCTATTTTGCAAAACTTCGAATTTCAAGGAGTGCACCCCTAAGTTTTTTTACATTTGGCTAAAAAATGCTATGCTAAAAATTTCTGCCAAATCGGACAACGTTAACACGAGGCGCATCGAGGTCAAAGGTCAAACACACGAAAATAGATATATTTTGATGAAAAACATTGAATAAATGGGGTTGTTTTTTGAATATATTGTTAAAAAGTGGTACACGAGTTGTTTTTAGTATAAGAAGATATATTAAAAATTTTTGGGTTTTCAAAAATTAACCCTTGTAAGCCTTACGGGGTCAAAATTACCCAATTTTTACAAAATGACCCCTAAAACACGAAAATCAGCCCCAATTTTCTAATTTTATTGAAATAAAGTTTATTATTTAATAAACCAATGGAAAACGATATTTATATTCTATTCTATCATAAATACTCATATATGAAATACTGTCTTTCTAGGATGTCATTAACCCGTTTCATGGTAAGGCCAATAATATGCATTATATTTGGCGTGGATCTCAAAACTGATATTTTGAGTTTTTAAAAATTTTCTTTAACAAAATTAAGAAAAATGCTGAAAAAACCACAGAATCTTATAAAATATATGTTAACATATAAAAAAAAAATTTTTGAGGGATATCCCTCGGATAGTTTTGCGGGGGCATCGATTTAAACTCAGCGGATTTCGAGGAAAATGCCTTTTTTGCCCACAATTTACTCAATATGGAAAAATTTGTTAAATATTTTAAAATTTCACAAATTAATGGCCATAAATTATTTAAAACAATGTTAGACTTTAACCCTAAACGTTTTAGGAAAATGGAATAATATTAACCCGGTTTTTATTCGGGTAAAAGGTCACATTTTGGGATATTTAGAGTTTTTTTTAGAACAAGGCATCTAAATATGAAATGTGTATTGCGATTTTTTATAAAACTTGGTATAATTATTGTACGGTTTCAGAAAAATTATTATTTAATTTTTTTTTAATTAACCCATAAATGAACATGGGTCAAAATGGCCCAGCACGTTAAAATTTAATAAAATAATGAAAAAGAGTTTATTCTGATTCGAGGCCTTTTCATGTTCTCCATTATGAATTAACATAACAAGTACTTATGATAACTCTACTTTCTTTATTAGGATATTCTCCCATTAAATACTCATAGAGTTTCTTGCTTTCAAAATTTTTTGCAATTTTCAGGAATGAATTGACGATCGTTTCATAAAATAGTTTTTTTTTATTTTTTTCGATTTCTAATGAATTTGTTATAATTAATGTGCGAGGTCAGAAAAATAATTATTTGATTTTTTTAATTAATATTTTTGGCCTTACCATGAAACGGGTTAATGACATCCTAGAAAGACAGTATTTCATATATGAGTATTTATGATAGACTAGAATATAAATATCGTTTTCCCATGGTTTATTTCAATAAAATTAGAAAATTGGGGCTGATTTTCGTGTTTTAGGGGTCATTTTGTAAAAATTGGGTCATTTTGACCCCGAAAGGCTTACAAGGGTTAATTTTTGAAAACCAAAAAATTTTTAATATATCTTCTTATTCTAAAAACAACTCGTGTACCATTTTTTAGCAATATTTTCAAAAAACAACCCCATTTATTCAATGTTTTTCATAAAAATATGGCTATTTTCGTGTGTTTGACCTTTGACCTCAATGCGCCTCGTGTTAACGTTGTCCGATTTGGCAGAAATTTTAAGCATAGCATTTTTAGGCCAAATGTAAAAAAACTTAGGGGTGCACTGCTTGAAATTCGTAGTTTTGCAAAATAGCGTCCACCCTACCGTATACACATAAATACCTTGGAAATGACGACAGCTTTCATGGGAAATTTGCAGAAATAAAATCGGTTCACGCATTACAGACAACACTTATTACACCGTGCGACAGTCAAAATTGGACCTACACCAGACCACATACACATGAATCTAGAGGCATAATATAGATAAACTGCGTTCTCAGTTTTTCAATTGGTGATCTTTTCTCCTTTTTAAAGGATTTCAAAGCTTTAAGGATATTAACATTTGTAATATTGTTTTTTATTATTTCCACCCATCTGTTTATGTCAATATGGATATCAGATGAAAGAGGACAATCTTTAGAAACGAAAATAATTTTTTGTTTTAATTTTTCAGGGCTAAAAATTGTAAATAATGTCCTTTGAAAATTTTATCCTTTCATATCCTTGAGAATATCCAATACAGTTTTCTCAAAAAAAATATATGTAGAAACCATATATGTACTTTACCACATACTTCAATTTTGTTGCAGTAGTATTATTTATTAAGAATTTTTACTTCAAAACTCAAACAAATTTAAAAAAAAATATTTTGTATCCGGGACTTAGAAAATTTTCCTAAACACTTTCGGGACTTTTGAAAATTTGGGTAATTTTTTAAAATCTTTTTTAATGAAATTCTTAATTCCAAAACGCAAAAATGTTTGATGTAAAAACAAATTTTGACGAAAAAAAAAATTTTTTTGGTGAAAAAAAATTTGATAAAATAAAAATTTTTGTGTAAAAAAAAATTTGATGAAGAAATAAAGTTGTTGATGAAAAAAATTTTTGATACAAAAAAAAAAATATGACAAAAAAAAAAATAATAAAAATTCATTAATGACGTAAAACCCCTAGCGAGAAAAATTTTGTACACAAAAAAATTTTTATTGCAGTCTCATTTTTAATTAAATCGTTGTGGTATTAGCAATTAATTTAATTGTATTGACAAAGAAAATTATTGATATTTAATTAAACAACACAATTTGTCAAAACAATTAAATTGTTTGTTAGGACAACAACGTTTTAATACAACACAAAATTTTGTTTTGTGTCTAAAGGTATATTCACACCTGAGGTGAAATCTTGTTCGAACGAGATTTCGATCATATGGTAAGTATCATTTTATACACAACCATATGATCGAAATCTCGTTTGAACGAGATTTCACTTCAGGTGTGAATTGGGTATAAGTAAAATTTTACTTTACATTAATCTACGACAATAAATTTGTTTTATTACTAATAAAAATTTAGTTTTCAATTGAGCAAATTACAAGATGTTTTTTAATAATAAAAAAAAAGAAAAACTGTAGTATAATTGTAAAGTGAAATTACGAGACCTTTGTCAAGAAATTTAACTTGGTTTTTCTATGTATAATTTAACATTTGGACACAGACTATATACAGACTCGACAGTAGAGTTTTATAACAAAAAATGGGGAAAAACTAAGCGATTTTAGGAGAAAACAGAACGGTTTTTAGCTAGTTTTAAGCTAACATAGCAACACTTTCTACGACTTAGGGGTGAGTGAAACAACAAAAACAGATCTGGCATCCATTTTTCTTATGGCACGTTATATTAGCTTTCTCTTTTTAACTTAATTCGTAGAATAATTTGAAAAAATTATCCATATAGTTCAAGACTACTTTTTTGACACCTGTCACTTATGTCGAGTCTGTATTTGTCTGTGATTTGGGTTTCAAACAAACGCACTGACATACTTATAAACACCCTCTTTTACAAGGTAGAGACTATAAAAATCCAAACATATAGAATGTTGTTTTTATTTTTGATGATGCTAAAAGTTAAAATTACTAAAATAAAGTTTTTAAATAATAATACTTGATCTTTATGTCACAAGTCATCTTAAAATCATTAAACAAGCTGTTTTATTGAATCGCTTCAGTTAGAACTTTAATTGAAATCGAAATTTAAAATTTTCAATTTTAATTAATGTATAAAATTCATTTACAAGCCTAAAAAATGCATAAAAAATATATTCAATGACATCAATTTTGTAATCAATGTTGCATGGATGATGCAGTTTTTTGTTTTCCTTTCACTTTTATTTATTTTTTGCTATGCAGCTCTGATTATATGTGGTTTAACCACTTTGTATGTTTTTGGGGTTAGTTTGTCACCGATTTGTTGATGTTGTTGTTTGTGATCAGATTCTTTAGGAATGAATTCTTGTTACTAGTGATTTTTTTGACTTATTAATTTAGAGATGAAAAATCGATTCGCCACATTACAATGGAATTACAATTACAGTTGTTGCATCAAGTGGGTGCTGAGGCTTAGTGGTTAGCGCGTTGGAATGTTAACCAGCAAGCCAGAGTTCGATTCTCAGCTCAGGCAGAACACAATTTATTTCAGATATTTATAAGTTTCTATTTATAGCAAATATCTATCGCAGCACCCTTTTTCATTAATAAATAGCTCTAAAAAATCGCAAACGAAGTAAAATTATAAGATAATATCTATTGAACACAGCTTCAAAAATAATTTGCCAGATCAATAACAGATGGCGCTCCAACAACTGTACTCAAAATTAACAACACACGCAATTGCAGTATAAAAATACTGAAGCCCTTCTATCTTTTAAATCTTTCGTCTCCCTTCTATCACCTTTCCGAAAGAATCATCACGGTTATATCAGTATTTTAAGGAATAAATTGTTTTTAATCTCTGGTTAGTAGTTGCAATATTGGCCAGAAATATATGTGTGTGAATCAGCTACAAATTTGCAGCAAATTTACTTCTACTTATACGCATCTTAAGAATAAAATCACAAACATGCCATCATCATCACATTATTGCCATAATGCAATTAACTTGCATAAAGATGCGGCAAAATTAATAGCACCACTTGAGTTTTATATTATACGGGTTAAGAGCCACTATTGAGAACGAAGCAACTTCAAAAGAGAATTGATAAAAGGCAAGCACCAAAAAGTAACCCTTGCGAAAAATACTTCAGAGACAAAAAGGTTGAAAGAATATAAGAATAAAACGAATTTTTGTCAAAGCATATCCTATCAGCATGGTGGCTGTGACCAACGGCGTATGCAGGATTGATTTTTCAGGGCCCAACAACAACAACAAAAAATTTTTTTGTGTTTCTTTTCGTGAGGTTTGTGTTTTCCAATACATATAAAAAAATATTTTTTTTGTTGTTGTTGTTGGGCCCCCCCTCTGAATACGCCAATGGCTGTGACGTCTAAGGTATGAATGTTAAATTTTCTCTAAGGTCCGTTGTGATACCACTGGATGTAAATGGGGTTCCCCCACAAGTTAAATTTGACATCCGACAAATCAGAAATCTCCCTTAATCCCAGTTAGGCAAGTCTCTAAACAAAAAGAGCCGGGAAATGGCAGATAAAGTGTTCTATTCCAACTCCTCCTAATTTATGCAACTCCTGCAAAAGTCATTTGACTGCACCTTTAACCGCTTAGCCTATATTATGAGACAGTGTGCGGTAATTAAATCAACCACCGTCGAAGTCTCTCCTCTTAGAAGCGTTGAGCTCACTTGTTCCATTCTGGTGAAGAGAAGGCCAAGTCTGTATGTAGTCGCACACGTCCATTAATGTGCACATCTCCAATGTGTCTTCATCGCGGAACAAAGCCGTATAGTTTGCTTGCAAGTTTCTAGAGACATACCAAGAAATTCTAACTCCGTTGAAACCTGTAGGATAGTCTGCACACTCACATGCACTCAAAAAAAAAAAACTGTAAAGTTAGCAAAAAAAGCTTGTAAACCTACAAGAAAATTTGCTGATTTTGAACCCACAATTTTTTTGCTAAAGTTAGCAAAAATGTTTTGCCAATAATTAGTTAACAAAAAAAAATTTTTTTTTGACACATTTGAGGACCCCATTGGGTTCGGACCCGATAGGTCCAGACCCCGATGGGCCTAGACCTAGTTGGGTTCCTTAAAAATCGTCATAGTTTTTGATCCAAAATTTGTGTCCGTTTCGCTCTACCTTGCTTAGTTTTTGAGATACGTGATTAAAGGGGACCACTGGGGTCTTGAGAATTAAAAAACTCTATAACTTTAAAAATATTACTCGGAGAGCTTTTGACTATTTTGTGGTCTTGTTCTACGTATTGAGGGCTACAAAAATGCTTTTGGACTTTTTGTTGTGTCGGCAATATTTACCGAGATATGAGAATTTTAAAATTTTCGGGAATGCTAACTTTTTTGGATCCAAAGTTAGGGCCCATTAGGGTCCACACATGTGAAGAGGACCCGCGAAAGTATGGAGATTCTAAGAACCAAAAATGCCCTCAATTTTGCTCTATCTGGCTTAGTTTCCGAGATAGAGCCATTTTAAGTTTTCTGAAAATAAAAAAAAATTTACCATTTATTTTTGCTAATGTTAGCAAAAAATCTTGTAAAAATGTTGTCAACTCAATTTCAAATCTTAGCAAAAGAAATTAGTTCAACGTTTGTTTAAAATTGGTAATGTGCTAAATGAAGTTTACAAGAATTTTTTGCTAACATGCTAATCTCAACTAAAAATTTGCTAAAAGTTAGCTAACTAGCATTAGCAAAAAAAAATTAGTAAATTTACTAACGTATTTTTTTGAGTGTGGCTTTGCACACATGGCTTTGCGATTCCCTGGAAAATAACTGTGCCCAGGAACCCGTATCTAATTTAATGATGTGTGGCAGTTAAAGGCAGATATTTTTTTTAGAAAAAATGACGACGGGGACTTGATATCGGCTTAACTGTCGGAATATTTGGTTGCATACAAGACACTGCAACTCGACCAGTTAGGTTATGTTAGGTTGGATGGGCGTTCGCCAATTTGGCGAATTCTCTCGGAGGCCATAAGGCCCATTGTAATTTCCTTAAAGTTGTTTTCCTACTCCCCTCTGATATACAAAAATTCTACCTCTCAAACCACCCCGATTCTCTATGATATTCCGCAAGAGATATCAGTGGGACACTGTTTAGGCAATCCAGGTCATCAAAAAATTGTTGCCCCAAATACTTAAGACGACGTTTCATCAAGTACTTCACTGACTCCTCATCCTCCACTTTCCCACAACTTCTTCGAAAGTCCCTATCAGAAATTCCCATACGAACGGCCGATTATACAGTGTCCTGTCAGTACTCCTATTATTAGCCTAACCGTCCGTTTGCCAAAGGTAAGAAGACTTTTTGTCCTCTTAGGATCATGGTATGGGATATCGTGCACGTGGTCAGTGATATCCACCTATCCTTTATTCTATTTTCCGATATCCTATCAATTTCGTTCATCAACTCCACTATAGGAATCGAGATATTAGGTTCGACGTGTTCCCCCACCGACTCAGAGACATTTCTTGCACATTCGTCAGCTAATTCCTTACTATCGACCCCACTATGTCAAGGGATCCAGATTAGCTTAACTGTGTGCTGACTGATTCGATGAAGGGATTGTATACAATTACTTACAATTCTCGATTTTACAGTACTTCATTCTAAGGCTTTCAGAGCTGCAAAACTATGCACATAAATGTTAATTGCGCAAGCTCTTAGGTCCTTTGTCATAACCATCTACGCGGCTTTGTCAAATGCAAGAACCTCGGACTGGAAAACCCAACACTTGATTTCAAGGCATTCAGAGTATAACCCCGAACCTGTACCTATCTCCATCTTCGATCCATCCGTAAAAATTGAGATCGCATTCCCCGTCATAACAGAGTTATCCGCCCAGTCTTCC
Source organism: Pegoplata infirma (assembly GCA_963921195.1). Taxonomy (NCBI): domain Eukaryota; kingdom Metazoa; phylum Arthropoda; class Insecta; order Diptera; family Anthomyiidae; genus Pegoplata; species Pegoplata infirma. The sequence continues at coordinate 184,993,544 of OY992536.1, forward strand.
CTGGTTGGTATTTGTACTTCGAAGTTCCTATCAAAGTTCGTCTGCGGTGAGATATAGTCGGTTTTCTGTCCTAATTCCGTCCCGCCCACCGTACTTAATATGGTCGAGTGTCCCCAAGAGCGTTTCTTAAGCATTTGCGACTCTCTTAGCCTGAGAGCCGACAGTGTTCTTGATGTAGATATCTACGGGCTGAATGTTTAGTATCACTTCCAGGCCGGCCTGGGGTGCTGATCTAATAGCACCAGTGATACCCGCGCACGCCAGTCGCTGTACCTTATATAGGTTACAGAAATATGATTTCATATCCGCTGCTTTCCACCACACAAGGGCCCCATAGGTAAGTATTGGTCTAAATATCGCAGCATACATCCAGTGGATAATATACGGTTTTAGACCCCACCTTCTGGCGAAAGTTATTCTGCAGGTGTAAAAAGCACCTAACGACTTTTTCATCCTTTCATCTGTATTCCTTTTCCAAGAAAGCTTTGAGTCCAGGATTACACCAATGTATTTTGCCTCATCAGATAGTTCTAGGGTGATTTCATCTAGTTTGGGAAGAACAAATTTCCCCCTGTAGTGTGCCCCTTGAAACAACTTTCCTCGCTTCACCATCACCTATCTTTGAGTTAATTGCCCTGCTTTCCAGCATGTTGCCCGTCCATAGTAATCTGTCTGTCCGTGCCTGTATTTTGTAGTGCACTACGAATTAATGATATTTTGACATTGTTGAACGCGCCTTCTACGTCCAAAAAAGATGCCAAAAAACATACTAACATACTCTTTTTTGTGAAGAGTATCCTCAATCAATCGGACAACATCACTTAAAGCTGTCTCAACAGATCTACCCTAAAGATAGGAATCGCTGAAGTTGTCTGATGTGAGGTTACTTCTCACATAAACATCTACCAGTCTTTCCAGAGTTTTCAATAGAGCGATGACAGACTGATAGGTCTGTAATCCTTTGCGGTATTGTGGTTTATCTTTCCCGCTTTGGGAATAAAAACCACCCAAACCTCCATCCTTTGGGAGGGTATATACCCCGATGCCAGGCTACCCGTAAATATACGCAGTAGCCATGGCATGATTATCCCTAGGGATACCTGTAAGAGTGCCGGAAAAATAGCATCGACCAGTCAGTTATTGCCAGTACCTCTGTCTGGTAAACACTGCAATGATCGGGAAATCTTCGAACCAGGCTTTTTTGGACATATTTGACCATTCATAGCGGAGGAACCCGATGTGTTGACGACTAAAAGATAAGTCAAGGGTTAAGCCCAAACATTGATCTTTCAGATAACACTTTTGATCAGGAGCACCAATTGTCTATTAATAAGATATTTTCCCCCCAATTTTTTTTTTTTCGATACTGGGAAATAAGACATGACTGAAAGACAATTGGTGCCCAAAAGGTTAATCCGAGTTACCAAATGAGTTCTATATCTTACAGAGCAGTGTTTAAGCTTAACACTCAACATATTTTTAAGTCGCCACCACATCGGGTTCATCCGCAATAAGTTGCCAAAGTTTTCTAAAACGGCGATTTTTTGAATTTTGCCTCAACTTTATCAGAAACCTAATGTGCTGGAAAAGTTTAAAGACCGGATTTTAGACCAACTTTACTATTGTAATCAAATTTGTAAGGTCGCGTCCTAGGCGCACTTTCGATGTTGAATAGTGTTATCGGGCAATGTGTTCCTAAATTAATGGCTAATTTATTGGCGTACGGACATAGCGCCCAAGGTCTTATCGCCCAAAACCGTAAATGTTATATCGCCCAAGCTGCGACATATAGCCCAAAATGGTAGGTCTCAAAATGTTATTTCTCCCAAAACAAAATTGTCAAAAAATCCAAAATATTTTTTTTGGGCGAAATGTCGAAATTACGACTTCTATGTTGTTTGTTTTTTTTTTTTTTGTAATAAAGGTTTTCTGCGTAGCCGGCCTTCGGCCGGGCTTAAGGATTAAATACTCCATGCATTAAACCCACCCTCTCTGCAAACCAAAGCTATTTTGGTAATCAGGCCTTTTTGATGCATAACAAATTTGATAGTGTAAAGGCCTGCTACCTAGAAAACTTTACTTTGCGGAGAGGGTGGGTTTAATGCATGGATTTTGTAATCCCTAAGCCCGGCCGAAGGCCGGCTACGCATAAAAACTTTAAAATATTGTGTTAAAAAAAAAAAACAATATTGGTGATTTTTATGATTATTTTTTTTATTTTTTTGGGTGATATGACATTTTATAAATTCAACATTTTGATATTTGTGTAATATGACATTTTTGACAATTTATATTAATTTAAAGAAAATTGTTAAAATACCCAAAAATAATGGCCATATCGTCCAAAAAATTTTGCAACAACAACTAACACACATTTTTTTTGGGTGGAATGACTTTTTTAAATTGGGCGATATGCACTTGGGCGCTATGTCCGTACGCCAATTTATTGCTGATTTGTATAAAATTTTGAACTTATATTGACGTCTAGAAAGGGGTTTTAATAAAACATAATTTTCTTAAAAACACTTGGTGCTAAATTTTTTACCGCATCTGCATGACAGTCTATAAAAAAAATCATGTATTTTTTTAAACATTCGACAAACTGCAATAAAATAATTTAGCCATATTTTGCAAGTGATTGTTTTACCATTGTATTCTGATTTTTAGAGTTTAAGTAAACTTTGAAATAATTTTTAATTTCGAAATTTGTTGGAAATAAACCTTTTCAAAATTTGTATACAAATTGAAGAAAAAGAAACAATATACGTAAGACAATCATATATTTATGTAAATTATTACGTCTGATATATTTCGTGGAATCGCTTGAGAATTAGTAATGGTAATAAATAGCATTAGTTGTTATTAGCGACATCTAGAGGTGGTTGTAATCACAACTTTCGATAAATATGACATCTCTGCTTACGTTTTATGACAAGAAAACTATCCGAATTTACCTGTTCAAAGCGGATATTAATAATAGACGCTCAGTTAAGAGAACCATTAGTTAAAATCTGAATTCCATCAAGTACGAAGGCAATTCGAAAAGTTCTTTGCCTGACATGTTTATACATATGGGCCAAATGACCGTAACAACCGTATTTTAAAAGGTATCCTTTTGAAAATTGGTAGGTAAACGTGTTTTGTATTCACAAATCACCAGTCAAATTTTTAAAGCAAACCACTTTTCCGACATTCACATAAATCTCTTAAATTTCATTGACTGGTGCAGGCTTGACCGACTGTAATTTTCTTACTTGATTTTAGTGTTGCACTGTGTTTTTAACCGAAACTGCTTAAAAAACGTATTCAAAAGTCTTTTAAACACCTAACACCAACATGCGCCTTTAAAATTTTATTTATATATCACCTTGTAGATTTCCCTCTAAAACTATTCTAGAATTTGAGGCAACGTTCTTAAAATATTTTCTGTCATATTTCGTTTTATACAAAACGAACACAAAAAGTGATTTAAATACTTAGTTAATTTAACTTACAAAAGACTTAATCAATTATGAAAGGGATTTTGCTTATTTTCCCAAATCAAAAATCTTTCAATGCAAATCATCTCGTTTAATAAGCTTAAATAAGTTAAGTTAAGTCAGTTCAGTTACTAGAATTTGCTCTTTAAATTTCTTAAAGCCATAAAAAAAGCCTGCAGAAAAAGTTTAATTTTTATGTGCTATAAATTTCATTTAAAACTCTTATACCCATATCAATCAAACACCTGCCTACTATGATATAAAATATTTAAATTTGTTGATACTATGGTTTATAACAATAAAAGCAAAAATGCCAAAAAAGGGACGATTCAACATAAATACATACATTTTAATATAAATTTTTCAGGAAATCTGTACATTGTTGTGGATTTAGGATAACATGGAATTTAATAAAAAGGTTGTTAAAATAAAAAAAATATTAAAATTATTGGATTTCCATACCGCCATAAACTGAAATTGGATATTTTTTTTATTAAATACTTAAAGTAATATAAATGATATTTTTAAATAATATTTTAATAATACTGTGCAATAAATTTAATGAGTGGAAAAAAAAAAGTTGGAGAACTATGATGTTGACCAAGACCGACCGATAATAGTCTTTGCAAGAGTTTGACGGAAAAATGTTGCGGTATTCTTAAACTTAGGTATAGGACCAATATTTTGGGTAGTAACAAATACAGCGGCAGGTCCCAGGGGGAAGAGTGGGGAAAAAGTCGCTTCAAACCGATTTTAAACAGAAAAAAGAGGATAAAAAGAAAGGAAGAGAAAAAAAGAAAATAGATGAAATCTTATTTTAAAGTGAAAATAAATTTTCCAAATTCAAAAAGTTTTCAGAAATTTGTCTGAAAAACTGAAAGTTTTTTTTTAGAAAAAATGTTTTTAATTTTGAAATTTATCTATAGCAAAATGAATCTGGCATTTTCGAAACCGAATCTGGTAACGAATGCGACCTCTGTGATGGCACGGAGGATAAAGCTGATGCCACTATGGGTGACATTCAGGACGAGGCCCATGCAGTGAGGAATTCGGAGAGTTCTGTTGCCTCCGATTCAGAACAGATGGGACACATATCTGGCTTATTCGAAACCGAATCTGGGGACGAATGCGACCTCTATGATAACACGGAGGATGAAGCCAATAACACGGTGGTGGAAAGGATGGTGGAAAAAAAGCAAGATGTTGCGGTTCCTACAAATAAACCTCCATCACTGTAAGGCAGCCTCAGCTGCACTATTGCTGCGCCTGACGACAGGAGCAGTTGACTTGGTTTTTATCCAAGAGCCCTGGGTGCGGGGTGGCAGGGTTTGCGGATTGAAGACCCCTGGGTTTAAGTTGATGGTTGCCAAAGGTGAGGGCTCACCAAGAGCCTGCATCTTGGCGAAAAATGGCTTAAATATATTCTTTTTATCAACTTTTAGTGATATGGATGTTACAGCGGCTAGCTTAGAGCTTCATGGGAAATCTATTTGGCTCGCCTCTGCGTATTTTCCTAATCCGGGGCCAATACCCCCGGAGAAGGTTGGCGGTCTGATTCGGGAGTCTGAATCTAGGGGACACCAGTTACTAGTGTGCTGTGATGCTAATGCACATCATTCGATATGGGGTAGTACAGACACAAATGATAGAGGCGAATCACTTTTGGAGTTTCTGTTAAGCACTAACCTGTATATTTGTAACAAGGGTAGTGAACCAACTTTCGTTACAAGTACGCGGCAAGAGGTTCTTGACGTAACACTTGTATCAGATACATTGTCTGATAGAATTGATGACTGGAGAGTTTTGGAAGAGCATTCTTTCTCAGATCATCGCTACATTGAGTTTTTACTCAGGGAGCGTGCCCCGGTTGAGACAGTCTCTAGAAATCTGAGAAGAACAAACTGGGTGAAATATAGGGAGACTTTTTCTTTGCTTTTGGATGAAGTACCCCTATCTGAACCGCATAGTTTAGCGGAAATTGACTGTCTGGTTGACCATATAACAAATGTTTGTAATAGGTGCCTGGATGCGTCTTGCCCTTCTGCAAAGCCTAGAGGGAAAAAAAAGCCACCTTGGTGGTCAAATGAGTTGCAGACGAGCAGAGATTCCTGCAGAAAGCTCTTTAATAAGGCTAAATTTTCAAGAGCGGACGAGGACTGGTCTGCATACAGGCTGCAACTTAAGAGTTATAAAAAGATGATCAGAAATGCAAAATGTGATTCTTGGAAAAACTTCTGTGGAAACATAGAAGACGTTTCTGAGGCATCCAGGCTGCGCAAGGTTCTGGCTTCTTCTCCTTGCACCCTAGGATACCTGAAAGATCCTAATGGGGTGTGGTCTTCCTCCAGTGGAGAGTCGCTGGATCTCCTTTTAAACACGCATTTTCCGGGCAATTCCATGACGCCGTTTCAAGCTTTGGAACGTTCTGACGCCCAAGCTTCTGAGATTGCTTCGGAAATAATAAATATGCCAACATTAATCTGGGCGATAAAAAGCTTCAGGCCCTATAAATCCCCGGGACCTGATGGTATAATCCCGGCTGAGTTGCAGCAAGTGTTTGACTATATAGCCCCGTTGCTGTATAATCTATACACAGCATGCATCAACTGGTCGTATATTCCTTTAAAATGGAGGGATACCAGAGTCGTATTTATCCCGAAGGCTGGGAAAAGTTCCCACACAGCTCCGAAGGATTTCAGACCAATTAGTCTGTCTTCTTTTTTGTTAAAGACAATGGAACGAATGATAGACTCATATTTGCGTAGAGTGATTGACCCGAGGTTGCTTTCGACAAAGCAACATGCATACAGCAAGGGACGATCAACGGAAACAGCTCTTCATGAGCTCGTTGGTACCATCGAGAGATCGCTTTCGGTAAAGGAGTACACTATGGTGGCCTTTCTTGATATTGAGGGGGCTTTTAATAATGTCATTCCAGAATCGATAATATTGGCATTGTCTGGTCTGGGAGTAAAGCGTGAAATCGTTTTAATGGTGGAAAACCTACTTGCCAATAGACGTATAACGTCTGAATTGGGAGCGTCCGTCATATCTCGATTTGTCAATAGGGGCACACCACAAGGAGGTGTTCTTTCGCCGCTTCTTTGGAACCTGGCACTGAATTCAATGCTACTATCTCTAGAAGCACGTGGTTGTCATGTTATCGCATATGCTGACGATGTCGCGATAGCGGTAAAGGGGAAGCATCTGCCAACATTGCGGGACATTCTTCAGGGTTCTCTGAAAGATCTGTCTAAATGGGCAAGAGACTGTGGTCTAGGAGTTAATCCTAGTAAAACAGAGCTTGTTTTGTTTACAAGGAAAAATAAGATTCCTGCTTTTGATCCTATTTCTCTGGACGGTACTGAAATCACCTTCTCAGATGGAGCCAAGTATCTTGGAGTATTTCTAGATAGGAAGCTGAATTTCAGGCGTAATATTGAGGAACGGGTGAGAAAAGCAACGATTGCTTTGTATTCCTGTAAAAGGGCCATTGGAAAACGATGGGGTTTTAGCCCTCAAGTCGTTCATTGGATCTATACAGCAGTGGTGCGTCCAATTTTGCTGTATGGAATCATTGTCTGGTGGCCTGCTTTGGAAACAAAAGCGAACTTTGTCTTTATCACGAAGGTACAGAGAATGGCGTCAATGTGCATTACTGGTGCTCTTCGTACTACACCTACGGCTGCATTAGAAATCCTCCTTCACCTGATACCCTTGGACATATTGGGTAGGCAGTATGCGGCTGCGTCGGCAATTCGACTTAATAGCACGCTGCAATGGAGGAGCAGTGATTGTGGCCATAGCGCGATCTTGAAAAAGATAACAATACCACAAAATGTGGACTGTGCTCCCTCTTTGAGCCTCTTTGAGCGCCACTTTACCACTATGATACCATCCAGGGAGTCTTGGATGGGGGATACTCCGGGTAGTGGAGCTACCATAAATTTTTACACAGATGGATCGAGGCTGCACGAACAAGTGGGCTTTGGAGTCTATTCGGAAGAGCTTGGGTTGAGCCTGGCTCGTAGATTGCCAGATCATTGCAGTGTTTACCAGGCAGAGATGCTGGCAATAAAAGAAGTGGCTGACTGGTTGAGCTGCAATGTCTTGTCTACAACCGCAGTCAACATCTATACTGACAGTCAAGCCGCGGTCAAGTCCCTGGATTCAATGTTTCTGAAAACAAGATCTGCCCTTAACTGCCGCACGTCTTTAAATGAGATGGCCAAGCAGTTTAACATACGACTCATATGGGTCCCAGGGCACAGAGACATTCCAGGGAATTGCAAAGCCGATGAGCTTGCAAGACTAGGAACTACCTTACAGGTTCCAACAGAATTGGAATGTGTTGGTATGCCTCTAGAAACTTGCAAGCAAAACCTACGGCTTTGTTCTGCGACGGAGACTAATCAAAGATGGGCAAATGGATGGACGTGTGAGACAACACGACTGATTTGGCCTTCTCTTAATCAGGGGCGCACAAGTGAGCTGATATCGCTTCCAAGAGGAGAGATTTCGACGGTGGTTTCTATAATTACCGGACACTGTCTTATAGGGAAGCACGCAGAGCGGTTAAATGTGCCGTCGAATGACTTTTGCCGAAGTTGCATGGATGAAGAGGAGTTGGAAACTATCGAACACTTTATTTGTCATTGCCCGGCACTTTCTGGTCAGAGACTTGCTTCACTGGGATCTAGGGAGCTGTACGATCTTTCTGATTTGTTGGATGTCAAAATTCAACATCTAAGGAGTTTTATAAGAAGCTCAAAATGGTTTAACGACAGGGACTAGTAGGGAAACCTATTACGGTCCCGTGGTATCACAATGGACCTCAGAGTCTACGTGTGTTGACGTAAAACGTCAGCAGCCACTTACAACCTAACCTAACCTAACCTAAAATGAACAATGATTCTTTAAAGAGATTTTCAATTAAGTCGTAGATTTTTTTGAATTAATAAAATAAAATCTGAGAAATTGTTTAAAGAGTTTTTATAGGAAATCTGAGATTTTAAATTTGGAGAATGTCTAGCAATTGGGCGATTTTTAATTTTAGGGACACAAAATTCGAAATTGTTTTTTGCGATATCGAATATATTCGATGAGTATAAAAATTTTGATAAAAAAAAATTTTGCAACACAAAAATTAAAAAAAATAAAAAAACTTGATAAATAAACAAGTGAGAGTGTTAAATTCGGCTGTACCGAATCTTTTATACCCTCCAAAACGTAAAAAAAAGCCTGCGAATTTTGTACTCTTGCCCAAAACATTAAATCATGATAATGTTTTGCGGAAGATTTGGGTGCAGTGTTACCGTTGTGCGACTTTAGTTGCAATTTGCAACCTTTTAGACACTCTGAGACTTTTTGTGCGACTTTTTTAAACTTGTCTTATTTTGCAACTTTTTCCAACTTTGTGCGACTTTTTCCCCCTTTTTTTGTTAAGTGAAATATATTTTTCTTTTTTAAACCATATACTACGAAATAACACAAATTTTAAATAATTTTACCAAATATTCGAATTTTAGATTTTTACATTATTTACATTGTTAAAATGCATAGTAAAATGAAAACAAAAATCATCAAAACACGAAATTACGATAAAAATATGTATCGTCCATTCCAAAAGATATTGCCCATTTCATAAGATATAGTCCAATCCTTTAGGTATATCCTATACTATCGTAAAATATTGCATGGAAACACACTCATGAAATGGATATAGGTTGTTGGTATGGTCAAAAAAATTTTAGGAGGTAAAAATAAATGAGGGTTGGGGTTAAAAAACAATTGGGTTTCGGTCATACATTTGACTCCTCCAGAGGCACCCTTGGGACAGTTAGGGCACAGACTACACTAAGAAAATTATGTCATTAACTGTTTGTAGGTTATTTTAAAATGTAATCAGTAAAGTTATTTAAAAAAGAATCACTTATTTTATAAAAGATTTCTTGTTTTCTACTATTTCTGTAGTTTAAAAAAAAAATAATTTACTGTTTTAATGATGAATTTTCCGTTACATTAAATTTTGTCAGTAAAAAATTTCTTATACATTTGTAATGTTTTTTTCTACAAAATAAGCAAACATTCATTAGTTTTTTTATGTTTTGGTTAGTCAAATTAATCTATTTCGTAGATTAATTTGAAAAAATTAACCATATAGGTTAAGACTGCTTTTTTGACACCCGTCACTTATGTCGAGTCTGTACATATTAGTATGTGGTTAGGGCTTAGGTATGTTTGAAAAAAATGTTAGGAAGGAAAAACTAATGGGGATTGATCTCCCTTTTTATTTCTGTTTGGGCGTAAAAATCCACAAAAAGCCCCAAAACTGCTCCGGAGACGCCAAAAAAGAGTTACATTTTGAGATTTTTTACCCTAAATTTTTTTCCAAACATACCTAAGCCCTATCTTCACTCCCTAATAAAAAATAAAAAAATGATAAAAAAATCTTCAACACTTAAAAAAATGTGCGACTTTTATTTGGTAAAACGACTTTTTTGTGCGACTTTTTTTATAAAAAACGACTTTTTCTGCGACTTTTTAAAAATTGTCAACGGTAACACTGTTTGGGTGTACTTGCCAAAGCAAAGTTTTTTTAGAAAAAATAATGTTATATTACAAAACGAATTGAAATAGAGCTGTACTTTTCGTAAGTGAGTGCAAAAATAAGTGCAAAAAAGTGTTTTTACATTTTGGAGAGTATAAAAGATTCGGCATCAAAGAATATAACAATCTCACTTGTTTTATGTACATTTGATAAACAAATGAAAAATTTTTATGTGAAAAGCTTAGACTTGTTAAAAATGTAGTTTTGGTAAAAAAAAAAATATTTTTTTTTATGTTAAAAAAAATTTAATGAACCCAAAATTTTTGATGAAAAAAAAATTTTGATGAAAAAAAATTTTTGATGAATTTTTTTGATGAAAAGAAAAATTTTTGATGTAAAAAAAAAATATGAAAAAAATGCGCTACTTTGTAGTAAATCGTTTCTATTTTTGCTAAGTAATCGTGACACTGGAATCTGACAAATTCCGAAACACGTGCCGATTAAGTCTTGCAAAAATGACCAACCTAAATAAATTTAAAACAGAAAAATAATTTCTTGAAAATTATGCTATGAGAATATCATGGTATTAATTAAGTAGTCAATGAAATAATGACCTCGAGCCAGAATAAACATCCTCAAAATATTTTATACTAGCAGGCCCGCCCGGAACTTTGTTACCGGGAATTAAAGAACCGTATTAAAGAAAGATCAGGATAAGAAACCCCATTTCTAAAATACTCCCCTTCATTATTTAATTTTTATTATAAAATTAAAACAGCCCCGTTTCGCCCGGAATCATTTTCGTTTCGGTAAAAAAAACTATTTTGAAAATTTTCGAGCCTTTATATCGTAATTATTGAAATCATTTCATTCCCGTTTCAATTAATTTCGTTCCACGTTTTATTCCATTTTGTTCCCTGTTCTATTCATTTCAATTTATTGAATTTCAATTCATTTCATTCCATGTAGGCTCCATTCCTTTCTGTATAACATGTGTTAAAGAAATAAAAACATTTTAGGGTCGTTATCTCAATTGATATAAAAAGTTACATATTACCCTACCTTAACCAATGTTTACTCCTTTTAACTCTTAAAAATTTAAATTTAAAAATATGTTCTTTTCTTCATTGTTCATTCTGCTGGAGGATTTCAAGGGATAAATGTACCACAGTACAATAATTTACCATTAAAATCTAAATTTCCGGAAGTTACATTTTTAGAATGATTTTTTGGGCTGAAGGATCCCACATTTGAAGTTTCAAGATTCTATGACCAATATTTGCTCCATTAAAATCGGAATTTCCAAAAAGGGCATTTTTCAAAATGTTTTGAAATCGGATGAGTAGTTTCGGAGGTTTTTAAATTGTACGTCTTTTGGTCAATGAAACTTACCCTAACTCACCCTGAAGGAGAATTCTAAATATTGGTGAAATCATTTTTGAAACCTCATAAAAAGTTTCGTTTATTTTAAAATGTTACGTCTATAAACCGTATCCTATGTCGAACCTGAAGTAACATTCTTAATATTGGAGAAAACATTTTTTAAAATGGAATGAGCAGTTTCGGAGATTTTTAAATTTTACGTTTTTCTGGCCATAACTGAGAGTAGAAGGGGTGTGATCGATGAAAGCTAGCCCATGTCCACCCTGAAGGACCATTTCTTAAAATATATTAGTGATGAAATGTTTGACATCGGATAAGTAGTTTCATCATATTTAAATTTAACGTTTTCCCTGCCAAAAGTGGGCGTAGAAATGGACGTGGTTAATGAAACCCAGCATATTTCCACTCTGAATAACCATTCCAAGCATTGATGGAAAAATTTTGGAAATCAGATGAGTATTTTAAAGATTTTTAAATGTTAGATTTTTTTAGCCAAAAAGTGGGCATAGAAGTGGGTGTGGTCGATTATTCCTAGCCTATATCCACCCTGGAGGAACTCTCTAAATATTGGTAAAAACATTTTTGAAATCAGATGAGTAGTCTCATAGATATTTAGATTTTAAGCTTTTATTCCAAAAGTGGGCGTAGAATTGGGCGTGGTCGATGAAACCAAGCATATTTCCATCATGAAGTAACATTTCAAGTAAATATTGGTGAACAAATTTTTGAAATCAGTTTAATAGTTTTGGAGATTTTTAAATATTACGTTTTTTGGCTAAAAGTGGGCGTAGAAGTGGGCGTGGCCAAATAATCCTAGCCTATATCCACCCTGGAGGAACACTCTATACATATATTGGTGAAAACATTTTTGAAATCGGATGAGCAGTTCCATAGATATTTAAATTTTAAGTTTTTTTTGCCAAAAGTGGGCGTAGAAGTGGGCGTGGTCGATGAAACCAAGCATATTTCCATCATGAAGGACCATTCTAAGTATATATTTGTGAAAAAATTTTTGAAATCGGTTTAGTAGTTTTGGAGATTTTCAAATTTTACGTTTTTTGGAAAAAAGTGGGCGTTGAAGTGGGCGTGGTCGATGAAACCTAGCCTATGTCCGTCCTGGAGGAACACTCTAAATATTGCTGACAACTTTTGTGAAATCGGATGAGTAGTTCCGGAGATTACTTTCTACAAACAAACAAACAAAAAAACAAGCATTACCTCTTTATAATATTACTAGCTTACAATCCCGGTACTTTGTTACCGGTTGTATTGAATACCGGATAATAGAAGGATAAGGATTAATCTATCGATTTCAAAAAAATTCCCCTACGTAGCCTTTATTTTATTTACTTGTGGACGTTTAAGTCTTCCATAAAAAATATTTCAATGAATGATTTAAACAATAAAATTTGAATAACTTTGCTGGTACGTTATCATGTTCGTTCCGGGGGAAAAATATAATGACATTTTTCGAGCCCTTATGTCTGGATTTTGGATTTTGAGTGAATAAATATTTCAGTGAAAAAAGAAATTGGAATAAAAAAAATATGGAGTAAAAAAAGCTAAACACCAAAAATTTGAGTTAAAAATATCATTCCATATTGTTCCCTACTCTATTTCATATTGTTCCCCGTTCTACTCCATTTCATTTCCAATTCCATCTCCATCTTCGAAGGTCATTATTATAGGAACAAATAAGTACCAAAAGTACACTTTATTACCCCCATTAGAAACGGAATTTAAAAAAAGTACCTCTTCCAGAATGTTTTTTTTTTTTTCGCCGAAGGATCCTACAATCCATATTTCAATTATCTAGGATCATTGTTTCAGCAAATATTAAAAGTACTTTTTATCCCCGTTAAGAAACGGAATTTCCAAAAAGAACCATTCCCAATCTCTTTTTTCCCCGAAGGATTTTACATTACAAATTTTAAGTTTCTGGGACCATTATATCAGGAAATAAATAAGTACACTTTTTTATTCCTTTTAACCCCTTTATTTTCCGAGAAGCGAGCCTTTCCAATTTCAAGTTTCTATGTTTATTATTTCAGGAAATAAAAAAGTACCAAAAAGTGTACTTTCGGTACTTTTAACAAAACGTACTTTTTATAGAAGGTACTTTTTATAAAAGGTGCTTTTTATAAAAGGTACTTTTTATAAAAGGTACTTTTTATAAAAGGTACTTTTTATAAAAGGTACTTTTTATAAAAGGTACTTTTTATAAAAGGTACTTTTTATAAAAGGTACTTTTTATAAAAGGTACTTTTTATAAAAGGTACTTTTTATAAAAGGTACTTTTTATAAAAGGTACTTTTTATAAAAGGTACTTTTTATAAAAGGTACTTTTCATAAAAGGTACTTTTTATAAAAGGTACTTTTTATAAAAGGTACTTTTTATAAAAGGTACAGTTTATAAATGGTACTTTTTATAAAAGGTACTTTTTATAAAAGGTACTTTTTATAAAAGGTACTTTTTATAAAAGGTACTTTTTATAAAAGGTACTTTTTATAAAAGGTACTTTTTATAAAAGGTACTTTTTATAAAAGGTACTTTTTATAAAAGGTACTTTTTATAAAAGGTACTTTTTATAAAAGGTACTTTTTATAAAAGGTACTTTTTATAAAAGGTACTTTTTATAAAAGGTACTTTTTATAAAAGGTACTTTTTATAAAAGGTACTTTTTATAAAAGGTACTTTTTATAAAAGGTACTTTTTATAAAAGGTACTTTTTATAAAAGGTACTTTTTATAAAAGGTACTTTTTATAAAAGGTACTTTTTATAAAAGGTACTTTTTATAAAAGGTACTTTTTATAAAAGGTACTTTTTATAAAAGGTACTTTTTATCAAAGGTACTTTTTATAAAAGGTACTTTTTATAAAAGGTACTTTTTATCAAAGGTACTTTTTATAAAAGGTACTTTTTATAAAAGGTACTTTTTATCAAAGGTACTTTTTATAAAAGGTACTTTTTATAAAAGGTACTTTTTATAAAAGGTACTTTATATAAAAGGTACTTTTTATAAAAGGTACTTTTTATAAAAGGTACTTTTTATAAAAGGTACTTTTTATAAAAGGTACTTTTTATAAAGGTACTTTTTATAAAAGGAGCTTTTTATAAAAGGTACCATTTTTTCAGTTAATAAAAAAAAAGTTCCAAAAATACACTTTTTTCCATTTTACCCCCGTAGAGTCAATATTGGCAAAAACTCAGCCTTGGTGAACATTTTTTCCGGGAGGTGAACCTACATTGCAAATTTTAAGTTTTTAGGACAATTATTTAAGAAAATATAAAAGGTACCAAAAATACAGTTTTTTACCCTTTTTACCCCCTTAGAATCAACATTCGCAAAAATCCAGCCTTTGTAGATCTATATTCCGGGAGCTGAACCTACATTCAAAATTTCAAGTGTCTAGGACCATTATTTAAGGAAATATAAAAGGTACCAAAGGTACATTTTTTTACCCTTTTTACCCTCTTAGAATCAACATTGGCAAAAATCCAGCCTTACTGGATCTATATTCCGGGAGGTGAACATACAGTCCAAATTTCAAGTTTCTGTGACCATTATTTCAGGAGATATAAAAAGTACCAAAAGTACAGTTTTTTACCCTTTTTACCCCCTTAGAATCAACATTGGCGAAAATCCGGCCTTACTGGATCTATATTCCAGGAGTCCAAATATCAAGTCTCTGTGACCATTATTTCAGAAGATATAAAAAGTACCAAAAGTACAGTTTTATACCCTTTTTGTCCCCTTAGAATCAACATTGGCAAAAATCCGGCCTTACTGGATCTATATTCCGGGATGTGAACATACAGTCCTAATTTCAAGTTTCTATGACCATTATTTCAGGAGATATAAAAAGTACCAAAAGTACAGTTTTTTACCCTTTTTACCCCCTTAGAATCAACATTGGCAAAAATCCAGCCTTAGTGGATCTATATTCCGGGAGGTGGACCTACAGTCCAAATTTCAAGTCTCTAGCTTCAGCGGTTTGAGCTGGGCGATGATGAATGAGTATATAAGTCAGTCAGTCAGTCAGTCACATTACTCTTTTATATATATAGATAAGTAATAAGTATAGATTAGTATAGATTTATTTTTTATACCTGTTTAAAATTTGCTCACTTTGGGCTGTTTTTTTTGGTTGTTTTTAAATGTATTTCGTACTTATAAATCATCGTTTCAAATATAAAAGGAATCAGACAAGTCTTGTAGTCCCCATAAAAATCAACATCCCAATATTCACATAAATTGCAAATTTTTTATCAAAATTTTGTTAGCAGGGAGAGGAAAAAAGAGAAAAAAAAATTAATCTCAAAGTTTTTTCTATTAAAATTTTTTCTAAAGGAAAAATGTCTCGAATGTTAAATTTTTCTATATGAAAAAATTAAGAATTTTTCTTGGGAAAAATTAAGAATTTTCCTATAGGAATAATGTGCGAATTTTTCTATAGGAATAACATTAAAGTTTTTTTCGGAATGGTAGAATTTTTCTATATGAAAAAAGTTTTGGAATATTTAAATTTTTTTACGATATATTTTCAAGACGAAAAATTTGAGAATTTTTCTAGACGAAAAAATTTGAAATTTTTCTTGAGGAAAAATTTAAGAATTTTTCTTAGAAATTTTCAATTGGAAAAACCTGCGAATTTTTGTATAAAAAAAATCTGAGAATTTTAATAAAAAATCTAACAATTTTTCTAAAGGAAAATATTAGGGATTTTTTTTTAAGAAAAGTCTGGGAATTTTTCTTTAGAAAAAATATGAAAATTTTCTATAGAGAAAAACTGATGATTCTTCCTTCGAAAAAATATGAAAAGGTGCGTAAAAAGAAAATTAAATTATATGAACTTTTTTTCTATAAAAAATGTTCAAGAATCTCAAAATTTTTCTATAGGAAGAATGTTTTTTGAATTTTTATAGTAAAATCTTTAAATTTTTTTAGGACAATCAAGAAAATTTTCTTAAGGGAAAATTTGAGAATTTTCTGCAGAAAAAATTTATTAGAATCTAAGAGTTTTTCTATAGCCAAATTACGCAGAATCTGGGACCTGTTCTGTAGGAAAAATGTGTCAGATTCTCAGAATTTTCAATAGTAAATATGTCTCAACAAATTTTTGAGAACCTTAGATTTTTTTCTAAGGAAAAGAGTCTCAAAAACCTTTACGATTTCTTTAGAAAAATGTCTCAGAATCTAGGAAATTTACTCAAAAAATTTTTAAAGGCATTAAAGTCTTTAATTTTTCTTACCTCAGGTACTTTCCGGTTTTAGTTTTTCAAAACCTGGAAATTTTTGTGAAGAAAGAACGTTTCGGTGGAAAAATAGAATAGACAAACATATATCGAAACGGGGGGCCCCCGTAGTCTAGTTGGTATCGTGCTAGCCTTTGAACGTGGGGGTCATGGGTTCGATTCCCACCAGACCCCTTGGTGTTTTTCGCTACAACGAGACGACGGTCATTGATACCAGTTCTTGGTTAGGTTGAATTTATTAAAAATGAGTTGTAAATAAATAGAAAGAATAAATAAAACTGATAACACAGTGATACAAAATCGAACTTTCGGAATCGGAATGGGATGAAACCAAAAGCAAATGAAAGCTGACGTTTTCCATAACAAAACCCTCAAGGCCTTTTTTTAGGTCAGAGCTAGATTTTATTTTACACGCATTTAAAGTTGGTGATTTTAAAGCATTTAAAGTTTTTGTGTACTAAACATGACCTACTTTAAAGGCTCCTGGTGGTGCCCTTATTGGACATGTAGGGTCCAGTTTCCAAACTTAAGCTCAAAATTACTTTAGCTATGTCTGGTATGAATTTTGCTGCAATCGGTCCAGTACCTATTTACTGAATAGCCAAATTATTAAAATAAATCACTGTACACCGTTGCGTATGATTGTTATTTAAAGGCAATTATTAATATAAATCACTGGACACCGTTGCATATGATTGTTATTTAAAGGCAATTACAATATTAATCATTCGCCACTGATACAGTTTTCAAGCATTTATTATTATAATTATAATAAAAGTGCACTAACTTCAAATGCGTGTAAAACAAAATCTAGCTCTGAACTAGAAAAAAGCCTTGATGGGTTTGTTATGGAATATGTCAACTTTCATTTGCTTTTGGTTTCATCCCATTCCGATTTTGGGTGTTGCACTGTGTAATTGATCATGTGATCAAAAACTACAAAAAAAAAACTACATACATATATCGGAACATAAGAGGTTTTCTTTGGGGAAAAAATTCAATAAACCTATTCGAAAAATTTTTCTTAAAATAGGAATTTTTTGGTTGGAAAATTGCCTATGTTTCTGAGTTTCTATGTGTATCAGAATATAAAAAATTTTCAAAAGCAAGAATTTTATAAATTCTTAAAATTTTTCTGTAGCAAAGTGTCTCAGAACCTCAGAGTTTTTCTGTTGGGATAATGTCCCAGACTCATAAACTTTCTCTTTAGGCAAATGACTCTGAAAAATTTTGACATCATTGAACTTTTTTTAATTAAATTTGCCGCAAATCTGATATATTTTCTAATGGAAATTTTTTTCAGAATCTGGGTCTTTTTCAATATCAAACATTTTCTTAAATTGTAAAACCTTTTTTATAGGAATAAAGTTTTAAAAACTGGAAATGTTTATATAAAAAAACCTTAACTAATGATTCAAATCCGACCTGAGGTTCCCTGCAAAAACAAAAATTTGAGTAAAAACAAAAGTTTTTTCAGTAAAAAAAAAAATCCTTCCCCCCCAAACTCAAGAGCTGGATCCGCGCCTGCCTCAAACGGTCTCTAAAAAAAAATAAAGCAGGAAACATTACACTCCACACTGCCAAATAAATAATCCTTTTTCTGATTTTTTAAACAAAACCACTTTTTAATATTGTAGTACTAAACTGAAAGATTTGTTAGTGCCATTAAATGTGAATGTTTTAATTTCATTCATAAAATATTGTTGAAAAACATAATTTTCGTTTTATAAATTTATAAATGCAAATGTTTAAATAAGGAATTCCACGTCAAGTATCCCTCTAAAAATATTTGGAATGGTATAAATTTTAATTTTATTTTGAAGTATTTGGGATATTAACGAATAAATAAAGAAAATAAAGTAAGCAAAATTAAAAAATTTAAAAACGTTAAAATTTTTTTTGAAGTTTTAAATTTTAGCTGTACAAATGAACCGCACCAAAAAATTCTTAGAGTAGAACCGATCAATTCACGTTTTTGCGAAAAATGAAAAAAAATTTTTTGCGTTTGTCGCAAAAAACTAAAAAAAAATATATTGTG
Source organism: Pegoplata infirma (assembly GCA_963921195.1). Classification (NCBI taxonomy): domain Eukaryota; kingdom Metazoa; phylum Arthropoda; class Insecta; order Diptera; family Anthomyiidae; genus Pegoplata; species Pegoplata infirma. The sequence continues at coordinate 185,012,252 of OY992536.1, forward strand.
TTTCACAAAAGAAGTGTGAAATAAGTCGAAAAATTAAAATTTTTTTTAAATTTAAACTGATTTAAAGCATTCAAATTTCAATTAATTTTTCCTCGAAATAAAAATTAAGTAGTACTCTAAATGCAATTCGTTACAATAGATAGCACTTCGACGATATATTTTTTGTATTTTAGAAAAATTTCACAAGAATACCTCATACTACCAACTACATACGCAAGTACAATATAAATTCATCTATTACATTTTCATGTTTTTTTGATATTTGCAATAATAGTATTCTATGTATATTTTTTGTTTTAATAATTTGCATACAAACAAATAACTTGGGTCATTAAGCGAATTGCCTTCAATTGCATAATACTTAAAGCGAATGTCTAATAATAATAATACTCGTATTGTATAATGACTCAAGTCTTCATGTCTACGATTGGAATTTTGTTACTTCTTCTATATTTATTTGCATTTTGCGTATTTGTTGTCTTCAGTTTATACCATTTCTTGGCTGTGTCAAGTTAGTCAGTCTGGTTTGTCCATTGAGCACTATTCATTTTAATGGTTATTGATTTTTAAAGATAAAGGTGACCAGATTAGCAGGAAAGACTTTTTGATTCAAAACTATATAGAGTTCCAGATTCTTGTTGTATGAGTCAACTTCAGAAGTAACATAACACAGGGCAACATTTTTTTTGCCCGGGTTCTAAAAGCTAATTTTGGGTAATTGGGGTACGCTGATTTCAAATCTAGCTACCGTTTGTTTGGGTCAGCTCTAATTTTTGAGATATAGCCTAAGGAAAGTTTGAAAATATGCTATTTTTGGCATGTTTGTGAGTCCATATTTACCAACACTGGTCTTGCATCCAAAAAGTAAATGATGATTTAAGGTATGTTGGATATGCTGATTCCAAAAATGCTCTTCCTTTTTTTGAGTCATCTTTAGTTTTTGAGATATCGCTATTTGTGCCCTTTTTTAATCTGAGCACATTTATCAAGTTGACAGAGTTTGAGGACACGATTTGGACTAAATAAGGCACGCAGATTTTATAAATGTTATTAGTTTTATCCTTGTGTCGTGACGGGGTCAGTCTTAGTGAAATCAATCAAAAATAGCTCAAAATTTTCGTGACCCCCTCCGATTTTGATGAAATTTGGTTTAGTTGTAACACTAAGTGATAAACTAATGCACACTTATTTTCAGGCCTCTAAGTAAACAGTGGGTGAAAACACGGAGGGTCAAAATTTCCCCCAAAATCTCCCAGACGCGACACTTTGCACTGTAAAAACTTAATATCGTTGGTTCTATTATAGCTAGAAAGCCATTTTTGGTTTGTTTTGAAGCTCATAATATGCTCTACAAGACCTACCATAACCAAAAAATTTTCGAAAAAAAATAAGGGTTACCTCCCTTATTTTAAGGTCGAGATATACGGAGGAGAAAATGGGGAGGATGGTATCCCCCGATTTTTTATACCCTACACCACACTGTGGTACGGGGTATAATGAGTTTGTGCTGATGTTTGTAACTACCCGAAATATTGGTCCTAGACCCACTTTTAAGTATACCGATCGGCTTAGAATCACTTTTTGAGTCGATTTAGCGATGTCCGTCCGTCCGTCCGTCTGTCCGTCCGTCCGTCCGTCTGTCCATGTAAACATGTTTTATCAACACAAATCATCATTCCAAATTTTAAAGAAATCGAACCAGTTCTTATTGTAGCCCCCATACAAACCACCTTCCCGATTTTCACATAAATCTCTCAAATTTCATGAAAATAGAAAATATTTAATTAAAATTCTGTTTGTGTATGTTAAACGCGTACTTTAATAACCTTATCAAATCTGATTATCATCGGACCATTTTTGGACTTAGGTCCCATGTGGAAATTTCGCCCGATATTCAGTTGAAGTGATTTATTGTCAACAAAAAGAAGCCTATTCCACTCAAATTTGATTAGTGAGTGCTTTTTACACTTATTAAAGATTTGACAAAATATAGATCTAATCAGTCCATGTTTGAACTTGGGACCCATTTTCCGGGAAACTCTGGTGTAGGGTATTTTATGGTCGGTCTTGACCGACTGTAATTTTCTTACTTGTTTTTTACTTGATAATCTTATAGAGAAAGTCCTATAGAATATATTCTAAAATTTTTAAGTTGGGACAACAATGGGATCGCTCAAAATCAAAATTTTTCACAATTTTCCCCAAAATCTCCAAATCGCAACACTCTTTAACCTTAAAAATTTAAAATCATAAGTGCTTTTGTAGCTACAGAGCCATTTTTTTTGTTGTTTTAAAGCTTATAATACGCTCTACAAGACATACCAAAACCAAAAAATTTACCAAAAAAAGAAATTGGTGCCCCCTTATTTGAAGGTCGAGGCAAAGGGTGGAGGAAATGGGGGAAAGTATCCCCCGATTTTTTTTTACTTGGGATTCTCAAAGTGCAAGTCCTAATGAACATAGTCTACAATTTTTATGTTGGGACAACAATGGGATCGTCCAAAATCAAAATTTTTAAAAATTTTCACCCAAAATCATCAAATCGCGACATTCTTGCGCCTCCCATTGGAGTCCCAAGATAAAAATTTCAGGATATGCTCTCTAGAACTTACTATTTAAAAAAAAAACAAGGTAAAAAAAAATTGGGGGATACTATCCCCCGATTTCCCCCACCCTTTGCCACGATCTTATAATACAAGAGGCACCCCTAATTTTTTTTTTTTTTTTGTAATAGTAATATTGTAGGGCATATTAAGAGCTTTAAAACAAACCAAAAATGGACTCTGTAGCTACAATACAGTCCACGATATTAAATTTGTAATGTGCAAGAGTGTCGCGATTTGGAGATTTTGGGGGAAATTGTGAAAAATTTTGATTTTGGTCAATCTGATTGTTGTCCCAACATAAAAATTTTAGGATATGTTCATTAGGACTTGCACTTTGAGAATACCAAGAAAAAAAAATCGGGGGATACTTTCCCCCCATTTCCTCCACCCTTTGCCACGACCTTTAAATAAGGGGAGCACCCTTCCTTTTTTTCTAAAATTTTTTGGTTAAGGTAGGTATTGTAGAGCGTACTATAAGCTTTAAAACAAACAAAAATGGACTCTGTAGCTACAATAGCACATATGATATTAAATTTTTAAGGTTCAAGAGTGTTGCGATTTGGAGATTTTAGGGGAAATTGTGAAAAATTTTGATTTTGAGTGATTCCATTGTTGTCCCAACTTAAAAATTTTAGAATATATTCTTTAGGACTTTCTCTATAAGATTATCAAGTAAAAAAAAAATCGGGGGATACCATCCTCCCCATTTTCTCCTCCCTTTATCACGACCATAAAATAAGGGAGGTAACCCTTATTTTTTTTCGAAAATTTTTTGGTTATGGTAGGTCTTATAGAGCATATTATGAGCTTCAAAACAAACCAAAAATGGGCTTTCTAGCTATAATAGAACCAACGATATTAAGTTTTTACGGTGTAAAGTGTCGCGACTGGGAGAGGGCTAAAAATTTGCATTTGTTGACTTAGAGGGCTAAAAATTTGCATTTGTTAGTTTTTTACGTAGTGTAAGAACCAAATTTCATCAATATCGGAGGGGGTCAAGAATATTCATGATTGATTTCACTAATAATGACCCGACGATAAAACTAATAACATTTATGAATTCTGCGTGCCTTATTTAGTCCAAATCGTGTACAGGTTTTCGACAGATATTTTAATGCGGTTTGCAGGGAATAATAGATTACAACGTTTTTTTTCTAAAAAAATTTTGCATCGATAAGACCACCGATATATTCAGCAAAACATTATCATGAATAGGGATGAGACTTTTATGCACTAAAAAATTGAAAATATGCGCTTAAAACAAGCGCTAACAAATTCAAAATATGCACTAAAAAACCTAAAAATATGCACTAAAAAATAAAATTTGTGCAATAAAAATCTTGTTTTCATGCCAATTTCAGGAGTTAGTATCAAATAACAAGTACAATTTTAAAAATCTTCTTAAAAAAATAGAAAAACATTTAAGAATCTAAAATTTTTTGAAGAAAAATTTTTTGAAAAAATTTTTCTGTTAAAAAAATCTCAAAATCTGAAAATTTTTTCTTAGGATTTGAAACTTTTCAACTTAAGATTCTAATGAAAAAATATCTTAGAACCTATAGTTTAATGTACACAAAAAATTTACCTAATTGTAAGTAAAATGTAGTCAAATCTTAAAATGCGATTTTGTCCTTTAGAAAAATTTCTCAGAACGAGACTATTTCTTAAAAAAAATGTCTCTCAATCTAAGATTTTATAGCAATAATGCCTTAAAATATTAGCCTTTTTCGCAGAATCTAAGACTTTTGCTATAGGAAAAATGTCTCAGAATCTGAGACTTTTTCTATAAAAAGCTCTCAGAATCTAAGGCTTTTATATATGAAAAATGTTTCAGAATCTGAGAACTTTCTAGAGGAATAATGTCTATGAGTCTGAAAAATGTCACAAAATTTAAGATTATTTCTATAAAAAAATTCTTAGAATCTGAAGCTTTTTTATATGAAAAATGTTAAACTTTTTTTACGAAAAATGTTTCAGAATCAACGAATTTTTCTTAAGGAAAATTATCTCAAAATCGTAGATTTTGCATAAAGGAAAAATTTCTCAGAGACACAAGCTGAGACTTTTTGTATAGAAAAATGCTTAAAATCTGAGACTTTTTCTATTGTAAAAATCTATTTTTCTATAAGAATAATTTTTTAGAATCTGAGTATTTTTCTATGGAAAAAAAATTTCAGAATCTGAGACTTTTTCTTTAGGAAAAATGTCTCAGAATCTGGGGCGTTTTCTATATGAAAAATGTTTCAGAATCTGACAATTTCCTACACTCAAAAAAATACGTTAGTAGATTTACAAATTTTTTTTTGCTAATGCTAGTTAGCTAACTTTTAGCAAATTTTTAGTTGAGATTAGCATGTTAGCAAAAAATTCTTGTAAACTTCATTTAGCACATTAGCAATTTTAAACAAACGTTGAACTAATTTCTTTTGCTAAGATTTGAAATTGAGTTGACAACATTTTTACAAGATTTTTTGCTAACATTAGCAAAAATAAATGGTAAATTTTTTTTTTATTTTCAAAAAACTTAAAATGGCTCTATCTCGGAAACTAAGCCAGATAGAGCAAAATGGAGGGCATTTTTGGTTCTTAGAATCCCCATACTTTCGAGGGCCCTCTTCACATGTGTGGACCCTAATGGGCCCTAACTTTGGATCCAAAAAAGTTAGCATTCCCGAAAATTTTAAAATGCTCATATCTCGGTAAATATTGCCGACACAACAAAAAGTCCAAAAGCATTTTTGTAGCTCTCAATACGTAGAACAAGACCGCTCTTGCGAGTAATATTTTTGAAGTTATCGAGTTTTTTATTTCTCAAGACCCCAGTGGTCCCCTATAATCACGTATCTCAAAAACTAAGCAAGGTAGAGCGAAACGGACACAAATTTTGGATCAAAAACTATGAAGATTTTTAAGGTACCCAACTAGGTGTAGGCCCATCGGGGTCTGGACCTATCGGGTCCGAACCCAATGGGGTCCTCAAATGTGTCAAAAAAAAAAAAATTAGTTAACTAATTATTAGCAAAACATTTTTGCTAACTTTAGCAAAAAAATTGTGGGTTCAAAATCAGCAAATTTTCTTGTAGGTTTACAAGCTTTTTTTGCTAACATTACAGTTTTTTTTTTTTGAGTGTATAGGCAAAATGACTCAGATTCTGAGATTTGTTCTATAGAAAAGTGTTTAAGCACCTGAGACTTTTTCTATAGGAAAAATGTCTCAGAATCTATGAAATTTTCTGTAGAAAAAATGTCTAAGAATCTTAGAAAATGTCTAGAATCTGAGAGTTTTTCTGTAAGAAACATGTCGAAGAATCTGAGACTTTTTCTATAAGAATCTTAGACTTTCTATACGAAAAATGTTTCAGAATCATAAACTTTTTCTAAAGGAAAAATGTCTAAGAATCTGAGACTTTTTCTATAGGAAAAATGTCTAATAATCTTAGATTTTTTCTAAAAAAAATTTTCTCAGAATCCGAGAGTTTTTCTTTAGGAAAAATGTTTTAGAATCTAAGGCTTTTTTCTACTGTTTTCTTTTTAAAAAGGTCTCGGAATGTGAATCATTTTTCTTATTGAAAAAGCAAAGATTTTCTCAGAATCTAAAACTTTTTGTGTAGAATGTTTCAGAATCTGAGAAAAACTAAAAATATTTCAGATTATGGGAAAATGTCTTACAACCGGAGTCTTTTCTTTTGGAAAAGTATTTTATGAATGTGTTTATAGAATCATTTTCTAAAGTGACTTTTTCCGAGAAACGTTTTCCATTGGAAGTATGATTTAGAGTCTTTGACTTTTTCTATAACAAAAACTGTCTAAACTGGAAATTGTCATACACACAGAGAATTGTTTAGTTGGAATTCCATTATGAAAACGAAATTTTGATAAATCTTATACATTTTTAGTTGTTATTGTAAATTTTTTATCACCATACCAAATAAATAACAGTAGTAATAATTAATTTTCAATCGTGACCGAATGGATGTATCAACAACTAATAATTTTGTACCCAAACTTAAAAATAAAAAAGTTTTTGAAAAAAAATTAGTAAGTAAAACCGTTTCTTTTAGTCTTTATTTTCCCTCTCGACCAATAATCATTTGTTTAAATTAATAAATTCCAAAAACATTAGGTAATAGTATCCACAACTGTAAATGTTGGTTTACTTAACCAAATTTTCAATAATTTTTTATTTTTGAAAAATTTGACTAAATTCTAAATTTGTATTGGTATTCTTAACTAATAATTGGTCATTAGGATTTCATTTCAATTACAAAACGTTTTACGTCAAAAAAAAATGAAAACAGTAATCATTTAAAACAAAAATGTGATTGTGTTCAGACGTTTTTTAAATTTTTAAATCAAATTCATGTAAAATTTCGTAAAAAATGTTATAAAATTTGACGGTAAGTTGGTACCACTACCGAAATGCAATTTAAATAAATAAGTCTTATTTTAGGTATTTGCACACGCAACTTTAATGCAGATGCTAAAGATTATATTTTACCCAGAAGTCGACAATAAAATCGTTTTTGAGCCAACTATAAAAAACTTGGGAACAGTTTCCAAGAAATCCTTAGAGTCCACGTGTCCTGAAAGTGGTAACAAATATAATGTTTGTAAATGCCAGAATACTGAAATTAAGAAAGGTTCATCCATCCAAAACTATTCTCAGAAAAATTACTCAAAATCTGAGACTTTTTCTGTATGAAAAATTTTTCAGAACCTGAGACTTTTTCTCCGAATCTAAGATTTTTTATATAGGAAAAATTTCAGAATTTGAGACTTTTCCTTTTTTTCTATTAAAAAATTCAAGAATTCTGAGATATGTTTCCAAAAAAAAAGTTTTAGAAGTCTGAGATATTTTTTGATTTTTTCATTGGCATGTTTTCTTAAGAGATATATTTTGACTTCGAGTTATTTTTCCTCTAGAAAGACAATTTTTTTTAGAAAAGTTCTATCAAAATTATCAGTTTTAATTTATTTTTTCTATTGTATGTACTTATTTCACTTTTTAGATTATAACAAACAAATATGGGGGTTTTCGTGTCAACTGACACAACTTTTGAAATCGATGTCTTCCGATCGGGATAAAATTTGCACCAAGGTTAGTCCTATTGGATAGTAGTTCAGACACAATTTTTCAACGAGATCGGTCAAGAAATCTCTGAGTTAGAGGGGGTCGAAATTTGACATTTTGGCCAAAGAGGTGTTGATTCTCATTCATGTAACTTCTTACCTATTGTTTTTAGCAAAATGTGTCCCAAAGAGTTTAGGTAGCTATTTCTTCAATCTTTCGAAAAAAAAATATAAAAAAAATAAAAAAAAAATTTTTGAGTTTTTTTCTTAAAAATCCAAAACATTTTTGACTTTTTCCTCAAATTGGGCCCTTTTTTTTTTTTTTTTTTTTTGATTCAAAAGAAAGCTTAGGTGATTTCCTTTAAGAGCTGTGGGGTCGCTTAGTGGGATGCGAGTGGGATATCTATGAAAAATTTTTTTTTTTAACTTTGGAACACAAAAAACCGTTCTTCAATTTGCACCATTAGGCGTGGGATAGCTAACCAGTTTTCGATTTCGATCCGCGATACCCTCTAATTTTTTTAGGTTCGAAAAAGAAAGCACGAGCTATAAAATGGGGGCGGTGGGGAGGGGCCATTTGGCCCCTCATTGGAGTCAAAGTTGGGCGTAAAGAGATAAAAATCCTCAAAAAGCCCCAAAACTCCCCTAGAAACGCCCCTGGAGGGGTGCAATGTGAGACCGACCTCCAATCATTTTCTGCCCCCAACATTTTTCTTGAACATACCTTACCCTTATTTCCACTTCCTAAGGGGGCTCCCATACAAAATGACATTTTTATAAAATTTGCTCCTACCGCTCTAACTGTCCATAGGGTGCCCCTAGAGAAATAAAATGTATGACCGACCCCCAATATTTTTTCAACTCCAACATTTTCTCAGAATATACCTACCCTTTATTTTCAACTCTTAAGGGGGTCCCCATATATTTTTTATTTATTTTTTTATTAGTTTTTAAAAATACATGTTTTTATAATGTATGGGGCTCCCATTAGGGAGTGGAGATAGGGTGTTATGATGTTCAGACAAAATGTTGGTAACTAAAAAATAATGGGGGTTTGTCGTAATTTTTGCCTCTCTAGGAGGCACGGTAGGGGCGGTAGGAGCTGGTTTAATAAAACAAATTTATAAAAAATAAAAAAATGTATGGGGACCACCTTAAGGGTTAAAGATACATTGTAGGTATGTTTGCAAAAAATGTTGGAAATAATAAAATAATGGAGGTCGGTCATACATTTGGCCCCACTAGGGGCACTTTAGGGTAAGTTAGAGCGGTAGGATCAAATTTTTTTAAAATGGTTTGTATGGGAGCCCCCTTAGGAAGTGGAAATAGGGGTAAGGTATGTTAAAAAAAAATGTTGGGGGCAGAAAATTATTGGAGGTCGGTCTCACATTGCACCCCTCCAGGGGCGTTTCTAGGTTAGTTTTGGGGCTTTTTGAGGATTTTTACCTCTATACGCCCAACTTTGACCCCAATGAGGGGCCATATGGCCACTCCCCACCGCCCCCATTTTTTGGCTCGTGCTTTCTTTTTCGAACCTAAAAAAATTAGAGAGTATCGCGGATAGAAATCGAAAACTGGTTAGCTATCCCGCGCCTAATAGTGCAAATTGAAGAACCGTTTTTGTGTTCCAAAGTTAAAAAAAAAATTTTCATAGATATCCCACTCGCATCCCACTAAGCGACCCCACAGCTCTTAAAGGAAATCGCCTAAGCTTTCTTTTGCATCAAAAAAAAAAAAAAAAAAGGGCCCAATTTGAGGAAAAAGTCAAAAAAGTTTTGGATTTTTAATAAAAAAAATCAAAAAATTTTTTTTATTTTTTTTTATATTTTTTTTTCGAAAGATTGAAGAAATAGCTATCTAAACTCTTTGGGACACATTTTGCTAAAAACAATAGGTAAGAAGTAACATGGATGAGAATCAACACATCTTTGGCCAAAATGTCAAATTTCGACCCCCTCTAACTCAGAGAGTTCTTGACCGATCTCGTTGAAAAATTGTGTCTGAACTACTATCCAATAGGACTAACCTTGGTGCAAATTTCATCCCGATCGGAAGACATCGGTTTCAAAAGTTGTGTCAGTTGACACGAAAACCCCCATATATTATGGTGATTTCTTTTCTGAAAAAAAATGTTTGCCTTTAAAGGGTATACATTTTTAAAATGTTTAACTCACACCTTCAAAAATTGCATTTTATTTGACTGGAATAGAACACAACATACAAAAATACTCTGCCCTGTATTTTTTAACAGCTGTTTTTAGAAAACAACACAGAAAAAGTCAGCTGTTGTATAAGGCAATTTCAACCCCGTGATTTTTTACGGGGTAAAAAGTGCAACTTTTTTGCACTTTATAGGGCAGACATTTTTAGAAAAGAACACGATATTCTTTAAAATGGTTGGCATTTTTTAGAAAAGAACACAAAACCATAATTTTTGGGGCGAAATGCAAAAAAAAAAGGCACATTATTTGCCAGAAAAGAAAACACCATTAGTTAAATTGCTAGAAAAAAATATTAAAAATTTTTATTTCAAAAGAAACAGTTTAAAAAAATATTGATTGGTACAACTATATAACGCTTTTTAAAATTTGATCACTATAACCAATGTCAATTTTAACATAAAAATATTCGGTTCTTATAATAGATATTTACCGGTAGAGACAACTGAATTGGCAGTAGAGGCAACTGAATATTGTGATAGTTGGTGCAACCGCAAAAATTCAGTTGGCAAACAATTCAGTTGCAACAACTGAATCCATTTTCTGTGTGTAGAATCTTAGACTTTTCTTTAAAAAAAAAATAGATTCTGATAATCTTCTTTGTAAAAATATATCAGCATCTGATACAATTCACACTTTAAAAAAGGCTTATTGTAAATTTTTTGTAAAAAAAATATTGAAAAAAAATTTTGGGCCCCCACCGAAATAAAATCCTGGATACGCCCCTGATTGTAAAATTTAAAACTTTATGTAAGCTAGATTTTTTAGAAACTAAAACAATAAAAAAAAATTATAATAATAATAAAAAAAATCTAATTTTCAAAATAAATGTTTCAAATTTGAACAGTTTTTGAAACAAATAAAGTTCAATTTATGTTTTTGCTAATTTATGCCAAAATATACAAAAATATGCACTTAAAATTTAGAAATATGCACAAAATATGCATTTAAAATCAAAATATGCAAAAATATGCATTTTCAACAAAATATGCAAAAATATGCAAAAACAAATCGATGCCATTTTCGCGCAAATTTCTTGATTCGGAAAGATAATTGGTCGATATCGTTTTTAGACTATTTACAAAAAATATGCATTTGCATGGAAATCTCATCCCTAATCATAAATCATGATTACATTTTATAACAAGTGCATTGAGAACTAATTTTAAAAATTATTTCCTTGGAACAACATCAACATATTCAAAAAAATTCTGTCCCAGTTCACTATTTATCTCTCGTTGTCTTTTATCTGCTTTTGAAAGTTTAACATTTTGCAAACTCAACAGGAGGTTTAACTTCAAGGTTAAGTATTCAGTAATTTGTATATGTCAAACTTACTTTCTTATTCTTGTAATATTTAAATTATTATCGTCATCATCATCATCATCAGCAGTGTATAAATATGTTAATACAATTTAATAGCCTGTGGAGTAATATATCCTACCTTTTGGATAAAATAATATACCTTGTGTCGTGATGATTTAAATCGAATTTAAATAATCAATATTTAATTGAAAACCAATAAAATAAAACATAAATTTCTGTACATGGGGTGGATAAATTGAATGTTAAAAAAAAAAATATATCATAAAACTCATATCTCACCTTTCGACAACCTTTGTGACACCCTAATAAAAGGCACGACTGTAAAAAGATGCAACCATGAAATGATTTATGACTTTAATGGGTGTCAAAAAAATGTACCACAACTTTAAAAGGCTATTTAAAAAAAATTGCAAAAATAAATAAAAAAAAAATATAAAGAAAAAATAAAAAATATGTATTTAAAACATGCATATTAATAAAACACCAGGGGTTATTGCTGAAATTAAAGGAGAAAAATTAAAAACATAAAGGAGCATCTGTCTTGTAACATCCAAGTGAATCATTAAAAAAAATAAGGTGTAAAAGAAGTGAAATGTCAAGAACAACAAGTTGAAATATGTTGGAGTAGAATGGCATTTTTTTGTATGGCAAAAAAAGTTTTTCTGTCGATTTTGAACATTCGTGTACATTTTTATTCTCCTAGGCCTAAAATTTACGGGGTACAAAATTGAGGCTAATTGGACTAAATTAGGCCGTGGCGCAAAGGATCAAAATTTTGGATTTTGGAAAATTAAAAAAAACAACCCAGTTGGAAAATGTGTCACTGAGGAAATTTCCACAGTGATTCCTTGAGGAAATGTCTTCAGGTTCTGACAAATCATAGGCAATCCTTGATGACATGTCCTAACATTGTCAGCACTGAATGTTTGCTTTAAGAGTGTGGACAATTCCTCTTAGACGTCTAAAAGGAAATGTCTTCAGAATAGCAGTATATTAAATTAGAATTTTAAATCTGGGCAACTTTTTAATTTCCAAGAAAAAGATGGCAAAATTATCGACTTAAAATAAAATCAAAATCTAACAAGTAGAATAAAAGTAATAAATAGACAAACAATTTTATAAATAAAGTTTGGAACAAGTGGTTAGGTGTGGGACTAATAAACTAGAGGTTCCAGGTTCAAATCCAGTTGGGACTAAAAAAAGCGAAAAGTTTTTCTAAATATGAGAAAGATAATTCATAAAGGAAAATAGATAAAAGTAAAAACTAAAGGAAATACGAAAATTTTTTGTATATTCGCATGACCTACGTCAGACATTTCCCCAAAGAAGTCTTACGTGACATGTCCCCAGAAGGTCAGCCCTGACCACTGCTGACTTTGAGTGAGGACATTTTGAAAATTTGTATGAAACTGTCTTCAACCCAGTACATAGAGATGTCTTGTGGATGTCAGGTGTGACTCTGACATGTCATCGCTCCGTCACTGAGGATGGCTCGAGGACGTTGCCAACTGGGAAGTAAGAGTGTTAAATTCTGCTGTGCGGAATCTTTTATACCCTCCAATACGTTTAAAATTAAAAAAAAACAAAAAAAAATGGCAGGGGTGTCTTATTTTTTTGTTGGGGGTATCTTGAGTCGGTGGGGGACACCACTCCCCCTGATATAAATGATTACAAACTATTTGTTTATTATATTTACGATTAAATAATACATTTTTAAAGTCGTTTTTAATTATTTTGTATATAGATTTTGACCCAAAAATTGTGTCCGTTTCGCTCTAACTAGCTTAGTTTTTAAGATACGGTCATAAGGGGTCTGATAGGGTCTTGAGAATCTTAAAAACTGGATAGCTCAGGAGGGCTTTCGGGTATTTTGCGGAAGTGTTCTACACTCAAAATATTTTGTAGGCAAAAACAAATGAAAAACACACTTAAAACCTGTGAATAAACAATTGAAAACCATCCCAGCAATTATTCATTTGTTTTAACAAACATCAACATTTTTTTTTACTGTTGACAAAATTTTCTAAAATAAATAACATTAAACATTAAAAAATTACGTTTTATTCACTCTTTTTTACCAACAAATTCGAAAAAAATAACCAACGAAAACATTAAAAATTAATGATAGTTCTGTTATTTTTACCAACAAATTTCAAAAAAATAACCTACGAAAACAATAAAAATTAATGATTTCGTAGGTAATTTTTAACAATTTTTTATTGAAATATTTTTTTTTAAATTTTTAATAAAATTTTTGGGGAATCGATCCCGCAATCAACTACATTCTGGCCAGACACTCTACCCATCGTGCCAAAGTCACTTGATACAAACATGTTTTTATATTTCTATAAATAATTTTTTGATTTTATTTTTCTACAAAAAATAACTGACTTGTGTAGGTAAAAACTAATGATATTTCATTAAAAAATAGCAACAATTTAAAAAAAATTACTTACACAAATCATTAAAAATCAAAAGAATAATCAGTAGTTTTTACTTACAGAACAAAAATAAATGACTTTAAAAATTAAATGTTAATGAAAGTCTTTATTTTTTAGTGTGTTATTTTTGAAACAAAGGACTGAAGTAGTCATTAATAAAAACTGAACATCAAACAAATGTTTTTTCTTTTAAAAACGACTAAACGGAAAACTTTTTAAATAAACTACAAACAGTTAATGACATAATTTTTTGAGTGTACGAGTCAAGATCTATAAAAATGCCGTCGGACCTTTTCTCGTGTTGGCAGTATTTACCGATTTCAAATTTTATATCTAAAATTAGGGTCTTGAGACCCCGACAGATGTGCAGAGCTAGGCTATTCCATATTTTTCTTTGCAGTCTTTCTTTTAAAAATTGCATCCGTTTCGCTCTATCTCGCATAGTTTTCAAGATATCGCCATTTTGAATTTTTAACTAAATTCTAAGAAGTTATTTACTAAATTCTCAGAAGTTATTAACTAAATTCTAAGAAGTACAGTTCCTCAATTCAAAGAAGAGGAATACGATGATGTTTTTTTTTTAGTAAATTTTAACTAAACTTGAACTAAATTGTTTTTTAAGAAATATGCCTTAAAAATAATAATACGTTTCTTAGATTAGTGGAAAACTTTTTTGGCAGTAAGAATTTTTTTCCTAATATTTAAAAATTCCATTTAAAGAAAACTATGAACTACTTATAAGTAAATGAACTAAACTTTTTTACTCATAGTTAAGAAAATTTCTCATTTTTTAGTTAAATTTTACTAAATTTTAGGAAAATTCATGATAAATTTTCAAAGACATTTTTTCCTTAGTTTTAGTTATGTCTTTTTTTTCAGTGTTCTTAAAACAAAAAAAAAAAATGTAACTTGGATAATAATTCACCTCCTGGTGAATAAAAACTTTTTTCACCAGCTGGTGAATAAAACGTAACATAATTATTTTTGAACATTTTTTTTTTTATAAATTTTTTTCATCAAATTTTTTTTTCATCAATTTTTTTTTTTTCATCATTTTTTTTTTCAATATCAATTTTTGTTTACTACATCAAATTGTTGTTTTTTTTTTTCATTAATTTTTTTTTTCATCAAATTTTTTTTTCAATAATTTTTTTTTCATCAAATTTTTTTTTTTTCATCTAAACATTTTTTTTTACATCAATTTTTTCTTATCAAATATTTTATTGCATTTAATTTCTTTTCAACATTTTTTTTTTATAATTTTGTTTTCATAATTTTGTTTTTGTCATAATTTTTTTTAACAAACTTTTGAAAAAAAAAAAATTTTGTTCCATTTGTTTAACAAATGTACAAAAAACAAGTGAGAGTGCTAAATTCTTCATGCCAACCGAATCTTTTATACTCTCCAAAATGTAAAAACACTTTTTTGCACTTAAATAATACACTCATTTACCAAATTTACAGCTCTTTTAGTTTGGGCAGCATTTTGCTTTCCACAGACAGATGGACGGATGTATAGAGAGTGTCTTACAAATAAATCAATACTATATAAACCTAATGGAGTCCTCGACAGATATGTCAATTCGTTTTGCATGGAATGGAAAACAATTTGTTTTCTAAAAAAACTTTGCTTTGGAAAGTACATATAAATCTTTTGCAAAATATTACCATGATTTAATGTTTTGGGCAAGAGTCGATTATTCGACCTTTTTACTATAGAAAAATTCTCAGATTCTGACAAGGAAGGTCTTTCACAGAGCATCCACCGGTTGTCCTGAAACTTACATATAGGAAAGAGGGGAGCAAAATAAGAGTTACCTGTTTTTTTTTATAGCTGCCAATCTCACATTTAGCAGGTCAAAGGGGAGGAAGAAAAACGGGAATTTTTAGTTTTTGAGGATTTTTGCCATTTTTTTAAAAGAAACTGCATGAACATTTTATACACGTCGAAAGGTTTTTTCAAGGCCTATGGAGTATCGGCCGTGTTCAAATTCGGCTTTGTTAAGTTCGTTATTGTCCAAAATGTGTAATCGTTGGGGTAGTTTATATGGAGATATATATACGTACGACCGCCAAAATCATTTATAATAATCTGTATCAAAATTATGCTGATCCATATTTTTTCGTTTGACGAATTTCCTGCTAGTTCGGCTTTTATACGGCATTTCCCGAAAGCCCTTATTTGTTTCATTACGTGGCAACCCTTTTTTTAAATTTAAGATTGGGCAGCTAAAAAAACAGGTAACTCTTATTAATTCCCCCTAATTACCATACACTCAAAAAAGTATGTCGGTAAAATCTACTACAAAAGACAGTTGTTTTGACTACATTTTGTCGTTGAAAAGGCGTCCACTACATATAACGGTAAAAACAACTGAACATGTTGTTGTTTTTAACTATTGATTTTCAACTACAAAATGTTGTAAAAACTACTACAAAACTGTTTAATACAGTTGTTTTTTCTACAATTGCCTGAAATTTCTTAAACGTTTAAATGATTGTTATTTATTTATTTAAAAAGCAATACATTTCAGATGGTTGTATAGAATTTCGACATGATGACAATTTTTTGATGTATTTATCTGGAATTATAGAAGAAAAAAATTATATTAATAAAATGTTAAACAAAATAAATTGATTGTATTTACCTTTGTTTTTTTAATAGTTCATTTCAAATTTTCACCGCTACTGATCAAAATTTGTCTGGAATAAAAAAAAACGAAATGCTTTGGCAAAATTGATTTATAAAAAAAAAGAATTAATTTGCAATGTTTCAAAAAAGTATGTACCTGCTCTGTTGTGTATACAAAGAAAAGAAAGATGGCGCGCTCATAAGAAAACAAAATACTACACACATTTTATTATGGTTTTTTCCGATTGGTTTTTACGCACGCTTATGTGGGCGCTATATTATACACACTTGTTATCTCATTTATCCACTTATTTTCTTTCGCTCAAGAATATTTTTCCAAAAACATATTTTTTGTTATAATTAAATTTAATAAATTGTAATTTAATTTATTTAGTAGATATTATTTATTTGGTATAAAAATAATTCCTTCCGCATCCCGCACGACCAACTCGCTCGACACATTCGTTTGCAATAAAAATTTCTAGAAAAAAACGAGTTTTAGAAAAAAAAACTAAAAACAACTACATAAATCAACTATTGCTACAGTGTAGTATATTTTTTGAAGTTATTTTTTGAAACTACTACAAAAAAAGTTGTTTGAGATTTTTTCATACAAAAACGACCGAAATTGTAGTTAAAAACAACAGCTACTACTTACTACACAAACGACCGTCATGTAGTAACTGCAATAATTTTCTGAGTGTATTAAAGTTTCAGGACAATCGGTGGGTGCCCTCTAAAAGACCTTCCTTGTGAGGCATTTTGCCTATAGAAAAAGTCATAAGTTCTGAGACAGTTTTTCTATAAAAAAAATCTCAGATTCTGAGAAGTTTTTCATATAGAAAAAGTCTCAAATTCTGAGACCTTTTTCTTTTAGAAAAGTTCTCAAATTCTGAGTCCTTTTTCCTATAGAAAATGTGTCAGATTCTGAGAACTGTTTTTTTAAATTTTCAAAAATTCAAAACTTTTATCTCCGGGCGCCACAAAATAATTTAATCCGATTGAAGAAGAATCAAAATTTGCCCGGACACTTTGGAAATTCAAAAAATTAAGAAAAATGTCACTCTAATGTTGGAGTTAAACAAAAAAAAAAAATAAAAATAAAAACGTAATAAAACTGAAAGTAATATAAACCAAAAAGAAACCTAAAGTAACATCCATTTACAAGTGATTATTATTATATAATATTCCTTGCTGGCAACGAAACATTTTAAAAGCAAATACAATATTTTTGAAAGTCATTTACTATAGGTATGGAAGATTAAAAGTGAACAAAAAAGACTGACATATGACCACGAAATATCAAAATACAGGAATTTTAAAAGGTTACTTTAAGAAAAACAAAATTAAAAAAAATAAAAAATGTGTCATAAAATCCAGAAGTTCATTATGGTGTTGAAGCAAACAGAAAGATAACAAGTAAAAAAAGTCAGAAACACTTTTTAAGTGATTTTTATTTTTATAACGTAGTAAAAAGATGTACAAAAAATCTAACCAGAATATTTCTAATTAAAGTAACACGGATGTTTTAGTAATTTTTGTAAAAAAAACATTTTTTGAGTGTAAAAATGTGTAACAAAAAGGGTAAACTTTTTAAATACGGTAATGTGTTAAGGCTAAAGTCTAATTTTAAAAGTGACGCAGGGTACCACCTTAATTTGACTGTATCAGATAACGAGTAAAAAATTAAAAACTGTTTTTTTTAATTTTTTTAACACTACATTGTCACATGCACGTGAATAAAAAATTATTTACCAGCTGGTGAACTAAACGAAAAATAATTGGTTTTCATCTAAAAAATGTTTCTTTCATTTTTATAGTCTCCACTTACAAGGAAGGTCTTTCACAGTGCACCCACCGATTGTCCTGAAACTTGCATATAGCAAAGAGGGCAAGATTACATATTTTGTAGCTGCCCAATCTCACAACAAGCGGGTCAAAGGTGAGGGGGGAAGGGATTTTTTTCGTTTTTTGAGGATTTTTCCCACTTCTTTAAAAGTAACTATATGAACATTTTATACAGGTTGAAAAGTTCTTTGAAGTTCTTTTGGCTTCGCTAAGTTTTCGTTATTGTCGAAAATTTATAAACTGAGGGGTAGCATCTATGGAGATGTATATGGGGCAAAACGCGTCAACGGTCCACACCAAAAAACCGATTTAGATATAATTTTGCCAAAATATTAGGATTAAAGTTCAATTAAAAAAATTTTCATTGAAATGTTTTTAGAGTTACAGAGATGAGAAGTTTTCATTTTTTGCAAAGATCATATTTGGTTGACTTTTCATTGACACTATGATGCGATAAAAATTCATTTTTAATATACGATTTTTAAAGTATTTTTGACGACCTTTTCAATGGCATTGGTGTTTTTTCAAAAAAATAAATTTGACCTTAAAATTCAAGGTCAAATTATTAAAAAAAATTCTTATAGAGCGCCTATTTTGAGACTACCCAATCAGAAACTGCCAACCGTACAAAAAATATTGTACTGGCGGAGCACTGGATTTATTGGAACGTTGGCAATTACAAACAGAATTGTACTCTGCCAGTACATTTAATACAACATTTACGACCATTTATTTTTTTATTAATTATTTTTAAGCGGTTGGATTTCGATTAAATATTGTTTTTATTACACCTTTTATTATATTAACAAAGAGTTATTAAATAATTTACATATATATTATTAAAATTAGTGTAATAGAGTAATAGCAATTGTTTTATCATCACATGTAGTAAGAATACACTTGAATTCTACCATACTTATGTTAATTTCAGTGTTCTTTTCATCTAATTTTCTAACATCATACAATCCTATTTCACTTGATGGAAGTGGATATTCCACAAAATCAGTAACTTCAAGAAAAACGTTGCCTTTAAAAAAAATATCATCACATTTGAAATTCGACACTTTCGTACTAAAAATTTCGTTAACCGTAATAACATTTCCATTTCTTAGTAAGCATACGTTATCAGGAGGAAGTGGTGAAATTTTATTGCCTTCGATAATAACAAAGCTAAAAGTAACTCCTATCCTCCGAGGTTTCTAAAATTTGTCCAAGAGAATATTTTAAGCTTCTATTGATACGATAAAGCAATGGAAAATTATTTGATGAATCGTTTGATCGAAAAATATGAAGTTTTCTTTGAACTTCTTCGATGGGGTTGGTTGGAGAATTTATAATACTTTTTATAAAACCTAAGCTATTTTCGAAATCAAACGCGGAAAATTGAGATAGCGGCGCCCCTATATTAACAACGTCATCTGCGATATGAATAAGGTTGTGAATATTCATTGTATGTGATTTTGGTCCATAAAAATATGACATAAGTTCAACAAATTTCCCTAATAACTGCTTAGCATAATCAGCTTTCAATGTAGCTAATTTGCTAGATGACAAAATTCGACAAGCTGTAAAAAGAAGTAAAAAATGTCTGTACTGATTAGATTTCAATACATTTTTCAAAACTATCCCTCCGCCATATAATAAAAAAAAACGATATTGTGTAGCTTTCCAATTTCCTGTATCCATTAAATCAAACGTTTTTCTTTGGAACTCAGCTATAATATCTTTAGATATTTTTGAAAAATTTTGTTGCATAATTGCTACGTTTTCTTCGGAAATATAAGAATCTGGATTCTTAAAAATAAGTTTCTGAAGTAACGTTTTCCCAATT
Source organism: Pegoplata infirma (assembly GCA_963921195.1). Classification (NCBI taxonomy): domain Eukaryota; kingdom Metazoa; phylum Arthropoda; class Insecta; order Diptera; family Anthomyiidae; genus Pegoplata; species Pegoplata infirma. The sequence goes on from OY992536.1 coordinate 185,032,225, forward strand.
CCAAGGTACAACATATGCATTTCATCCAAAACGACGGATTTTATTAAGTCAAAGTTAGGAATATCGAGAATTGGACTGGTTTCTTTAGCTAAATGGTGCTCAGCGTTAGTCTTTTCTCTAAACGACTGGAGCGTACGTTGTTCACAATTTATTTCTTTAACAAGTGAGAGTGTTGCATTCGGCTGTGCCGAATCTTTTATACCCTCCAAAATGTAAAAAAAAACAATATAAAAAAATCCAGGGGCGTCTTTTTTTTTGGGGCGGGGGGTTGGTGGGAGACGTCAGGGGGCACCTTTCCCTTGTGATTTTGAACTTCTTCTGAGATAAGAATGTTGAATTTGCTTAGCAAAAGTACAAAAACCCTGCAAAAAGTGCGATTTTTCTTGGGTTGGTTTAGTTCTCTAAGGGGGAACTTTTTTCCCCTTGGTCCGATTTAGCCCATTTCCGAACTTAACCTGCCTAGGAATATAAGACATATTCGTGCCAAACTTCGGAAGTCTAGCTCTTTTATTTTGGACTGTATCGTGTCTTCTACAGACGGACAGACGGACGGACGGACGGACATCGCTAGAATGTCTTAGAATCGATCACTAATCAATAATATATATACTTTATGGGGTCCTAGATTGATATTTCAATGCGTTACACACGGAATGACAAAGTGAGTATACCCCCATACTGTGGTTGGAGGGTATAAAAATGCGTGTTTTATTTACTGTTTCTCCTTTTATCTTTCACAAGAAAAAAAACCTGTGTGACCCTTGGTACACTTGATAAACGCTCGGGCAGGCATATCAGAGCAAAAAGCTAATATTTTAAATGTAAATTGTTTTCCGTGGAACTCGACACCTAAAATAACACTGTGCTACAGTGAAAAAATACTTCTAATGTGACATGGTATAGGTTGTTGGTTTTGTCGAGTAGATCACAAAAATGCCTATTAAACTTGCCAGACACCCTCAAGTTTTAGAGTTACCCAGCAAAACTTAGATTACCAAATAAGGTATAAAATAAGGTATATGATCTCTTATTTTATACATTGCAGCATTGATGATTTTAACAGGCGATGAGACTCAAAGTAATGCATCCACATTATCACATAGAATACCAGTAAGGTATAAAATAAGTCATACATTTATAACGAAGAATACCAGTAAGGTGTAAAATATATGATATTTTATAGGTTACGAGTAAGGTATATAATATAGCATACCAAAACGTAATATATAAGGTGTTACGAGTAGTGAAAAAGTAATTTTGTATTAAATTTACTCACGTGATTGTAAGTGAGTGTAAGTAGATATAATATGCTAGTGAGTGTGTGTCGTTAGAAATTTCTTGTCGTGAGCCCATCTCTAGTTTAAACTTATGCATTTTTTTTATAAAATAATTATTTTTTATGTTATTGTAATGCATTATGCATTTAATTCTAAATAATGCATTATTTCAAACTTTTAAATAATACATAATGTAACCAAATATAAATCATCCATGATATAATGTTTAGAAATAATAAATATGAAATACATTTTTCCAATAATCATGCATTACGTAGCAAATTATTAGTAATGCATTATTTTTCACTTTAAAATAATACGTTGTGGAACAAATGTTTGGTAAGACATCCTAAAATAATGCTACAAATAAGGTATATACATTACCTGGTAATGTGTTATATAATCACTACCCATTATCAAAGTTTTGCTGGGATATTTTATTTTTTTTTTTTAGTTTTTGTTTAAAACGGAGTGGGTTAGAGTTCTATTAAGTTTTTAATAAAACTAAGTATAATTTTTACTTTTTGTATAAAACGCATTAAAATATAAAAACTTAAAAAAAGTATTTAAAAAATTATATATTTTAAAAATTTCAAAACATGGTGCTGAACTAAAATTGCTCCATGAAAACTTTATAAATATTTTTTTCTGAATGTACTCTACAGATACACTCATAAAAATTTGTTAGTATTCCTTACAAAAAAGTCTGTTACCATTACTAATAAAGTTTTCAATTTGTGCCCGATAACTTTTTCAGTTACCATTACAAACTTTGGTTTTCAAAAATTAGTAATCTTAAAAAACACTAAAAAAATTAGTATTACTAAATTTTTTTGTAAAAAAATTGTAAATTGTGTATTTTAAATTTTTGGTATTTTTTTACTATATGTAAACTGCGTATTGCGCTTGTTGTCGCCATTACTATTTCAATGCAAGTCAGATTTTGTTTGAATTTTTTATCTGAAATATGTAAGAGAAAATATTGAATACATTTTTTTTGTACAAAATATAAATTACATACCACATAAAATAAATGCTTTGAAAATTGTGTTGAATAAATTGGTGTTCTAGAATAAAAAATACATTATATTGATATTATTTAAATGGAACACATAAATATACAGTTGTTACCTGCTTTCATCATTTTCTATTTTGTTTTATTTATTGTCCTAAAAAAAGAGTTAATTTTAAACAAAAAATACTTTACCATTTGGTTGTGTTGTAATATTTTGTTGTTTGTACATATTTTTATTTCTTCCGCTCCGCGACGTTGTCACTTCAAATGCTATTTTCCAACTGAATAATAGAAAGAAATGCATGAAGAAAAGTACACAAAATTACCAATATTATTCTGAGTATTAAGAAATCCACTGTTGCCAAGTTGGAGGTTTTCCCGCTAAATCTAGCGCTTTTTGTTTGGATTTAGCGGGGAAAAATTGATTTTAGCGGGAACGGTGCTTTAGCGGGAAAATCTAGCGCTTTTTATTTGGATTTAGTGAGTCAAATTTAGAGGTTTTTTTCCAATTTTTCTTTTTTTTTCAATCGAAAAAGCCAAGTTTGTCGAATTATAGCGCTTTTTTTGTAATTTAGCGGGAAAATTTTGTATTTTCCCGCTAAAATTTTTTCGACCGTTTCTTGCGCGTTTTTAATGAAAATTTAATTTTCGTAAAAAAAAATAATTTGGAGGTTTTTTTTTAAATTTTTCTTTTTTGTTTAACAAAAATGCCAAGTTTTTCGGTTTTTAGCGCTTTTTTTTGTAATTTAGCGGGAAAATTTTAAATTTTCCCCGCTAAATTAATTTTTGGCGGTTTCTAGCGCTTTTTTCGTGAAATTTAGAGGTTTTTGGTTAAAAATAGTTGGCAACAGTGAAGAAATCAACCCTTTGTGTACACTGCTCACAAGAAAAAAAAATAGCAGATAGCGTAAAACAAAAAAGGGCCGCAAGTGGAGAAGAAAGAAAAAAGAATTGAAAAAGGTCGGTGTTTTTTTTGAATTTTGCATATCTTCTCTTTACTGCATTTTGTTCCCTTTTTTATATATGTTTTTATTTGAAAGAAAACAAAGTAGTTACAATGAAGCAGACAAATAAGTGTAATTCAATATTGAAAATAATAAACATATTCATACTCATCAAAGCGCAGTTTTACCATTAAAATAAAAAAAAAACTAACTATATATTTTTTTTAAATGCTCTTTTTAATTTCCAAATATTTTAATAACATTTTCTTTTTGTATTTCATTAGTGCATTACTTTTCTAGAAAAGAAAACCGAAAAGTTAATACGAAATTTTTAAAAAATCAACTGAAAAAATTATTAAAAAATCAGTAAAAAATTAATAGTTTGTAACGCGAGTTTACTAAAACGAATTACAAAAAAATATTTTTTTAGTACAATTTAGTAAAAAAGTTGTAAAGTTGGGATACAAACAATTTTACAAACTTTTTTACTGACGTATTTTTTTGAGTGTAGAAACTTTTGCAAACTTTAAGTGCTGTTTGCGCCCTGAAGATGACATCCAATTTTTTTCCCCGTAATCAGCTCTCCAATAAGCACCGCTCTAGGGGTATGCTCTAAAGAAATTCCAAAATTTCCTGATTTGGGGACAATCTAATATACATATACAAAAATTTCGACATTTTTCAATTCACAATTTTTTTTGAAATAAATTTTTCTGCTGATTCGGTAAAACTTTTAGTGTAAAGAGGAAACAAACGACGTATATAAATAAATTATATTACTTACTGTATCTGTTGTACCCAGGGTTAAAATCAATAAACAACAAAACAGGCAGCAAACGAAGAAATGCTTGTATGCAAAACAAACAAAAAGCAGGTTAGAGTCTTAAATTCGGCAATACCGAAATTTTTAGACCCTCCAACAAAGTTAAAAAAATAAAGGAGCGTTTTTTTAAGAGTCGATATTTTTGATGGGTGTTGTTGGGGACACATTTTCTCTAGCGGCAAATGTTGACAAATTCATTAATTTTGCTTTTTGCACTTAAGTTATAAGATATTATCCATTTTAAACAAATTTTTATATACGCCCACAAAAGGGAGGCGGACCAAAAAAAACGACATTTTCTAATCACCTGATCCCAGGTGTTGCACTTTCAACCTCTGCCTATAAAAAAATGTTTCATTTGCTTAAAAAAAGTATAAAACCCTGTAAAAAAAATATTGTCCTATTTTTCCCATCTTCTAGCCTTTGACTATAAGACATATTCGTGTCAAACTTCAGAAGTCAAGCTCTTTTAATGTGGACAGTATCGTGTCTTCCACCAACAAATGTGCAGACGGACTAGAATGTCTTAGAATCGACCACTTTGGGATCCTAGACCGATATTTCGATGCGTTACACACGGAGTGACAAAGTGGGTTGTAGGGTATAAAAAAAGTGTAGAAAACATACTTGAAGACAGTTGTTGCAGCTCGATGTACTTACAGCATACATTGTGTGGCTATAAGTTTGTTTAATATTAAGCCTACATACATGCCACATTCTTTCAATGTAACATTGGTAGTTTATGGCTTACAATAATCAAAAACATTAATGTTCATACATATGAGGTATTATTTTGCAACTGTCAACTGTAAAAAAACTCCAAAAAGCCAAGTTAAATTTTTTAATGCAACAAAACTTTTATTGTTAATTTTTCAAGTCGCAGACATAAAACTTAAATAAAACCGAATTTAAAAATAAGTAACATGTTTTTGAAGTGTCTAAAAAAAATTTTATTCCAGTAGCAAAATTGTTTTTGACAATTTTTTGGCGTTTGAAGTAAAAATTTTTATTAAAAATGTCTTAAGGAAACAAAAAAATTTGAAAACTTTTTAATTTTTTAAAAAATTTCAAATTTTTAAAAAAAAATTGTAAATTTTTATTTTTTTGCATTTTAGAGTGAAAAATTTCAGAAGAGATGGAAATATAAGGAGTAGTCAACGAAAAATATGAAAAGATGTAAAAACATTGGATTATTTCATGCCAATTTTTTAATTTTTTTAAACTTAACCCCAACACTGAGCTAATATTACCGAAAAAAAAAATATTGCAACAAAAAAACTAATTAAAATTTCAGCAAAAAAAACTAATTCAAAATTTTTTTGCCAGACAAGAAACAAAACAAGTAAAAAGTTAAATTCGGCCTTGCCGAATGTAGTAATACCCTCCACAATTTCAAAAAGATTATTGCAAAAAACTTTATTTAAAAGGAAATTACTTTAAAAAAAAAAAATTCCGCGAAAAAAAATTTTGTTAAAAAAAAAATCCGCGATTTTTTTCTTTTTTTGTCAAAAAGTATGTTCGTACTTGTTTAAATACCGTTTGTTTTTCAATTATGTTCACATATGTCAACCAGAAGCCGAATTAAAGCATTTTGTATTTTTAGGTTATGTTGAATGTACTGAAATTTTTGAGGTGTGCTTACATTTGCGTTCATAACTTTTGAACCGCTGAACCGATATCACTCAAATGCAATACCAAACTTCTCGGGAGGACTTCCAATATATATGTTAAGTTTCAGTCATCTCTGTGCAATATTTTGTTCGCGAGAGCATTTTCCACAGACAGACAGACAGACAGACGGACAGACGGACAGACGGACAGACGGACATCGCTAGAATGTCTTAAAATCGATCGGGCATCATGAATATATATACTTTATGGGGTCCCAGACCGATATTTCGATGAGTTACAAACGGAATGACAAACTTATATATACCCTCTATCACTAAGTGGAGGGTATAAAAAAAAAATAAATAAAAAATAATAAAAAATTTTACAGACCTAAAAATAATTTTTTTAGCTTAAAAACGCTTTTTCAGTAATATTACTCAAAAACTAAAATTTAAACAAAAAAAAAATTTTTTTTTCACTTTTTTCGGAACTTTTCGATTTTTAAGTCAAAAATGCCTGCGAATTTTGTACTCTTGCCCAAAACATTAAATCATGATAATGTTTTGCGGAAGATTTGGGTGTACTTGCCAAAAAAAAGTTTTTTTTTTGAAAAAAATAATGTTAAATTACTTTGCTATTCCATGCAAAACGAATTGAAATATCAGTCGAGGACCCCATTAAAAACCAAAAGAGCTGTACATTTCGTAAGTGAGTGCAAAAATTAGTGCAAAAAAGTGTTTTTACATTTTGGAGAGTATAAAAGATTCGGCACCAAAGAATATACCACTCTCACTTGTTTTGTGTACATTTGATAAACAAATGGAAAATTTTTATGCGAAAAGCTTAGACTTGGTGAAAAAGTAGTTTTGGTAAAAAAAATAATTTTTTCGCGAAAAACAAAATTATGTTAAACAAATTTAATGAACCCAAAATTTGTGGTTAAAAAAAAATTTATGAAAAAAAGTTTTTGATGAATTTTTTTGATGAACAGAAAAATTTTTTGATGTAAAAAAAAAAATGATGAAAAAATATATGAAAAAAAAAATTTTGGTGAGGAAAAAATTGATAATAAAAAATTTGATGAAAAAAAATATGATAAAAAAAATTTATGAAAAAAAAATTTTGATGAAAAAAAAAATTAATGAAAAAAAATTTATGGAAAAAAATTGATAAAAAAATTTATGAAAAAAAACTTTATGAAAAAAAAATTGATAAAAAACAAGTAAAAAAGTTAAATTCGGCCTTGCCGAATGTAGTGATACCCTCCACAATTTTGAAAAGATTATTGCAAAAAACTTTACAAAAGGAAATTACTTTTGAAAAAAAAAAAAAATTTGGAAAAAAAAATTCCGCGAAAAAAAAATTTTGGTAAAAAAAATCCTCGACTTTTTGTCTTTTTTTGTCAAAAAATATGTTCGTACCTGTTTAAATACCATTTGGTGTATAATTATGTTCACATATGTCAACCAGAAGCCGAGTTAAAGCATTTTGTATTTTTAGGTTATGTTGAATGTACTGAAATTTTTGAGGTGTGCTTACATTTTCGTTCATAACTTTTGAACCGCTGAACCGATATCGCTCAAATGCAATATCAAACTTCTCGGGAGAAATTCCAATAAATGTGTTAAGTTTCAGTCATCTCTGTGCAATATTTTGTCCGTGACAGCATTTTCCACTGACAGATTGACAGACGGTCATCGCTAGAATGTCTTAAAATCGATCGGGCATCATGTATATATATACTTTATGGGGTTCCAGATCGATATTTCGATGAGTTAAAAACGGAATGATAAACTTATATATACCCTCTATCACTAAGTGGAGGGTATAAAACAATTGATAAAAAAATGATAAAAAAAAAATTTTTATAAAAAAAAAAAATTTATGAAAAAAAAAAAAAAATTATGAAAAAAAAAATGTATGTTACTTTTTTGTTCAACAGCTGGTGAAAAACGGTTTTATTTACCACGAGGTGAATTTTTATCCAAGTTACAAACCCAAGTTATTAAAATTTTTGGTTTTGAGAAAATGAAAATAGTAATTCTTGTTTTCTTTTCGTTAATGGTTAGCTCATATAGTCAAACTGAGGTGGAGTCCTGCAACTTTTTTAAAATTAGACACCAGCCTAAAAACATTATCATGTTAAAAAAATTTGTTGATAAAAAAAGTTTTTAATGACAATAGATTGCACAGGTTGACAATAGTTGAGCTTTTTCAATTTGCCTGACTTTGGCAACTGATTTATATGGAGTTTAGTGACAAGAAATATTGATTAAATATTGATGATAAAAAAATATTGATGAAAAAAATACTCATGAAAAAAAAAATATTGATTAAATAAATGAAAAATTGTTATTTAAAAAAAATTTATGAAAAAAAAAAATTGATAAAAAAGCAAATATGGTTGAAAAATAAAAATTTTGATAAAAAAAATTAATAAAAAAAATGAAACAAATTAGATCAAAAAAAAAAATTAATGGAATTTTTTTTTGTAAAAAAAATTGATGAAAAAAAATTTATAAAAAAAAATATAAAAAAAAAAATTATGAAAAAAAATTGATAAAAAACAAAATTTTTTTGTTGAAAACTAATTATGATACGTTTTATTCACCAACGTTTTTATTCACCAGCAGGTGAATTATTATCCAAGTTACATATCGAAGTTACAAATCTTTTTAGTTTTAAGAAAATGAAAACAGTAATTCCTATTTCCTTTTTTGTTAGTCGTTAGCTTATAAAGTGGACTGTGCTCCCTCTTTGAGCCTCTTTGAGCGCCACTTTACCACTATGATACCATCCAGGGAGTCTTGGATGGGGGATACTCCGGGTAGTGGAGCTACCATAAATTTTTACACCGATGGATCGAGGCTGCACGAACAAGTGGGCTTTGGAGTCTATTCGGAAGAGCTTGGGTTGAGCCTGGCTCGTAGATTGCCAGATCATTGCAGTGTTTACCAGGCAGAGATGCTGGCAATAAAGGAAGTGGCTGACTGGTTGAGCTGCAATGTCTTGTCTACAACCGCAGTCAACGTCTATACTGACAGTCAAGCCGCGGTCAAGTCCCTGGATTCAATGTTTCTGAAAACAAGATATGTCCTTAACTGCCGCACGTCTTTAAATGAGATGGCCAAGCAGTTAAACATACGACTCATATGGGTCCCAGGCAGTGTTGCCAGAACTTAGTAATCAAAAACTGCTAAATTCATTCGAAAAAACGGCTAAAAAACGGCTAAAAAACGGCTAAAAAATGTCTAAAAAAAGGCTAAAATATATATTTTACTTTTTTAAGAAAAACTATTGTAAAATCATGTTTTGTAACGTTTTTTTTACATAAATTAAAATAAGGAGATCTTTTGTTACTGTTTTAACATATTTAAGATAAAATGAAGAGAGTTCAAAAAACTTTTTTAATGATTTAAATTTTTTATATAAAAAATTTTTATGAAAATATTTGTATATAAAAATTGTGACTACAAAAAATTTATTTTAATAAAAAAAATTTTTAGTTATTTTAGCTTAAAATAAATTTTTCAACACGTGAATTCGAGGTTAAACTTTTTGCCCTTGGGACCGTTTTCGCTGAAACCTGACCAGAAGAATTCCAAAAATATATATGCCAAGTAGAGATGGGCGCGTGAGTGGATTTTGACTCACACTCACTCACGCTCACGCAAAAAATAATCAAATCACTCACTAATCACTCACGCAATTTTTTTTGTTACTCACGCTCACTCACTATTCACGTGAGTAATAAAAAAGTTACTCACGCTCACGCGTGACTCACGCAAGAATCAATCACGCTCACGCGTGAGTCACGCAAAATCTACTCACGCAATAAAATTTCTTACCAAAAAAAGAAAAAAATTCCAAAAAAAAAAATTTTACAAAAAATTAAAAAAAAAATTGGGCCAATCAAAAAATCTAATCACGCAAACTCACGCAAAAAATAAATGACTCACTCACTAATCACTCACTCAGATTTTTTTTCAACTCACACTCACTCACAATCACGTCATTGAAATGAAAATTACTCACACTCACGCGTGATTCACGCGTGATTCACGTGATTCACGCGTGATTCACGTGAATCACGCAAATCACGTGACCAGCGCCCATCTCTAATGCCAAGATTCGGCAATCAGCCTTCAAGTTGAGTTTTTAACGTTAGCGTATTTTTAAAAGACAGAGAAATGGGCATCACTAGATCGTCAAAAATTTAGTATACTGTTTATGGTATGAATAGGACAAAATTATCCGCGCTTTTATTCCAGACTGGTGTTAATAAAAATTAAAAAATATGAAAAACAAACAAACCAACATTTAAATCCTGCTGATGATAACACATAACTAAAGTTTTTAAAACCGGTATGGGAATACCAGGAAGGTCTGTAATTTTTAAAAATTAACTTTCTCCTATATTTTTCAACTAAAACCTTTATAAAAAATAGTATTAGAGTCTGTGATCGATCTGTACAAACATAAAAACCAACAAATTCTTTATTTTAGTATAAAAAACCCACTAAAAATTGCTTTTTAACCGAAAACTCAAAAATGGCTAAAAAACTGCTAAAATATTTTCGAAAATGGCTAAAAAAAACGGCTAAGAGCTAAATGCCCTTTTCTCCGGCTAAACGAGTTAAAAAGGAGCTAAATCTAGCCGGAAAATGGCTAAATTGGCAACACTGGTCCCAGGGCACATAGACATTCCAGGGAATTGCAATGCCGATGAGCTTGCAAGACTAGGAACTACCTTACAGGTTCCAACAGAATTGGAATGTGTTGGTATGCCTCTAGAAACTTGCAAGCAAAGCCTACGGCTTTGTTCTGCGATGGAGACTAATCAAAGAAATGTCTAAAAAAAGGCTAAAATATATATTTTACTTTTTTAAGAAAAACTATTGTAAAATCATGTTTTGTAACGTTTTTTTTACATAAATTAAAATAAGGAGATCTTTTGTTACTGTTTTAACATATTTAAGATAAAATGAAGAGAGTTCAAAAAACTTTTTTAATGATTTAAATTTTTTATATAAAAAATTTTTATGAAAATATTTGTATATAAAAATTGTGACTACAAAAAATTTATTTTAATAAAAAAAATTTTTAGTTATTTTAGCTTAAAATAAATTTTTCAACACGTGAATTCGAGGTTAAACTTTTTGCCCTTGGGACCGTTTTCGCTGAAACCTGACCAGAAGAATTCCAAAAATATATATGCCAAGTAGAGATGGGCGCGTGAGTGGATTTTGACTCACACTCACTCACGCTCACGCAAAAAATAATCAAATCACTCACTAATCACTCACGCAATTTTTTTTGTTACTCACGCTCACTCACTATTCACGTGAGTAATAAAAAAGTTACTCACGCTCACGCGTGACTCACGCAAGAATCAATCACGCTCACGCGTGAGTCACGCAAAATCTACTCACGCAATAAAATTTCTTACCAAAAAAAGAAAAAAATTCCAAAAAAAAAAATTTTACAAAAAATTAAAAAAAAAATTGGGCCAATCAAAAAATCTAATCACGCAAACTCACGCAAAAAATAAATGACTCACTCACTAATCACTCACTCAGATTTTTTTTCAACTCACACTCACTCACAATCACGTCATTGAAATGAAAATTACTCACACTCACGCGTGATTCACGCGTGATTCACGTGATTCACGCGTGATTCACGTGAATCACGCAAATCACGTGACCAGCGCCCATCTCTAATGCCAAGATTCGGCAATCAGCCTTCAAGTTGAGTTTTTAACGTTAGCGTATTTTTAAAAGACAGAGAAATGGGCATCACTAGATCGTCAAAAATTTAGTATACTGTTTATGGTATGAATAGGACAAAATTATCCGCGCTTTTATTCCAGACTGGTGTTAATAAAAATTAAAAAATATGAAAAACAAACAAACCAACATTTAAATCCTGCTGATGATAACACATAACTAAAGTTTTTAAAACCGGTATGGGAATACCAGGAAGGTCTGTAATTTTTAAAAATTAACTTTCTCCTATATTTTTCAACTAAAACCTTTATAAAAAATAGTATTAGAGTCTGTGATCGATCTGTACAAACATAAAAACCAACAAATTCTTTATTTTAGTATAAAAAACCCACTAAAAATTGCTTTTTAACCGAAAACTCAAAAATGGCTAAAAAACTGCTAAAATATTTTCGAAAATGGCTAAAAAAAACGGCTAAGAGCTAAATGCCCTTTTCTCCGGCTAAACGAGTTAAAAAGGAGCTAAATCTAGCCGGAAAATGGCTAAATTGGCAACACTGGTCCCAGGGCACATAGACATTCCAGGGAATTGCAATGCCGATGAGCTTGCAAGACTAGGAACTACCTTACAGGTTCCAACAGAATTGGAATGTGTTGGTATGCCTCTAGAAACTTGCAAGCAAAGCCTACGGCTTTGTTCTGCGATGGAGACTAATCAAAGATGGGCAAATGGATGGACGTGTGAGACAACACGACTGATTTGGCCTTCTCTTAATCAGGGGCGCACAAGTGAGCTGATATCGCTTCCAAGAGGAGAGATTTCGACGGTGGTTTCTATAATTACCGGACACTGTCTTATAGGGAAGCACGCAGAGCGGTTAAATGTGCCGTCGAATGACTTTTGCCGAAGTTGCATGGATGAAGAGGAGTTGGAAACTATCGAACACTTTATTTGCCATTGCCCTGCACTTTCTGGTCAGAGACTTGCTTCACTGGGATCTAGGGAGCTGTACGATCTTTCTGATTTGTCGGATGTCAAAATTAAACATCTAAGGAGTTTCATAAGAAGCTCAAACTGGTTTAACGACAGGGACTAGTAGGGAAACCTATTACGGTCCCGTGGTATCACAATGGACCTCAGAGTCTACGTGTGTTGACGTAAAACGTCAGCAGCCACTTACAACCTAACCTAGCTTATAAAGTCAAACTGAGGTGGCGTCCTGCATCATTTTTCAAATAAGACACCAGCCTAAAAACATTATCATGTTAAAATGAACCCAAAGCCATTTACTTTGGTTTTAACTGGATAGTTGCCAAATAATACCTCATATCATTTGTACTCAAATTCAACCAGTAACAAAAATTGTGAATTTAATTTACATACATGTAAATTGAAAATTAACTTAAGTAAATTTAAAAAAAAAAAAACTTATATAAAATTTTCAAACATAATTTATTTGATAATGTAAATATAAGCGATAGTTGCAAAAAAATGAAGAAGAAAAAAATTAAAAGAGTGTGTCAAAGCACCATTATTATGTATCCTTTTCAACCCCAAACTAAACTATAAATCAACGCCAGTTTACTGTCTTGTTTTTTGCAAAATCATCTATTGGGAAATCGAAAAATAAAAACTATTATGTATATTAGAGTTCGTTTGGTGACTATGTCACTTCATCTGTTTATCGGATATCATAATTTTTTTAAAGGATTTAGGGGAGCTAAAAAGAATGCCGGTATTTTTTTGGAAAAACTTTCACTCCTTGGGGTGGTTCAAAGCATCTGAAAACGCGGATTTTGAGCTGATTTTTTTGCAGAGAAAAAACGGCTGAATATATTGCAAATCTGATTTCACCAGTCGATTCTACACCAAAAATTAAAATAATAGCAGTTTTTTGAACTCTTAAAAAAAGTTCCAATAACCCACAACAGGGGGCGGAAAAATCGATTTTTTTAAAAAAAAACTTAAATTATTTTTTTAATCATGCACGATTAGGAGGCAGTTTTTGCTAAGAAATTTGGTACGAAAAGCACCTTTCTATCACAACCCATTAAAAAGTTATAAGGCTTCAAAGTTTTTTTTCTAATGGCAAAATTATAAAACACTAACCGAAATCTGAAAATTTTTTGGATGGGTCCGCGGTCTGGACACTCGTTTTCGATTTTCATCTCAATGCTAATTCCAAATCTGGTTTCCAAACGGTTCCGTAACGTCAGGTTTTTGATATAATTGAGGTCAAAGTTCACAAAAAACGCATTTTTGTGCATTATTGAGAGCATTTTTTTGTGATGTTTTTGGATGATATTCTGGGATCATAAAACTTGTTTTCGATTAACATTTCGATGCTGATTCTGAATCTATATATCAAATTTTTCTATCACGTCATGTTTTCGAGAAAATTGAGCTCAAAGTTCGCAAAAAACGTGTTTTTGTCCATTTTTGAGAATTGATAACTTTTTAACGGGTTGTGATAAAATGGAAAATTTAGTACCATTTTGTCATGCTGAAAATGAGCTTTAATTGTGCATATTTAAAAAAATTATTTAAAAAGAAAATGGAAAAACCTTATATTTCCGCCCTCTGTGGTGGGTTTTTTGAACTTTTTTTAAAAGTTTGAAAAATGACCATTCTATTATTTTTTGCTGTAGAATCGGCTGATGAAATCAGATTTGCGATATATTCAGCCGTTTTAGCTCTGATGAAAAATCAGCTCAAAATTCGCATTTTCAGATGCGTTGAACCACCCCAAGGAGCGAATTTTTTTCCAAAAAAATACCGCCATTCTTTTTAGTTCCCCTAAATCCTTCAAAAAAATGATGATATCCGCAGATCGAATTTTCAAAATTAACTCTAATGTATATATCAGTTGAACTTTGATATTATTAATACTCGTACGTGAAGATATATTGAATTAAAGTAGCTTCAAATTGCCTGTTGTCTCATTTTCAAACCAAACCTTGCCAATTGAAAAAAAACCCCAAAAAAACTCAAAAGAAAAACTAAAGTAGTTCCTTGAAATTATTACCTTCTTTTCAGATGTTATGAAATCTTCTATGGTAGTTTCAGTAGTGTAAACTATTTTTAGCAGAGATTGTTATTTTTTCCATTTTGCACGAAATTAGTTTTAATTAGACACTACATTTGAAATTGCAAATAATTTTTATATCTTTTTGCTTTTTCTTCAACTACAAAGAGAAGAATTTACTTAATTTAATTTATTCTTCTTTTAAGATATTTTAGGAAAATTGCAAAGGTATTACACCATCCGACAGCCAATATTAAACGTGAACCGGATGATATACATACGTCTTAAAAGTAGAGATCAAATGGAGTAAAACTGCATTTACAGTTTTTCATTTCGTGATCCTGTTTCCTTTTAAAAGGACTTCAAAGTTTTAAAGGATACATTTTGTAAAATATTTTTGAAATATTTGTACTTGTCCTAGGATGACACTTTTGACGGAAAATGAAAGAGGAGGATCTCCCCTGAAATCCATTTCACTATTTTGCCACATTAGGATAAAAGGATGTGATTAAAGTCATTTGAAAACTTTATCATAATATTTTGTTGAATATTTTTGAAAGGACGTAACTTACCTCCTTCTTCCTGATATGCAAAAATATTAAAATAGGAAAATTTGGGTAAATTCTTCTCTTTCATTTGCTATCAATAGTGGCATCCTAGGACAAGTACAAATATTAAAAAAAACTTTGAAGTCCTTTTAAAAGGAAAAGGATCACGAAATGAAAAACTTTAAATGCAGTTTTACTACATTTAGTCTCTAGTTTTAAACTTATATCATCCAGTTCGTGCTCAAAGACTTTTTTTAATTTTTGTCGAACGGTGTTTTTTAAAAAGACCTTCAAATATGATACTTTATTTAATTGTGCAACAGTGTTTTGAAAGAATGTATTCGCTTAAAAACCAATTGGCAATTGGTCGGTTTAGGCAGATATTGCATTTCAGAGATATCGGTACAATGTTGGTCTGGGTATCAATATTCCGGCTAGCGCTAGTGTAGTTTACTTTTGTATAAATTTCACAGAAATCAAGAAATTTAGGTTTAAAGTTTTTATTATTTAAAGACTCTGCTTTACTCTGTGAACTATCTGCTAGAGCAATAAAATTTGCAAGCATTAAATTATTGTGGTATTATTTTTAATGCAAACTTTAAAACTTTCACATTTGAAAATTATTATTAGAATTTGTCTTTTGCATGTTGTAGAACTAATTTTGTAGAAAAGTGAAAATGCCACACGAATACAAAAACATTACACAGTGCAACAGACATTTTTGGGCCTCAACCAAACTTAGACAGTTTAAAAGTACATGTGTGTACACTCCAAAAAAAATCTGGTAAAACGACTGGTAAAATAATGTAATTTTACAACAAATTTTTTATTACGAGGATTCTATATTACTTACAAATAAAATGTTATTTTTCAAAAATTATGTTATACGAGGATTTATGTTGTTTAAGGAAAAAAAAACATTTTTTTATTTTGTAAATTTTCTATTTTTTTAAAAAATTTTCCAAGTCCCTACCAAAAATTGGTAAAATTTAAACAATTTTTTTTGGTAAATTAACATTTTTTTTTTTAATTTACATTTTTTTTTAATTTACTAGTATTTTTTGTAAATTTACCATTTTGGTTTGTAAATTTACCATTTTTTTAAACATATTTACCATTTTTAACTTGTAAGTTAACCATTTTTTTTTTTATTTTTCCGGTTTTAAAACAATATTTTTACAAATAAAATTGGTAAAATTCTCGTAATTTTACGAGAATTTTACCTACCTCCTATTTTACGAGAATAGCCTCGTAAAATCACGACATTTTTTGGTAACTTTACTAGGTTTTTTTTTAGTGTAGACCAAGTTTAACACTGTAAAGTCTCAATTTTTAACATAATAATGTTTTAGGCTGGTATCTAATTTTTAAAATGCTCCAGGACGTCACCTCTGTTTAACTAAATAAGCAAACGACTAACAAAAAAAATAGGAATTAATGTTTTTTTTTTGTTAAAACTAAAAAGGTTTGCAACTTAGATTTGTTTATAATAACTCACCTGCTGGTGAATAAAAGCGTTTTTCACCAGATGGTGATAAAACGTAACAAATTTATTTTTTACCAAAAAAAAATTTTCATCAAACTTTTTTTCATTATTTTTTTTTTTAGCAAAATTTTTTTTATCATATTTTTTTTTGTTTTCATAATATTTTTTTTTGTAAAAAAAATGTTTTTTCATCAAATTTTATTTGATCAAATTTTATTTTTTTGTCAAAAATTTTTTTTTTTATTAATTTTTTTTCATCAAATTTTCATTTCCTCAATTTTTATTTTCATAAATTTTTTTTTTTTCATTAAAAACTTTTTTCTTAAAAAACGTTCTTTTCTTTAAAAAAAAAATTTTATGTCCTCCACTTATTGATAGAGGGTATATATAAGTTTGTCATTCCGTTTGTAACTCATCGAAATATCGGTCTGGGACCCCATAAAGTATATATATTCATGATCACCGATCGATTTTAACACATTCTAGCGATGTCCGTCTGTCCGTCTCTGGAAATGGTGATCACGGCCAAAATATTACACGGAGGTGACTTAAACTTTACATATTTATTGGATGTTCTCCCGACAAGTTTGGTATTGTATTTGAGCGAGATCGGTTCAGCGGTTATGAACGAAAATATAAGGACACCCAAAAGACAAAATGCTTTAATTCGGCGGCTGGTTGACATATGAGGCATTCCACACCAAATGTCCCGCTACAGAAAAACAAGTGTCCCGTAAATATCTGAATAGGTTGTTTGGATAGCCCTATATGAAACTAAGAAAATTGCGTACAAAAATATATAAGAATGTAAATTTTTGATATTGTGGTGAATTCTGTTTTAATGTGATAAATATTTAATCAAGGCAACTCGCCACAAATTTGACTATTTTTCCAATATTTGACCACGCTTTCTAAGCCCAGTTTTTGAAAATTTGAAAAACCAAAAACGCAATTATCTTAGTTTCATATAGGGTTATACAAACAACCTATTCAGAAATTTACGGGACACATGTTTTTCTGTAGCGGGACATTTGGTGTGGAATGCCTCATATGGGGCATTCCAGGCCAAATCACTCAATTTTAGACGCGACCCCTTCGATTATTTTTTTTTTTGAATATGTTTTAGTACGTACACAAAAAAAATATCGCAAAATCAAAAGTAACCAAACAAATTGTTAACAACGAAATACTAGTTCAACAATGTTTTTAATTGTATCAACAATGTATATTGTTAATGTGACAACAATTCATTTTTATTTTATTAATAACACAGACACTTTATAAACTCATTTAATCAAGCAAACATATATGTGACGATAGCACGGTGGTAGTGTGCCTGACTCGAATCATAAAGGTTGCGGGTTCTTTTTATTTTTTTTTTTTTTAATTTTAGATTATTTTTTTGTTATTCTATTCAAAAATTTTTAAACATGTGTGATGCCACATTATTATTTATTTTTAAATAAATTGACACATTTTTTATTATTGTGGATGATATTTTTTTTTTTTTTTTAAGATTTTTTTCTTATTCTTTTTTTTTTAGTGGTATTGTACTAGACGCGTAGCATTAACGTTGTTGGTTCGATGCCAGGTGTCGGTGGATGATTTTTTTTTTAATATTTATTTGTATTTTTAGATTTTTTATTTCTATTTTTAGATTATTCTATTTTTAGATTTATTTTTTAAATAAGTTACAAAAGTTATTGTTGTATTAACAATATCCAATGTAGGCTCAGTTTCAATTAAATGTTTAGTTGTATTAACAATGAAATTAATTGTTTTGACAATTTTTTTTTTTCTGTGTATTAAATGCAACTTTCTCTTAAATTTTCAAGTTTTTATATATACATGTTGGTTAGAGTGGCACTTAAAAATTAAATTTTCGAATTTCAAAATGCGCGGGTCGGAATATTGTTTAATTGCGTCTAAAAATGATTGTGTAAAAATTTCAGGAAAATCGAATAACTTTAACCCGTGCCGCTTTGAGGTCAAAGTTTCGGGTTTTTGGGGAAAAAGGACGATGATTTGAAAAAAAAAAAAAAAAAGTTTTTATGAAATTAATTAAAATAATTTTTTTTATTTAGCTTTTACTCAAAACTACTTGGAAAAAATTATGTCAACTTTGTATGACATCATTAACCCGTTAAAAATGTTAAGCTAAAAATTACCATGAATTTAGGGGGGTACTTCAAATGAGTATTTTCGATTTTTTAAAAATTTTATTAAACAAAATTTTTAAATTCAACATTTCTATACAAGTCACTTATAAAAAACATCATAATGATTAAATATTAAAAAATTGGGGATATACACCGACTCAATTTGTTTTTGGAGCCGTTTGATTTTTGTGGATTTCAAGGAAATTAGAATTTTGTGTAAATTTTTTTTTTATGAAAATCGATTTTCAAATAAACTGACCAAATTTAAATTTTTTGTTGCTTTTTTTTATCAAATTAATTCAGTTAAGAACTATTAACTTTATTAGAAATCGTTAACCCATATTGGCAGGGGACAAATGTGACCCAAGCAGCAAATTTAAAGTTTGTTTCTAGAATTTTAAGAATTTTATTGTTTCAAAATCATTTTGGTGGTCTATTACATACTAATTTATAGTGTCTGACCGAATATTTGGCTTCGGCATTGGCCAAAAGCAGCACTCGGCCAGTATTCGGCTTCGGCTACATTTTTGGCCAAATATGGCCTTATACCGAATAATTATATAAAACTTGTACGAACGTGTTAAAAAACGTTTTTGTGGAAAAAACAAACACTAAAAAAAAGTCTTGCACTCAAAAAAAAGTTTTTACCCAAAACAGGTTTCACACTCGAAAAAATGTGCACTCAAAAAAAAAAATATTTTTACAAAAATTAATAAAAAAAAAACATTTATGGACTCGGTCAAAATATATTTAAATAGTAAAAACAAAAAAAGAAGTTAAATTTGACCGAATCCATAAATGTTTTTTTTAGTAATTTTTGTAAAAATATTTTTTTTTTGAGTGCACATTTTTTCGAGTGTAAAAACTGTTTTGAGTAAAAAATTTTTTTTGAGTACAAGACTTTTTTTTAGTGTTTGTTTTTCCCACAAAAACATTTTTTAACACGTTCGTACAAGTTTTATATAATTATTCGGTATAAGGCCATATTTGGCCAAAAATGTAGCCGAAGCCGAATACTGGCAGAGTGCTGCTCTTTGGCCAATGCCGAAGCCAAATATTCGGTCGGACACTATAAATTAGTATGTAATAGACCACCAAAATGATTTTGAAACAATAAAATTCTTAAAATTCTAGAAACAAACTTTGAATTTGCTGCTTGGGTCACATTTGCCCCCTGCCAATATGGGTTAACGATGTCTAATAAATTTAAAAGTTTTTAACTGAATTAATTTGATCAAAAGAAGCAACAAAAAATTTAAATTTGGTCAGTTTATTCCAAAATCGATTTTCATAAAAAAAAATTTACACAAAATTCTAATTTCCTTGAAATCCACAAAAATCAAACGGCTCCAAAAACAAATTGAGTCGGTGTATATCCCCAATTTTTTTAATATTTAATCTTTAGGATGTTTTTTATAAGTGACTTGTATAGAAATGTTGAATTTAAAAATTTTGTTTAATAAAATTTTTAAAAAATCGAAAATACTCATTTGAAGTACCCCCCTAAATTCATGGTAATTTTTAGCTTAAAATTTTTAACGGGTTAATGATGTCATACAAAGTTGACATAATTTTTTCCAAGTAGTTTTGAGTAAAAGCTAAATAAAAAAAATTTATTTTAATTAATTTCATAAAAACTTTTTTTTATTTTTTTTTTCAAATCATCGTCCTTTTTCCCCAAAAACCCGAAACTTTGACCTCAAAGCGGCACGGGTTAAAGTTATTCGATTTTCCTGAAATTTTTACACAATCATTTTTAGACGCAATTACACAATATTCCGACCCGCGCATTTTGAAATTCGAAAATTTAATTTTTAAGTGCCACTCTAATGTTGGTGTTGAGTAGGGTTTCTTAATTCCCGGACTTTTTCAATTCCCGGGAAATCGTTTTAAAAAAATCGTATTCCCGGGAATTCCCGGGAATTTTTTAATTAAAACAAATTTTGAACTTTACCATATAAAAATTGTTGTATAACAAATTATAGTTGTATTTTCCAATTTAAAACCATTTTAGATGTATTCTTTTGTAAAATAGTTTTACTAACCTCTGAAATATACGTAGAAAGTTCATAAAATCTATTTTTTGTAGAAATATTTGACCTTATCATAGTTCTAGTATTTGCATTGACGTATTTCCACTCCATGCAAAATTGTTCACAATTCGGAAATACCCGATTTTGCATCAAATGCGGTTTTAATAACTTTTTGGAAAATTTTTATAATTTTTACTACGCCAACCGTAAGAAATTATATCTTGAAGATATATTTAATTAAACTTTCGAATTATTAAAATTTATTGGTTTAAGGCATTCCGGCCAAAATGAAAACTCCAATGTATAAAATAGCCATTGTAACGACGTATTTTCACTGGTTGCTGGGATAGAACTCTCGGCGGCCAAGGTTCGTTAAAAAATATATTTTTTTTTCACGCCCGATAGATATCAGGCTTTTACTTCATATATGAAATTTAAAGCTGAAAACCAGGTTTGCTATATATTTTATAAAATATCGATATTTTTGTATAAGCACTATAAAGATTGTTGTTCTGAATATGAAATAATAAATTTCGTAAAGAAGAAATTATTGGAATTTTAGATTAAGAAAACTATTGCCAATTTGCAACCAACATTTGAAGTGAAATTTAGATTGATTCCGTATTTTGTCACGCAATCGATTAAAGAAAAATAATTATCCTCACTAGTTTTTCTTCAAAAAATTTTAATTCTTTCAAAGTTTTAATGTCAATTTTATTAAATCATTTAAGATTGTGTTAAAAATGTGTAAATAAAACATATTTTTATTAAAAAATTAGCGACTAATTCCCGCAATTTCCCGAAAAAAAAATTCCCGGGATTTTAAGAAAAATATTTCCCGGGAATTCCCGGGAAATTTTTCCCAAATAGAAACCCTAGTGTTGAGTAATCAATTTTTCAAAATGGCGATTTTTTTCAAAAAAATTTAAAAATTTAATTTTTCAATTAATTTTGACCAGTAAAAAATATAGATATTTAAAAAAAAAGTTGGACAACGTTTTGTTGGTATTTAATCGTAGTTTTAGAAAAAAATATGAAAAAAATATTCGAAGTAACTATCCCTTATTTTTTAACGTTTAAAATTAAAATCGACTTAAAAAAAAGACCGAAACCTTCGATATTTTTTTTTTAACTGTAAAAAATTGTAAATTACGCAACTTTTAAGCCATAATTCGAGATGTGATCACAATTCGTTATATTTCTTTAAAATTTTTAAAATTGTACCTTTTATTTTTTGACTCTGATTTATTTCGTAATGTGCTCCAGAATAAATTGGTAGATATGGACCCTTACTTACCCTAGTTATATTTATTTGGGTGTAAGAATACGTTTCACAAAAATTTAGGATAATCGGACATGGATAAGGCGTGCATCGGCCTTGAAATTTAAAAAAACGGATTACAATGGCAAATATGATTTTTTTTCTGTTTTCTCAATTTTTTTGGTACTTTAATTTAAGTTTGAATTCAAAAGGTTATACAGTTATGATTTGGAGTAAAATGCCTCTCTAATAAGGTACTAATAACTAAAATCGGTGTAAAATCAGCCGCACTAAAACAAAAACATAACTAAAATTGAGAAAAAAATGTCTTTGAAAATTTATCATGAATTTTCCTAAAATTTAATTAAATTTAACTAAAAAATTAGAAATTTTCTTAACTATGAGGAAAAAAGTTTAGTTCATTTACTTATAATTAGTTCATAGTTTTTTCTTTAAATAGAGTTCTTTAATATAAGGAAAAAAATTCTTACTGCCAAAGAAATTTTCCAAAAATCCCAGAAACATGTTAGCAGAGTGGCGCAGTGGAAGCGTGCTGGGTCCATAACCTGTTAGCAGAGTAAAAACAACGTCCGTTGGTTTTTATTTTTTTACGAATAAATATTTTATTTTCAGTTTCACTTAAAATAAAATACAATCACAATGAAAATATGTTACAGTAAAATATTGTAGAAACAAGTGTTAAATTACAAAGTATGAACGAATAATTGTTAATTAACAATTCTAACAAAACGTTTTTTTAGTTTTAAGGCATATTTCTTAAAAAACAATTTAGTTCAAGTTTTTCTCTTCTTTTTTAAAAAAATATATACAATTTAAAAAAGTGTTCCAGATTTTAAAACTTTTTTTTCTGAAATTTAAATTAAAGGCTTTGTGTATGTTATTTTAAAATTATATCATTTGCTTATATTTTAATAAAAAACAAAAGTTATTAGTTTTAAATTTTCTTTAATGTTTTTTTTTAACAGTTTATTTAAATGATTTTTGTTTTAATCTCATACATATTTTTTGAGATTGTAATACTTACAACCCACGATACTTTAGAGAAAACTTTAATTGAATTTCAAAATAACTTTTTACTGATTTTTGTCTTTATAATGCAGTCTTGAGTAAATCTTTGTTTTTTTTATAAGTCATAAAAACAATATATTTTTTTTTTATTTGCAAATTTTAACACATTTCGTTGTTCACGAATTAGGGAGAAACTTAAAAATATAATTTGGATTTTCCATTACATGTTTGTTATCCACCATGAAAAAGTTTCAGAAAAAATTTCTAAATTTACACGAAAAAGTTGTAAATTTACACAAAAAAGATTTTATTTACAAACTTTTTTTTGTAAATTTATTTTTTTTTGTGGAGAATCTAGAACATTTGTTGTAAATTTAAAATTTTTTTCCTGAAATTTTTGCTCAAAATTTTTCATTGTTAGAAGTTCTTAGTAAGGTTGAAATTATTAAGAGTGAGTTGTAAATAAATAGAAAGAATAAATAAAAATAATTGATCATGTGATCAAAACTATTATTATCCCGTGTAAAAATGTTTAGATATATTCTTATATATCACATCTTACCCGAGATTTGAGATTTTAAAGATCAGTATTGATCCGAGTAAGATCAGTACTGATCTGAGATTTGAAAGATCAGTACTGATCCTTCACATTTTTACTTGGGATATTACACTAGTTTACAAAGATTTTGTACACGACATATTGCATTCATTTTCCATATAAAATCTTACGCTGGATCCGAAAATCCACTCACAAGTTTCAAAATTAGAGCAGTTTGCAAGATATTGACAACTTTTAAAATGTTCATCTTTTTAAAAAGTGGTTTTACTTAAACTAAAATATATGCGGAACAAATTGATGGATTTCATTGTTTTTGGTTTTACATTAAAGGTAATTTAATGATCTATCAACCCTACATACAACATTTTTCAATCTATTATAGCCTTAGTATCTAGAAATCGATATATCGATAATATTTCCCATTTTTTCCCAAATTTGGCAAAAACCAAAAAAATCATTGTAAATTTCACAAAAAAAAAATTCAAAAAATTCGTTTTTCTTTTTCCTGTTGAAGTCTGATCTAATACGAAGAAATTAAGATGCACTCTAAAAAACGCATGTAAACTTACTATTAAAAATAGGGTAAGTTTTTGTTGAATAGCACACATTTTGTGTTAATATAAACACAAAATGCGTAAAATACTTTTTAAACAATTAAACACAGCAAATTATAAATATTATCCGTTAATTTAAATATTTTACACACAAATGTGTAAATAAAATTGTCGAACAACATACATACACACATGTTAAATAACTAAAACGCCAGATAAAAGTATAAGCTTCCGTACATTCAAAAAAAAAAACTTGTAAAACGCCTAATAAAATGCCTTGTAATCCCGTTCTACCAATATTTAACAATTTTCCTTGTTTACAAAAATTCTTGTACTTTGCTCAAACGAGAACTACAGTTTTATTGGTAATTTTACAAATTTATTTTTTGTAATTGTATTCCACCATTTTGAAAAGTCATTTTACAAAAAAAAAAATGTAAACAAAATTTTTTTTTTGGTAGTTTTCTATTTTTTTTTTTTTAATTTTCCAAGTCCCGGACAATTTTTTTTTATTGAAAAAGATTTAAAAAAAAGTTGACAAAATTTAAAAAAAAAAATTACGAGGATTCTAGTTGATTTACAAAAAAAAAAACACTTATTTTACAAGGATTTATGTTTAACAAAATTTTTTTTTGTAAATTTTCCGATTCCCAGACACATTTTTTTGCGTTTTGGAGTAAAGAATTATTAAAAAAGATTTGAAAAAAATTTTCATAAAATTTTCGAAGTCCTAAAATTTTTGTTGAAAATTTTTCATTTTCTTTTTTTTAGTAATTTTCTTTTTTTCAGTAATTTTTGCGGATTAAAAATTATCACTACCAAAAATTGGTAAATTTTAAAAAATTTTTTTTTGTAAATTTACAATTATTGTTTGTAAATTTACTATTTTTTTTTAATATATTTATAGGCTGACCATTCGTACTGATTTGATCAGTACATGTACTTATTTTTAATCACGTATACTGATCAAAAAACGTTGTACTGATTTTTTAAAATATGTACTGATTGTACTGATTTTTGAACATTTCAACATAAAAAATAATTTTATTCGAAAATTATGTACAAAAACAAGAAGTTGTTTCAGAGTTGTTTTTTATAACTTAAGTCTGAAAATGAGATAATTTATAATGAATTTATTCTAAAGAGATTAGAGTTCGTGAATCAAGAGGTTCCTTAACGCAAAAATTAATCTGAGCATGAGGAAATGCGCACAGAATCTTTAAGGTTTTCAATAACGAAAAGTTCAATGGGCTGATGGATTTTTTATATTTTTAGAAAGATGAAGTAAATTGCATGAATCCAAATGAATGAATGAATTCTGAGATATTAGATGAGGTAATTTCATCAGAGCTTATTCGAAAAAGCGCTCAGAAAATCAAGGCCTTTAAAAAAACACGTGCTTATTAGCTGTGATGTTTTCTTACAGGAAAAGTTGTCAAAACTTACGGAAAAAGTCTTCAAAATCTGAGGTATTTTCTTATTCTAAAAACCTGTGGAATTTTGTTATATTTTCTGCAATGAAACGATCAAACATTCAAATGAAGTCGTTAGAGTCAACTAAATTTTCTGCAAAATAACGACAACTGTGCTGTTTGCAGTTGTTTTTTAACATTTGTTTTTTTCCGTTGTTTTTACACAAAATACTTGGGGTCAAGTTAGTTTAACCGAAATTTTTTTAGTGTTGAAAAAACATCAGTGTTTCTCATAGAAAAAAAAAATTAGAGAGTTATTTCTAGAAAAAAACGTAAAAACTTGGGCGTACTGATTTAAGCCCAAAAAAATGGTCACCTTATATATTTACCAATTTACTTATAAATTTACCATTTTTTTTATAATTTTTGTGGCTATAAAATTATACTGCCAAAAATTAGTAAAATTTAAACAATTTTTTTGGTAAATTTACAATTTTTTTTTTTTAATTTAATTATTTTTTTTTAATTTACTATTTTTTTGTAAATTTACCATTTTGGTTTGTAAATTTACCATGTTTTTAAATATATTTACCATTTTTATACCCTCCAACCACAGTATGGAGGTATACTCACTTTGTTATTCCGTTTGTAACGCATCGAAATATCGGTCGGGGACCCCATAAAGTATATATATTATTGATCCATGATCGATTCTAAGACATTCTGTGAATGTCCGTCCGTCCGTCTGTAGATGGCACGATACAGTCCAAAATAAAAGAGCTAGCCTCCTGCCATTTGGCATGAATATGGTCCTAGGCAGGTTAAGTTCGTAAATGGGCAAAATCGGCTCAGGGGGAAAAAAGTTCCCCCTTGAAGAACTGAACCAACCTCTGAAAAAATTCAATTTTTTTACATGTTTTTTGTATTTTTGTTAAATAAATGAAATATTTGTTATATTTATCGGGATGGGAAGGTGCTCTCAACGTCCCCCACTGACCCCATCACCCCCTTCCCCCCCCCCCAACAAGCGCCCCTGACAATTTTTTTTTTTTACACTTTGGAGGGTATAAAAGAGTCGGCACAGCCGAATTTAACACTCTCACTTGTTTTTTTATCAATTTTTTTTTTATTAATTTTTATCATCAAAATTTTTTTTTTTATAAATTTTTTTTTCAATCAAATTTTTTTTTTCATCAAACTTTTTTCTTCATTAAATTTTTTTCATAATTTTTTTTTTTCATCAAACTTTTTTTTCATCATTTATTTTTTATCAATTTTTTTCATTAATTTTTTTTCCCCTCCAATTTTTTTTTTTTCATCAAATTTTTTTTTCATCAACTTTTTTTTCATTAACTTTTTTTTCATCAAACTTTTTTTTCATCAAAATTTTTTTTCTTTAAATTTTTTTTCATAATTTTTTTTTTTTTTTTCATTAATTTTTATTTTTTTTCACCAACTTTTTTTATCAAATTTTTTATTGTCAATTTTTTTCTCACCAAAATTTTTTTTTTTCATATTTTTTTTTCATTAATTTTTTTTTTACATCAAAAAATTTTTCTTTTCATCAAAAAAAATCATCAAAAACTTTTTTTCATCAAAATTTCTTTTTACCAAAAATTTTGGGTTCATTAAATTTTTTTTAAAAATAATTTTGTTTTTCGTGAAAAAAAATAATTTTTTGTTTACTAAAACTGCTTTTTCATCAAGTCTAAGCTTTTCGCATAAAAATTTTCCATTTGTTTATCAAATGTACATAAAACAAGTGAGAGTGGTATATTCTTTGGTATACTCTCCAAAATGTAAAAACACTTTTTTGCACTTATTTGTGCACTTAAGAAAAAATGTAAAAAAAAAATATGTCCGTGGCGTTATATTTCGGAACTTGGAAAATTTAATTCTTTTTTCCTTCTAAAAGCATTTTAAAGACAGTTTTTAATTCCAAAACGCAAAAAAATTAATAAAGACTTTTTTTGTTAAAAAAAAAACAAGAAAAAATCGTATTGGAAAAATACGATTACAGGACCTTTTTTAATGCAATTTGGGGATATTTTCCTTGTAAGTGGACGTCATAAAAACAGATCCCTTTAAATGTATGTCCCCCTAACTTACACTTACGCTCATATCTATTTGATAACTTATTTTTTTTTCGTAGGGAGATTTAATGTTTAACGTAACAATTCCATTATGCGGGAGAAAGTGTTTCAATTTAAACAAAAAAAAAATTAAAATAACATACCAAAAATTTCCCACGAACTGTTTCTTTTTGTTTAATTTTTTTTTGCAGTCATTGAAGTCGTTAACATGTTTGGTACATATTTTTTTATTGCAATATTTTTTTATTTTATTTTTTGGAAAATTTGTAAAAATATCACACTTTGTGCCATCCATGCATGGGCTTTTTGTTGCCATATATTGTCTACAGTTTTTATGTAGATTTTTTTCTTTCTCAAAGTTTATAATAAAGTTTATGCTGTTTTCCGTTGTGTTTTTGTTATATTTTTTTATATATTCAAATATCATTTTAATCGCTTTGTTAAATGTAGTTTGTTGAAAATCAATTATTTTTTTTGTTCCTTTTTTGTTGAGTGTTTAAATGGCTCAGCATGGTTTTATATACACGCGAAAAATTATTTGGCGGATGTTGCAGGTGAGTTAAAATTTTTCAACATGAACCCCTGATTTCCTTCGATGTCTCCGAATTTGATAAAACTTTGTGTATATGTTGGGACTTATAAGACTTATATTCAGACAAAATTTGAGACCTTTAACTTTCGTGGTTCCAGAAATATGGCGTGTCAAAAGTCAAGAAAATCTTTAAAAGGATGAAATATAAACATTTATATCTTCAAAAGTATTTGATCTGTATTACTCCCTGATAGCTTGTTTTAAAGGCAAAATCATGACCTTTCAAATAACATTTTGCAAAAATTTTTATTTTGGGAATTTTTTTTATTTCTGCAAAATTCGCGATTCGCGAAAATATATCTGAAAAAGCGACATTTTTAAAAATCTGAAAAAAATATATGTTATTGGCTACTATCTTAGCTACAAGCTGTATAAATTTTAAGTTGGTGAACGTATTAAGACCAGAGATATGAATAAAAATGTGTTGCCAAGTAGTAAATTTTTATCAAATCTGATGAATATTAAATTTTTTTTTTTAATATTTTTGCAAATACTCATAATAAAACGGTGAAAAAAGTAAAGTAAATGGTACATACGGGTACTACACATAGCTACAATATAACATGAATATTTATCATTTACACTACTCTACAAAAATCAACTTTTTTGCACAGACTCTTAGATTACATTTGCTAAAGTATTTTGGTCTCTTTAACACCAATCTGTCATCATAAAAATTTGATTAAATCGCCTTTTTGAGAAAATACCTCTTTTGCGGTCCCTGCCCATAAAAACCAACGAATGACTTTATATTAGAAAAATTATTAAAAATGCATATTATTTCAAAATTCATTGAGTTTATGCGAAAATATTTGCAAAAAAAAATCTAAATTTTGAGCAAAATTTGCAAATATTATTTGCATATACTTTTTTCCCTTATATTTTTATTTTTTTAATTTTCATTGTTTAAAATACATTTTCTTAAGTCGTTTGCCCTCTTTAACGTGAATCCACTAAACGCGAATCCATTGTCATTTTTATGTAATCGCGTTCTCGTGATTTGCCCATTTAGTTTTTGCAGCTGAAGCATACAAAAATATTAAACCAACAAATAATATGAGGTATGTCAGTGTGAAACATTTATTATTACGTTTCTTTCTTGGGTTTGAGGGCTTAGTCTGTAAAATAGGCCAGTATGTCCAGAAGACAATTTGATAAAATGTTTATGATGACAGATTCGTGTAGGCCAAATACTTTTTAAAATGTGTTCTAGAAGTCTCTGCAAAAAAAGTTGACTTTTGTTAAGTAGTGTAATCGATAAAAAGTTATGTTACAATATATTCATGTGTAATACTCGTGTGTACCATCAACTTTACTTTTTTCACCGTTTTATTTTATGTATTTGCAAAAATATTCAAAAATAGTAATTAAATATTCATCAGATTTTAAAAAAAATTTCTACTTGTCAACACATTTTTATTAATATCTCTGGACTTAATACGTTCACCAATGCGAAATTTTTAGAGCTTGTAGCTAAGACTCATACCATTAACATATATTTTTTTCAGATTTTTAAAAATGTCGCTTTTTTCGATATGTTTTTGCGAATCGCGAATTGTGCAGAAACACAAAAAAGATCCCCAAATAAAAATTTTTGCAAAATGATATTTTAAAGGTGATGATTTTGCCTTTAAAAAAAGCTATCTGGGAGTGATTTACCTCAAATACTTTTCGATATATAAATATTTGTAATTCACCTTTTAAAGGATTTTCTTGACTTTTGAAACGTCATATTTCCAAAACTACGGAAGTCAAAAGTCTTAAATTTTGTTTGAGTATAAGTTGAGTAAGTCAAAACATATATACCGAGTTTCATGAAATTTGGGTCGATTGACGTCAAAAATTAAATTTTTTTTGCTATGTTGATATGGATTTACTCAGGTATGTTTTCTCCCCTGGTTAAGTGGGAGAAATCGAATCTCAAATCCTGATTTCCTGAATCGAATCGAATTCTAAAACAAATACATTTTGAAAATTCTGTTTCTAATGGCGTTTTCTTTCCATGGAATTGCTAATGAATAGAGGGATGTGATTTCCATGCAAATTCATGTTTTTTCGAGAATCTAAAAACGATATCGACCGATTATCTTTCCGAATTAAGAAATTTGTGTTAAAATGGCATCGATTTGAAGTTTTTCGTATGAAAACAAAGATTTTTAGGGCACGTATATGTATTTTAGTTTTATTGTACATTTTTAGGTATTTTAGTGCATATTTAGAATTTTTTTCGCGCATATTTTTGATTTTTAGTTTTGATTTTTTAGTGCATAAGAATCTCAAAACTACTAATGAAATTTTTATGGCACATTCGATACAACACGTACGCAACTAAATTTTCCTAAGTGTATATTTTTTGATGTTTTGTTAAAACCAAATTGATGTTTAAAATATTGGTTTGACATGACTGTTAAATATAATAAAGATTTGGTTTAAAGAAAAATTAAAATCATAGCGTTGCATCGTTTTCCTTTTTAGTAGAAGTTTGTTTTACATAATAGAGTATTTAAGATAAGCTTATTTCCGGTATTTGAGTGGTAAACGTGATTAACGTTTTAATTAACACGATGGTTTTTAATAAAAGTCTTAAAGACGGGAGCAACATACACGCGAAAAAAAATCAATATAACAAAAAATTGCTTACTAAAAAATTATTTGATTTACCAGGACCAATTTTGCACATTTACGAACTAAACCTGTGTAGGATAACACCGTCCGACACACTTTTGTACACATGGACCGGACCCGAAAATTCTGAAAGTAGGGCAAAAAAAAAAATACCCGTGTCTCCCAGTTTTTCTAGATCAATTCGCGTTTTCGCGAAAAACGCAAAAAAAAAAAAAAAATTTTACATGTAAAAAAAATGTTCGCTTTTCAGAAAGTGGGGCGCAAAATAACATTCTTGTGTTTCCCGGTTTTTCTATTTCAATTCGCGTTTTCGCGAAAATGCATTTTTTTTTTACAGCCTTGAAAAAATTTACTGCATTCCGAAAATAGGGCTTAAAATAAAATTTTGTTCTAGTTTTTCCATATTAATTCTCAAAAAATGCAATTTTGAAAAAATGTATTGCATTATTTTTTATAAAAATAAAACATAAATATTAGAGATGGGCGCATGAGTGATTTTTGACTCACACTCACTCACGCTCACGACAGGAATTTTTGAATCACGCACACTCACTCACGAGCATATTTTTTCTACTCACACTCACTCACAATCACGTGAGTAAATTAAAAACAACTCACACTCACGTGCACTCACGCAAGCTTCACTCACACTCACATTGACTAACACTCACGAAAATTTCAAAAACTATAATTTCAAAAATCTTTCAAAAATTTTTAGCAAAATTTACAGTTCAGCGAAATTTTACATTTTTTTTGGGACAAAATCATAAATTAAGCCAAATTTTAAATTTTTTTTTGTTGCTTTTTTGGTACAATAGGAAATTTAGAGAGAAAATAATTCACGCAAACTCACGCAAAAAAAAAACGACTCACGCAAACTCACTCACGCAAAAATCATACTCACGTACACTCACTCACGCAATTTTTTTCTTCACTCACACTTACTCACAATCACGTGAGTAAAATTGAAATCAGTCACACTAACGCGAGATTCACGTGAATCACGCTCTAATCTGCTCATGTTCCCATCTCTAATAAATATACATGATTTACAGTAGAATTACGGTCCTAATACAAAAATTGCTAAAAATTAAATTCTCGTGTCTCCCAATGTAGTATGTATCTATTCGCGTTTTCGCGATAATGCATATTTTTGCATACTTAAAAAAAATTTACTACATTCGAAAAGTGGGACTAAAAATAAAATATTCACCTAATTTTTTTTAAATTAAAATTTAATTAGCTGGAAAAACAATTTTGCGAGTGCGCTAAAAAGAACAAAATATTTTTTTTTTTTACAAATTTGCGAATTGATATGAAATAACTTAGACATAAATGCTTAGATTTAAACCCAATTTTTTTTTTAACAGTGCAAAAAAAAACAATTTTAGCGTTTTTCGCGAATACGCGAATTGATCGCGAAAACCTGAGAGACAAGGGTGTTTTTTTTTAACCCCACTTTCTGAATAGCATAATTTTTTTCTATTGTGAAAACTTTTTTTTTTGTTGCACTTTTCGCGAAAACGCGAATTGATCTAAAGAAACTGGGAGACACGGGTATTTTATTTTTCGCCCAACTTTCCGAATTTTCGGGTCCGGTTCATGTGTACAGCCAAAAGTTGCAATTTGTTGGACGGTGTAATTAAACAAGTTTAAGCTCTCTGCCTCCGTTAGCATTTTTCCTATCGTGCTTTAAACAGGCAGATAAAGAAAGCTTTTAAATCTATCAAGGATAATTTATAGGGGTCCTAGTAATATATGTATATAGTATATCGATGTGCTTCACCAGACGCGGATCCACGGGTGGAGGAAAGGAAATTCTGTAGCAAAATGCCTCAGAATCTCAGAATTTTTCTATAGGGATAATGTGTCTGTATCATAAACTTTATCTTTAAGCAAATGACTTAGAAAAACTTCAAAATCCGGAAACTGATTTGAATAAACATTTCTGAAATCTGATATATATGGGGCATTCCATGTGAAATCGGACACTTTGAAAAACTTTTTTTTTAGATTTTCCCAATTTGTTTACAGTTTTTAGTACCCTTCGAAAACTCCATCGTGGTAAAATTTCAGATTTTTTGGATGACCCGTTCAAAAGATATCGAATTTTTAAAAATTGGTTTTTTTGTTCCTTTACTCAAACTTCTTTTAATCATAACTTCTTCAATAATGGTCCAAATTTCAAATTTTTTTTTTCAAAATTTTTGTTTTTTTAAGTACTTTCTAAAAAAAATCCCAAAAAATTCTTTAAAGCGCTTTAGTATGCGATTTTTAAGTTTTAAAATTTAAATCTCATTTTTGAAAATGTTTGTACTGTTTGATTTTTTTGAAATTTTTTTGTGTAAAACTTCTATCAATTCTACAAATGTTTTGCCCAGGAAGATCGTGGGATAACGATTATTACTATTTTTTAAATTTTTTTTTAAAAATTTTATTGTAATTTTCCAATCTTAAAATCATTTCTACTGCTCTAATGGTGCGTCATAGAGGGGTCCTTTATAAGACTGACCCCCATTAATTTTTACGTCTTAACATTTCTTTGGAACAAACTAATACCCTATCTCTAATTTCTAAGGGGGCTCCCACACAAAACGAAATTTTTTTAAATTTGTTCCAACCGCTCTAACTGCTCTAATAGTACCCTTAGAGCAACAAAATGTATGACCGACCCACAATATTTTTTTATTCCGAACATTTTCTCTGAACACACCTACCCTCTATCTTTAACTCTTAAGGCGGTCTCCATACAATTTTTTTTATTTTTTGTAAATTTGTTTTATTTAATCAGCTTCTACCAGTCCAATGGTGCGTCCGAAAGGGGTCATTAGTGAGACCGACCCCCATTTATTTTTACCCTACAACATTTTTTCAAAACATACCTACGCCCTATCTCCACTCCCTAAGTAGGCTCCCATACAAATAACAGTTGGGGCAAATTTTATAAAAATGTAATTTTGTATGGGAGCCTACTTAGGGAGTAGAGATAGGGCGTAGGTATGTTTTGAAAAAATATTGTAGTTTAAAAATAAATGGGGGTCGATCTCACTAATGACCCCTCTCGGACGCACCATTGGACCGGTAGAAGCTGATTAAATAAAACAAATTTACAAAAAATAAAAAAAATTGTATGGGAACCGCCTTAACAGTTAAAGATAGAGGGTAGGTGTGTTCACAGAAAATTTTAAAAAATTTCGTTTTGTGTGGGAGCCCCCTTAGAAATTGGAGATAGGGTATTAGTTTGTTCCAAAGAAATGTTAAGACGTAAAAATTAATGGGGATCGGTCTTATAAAGGACCCCTCTATGACGCACCATTGGAGCAGTAGAAATGATTTTAAGATTGGAAAATTTCAATAAAATTTTTTAAAAAAATTTAAAAAAATAGAAATAATTAATATCCCACGATCTTCCTAGGCAAAAAATTTGTAGAATTGATGGAAGTTTTACACAAAAAAATTTCATAAAAATCGAAGAGTACAAACATTTTCAAAAATGAGATTTAAATTTTAAAACTTAAAAATCGCATACTAGAGCGCTTTAAAGAATTTTTTGGAATTTTTTTTTAGAAAGTACGTAAAAAAACAAAAATTTTGAAAAAAAAAATTGAAATTTGGACCATTATTGAAGAAGTTATGATTAAAAGAAATTTGAGTAAAGGAACAAACTACCAATTTTTAAAAATTCGATATCTTTTGAACGGGTCATCAAAAAAATCTGAAAATTTACCACGAAGGAGTTTTCGAAGGGTCCTAAAAACTGTAAACAAATTGAGAAAATCAAAAAAAAAAGTTTTTCAAAGTGTCCGATTTCACATGGAATGCCCCATATATTTTCTACTGAAAATTATTTCAAAATCTGGGTGTTTTACTGTCAGAAAAATATTTTAGAAAAAATTTTTAGAAAATATTTAGAAGAATTTCTCTTTGGAAATGTTCCTATAGAAAATATAAAAATAAATAAGAGGTAAACACTAAAAAACCTTAACTAATGATTCAAATCTGACCTGGGGTTCCCTGCAAAAAAATGTCCCCTCCAAACCCAAAAGCTGAATCCGCCTGGTTACACACATAATAACATACTCGTTGTTTATATACCCCACCCTTATTGTTTATGGAGTGTATAAGAATCTGTTTCTCCTCTTTATCACTTATTTTATAGAAAAATAATTTGCCAATTTATTTCATAAAAAAGCAACATTTTAAATCATGATATGCTTTACCCTAAAACATAGAATAGACCTAAAATATATATAACGACCTATTGACACACATCATTCACTCAGCAACAGTCTAGGCCTACAAAATGTGATAACTCTTATATACAGTTACTCTTATAATTGGAAGTTTAATAAGTTCAGCGGAATTTTATTGATATTTATATTTGTAATGTAATAAAAATGTAACTTACATGAAATAACCGATTCTGTTGAATAATTTATCTCGCTTAAGTTTCCAGACCCCGATTAGACCAAGCCTATTTGGGTTATTTAGGGATTTTCATAGTTTGATGTATTCGTGTTCTACGTGTTAAGAGCTAGTCTTCTTGCTTTCTATTGTGTCGGTAATATTTATCGAGATACGAGCATTTTAAAATTTTCCGGAATGCCAACTTTTTTTATACCCTCCAACCACAGTATGGGGGTATACTCACTTTGTCATTCCGTGTGTAGCGCATAGAAATATGATCGATTCTAAGACATTCTATGAATGTCCGTCAGTCCGTCTTTACATAACACGATGCAGTCCAAAATAAAAAAAATCTAGACTCCTGAAATTTTGGCAGAAATATGTCTTATGATTCGTAAATGTGGAAAAGGTTTCCCCTCGAAGAACTAAAAGTTTCCCCTTGAAGAACTAAACCAACATCTGAAAAAACGTAAATTTTTACTTTTTTTTTGTATTTTTGTTCAGCACATGAAACATTTGTATATTAGAATAAGTTCAATAAGATTTTTCCATTTTTTTTTCGTCCAGCCCCTTTTGTGGTCGTGGATAAAAAATAATTTACTTCATATATTCCTGATGGTAATCTTGATCGTATGTAGTCCGGATTTCTTGCAAATTTTATTGGCAATTTCAGTTTGAATAAAAAATATTTAAAAAAATTGTAAGTTTTGAGGGCTTGGTCCACAAAATATTAAAAACTCGTAAATCTCGAGAAGGTTTTTTGATACCACTTTTCCGATGACAGATTCGTGTTTTGGTTTCCAGAATACTTTAGAAAATGTATTCAGAATGTCTGTGCAAAAACCATGTAGAGAAGTGGATTTAGAAAACTCAAAAAAGTTTGAAATAAGCTTGAAAATTGAAAAAAATTCTAAAAAATCTAAAAAGTTTAGTAATATTAAAAAACACAGCAAAGTTCAGAGAAGATAAAAAAAAACGAAAAAATAAGATAAACTAAAAAAAATATGAAATTTCAGAAAAATGGAAAAAAAGTCCGATAAAAATTTAGAAAAACGGAAAAAAATCCAATAAAATAACACTGCGGAACACTAAAAAATAAACAAGGGTTACGACTAGAGTTTGCAAATAATGGAGATATTTCATAATCGCGATTACGATTAAAAAAAATGCCGTTAATCGCGATTACGATTAATCGAAATTTTTTAAATAATTTGAGTTGCAATATCTTTAAAAAAAAATCTTTTGAAATTTACATTTTAGAACGTATTTTTAGGACCAAAAACTGTTATTTTTAAGAAATAAAATTAAAAGCTTTCGAACTTTCCCAGTAAAAATTATTCGAGATTTTAGCACCACAGTCTCTTTTTTTAGTATATCATTGCGCTCGAGCACCCTTGATAATTTTTAGTTAAGATTTTTTTAAAACTTATAATTAAAATTCTTTATTAATAAAATTTCACACATACTTTAATTTTTGACATCTTTAACACTTTTTAAATGATCAAAAAGATTTTTGTAGAAAAATACTAGATTTTCTTACATCTTTATTGCGGTTAAATAAACTATACAAAGAGTTTTTCAATCAGCGCTGAAAAGATACATGATTTTACTGGATCTTAATAGCTTTTTATCTTTGCTACTAAAGAGTACTCTTAACTGTGACTGATTTGGATTCGCTCTTTGGATCATGATTTCTTTCCAAAAGCTGCTTCCAGTTTACCAAAATTTCTGCGGGGTTGTGTCAGAATACACTAAAAAAAAAAAAAACTGTAATGTTAGCAAAAAAAGCTTGTAAACCTACAAAAAAATTTGCTGATTTTGAACCCACAATTTTTTTGCTAAAGTTAGTTAGGCTAGGTTATAGAAAATGAAATAAATAAATACTAAATAATTAGTTAACTAAATTTTTTTTTAACTTAGTTCATACACATCTGAAGACCCCATTGGGTTCGGACCCGATAGGTCCAGACCCCGATGGGCCTAGACCTAGTTGGGTTCCTTAAAAATCGTCATAGTTTTAGATCCAAAATTTGTGTCCGTTTCGCTCTACCTTGCTTAGTTCTTGAGATACGTGATTATAGGGGACCACTGGGGTCTTGAGAATTAAAAAACTCGATAACTTCAAAAATATTACTAGGAGAGCTTTTGACTATTTAGCGGTCTTGTTCTACGTGTTGAGAGCTAAAAAAATGCTTTTGGACTTTTTGTTGTGTCGGCAATATTTATCGAGATATGAGCATTTCCGGGAATGCTAACTTTTTTTGATACAAAGTTAGGACTTATTAGGGTCCACACATGTGAAGAGGACCGGCGATACTATGGAGAGCTCGAGAACCAAAAATGGCCTCCATTTTGCTCTATCTGGCTTAGTTTCCGAGATAGCGCCATTTTAAGTATTCTGAAAATAAAAAAAAATTTACCATTTATTTTGCTAATATTAGCAAAAAAGCTTGTAAAAATTTTGTCAACTCAATTTTAAATCTAGCAAAAAAAATTAGTTCAAATTTTGTTTAAAATTGCTAATGCGCTAAATAAAGTTTACAAGATATTTTTGCTAGCATGCTAATCTCAACTAAAAATTTGCTAAAAGTTAGCTAACCAGCATTAGCAAAAAAAAATTAGTAAATCTACTAATGTATTATTTTGAGTGTACCTGCCGATGGCCAGTTAGCTCTTGAGGAAATTTATTTAAAAAAATTACAAGGCATCATTAGTCAACCAGCGGTCAAAGTATGAAAAAAATTAAGTTTTTTGACAAAATTTCATGTCCAAATTTTTAAGTATTTTTTAAAACAAAACTCTTTAAAATTTACTGAGATCAGAATTTAAATTTTACTTTAAATTTTAATGACTTTTACGAGAAAAGGAAAGACAAATCGCAAACAAGTTAAATGAATCATGGGTCAACCCATCAAAACTTTCCGGTCTACTTAACATTCCAGAATCAATGATTTTTGTTTGAAATTATCCCGAAAGTAATCGTTTTTAACACTAATTTAGTTTTTTTGACAAATAATTTTGGAACTGATTTAAATTTGTTATAAAAACAGTGTATTTCATAGAAAATTTTTAATCGTAATCGCATGATTTTTTTGTCGATTACGATTACGATTAATTGGTGCGATTAATCGCGATTACGATTACGATTTTAATCGTTTTGCAAACTCTAGTTACGACCATCATTTCTATATATTTCGGACATGCTGATTCGAATGGCGTACTCCGTTTTTCGATGTATGGTACAGTTTTCTTGCAAAATGTCGTTAAAGATTTGCTGATTTCGAGCCAGTTTTGGCTGTAGGCAAAATCGCCCAAAGAAAAATGACCCAAAAAAGAAAACGAAAATTCGCCCAAAAATTTTTCATACAAATTTGGGTCATATTTCATATGAAAAGTTACCCAACATTTTTGGGCAAATTTTCATATTTTTTGGGCAAAATTTCGCAATTAAAATTGGGTGATTTTTCATTACGAAAAATTACCCAAAAATTATATATGAAAAATTGCCCAATTTTATTTTGGTTTTATTTTTTGTCAAAATCTTAAAATGTCAAAACTAAAATATGTATGTCACAATAAATCAGTATATTATTATTTTTAGAAACAGTAAACGCATATCGTGTTTTTTATAAATAATATATTTAACTAACCAAGAATAAGCTGAAGCAAAACCGTTCCGTTGTTGCTAACATAGAAAGGTTCTGGTGGGAATCGAACCCAAACCCCCTGCTCTTACATGCAGATTACCACACTATATATTAATCTATCGCAGCGCAGTAGAAAATCAAAAGTAATGAATTTAAAACAGCATGCAACTCCGATGAAAGCTCCGCAGGCGAAAAATTTTACCAACAAATTTTAACAAAAAATCGCGCGATTTTTTTTTTTAATTTGTTGGTAAAATTTTTCGCCTGCGGCGCTTTGAGTGGTAGTAATTCCAATTTTTTTTATATTCTTAAAATTTAAGTTTCACACTTAAAACTTTTACATCAATTACTTATTCATTTTACGGACTGTATTCTTAAAACAACGATCTATAAAAATTAATAATAACCACGTAACATATGGTCATATCTAGTGTCCGACCGAATACACCTTTTTTGGCCGAAGCCGAAACCGAATATTCGGCCAAATTTTCACTATTCGGCCAAACCGAAGCCGAAGCCGAATATTAAAAAAAATATATATTTATGTAGTAAAAACAAGAAAAAAATAAAAGTCGACTAGGCGGGATACTCAAATGCATGAGAATGCTGTCTAGAATGATTTTATTTAAGCAAAAATTTTTTTTGGACATTTTTGTAAAAAAATATATTTTAGAGTGTAAATTTTTTTCGATCGAAAATTTTTTTTGAATGTAAAAAATGTTTTTAGTTGCAAAAAACACTTATTATAATGTTTCTGTGGCTTACTAATGTGATTCAAAGCTAGTTTAGTATGTTTTTCAACACGTGAGCACAAATATTATACAATTATTCGGTATTCGGCCTATTCGGCCAAAATTGTGGCCGAAGCCGAATAGTGGCCGAATAGTGCTTTTTGGCCGAAGCCGAGGCCGAATATTCGGTCGGACACTAGTCTTATCTTCAAAGTTTTTGTTTTCGTCTTAAAGTTCTTCTGCGTAGCCGGCCTTCGGCCGGGCTTAGGGATTACAGACTCCATGCCTTAGACCCACCCTCTCCGCAAAATAAAGCTTTTCTGTGAAGTATGTGTTTTGGAAAAAATGTGTTAGAAAATTATTTTTTTTATTTTGTTTTGGGCCATTTTTCATTTCTTTTTTGGGCTTTTTTTCGTTAATTTTGGGCGAAGTTTCGTATTTTTCTTTTTGGGTCATTTTTCATATTTTTTGGGCGATTTTGCATTTGGGCGATTTTTCATAAAAATTTTTGGGCGATTTTTCTTTGGGCGATTTTGCCTACAGCCGCCAGTTTTTTAACAAAAAAATTTGCAAAGTAAATGGTTTATAAATTTTATGACATGGAAAACAAAAATATGACTTGTAGCAACATTTCTTATGCAAATTTAGTTTAAAGTTTTTCAATTTATGCCCTTAAATTCGCGAATTTCTTAATTTTTTAAGGTTTTCGCGAAATTAACAGCCAAATTTGTCTTTGATAAAAAACTTGCTTTTAATGAATCAAAAATGCATCCCTAACAATACGAATAGTGGACAAAAAACAGCTATGTTATATGGACCATCATGATAAAAATCGCGAAAAACCGTTTTTTTTTTGTATATGCCAGCATCACTTTACGAGATGATTTAAGGTTCCATCTTTTAGTATATAATGTGGGAACCTTAAACAACTATCTGACCAAAAATTCGGCAAAAAAAAGTTTTCATTTGCAAAAGTTATCTTAACAAAAACTATTATTTCAGTGTTTGCGATACAATAATTATAGTTATTGTTAAGATAACTTTTGCAAATGAAAACTTTTTTAGACAAATTTTGGGTCAGTTCATTGTTTAAGGTTCCTACATTATATACTAAAAGATGAAGCCTCAAATCATCTCCTAAAGTGATGCTGCCATATACAAAAAAACGGTTTTTCGCGATTTTCATCATGATGGTCCATATAACAAAGATGTTTTTTGTCCACTTTTCGTACTCTCATGGACGCCTTTATGATCCACAAAATGCAAGTTTTTTATCAGAGACCAATTTAGCGGTTAATTTCGCGAAAACTTAAAAAAATTAAGAAATCCGCGAATTTAAGGGCTTAAGAGGAAAAGCTTTAAACCAAATTTATATTAGAAATATTGCTACAAGTTATATCTTTGCTTTCCATGTAGTGTTTGGGAATTCCCGGACTTTTCAATTTCCCGGGAAACGGGAAAAAAATAATTTATTTCCCGGGATTCCCGGGAATCCCGGGAAATTTTTATTATTAATATAAATCATAAAAAACATTAAAATTTTACCAACTTTTTATTAAAAACAGTTTTATTGCAGATAAACAATTAATTAAAACATAAAAAGTCAAAAAATAAAAGTTAAAAATCCTGAAATACAATAAAACAAAACAAAAAAATATTGCAACTTTTTTCCCCACAAAAAATCGCAAAAAATAGCTAAAAATCGCAAAAAAATTTAAAACTGCGTTATTCGAGCAAAAACACATATAGCTGGCAGCATTTTTAATATTCGTTCTGGAAATGTAAATTCTGGATTGAAAATTTTTATATTTTTTGACAGTCTTAGCAAAATTACCCAGGCAGAAAAATACATACGGGCCAGATCTGGCAAAGTACCTAATAAGGTGGTATTAATACTGGCAAAGTACCTTTTTTATGGGTTTTTAGTACTTGCTAAGATGCTAAATGATAACACCATTTAGTAGTGGCAAAGTACTTTTAAAAGCGCTTTCCCTGTACTTTGAAAAGTATTATCCGAGATTTTTTTAAATAGCTTTTTAATTAAAATAATCCATTACAAAATTAAAAATGTGTGAATAAAATTATATTTTTATTTCATAATTTGTAAATTAGAAGTCTTTTTTTATTTTTTTTTTATTTTAAATAAATTATATATTAACACAGCATGACAAAAGTGACCACTATTTCAGAAAGTAAGAGGTATGACCAACATTTCCATTTATTTGAGACATGCTGAGTCCAATGGCGTACTCCGTTTTTTGATGTATGGTACAGTTTTCTTGCAATATGTCATTAAAGATTATCTTATTTCCAGCCTGTTTTTTAACAAAAAAAAATTTAAAATTTGGTTTAAAGCTTTTCATCTTAAGCCCTTAAGTTCGCGAATTTCTTAATTTTTCAAGGTTCTCGCGAAATTAACCGCTAAAAAAGGTTATCTTTTAAAACTTTGAAGTACTTTAAAAAGGAAACAGGATCACGAAATGAAAAACTTTAAATGCAGTTTTACTCCATTTGAGTCTACGTTTAGATGTATATCATTCGGTTCATGTTTAATATTGGCTGCCGGACGGTGTAATTTTTGTAGGCAAACACTGAAATAATAGTTTTTGTTAATTTTTGGTCAGTTAATTTTTTAAGGTTACCACATTATATAATATACTAAAAGACGGACCCTTGAATTATCTCGTAAAATGTTGCTGGCATATAAAAAAAGTTTTTTGCGATTTTGAACATGATGGTAAAAGCAAAGTTTTATGGGCTAATCTCGCAAAAATATCAAAAAAATAGAGAAATTCGCGAATTTATTGCTATATCCTCTTAACAAATGTTCCAAATACTATCTAGGAATATAAAAGAAAGTCGGAATCAAAAGTTGTATTTTCTTTCGTAAACATTAATGGTTTTAAAATAAAACCAATTCATACAGATAACGTATGTTTACTCGACAATGAAAATGTTATTAAAGTTACTGAAATTTTAAGTAGAAAGCTGTCTAAATACAAATGTGATGATATTTTTTTGAAAGTCAATATTTTAATTGAATGTAGCCAATAACATTTAAATCAGTACCCACAAAGTAGAATCAAAGTGTATTCTTACTAAATTTGATAATGTCACTATTGCAATAACTTTACAACATAATTAAGTGTTGTAAAATGTTAAAATTTTATTAAATTGTTAAAAAAAAGTATTTCAAATAAAGAAACTGTCTTTAGTTTGGTAAAAAAGTACTGGCAAAGTACTAAATTCGGTAAAATCAAGTACTTCACCAGAAAGAGCTTGCTATACAAAAAATAAATTACTTTGCCAGTACTTTTTCTTTGGAACGGTTGGCAATTTCTGGCTGGGTATCATTAACCGACGTATATTTTTTGACTTCTTAAGTTTTTTCAAGATATTGTCATACTTTTTACACTTGGTCAGTTTTCCTATGAATATACTATATTTGCACTGTTCTTCCAAATAGAAAAAATAGCAAATGTAATTAAACCTGTATGTAAAAAAATATTAAACATTAAATTAAAATAAACGTTTTTTATATAAAATGTTTTTTTTATAAAACTCCCGGATTTCCCGGGAAAAATTAAAAAAATTCCCGGGAATTCCCGTCAGTCTTTTCCCGGGAATTCCCGGGAAATCCGACCCGGGAATTCCCGGACCCCAAACACTATTTCCATGCCATAAAATTTAAAAATCATTAGCTTTGGAATTTTTTTTGTTAAAAAAGCAGCTGAAAATCAGCCAATTTTTAATGACATTTTACAAGAAAACTGTACCATACATCGAAAAACGGAGTACGCCATTCGATTCAGCATGTCCGAAATATATTGAAATGATGGTCGTACCTCTTGTTTTCTAAAATAGTGGTTAGTTTTGTCACGCAGTGTAATCAAACATAACAAAAAAAACCTGAAGAATTGTAGAGAATTGTACTTGTTTTGTTTGTGATTTTAAGAGATTCCTATCAAAAATTACACTGTGCTACAGTGAAAAAATACTTCGGATGTGACATAGTATTATAGGTCGTTGGTCTTGTCGAGTAGATCACAAAAATGCACACTAAACTTGCCAGACACCCTCACATTTTGGAGTTATTGTCAAAAAACTTTTTTTTGTGACTTTTCTCACTAAACCTTGTGTAATTCAGAAAATTTTCAACCTATTTTAAATTCTAAAGCTGTTTTGGATAGAAGCAAACTAGGGCTTTCATGTGTATGAATTGGCCTATATATATAAGAAAGATATCTACTGATTTTTTCTATAAAATCTAATTTTTTTGTTATTTTTTGAAAATATTTTGAGTTTATCGATTTTTTTCTGCTATAGTTCGTTCAACAACATTTATATTTATAAACGTATTTTTAAAGAAAATTTAACTCTGAATACGACAAGCTTTATCCTGAAAAAATCGGATAATAATTGACAGAGTTGTGCTAATTTTTCTAAAAAAGAAAATTAAGATTTTGCAGGAAATCGCCGATCAGATGACCAGGCTAAAAAATTAATTTATCATAAGAGGTCATGACAATATTATTTAAGGTTTTTGGCGCGCTGAATCCGAATCTGGCCTTTAAATTGTTAAATATTTAACATAAATTGATATATCAAAAACTTGATAAGATACCGCAATTTCTAGGTCAAACTCGAATTCAGAAGGCCAAAAACCTTTAAAATAATGATACGCGACCTCTCAGTATGTTGGTTTTGTTTTTATTTTTTATACCCTCCACTCTAGTGATAGAGGGTATATATAAGTTTGTCATTCCGTTTGTAACACCTCGAAATATTGGTCTAGGACCCCATAAAGTATATATATTCATGATCCTCGATCGATTTTAAGACGATCTAGCGATGTCCGTCCGTCCGTCTGTCTGTCTGTCTGTTGAAAACACGCTAACTTTTGAAAGACTTTACGGAGGCTCCTGAAGTTTGGCACATATGTTGGGCATTTACCTGGTCACGTTGGTATTGCAATCCAGCAAAATCGGTCCAGTGGTTCAAAAGTTATAAGCAAATGAGTGAATTTTGGCAAGGGTTTTTTTGGAATTTACGAGATAAAACACACGGTAACTTTCGAACGGCAATTCTGAGGGTGCTGAAGTGTGGCATATATATTTGTCGTTCTTCAGGTCCAGTTCGTTTTAAATTTCAGCCAAATCGGCTTAGTGGTTCAAAAGTTATTAGCAAAACCGTAAATTTCAGATTCGCCTCACCTTAAATTCACGTGTTGAAAACCCGTTAAACATGTTTTAAAAACATTGGTAAGTCACAAAAATATTTTACATCGCATTTTTGTCACTCAAAAATATTTTTACACTAAAAGAAAAAAAAATACACTCGAAAAAAATTTTACACTCAAAAAAAATTTTAC
The DNA here is from genome assembly GCA_963921195.1 of Pegoplata infirma. NCBI lineage: Eukaryota > Metazoa > Arthropoda > Insecta > Diptera > Anthomyiidae > Pegoplata > Pegoplata infirma. Next base: position 185,077,154 of record OY992536.1, read on the forward strand.
ACTCAAAAAAAAATTTAGTAAATTATTTTTTTTTTTTTATAAATTAGTTAAAATAAAAAGTTTTTTTACACAAAATAAAATATTTCTAATCAAAAATGTTATTTTTTCACTCTAGAAAATTTTCTATAACTTAAAAAGGGCATTGTGGAGGGTATTCATAGATTCGGCCAAGTCGAATTTGATTTTTCTACTTGTTTTTTTTTGCCTGGGTTGTCCGAACGGCAATTTCATGCAAAACCTTAATTTTATTTTTTAGAAAAATTATCACAACTCTGACAATTGTTATTTGATTTTTTCGGCATAGAGCTCATCGTATTCACAAAAATTAGATATTGTTGAAAAAATCAATACATATCTTTCTTAAATGTATAGACCAATTCACACACATAAAAAGCCATATATTTCTTCTATCCAAAACAGTTAAAAAATTGAAAATCGGTAAAAAACTTTTTAAGTTACACGTGGTTCAGTGAGAAAAGTCCCAAAATAATGTTTTTTGACAATAATTTTAAAATTTGAGGGTGTCTGGCAAGTTTGATGGGTATTTTTGTGATCTTTTCTACGAGACCTACAACCTTAACTACCTCATTTCAAAAGTATATTCGATTTTGTGTTTTTTGTAGCACAGTGTAATCAATGATTATTTTCATATAATTTTGACATTTGTTAATATAGATTTAGAAAAAATATTTTTTTTTTTTTTTTTAAACTTGAAAAAATCTGAAAAATTAAGGAAGACTTCAGAAACGTAGAAGTATTTTTTTTTTTTAATAAATTCAACCTAACCGTGAACTGGTAACAATGACCGTCGTCTCGTTGTAGCGAAAAAAACAAGGGTTCTGGTTGGAATCGACCCCCACACAGAACTATTCAGAAAGACAAGAAAAATTCCAAAAAAAAAGATAAAATTAAAAAAAAATATGAAATTTCAATAAAATAGAAAAAAAATCCGATTAAATATTCAAACATAACAAAAAAATATAAAGAATTGTGGTGAGCATTTTTTGTAATAGAATTCCTACTTGTTTTGTTTGTGATTTTAAGATATTCCTATCAAAAATTATTAACAAGTCAACTCAATTGTAAATGTTACTGTAGTGATGTATTGCATTTGAAGCGTATCCATAATAAATTTAAAGAAAAATTGTTGAAATATTTGACTCTTTTTTTATGTTTTGCCTAAAATGTTTATTATTCAATATTGGAAAAACCTTTTAAACTGTCGGAAACATTAATCTTATTTTTTATACATTTAAAAAAAAAAAAAATAGAAGAAAAATCACAAAATGATTTATGCCAACACATACATTTTTTCTTACTTTTTTTTTAAGTAAAATTGCAAATATTTATGTACAAGAGTACATTTAAAGGTACAAATAACACTGTGTGAGTATTTGGAATTTATGTTATGTATGGTTTTGTATAGACCTATATATCCATATATTTTGAAACAAAATTTAAATGCGTAAAACTTATGTAAGTTACCAAAAAAAAAAAACTTTAAAGCAAAACGCGCCTTTTGCTTTAGGTAAATGGTAAAAATTGTACTCTAAAATAAAATATAAAGTTTGTTTGGGCGTTTACTAGAAAAAAAATATTTTATTTTTAAATCGTAATTTTTATTTTTAAAAAAATCTGCCCCCCAAAAAAAATTTAATAAATTTACGAATATTTATTTTTTCTTCTGAACTTAGGGCAACGTGTGCCACAAAAAATTTTATTAAAAAAATAACTGCAACTAAAGACCAGGTGCACACCAAAAATTCTTACGAATTTTGTACTTTTGTCCAAAAACATTAAATCATGATAATGATTTGCTGAAGATATAAGTACTTGACATGAAAACTATTTTAGAAAAAATAATTTTATTAATTTGTCATATAATGCAAAACGAATTGAAATATCGGCCAAGGACCACAATAAGTTTAAATTAAAGTCTACGGTCGGTTACCGGGTAGAGCAGTCTTTTTGTTAATTTTTTTTTTTTTTCCAAAAATTTTCCCTTTCCAGCATTTTTAAGAAGAACTCAAGAGGGAAAACTAAAATATTATGTAAAAAAAGTTAATTTAAAACAAGTAGAAAAGTTAAATTCGACTTGACCGAATCTGTAAATACCCTTCACAATGCCCTTTTTAAGTGATAGAAAATTAACATTTTTAATTAGAAATATTTTATTTTGTGTAAAAAAACTTTTTTTAGTAATTTAAAAAAAAAATATAATTTACTATTTTTTTTTTGAGTGTACAATTTTTTTCAAGTGTATTTTTTTTTAGTGTAAAAATATTTTTGAGTGACAAAAATACCTTGTAAAATATTTTTGTGACGTACCAATGTTTTTAAAACATGTTTAACGGGTTTTCAACACGTGAATTTAAGCTAAAACTAATCTGAAATTCAAAAACAATTTACTAATTTTTTTTTAGTGTAAATTTTTTTTTTGAGTGTAAAATTTTTTTCTTGTGTAGTTTTTTAGTGTAAAAATGTTTTTGAGTGACTAAAATACGTTGTAAAATATTTTTGTGACTTACCAATGTTTTTAAAACATGTTTAACGGGATTTCAACACGCGAATTTAAGGTGAAACTAATTTGAAATTCACGGTTTTGCTTATAACTTCTGAACCACAAAACCGATATGGCTGAAGATCAACACAAACCAGGCCAGGGAAACGTCAAATATATATGCCAAACGTTAGTATTCTCAGATTTGCTTTTCGAAAGTTAGCCTGTTTTTTATCTCGTAAAATCACGAAAAACCCTTGCCGAAATTCAGTCTTTTGCTCATAACTTTTTAACCACTGGACCGATTACGCTTGATTGCAATACCAACCTGACCAGGTAAATGCCCAACATATATGCCAAACTTCAGAAGTCTCTGTAAAGTCTTTCAAAAGATATCGTGTTTTCTACAGACGGACGGATATCGCTAGATCGTCATAGAATCGAACGAGGATCATGAATTTATATACTTTATGCGGTCTTAGACCAATATTTCGAGGTGTTACAAACGGAATGACAAACTTATATATACCCTCTATCACTAGAGTGGAGGGTATAAAAATGATGAAAAATTTTTATGTTACGTTTTCTTCACTAGCTGGTAAATATTTTTTTATTCACCACAAGGTGAATTATTATCCAAGTTACTAAAATTTTTGGTTTTAAGAAAATTTAAACAGTAATTCTTACTTTCGTTTTTGTTAGTCGTTAGCTTATATAGTTAAACTGAGGTGGCGTCCTGCAACTTTTTTAAGATTAGACACCAGCCTAAAAACATTATCATGTTAAAAAATTACTAAAAATTTTATTAACGATCTTATGTTTTAGCCCAAAAGAACCTAGTGCATAAATTGGTAATCAATGCTAAAACTTGTTACTAATATTATTTAGAAACAGAAAAAAGTACTAATTTTAGTACTTTGAACTTGATATGGGCAGGTGAGTGACTTTTGACTCACACTCATTCACGCTCACGGCAGAAATGTTCGAATCACGCACACTCACTTACGAGCATATTTTTTCTACTCACACTCACTCACAATCACGTTTGTAAATTTAATTCAAGCCACACTTACGTACCCTCACACAAGCTTCACTCTAACTAATATTAGCCCTGTTTTCGCATGACCGTATATACGCTTACCCATACAAATTTTAAATTATCCATGCTTTTTTTTAACTTGTATAATTATCGGCGTTAAAATTAAGCTTCGATAAAAAGTGATGCCAAGTTCACATTTTTATTGAAAAGGCAAAGACACAAACCGTTTTCTTTGTTAAAAGCAAATACACAAACCATTTTCACAGAAGTGATGCCAAGTAAATTTTGTTAAACGTGGATGCGTTTTCGGTTAACCGATTAATGGTAACATGTATACGGTTATGCGAAAACAGGGCTATTGACTCACACTCACATAACTCTTATTTATACAAAAAAAAAAAATCTTACACAATTTTAAGCAAAATTTTAATTTCAGCGAAATTTTACAATATTTTTTTTATTTTTAAGGACAAATTTTAAAGTTTAGCCAATTTTTTTTTTTGGTACGAAAAGAAATATAAAGAGATCACGCAAAAAATCGACTTACGCACAATCACTCACACACAATCACGTGAGTAAAATTGAATTCAGTCACACTCACGTGTGAATCACGTACTAATCTGATCATCCCAGCAAAACTTAGATTACCAAATAAGGTATAAAATAAGGTATAAGATCTCTTATTTTATACATTGCAGCATTGATGATTTTAACAGGCGATGAGACTCAAAGTAATGCATCCACATTATCACAAAGAATACCAGTAAGGTATAAAATAAGTCATAAATTTATAACGAAGAATACGAGTAAGGTGTAAAATATATGATATTTTATAGGTTACGAGAAATGAAATAATATAGCATACCAGAAGATAATATATAAGGTGTTACGAGTAGTGAAAAAGTAATTTTGTATTAAATTTACTCACGTGATTGTAAGTGAGTGTAAGTAGATAAAATATGCTCGAGAGTGTGTGTCGTTAAAAATTTCCTGTCGTGAGCCCATCTCTAGTTTAAACTTATGCATTTTTTTATAAAATAATTATTTTTTATGTTATTGTAATGCATTATGCATCCAATTATAAATAATGCATTATTTCAAACTTTCAAATAATACATAATGTAACCAAATATAAGTCATCCATGATTTAATGTTTAGAAATAATAAATATGAAATAAATTTTTTCCAATAATCATCCATTACGTAGCAAATTATTAGTAATGCATTATTTTTCACTTGAAAATAATACGTTGTGGAACAAATGTTTGGTAAGACATCCTAAAATAATGCTACAAATAAGGTATATACATTACCTGGTAATGTGTTATATAATCACTACCCATTACCAAAGTTTTGCTGGGATGTGCCCATCACTACTTTGAAGATACTAAAAAGCTACTGTAATATTGATAATTAGTAACTTAATAGTAGATTTGGGTACTAAATCACTTACTAAAACTTTTACAGTAGAATTTTTTTGAGTGTAGACATAATTGCCAATCATCCACTAGCTTTTTTTCTCGGCCGTTGAACAACCATTTTAAGAAATCCACTGTTAAACTCTTAAAGTAATGGGTTTTGGGGTTCTGGAAAATTTAAAAATCAAATAATTCAAAAACTTTTTAACTTTTTAGGTATTCTTTGGATAAGTTTTGAGAGTACAGAGCAACAAAAATGTTTTTTCAATTTTTATCGTGTGAGCACTACCTGCAAGATATTGGCGTTGTAAAATATTTCGGAACGAAATTTTAATTCGAAATTTCGGACATATTGGGTCCACATATGGAAAAAAGAAGTCTTTTCTTCATTGTCTTTTTTTTTTAATTTTTTCCGTTTCGCTCTAACTTGCTAAGTTTTCGAGATATAGGCATTTTCATGTTAAGTGAAAACAACCCAGCAAAACTTAGATTACCAAATAAGGTATAAAATAAGGTATAGGATCTCTTATTTTATACATTGCAGCATTGATGATTTTAACAGGCGATGAGACTCAAAGTAATGCATCCACATTATCACAAAGAATACCAGTAAGGTATAAAATAAGTCATAAATTTATAACGAAGAATACGAGTAAGGTGTAAAATATATGATATTTTATAGGTTACGAGAAATGAAATAATATAGCATACCAGAAGATAATATATAAGGTGTTACGAGTAGTGAAAAAGTAATTTTGTATTAAATATACTCACGTGATTGTAAATAGATAAAATATGCTCGTGAGTGTGTGTCGTTAGAAATTTACTGTCGTGAGCCCATCTAGGTTAAACTTATGCATTTTTTTATAAAATAATTATATTTTATGTTATTGTAATGCATTATGCATCCAATTATAAATAATGCATTCAAACTTTGAAATAATACATAATGTAACCAAATATACACTCAAAATAATTCTACAGTAAAAGGTTTAGTAAGTGATATTGTACCAAAATCTACTAATTCGTTACTAATTTTAGTATCTTCAAAGTACTAACATTAGTAATTTTTACTGGATTTGACTAATATTAGTAAAAAATTTTAGTATTTGTTACCAATTTCTGCACTAGGTCCTTTTGGACTAAAATTAGTTAAATTTTTAGTATTGAATACCCACGTTTTTTTTTGGGTGTAAGTCATCCATGATTAATTGTTTAGAAATAATAAATATGAAATACATTTTTTCCAATAATGCATGCATTACACTCAAAAAAAAAAACGTGGGTATTCATAACTAAAAATTTAACTAAAGTACTAATTTTTTAGTGCAAAATGATCTAGTGCAGGCGTTGGTAATCAATACTAAAATTTTTCACTAACATTATTCAAAACCAGTAAAAATGACTAATTTTAGTACTTTGAAGATAGTAACTTATTCGTAGATTTAAGTACAAAATCACTTACTAAACCTTTTACTGTAGAATTATTTTGAGTGTACCTAGCAAATTACACTGTGCAACAAATTTTGGGTCATCGCATTGAGCCTCAATGCCTTCAACGCCATATAAAAGTAGACCATCAAGTGGACAAAATCACCAAAGGGTTTTGCAAAGTCAGTTCGGATTTCTTTTTTATAGCCCACTGAAGTTTTCATTTTTTTATCAAAGGCGTTTGGAAAACTTCAAAAATACTCTAATAAGAACACATCTGAGCTTCAAAATATGATTTGATGTCTGCAGTGAAATTTTATGGCGGTTCTTTTCTTAGAATTTTTTAACCCTCTAACTGCCATTTTAAGGGGTCATTTTAGTCCTTTTTCAAAAACTAAACACAGAAATCTAATAAAACGTCCATTTAGAGGGTTAAAATGTTCTTCAAATATTTTCCTCATAAAATTTCACTAGGGGATGTCAAATGGTAAAAGTTTGTGCGACATGCGCAAAGTGCTTAAAAAGGGTCAAGTATAAATAATCAATGTTTGTTATCTTTTTTTACCAAAGCAGTGTTAAAAAATATCGACAAAAAACAGTGCAAATATACTTTTGGGCTAAAAATGATGTTCTGATGTGTTTTATAAAATTTTGTGATGATTCTTTTCTTTGACCAAATTAACCCTCTAGCTCCCGTTTTAAAGGGTAATTTTTGTCCTTTTTTAAAAGAAATACAAAAAAGTCTATAAAAAAATGCAGTTAGAGGGTTAAAATGTTTTACAAATATTTTCTGCATCAAATTTTACTAGGGCATGTCTAAGACAGAAAGTTCGTCCAGCATATAGAAAATGCTTAAAAATTTTAAAGTATTAAAATTTTTTATTTTTTTGGGCCGCAAAAAAAAAAAATAGTTTGGTATTGCATTTGAGCGAAATCGGTTCAGCGGTTCAAAAGTTATGAACGAAAATATAAAAATACCTCGAAAATTGTGGTTATGTAACCTAAAAACACTTTAATTCGGCTGCTGGTTGACACATGTGAACAGAATTGATTACCGAATTTAACATTTGCAGAATTTAACATTTGCGTCGAATTTTTTTTTTTATCAAAAATTTTTTTTCGCAGTTTTTTTTTTGTTTTTTTTGCAAATAAACTTTTTATATCGTGGAGGGTATTAATCCATTCGACAAAGTCGAATTTAACTTTGTTACTTGTTTTTTTTTTTATATTTCGGCCCAAAAAAAATATAAGAAAAAATTTTAATACTTTAAAATTTTTAAGTATTTTCTATATGCTGGGCGAACTTTCTGTCTTAGACGTGCCCTAGTAAAATTTGATGCAGAAAACATTTGTAAAACATTTTAACCCTCTAACTGCCTTTTTTATGGACTTTTTTGTATTCGGCTTTCATTCGGCTGCTGCTTAACACATGTGAACAGAATTGATCACCGAATGGTATTTAAACAAGTACAAACATATTTTTTTACAAAAAAAAAATATTTTCGTCGAGTTTTTTTTTACCAAAAATTTTTTTTTGTCGATTTTTTTTTTTTTTTAAAATGTTTGTTTTGTTTTTTAGCAAGTAAACTTTTTTACATTGTGGAGGGTATCAATACATTCGACAAAGTCGAATTTAACTTTTTTATTTGTTTTTTTTTTTATTTCGGCCCAAAAAAAAATAAAAAAAAATTTGAATACTTTAAAATTTTTAAGCATTTTCTATATGCTGGACGAACTTTCTGTCTTAGACGTGCCCTAGTAAAATTTGATGCAGAAAATATTTGTAAAACATTTTAACCCTCTAACTGCCTTTTTTTTTATAGACTTTTTGGTATTTCTTTTAAAAAAGGACAAAAATGACGCTTTAAAACGGGAGCTAGAGGGTTAATTTGGTCAAAGAAAAGAATCATCATAAAATTTTTTAAAACACATCAGAACATCATTTTTAGCTCAAAAGTATATTTGCACTGTTTTTTGTCGATATTTTTTAACACTGCTTTGGTAAAAAAAATAACAAACATTGATTATTTATACTTGACCCTTTTTAAGCACTTTGCGCATGTCGCAGAAACTTTTACCATTTGACAACCCCTAGTGAAATTTTATGAGGAAAATATTTGTAGAACATTTTAACCCTCTAAATGGACGTTTTATTAGACTTCTGTGTTTAGTTTTTGAAAAAGGACTAAAATGACCCCTTAAAATGCCAGTTAGAGGGTTAAAATGTTCTAAGAAAAGAACCGCCATAAAATTTCACTGAAGACATCAAAACATATTTTGAAGCTCAGATGTGTTCTTATTATAGTATTTTTGACGTTTTCCAAACGCCTTTGATAAAAATATAAAAACTTCAGTGGGCTATAAAAAAGAAATCCGAACTGACTTTGCAAAACCCTTTGGTGATTTTGTTCACTTGATGGTCTACTTTCATGTGGCGTTGAAGACATTGAGGCTCATTTTTCTTGTTGCACAGTGTAATAATATTAAGAAAAACAATTTGAGTAATCACTTGTTTAAATTTTAGAAAAAAATTGAGTATTTTTTTAATTGAAGCAATTAAAAAATTTCCTCAAAAACTAAAAAAAAAATTGAGTAAATAGTTTAATAAAAATTTAATAATTTTTTTTATTCTCTTGGTGTTTTGAATTCACATTTAGTTTATAGTTTTTTTGTATATGTATATGAAAGTTTGAAATCATCTTTATGACATAAATATATTTAATAAAGTTAGAAAAAACATTTTTTGGGGGAAAAATGTGTTACTTTTTTAAACTTAAAAAATAAAATAAATTGATAAATTTAGAATAACTATTTACTTGACACAATTAAAAAGTTACTTAAATAAAACGAAAAATTTTAAGTAAAGTTTTTTAAATTTTGTCAATTAAAAATCTACTCAAATTTTTTAGCAAGCATTTAAGTAATAATTTTTTATTAAAAGTTTACTCAATACTATTAAATCGTTTACTGGTGCAAATTTGAGTAGTTTTTTATTAGTTGTATTAAAAACTTACTAAATTTTATTTTTTGTGTGGTAGACCCACAGAAAAGCTTAATTATGGGTTTTTTTGACTTTTTAATTGCGAATATCTCGAAAACGGTACTTGCTAGAAAAACTTGGAATAGTAGACAAAAATCTATAATCACTAATTCAATTATTGAAAACTAACCAATATTTTCTTTTCTTTTTATCATTCTAGGTATGTGTGAGATTTTTAATACGATTACAATGTGAGTAAAAATACACTTAAAAATATATTTTTAGTTTTTGTTAATAATTTTAAATTAAATTAAATCTATTTATTTTTATTTTGAAAATTAAAAGTACAATCTAATATATTAAAGGGTATGAATAATTCTGCTTTGTCTGACAGAAAATGTTTTTACTTTTCTTCGTTAACGTTTTTTTTTATATTTTGCTGTTCTTTAATCGCAGCCTAAGGGTTTAGTTCTGCTAAAACTTTCTATTTCTTTAAAAAACAAAATTCCGGATTTTACTTTTTGTACCATTACCCTATCTATGTATGTAATGGGAAAAAGTTGTGAACTTTATAACTTTAACTCATATGAAATATGTATTACACAGACAGCAATTAGAATACGGTCCTAGTACTATTTTCTACTAAATTAGTAAAAGGTTCTGAATTTTTTATTGATGTCTACAATCTCTTGCACTTCCTAAAAAATGTGGTCTATTTTAGTAAGGGTGTGTGTCAGTGGCGTATACAGGGGGGGGGGGTGCCCGGGGGCCCGGGCCCCCCCCGAAATGATTTCACAAATTTCAGGATTTGGTATCAAATAAAACGTACAATGTTAAAAAACTTCGTAAAAAAATCTAAAAACATTTAAAAATCTAAAATTTTTTGAAGAGAAATGTCTTGAAACTGAAAATTTTTCTGTCAAAAAAAAATCTGAAAATCTGAAAAATTTTTTTTTTAGAATTTTAAACTTTTCAACTTAGAATTCTAATGAATAAATAACTTAGAACCTGAAGTTTTATGTAAACGAAAAATGGACCTAATTATAAGTAAAATGTAGTCAAATCTTTAAATGCGACTTTGTCATTTAGAAAAATGTCTCAAAACGAGACTATTTCTTAAAAAAATTTTTTCTCAGAATCTAAAACTTTTTATAAAAAAATGTCTGAGAATCTAACTAAGACTTTTTCTATAGGAATTACGCCTTAAAAAATTAGCCTTTTTCGCAGAATATAAGACCTTTTCTGTAGGAAAAATGTCTCAGAATCTGGTACTTTTTCTATAAAAAATTCTCAGAATCTGAGGCTTTTCTAAATGAAAAAAGTTTCAGAATCTGAGGCTTTTCTATATGAGAAATGTTTTAGAATCTGAGAACTTTCTATAGGAAAAATGTCTCTGAATCTGAAAAATGTCGCAAAATCTGAGATTTTTTCTATAAAAAAAAGTCTTTGAATCTGAGGCTTTTCTATATGAAAAATGTTTTAAAAGCTGAGAACTTTCTATAGGAATAATGTCTCTGAATCTGAGAATTTTTTTTACAATCAGGAAAATGTCTCAGAATTTTAGACTTTTTTACGAAAAATGTTTCAGAATCAACAAATTTTTCTTAGGGAAAATTATCTCAAAATCAAATAAAGGAAAAATGTCTCAGAGACACAAGGTGAGACATTTTGTATAGATAAGTGCTCAAAATCTGAAACTTTTTCTATTGTAAAAATATATTTTTCTATAAGAATTATGTCTCAGAATTTTTGTTATGGGAAATATATTTCAAATCTGAGACTTTTTCTTTAGGAAAATTTTCTCAGAATCTGAGGCTTTTTCTATATGAAAAATGTGTCAGAATCTGTCAATTTCCTATAGTCAAAGTGTCTCAGAAACTGAGACTTGTTCTATAGGAAAAGCATCTTAGACTTTTTCAATAGGAAAAATGTGTCAGAATCTAAGAAATTTTCTGTAGAAAAAATGTCTGAGAACCTGATACATTTTCTATAGGAAAAATGTCGAATAATCTGAGACTTTTTCTGTAAGAAACATGTCGAAGAATCTGAGACTTTTTATAGAAAAAATGTCTCAGAATTAGAAACTTTTTCTATAGAAAAAATGTCTGAGAACCTGAGACATTTTCTATAGGAAAAATGTCGAATAATCTGAGACTTTTTCTGTAAGAAACATGTCGAAGAATCGGATACTTTTTCTATAAGAATCTGAGACTTTTTCTATAGGAAAAATGTCTAAGAATCTTAGACCTTTTCTATAGGAAAAATGTTTTAGAATCTAAGACTTTTTATACTGTTTTCTTTTTCAAAAGATCTCAGAATCTGAATCATTTTATTTGTAGGAAAAGCAAAGATTTTCTCAGAATCTAAAATTTTTTGTGTGGAATGTTGTTGAAACTGAGAAAATGTGCTAAACTAGAAATATCTCAGATTATGGGAAAATGTCTTACAATCGGAGTCTTTTCTTTTGCAAAAGTATTTTGTGAATATGTTTCTAGAATCAATTTCTAAACTGAATTTTTCCGAGAAACGTTTTCCATTGGAAATATGATTTAGAGTCTTTGACTTTTTCTGTTACAAAAACTATCTTAACTGCAAATTGTGATAGGATCTTAGACTTTTCTTTGAAAAAATTTCAGATAATCATCTTTGTAAAAATGTTTCAGCATCTAATAAAATTTGCATTTTAAAAAAATGCTTATTGTTGACAAAGTACGACTTGTAAACATGTATTGTGTGGTGAATTCACATCGACAACGTACGTGTGAGAAATTAGAAAAAGATGGTGATATTATTTGTTCTTTCACCTTCGCCTCTATGTTTCTCTATGACTATGTATTTTTAATAAAAAAAAACTTCTTTATTTTATTCACCTCAACAGTGTCAAAAATTTACCAACAAGCATACTTTGCTACCGTTTCACACACGCCCTAACTAATAGAAAAGTGGATGAATTCAATATTAAAATGATATTACAAGAAAAGTTTGTAACTTTTTTTTTGACAAGAATTCCTTGTTGTAAATTTACAAATTTTTTGACACTATAAAATTTACATGGAGGTTTTGCAACTTTACTAAATTTTTTGCTAACTCCTATTTTACGAGAATTCCTAGTAATAATCCCGATTTTTTTAGTAATTTTACAAGATTTTTACCAATAAAATTATAAATTTACAACTTTTTAGGCGAAATAAAACTTACAAGAAATTCTCGTAAATTTACTAGATTTTATTTTGTAAAAATGGAACTTTGAACTTTTTTAAATTACAAGAAAAACTGTAAAATTACAAAAAAAAAATTAAATTCTGTTTCAATTTTTAAATTAATAAAAATTATTTATTATTCGACCATTAAAATTCTATTTTTGAGAAAGATTATTCTAGCTCAAGGTCATATTTCTTTTACTAATCGTTAAGATGATATTGTCAAAGTAACAATTTTCAAGAAACTTTTTATAAAGTTGTTTGTTTTAAATTGATTGGTTGGTCATTTTGCAAGACTTACTCGACACGTGTTTCGGAATTCGTCAAATTCCATTATCAAGAGTATTTAGCAAATTGACAATCGTTTGTGGCAAAACATAAAGACTTATATTCGTATGTAAATAGTCATAACGAAAAATGTACTAAATACACAACATAATACAGCTCTAAATTTCAAACGAAAAGTCAAAAACCAAACCATCACTATTTAATTCAAACATACCTTCATATATACAGCTTGTATTACAGGCTAGTATATACATACAGACAGTAGATTTCTTACGCGAGTAAGATGTTCGCTGCTTTTGTTGTACACTCAAAAAAATACGTTAGTGGATTTACAATTTTTTTTTTGCTAACGCTAGTTAGCTAACTTTTAGCAAATTTTTAGTTGAGATTAGCATGTCAGCAAAAAATTCTTGTAAACTTCATTTAGCACATTAGCAATTTTAAACAAACTTTGAACTAATTTCTTTTGCTAAATTTGAAATTGTGTTGACTACATTTTTACAAGATTTTTTGCTAATATTAGCAAAATAAATGGTAAATTTTTTTTTATTTTCAGAAATCTTAAAATGGCGCTATCTCGGAAACTAAGCCAGATAGAGCAAAATGGAGGCCATTTTTGGTTCTTAGAATCTCCATAGTATCGCCGGTCCTCTTCACATGTGTGGACCCTAATGGGCCCTAACTTTGGATCCAAAAAAGTTAGCATTCCCGAAAATTTTAAAATGCTCATATCTCGGTATATATTGCCGACACAACAAAAAGTCCAAAAGCGTTTTTGTATCTCTCAACACGTAGAACAAGACCGCAAAATAGTCAAAAGCTCTCCGAGTAATATTTTTAAAGTTATCGAGTTTTTTAATTCTCAAGACCCCAGTGGTCCCCTATAATCAAGTATCTCAAAAACTAAGCAAGGTAGAGCGAAACGGACACAAATTTTGGATCAAAAACTATGACGATTTTTAAGGAACCCAACTAGGTCTAGGCCCATCGGGGTCTGGACCTATCGGGTCTGAACCCAATGGGGTCCTCAGATGTGTATAAACTAAGTTAAAAAAAAAATATTTAGTTAACTAATTATTGGCAAAACATTTTTGCTTACTTTAGCAAAAAATTGTGGGTTCAAAATCAGCAAATTTTCTTGTAGGTTTACATGCTTTTTTTGCTAACATTACAGTTTTTTTTTTTGAGTGTATTCCTTCTTATTCATAATATGAACAGAAGTGAGGCGTGCTATCCTTTTGTTTAAATTCTGTTTTAATTTTTAAATTAATAAAAATTATTTATTATTCGACCTTTAAAATTCTATTTTTGAGAAAGATTATTCTAGCTCAAGGTCATATTTCTTTTACTAATCGTTACGATGATATTGTCAAAGTAACAATTTTCAAGAAACTTTTTATAAAGTTGTTTGTTTTAAATTGATTGGTTTGGTCATTTTGCAAGACTTACTCGACACGTGTTTCGGAATTCATCAAGTTCCATTATCAACATTACTCGCGTAAGAAATCTACTGTCTGTATATATATACTAGCCTGTAATACAAGCTGTATATATGAAGGTATGTTTGAATTAAATAGTGATGGTTTGGTTTTTGACTTTTCGTTTGAAATTTAGAGCTGTATTATGTTGTGTATTTAGTACATTTCTCGTTATGATTATTTACATACGAATATAAGTCTTTATGTTTTGCCACAAACGATTGTCAAATTGCTAAATACTCTTGATAATGGAATTTGACGAATTCCGAAACACGTGTCGAGTAAGTCTTGCAAAATGACCAAACCAATCAATTTAAAACAAACAACTTTATAAAAAGTTTCTTGAAAATTGTTACTTTGACAATATCATCGTAACGATTAGTAAAAGAAATATGACCTTGAGCTAGAATAATCTTTCTCAAAAAAAAAAAAAAGAAAAAAAAAAAAAAAAAATTAAATTTCGATCGAAAATTATTTGTTACAAAACAAGGAAAACTGTCAAATATTGGTAAAATGGGATTACGAGACTTTTTCTAGTAATTTGAAAAGGTTTTTTTTTGAGTGCGATTTTAAACAGATTTATATTTTATAGCCGAAGTGACCAGCTTTCTAAGGCTATGTTTTTGACATACCGCTTAAACTTAGTTTGAATGGTAGTTTTATTAAAATTTATTAAATTAAAACGAAGTTTAACCTAATATACTGTCGATTAACGCGGTATTGCCATACCAAACATCGCATTTACAATTAGAAAAGTTCCCATCATCTCACATTTTTTCCAATTAAATTTTAAAACATGGCAACACTAACCAATATATTTAAAAATCAGTTGCATTTTTTAGACGTTTCAATCTTTAATTTTCTACTATAATTTTCGTTTTCCATATGATTTCTTTCTAAGAACATTTGAAAATGGTTAAGAAAAATAGTTTGCCCCTCTTCATATGGCTGCTAGTGTAAATACAAAATAATTATGATTGCATGTGAAAATGTGCGGGATGTCAGAAATATATAAAAGTTTTACAAAAATGAATTCAAAAATGAATTCAAAAACAAATGTTAATTTTTATAATGAGTTATAAAGTCATGAAGTCATTACTTAAAATTAGGTTTATTTAAGTTTGTTTCATTGCAATATAAACAAAGAAGCAAAATATGTACACAACTCTGAAGACAATAAAAGATTTGTGGTTACTACAATGTGGTATTCACTTTCAAATAATATTTAAACAAAGTTTAAAGTTGGTTTATACACGTATGTTTATAAGTAGTTTAGGCAAATATATATCATCCTATCAAAGATTTTTGTAGAAGAGTAATAATCACACCTATGCCTTTTTAATTTCCGTTGGAGTATAGGGCGCCAATAACAGCTCTTGGTCAGCGGACCCAATGCTGTGCAGTTGACCATAGCTCGTTCCAAATTAAGCCAAGGTTGTTCGCATCAAGTTTGGCGGTGAGATTGTTGGATTGGTTTCTATCGAAGTGCCTCTTTGAAAACGGTTTCAAAGTTTTGTTGTTGTGTATGACCAATGTACTGAAAACTTGGGCTATCGCATTTTAACTTCTATCTTGACTGCACAAAAACATCGGCATTTAAGACCTTTCGAGGCCAGAATGGGCGGAAAATTCTTCTGTGATAGCGATTGACAATGGTTTGTAGGCGTTGTGTAATGATATTTGTGACTTTCTAGGTTGTGAATTCATAGAGAAGCACCTATTTAACATTTGCTTCGAAAATTCTAAGCTTAGTTATCAAATATTATACGAAAACGATAATCATCAAATATTATACGACAACGATAATGTTTCGATTTTAATGTACCTTTTGTTATGATATCGTTTTTCCATAAAAATATTCCAGTCATAACGATAGTAAAATCGCAATTTTCCAGAATTTTCGAAAAACTATCGTTATTCCTCTCGATAGCGATATCAGATCTATATGAATTTGTGATATCGTTTTCGCTATCGAAACTTCCAGGAACGACGATAGCAAAATCGCCAAAAATTCAAAAATGGTATCATAATTTTAATTTAAGGTGATTATCTTGCCTTGTTACTGTCTGCAACTAAGTCGGCACCTCCATTCTCATCAATCTCACAACACAGGTGGCGAAAGATGGACACTATAATCGTATATTTTATTTATTATATAGTGGTGATAGTTATTTAATTCCTACATTCCGCCTTTGTTTTTCCGGTATTTAAACTAAGACCTTTATAGCGCAGTTTGACTTGCAAATCCAATGTTGTCTGTTTAAGATTCTAAAGGAACTGAGTCTAAATCACAAAGGTATCTCCTTCACCTGATATTGAGTATGTAGTATGTGGCTACACTCAAAATAATTCTACAGTAAAAGGTTTAGTAAGTGATATTGTAACAAAATCTACTAATTAGTTACTAATTTAGTATCTTCAAACTACTAAAATTAGTAATTTTTACTGGTTTTGTATAATATTAGAAAAAATTTTGGTATTGGTTACCAATTTCTGCACTAGGTCCTTTTGGACTAAAATTTAGTTAAATTTTTATCTATATATATTAGGGTGGTTTTTTATTTTATTTTTTTTTGGAATTTCGAGGAGCGCGCAGCGGATTTTTATGCCATTTGATGTTAAAATAATTGTGTAAAAATTTGAGCTAAATCGGATAAAATTAACCCGAGGCGCAAGAAGGTCAAAGTTTCGAGAAAAAGCCAAAATGGCCAAATTTTGAAAAAACTTAAAAAAATGTAAATTTTGTAGAAATAAAAAAAATAAAATATTTTTTATTTAACTTTCTTGCAATAATACTCAGAAAAAATTATCTTTACTTTTTATGATGGCAGTAACACTTTCAAACATGAAATACAAAAATTACCATGCATTTTAGGGGGTACCTGAAATGAGTGTTTTCGATTTTTTGAAAATTTTATTAAACAAAAAAATTAAATCTTACTATTCTATAGCAATGGATTATTAAATACATCCTAAGGCTTAAATATTTAAAAAATTGGGGATATCCATCGACTCAATTTTTTTTTTTTGAGTCATTTGAGTTTTTCGGATTTCAAGGAGTCAAATGACTCCAAAAAAAATTGAGTCGATGGATATCCCCAATTTTTTAAATATTTAAGCCTTAGGATGTATTTAATAATCCATTGCTATAGAATAGTAAGATTTAATTTTTTTGTTTAATAAAATTTTCAAAAAATCGAAAACACTCATTTCAGGTACCCCCCAAAATGCATGGTAATTTTTGTATTTCATGTTTGAAAGTGTTACTGCCGTCATAAAAAGTAAAGATAATTTTTTCTGAGTATTATTGCAAGAAAGTTAAATAAAAAATATTTTATTATTTTTATTTCTACAAAATTTAAATTTTTTTAAGTTTTTTCAAAATTTGGCCATTTTGGCTTTTTCTCGGAACTTTGACCTCCTTGCGCCTCAGGTTAATTTTATCCGATTTAGCTCAAATTTTTACACAATTATTTTAACATCAAATGGCACAAAAATCTACTGCGCGCTCCTCGAAATTCCAAAAAAAATAAAATAAAAAACCACCCTAATATATATAAAAGAGTAATGTGACTGACTGACTGACTTATTGACTGATTCATCATCGCCCAGCCCAAACCGCTGAAGCTAGAGACTTGAAATTTGGACTGTAGGTTCACCTCCCGGAATATAGATCCACTAAGGCTGGATTTTCGCCAATGTTGATTCTAAGGGGGTAAAAAACTGTACTTTTGGTACTTTTTATATCTCCTGAAATAATGGCCGTAGAAACTTGAAATTTGGACTTTATGTTCACCTCCCGGAATATAGATCCCCTAAGGCTGGATTTTTTCCAGTGTTGATTCTAAGGGGGTAAAAAGGGTAAAAAACTGTACTTTTGGTACTTTTTATATCTCCTGAAATAATGGTCATAGAGACTTGAAATTTGGACAGTATGTTCCCCTCCCGGAATATAGATCCGCTAAGGCTGGATTTTAGCCAGTGTTGATTCTAAGGGGGTAAAAAGGATAAAAAACTGTACTTTTGGTACTTTTTATATCTCCTGAAACAATGGTCATAGAGACTTGAAATTCGGACTGTATGTTTACATTATGGAATTTAGGTCCAGTAAGGCTGGATTTTTGCCAATGTTGGTTCTAAGGGGGTAAAAAGGGTAAAAATTTGTACTTTTTGTACTTTTTATATCTCCTGAAATAATGGTCATAGAGACTTGAAATTTGGACTGTATGTTCACCTCCCGGAATATAGATCCACTAAGGCTGGATTTTTGCCAGTGTTGATTCTAAGGGGGTAAAAACTGTACTTTTGGTACTTTTTATATCTCCTGAAATAATGGTACTAGAAACTTGAAATTTGCAATTTCGGTTCACTTCCCGGAAAAAAGATTCACTACGGCTGGGTTTTTGCCAATGTAGATTCTACGGGGGTAAAATGGGTAAAAAGTGTACTTTTGGTACTTTTTTTTATTTACTAAAATAATGGTCATTCAAACTTGAAATTTGGAATGTAGGATCCTTTAGTGAAATAAAAAATTCTGGAACAAGTACTTTCTGAAAATTCTGTACCGTTTATAAAAATACCCTTTTATAAAAAGTACCTTTTATAAAAAGTACCTTTTATAAAAAGTACCTTTTATAAAAAGTACCTTTTATAAAAAGTACCTTTTATAAAAAGTACCTTTTATAAAAAGTACCTTTTATAAAAAGTACCTTTTATAAAAAGTACCTTTTATAAAAAGTACCTTTTATAAAAAGTACCTTTTATAAAAAGTACCTTTTATAAAAAGTACCTTTTATAAAAAGTACCTTTTATAAAAAGTACCTTTTATAAAAAGTACCTTTTATAAAAAGTACCTTTTATAAAAAGTACCTTTTATAAAAAGTACCTTTTATAAAGAGTACCTTTTATAAAAAGTACCTTTTATAAAAAGTACTTTTTATAAAAAGTACCTTTTATAAAAAGTACCTTTTATAAGAAGTACCGTTTATAAAAAGTACCTTTTATAAAAAGTACCTTTTATAAAAAGTACCTTTTATAAAAAGTACCTTTTATAAAAAGTACCTTTTATAAAAAGTACCTTTTATAAAAAGTACCTTTTATAAAAAGTACCTTTTAATAGAAGTACATTTTATTAAAAGTACCTTCTATAAAAAGTACCTTTTATAAAAAGTACTTTTTATAAAAAGTACCTTTTATAAAAAGTACCTTTCATAAAAAGTACCTTTTATAAAAAGTACCCATTTTAAAAAGTACCTTTTACCAAAATTACCTTTAATATAAAGTACCTTTTATTAAAAGTACCGAAAGTGCTGAAACAATGATCATAGAAAATTGAAATATGGAATGTAGGATTTTTCGATGAAGAAAAAAACATTCTGGAAGAGATACTTTTTGGAAATTCCGTTTCTATCGGGGGTAAGAAAGTGTACTTTTGGTAAAAGTACCTTAGAAGCTTGAATTTTGTGATGTAGGGTACTTCGGTGAAGAAAACATTCTGCTAAAGTATTTTTTAAAAAAATCCGTTTCTAGAGGTGTGTTTTTTGATACTTTTTATATTTCATGAAATAATGATCCTAGGCACTGAAATTTTGAATGGATAACTTTCTTTTAGGAAATTCTGTTTCTAAGGGTCGTAAAGGGGATAAAGAAGTGTAAATTTGGTTATTCTTATATTTCTTGAAATAATGGTTCAGAAACTTGATATTTTAAATATAGGATCACCTAGCACAAAAAAAAAAGTTTTTAGAAAATTTAATTTTAAGGGAAGAGGTGGCAAATGGTTATTTTTACCAATCTTCCTATTAAACTAAAAGCCCCAGAAATAACAGCCATATTTTAAAATTTAAAATTTTAGGGTAAAAAGGGGTACCTGGTAAAAGTGGTGTAAAATGGTACTTTTCATATCTATAAAATAACGACAATATAAATTTATATTTCTTTAACGCATATTATACGGAGAGGAATGAAACTTGCATGGAACAAAAGGAGATGGAATTGGAAATGAAATAGAGTAGAACGGGGATCGAAATGAAATAGAGCAGGGAACAATATGGAATGATACTTTTTACTCAAATTTATCGTATTTAACTTTTTTTATTCCATATTTCTTCTCCCTATATGTTTTTTCACTCAAACTTTTTTTTATTCCCATTTCTTTTTTCACTGAAATATTTATTCACTTAAAATCAAAAAACCCGATATAAGGGCTCGAAAATTGTCAATATCTTTTTTCACCGGAACGCACATGATAACGTCCCAGCGAAGTTATTCAAATTGTATTGTTTAAATTATTCATTGAAATATTATTTCATGAAAGATGTAAACGTCCACATTTAAATAAAACAAAGATTACCTAAGGGAATTTTTTGAAATCGATAGAGTAATCCTGAACCTTCTATTATTCGGTATTCAATACAACCGGTAACGAAGTACCGGGATGGTAAGCTAGTATTGAATACCCACGTTTTTTTTTTGGGTGTACGTCGGCAATTCGACTTAATCACACACTGCATGGAGGAGCACTACTTGTAGCCATAGCACGATCTTAAAGAAGATAACAATACCAAAAAAATTTTTACTGTGCTCCCTCTTTCAGACTTTTTGAGCGCCACTTTACCACTATGATACCATCCAGGTAGTCTTGGATGAGGGCATTACGGGTAGTGGAGCCTCAATAAAGTTTTGGATTGAGGCTGCACGACTCCATGGCATTGACCGCGGCTTGAATATTAGATGTTGACTGCAGTTGTAGACAATACATTGCAGCTCAACCAGTCAGCCCCTTCCTTTATTCCCAGAATCTCTGCCTTACCAGGCAATGATCCGGCAATCTTCGAGCCAGACTCATCCCAAACTCCTCCGAATAGACTCCAAAGCCCACTTGTTCGTGCAGCCTCGATCCATCATTGTAAATATTTATAGAGGCTCCACTATCCGGAATTCCCCTCATCCAAGACTCCCTGGATGGTATCACAGTGGTAAAGGTCTCTACATTCTATTCGGAGGAGCTTGGGATAAGGCTGGCTCGAAGATTGCCAAGGGGCTAATTACGTAAAAGATTGACAATGGATAAACGACATAAAAATACATACATATCGTTCTTGAGGGAAATTTGAAAGTTTTCTTTATTATATTACACCGCTCAAAAAATCGAAGGTTTTTGGCTTCGGATTGAAGTTTGGTAGAACAATTTTAAAGATTTTGACTCGCTGATTCCAAATCTGTGCTCCAAACTTTCCCATCACGTCTAGAATTTTAATAATTCGCGGTAGAAAATGCAAAAAAAAAACTATTTTTGCCATTTTTTGAAAACCTGCACAGCAGCCATTTTGTGGAATAAAAATCTTGTATAAACTGTTAGAGTAGTATTGAACTAACAATAAGATCTCAAAAATAGGATAAAAAAATTTGAAATTATTGCACTATTATTGGGAAAACATGTATTTAAAAAAAAAATACTGTGAAAAAAATTAGAAAAGCACCTTTTTTGAAGACTCTAAAACAAAAACCGGATGATCAATATTTACTGTGATGAGCTCAAAATTTAGGCAAAAGTTCATTATTTCTTATAGACTTTTAAAACCATTAATGATATTTTTCGGTTTATACGAATAATCTCACAGAAAACTTAAATTTGTAAAAAATTTAGTTTTTCTTTAAAAAATATCAAAAAACTAAGCTAAATTTTACAAAAATAATAATTTTATCAGTATGATTTTAAAACGCAAGTGTAACCTAACCAAACGCAACAATTTGAAAAAAAAATTTTCTATGTTGAAAACCATAGTTAAATTATACTACTGCTCTTTATACCAGATCTATATTCCACTTAATGGCTGCTTTCCAATAATAATAAATTTCAAAAAAAAAACAAGTGAGAGTGTTACATTCGGCTGTGCCGAATCTTTT
The DNA here is from genome assembly GCA_963921195.1 of Pegoplata infirma. Classification (NCBI taxonomy): domain Eukaryota; kingdom Metazoa; phylum Arthropoda; class Insecta; order Diptera; family Anthomyiidae; genus Pegoplata; species Pegoplata infirma. Next base: position 185,099,396 of record OY992536.1, read on the forward strand.
ATACCCTCCAAAACGTAAAAAACAATTTTAAAAAAATCCAGGGGCGTCTTTTTTTTGGGGGGGGGTTTTGGGAGATGTTACGGAGCACCTTCCCCTTGCGATTTTGAGCTTTTTCTTAGATAAGAATGTTGCATTTGCTTAGCAAAAGTACAAAAAACCCTGAAAAAATTGCGGTTTTTCTTAGGTTGGTTTAGTTCTCCAAGGGGGAACTTTTTTCCCCTTGGTCCGATTTTGCCCATTTCCGAACTTAACCTGCCTAGGAATATAAGACATATTCTTGCCAAACTTTGGAAGTCTAGCTCTTTTATTTTGGACTGTATCGTGTCTTCTACAGACGGACAGACGGACAGACGGAGAGACGGACGGACGGACGGACGGACGGACATCGCTAGAATATCTTAGAATCGATCACTGATCAATAAAATATATACTTTATGGGGTCCTAGACCGATATTTCGATGCGTTACACACGGAATGACAAAGTGAGTATACCCCCATACTGTGGTTGGAGGGTATAAAAATCGCCATTTTTTGCATATTCGACCGTGAATAACTAAAAATCTAGACGTGATGGGAAAATTTGGAGAACAGATTTGAAATCAGGAGATCAAAGACTACTAAAATTGATCATCAGAACTCAAAATAAGTGTTGAGCGGTGTTATTAAAGAGTGCCATCTAATCCAAAAACATTGGAACAAACAGCAGTTTGACATACACAGAAAAAAATAAAAAAAATATTTGAGTAAATTTTTAATACTATTGAGTAAAAAATTACTCAATTTTGCACCAGTAAACGATTTAATAGTATTGAGTAAATTTTTAATAAAAATTTATTAAATGTTCGAAAAAAAATTTGAGTAAATTTTTAATTGTGTCAATTTTCAAAATTTATCTATTTATTTTTTTTAGGGTCGATCCAGAATCAAATTGCGTCGCGCAAGACATAAAAAAACAAACACGTCAAATTTGAAATTTTTACGTCCGTTTGATTTAGGTTGGACGCTTAAAGTTTAAAAAAGTTTTAAATTTTTTTACAAAAAAAAAAAAAAAAAAAAAAACTTGTTTTTTCAAACTTTACCAAACATATTTATGTCTCAAAAACATAGGAAAATTTTATAATGATGATTACAAACTTTCATATACATACACAAAAAACAATAAACTAAACGAGAATTCAAAAAACTATGAGAGTTTAAAAAAAAATAAAAAAACTGTTAAATTTTTATTAAATTATTTACTTAAATTGTTTTTAAAATTTTGAGTAAATTTTTAATTGCGTCAATTAAAAAATTACTCAATTTTTGTTTTTAAATTTAAACAAGTGATTACTCAAATTTGTTTCCTCCATATTTTTTTCTGTGTACGACTCATTTGGGTCCCAGGGCTAAGAGAATTTCCAGAGAATTGAAAAGACGATGAGCTTAAAAGACTCGGAACTACCTTACAGGTTCCAACAGAATTACAAAGTGTTGGAATGCCTCTAGAAACTTGCAAGCGGACGGATTCTAGTCAGAGATGATCGGATGAATGAACATATGAGACAGCATGACAGATTTGGACTTCTCCTAATCAGAAGCACACAAGTGAGCTGATATCACTTCCAAGAAAAGATATTTCGACGGTGGATGCTGTAATTACTGGACACTGTCTTATCGGAAAGCACACACACAGAAAAAAATAAAAAAAATATTTGAGTAAATTTTTAATACTATTGATTAAAAAATTACTCAATTTTGCACCAGTAAACGATTTAATAGTATTAAGTAAATTTTTAATAAAAATTTATTAAATGTTAAAAAAAAAATTCTAAATTTATCTATTTATTTTTTTAAACAGTTTAAAAAAGTTTAAAATTTTTTTGCAAAAAAAAACAAAAACTTGCTTTTTCAAACTTTACCAAACATATTTATGTCTCAAAAACATTAGAAAATTTTATAAAGACGTTTTCAAACTTTAATATACATACACAAAAAACTATAAACTAAACGAAAATTCAAAAAACTATGAGAGTTTAAAAAAAACTATTAAATTTTTATTAAATTATTTACTTAAATTGTTTTTAAAATTTTTAAGTAAATTTTTAATTGCATCAATTAATTAATTACTCAATTTTTGTTTTGAAATTTAAACAAGTGATCACTCAAATTGGTTTCCTCCATATTTTTCGAATTTTGAATATACACTGCAAAAATCGAATTGGCAAGAGCTGATGCTATTCTCTAGGTTCTCTTTAATGTAAAATAGAGGATTATTTTTTGAAATATATTTTCTTTAGCTGTTAACACACATATGCCGCGCCAATTGCTGCGGTTCTCTAGATCGCCTTTCTTAGCAATCTTGACTGTTTTACCAACCTCCCATTCATCCAGAAAGAGCACAGCTCCTACGATTGGCAAATAAGAAGGTGATTGAGTTCAGCAGAGACATTTTTTTGTTTAACGCCTTACGTTCAGAAATTCTGTTCCAAGTGTCCTTCGACACACACACTTGTCTTCCTTTAGGAGCTGGGTCTATGGTATGATCTGCGTAGGATCTGTTCGTGTTTTTAATGTAATCCCTTTTAAAAATGAGAGTCGCATACGGAAGTTTATTATTGTTCTGGGTCACTGCATTGCGTAGCTCAATAATGAAGCTGCTTTGGACATTGATGTTCTATAAGCGTCCGATATTGTACTACATAGGCCAAATATTCTGCCTTTTCTCTTGAACTGCGACAGTACGTAAACGAATTTTGGCAACTACTAAAGATATGTTTACATCATTCCACTGACAATGAGTATTAAAACTTGTCAAAAAATCGTGTGTAATCTGATTTTGTTGACAATCCAATAAGACTTTTGATTTTATGAAATATTTTAAAAAAATGTCTGTTTGATTTTGTGTATGAATTTTTGGCAGTATTAAGACTTTGGTAATATTTTAATTTCTTAAAATCCAAAGACTCGGTGGCATGATATGAACACACCTTAAGTAGTAGTTCCAAAACTGGTCAATGTCTACTTCTCTTTTGCTCAATTTTTATTGAGCAATTTTTCTTAGTCTAAGCCACCGCCAGAGTTCATCGAATGGAAAACTTTTATGTTAATGTTGGACTGCGCCAAAATTAGTAATTTCAAATGTTATAAAATTGTTGTTAAAGGGCTGGGTGTACTAATACTTAATTTAAGATCTTTAAGTTATTAACAAGAAAATGAAGGAGAAGAAGAAGTTTATAGTCTGCTTTTGCTCGTTTGGTATTTTACTTCCTATGTAAATGAAAAGAAATAAATCTTTCAAATTGCAACACATACTAACATACTTTATAAAACTATAAAAACAACTTTTTTTTTTTGTTATTTGTTTTTGAACTAAATATGCAAATATTTACGTACAAATATGCAAATATTTACGTACAACTCCTTGATATTTAGCAACAGTGTGATTCTTTAGGAGCCATACTGTTCTAAATTTCCAATTAATCAGATTTAAATTTTGAAGTAGTACGAGAAAGGGCCACGATTTCTATATTAAATTTCAATTGTGAACTAAACTATCCGAAAAATGTTTAATATATTGCCAAATTCTATTGAGTTTAGTTACCTCTCTTCATTGTTCATCTTAGCTCGTTCGGTTTTATTGAACTAGTTCACATAGTTCATAAGTGAGAATAGTTTAATATACTGATTGTGAGTTCGCTTGCAAATTACCCACTTCAAGTAAAAACCTTGAACGAATTTAACATCTCCACTTTTTCTTGGAAATAATAATAATAATTTAAAAACTTCGTTTTTTTTTCTCACACTTTTTCTTTTTGTCGCACCCTGTATATAAGATGATTTATGTGCTGAACACATATAAATATTTGTTCATATGCATAAATAAAACGATGTAGTTTGTTACGAGCAACTTCCTCGTTTAAGAATATTTTATGCAGTTTTTATTTTACCTTCTATTGCATGCATAATAAATTTCATTATCAAGTTAATAGTTCTTGAAGTGTAAATATATAATTTGTTTTTACCCTTATTCAAATACCAGAAGTGGATTATATGTGTTAGCCAATATAAAGAATGATTAATACTAACTTTTCTTTGAATGCACTTCAGAGAAATATTTTTGAGAATATATATTTTTAATTAATTATACTGTTAAACAAATTCAGTGAAATTCGCACTCTCATAAATCAAAATACATGAGTAAAATTGTTTTTGATCTCCTGATTTTAGTTCTGCCAAATTTTACTGTCACATACTGTTTTTAAGATATGCACGTTTGATATAAAAAATCTCTAATTTAGATCTTTTCCGCTTGTCTGAAGGTTACCAATATATAGAGAAGCCTCCATAAATTTTTACACGGATAGATCGAGGCTGCACGAACAAGTGGGCTTTGGAGTCTATTTGGAGTAGTTTCGGTTGAGGTTGGCTCGAAGATTTCCGGATCATTGAAGTGTTTACCAGTCAACATCTATTCTGACAGTCAAGCCTTGGTCAAGTCCCTGGAGTCAATATTTCTGAAAACAATATGTGACCTTAACTCCGCACGTCTTTAAATGAGATGACCAAGCAGTTTGACATACGACTCATATGGATCCCAGAGCACAGAGACATTCCAGGTAATTGCAAAGCCGATGAGATTACAAGACTGGGTGGGAACTACCTTACAGGTTCCAACGGAATGTGTTCACACAGAAAACAAATTTGCTAATTTCCAACTGAAATTGTGTTGTTGCAACAAAAAATTGGTGGATGCATTTGAATTAAGGTTGACACAACTAAATATCGGTAGTTACAACAAAATTTTGTTACTACAACTATCTTTTAATTGAAACAACTATAAAATTCGTTAGCCACATCAAAACGTAGTAGCAGCAACTGAATTTTGAGTTAATACAACTGAAAAATTCAGTTGGAAATTTATTTTTCTCTGTGTTGGTATGCCTCTAGAAACTTGCAAGCAAAACCTACGGCTTTTTTCCGTGACGGAGACTAATCAAAGATGGGCAAATGGATGCACGTGTGAAACAAAATTACAGATTTGGGCAAATAGATGGACATGTAAGACAAAACGACAGATTTGGCTTTCTCTTTATCAGAAGCGCACAAGTAAGCTGATATCGCTTCCAAGAGGAGAGATTTGGACGGTTGTTGCTGTAATTACCGGACACTGTCTCAAGGAAAGCACACAAAGCGGGTGACTTTTGCCGAAGTTGCATGGATGAAGAAGAGTTGAAAACTATCTAACACTTCATCTGCCATTGCCCGGTACTTTCTAGTCAGAGACTTGCTTCACTGGGATCGAGGAAGCTGCACGATCTTTCTGATTTGTCGGATGTCGGAATTCAATATCTAAGGAGTTTCATAAGAAACTCAAATTGGTTTAACGAGAGGGACTAGTAGGGAAACCTATTAAAGTCCCGTAGTATCACAATGGACCTCAGAGTCTACATGTGTTGATGTAGAACTTCAGCAGCCACTTACAACCTAATAGCGAATCCCTGAAAAGGGTGCAGCTAAAAACACTAATAGGTACCGCCCAATCGCAATATGCTAAGCGCTCTCTAAGGTGAGGGAGATCATGGTAAATTGCCATCTTGTGAGGCTAACTTTGCTTTAGACAATCGACAGTATGGTTTTCGGAGAACTTTTGGGTTCCCTACTGAACAATGGAGTCGTACAATCCATCATAATGGTCTCTGAATATATCCAAATTGCCACTTAATCGGGTTGAGCTCCTAAGATATTATCGGATATCGGACAAGAAAGATCCGGGCAATGGCAGATAGTTTCCAACTTATACTTACATATATATTCAACTCTGGAAAAAGTCATTTGACGTCATATTTAACAGCTTAGCTTGCTTTCCTATATAGCAGTGCCTTGTAAATTCAGCAACCAGAAACCTCTTCGTTTGGAAGCGATAGCAGCTCACTTGTACGCTTCGGAAAAAGCGAAGGTCAAATATGTCGTGAAGTCTATTACGTCCATTTATCTGATTAGTCTCCGTCGCAGATTTTTAGAGGCATACCAACACATTTTAATTCCGTTGTCGGATCTATGGAAAATCCCAGTATTGCAGCTTGCTTTACAGTGTGCTGGGATATCTCTGTTTCCCGGGATCCATATGAACCGTATTCCAATTATTCTGGCCATCTAATTTTAAGTTGTGCTGCAGCTAAGGCCAGATCTTGTTTTTTTACTTTTAGAAAAAATGTTGACTGCGGTTTAAGACAAGACACTGCAACTCAAGAAGTCATCCATTTATTTGTTGCCAGCATCTCTGCCTGGTAAACACTCCAATGATGTGTCAATCTAGGAGCCAGGCTAACCCCAAGCCCTTACAAATAGACTCCGAAGCACACTTGTTCACGTAGCTTCCATCTGTGTATAAATTAATGGAGACTCCACTGCCCGAAACTCCCCTCATCCTAAATAACTTGGATGGTATAATAGTGCTAAAGTGGCGCACAAAACGTCTCATAGAAGGACGGCAGTGCATATTTTTACGGTGTTTTTATCTTTTTTGTGAACGCGCCATGACCACAATCGCTGCTCTTTAACTACATTGTGGTATTAAGTGAAATTGGCGACGTTGCAGCCTACTGCACTCCCAAAATATTCATTGGTATTATGTGAAGGCGGACTTCGATTGCAGCCTTAAGTGTGATACACCAGACATTGATTCCATACAGCAGAATTGGAAGCACCACTTCCGTATAAACCCAATAAACGAATTTAGGGCACAAGCCCCATCGTTTTCCAATTGTCCTTTTACAGAAAGCAATCGTTGCCATTCTCACTTGTTGCTCATTTTACGCCTGAACTTAAACTTCCTATCTAGAAATAATCCATGATACTTGGTTCCATTTGAGAAGGTGATTTCGTTGCCGTTCAGAGAATAGCATCAAAAGCAGGAATCTTATTTTTCATTTTAAACAAAACAAGCTTTGTTATACTTGGATTAACTCCTAGACCACAGCCCATTAAGGGAGATCTTTCAGAAAACCCTGAAGAATGTCTCTCAATGTTGGCAGATACTTTTCCTATACCGTTATCGCGACATCGTCAGCATATCCGAAAACATGACAAGCACGTGCTTCTAGAGATAGCAGTACTGAATTAAGTGACAGGTTCCAAAGAAGCGGCGAGAGAGCATCTCCCTGTGGTGTACCCCTATTGACGAATCGAGATATGACAGGCGCTTCCAATTCAGATGTTATACGTTTATTGGCAAAAAGGTTTTCCACCATTAAAACGATTCCACGCTTTACTCCCAGACCAGACAATGCCACAGTTATTGAGTCTGGGATGACATTACTAAATGCCCTCTGTACATCAAGAAAGGCCACCATAGTATACTACTTTACCGAAAGTGGTCTCTTGATGGTACCGACGAGCTCATGAAGAGTTCTTTCCGTTGATCTACCATTGCTGCATGCATTTTGCTTAGTCGAAAGCAACCTGGTGTGAATCACTCTATATGTATGTAAGTTTATCATTCGTTCTATTGGCTTTAACAGAAATGATGACAGACTTATTGGACTGAAATCATTTGTAACAGTGTGCGAGTTTTCGCAGCATTTGGGTACTATGGACTCTGGTATCCCTTTAATTTTTAAAGGAATATACGACAATGGGCTTGCTGCAAATCAGTCGGGGTTATACCATCAGGTCCAGGGGATTCATATAGCCTGAAGCTTTTAATCGCTCAGATTATCTGCGAAGCAATTACAAATGTCTTGAGAAGTACACTAAAAAAAAAAAAACTGTAATGTTAGCAAAAAAAGCTTGTAAACCTACAAGAAAATTTGCTGATTTTGAACCCAAATTTTTTTTGCTAAAGTTAGCAAAAATGTTTTGCCAATAAATAGTTAACAGATTTTTTTTTTTGAACTTAGTTCATACACATTTGAGGACCCCATTGGGTTCGGGCCCAATAGGTCCAGACCCCGATGGGCCTAGACTTAGTTTGGTTCCTTAAAAATCGTCATAGTTTTTGATCCAAAATTTATGTCCGTTTCGCTCTACCTTGCTTAGTTTTTGAGATACGTGATTTTAGGGGATCACTGGGGTCTTGAGAATTAAAAAACTCGATAACTTCAAAAATATTACTCGGAGAGCTTTTGTTTATTTTGCGGTCTTGTTCTACGTGTTGAGAGCTACAAAAATTCTTTTAGACTTTTTGTTGTGTCGGCAATATTTACCGAGATATGAGCATTTTAAAATTTTCGGCAATGCTAACTTTTTTGGATCCAAAGTTAGGTCCCATTAGGGTCCACACATGTGAAGAGGACCCGCGAAAGTATGGAAATTCTAAGAACCAAAAATGCCCTCCATTTTGCTCTATCTGGCTTAGTTTCCGAGATAGCGCCATTTTAAGTTTTCTGAAAATAAAAAAAAATTTACCATTTATTTTTCCTAATGTTAGCAAAAAATCTTGTAAAAATGTTGTCAACTCAATTTCAAATTTAGCAAAAGAAATTAGTTCAAAGAGTGTTTAAAATTGCTAATGTGCTAAATGAAGTTTACAAGAATTTTTTGCAAACATGCTAATCTCAACTAAAAATTTGCTAAAAGTTAGCTAACTAGCATTAGCAAAAAAAAATTAGTAAATCTACTAACGTGTTTTTTGAGTGTAGGTTCTGCGACTCTCCACTGAAGGTAGACCACACAACAGTGTGATCCATCTGGTATTCCAGGTTTCTCCGCCTTGAATGATGCCTTAGAAACGTCTTTCCTCAAAATATTTTCCAAGAATCGCATTGGCAATTCTGATCATCTTCTTAAAACTTTTATATGCAGACCAGTCCTCGTACGCTCTTGAATTTTTTTGCCTTATTTAAAAACTTTCTACAGTAATCTCTGCTCTTCTGCAACTAATTTGACTAACAAATTTGGCTTCTTTCTATTCAGAAAGAACTAACTGGTTCGTGTCACTATGGGCCAGTCTAGAAACAATCTCAGGACTGGCTTCCTTTACCATGGGACGCCAAAATCTGATCAAGTATATTACTGTAATAAAGATTTAAAAAAATCTGTTAATGAGTGTTCAAATACGTACCCTGGCATTTAACAAAAACACTATATATTTTTTTTGGTGATTTGTGGTTTGTATGGTGTCCAAATATTACAATATAATTTGTAATTTATATCTTTTTTTATTTTTGACTAACGCTACATAAACATTATCTTATTGTCTGTCAGTAATGTCTAATCGATAGTGTTGACAATACTTTACTAATTGACTCAAAATGTGACAAAACCACACAAACTTTGCGGTTGTGCACGTTTAGCGTGGTAGAAATTGAAATTCAATGAAAAAAGCTGAAAACAAAACATCTAACACCATTCAAGTAAAATAAATTGAGGGTAAAAGACATGAAATCATTAGACACATAAAAATATATGTGTGTTAAACTATAAAGTAGTTGATAGATAAGATTATTAATACGAGTTAACACACAATCGTATGAAATTGGAGATACAAAGAAATATGTATATTTATTAGCAAATGCCATCAGATGTATGAAAAACCAATAAACGATTTGGTTGTAAGGAAGGAAATCCACATACAGTTATTATGCATTATGGTTTATTAATATGTAGAAAAATAGGATGTAATTCGTATTCCGGTTTAACATTCAAATGATTTAATGTTATTAATGTCAATCCATTTATTTTCATATTAGTGTCTTAGTTAAATATTAGCCTTATTAACGTATCCATTATGCAGATTAATATTAAAAATTGATGACAGTAAACAATCTAAACCTTTCAGGAAATGCAGAAATTGATATACTCACTTTAAACAAGTTTATTTTTAGTGACCAGTGATTTGCATAAATTTAAGATAATCTCTTTTACATGGTACTACAGCGATTTGGCACTTATCAAAGCTGTTGACAATGTTTTGGAGTAATCATTAATGACGAAAGGTTGACAAGTTAGAGGCACAACTGATGGACACTCTCATTTAACTAATTCAAGACATATTTGGTTGACATTCTGATACAATTTTAAGGCGTACGGACATAGCGCCCAAGGTCTTATCGCCCAAAACCGTAAATGTCATATCGCCCAAGCTGCGACATATAGCCCAAAATGAAAGGTCTAAAAATGTTATTTCTCCCAAAACAAAATTGTCAAAAAATCCAAAATATTTTTTTGGGCGAAATGTCGAAATTACGACTTCTATGATTTGTTTTTTTGTAATAAAGGTTTTCTGCGTAGCCGGCCTTCGGCCGGGCTTAGGGATTACATACCCCATGCATTAAACCCACCCTCTCTGCAAACCAAAGCTATTTTGGTTATCAGGCCTTTTTGATGCATAACAAATTTGATAGTGTTAAGGCCTGCTACCCTAGAAACTTTACTTTGCGGAGAGGGTGGGTTTATTGCATGGATTTTTTAATCCCTAAGCCCGGCCGAAGGCCGGCTACGCATAAAACTAAAAAAAAAAACAATATTGGTGAGTTGTACGATTATTTTTTTGGGCGCTATGACATTTTATAAATTCAACATTTTGATATTTGGGTAATATGACATTTTTGATAACTTATATTAATTTAAAGAAAATTGTTAAAATACCCAAAAATAATGGCCATATCGTCCAAAAAATTTTGCAACAACAACTAACACACATTTTTTTTGGGTGGAATGACTTTTTTAAATTGGGCGATATGCACTTGGGCGTTATGTCCGTACGCCCAATTTTAACTAATCTTTCTTCGGGACCATGTCTGTTATAAATCAAAATATCAATCCTAGATCAAACTGGATTTTCATTTGAAACCTCTCACAGAAAATAATATCGTAATTTTGTTTTTAATTAAAAATGGATTTGATATTAAATTTAACTTCAATTAAACATTTTAATTAATTCAATTAATGTTTTAATTGAATTCTTAACTTTACTGAAAACAAAAATAAAATAAACAAACTAAACCGGTTTTGTATGCATTAGTGTTAGTAGCCAATGAATAAATAAAAATAAAAACAAGTAAAAAAGTTAAATTCGACCTTGCCGAATGCAGTGATACCCTCCACAATTTCAAAAAGATTATTGCAAAAAACTTTATTTAAAAGGAAATTACTTTTGAAAAAAAAAATTTTTTTTGAAAAAAAAATTTCCGCGGAAAAAAAAATTTGGTAAAAAAAAATCCGCGATTTTTTTTTTTTTGTCAAAAAATATGTTCGTACTTGTTTAAATACCATTTGGTGTTCAATTATGTTCACGTATGTGAACCAGAAGCCGAATTAAAGCATTTTGTACTTTTAGGTTATGTTGAATGTACTGAAATTTTTGAGGTGTGCTTACATTTTCGTTCATAACTTTTGAACCGCTGAACCGATATCGCTCAAATGCAATACCAAACTTCTCGGGAGAACTTCCAATAAATATGTTAAGTTTCAGTCATCTCTGTGCAATATTTTGTCCGCGACAGCATTTTCCACAGACAGACAGACAGACGGACAGACGCACATCGCTAGTATGTCTTAAAATCGATCGGGCATCATGAATATATATACTTTATGGGGTCCCAGATCGATATTTCGATGAGTTACAAACGGAATGACAAACTTATATATACCCTCTGTCACTAAGTGGAGGGTATAAAAACAACAAAAAACTTTTGAACAATTGTTTGGTATGTTTTGGTGGAAGCAGCATCAAAACGCAACAAACAATTTAGTTTTATTTTTTTCTTTTAAGCGAGCGGTCGTTGCGGACAAAGTGTTTTGCTAAAAAATGTGTACAGTTGAAACAACGAAATTAATATGAGGCAAATATCACATTGAAATAAAATACAATTTTTTTTTGTTTTAACTGTACTAAAGTGACAAAAATGCATGCAATAACAAGACCTAAAAATAAAAATTTAATTTTAAGTAGTTATTGATATTTAAAAATAATAATATAATGTTTCTATGCAAAACTATACTTTTATTTTATTTAAGTCAATAAATCTATATTACTGATTTTCAATTTTATATTAATATTTATTTAGTTTATTCAATTGAAATTTTTATTGGTTTTCCATTTTATTTTCAATTAAATTTTTAATTGATTCAATTAACAATTTAATTAAGCTTTAAAAATATTTTCAAACAAAATGAGTAATTAATATGCGCATTTTCGACATCAATTAATTTTTTAATTGCATCAACGAATTTCGTAATTGAAATTCATTTTTATTTTTTTCTGTGCTGGTTTACTAGTCCATCCCTTAAAAACTTTGGGCAAACGGACTCTGAGTTCCGTTGTGATATCACCTAATACACTCAAAGTAATTTTACAGTAAAAGTGATTTAGTAATCCAAATCTACTAAAAAGTTACTAATTACCAATAGTACAGTAGTTTTTAAGTATCTTCAAAGTACTAAACTTAGTAATTTTTATTAGTTATAAGTAGGGATGAGATTTTCATGCACTAAAAAATCGAAAATATGCGCTTAAAATATGCGCTAAAAAAATCAAAATATGCACTAAAAAACCTGAAAATATGTATTAAAAATTTAAATTTTAGCAATAAAAACCTTGTTTTCATACGAAAAACTTCTAAAAAAAACAACTCCGCGTTTGAATAGTAATATTTAAAACTTTATTAAAGCAAGATTTTTTAGAAACTGGAACAGTCTATAAAAAAATTTAAAAAAAATGTTTTTCTTATTTTCAAAATAAATTTTTAAAATTTGAAACAGTTTTTGAAACAAATAAATTTCAATTTGTGTTTTGCTAATTTATGCCAAAATATGCAAAAATATGCACTTAAAATTTTGAAATATGCACAAAATATGCGTTTAAAACCGAAATATGCAAAAATATTAATTTTCACCAAAATATGCAAAAACAAATCGATGCCATTTTAACGCAAATTTCTTGATTCGGAAAGATAATTGGTCTATATCCTTTTAAGACTATCGACAAAAAACATGCATTTGCATGGAAATCGCATCCCTAGTATAAGTAATATTTGTAACAAATTTTTGTATTTCTTGATATGTTCTTATATTTTTTGTGAATATTGATTAAATTTGAGAAATTTCTTAGAGTTATTTTTTTCCTGAATATTTTTTAACCCTTACATATTTTCTTGCAAATATGTGAGCGTTATTCGTAAAAAGTTTTTATTAAATAAAACATTATCATGATTTAATATTTTGGGCAAGAGTACAAAACTCTGCGGCATTTTTTCCCCCAGGTCCGATTTTGCCCATTTACGAACTTAACCTGCCCAGGAACATAAGACATATTCGTGCTAAATTTCAGGAGGGTAGCTGTTTTATTGTGGACTGCGTCATGCCATCTACAGACATACGGACGGACGGACAGACGGACATTTACAGAATGTCTTAGAATCGATCATGGATTAATAAAATATATGGACAATTGTCATTAACATTTAATACTTGTGATATTCTCTTAATTTCGCAATAACTTTTTTATTTGTAAATTAGGTGGTACCTGTGAATGCGGATAAGTTAAGGAAACCTTAAAGAGTAATTGTGCAAAGGCACAGCTCAAAAGGTCTCATTAGTTCATGGTAAGGAATGTTCAAATTTGAAAAATGTAAAAAACTCGCTTGATACACTCACGAAATTTTTCATTCAAAGTTTCATATTGTTGGGTGCGTTAAAGCTGTTACTCCAAAATTAATATCGCTTAATAAGTAGACTGGGGAAATTATTTGGTGTAGGTTCAGTGGATGTGCCATCAATAAGAAAACAGTTACATGGACTTAAATCTTTGATACCAATTTTTTTCAATTTTCAATTTTTCGATGTTTTTTGATTGTAGCTTTTGGTGAAAACTGTAATTTCAAAATTCAAATACACATGGTAAAATCCCTTGTAAATACGCACAATCTTAGCTTGATTCAAGATGGGAAAAAAACGTGAATTTTTTAAAAAGTCTGTTTTTTGCGAGGCACACTCCCAGTTTTATTCCGAATGGTTCCGAATGCATTGTGAACTTTATAGTTTACCATTTTCCACTTAATTACAAACGCACCCGAAAAATAATTATTAGCAAAAATTTTATGAGCTTTTTAAATTTTTTTCAAAATAATGTTATTTTAGTATTGCATTATTTGACAGAAAAATGTGCATGGCTGAAAGTTGAACATGTAGAAACAATGGTATGTGCAAATATAATAAATCATGGAAAGCAACATTGATCAAAAGTTAATATTAGCGAATTCCGGGGGATTTTTTAGTTTTCACTTTTTTGTAAGGCACATCCATGCCCCCTATTGAAATTGGTGGGTGAAAAGCGCGTTTGGTAGTAGTTTTAATGCTCTATCTTCAGTTAATTCGCACCCGAAAAAAATTAACGTTTAAGCGGTTTATCGAGGGTTTTAAATTTTTGATTCTTTTAAATTTAATGGTTATATAAAATCCTATATTACTTAAAAAATGTAGAGAAAAATTTTTTGATTCATTTTGACATGTCTAATTTGAATAAGATTTCAAAATTATTCAATTGTTTTTTGTATTCGCGAAAATCGCGAAAATTCGCTAAAATTTGTAATAACCTTTATAAAATTTGTAATAACGTTAAAATACTTCGTAATAACCTTAATATTGATTATTATGAATCATCCTTTGAAATGTTTCAATATTCAGAGAACGACAATATTGAAAAATCAAACTTTAATAACACCGCTCAACAAATCGAAGGTTTTTGACTCCGGTTTGAAGTTTGATACAAAAATTTTAAAGATTTTGACTCGCTGATTCCAAATCTGTGCTCCAAATTTTGCCATCACATCTAGAATTTTAATTATTCGCGGTTGAAAATGCGAAAAAACGCGATTTTTGCATTTTTTGAAAGCCTGCACAGCAGCCACTAGGGGGAATAAAAATCTGGTATAAAGCGTTAGAGTAGAATTGAACTATGATCTCAAAAATATGATCAAAAAAATTTTGAAGTTGTTGCACTATTATTGGCTAAACATGTGTTTTAAAAACACACTGTGAAAAAAAAATAGAAAAAGCACCATTTTAAAAAGGCTCTAAAACAAAAACCAGATGATCAATCTTTACTGTGATGATCTCAAAATTTAGGCAAAAGTTCAATCTTTCTTATAGACTTTTATACCAGATTTGTATTCCACTCAATGGCTGCTGTGCAGGCTTTCAAATAATGCAAAAATCGTCATTTTACGCATTTTTAACCGTGAATAACTAAAAATCTGGACTTGATGGAAAAATTTGGAGTACAGATTTGGAATCAGAAGATCAAAGTCTACTAAAATTGATCACTAGAATTCAAACCGGAAAATGACTGTTGAGCGGTGTAATTAAAAAAAAAAAAAAAAAAAAAAAAACAATAATTATTAATTTTTTTTCCAAAATGTTCTATTTAAACCACTGCTGCTTCTAACCAATTAGAGATTACATAATAGTGTTTACTAGGAATTTGTTGAGATTTTTTTTAATTAATTTATTTTTTTTTTAATTTGGTAAAATTTTCCTAAAAAAATTTACACCGCTGGAAACATTTTTACGTCCAAAATATTGGAAAATTTCCCGAAAAAAAAGGTTTAATGCAAATATCTCGATATTAACAAAGATTTTATGCATTTTTGAATGTGTGTTTTAGCTCTAGGTAAGCATAATGCAAAATGGTAAGTTTGGTAAACTTCGGATAAAAAATGTAATTTTGACAATTTTTTTGAAAATGTTAACTTTAAACCGCCATAGTTTTGGGTGCGATCGCTTAAATTTATGCACGCGGACGGATTTGAATTACTTATTTATAATGTTATTTACCTAAAAAGAATTATCAATGTTCCACGAAAAAAAATCCCATTTTTTTTTCTTAAATATTAAAAGTTAATGACAACTGTCCATATACTTAATGGGGTCCCCGACCGATATTTCGATGCGTTACAAACGGAATGACAAAGTGACCGTACTGTGGTTGGAGGGTATAACAAATTTTTAAAAAATTTTTAGAGTACACACAAAAAAAAATCGAGGTAATATTACCTAAAATCATAGTATAACTTTATCTAAGTGCCAAGATAACATAGAGCCTACAAAGTTTTTAGACAATATTACATAAAAGCCAAGGTAATTTTAAAAAAATTATATGTTCGAAAAATTAACTATGTTTTTAGGAAATATTCCAAACAAACTTTGTAACTTTACACAGTTCAGCAGAGTAAGAATTTATATATAAATTTAGGTAAAATTATCTAAATTATTTTGTTGATATGCAACCTTTAAATACTTCCTCCCATTAATAAATTAATAAAATTAAAAAATTAATAGAATTTATTATGCTTTATAATTTTTTATTTTTTTTATTAAAAATTACAATTGTTGATTTTAAGACATTTTTTTATAGAAATTTCTCAGATTCTGAGATATATTTTTTATGAAAATATTCTCAGATTCTGAGACATTTTTTTCTTTTTCCCAGAATCTGATTCTGAGACATCTGAGAATTTTTATATAGAAAAATGTCTCAGAATCTGAGAATTTTTCTATAGAAAATTTTTTTTCTGTAGAAAATTTTTTTTCTATAGAAATTTCTTTTCTATAGAAAAATTTTTCTATACAAAAAATGTCTCAGAATATGAGAATTTTTCTATAGAAAAAAATGTCTCAGAATCTGAGAATTTTTCTATAGAAAAAATGTCTCAGAATCTAAGAAATTTTCTATAGAAAAAATGTCTCAGAATATGAGAAGTTTTCTATAGAAAAAATGTTGAAAAAAATTTTCTATAGAAAAAACGTCTCAGAATTTAAGAATTTTTCTATAGAAAAAATGTCTCAGAATCTGAAAATTTTTCTATAGAAAAAATGTCTGACAATTTGGGAATTTTTCTATCGAAAAAAATGTCTCAGAATCTGAGAATTTTTCTATAGAAAAAATGTCTCAGAATTTAAGAATTTTTCTATAGAAAAAATGTCTCAGAATTTAAGAATTTTTCTATTAAAAAAATGTCTCAGAATCTGAAAATTTTTCTATTAAAAAAATGTTCAAGAATTTGAGAATTTTTCTATAGAAAAATTGTCCAGAATCTTAGAATTTTTCTGTAGAAAAAATGTTTCAGAATTTAAGAATTTTTCTATAGAAAAAATTTCTCAGAATCTGAGAATTTTTCTATAGAAAAAATGTCTCAGAATCTTAGAATTTTTCTATAGAAAAAATGTCTCAGAATCTGAGAATTTTTCTATAGAAAAAATGTCTCAGAATCTGAGAATTTTTCTATAGAAAAAATGTCTCAGAATCTGAGAATTTTTCTATAGAAAAAATGTCTCAGAATCTGAGAATTTTTCTATGGAAAAAATGTCTGTTAGTCTGAGAATTTTTCTATAAAAAAAATGTCTCAGAATCTGAAAATTTTTCTATAGAAAAAATGTCTCAGAATCTGAGAATTTTTCTATAGAAAAAATGTCTCAGAATCTAAGAATTTTTCTATAGAAAAAATGTCTCAGAATATGAGAAATTTTCTATAGAAAAAATGTCTCAGAATCTGAGAATTTTTCTATAAAAAAAATGTCTCAGAATCTGAGAAGTTTTCTATAGAAAAAATGTCTCAGAATCTGAGAATTTTTCAATAGAAAAATATCTCAGAATTTAAGAATTTTTCTATAGAAAAAATGTCTCAGAATTTAAGAATTTTTCTATTAAAAAAATTTTTCAGAATCTGAAAATTTTTCTATAGAAAAAATGTCTAAGAATTTGAGAATTTTTCTATAGAAAAATTGTCCAGAATCTTAGAATTTTTCTATAGAAAAAATGTCTCAGAATCTGAGAATTTTTCTATAGAAAAAATGTCTCAGAATCTTAGAATTTTTCTATAGAAAAAATGTCTCAGAATCTGAGAATTTTTCTATAGAAAAAATGTCTCAGAATCTGATAATTTTTCTATAGAAAAAATGTCTCAGAATCTGAGAATTTTTCTATAGAAAAAATGTCTCAGAATCTGAGAATTTTTCTATAGAAAAAATGTCTGTTAGTCTGAGAATTTTTCTATAAAAAAAATGTCTCAGAATCTGAGAATTTTTCTATAAAAAAAATGTCTCAGAATCTGAGAATTTTTTTATAAAAAAAATGTCTCAGAATCTAAGAATTTTTCTATAAAAAAAATGTCTCAGAATATGAGAAGTTTTCTATAGAAAAAATGTCTCAGAATCTGAGAAGTTTTCTATAGAAAAAATGTTTCAGAATCTGAGAATTTTTCTATAGAAAAATATCTCAGAATTTAAGAATTTTTCTATAGAAAAATGTCTCAGAATTTAAGAATTTTTCTATTAAAAAAAATTTTCAGAATCTGAAAATTTTTCTATAAAAAAATGTCTTAGAATCTGAGAATTTTTCTATTAAAAAAATGTCTCAGAATCTGAGAATTTTTCTATAGAAAAAATGTCTCAGAATATGAGAAGTTTTCTGTAGAAAAAATGTCTCAGAATCTGAGAATTTTTCTATAGAAAAAATGTCTCAGAATTTAAGAATTTTTCTATAGAAAAAATGTCTCAGAATCTGAAAATGTTTCGATAGAAAAAACGTCTGAGAATTTTTCTATCGAAAAAAATTTCCCAGAATCTGATAATTTTTCTATAGAAAAAATGTCTCAGAATCTGAGAATTTTTCTATAGAAAAAATGTCTCAGAATTTAAGAATTTTTCTATAGAAAAAATGTCTCAGAATTTAAGAATTTTTCTATTGAAAAAATGTCTCAGAATCAGAAAATTTTTCTATAGAAAAAATTTCTAAGAATTTGGGAATTTTTCTATAGAAAAAATGTCTCAGAATCTGAGAACTTTTGAATAGAAAAAAATGTCTCAGAATCTGAGAATTTCCTGTAGCACTTTTCTGTAGCAGAAGCTGAAACTGGTCCATTTTAAATATGTTGGTCTTAACTTTTCGGGGATGAAATGTGATTAATTTTCCAATCCTATTGTTTTGATAACCTTCCAACCACTTTGCATTTTAACAATGTCACCATTCAATTGGTACATTTTTGGGCGTGAAATGTTCTTGTAAACTGAAACTGGTAGCAAAATATGATCTATATTAAAAGACAGCATATAGAAATAATCGTTATATTTTTTTACCTCTAAGTAGCATCAAATATTTATAACAGATTCCTGGTTTAAATAAATCATTGGAATTTCGATTTCCAGTCTCCATATTTAATTTTGTTTGTATTTCTTGTGTCGCAGTTTCAAGGGAAATTTTGCGCTTCTGCTTCGTACTTACAAGAGCTGGCAAATGTTAATTATAATCCATGTAACCGTTCTTCAAAATCGCTGCCAGTTTCAGATTATTTCAAATTAAATATGCCCGAGTAAAAAAGTTCCTATATAATTGTATATAATTTTATAAACATCATATATGATTAAATAGAATTATATATAATTTGATGCAAAAAATGAGTCGATAAAACTATATAAAATTTGATCAATGTTTCATATATTTTGATAAATTTTTTATATAATTTTATGCGAAATTTGGACCCATATTTTTATATAATAATAGCAAAATTATATAATTAGATATAATTATATAAAAATATATATAATTGTATAAAACTGTATAAAACTATATAAAGTTACATAAAATTATATATAATTATATATAATTAAAACAAAATTTTATGATTTATATAAAACTTGATATAATTTTATATAACTTTATAAAATTATATATTGTTTTATATAATTTGATATAGTTGTATATAATTATATCTGATTATATAAATTTGCTTTTGTTATATAAAAATGGGGGTCCAAATTTCGCATAAAATTATATAAAAAATTTATCAAAACACAAGTAACATTGATAAAATTTTATATGGTTTTATCGACTCATTTTTCGCATCAAATTCTATATAATTCTATTTAATCATGTATGATGTTTATAAAATTATATACAATTATATAGGAACTTTTTTACTCGGGTGTATTTAGTTTCTAAAAATTGAATATGCAAATTATTATTTTCTACATAATTTTATTATTTTTTAATTAATTTAATTTTTGGACATACCTTTTCAAAATATTAAAATTGAAAATGTCAATAAAAAATAAAAAAATTAAATTCGAAATTTTATCTATATACATTAGTAAATCTTACATGGCCATTAGGTAAAAATGTAAAGTAAAATTATACTAATGGCATAGGTAATAAGTCGTGGCTTTTAAACTTCATACAAAAATAATTCACCTATGCCAGCTTAGATAACATTACCTCGACGTTTATTTTCTGTGTAAGACCCAAATCAGCCTAAATTTTTTTTCATGGTCACTTTTGGAACTAAAATACTTGTAGGACCAAAATGAAACTTTTTGTCATTAATAAGCTAATCAAGCTTAATTATAATAAAAATAAAAAAATAAAAATAAAAATCTAAACTTTTTTTTTTATTGTGTGAACTTTTTTTTAGACCCAATGTTTAGGGCGCGGTAGCCGGCGTACGGACATAGCGCCCAAGTGCATATCGCCCAATTTAAAAAAGTCATTCCACCCAAAAAAATGTGTGTTAGTTGTTGTTGCAAAATTTTTTGGACGATATGGCCATTATTTTTGGGTATTTTAACAATTTTCTTTAAATTAATATAAATTGTCAAAAATGTCATATTACCCAAATATCAAAATGTTGAATTTATAAAATGTCATAGCACCCAAAAAATAAAAAAATAATCATAAAATTCACCAATATTGTTTTTTTAACACAATATTTTAAAGTTTTTATGCGTAGCCGGCCTTCGGCCGGGCTTAGGGATTACAAAACCCATGCATTAAACCCACCCTCTCCGCCAAGTAAAGTTTTCTAGGTAGCAGTCCTTTACACTATCAAATTTTTTATGCATCAAAAAGGCCTGATAACCAAAATAACTTTGGTGTGCAGAGAGGGTGGGTTTAATGCATGGAGTATGTAATCCTTAAGCCCGAATCCGATATGACATTTACGGTTTTGGGCGATAAGACCTTGGGCGCTATGTCCGTACGCCGCGGTATCCACCCGTAAATCTTGATGAAAAATTCTGAAAAAAATAACGTGTTAATTTCTCACGGTGCTTAATATATATTTAGGGTGGCATGTACAAAAATCCAACTTTTGTTTTTGTGAACCACCTCAGTGTACACTAGGGTGGTTCGTTTTTAGGCTTTTCTCTCTGATCAAATTCTAAAACCCGCCAAAAGTGTCGGTCCCCTAAGGGTACCTCACGAGCAAAATATCACTCCGATCGGAGTTTATCTTCTGTCTCCACTTTGAGCTTAAAAATTGGGGTTTTTGCAAAAAAGGACTTTTTTAAAAAAAATTAAGTTTTTTTACTAAAATAATTAAAAAAAAATTTTGTATAATATTTGATCATAAATACTTATATATGAAATTTAAAGATTGTACGATATCATTAACCCGTTCAAACTTGATACCAAACAAATGGCATGATTTTGGGGGCGTTCTCAAAACACCTTTATTCAAAATTTTAAAATTTTATTAAAAAAAAATTTTAAATATATAATTTTTTTCTCTCTGAATTCATTTAGAACATCTTGGAGAAGAAAAATTCAAAATATGAAATATTCTATTAAATAACTTTAAGTCTGTCATGAAATCTTACCGACCTTTAACCCACATTGGCTGGGGGTCAAAAATAACCCCCGCAAAAAATTTGAAAATTTATCTTTAAAAAAATCGTTAACCCTTCTTGGCAGGCTGTCAAAAATTACCCATTTAGTAAAAAATATATATTTGGTTGATATCAAAATATTCAAGCACTAAAAGTTTTTGCCGGGGTCATTTTTGACCCCGGGCCAACGTGGGTTAAATATATTTTAAATTCCCAGCATAAACTTGGTAATGGGTACCCCTTCCTGCCTCGCTTACGTGGTAATGGCTTTGAATACTACTAATTACCATCAGCATTACTTTACGCCAAAAAAGGCAAAATGTGGTTACCTCCAATGTAATTAACATTGAAATTGGGAGGTAACTAGTTACTCATATTTTGGCTAACCCCTTAAGTTAATTACTTGGTAAGCGAAGTTTTTGCTGGGTTTGTAAGATTTTTGGGCTGATTTAAAGTTATCTAATAGATTGCCACTAATTAATTTTCTATAAAAAAATAAAAATTTTTTATTGAATGGGTCATTTTTGACCCCCTACCAAGAAGGGTTAACGATTTTTTTAAAGATAATATACATATTAATACAAAATAGTAGTTGGGGCACAAAACACAAAAGCCGGTTTATAGCACAAAATTTAAGCTCTAAAATTCAAATTTTCTGCGGGGGTCATTTTTGACTCCCAGCCAATGTGGGTTATAGATGTCCTACATCGGTAAGATTTCATGACAGACTAACAGTTATCTAATAGAATGTCACGATACCAAAAAACTGTTAATTTGCCCAAAAATATAATTTATAAGATTTTATTAATCCAAATTATTGATAAAACCAAAATTTCCTTAAAATCCGCTAAGTTCCCCCGCGATTCCCAAAAAGTGGTCCGACGGATATCCGCCATTTTTCGCATTTTTCTTCTCCAAGGTGTTCTTAATGAATTTAGAAAGAAAAAATTATATATTCTGAATTTTTTTTTAATAAAATTTTCAAATTTTGGAAAAAGGTGTTTTGAGAATGCCAACAAAATCATGTCATTTTTTTGATATCAAGTTTGAACGGGTCAATGATATCTTAAAATCTTTAAATTTCATATTTAAGTATTTATGATCAAGTATTATACAAAAATAATTTTTTAATTATTTTAATAAAAAAAATTATTTTTTTAAGTCCTTTTTTGCAAAAAACCCCAATTTTGAGGCTCAAAGTGGAGACAGAAGATAAACTCCGATCGGAGTGATATTTTGCATGTGAGTTACGCTTAGGGGACTGACACTTTTGGCTGGTATTAGAACTTGATCAGAGAGAAAAGCCCAAAAACGAGCCAACCTAGTGTACACTTTCAAGACATATAACTGACAAAATTCAGGAGTCTAGCTCTTTCATTTTGGGCTGCATCGTGTCATTTACATACGGACGGATCAATAATATATAGACCGATGTTTCGATGCGTTACTCATGGAATTACAAAGTAAATATTCCTCCATGCTGTGGTTTGAGCGAATACAAAATAAAAGTTTTAAAAAATAGTTCGTACAAAAAAACTTATCAGTCATGGTTTGACATTTTTAAATTATAATTTGACGTTTTTATGATATCATTTTCTTGAGACCGCACAAAAATGCTCCTAATAACCATGCTCCACTGTACCTACCATAAAATAACTTCGCAATAAACTCTTATTGCACAATATGTTGCACTTGAAGTTGTTTTGGTAAGTAGTAAAAAAGGAAATTTTTAAAAAAAAAATGGATTTTTGATAAAACAAGGATGTCTGTCTTAATGGCTGCTTAACGTCTGACATTTATTTAAAAATTTTTTTCTCGTTTAAGTGGATTAACGTCACCGTAAAATGACTGGTCTGTTTTTGAAACTGCAAAACATATTTTTGTATGCTCGTTTGTTATCTGCTGCTACTTTGTAGTAGATAAATATGTTGTTAGTGATTCAAAGTTTTTTTAAAGTTCACCAGTCGACCACCAAAATAATACGAAACCTGCTTGTTTACGAGTATTTTCAACATTATTACCCAGTCTTGTCTTGTTTTACTCTAGTTTTTCCTTGTATTTTTTTTTTCGCTTTTCCAGCAGTGTTTTTTTTTTTGGGACCTTAACTACTCCAATAAGCAGTAAATTGTGATATAGTTTTCATTTTCATTGCCAAAACCATAAATTGTAGACAGTTTTTTTTTATGGCCACCAGAAAGACAGACGGACAGACAGACAGACACAAATGTTGTATTATTTGGAGTTTGTATTTGTTTTTCAAGCAAATCTTGTCTCTGATTGCAAATGCATCATGATCTAATTTAATGTTTATAAAATACATATTAGATAGAAAGATGCAGTGGTACGTGAATGAAAAAACAAATATGATTTCATTGATGTATGTATATTTTAAAAATAATAAAGTTTTTTTTTTTGATGACTACAAAAGATGTTTGTTTTGCAAATGTTGCATTATATATTTTTTTTTTTGGAAACTATACTTTATTATAATTTTGATTGTTTTCTTGCACACTACTTCACATATGCTGAAGGACATGATTAGTTTGTCAATACCACAGTACATAAGCAGTATGCAACCAGAGTTGCATTGAACGTGTTTAAGTATAAGTGATAACACACAGAGTAATATGTAACAAAAACTTATAAAATTTTGACTCCTTTCCATTTGCATTACCTGGCAATGAGCTATACTGATTACTATCAGCATTACTTTTTGGGGTAAAATTCAAAAACACTGCCCAGTCAGAAAAATACTAGCGGGATAAAGTTGGCAAAGGTGTGGCCTTCCGAAATTTTTCGTCTAGAAAAATTTTTGTATTTTATCTAACAATTCTAATATTCTGAGATTTTCTTTATATAGAAAAGTTCTAAAATTCCGAAACAATTTTAAGATTTTTGCGTTAAAAAATTTTAAGATCTGTCAACTACTTGGAAAACTTGCATAGAGTTTTATATACACAGGAAATAATACCGTATTTTTTATTTTAATTAAAATTTTAATTGCTTTTTAATTTAATATCAATTAAATTTTTAATTAATATATTTAATTGTTTAATCAAATTTGTAACTTTTTTAACTAACACTTTAATTGTTTTTCAATGCAAAACGCATTGAAAAATCGGTCGAGGACCACATTATGTTTATATATTATTGATCCGTTAAGGTTTCTAAGATATTCATATTATCCCAGCAAAAACATGGTAATGAGTTGTGAAAAGTAATCATTACCAAATACATTATTTGTAATGAGTACCCATTACCATTGACATTATTTAAACCCCAAAAGTAACTATTTTTCAGCAATATGTTATAAAAGCACTTCTAAGTAATAATATCTCCCTGCACTTGCAGTTTTTAACCTTTACAATTCAATTAACTTAAAAAGTACTTAAAAACTTAATAAAAATTACGCAATTTTTAAGTTTTAGTAAAAAAAGTTAAATTTTAAAAGTTTTAATTAACTAATTATTTTACTTCTTATTGGTAATGGGGGTATACTCCTTATTTGTAATCCGAGGCAGTAACTACTTATTTATCTCCATACTCTTCACTAGTTATTTTTGTCTCACGCCCTTGTTAAAATAATTAGTGTTTCATTCAATTAGTAACTACTTATTAACATCTGTTTCGGATTACAAAACCCATCACTAGTAATGCCAATTTTTGCTGGGATCTATCTGTTTGTATGTGTTTGTCGCTAAAAAAGTTTTTGGTGAAAAAAAGTTTTGAATGAAAAAAGATTATTGAAAAAAAAAATTAGGAAAAAAAAATATTGATAACAAGGTTGACAAAAGTTGACTTTTTTCAATTTGCCCGACCTTTGGCAACTGATTTATATGGAGTTTAGTGTGCTGATTCCGAATCTGTTATCCAGATTTTTCTATCAGCTCACGTTCGCGAGCAAATCGCTGTTAAAGAGTCGAAAAAGTGCGTTTTTTACAAACTTTGCTTGTGTATAACTTCCAAAAATGATTTTAGAGCCTCAGTTTTAAACACGAACTTTACTATATTGGATGCGAGGATTCCAAAACTGGTATTAGCTTTTTTCTGACAGCTTTAATTTTGGAGTTATTAAAAAGGTCATAAATATTAAAGAAAATTATAGAGGGCATCAATTTTAAAATTTTTTTTTTAGCAATAACTCAAGAACTAAAGATGACTCAACAAAAGTAAGAGCATTTTTGGAATCAGCATATCCAACATACCTAAAATCGTCATGCACTTTTTGGATTTTATACTAGTATTGGTAAATATGAACACACAAACAAAAAGTAGCCTATTTTCAAAGTTTCCTTGGGCAATATCTCGAAAACTAGAGCTGACCCAAAAAAACGGTAGCCAGATTTTAAATCAGCGTACCTCTATTACCCAAAATTAGCTATCAGAACCCGGGCAAAAAAAGTGTTGCCCTGTGTAATCTTTAAAAAATCGTTAACTCTTCGACCCATTTAATAAAATTATATTTTTTTTATAGAAAATTAATTTGTGGCAGTCTATTAGATAACTTTAAATCAGCCCTAAAATTTCACTTGTTTAAGATATCTTTAACCCACATTGGCCCGGGGTCAAAAATGACCCCGGCAAAAACTTTTAGGCATAGTGCTTGGATTTTTTGATATCAACAAAATTTATAATTTTTATTGAATGGGCCATTTTTGACCCCCTACCAAGAAGGGTTAACGAGTTTTTTAAAGATAATATATTAATACGAAATAATAGTTGGGGTAAAAACACAAAAGCCGTTTTATACTTGTTTATAGCACAAAATTTAAGCTCTAAACTTCAAATTTCCTTCGGGGGTCATTTCTGACCCCCAGCCAATGTGGGTTAAAGTCCTAGATCGGTAAGATTTCGTGACAGACTTTAAGTTATCTAATACCATGCCACGACACCAAAAAACAGTTAATTTGCCCAAAAATTAAATTTATAAGATTTTATTAATCCAAATTTTTAATAAAACCAACATTTCCTTGAAATCCGCTAACTTCCCCCCGCGATTCCCAAAAAGTGGCTCGACGGATATCCGCAATATTTCACATTTTTCTTCTCCAAGGTGTTCTTAATAAATTCAGAAAGAAAAAATATATTTTTTGTTAATAAAAAGGTGTTTTGGGAACGCCCCCAAAATCATTCAATTTTTTTGGTATCAAGTTTGAACGAGTTAATGATATCTTAAGATCTTTAAATTTCATATTTAAATATTTACGATCAAATACACTGTGCCACAATTTAAGGGTAATTTCTTAGGGCCTCAACCAAACCAAGACAATTTGAAAGTACTTGTATGTAGTAGTAAAACCCCCAATGGGGTTTGCTCTGTAACGTCTCAATTTTTGTATAGCCCACTGAATTTTTCATTTTTTTAAAAGGCGTTTGAAAAAAGGGAGAAAAATAATGTAACAGTTCTTTTACGCTTAAAATAGTGTTTGGATATCTTCAATAGAATTTGATGGGGAATTTTTTTGTACAATATATTAACCCTCTATCTGCCGTATTTATTGATAATTTAAGTACTTTTTTTAAGAAATGGTTTAAAAGTCTACTAAGACTTGTGTTTAAAGGGTTAAAATGTTCTACGAATACGTTCTGCATCAAATTTCATTAGGGGTTACTTAAGCCAGAAAGTTCGACTGGTAAAAGGAAAATGCAGAAAAAAGAAAAATTGTGAAGTGTCATTCATTTTTTTATATTTTTTCTTCAAAACCGTATACAATTGTAACAAACAAATATAGAAAAAAATATGAAAAATTAATCATACTTTACAATTAACCTTTTTTATGCATTTGTCTTATACCGGTCGAACTTTCTGCCTTCGGAACCCCCAGTGAAAATTGATGCTGAAAATAATCGTAGAACATTTTAACCCTTTAAACGTACGTCTTACTAGGCTTTTGAGCCATTTCTCAAAAAAAAGGACTTAAATGACCCGTTAAAACGGGATATAGAGGCTTAGCGTACTCAAGAAAAAAGTTCCCCATAAAATTCTATTGCAGACATCCAAACACTATTTCAAGCTCAGAAGAACATTAACATTATTTTTTTCGACTTTTTTCCAGCGCCTTTGAAAAAAAACTGAAAAATTCAGTGGGCTATAAATAAAATTGAGACGTTACAGTGCTAAACCCTTTGGGGCTTTTACTACTACACATAAGTACTTTCAAACGATCTTGGTTTGGTTAAGGCCCTAAATGGGCAGCATGAAATAACCCCCCAGGAAATAAGTCCCCAAAACGAAAATGAAATAAGTCCCCAAAAATTTGTACAGAAAAAAAAACAACGATAATTGGGGATTTATTTCGTTTTTTGGGGGTTTAATTCATTTTTTATTTGGGGACTTATTTCATTACGAAATAGGTCCCCAAAAATACAAATGAAATAAACCCCCAATTATTATTTTTGGGGACTTATTTCATTTTTTCTCAAATGAAGTTATTTCTGGACATAGAAAGAATGCTTGATTTTATTATGTTGTGGTACACCCAAGCAATGAGACAAACAAATTACGAGGATACTGATCAGTGTTAAGGAGAGTATCTTTAGGCTCCCTTCAAGGTTTTGGGTTCTGGACTGATATAGCTTGGGAACCTTATTATATAATACCCGTAGAAGTTGTAGTTTAATGTGTTGCAATTATAATTAATTTTAGTACAAATTTCCTCGATTGAACTCTATGTATGAATTTTTTTTTTTCGATTTCACCAATTTATGACGATCACTCAGATAATTATGTAAGTTATTACATGTTAGTTGTTTGTATATTTTACAGTAGTTAGTTATTTTCAACTACAAAGTCAGTTGTTTTTGTATGAAAAATATTAAACAACTATTTCTGTTAGTTATTTTAAGTTGTTTTTTTGAATAACTAACAAAAAAGTACTGCGATGTAGTAACAGTTATTTAAAGTAGTTATTTTTATTTTTTTTTATCTCTGAAAAATTTTCATAGTTTTTTTCCAAAAAAAAATAATTTTATTTTTTTTATTTTTCACAATTTAAAAAATAAAAAAAAAACAAAACTGAAAAAATTTGGTCTTTAATTTTTTTTCTGAAAAAAAAATTATTGATTTATTTATTTTTACTACATTTTAGTTGTTTTGACTACAAATGTAAGTTGTTTTTACAACATAAGTCAGTTGTTTTTTGTCAGTTAAAATAACTAACATTGTTAATTGATTTAACTGAAAAAGTAGTTGACCCCAAAACAACTTACAAAGTAGTTACTTTAACTGACATTTTCAGTACATTTTATTAACATAATTTTTTGAGTGATCTAACTGACAAGGGAAGTATCTCAACCCTTATGAACCGATTTGCATGAAACGTAAAATATATATAAAGGAGGCAATTCTAAGGTTGGGGTGTCTCGGCTTATCGGCCATATCGGGGATTTAGGGGTTCAAAACATGGGTCAAAAAATGGCGAAAAAATCGTTTTTTGGATTTTTCAGCCATTTCTTTCTAAGAAACTATATGATCTTTACATATGAGAAGAAAGGTTTTTTTAATGTCTATCCAACGGTAGTATCATCTTGGAAATGTTTGGCTTCGTTAAATCCTTTTTTCATGAAAATGTGAAAATTTTGGGGGGTATTCATATGAAGACATAGACCTACGATGTCCATATGAAAACGAAATAATCTTTATTAAATTTAAGTCGACACGTATTTTTGCTCTAAAGGATATTCCGGTTAGTTCGGGAGTTATCGAAATTTTCCCGGAGGTCCACATTGTTTCATAAGGGGACAACGAAATTTTAAAACACTGATATGGCCGATAAGCCGAGACACCCCAACCTTAAAATCGTCTCTTTTATATATATTTCAAGTTTCAGGCAAATCGGTTCATAAGGGTTGAGATACTTCCCTTGTGAGTACTAGTTGTGGTGGAGCAAAAATTTTATTTAAGTGTAAGTCGGTTGGAAATGAAAAATTCGCGCGAATTTTTCATTTCCAACCGACTTACACTTAAATAAAATTTTTGCTCCACCACAACTAGTACTCAGTTAGTTCGTTATAAATTGGTAAAGTAGAAACTACAGTTTGTAGTTGACGAAATATTAGTTTTGTTGTAGAATAATATTGTTTGATTGTAAATCGGTTGGAAATGAAAAATTCGCGCGAATTTTCCAAGAAATTATGTTTCCATAAACAATTTATTGCAACAACGGAAACATGATAAATTCCAAAAAATTTTCTTCTACCATCTAAACGTCTCAAAATAAATAATGAATCTGAAAAAATTTTAATCTTTTTTAAATCGGTTGAAAATGAAAAAAGCCAAAACTCTTTCCAAGAAATAATTAATTTCAACAACGGAAACATGAAAAATTCCCAATAACTTTCTTCTACCATGAAAACATCTTAAGAATTTTAGTCTTCCAAATAAATTTTGTTCAAATTTTTACAAAGGGTAAATTTTTACAAAATGCGTAGTTTGCATGAATAAACCATCAGACAAGTTATGATTTCAACACCAAAATATAAAAAAAAAAATTTTGAAATTCTTTTATTTTAGTTTTATTCTAGTTCGAGGCCCAAAAATATTTCTATTTATGATATTGTCATAATAGAGTTTTTTTAATTTATTGCTTTAAAAAAGTTACTATCTCATAGTATGTCTGTACTGATCAGTTTCATCCCCACTAAAGGAATCTTCAGCAGACTTTAGAGAATCATCGTTGGTCAATCAAACATCAAACCAGACATAATATTTGATATATTTCCCAAGTTATATGAGAAGTACTATTATGAAGGTCCGAAATCTGTTTTCCAACAAAAATAACTCTTTTAAAGCAAAAATTGTATATATTAAATCACCGTCGGTAACTATTAATATATGTGTTGCTGTTATTTTACAATAACAACAGTGCCTAACCAAACCATAGTGTTGGTAGGATAAGTCGTACTAAACTTTGTGTTAAATGTTGTTTTTTATTTTTAGTACCAAAAGGTACATAAAAATAAAATGTATTTATTCGGCCTTTATATATGTATATATATTCGATTAGAGTTTTATTCTAGTTCGAGGCCCAAAAATATTTCTATTTATGATATTGTCATAATAGAGTATTTTTAATTTATTGCTTTAAAAAAGTTACTATCTCATAGTATGTCTGTACTGATCAGTTTCATCCCCACTAAAGGAATCTTCAGCAGACTTTAGAGAATCATCGTTGGTCAATCAAACATCAAACCAGACATAATATTTGATACATTTCCCAAGTTATATGAGAAGTACTATTATGAAGGTCCGAAATCTGTTTTCCAACAAAAAAAGCAATAAATTAAAAATACTCTATTATGACAATATCATAAATAGAAATATTTTTGGGCCTCGAACTAGAATAAAACTCTAATCGAATATATATACATATATAAAGGCCGAATAAATACATTTTATTTTTATGTACCTTTTGGTACTAAAAATAAAAAAACAACATTCTTTTATTTTTTTATTTTTTTGAGAGCGTTTAATGAATTTAAAATTGGGGCCTTATTTCATTTTTCAAAATGGGGATTTATTTCATATGAAACAAAACCCCAAAATTGGGGTATTATTTCATTTTATTTTGGGGTGTTTTTGCATTCCGATGGGGATTTATTTCATTTTTAAAATTGGGGGTTTATTTCATTATGAAATAAGTCCCCATTTTTGGGGGCTTGTTTCATTTTCATTTTGGGGATTTATTTCCTGGGGGGTTATTTCATGCTGCCCCCTAAATGAGCTGTTGCACTGTGATATTAAACAAAAATATTTTTTTAATTATTTTAATAAAAAACCTTTAATTTTTTTTTTTTAAAGTCCTTTTTTCAAAAACCCAAATTTTGAGGCTGAAAGTGGAGATAGAATATAAACTACACTCAAAATATTTTGTAGGCAAAAACAAATGAAAAACACTCCTAAAACCAGTGAATAAACAATTGAAAACCATCCCAGTAATTATTCATTTGTTTTAACAAACATCAATATTTATTTTTTACTGTTGACAAAATTTTCTAAAATAAATAACATTAATCATTAAAAAATTACGTTTTTTTCATTCTTTTTTACCAACAAATTCGAAAAAATAACCTACGAAAACATTAAAAATTAATGATAGTTCTGTTATTTTTACCAACAAATTCCAAAAAAAAATAACCTACGAAAACATTAATTTTTTACAATTTTCTATTGAAATATTTTTTTAAAAATTTTTAATAAAATTTTGGGGAATCGATCCCGCAATCAACTACATTCTGGCCAGACACTCTACCCATCGTGCCAAAGTCACTTGATACAAACATGTTTTTATATATCTATAAATAATTTTTTGATTTTTTTTCTACATAAAAATAACCTACTTGTGTAGGTAAAAACTAATGATATCTCATTAAAAAATACCAACAATTTAAAAAAAACGACTTACACAAATCGTTAAAAATTTAAAGAGTAATCAGTAGTTTTTACTTACAGAACAAAAATAAATGACTTTAAAGATTAAATGGTATTGAAAGTCTTTATTTTTTAGTGTGTTATTTTTGAAACAAAGGACTGAAGTAGTCATTAATAAAAACTGAACATCAAACAAATGTTTTTTCTTTGAAAAACGACTACACGGAAAACTTTTTAAATAAACTAAAAACAGTTAATGACATAATTTTTTGAGTGTACGATCGGATTGATAATTTGCATGTGAGTTACCTTTAGGGGACCGACACTTTTGGCCGGTAAAGAAATTCGATCAAGAAGAAAAACTTAAAAACGATCCACCATTAAAGTAATGTAAACGTTGAAATTGTGAGGTCTTTACTTACTCATAATTTTAGTTTTTGCTGGGTTACCTTAAGCATTTTTTATATTTTGAATTCTTAATGCATATTCATAACATTAATGTTTGTCTTTGTAATATTGGCGCTTCAACTTAAAGAAAACAATGAAATTTTGTATGCATATCTTTTCTCATTTTATGCATGTTTTCGTTTTTATTTATAACTAGACATTCATTAAAATTGATCGTTATGTTTAGTTTTTTTTTTTGTTGTCATTTGATATGTTTTCATTTCTCATAATGTATCGAGTAGTAAATTTTTTTAAATGTATAAAAAAGAAGAAGATGAAAAAAACATGATTATTTATAATTGATTTTGTGTTAACATTCAGATAAATCTCATGCATCATTTTTGTATACTTACCATCACAGTACACATTTAAAATTTAGATTAAAATCTGCACTTTCAGCTAGTGGAACACTAGTGCACTGAGAAAAATTTCGGTAAACAGAATTAGTAAAATATTTTAAGCAACAAATTTTTTTCACTTTGTGATTTTAACCCTAAAATACAACTTAACCGACCATGAGGATTTCGAAATTCGAAAAAAAAAATTGCATCACCCTACTGCACAGTAATATTAACACAAAACGTATGAGTTACGCAGAACTATTTTTTAAATATTATTCATACGCTACGTTTGAAATACAATAAATAGAATAACAAAAAGAACTCCGTAACGTATGAGTAACAAAGAATAATGTTATAGAACAGGGTTGCAAAATGAGAACATCAAAATTGTACCAACGAGCTCATAAAATTGTACTTTTTTGAAGCCAATTGTACAAAATCCGAATTTCTTATGCAAAATTAAAAAAAAAACATGTGAAAGTGTTAAATTCGGCTGTGCCGAATCTATTATACCCTCCAACACGTAAAAAAAACCAGGGGCGTCTTTTTTTTGGGGGGGGGGGTTATGTCGGTGGGAGACAGCCTTCCTGGATCTAACTGCAAGACTTTGAACTTCTTTTGACATAAAAAAGTTTCGTTTACTAAGCAAAAGTACAAAAATCCTATAAAAAATGGCTTTTTAAGAGGTTTGTTTAGTTCTTAAGAGGGGATCTTTTTTCCCCCTAATCCGATTTCGCCCATGTTCGAACTTAACCAGCCTAATACCAAAAGACATATTCGTGCCAAATTTCGGGAGTCTAGCTCTTTTACTTTGGACTGTATCGTGTCTTCCACAGACGTACGGACGGACAGACGGCCATCGCTAGAATGTCTTCGAATGGATCACTGATCAATAATATATGTACTTTATGGGGTCCTAGACCAATATTTCGATGCGTTACGCACGGAATGACTGTGGTTGTAGGGTATAAAAAAATGAAAAAATATTATACTTATCATACATTTCGAGAATACTTCCTTGTATCGTCCGAAAAGATCGGACGATTTCCATACAATTGTATGAAAATCCCCACCCATTTGGACTTTAATACCAATCTGTGGGAGTTTTTTTTTTAAAAAACATGAAATTATTTTTTGCCAATTATCGCGAAAAATGCAATTTCAATCAATTTTTTGATTAAAATTCCTCCGATGAAGAAAATTTTTATTTCAATCTATCACCAAATGAATAGGTGATTAATTAAATATTTTTTCAATCAAACATTTTTTAATTTTGATTATAAATTTTATAATTTTTTTATTTGTAGTTAATCAAAATAATGATCGATTTAACGAATGAATTAACTGTAAGCTCATAACAAAAATTTAGTTCAGCAGTAAAAGAAAATAACAAAAATGTTGATCAAAACAACGATGTTTCATTTAAATTTTGTTAATCAATTGTTTTAATTAAAAATTTTTAGCCAATATCGATATTCAACAAAACATGTAGTATGAAAATATGAAATCAGCCTTCTTTTGAACTTTTAAAAAAACATGAAATAATTTTTAACCAAGTATGCATACATGATAAGAATACTTTCTCAAAATTTTAACTCATTACTACAAAAAATCAGTCACTTTTGAAGTTTAATGTCTAGTTGTGAAAAATTTTTCAGGAAGATTACTTCTTGAAAATTATAAACTGGGACAATTCCATGGAAAACCCTCAGTTGAGAAAATTCTTAAATTGTACCAAATGAGTCATTGGTGTACCATTGTACTTTTGAGCTTTGAATTGTACCAAAAAAAGTACAATTGTACCAACTTTTGCAACCCTGTTATAGAATATTATTCATACGCTAGGAGTGACATAATAAGAATAAGAAACAAGACAATGTGCTCGATTCTGGAATACGATTTCACCATTTACCTAATTTTTAAAAATTTGATATTCTTTCGAAATTTAAGATTTTTTAATTTGTTCTTGTACGTATTAAAGATATTAACTATATCTTTATTTTTTACAAGAAAAATAATTTTTAATATCTTTTAATTCGAAAGAATATGAAATTTTTAAAAATTAGGTGAATGGTGAAATCGTATTCCAGAATCGAGTACAATAATTAATTTAAAGGTACATACAGACGACGATATTATTATGTACAATATTCAATTATATTGATGGTGTGTGGGTAATATTGACGATTGTACAATGGTCAATCTTACCCACACACGATCAATATAATTGAATATTGTACATAATATTGCGTCGTCTGTAGGTACCTTAAGAGACAATTTTTTAAATCAAAATTTTGAGTAAATAATAGAGTTGTCAATTATTCGCCTTTCAACTTTTTCGAACAATTCAAATAATTGTTTTTGTTCGTTTGACCAAAGGATTAAATGTAAAAAATTATTCGATTAATCGAGGAGAACAATGAATAAAAAAGTGGTTATTGAAAAATATTTTTATTAACAAAAAAATAAACTATTTATACAAAAAACTTAAAAATAATTAATATGTATTAATGTAATTAATGTGTCATATAAATTGCACTGCTTTGAAAATATTTATTTTCAGCTGAGTCCGCTTTAGTTTTATATTTAATTTTATCTATGTATTGCATTTAAAATTTGTAATATACACCCATTATTTTCTTTAAGTGCAGCACACATCTCTTTAATTTCTTGTAGAGCACGTCGATGTTTTTCCATCATTTATTAGTGTGTTATTGTTGTTCATTTTTTTTCTCTGTTAAATCTACAAACATTATTTGCTGTTTACTCTGTTATGCAGTATATTTTTTTTGCTATTATTTTTTTCTGTCTGTTGTTGTTGACATTGCCAGAGTGCAATTGTTAAGTTTGTCAACAAATTTTCATTTAATCATGTGTTAATGTGAGAAACAGCTTCAGGAAAGAAAAATAAGCAATGATTACTTCCGTATGGTATCGAGTTGACCAAGACAACTACATACAACATCTTGGTAACAGACGATATATTTTTTGTTTTTTTGTTTTTGAAGTTTGTTATTTATTATTTGTTTACAAATAAAAATTATGAAGATGATTATTATTATAAAAAAAAAATTATACATTTTTTTGTAGTTGTTGGTATAACTTTAAAGTTGACAGAAATATTTTTTTAATTGTAAATAATTTTAAACGGTCCACAGGAGACTTTTTCTATTGAAAAATTGTCTCAGAATATGAGTCTTTTTCCAAAGAAAAAATGTCTCCGAATCTGAGCCTTTTTTAAAGAAAATCTGAGACTTTCTTTTACAGGAAAAATGTCTCAGGATCTTAGAATTTTTCTATAGGAAAAATGTTTCAGAATCTAAAAATTTTTCATTAGGAAAAATATTTCAGAATTTGTGACTTTATGTAAAGGAAAACTGTCTCAAAATCTGAGACGTTTTCTATAGGAAAAATGTATCAAAATCTAAAACTTTTTCTATAGGAAAAATGTCTCAGAATCAGAGACCTTTTTTATAGGAAAAGTTTTTAGAATCTAAGAATTTTTCTATAGGGAAAATCTTTTAGAATCTAAGACTTTTCTGCAGGAAAAATATTTCAGAATCTGGAACTTTTTCTTTAGGAAAAATGTATCAGAATCTGAGAATTTTACGAAAAATGTCTTAGAATCTCAGATTTTTTTAGTATGAACAAGTAGAAAAGTTAGTGCCAGTTTACAGAAGGCGAACGCTACACACGAACGAAAATTTTGCATGTGTTTTGTTATTGTAACAACAACAAAATACATGTAAAATTTTCGTTCGTGTGTAGCGTTCGCCTTCTGTAAACTGGCCCTTAAATTCGACTTGGCCGAATCTATGAATACCGTCCACAATGCACTTTTTAAGTGATACTAAATTTTCAAACGTGAAAAAATAACATTATTGATTAAAAATATTTTATTTTGTTTAAAAAAACTTTTTTTAGCAATTTTTGAAAAAAAAAAAAATAATAATAATTTTTTTTTTGAGTGTAAATTTTTTTTTGAGTGTAAAATTTTTTTCGAGTTTACTTTTTTTTTGTTTTGGTATAAAAATAATTTTGAGTGACAAAAATACGTTGCAAAATATTTTTGTGACTTACCAATGTTTTTAAAACAGGTTTAACGGGTTTTCAACACGTGAATTTAAAGTGAAGCTAATCTGAAATTCACGGTTTTACTAATAACTATTGAACCACTGGACCGATTTGGCTGAAATTCAATACTAGGCTAGAGGAACGACAAATATAAATGCCGAGCTCCAGCATTCTCAGTATCGCCTTTCGAAAGTTATAGTATTTTTTATCTCGTAAATTCACGAAAAACCCTTGCCGAAATTCAGACTTTTGCTCATAACTTTTGAATTACTGGATCGATTTTGCTGGATTGCAATACCAACCTGACCAGGTTTCAAAAGTTAGCGTGTTTTCAACAGACAGACAAACGGAGGGACCCTCCCTAGAGTGAAGGGTATAAAAATGAAACAGAATCTGAGACTTTCTCACTATGAAAATGTTCAGCATCTAAGACTTTTTAGTTTAAAATGTGCGGATACACAAAAGATCCGAAAAAATCCTAGGAACGCCCTTGAAATCAATCAATATCGAAAACTTAAGTAAAACTTAAAGCATTTTTCGAAAGGAAAAATGGCTAAGAACTTTTAAACTTCTCAATAGAAAAACCCCTAAGCAACTGAAAATTTTTTTATTAAAAAAAAAATTAGAATCGGCTAAGAATTTTTCTACAAAAAAATCTCAAAAATGGATAATTTTATATAGAACTTTTTGTACCCTCCAAAATGTAAAAAAAAAAATCCAGGGGTGTTTTTTTTTTTAGTTGGGGAGGGGGTTGATAGGAGACGTTAGTTCTTGCCTTTCCCCCTTGCGATAGATAATATAAAAAAGATTTATTATAATTCTTGCAATTAGTTTATTCAATTAATCATTATTAAAATACATTTTTTTATATCCACGCCCACAAGAGTGTAAAATTTTTTTTTTTTTGTTTTTTTTTTATCCGGTGGGTCCACATGGAGGATTTTGAACTTCTCCTGACATAAAAATTTTGCATTTGCTTAACAAAAGTACAAAAAACCATGCAAAACTAGTAAGAAACTTATAGTCGGTAAAGACCGACCAGAGTTTTCCGGAAAATGGGTCCCAAGTCCACACATGAATCGATTATATCTATATTTCGTTAGATCTTTTTTTAGTATAAAAAACAATCACAAACAAAATTTGAGTGAAATTTGCTTAATTGTGTTGCCAATAGACCGATTTTACTGAATATCGGGCGAAATTTTTATATGGGTCTAAGTCCAAAAATGGTTCAATTATATTCAGAATTGATAAAACCACCTGTTTAAGATCTACAAACAAAATTTTGATGAAATATTTCCAATTTTCATGATTTTTGGAAGATTTATGTGAACATCGGAAGGTTGGTTTGTATGGGGACTACAAGAAGAACTGGTCCGATTCCTTCAAAATTTGGAATGATGATTTGTGAATACAAAATATGTTTACCTGCCAAGCTTTAAAAGGATACCTATTATCATGCGCGGGTACAAGGGGGGGGAAGGGGAAATTCCCCCCAGATCAAATTTCAAAAAGAAAAAAAAGAAAAAAGAAAGGAAAAGAAAAGAAAGAAGAGAATTGTGGAAAAAATTTTCCGAATGAAAAAAATCTCGAAATCAAAAATTTTTCATAGAAAAAAATCTGAAAATTTTTATAAAAAAAATTTGAAAAATTTTTAAAGGAAAAATGTGACTTAATTTGAAAACTTTCTGTGCAAAAATATCTGTCAATCTTATTATGAATTTTGGTATAAAAAAATGATTAAGAAAATGTTTTTTTTTTTTGTATAGAAAAATGTTACAGGATCTTAATTTGGTTTACATAAAAAATGTTTGTCTACTACATAGGAAAAGGAACAATATCTTAAAATCGTAAAATTGTTGGTTGTCTAACGTTTGAAAAACAATTTTGGAAAAATTTTTTCAGAATGTCTTAGAATCGCTCACAGAATCTGAGACTTTCTGCATAGAAAAAGGTACAAAAAAACTCTCAAATTTTTCACATCCTCAAACATTTTCTTTTTCGGATTTTTGTAGAAGAATTTCCAAATTCTAAAAGTCTCCGAATCTGAGACTTTTTATTTATAGGAAAAAAGGTCGCAGAATCTAAGACTTTTTCTATAGGAAAAAGTTCTCAGAATCTCTGAATTTAAGACTTATTTTAAGGATAAAGTTCTCAAAATCTAAATCTTTTTTAAAAAGAAAAAGGTCTTAAAGGCTGAGACTTTTTATTGTTAAAAAAAAATATCAGCAGTTGAAACTTCCTCAATTGGAAAAAGGTTGCAGAATCTGCGACTTTTTCTATGGGAAAAAGGTCTTAGAATCTAAGACTTTTTCTTTAGGAATAAAGTCTCAGAATTTCAAAGTTTTAGACTTTTTCTATAGGATAAATGTCTCAGAATCTGACACTTTTTCTTCGGGAAACAGGTCTCAGAATCTATAAAAAAGGTCTCAAAATCTGAGACGTGTTCTTTAGAAAAAAATATATTTATTTATATAAGAAAAAGGTTTTAGAATCTAAGACTTTTTCTATAAGAAAAACGTGTCAGAATCTGTGACCTTTTCTTTTAGAAAGGGTCTTAGAATCTTAGACTTTTCATATAGGAAAATGGTCTTTAAATCAGAATTTTATACTTTTTCTGAAGAAAAAAAGTTCTTACAATCAGAGAGTTTTTATAAAGGAAAAATTTTTCAGAATCTGTCACTTTTACTTTAGGGGAAAAAGTGACACAATTTTATACTTTCTTAATTTAAGAAAAATCTCTCAAAATCTAAGACCTTTTCTATGGGAAAAAGGTCTGAAATTGTGAGACTTTTGCCTTAGGAATAAGGTCTAAGAATCTAAGACTTTTTCTATAGAAAAAAAGGTCTAAGAATCTGAGATTTTTTTTATAGGAAAAAGGTCTGAGACTTTCTCTATAGAAAAAGGTCTCAGAATCTGAATTTTTTCAGTACGAACAAAGCTAATAATCTGAGACCTTTTCTATAGAAAAAAATATCTCAAAAATGCTTTAAAATATGAGACTTTTTCTATAGTAAAATTGCTCAGAATCTGAGATTTTTTCTGCGGCAAAAAGTTCATAGAATCCAAAAAATTTTCTATAGGAAAAATGTCTCAAAATCTGAGAAGTCTTAAATTCTGAGACACTGCCCTATAAAAATCCTTTTTTTTTATCATCTGATATTTTCTATGTAAGACGAATTTCTTCTATTGAAAAATTCTCAGATTTAGAAAAAGCAAAAAAAAAAAAAAATATTTAAAGAAAATACACAAGATCTTGAAAAACAAACGTATCCTTGTTTTTGCTCGTCCGACAAAGCATTACGAGTTTTTTCTTTGAAGTAAAAAAAAAAAAATTTCCACCCCCCAAAGCCAAAAGCTGTACCCGCCACTGCCTATTATAATACGGCTGTTAGTGTCCTTTGTGCCAAAATAAAGCGGACCTTTTTATGGGGCTTGGTCTAAACATGGACCGATTGAAACAATCGGTCAATGACCATAAGTGACAAACTTCGGAAGTCTTCACACAAAAAACAAAACGTTGTAAAAGTCTCGTAATCCCATTTTACCAATATTTGACAGTTTTCCTTGTTTTTCGACAAACAATTTTGAATTGATATTTAAGTTTTTTTTGTAATTTTAAAATTTTTTTTGTAATTTTACAAAATTCCAAGATAATTTTACAAAAAAAAATCTAGTAAATTCACGAGAATTCCTTTTAATTTTATTTTCGCGAAAAAAACTGTAAATTTACAATTTTATTGTTAAAAAGCTTGTAAAATTACAAAACTTTTGGTAAAAAGCTTGTAAAATTACTAGGAATTCTCGTAAAGTAGGAGGTAGCAAAAAATCTAGTAAAGTTACGAAACCTCCTTTTAATTTTTATCGTGTCAAAAAAAAAATTACAATTTTATAAGTAAAAAGCTTGCAAAATTACATAGCTATTGATAGAAAGCTTGTAAAATTACAAGGAATTGTTGTCAAATCAAATAGGAGGTAGAAAAAAAAGTTACAAACTTTCTTGTCGTTTTCCAAGGTTTTTTTTTTGAGCTCAAGAATATGCTTGAGGTGTTATTAAGACTTATTAGGGGCTCAACTATTTCAGAAAATACTGCTCTAACGTATTAAATCAATTTTTTGGATTTTGCAAACAAAATTTAGTTACAGAGTTATAACAATTCAGTGTGCTACTAAAGTCTTACACTCAAAAAAAAAAATCTTGTAAGATGACAATAGAAGTTTGTAACTTTTTTTTTGCTACCTACTATTTGAATAGAATCCCTTGTTATTTTTTACAAGATATTTACCAATAATTTTGTAATTTTACAAGCATTTTACCAATAAAATTGTAAATTTACAATTTTTTGGACGCGCCAAAACTTACAAGGAGGTTTCGTGACTTTACAAGATTTTTTGCTATCTCCTATTTTACGAGAATTTCTAGTAAAAATAACGAGCTTTTTTTGTAATTTTACAAGATTTTTACCAATAAAATTGGTAAAAAATTTTTGTTAAAAAACAAGGATAACTGTCAAATATTGGTAAAATGGGATTACGAGACTTTTTTTAGTAATTTAAAACGGTTTTTTTTCGAGTATAGGGGTGTGATTTGCATGCAAATGCATGTTTTTTGTCGATAGTCTGAAAACGATATCGACCGCTCAACAAATCGAAGGTTTTTGGCTCCGGTTTGAAGTTTGATATAAAATTTTTAAAGATTTTGACTCGCTGATTCCAAATTCGTGCTCCAAATTTTTCCATCACGTCTAGAATTTTAATTATTCGCGGTTGAAAATGCGAAAAACGCGATTTTTGCCTTTTTTGAAAGCCTGCACAGCAGCCGCTGGGTGGAATAAAAATCAGGTATAAAGCGTGAGAGTAGAATTGAACTATGATCTCAAAAATATGATCAAAAAAATTTCAAGTTGTTGCACTATTATTGGCCAAACATGCATTTTAAAAAAACACTGTCAAAAAAATTAGAAAAAGCATCATTTTTA
The DNA here is from genome assembly GCA_963921195.1 of Pegoplata infirma. Taxonomy (NCBI): domain Eukaryota; kingdom Metazoa; phylum Arthropoda; class Insecta; order Diptera; family Anthomyiidae; genus Pegoplata; species Pegoplata infirma. The sequence continues at coordinate 185,141,182 of OY992536.1, forward strand.
AAAGGCTCTAATACAATAACCAGATGATCAATCTTTACTGTGATGAGCTAAAAATTTAGGCAAAAGTTCATTCTTTCTTATTGACTTTTAAACCCATTAAATATATCTTCCGGTGTATGCGAAAAATAACACAGAAATCTTAAATTTGTAAAATATTTATTTTTTTTAGTTTTTATTTGAAAAATATCAAAAAAAACTAAGGTATCTACCTTAACTTTTTTACAAAAATGGTAATTTTAACAGTATCATTTTAAAACGCAAGTAAAGCCCAACTAAACGCAATAATTTGAAAAAAATTGTGTTCTATGTTGGAGACCATAGACAAATTATACTTTTGCGCTTTATACCAGATTTGTATTCCACTTAATGGCTGCTGTGCAGGCTTTCAAATAATGCAAAAATCGTAATTTTTCGCATTTTCAACCGTGAATAACTAAAAATCTGGACGTGATGGGAAAATTTAGAGAACAGATTTGGAATCAGGAGATCAAAGTCTACTAAAATTGATCATCAGAATTCAAACCGGAAAATGAGTGTTGAGCGGTGTTATCTTTCGAATCCAGAAATTTGCGTTTATATGACATTGATTTGTTTTACATATTTTGGTAATAATGCATATTTTGTATATTTTGGTTTTAAATGCATATTTTGTGCATATTTACCATTTTTAAGTGCATATTTTGGCATAAATAAGCAAAAAAACAACTCCAATTTAAAATTTATTTGTTTTAAAAACTATTTAAAAATTTAAAAATTTATTTTGAAAATAAAAGACATTATTTCTATTTACTAAGTTTTTTTTTAATAAAAACAAGATAATTATTGCACAAATTTTATTTTTTTTTTAATGTATATTTTTGGGTTTTTAGTGCATACTTTGAATTTTTTTCACATATTTTAGGCGCATATTTTCGATTTTGATCTGATGTTAAGTACTAATTTTTGGGTCTGCATAGGACCTCAGAAATTTCAATGATTGTTTATAATGTAAACGTATTTTCTTTTGTTATTAACCTGGACCATTATCGATTCTGCAAATCGACAAACTTTGTACATCATTATATTTAATGGAGTGTTTAAAAAAGTGTTCGATTGTATTTGCTAAGTCATGATTACTAAAATTTATGTTTAAAAAAATAGCCTTTAATCTTTATTTAATTATTTAAATGACATCGTTTTGCCGTTAAATTCAAACAATATACTATATTTACTTACATAAAACCTTTTCAGATAATTTTTTTCCATTTAAATAAAATTTGCGTAAACCACCTCCACACATTATTTGGTCTTTCAGCTGGTTGTTAAAGATTTAAATCAACAAACCAAAATCTTGTTTGCATCTTCAAACCAAAAAAACACCACAAAATAAAAATAAATAATCTTAAACAAGTTTTATCCATTGAATTTCCGCAGTTGTTTGTTTTTTTTTTTTTGGTGATTTCACCTTGAAAGGATGAATAATATTAAATGCACATAACAAAGTAGTAAAAAAAACAAGTGAAGAGAAGGAAATAAAAAGTTAAATAACAAGGAAAATATGTTAAAGAATTTTTCATTTCAAAAAACCCACTTGATTTTTACAGAAATATCCTTTGACCATACAAATTCGAAGAACAAAGGATAGGATTAAGTGTTTCAATTATTCAATATTATTTGAAATGAATCGAATAGGGCTGCACAAATTAAGGACACAATTATTCTAATCGAAAACTACTATATTCTTTTCCAAGAAAAGCCATTAGAATTTGAGACATTTTTGTTAAGAAAAGATATTCAGATTTTGTGACATTTTCCCCATTTACTCAAAAAAAAAACCTTGTAAAATAACAAGAAAAATTTGTAACTTTTTTTTTGCTACCTCCTATTTAAATTTACAATTTTTTTGACGCGATAAAACTTACAAGGAGGTTTCGTGATTTTTCTAGATTTTTTGCTACCTCCTATTTCACGAGAATTCCTAGTAAAAATTACAAGCTTTTTTGTAATTTTACCAGATTTTTACCAATAAAATTGTAAATTTACAACTTTTTTGATTTTTTAGATTTTTTTTGTAAAAAATCTTGGAAATTTGTAAAACTACAAGAAAAACTTTAAAATTACCAAAAAAAATGTAAATTGCGATCAAAAATTATTTGTTAAAAAACAAGGAAAACTGTCAAATATTGGTAAAATGGGATTACTAGACTTTTTCTTGTAATTTGACAAGGTTTTTTTTGAGTGTAGGAATGGTTTAAGATTCGGAGACATTTTTCCTTCAAAATCAGTCTCAGATTCTGAAACTGTTTTGACTATAAATAAGTGTCAAGTTATGAAAAATTTAGGTCTGGACTGTAATCACGTAAAACGATAGTTAGCACAGGAGAAGCAAAAAGCAGTATTGAATGATATTTTAAATTTGTTAATAACTTTGTTGTTTTTTAATGAATTTGACTTAAATTTTGTGAGGACGTTCTTTTAATAAATATAAATCAAAATAAATCGAAAAATTAAAAAAAGTTATTTGTTTAGTTTCGTCCATTGGCGATTACATAAATCACGTGTTTTTTATTTTGGCTATAAAATCGCAAATTTTTATTATGCAGCCCTAACTTTTTGTAGAGACCTGTATGTTGATTAAATACATCAGACCCATTCAAAAAACTGATTGTAAGTTTTTTGTTAGTTAGGGCCTTTTGCATTTTAGGTGACGATATGCACTCAAAAAAAAAGTGAACTAAAATCTGGGAAAATTAACTCAATTTTTAGAAAAAGAGGGAATGATTTGGCTCCAAAGATTTTTTTTCTTGGTTTTAGTTCATAATTTTCCCAAAAATAACGAAAACAAAGTTAATTAATTTTAAGCCAATTTTAACTAGAAAATGGGAAAAATTACACTGCGGAACACTAAAAAATAAACAAGAGTTACGACCATCATTTCTATATATCTCGGACATGCTGATTTGAATGGCGTACCCCGTTTTTCGATGTATGGTACAGTTTTCTTGCAAAATGTCGTTAAAGATTTGCTGATTTAGAGACAGTTTTTTAACAAAAAAATTTGCAAAGTTAATGATTTATAAATTTTATGGCATGGAGAACAAAGATATGACTTGTAGCAATATTTCTTATGCAAATTTGGTTTAAAGCTTTTCATCTTAAGTCATTAAATTCGCGAATTTCTTAATTTTTTAAGGTTTTCGCGAAAATAACAACCAACTTGGTCTTTGATAAAAAACTTGCTTTTAGTGAATCAAAAAGGCATCCCTAACAATACGAAAAGTGGAAAATCATGGACCATCATGATGAAAATCGCGAAAAACCGTTTTTTTGTATATGGCAGCATCACTTTACGAGATGATTTAAGGCTCCATCTTTTAGTATATAATGTGGCAACCTTCAACAACTAACTCACCAAAAATTTGGCCAAAAAAGTTTTCATTTGCAAAAGTTATCTTAACAAAAACTAATATTTCAGCGTTTTCCATGCAATAATTATAGTTTTTGTTAAGATAACTTTTGCAAATGAAAACTTTTTTGGACAAATTTTGGGTCAGTTCATTATTTAAGGTTCCCACATTATATACTAAAAGATGGGGCCTTAAATCATCTCGTAAAGTGATGCTGCCATATATAAAAAAACGGGTTTTCGCGATTTTCATCATGATGGTCCATATAACATATGGGGCAAAACGCGTCAACGGTCCACACCTAAAAACAAATGTTGTCCGATTCAAGTATAATTTTAGCAAAATATTAGGTTAATGATAGGTAGTATAAATTACAAATATAAAATTTTTTGATAAAATATTGGCAGAGTTACAGGGTTGGGAAGTTTTGATGTTTTTGAAAAGAATATATTTTGGTGAATTTTAATTAACACTTTGATGAAACAAAAATTATAATTTAAAAAACTAATTTTAAAGTATTTTTGATGGCCTTTAAAATGACATTTGTGTTTTTTTTTTTTTTAAATAAATTTGACCTTAAAATTCAAGGTCAAAATATTAAATTGCAATTATCTTATAAGGGTCGCACTTTTAGATTTTTTTCACTAAGCCCATTAGAAAGCTTGACATTTTTTTTAATTTCGGTTTTTTTAAAAAAAATGGTATGTATGAAACTTTATGAGAAATCAATTTTTTAGGAGTATATGACACTCAAATTGTACTGAAATCGCTTTAATCTGCATATAATAACAACAACAAAAATCAATGCTTAGATAAAGTGTGCGTTGTAAACACACACAACAAACGTTGCACGCATAAAAAATAAAGAAATCAGTACAGTTTGGGTGTTATGTACTCGTAAAAAAATTGATTTCTCATAAAGTATCATACATACCATTTTTTTTAAAAAAACCGAAATTAAAAAAAATTTCAACCTTTCTAGTGGGCTTAGTGAAAAAAATCTAAAAGTGCGACCCTTATAAGATAATTACAATTTAATATTTTGACCTTGAATTTTAAGGTCAAATTTATTTTTTTCAAAAAAAACACAAATGCCATTTTAAAGGCCTTCAAAAATACTTTAAAAGTCGTTTTTAAAATTATAATTTTTGTTTCATCTAAATGTTAATTAAAATTCACCAAAATATGTTCTTTTCAAAAACATCAAAACTTTCCAACCCTGTAACTCTGCCAATATTTCATCAAAAAATTTTATATTTGTAATTTAGAATACCTATCATTAACCTACTATTTTACCAAAATTATACTTAAATTGGACAACATTTGTTTTTTGGTGTGGACCTTTGACGCGTTTTGCCCCATATATGTTTTTTGTTCACTATTCGGAGTGCCATGGGTACCTTTATAATCCACAAAATGCAAGCTTTTTATTAGAGACCAATTTAGGGAATAATTTCGCGAAAACCTAAAAAAACTGAGAAATCCGCGATTTTAAGGGCTTAAGATGAAAAGCTTTAAACCAAATTTAAATATAATTTAGAAATATTGCTACAAGTTATATCTTTGTTTTCCATGCCATAGCATTTAAAAATCATTAGCTTTGGAAATTTTTTTGTTACAAAAGCAGCTGAAAATCAGCCAATCTTTAATGACATTTTGCAAGAAAACTGTACCATACATCGAAAAACGGAGTACGCCATTCGATTCAGCATGTCCGAAATATATAGAAATGATGGAAGTACCTCTTGTTTTCTAAAATAGTGGTTAGTTTTGTCACGCAGTGTTATATTACACTTTAGTTCATTCAGATTTTAAAACTATATTGGGTCTAGACCCTGGACCCATGGATTCGGACCCCATGGGTCCAGCCCCTTGTTAACTTAAGACCCCGGTCCTTTAATAGATAGATTTTGACTAAAAATTTGGGTCCGTTTCGCTCTAACTTACTTAGTTTTTGAGATACGGTAATGAGGGGTCTGATAGGGTCTTGAGAATCTTAAAAACTGGATATCTCAAAAAGTATTAATCGGAGGGCTTTCGGGTATTTTTCGGAAGTGTTATACGAGTAAATTTTAACTAAACTTGAACTAAATTGTTTTTTAAGAAATATGTCTTAAAAATAAAGATACGATTCTTAGATTTGTGGAAAATTTCTTTGGCAGTAAGAATTTTTTTCCTAATATTAAAAAAATCCATTTAAAGAAAACTATGAACTAATTATAAGTAAATGAGCTAAAATTTTTTCCTCATAGTTAAGAAAATTTCTCATTTTTAAGTTATATTTAACTAAATTTTAGGAAAATTCATGATAAATTTTCAAAGACATTTTTTCCTTAATTTTAGTTATGTCTTTTTTCAGTGTATGACGATACATTTTCTTTAAGAGAAATTGGAAAAATGTATCAGAATCTGCATCTTTCTATTGAAAAAAATGTTCAGAAACTTTTGCTATAGGAGTAGTGTCTCGAATCTGAGAAAAAATGTCTCAGAATCTGAGACTTTTTTTAGGAAATATATCTCAGAATCTGAGACATTTTCTAATAGAGTTGTTCTATAGGTAAAATTTCTAAGAATCTGAGAATTTTTCTGTAGGAAAAGTATCTCAGAATCAAAGACTTTTTCTATAGAAAAAATATATCAAAATATAAGACTTTTTATATAGGAAAAACGTCTCAGAATCTGAGACTTTTTCTATAGGAAAAATGTCTCAGAATCTGAGATTTTTCGTTAGGAAAAATGTCTCAGAATCTGAGACTTTTTCTATGGGAAAAATGTCTCAGAATCTAAGACTTTTTCCATAGGAAAAATGTCTCAGAATCTGAAACTTTTTCTAAAGGAAAAATGTCTCAGAATCTGAGACTTTTTCTATAGGAAAAATGTCTCAGAATCTGAGACTTTTTCTATAGGAAAAATGTCTCAGAATCTGAGACTTTTTCTATAGGAAAAATGTCTCAGAATCTGAGACTTTTTCTATAGGAAAAATGTCTCAGAATCTGAGACTTTTTCTATTGGAAAAATGTCTCAGAATCTGAGACTTTTTCTATAGGAAAAATGTCTCAGAATCTGAGACTTTTTCTATAGGAAAAATGTCTCAGAATCTGAGACTTTTTCTATAGGAAAAATGTCTCAGAATCTGAGACTTTTTCTATAGGAAAAATGTCTCAGAATCTGAGACTTTTTCTATAGGAAAAATGTCTCAGAATCTGAGACTTTTTCTATAGGAAAAATGTCTCAGAATCTGAGACTTTTTCTATAGGAAAAATGTCTCAGAATCTGAGACTTTTTCTATAGGAAAAATGTCTCAGAATCTGAGACTTTTTCTATAGGAAAAATGTCTCAGAATCTGAGACTTTTTCTATAGGAAAAATGTCTCAGAATCTGAGACTTTTTCTATAGGAAAAATGTCTCAGAATCTGAGACTTTTTCTATAGGAAAAATGTCTCAGAATCTGAGACTTTTTCTATAGGAAAAATGTCTCAGAATCTGAGACTTTTTCTATAGGAAAAATGTCTCAGAATCTGAGACTTTTTCTATAGGAAAAATGTTTCAGAATCTGAGACTTTTTCTATAGGAAAAAATGTCTCAGAATCTGAGACTTTTTCTATAGGAAAAATGTCTCAGAATCTGAGACTTTTTCTATAGGAAAAATGTCTCAGAATCTGAGACTTTTTCTATAGGAAAAATGTCTCAAAATCTGAGACTTTTTCTATAGGAAATATGTATCAGAATCTGAGACTTTTTCTATAGGAAAAATGTATCAGAATCTGAGACTTTTTCTATAGGAAAAATGTCTCAGAATCTTAGACTTTTTCTATAGGAAAAATGTCTCAGAATCTGAGACTTTTTCTATAGGAAAAATGTCTCAGAATCTGAGACTTTTTCTATAGGAAAAATGTCTCAGAATCTGAGACTTTTTCTATAGGAAAAATGTCTCAGAATCTGAGACTTTTTCTATAGGAAAAATGTCTCAGAATCTGAGACTTTTTCTATAGGAAAAATGTCTGAGACCGAGACTTTTTCTATAGGAAAAAGGTCTCAGATCCTCAGAATTTAAGACTTTTTTATAGGAAAAAGTGTCAGAATCTGAAACATTTTCTAAAAGAAAAGGTCTCAAAATATAAAACTTTTTCTGTTTTAAAGAAGTCTGAAGTAGATCTATTGGAAGTAGGTTTCTAAATCTGAGAGTTTTTTGATTGGAAAAATTTCTTCGAATCTTAGACTTTTTTTGTAGGAATAAGATTTCAATATCTCAGAACTTGAAACTTGTTCTAAAGGAAAAAGTTTCAGAGTCTGAGACTTTTTCTTTAGTAAAAAGGTCTAAAATTCTAAAACTTTTTCTTTAGGAAGAAGTTTTAGAGTCTTTGACCTTTTCTATATAAGAAAAAGGCCTCAGAATCTGAACCTTTCTATAGGAAAGGGTCTTCAAACCTCAGACTTTTTCTGTAGGAAATATATCTCAGAGTCTGAGACTTTTTTATTGAAAAAAATTCTCAGAATCTAAAAGTTTTTTAAATTTAGATTAAACAAATCTAAGCATCTGATACATTTTTTGTAGGAAAAATTTTCCAAAAATTCTTTAGAGTATGAGACTTTTTCTATAGTAAAAGGTTCAAGAATCTGAGATTTTTTCTGTGGAAAAAAGTTCTTAGGATCCCAAAATTTTTCTATAGGAAAAACGTCTCAGATTCTGCGACATTTTTCGTTTCTCAGATTCTGAAATATTTTTCCTGTAGAAAAAGCATTTCTTTACAAAAAAATGTCTCAGAACGTGATATTTTCTAAGTGGGAAGAATTTATTCTATTAAAAAATTCTCAGATTTAGAGTTTTTCATACGACAAATGTGTTAGCATCTGAGACTTTCTCTACATAGAAAAGTTAATTTTTCTTTAAAAACAAATTAAAACAAGTAAAAAATTTAAATTCGTCCTTGCCGAATGTATAGATACCCTCCACAATCTAAAAAAAGATTTTTTGCAAAAAAAATTTCTTTAGAAAAAAAAAAATCGCGGAAAAAATTTTTTGGTGAAAAAAAAATTCCGCTATTTTTTTGTAAAAAATAGGTTTTTACTTGTAAAATTCCACTCTGTGTCCAATTCTGTTCACATATGCCAACCAGCAGTCAATGTAAAGCATTTTGTATTTTTAGGTTATGTAGAATGTACTAACATTTTCGAAGTGTTCTTAAATTCTCATAACTTCTGAACCGCTGAACCGATTTCGCTCAAATGCAATACCAAACAACTTAGGACAGCAACAAGTAAATGTGCTTAGTCTCAGTCATGTATGTTTAATGCTTTGGCCGTGATCACCATTTCCACAAACGGACTAACAAGGGTTTCACCCTCCGATCTTCATGAAATTTTGGATGTGTTGTTAAGAACGAAAATTAATTCGACACGTATTTTTTTTAGCGATTCAAACTCATTTTTAGGGGGGGTCGATTTGGGGGGAAATTGACCATTTAGTTAATATAGGCATGTGTGGCATCAGATTAAAGGTATTAAAAATACCTATTTCGTGGTGCTAACAACGGGCCGAAGAAGTTAAGTTTTTTCGACTTATTAACAAAAATGTCCTAAAATTTTGGTATTTTTCTCAATATGACGAAAAGTTGTGCATGGTTGGACACGTTCTTAGCACACATAGATAGGTTTTCCAAAGACCTTTCATTTGGTATGTAACATGACTAGGTTTCTTTGCATAATATAGGAGATAAACGAAAAAAAAACTGAAAAATGGCCTTTTCTTCCCCCCCCTCCTTTTTACCCCCTAAACTTGAATTTTGGCCGCTAAAAAAAAATACGTGTCCCTTTATTTTTTCTGCTCTACAAAATAAAACCAATTCCATAAAAATCCGCGGGTGACACTAGGGAGACTTCCCTTGTAAGTGAAGAGTATACAAATTTATCAAAACGGAAATATGATCATGAAAAACAAAGCTCCTTTTAGGGAGGGTTTGGCAAAACCTACCAAATTTTAGGATTTGATAGCTTTTTCTTTACTTTTGTTTTGGCCAAAAATAGTATCCCTGTTTTTGATGATTTTTATTTTATACAAAGAAAAAAAAAATTCCCACCAAACTCAAAAGCTGTACCCGACACTGGTAAAATCAAAGAGTTTTTCTGTAGGAAAATTTTGTGAAGGAAACATGCATAAAAATCTAATACTTTATTATTTTTTTTTTTTTTTGAATATTGGACTTTACAAAAAACTTTTGAAAAATATTAATTTTTTTATAAAATTTTACAAGTCTTGTGACTGGCTATGACTGTCAGAAGCCAATTTTTATGAATGAAAAGGTATAATATCAATATTTTCCTATATAAAACCACAACTAAATTCCCAAATTTTTAATTTTATTGTCTTATATATGGTAGTCTCGAAATAAGGCCGTAAAATTTGCAAATTAAAAATATTCCAAAAAATTATTTTCCTAATAAAAATACATTTTATTTGTATATTCTATCGCGTTGTTTATTTTCTTTAAATAAATTTATAAAAAAAAAAATTATTCTCTTTTTCGGAACAATGTCCTCTTTTTTTGAGGTTGACATCCTCAAATTCAAAAAAATATTTTAAAATTTCCCATCAAAACAGAAGTTTTTAATTTTTTTAAACCATTAACGATTGCCATAATTACGTTGATCTCATTTATTGACTTTTTAAACACTATTTTGACAGATAGAAGAAACGAAAAAAAACATCACGTTTCCTTTAATTTACATATTTACATTTCTTATTGATTTTCAGGAAAAACACAACAAAAAATTCGTTTTTAATACATAGAAAATTGCATGATCACGAATTTTAATCTTTTTAACTTAATTTTTATTTTCCTTTGAAAATTTCATAAAAACCCCAAAATCTTTTTGTTTTTTTTTTTTTTTTTGTTAAGGAACAAATAAAATCGTGAGCTCTAACAGAAATTTCCTACTAAAAAAAAAGAAATTTAGTTTTGTCTTTATTTCACTTTAAATACAGTTTATTTAATAGCAGCAACAGCAGCAGCACCAAGCAACAACCAGCCTGCCTTTTGGCAAAACCATGACAAATCCCAAAACCAAATAAATGGCCAAAACATTAGTCTTGTGTTTAAGACCTCTTGAAATGAAATGAAAAAATAATATAAAGTTGGCTATAAAAAAACAGTGAGTTGTTACAGAAGAGGGGATTTGTTTTTTTTAATGAAATGAGAGAATGAATTTTATGAAACAATAAGAAATTATAATAATAAAAATAAAAATAATATAACTGTATTCGTTGTAAATGTTTACTAACAATTGGGGATTGTTTTCTTAGCCAGAGTTCATAGTATCAAATTCAAACCAGTAGTCTTAAATGAGTTAAGAAAAAAAAAACTGAATAGATATGAGAAGGAAAGAATGGGAAACATAATTTCATATTTATTAATAAGGGTTACCAGATTTTAAAATTAAATTTTGTATTGTAATGGCGATCCTACATTTTTTTTTTGCCTACTTAAGAATTAGGCTATACTTAAAAACGGATACAGCAAAAATTTAGAAAACAATTTCTTTGAAACATAAATTTTCCTAAAATTTAGTTAAATTTAACTAAAAAATTTAAAAAAAGTTTTAACTATGAGGAAAAAAGTTTAGTTCATTCATTCATAGTTTTCTTTAAATGGAGTTCTTCAATATAAGAAAAAAAAAACTTACTGCCAAAAAAATTTCCAAAAATCTAAGAAACTTTATTATTTTTAACACAAATTTCTTAAAAATACGTTCAAACACATTTTAGTTCAGGTTTAGTAAAAATTTACTAAAAAATATCTTTATCGTATTTCTCTTCTTAGTTAATAACTACTTAGATTTTAGTTAAAAATTCAAAATGGCGATATTTCGAAACATGGTTATCGTGGTTTCGATTCCCGCCAAAACCCTTGGTATGTTTCGATACAACGGTCATTGTTACACAGAAAATAAAATTTAGAAAAACAATTTGAGTAATCACTTGTTTAAATTCTTAAAACTAATTTGAGTAATTTTTTAATTAACGCAATTAAAAATTTACTCAAAAATTTAAAATAAAATTTGAGTAAATAATATTATACAAATTTAATATTTTTTTTATTTTTTTATTATCTTTGTGTTTTGAATTCTCATTTAGTTTATAGGTTTTTGTATATGTATGTGAAAGTTTGAAGTCATCTTTATAAAATTTTCCTTTGCCTTGAAGACATAAGTATATATGGTAAAGTTTGAAAAGCATTATTTTTTTTAATTCGAAACTTTTTAAACTTTTTTTTAAAAATAAATTGATAAATTTTGAGTAAATTATTTACTTGACACAATTAAAAAGTTAAAATTATTGCAACATTTTAAGTAAAGTTTTAATTGTGTGAATTAATAATTTACCCAAATTTTTTATTAACCATTTAGTATTACAAATTTACTAATTTTTTTTCTGTGTACCAGTTCTCAGTTAGGTTGAAATTTTTAAAAATGTGTTGTTATTTGAAAGAAAGAATAAATAAAAATATGTACTTGATCCTGGGATAAAAATTATTATACTGCAAAAAATTCCAACAGCATTTTTGTAGCCCGCAAAATACCTGAAAGCCCTTTGAGTAATAGTTTTTGAGTTATTCAGTTTTTAAGATTTTCAAGACCCTAGCCAGTTGCGGGACGATATTCCTGTTAGTTTGGGAGTTATTGACATTTTCCCGAAGGTCCACATTGTTTCCTAAGGTGACAATGAAATTTTTAAACACTGATATGGCCGATAAGTCGACACACACAAACCATAAAATCGTCTCTTTTAAATATATTTTAAGTTTCAGGCAAATCGGTTTACAAGTGTTGAAATACTTCCCTTTTTACTTTACGAACTTTTTTGGCAGAGAAAAAGTCTCAGCTTTAAACCTTTTAGCGCTGAAAAAGTCTGATACCCTTAAATATTTTTTAGATATTTTTCCTATAGAAATAGTCAAACATTATGAGACTCTTTCCTATATAAAATGTGGCATATTCTGACAAGGGATGTATCTCAACCCTTATGAACCGATTTGCCTGAAACTTATAATATACATATATAAAAGAGACGATTTTAAGGTTGGGGTGTCTCGGCTTATCGGCCACAAGAGTGTTTCAAAATTTCGTTGTCCCCTTATGAAATAATGTGGACCTCCGGGAAAATTTTGATAACTCCCGAAGTAACAGGAATATCCTCTAGAGAAAAAATAAGTGTCGACTTTTATTTAATAAAGATTATTTCATATTCATATGGATATCATAGGTCTATGTCTTCATATAAAGTCTGTGATTCTGACACCTGCTTCCTATAGAAAAACTTTCAGATTCTGTTAATTTTTCCTATAGAACAAGTCTCAAATTCAGAGATTCTAAGACTTTTTTGCTTAGGTCTAGATTCGAAGCCCTTTTTCTTAAAGAAAAAATATCAGATTCTTTGACCATGTTCCAATAGAAAAAGTCGCAGATTTTCAGACCGTTTTCCTTTCGAAAAAGTCTCAAATTCTGAGATCGTTTTCCTATAAAATTAGTCTCAAATTCAGAGATTCTGAAACCTTTTTCTTATAGAAAAATTATCAGATTCTAAGACCTATTTCCTACAGAAAAAGTCAGAGATTCTAGGACCTTTCTCCTATTCAAAAAGTCTCAGATTCTGATAATTTTTTTCTGTAAATAAGTTTCAAATTCTGGACCTTACAGAAAAAGTCTCAGGTTTTGAGAATTTTTCCAATTTTTCCTATAGAAAAGGTCTCAGATTCTGTGAAATTTTTCCTGTATAAAAAGTCCAGATTCTGAGATATTTTTTCTATAGCAAAAGTCTTAGATATTAAAAATTTTTCCTATAGAAAAAGTCTCAGATTCTGAGATATTTTTCCTATAGAAAAAATGTCAGATTCTTAAACATATAGATCATCTCAGATTATGAGACATTCTCCTGTAGAAAAAGTCTTAGATTCTCAGATTTTTTTCCTATAGCAATAGTCTCAGATTCTTAAAATTTTTCCTATAGAAAAAGTCTCAGATTCTGAGATATTTTTCCTATTGAAAATATGTCAGATTTTTGGACATTTTTCCTGTAGAAAAAATCTCAGATTCTGAAACATTCTTCCCATAGAAAAAATCACAGACTCTGAGACGCTTTTCCTATAGAAAAAATCTTAGATTCCAAGACATTTTTCAATAGAAAAGGTCTCAGGTTCTGAGACTTTTTTCCTATAGAAAAGGTCACAGATTTTAAGACAAAATTTCCCTTAGAAAGTCACAGATTCTGAGATATTTTATTCTGAGAAAAATATTTTTTCGCCATTTTTGACCAATAAGCCAAGACATCTCAACCTTAGAATTGTCTCTTTTATACAGGGTGATTCAGTCACGACCCGCCGAATTTTACCAGCGTAATCCTTGGTTCATTTCATGAAAATATGTCCATTACGACATCCCCGAAAATACAAGTGTGCGAAATGGCAGAGGTTTGAAAATTTTCGGATTGGTGGTTGGTGGGTAGTAGCATAAAATTGATAACTTCTGAACCAGGAGTCCGATTTTTTGTTTTTGGGCTTGTTGGAAAGCTCATTGGGAGGCCTTTCAGAATCAATAATAGTCGTTGAGATACAGAGCTTCTAAAAATAAAATTTAAAAAAAAAAGACATAAAAATTTCAACATAACCTCAATTTTCTCAGCCAGATGGCAGGTAACTTATGTTTTTTTTCTCTTAAAAGATGGCCCTACCTCTTACCTTTCCAAAATGTCCTAAATGAAGCCCAGAGGTCTTTCTGTTCTAAAGTTATGACAATTTGACTGAAATGCAAACAATTTTTTTGGGGTTTGGAGTCGAAAAAACAGCACACATTCATTTGTTTTTGTAAATTGACAAGTTTAAGATTTTATTTTATTAAAATTTTTGGAAGTCAAATGGTCATAACTTTGGAAAGGTAAGACCTCTGTGCTTCTTTTAGGGTATTTTGGAAAGGTAAGAGGTAGGGCTATCTATTAAGAGAAGAAAAAACATAAGTTACCTGCCATCTGGCTGATCAAATTGACGTTATGTGCAAATTCTTAAGTCTTTTTTTCCAAATTTTATTTGTAGAAGCTCTGTATCTCAACGATTTCACCTTTTTTTAATTTTTTTGTTATTGATTCTGAAAGGTCTCCCAATGAACTTTCCAACAAACAAAAAAATCGGGCTCCTGGTGCAGAAGTTATCAATTTTACCCTACTACCCTCCGACCACTAATCCGAAAATTTTCAAACCTCTGCCATTTCGCACACTTGTATTTTCGGGGATGGTCGTAATGGACATATTTTCATGAAATGAGCCAAGGATTACGCTGGTAAAATTCGGCGGGTTGTGACTGAATCACCCTATATAAAATAGACAATTCTATTCGGATTTCAACATTTTTTTTCCTTTGGAAATTTTTTTAGAAAATTTCCTTCTTTTTTCTTTCTTTTCTTTTCTTTTCGTTTCTTTTTCTTTTCTTTCTTTTTTTTCTTTTTGAAATTTAGTCCGGGGGGACTTTCTCCTTCCCCCCATTTGTGCAAGCGCATGCTCTAGCGAGATTCCCCTTGTAAGTGGAGGTTATAAAAAAGTTTTAATTAAAAAGTGCTAATGGTCACCTTAATTTAACAAAAAAAAAGTCATACAACTACTGTAAGGTCTCTGAGTAAAACCAGACTTAGGATTTGTTCAACACTCTCACTCTCTTCTATTTTTTGTTGGGTTGTTTTTGCTTAAGCTTGCACAAAATAGTCGCATGCCGGTTGTACTTAAATTTTGTGTTAAATTTTAGCATCATCGTCGTCATTGGCATCGTCATCATCATCTTTTGGAATAATTTTGTGACAGAGGGAAACACAAAAAGTGTAATTGTAGTTAAAGCCGTTAAAGCAGATTTTTTGTTGTTGTTGTTAATTTTTGTGTGTTACACAGAGTGCGAGTACTTGCTGGCTAACTTGGTTGTGTTGTTGTTTCTTTGGCTGCTTCTTCTTTTTATTTTTGGTTTTTGTATTTTGACCATTCATTATGATTATTGCTGGTTAATGTGGTTGTTTTTGTTGTTGGTGGTCGAATCCGCTGTTTTTTGTTGTTGTTGCTGCTTGATACCTATTGCTGTAAGCTGCTATGCTGTAATATGTTGATTGTGCGGTAATTTCATTTTTGTGATTGTTGTTGTTATTGTTACTATTGTTGTTTAATGTTTATTTCTTTGAACTGTAATTGCAGTCACACTAAGTCGAGGTTTTGTTGCTGTAGTTTTTGTACTTTAACCCATCTGTTTGCTATGGGTCAAAACTGACAGGTTTTTTTTTGTGTGCCATCCACAGTATGGGGGTTAGGGAGTCTCTTTTAAATTTAAATTTTTGAATTTCATGTCGTAATACCAAAATTACGAATTTCGACCAAAATTCATGTCCGAATTTTTTGATGGAAATTTTGCGTACTTTATTGGAATAATATTTAAAAAAATTCAAAGCCGCGACTTTGGTCAACAGATGTTTATTTTTAAACATAAAAATATTTTTTTTATCCAAATTGGTCTCAAAAGTTGGAAAATGTTAAGTGTGTTATCTAAAAAATATAAAAAAAAATATAAAAACACGATTTTGGTCCGAAAATGCGTATCAGCATCTGTAGACCAAAATCGTAGATCAGCATTTTTGAACCAAAAGCGCGTTTCTATATTTTTTTAATATTTTTTAGAAACAACACTTAACATTTTTCAACTTTTGAGACCAATTTGAATAAAAAAATATTTTTATGTTTAAAATCGGCATCTGTGGACCAAAATCACGGTTTTTGATTTTTTTTTTAAATATTTTTCCAATAAAGTACGCAAAACTTTCGAATTTTTGAGCCCGATTTGGTCAAAAAATTCGGATATGAATTTTGGTCGAATAACGTAATTTTTCAACTTTGACCGCTGGTTGCCGACTGAAGATAACCTGGCAACATTTTTTCATAAATTTTCCCACAATCAGCTCTAACGTGGCCATCGTTTGGCAGATACTATGCCACGAAATTAGAACATTTAAATTTGATAGCGTGGCTCAATTTTGGGCTTTTCTCTCTGATCAAATTCTAATACCTGACAAAAGTGTTGGTCCTCTAAGGGTAACTCACATCCAAAATATCACTCCGATCGGAGTTTATCTTCTGTCTCCACTTTGAGCCTCAAAATTTGGATTTTTACAAAAAATTAAATTTTTTTTTATTAAAATAATTTAAAAAATATTTTTGTATAATATTTGATCATAAATACTTAAATATGAAATTTAAAGATTTTACGGTATCATTAACCCGTTCAAACTAGATACCAAAACTATGGCATGATTTTGGGGGCGTTCTCAAAACACCTTTTTTTAAATTTGAAAATTTTATTAAAAATAATGTAAATTATATATTTTTTTCTGAATTCATTTGGAACACCTTCACTCAAAAAATTATATAAGTAAAATCAACTGAAAATTTCAGTTAAAATAACTACTTTGTAAGTTGTTTTGGGGTCAACTACTTTTTCAGATAAATCAACTGACAATGTTAGTTATTTTAACTGACAAACAACAACTGACTTATGTAGTAAAAACTACTTACATTTTTAGTCAAAACAACTTATATGTAGTAAAAATAAAATAATCAATATACATATAATTTTCATTTTCAAAAAAAATTAAGACCAATTTTTGTATTTTTTTTTTAAGTTGTGAAAAATAAAAAAAAAGGAAATTTATTTTTATTTTTTGGAAAAAAACTGAAAATTTTTCAAAGATAAAAATACAATATTAACTACTTTAAATAACTGTTACTACATTACAGTACTTTTTTGTTATTCAAAAAACGTCATAAAATAACTAACAGAAATGGTTGTTTGAGATTTCTCATACAAAAACAACTGACGTTGTAGTTGAAAACAACTTACTACTGTAAAATATACAAACAACTAACATGTAGTAAGTTACATAATTTTCTTAGTGTTGGAGAAGAAAAATGTGAAATATGGCGGATATTCGTCGGGCCACTTTTCGAAAATTGCGGGGGAAAGTTAGCGAATTTAAGGGAAATGCTAGTTTTATCAATAATTTGGATTAAAAAAGTCCTTTAAATTACATTTTTGGACAAATTAACACGTTTTTGGTGTCGTGGCATTATATTAGATAACTTTAAGTCTGTCATAAAATCTTACCGCTCTAGAACGTCTTTAACCCACATTAGCTGGGGGTCAAAAATGACCCCCGCAGAAAATTTAAGGTTTATAAATTAAATTTTGTGTTATAAACAAGTATAAAATGGTTTCTGTGTTTTTTACCCTAACTCCAATTTCGTAATAACCCTTCTTGGTGGGGGGTCAAAAATGACCCATTCAAAAAATACATAATTTCTTTATGGAAAATTAATTTGTGGCAATCTTTTAGATAAATATAAATTAGCTCTAAAATCTTACCTATTAAGGATATCTTTAACCCATATTAGCCCGGGGTCAAAACTGACCCGGCAAAAACTTTAAGGCATAGTGCTTGAATTTTTAAATATCAACAAAATATATATTTTTTACTGAATGGGTAATTTTTTACCCCCTACCAAGAAGGGTTAATTCTTCTGCGAGGTGTTCTTAATGGATTCAGAAAAAAATTATACATTTTAATTTTTTTTTTAATAAAATTTTCAAGTTTTAACAAGTAGAAAAGTTAAATTCGACTTTGCCGAATCTATAAATACCCTCCACAATGCCTTTTTTAAAGGATAGTACATTTTTTAATATGAAAGAATTAATAATTTTGATTAGAAATATTTTATTTTGAGTAAAAAACTATTTTTTTGTCATTTAAAAAAAAAAAGAAAAATAACTATTGTTTTTTTTTGAGTGTAAAATTTTTTCGAGTGTTATGTTTTTTTTGACTGTTAAAATATTTCTGAGTGAATGCGTACTTATGTACGTATGTACAAAAAATAGTGTCATTTTTGTAAAAAAAAAGCTAAATTTTTTTTTTAGTGTAAAATTTTTTTCGAGTTTAATTTTTAAGTTACCAATGTTTTTAAAACTAAGCAAGTTTAAAAAGCATTGCTTTAAAACTAAACAAGTTTGAAAATCATTATTAAGTTATCACCAATGCTTTAAAAAAATGTTTAACACGTGGCATTTTAAATGAAACCAATCTGAAATTCAGGGTTTTGCTTATAACTTTTAAACCACTGAACCGATTGAGCTGAAATTCACTACCAAACAGACCTGGGAAACGTCAAAGATATATGACAAGATTCAGCAGTCTCATTATTGTCTTTCGAAAGTTAGCGTGTTTTTTTATCACGTAAATTCGCGAAAACCCCTGCAAAAATCAACCTGACCAGGTAAATGATTAACACATATGCCAACCTTCAGTAGCCTCTATAAAATCTTTCAAAAGTTAATGTGTTTTCTAAGGACGGACAAACAGACGGATGGTCGGAGATCGCTAGATCGACTTAAATCGATCGAGGACCATGAATATATATACTTTATGGGGTCCTAGACCAATATTTCGATGTGTTACAAACGGAATGACAAACTTATATATACCCTCTATCACTAGAGTGGATAGAGGGTATATAAGTATAAGTAGAAAAGTTAAATTCGACTTCGAAATTTTTTAAATTTTCTAACGTGAACCAATGCCGAAAGTTATTATAAGAAAAACCAAAATAATAATAAACAAGTAGAAAAGTTATATTCGACTTGGGCGAATGTATGAATACCCTCCACAATGCCTTTTTAAGTGATAGTAAATTTTCTAACGTGAAAAAAATAACATTTTTGGTTAGAAATATTTTATTTTGTGTAAAAAAACTTCTTTTTAGTAATTTTAGAAAAAAAAAAAAAATAATTTACTAATTTTTTTGAGTGTAAAATTTTTTTTGAGTGTACATTTTTTTTAAGTGTATTTTATTTTTTTGTTTTAGTGTAAAAATATTTTTGAGTGACAAAAATACCTTGTAAAATATTTTTGTGACTTACAAATGTTTTTAAAACATGTTTAACGGGTTTTCAACACGTGAATTTAAGGTGAAACTAATCTGAAATTTACCGTTTTCCTAATAACTTTTGAACCACTGGACCGATTTGGCTGAAATTTAAAACTAACCGAACCAGAGGAATGCCAAATATATATGCCACACTTCAGTACTCTCAGAATTGCCGATCGAAAGTTACCGTGTGTTTTTTCTCATGAATTCCAGAAAAACCCTTGCCGAAATTCACTCATTTGCTTATAACTTTTGAACCACTTGACTGATTTCGCTAGTTTGCAATACCAACCTGACCTGGTAAATGCCCAACATATATGCCAAACTTCAGGAGCCTTTGTAAAGTCTTTAAAAGTTAGCGTGTTTTCAACAGACAGACAGACCGACGGACGGACATCGCTAGATCGACTTAAAATCGATCGAGGATCATGAATATGTATATTTTATGGGGTCCTAGGCCAATATTTCGAGGTGTTCCAAACGGAATGGCAAACTTATATATATATATCCCCCATCACTATAGTGGAGGGTTTAAAAAAATTTATAAAAAATTGATTAAAAAAATTTGATAAAAAAATTAATGATAAAAAAAAAAATTATGAAAAAAAAAAAATGTTATTGAAAAATAATTGTGTTACGTTTTATTCACCAGCTGGTGAAAAACGGTTTTATTCACCAGTAAGTGAATTATCATTTAAGTTAGAAATCAAAGTTACAAACCAATTTGTTTTAAGAAAATGAAAACAGTAATTCTTATTTTCTTTTTGTTAGTCGGTAGCTTATAATAGTCAAACTGAGGTGGCGTCCTGCGTCATTTTCGAAATTAGCCCCCAGCCTAAAAACATTACCATGTTAAAAAGCCTTAAGGGGTTTGTTATGGAAAATGTCAACTTTCGTTTGCTTTTGGTTTCATTCCATTTTTTTTGTTGCACTGTGTAATCACAAAAAAGTTTTTAATAGTGGTATTCAGAGTCTTACTTGCGAGTCCTGGCACTGGTTGTAAAAGAGCACTTTTCAAAATTCTTGTATTTTTTGAAAGACCCAGCAAAAACTTGGTAATGGGTACCCCTTCCTGCCTCGCTTACATGGTAATGGCTTTGAAAACTACTAATTACCATTAGCATTACATTGCGCCAAAAAAGGCAAAAGTGGTTACCTCCAATGACACCACCGTGTTAAAGTAATTAACAATGAAATTGAGAGGTAACTAGTTACTCATATTTTTGCTAACCCCTTCAGTTAATTACTTGGTAAGCGAAGTTTTTGCTGGGGAAGTACTATTTTGCTACATTGCCAGGGCTGGCAGCAAGACTCTGAATACCTCTAAAGTAAAATAATTATTCATGAAAAACTACTTGCTCTGAAAAAAGATTTCTTTTGGAACAATTTCAAACAAAAATCATTGATTCTGGAATGTTAAGTAGAATCGATTGCAGGATAATAGAATTGATTCTATAACCAATTGTTTGAAACTGAAAATTTGCTACGTTGGGTCAATTAGACCCACCAACTCTAGATGCACACACAAATGTTCGCAGATACCAGAAGGGTTAAAATCACAAATATAAACAAACTTAGGTATAAGCCTTTGCTAACATTGTACATGTATGTATTAGTATTTAAGCCTAAACTACGCAAGATTTACCAAGGAAAGACATCGTATTTTTCTTATTACATGCAAAATTTTAAAAAACAATTCACAAAATAAAATCTCAAATCATCATAAACCCAGTCAGTGATGATGTTTGTTTTTTTACTTAACCGAATAAGACTTTGCAAAAAAACAGAAAAACTAAGCCTATGACAACAGCTAAAAAAACACCTTTTTGAAGAAGATAGTATAACGAGTATATGGAGCTGAACTAACATTTTATAGTATAAAGCTCTGGCCGTTTTTCCATTCGTTTGTCCGTCCGTCCGTTACACCAACCGTTTGTTTGATCATCATCTTTGGTTAGTTTGGATGGTATTGTGTGTCATGTGAACCTTCTCCCAGCCACAGAAGTCAAAAGACAACTCTATACCAGCCACCAGCAGCAACAGCAGCGGCAAGTTAAAGCAGCTGTTTTTTTTTTTTTTTGTTTGTTGCTGCTTTTGTTTTTGCTTTTAGCATGCATGGGTTGCATGAAGTCTGTTATTTTGGGCAAAATTAACTGAATTTCATCAATTTTTGTATAAATGGATGATACGCCAACAGTTGATCGTCAGTAAAACATTTGATTTAGTTTAATAAACAACAATCATCGTCGCAACTTAGAGACGCGAATCAGAACTTTCCATCTTTTTCCAACCCCTACTATTTGCTTATATAACAATACAACAAAACAACCACATTCGTCGGAAGAACACGCAGACGAATTAATAATTAAAAAAAGAATTTAAAAAAAAGGATTACCAGTTAAATAAAGTCTGTGTGGTGTACAAGGACATTAACGTGTTTTTTGTATATC
This sequence comes from Pegoplata infirma, assembly GCA_963921195.1. NCBI lineage: Eukaryota > Metazoa > Arthropoda > Insecta > Diptera > Anthomyiidae > Pegoplata > Pegoplata infirma. Next base: position 185,163,007 of record OY992536.1, read on the forward strand.
GGGTATTACGAACATCGTAATTCTTAGTGAAATCGAGTGAAACAGTGTTAAAAAACATACACAAAAAAAATGAAAGCATTTATATTAATGTCGTGTTTGGCTCTAGCCGCTGCTAGGCCCGAAGCTGGTTATGCTTATAACAGACCCGGAGGTGGTGGCGGATCCGGAGGTGGTGGATCCGGTGGCTTCGGTGGTGGTAGTTCCGGAGGTGGTGGTTTCGGAGGTGGCGGTTTCGGTGGTGGTAGCTCCGGCGGAGGCGGATTTGGAGGTGGTGGTTTCGGAGGTGGTGGTTCCGGCGGAGGCGGTTTCGGTGGTGGTAGTTCCGGCGGAGGCGGATTTGGTGGTGGTGGATCTGGAGGTGGTGGATTTGGCGGTGGTTCCGGTGGTGGATTCGGTGGTGGTAAGTTTCTTAATATGGTCAAATTTTGTAATTCTTTGTGATTTACAAAATATAAATTCAATATAAAGGATGTTCAAAGATTGACTTCTTATAAATGACAAAATATTTCAAATTTGAACAAATGTCTAAAAAAAATATTGATTACCGGGCGACAATTTATGAACATTTAATTAGTTTCCAGTCGCCAATTTATGAACATCGATAAGGACTTAAAAAAATAAATTTAAAGTCTTTACCTAACATTAAAAAAGCTTTTAAAGTTTTTTATGCTTAATTGTACAGTTGGGCACTTTAGTGTCTTAGAATTATTCTGAACATTAAGTAATTGACCCATACAGTCACAAAACCTTTAGGCTGGATTTCAAAGTTACAATTTTAAACATTAAATTGTTTTTTTAAGCCCGGATTACCTTAAATTCGTATGAAGAAATTTTTTAAAGGGTTTTCCATAAAAACTTCGATATATTAAACATTAAATTTAAATTTTTAAAATATCTTGTGAAAAAAACATGTATAACAATTTTGAAAAAAACAGCTTTCATACGAACCTTAGAGCTTTAAACATTTAACACTAAAGGAATTTTAAAAAAGGTCTTTTACTAAATGCTCCGAATGAAAATATTAAAAAAGCTTTTATAATTTGTTATGCTTAATTGTAGAGTTGAGCACTTAAGTGCCTTAGAATTATTCTAAACATTGAGTAATTGACCCATATAGTCACAAAACGTTTAGTTAGGCTGAATTTTATATTTGGCACTAAAGTAACAATTTAAAACATTTAATTGGTTTATTAAGCCTGAATTATCTTAAATTTGTATGAATAGCCTTTTCAAGAGCTTTTTCAGGGGGTTCTCCAGAAAAACTTCAATTCAAAAATTCAAGTTCAAAAATTGAAAAGTTAAATTAAAATTTTTAAATTAATTTTTAATTAAAAAAAAAATAATTTAAAATCTTATAAAAATATTAAAAAAGCTTTTAAAAATATTAAAATAGCTTTTAACACTTTGTATGCTTAATTGTAGAGTTGGGCACTAAAGTGCCTTAGATTTATTCTAAATATTGAGTAATCGATCCATAAAGTCACAAAACGTTTAGGCTGAATTTCATAGTCGGCACTTAAGTTACAATTTTAAACAATCAATTGCCTTATTAAGCCTGAATTACCTTAAATTTGTATGAAGATCTGAAGGTTTTCGATAAAAACTTCAATATATTAAAACATTAAATTTGAATTTTATAAATTTCTGAATTTTCCAAATTTTTATATTTAAACATTAAATTTAAATTTTTCAAATTTCTTGCAGAAAACCGATGGATAAAAATTAAAAAAAAAATAGCTTTCATACGGATCTTAGAGCTTTGAACATTAATCAATTAAAAAAATAAGTCTTTTACTTAATGTTTTGATCAAAAATATTAAAAAAAGCTTTTAAAGTTTTTTATGCTAAATTGTAGAGTTGGACACTTAAGTGCTTTTAGAATTATTCTGAACATTGAGTAAATGACGCATAAAGTTCCAAAACGTTTAGACTGGATTTCATAGTCGTTACAATTTACAATTCTAAACAATAAATTGGTTTATTAAGTCTGGATCCTTAAATTTTGTTAGATACCTGTTTTTTCGAGAGCTTTTCAAAGGAGGTTCCATATCAATTTCAAAAATTTTAACTGTTAATTTTTATTTTAAAATTTCTTGTAGAAAACCCATTGATAAAAATCTTGAGAAAAGCAGCTTCTATCCGTTCTATAGAACTTTAAATATTAAATTTATAAAACCAGGATTACCTTAAATTTGTTTGATACCTGTTTTTTAAGATTTTCAATAAATTTAAACAAAAAATTTTAACTTTTCCAATTTTTTTATATAAAAACCGTGGATAAAAACCTCAAAAAACCGCTTTCAACTCAAGTCTCGTAATCATATTTGATAATCATACCAATATTTGACAGTTTTCTTTGTTATTTAACAAACCAATTTCGATCAAAATTCCCTTTTTTTTGTAATTTTAATTTTTTTGTAATTTAACAAATTTCCATGAGAATTTTACAAAAATATCTAGTAATTTTCACGAGATTTCCTTGTAAGTTTTATTGCGCCAAAAAAGTGTTAAATTTACAGTTTTATTGGTAAAAAAAACCTGTACAAATACAAAAAAGCTCCTAATTTTTACTAGAAATTAAATTTTTTTGTAGTTTTTGAAATTTCCAAGATAATTTTACCAAAAAATCTAGTAAATTTACGAGATTTACTAGTAAGTTTTATTGCGCCGAAATGTTGTAAATTTACAATTTTATTGGAAAAAACTTGTAAAATTACAAAAAAAACTCCTACTACTTTTTACTAGAAATGCTCGTAAAATATGATTAAGAAAAAAATTTAGTAAAGCAAGGAGAATTCCTTGTAAGCTTTACCGCGTCAAAAAAGTTGTAAATTTACAATTTTATTAGTAAAAAAGTTGTAAAATTACAAAATTTTTGGTAAATAGCTTGTAAAATTACTAGGAATTCTAGTCAAATAGGAGGTAGCAAAAAATAAAAATAACAAGATTTTCTTGTCATTTCACAAGGTTTTTTTTGCTATAGAGCTTTTACTAATTTTAAGTAAAAAGTTGACTATTCACTTTGATGTTTCCAACTATAAATTGGGTAAATAACAACAAATTCCAACTATTTACTACCATAAATATCAACAAATATAAAGTAAAACAGAAAAATAAATTTCAAACTGAATTTTTTAGTTATATCAACTCAAAACTCGGTTGCGGCTACTAAACTTAACTGTGACAATAAAGTTTTGCTGTTGTTACAATTAAAAGTCACTCTTATCACCATAGTTCTATTGTAACTACCGATATTTAGTTGTGACAAACTTTATGCAATTGTATTACCCGAATTTTTGTTGCAGTGAATGGAATTTGAGTTGGAAATAAGAAAATTTGTTTTCTGTGTGTAGAATCACACAGTTTGTTAAAATTTAACCAATTTCTAATCACAGAAAAATAAATTTCCAACTAAATTTTTCAGTTATATCAACTCAAAATAAAGTTTTTTCAATCAAATTTTTCTGTGACAACCAAATTTTATGGTTGTTTTAATTAAAAGCCAGTTATATTAACTAAATTCAGTTGTGACTACCGATATTCAATTGTGACGAATTATATGAAAATTATTCAACGAATTTTTTGTTGCAATAACTGATTTTTTAATGGAAATTAGTAAATTCGTTTTTTGTTGAAACATTTCTCATTTAAACAAGAGTGAAGAAACATTTCTCATTTAAACTAGAGTGTTATGATGAAATCTAAACTTAAATCATTCATTTATGTCTGTTGAAAACACTAGGGCAAACTAAAAAGCCTTAAAATGTATTTTCTGATATAAAATCTGTTTTAAAAACAACGAGATTTATTCAGATTTGACCTGCTCTAGTGGAAAATCATGCATTTTCCTACTATATTAAGTAAATTTTAACGAATTTCAATTATTTACTGCTTTAAATTGGGTTAAATCCAATTAATTTAAAGTAAAATTACACATTTTTGTTTAAATTTACTTATTCTGTCGTTGGAAATTGAAATCATTTTAATTAGAGTGTACGCTGAAAACAGGAGTTCAAAATCTAAAAGCTTTTACACAGAAAAATATACACTTAAAAAATAATGACGTTAGATTCCACTAAAAAACACAGTTAAAACAACTACATTTGTGTTGTTTAGGCGTCTACTACATTTGACGGTAAAATCAAACAAAAATTGTTGTTGTGTAACTATTGATTAACAACTACAAAAAACGGTAAAAACAACTTCAAATTACAGTCCCTGTAACTTAAATTATCACTGTAACTCAAATTATCAATTTTTTTTTAATTACTTCTAAACGTCAAAAAAGGACACTTTCAACTCGTGCAACAAAAAGGACACTTTCAACTCGTGCAACACATCCGTTTTTCAAAAAATTTCTAGGATATTAAAAGTTTTTTTATAGTCTCAAAACAACTACATAAAACAACTGTTACTACAATGTACTTATTTTTCCATTTATTTTTTAAAAAGACTACAAAAGATAGTTGTTTAAGATATTTCATACGAAAACAACAGAAATTGTAGTTGAAATGAACAACTAGTCACTTTACAAATTACCGTCATGTAGTAACTGTAAAAAAACCTTTGTCAAAACTGTCGAAAACATATCTTTTTTTGTCATTCTGTAGCCACTTTGAATACTCCTCGATAAATCCCAAACTGTTTACAACAGTAAAATTAATTTGTTATATTTTATTTATCTTCTTGTCAAATTAGGATCCGGAGGTGGATTCGGCGGCGGTGGCTCAATTGGAGGCGGATTTGGCGGCGGCGGCGGCGGTGGCACTACTTTGGTGCAAAAACACATTTATGTACATGTTCCCCCACCAGAGCCCGAGGAGTCTCGTCCTCGTCCCAACATTCCCATTGGACAATCCCAGAAACACTACAAAATCATCTTCATTAAGGCTCCATCTGCTCCCTCTTATCAAGCTCCCGTCATTCCTCTACAACCACAAAACGAAGAAAAGACTTTGGTATATGTTTTGGTCAAGAAACCAGAAGATCAACAAGATATTGTTATTCCTACACCAGCTCCCACACAACCCTCCAAACCCGAAGTTTACTTCATCAAATACAAGACCCAAAAGGATTCCAGCGGAGGTGGTGGTGGCGGTTACGATTCTGGCGCTGGTGGTGCTGGAGGTGGTCTTGGAGGAGGTCTTGGTGGTGGTATTGGAGGCGGTCTTGGCGGAGGTCTTGGCGGTGGTAGCGGCGGTGGTGGCGGTTATGATTTGGGCGGTAGCTCCGGTGGTGGCGGCGGCGGCGGTGGTGCTCCTTCCTCCAACTATGGCCCTCCCGGCAAATCAGGACCTTATTAAGTATCCAGCCAACCGGAAATGGTATCTGCATTACCACTCACTTATGACCACTGACTTATATAAATTTTTTTAAAACTCGATCTTAGTTAACGCTACTGGCTAGTCCTAAATCTACTTTTTTTTTAGAAATACATACAAAAGAGAATAACGTTATTATTATTATTTTTGACAATTACGACCTCCAAGACGAGACTTTTTAATAAACTGCCAAAAAAAAAGAAAGAAATTGATTAAGAACAAAACAACAAACAAATTACGCTGTGACTTCAATAACATCTTCATCAACAAATTCTTTGTCTACGAAAAAGGAGAATTTGATATAATGGACTTCTTTCAACATAAAGAAAAAAAAAGGAAGAACTTTTTACACTGTCCTTGTGCTAAAACTGTTACTCAAATAACGATCTGTGGTTATTCTTCTCATCATAATACTCAAACTGTTGTATATAAGCCATGTTTCCTTCATACTCTCTCTCTCTCATTGTCATCTCTCTATCTTGCTGTGACAATATCTACTCCTCCTCATTATCTCTCTCTATCTAACTATCTCTAGTTGTCTCTCCTAACTATCTCTCTTTTTGTTACTATCTATTGTAAATGTTAAAGAACAACTTCTTCTATTGTTAATAGTTTAAGACCCGTGTATACATTAGGGATTTCTACTGATCTATTGTTATATTTTTTTTGTTTTTTTAATTTTTTGTTAAAAAAAATCTAATCTCTAATGTGTGCGTGTGTTATGTTAATTATATATATATTTTAATTAATTGTATTAATTTGTTAAGTATTTTTTATTATGCACAAATAAAAAAACAACGGTGACAAAATTTAAAAAAAAAAAAATAAAACGTTTTGAAGTATTTATTTCATTTTAGGAATTAAAAAAAAACACTTTAACAGGCCTATTCACAGAGCAAATTATGACTCAAAAGTAGTCATAACTCATAAATTATGACTAAAGTCTCAAATTTCGTATTCACAGAAGCAAATAGTCTCAATTTATAATGTCAAAATAAAGACCGTCTTAAGCAGTCACTGATTAATAAAAAACAAAAATGAAATAAAAAGAAATCAGTTTAAAAAGAAATAAAATATGTTTGAAGCAAAAGTCAAAAAAACAACAAATAATAAAATAAACAAAATAAAACAATTATATTTTTTAAAAACATTTAAAAAAAGTAGGGATGTGCGATTAATCGATTAATTAATCAATTCGATTAATCGAAATCCTGATTAATCAATTAATCGATTAATCATACTTTCTGATTAATCAGAACTATGATTAATCAATTAATTTGAATTTTGATTAATCAAAAACGAATAATTTTATTCAATTTTTAAAACATGTTGGCAAAACAAAATAAAAGACAAACAAAACAAAAAAATATTTAAATATGAAAACAAAATTTATAAATTAATAAACAGAACGAAATTTAATATGCCAAAATCCAAAAATATATTTAGCCAAATTTTCCAAAATTTATGAGGAAAGTTCAAACTTAGATCTATCATGGAAGACTGGCAATTATATGAATAATATGCCTCTAATCATGCTCAAATCTTGAAATTAATATACATATGTATGTATGTATCGTCGGCGCGCCAACCAGAACCGCTATGTGTATTTCAAAATTTTCTGAAGAGACTTCAACAACAGCTATATTTGGTACTATTGGGATGTTTTTTTATAATTCAAATTAATGGAAATAGAAAATTTGCAATATTATTTAAATATATAAGAAAGAAATATTGTTTAAAAGCACCGCGAGCTTTAGAGCTGATTTGTAAGCCTCTTAAAACATTAAAAAAAAACACATAGCGTTTCTGGTCGGCGCACTGTGGTCAATATTTTGAGATAGCGGCCAAAACTCCTTTTGGTTTTTGTTCTCCGATTTTAAAGTTATTAGACTCATATGAAAGTAGACAGTAGTAAACCTCGGGAGCCAAAAAATTAGAACTCTATTTCAACTATTTCACTGAGAACAGGGTGGTCCAAAATGGGCTTTTTCAAAATTTAGTAAATATATGATATTTTTAGTTAATTTTTAAAGTTTAAATGATCATAACTTTTTTGTTTTTCAAGATTTTTGGACGAAATAAATTTTGTGTTGTAACTTAACGTATTTCCTATTACTGGTAAAAAAATTGAAGCTCTACTGTTTTCAGAACAATTTAAATATTTTTTTTTAAAAAAGGTCAAATTTCTCGGAAATTTCCTACTTCATAGAGCACAACTCCTGTGAGTCAAGCTGAGTCAAAACACAAATTTACTATTTTGTAGTCCTAACTCTCTCCTACATTCCTATATACACATGTCCATGCATCGGGACTGCACTTTTTGAGCTACAGCAATTTTTCTGACCCAAGGTAAGATATTCGGTACAAATGCACGTCATATTTTTTGAGAAGTTATTTGTATGTGAAAGTGGCTATTATGCATATATTTTGATGAAATTTTGTACAAGAGTTCTTATTGACCCAAAAAATAATTCTGTTGAAATTAGGAGAAGTTGGCCCATATTTGGACCTAGTCCACATAGAAGGGTGTATCAAAATTTTGACAAAAATGACAATAGAACTCTCAAATTATGTGGTATCTGGCATGGCAATTCATTTGGAAAAGGTAAAAATTGATTTTATTGCCATCTAATATTACGTAACTTAAATACCTGAAAATTGCAAATAAATTTAAAACCAATGGAAATAACTGGTAAAACCAAGTACCTTTTATATTATTACCAGTACCTGTTAACTCTCAAATTATGTGGTATCTAGCAATTTATTTGGAAAAGGTAAAAAAGATAAATATTGGTCTGGGACCCCATAAAGTATATATATTCATGATCCTCGATCGATTTTAAGACGATCTAGCGATGTCCGTCCGTCTGTCTGTCTGTTGAAAACACGCTAACTTTTGAAGGACTTTACGGAGGATCCTGAAGTTTGGCGTATATGTTGGGCATTTACCTGGTCAGGTTGGTATTGCAATCCAGCGAAATCGGTCCAGTGGTTCAAAAGTTATGAGTAAAAGACTGAATTTCGGCAAGGGTTTTTCGTGAATTTATGAGATAAAAAGCACTATAACTTTCGAAAATGAATTCTGAGGATGCTGAAGCTTGGCATATATATTTTTCGTTCCTCCAGCCTAGTTCGTATTGAATTTCACCCAAATCGGTCCAGTGGTTCAAAAGTTATTAGTAAAACCGTAAATATCAGATAAGCTTCACCTTAAATTCACGTGGTGAAAACCCGTTAAACCTGTTTTACAACCATTGGTAAGTCACAAAAATATTTTAAAACGTATTTTTGTCACTCAAAAATATTTTTATACCAAAACAAAAAAAAAATACACTCGAAAAAATGTTACACTCAAAAAAAAAAAATTACACTCAAAAAAAAAAAAAGTAAAAAATTTTGCACTCAAAAAAAAAAAATTTACACTCAAAAAAAAAAAAAAATTGTTTTTTTTTTTTTCAAAAACTACTAACAAAAATTTTACACTCAAAAAAAAATTAGTATTTTTTTTTTTTTTTTTAAATTACTAAAAAAAAATTTTTACACAAAATAAAATATTTCTAATCAAAACTGTTATTTTTTCACGTTAGAAAATTTATTATCACTTAAAATGGGCATTGTGGGGGGTATTCATAGATTCGGTCAAGTCGAATTTAACTTTTCTACTTGTTAATATTTTGTTGTGCACATCAGACCCATATATGTCCAGTATTCGACAAAAATGGAAATCAACCTCGTTAGAGTTAGATGAAGAAGCTAAACAACTACTGCAAAATGAAAATCAAAGCTATTTGGAAGAAATTTTTACTAATAAGTATTGTTTAATTAATACTACACCTAGAAAAGTTTTACAGTAACTTTTTACGGTTATTCAAAAAGTTTTTAGTTAAAGTTGTTTTAAACGTTTTATCGTTTGTTTTTCAAAATAAATAAAATATTGAATATTTTCTACAGTCGTTAAAACAATAAACTACAAAATTTACGGAAAAATATTTTTATCAGTTAAATTATTTGTGACTGATTATACCGTATAATTTTACAGAAGTACGGTTTTTGTAGTTTGTTATTCAAAAAAAAATATTTTTACTCCACAAAATAAAAAAATGTAAACAGTTAAAATAACTGAAATATCATTTGTTTTTACGGAATGTCATTAACGTTTAAAAATAACTGAAAAAGTATATTGTTTCAAATGAAATATAAGTAGTCCGTTTTTTAAAAGGAAAAACGATTGTTTTTAACGTTTTTTCAGTTGAATTTACTTACAAAATATTTTGAGTGTAGTTTAAAGATTATAATTTGTTTCTAATTTTAGTATAAATTTTTATTAATACATTTAAATAAAATATATGTGCACTTTAAATCAATAGTAAAAGTTTACTTAAAATTTTATCGATGTTGTGTTCTGTATATAATATATCCAAATGGTATTGATATTGTTGGGAATTTCAGTGTTATTTTTCAGTTTAATCCTCACACGAATTAGCTTTCTTCCAAAAAAAACCAACCTTTGGCCCCTGTGAATATTGAGACTAAATAAATGTCAGGGGCCAAATGTTGGCATTTTCTGACCAAAATTAAGTTTAGGAATAATAAATAAGTATTGGTTGTAAAATACGATTGAAGAAAATAAGAAATTATAAAAAAAAATACCTATTTAAAATGCCCGAGTAAAAATTTTTATATGATGCAATATATATTGATATGTAATACAATATATAATTAAACGCAATTTGATCCGAAAAATGGTGGATGTTTTTGCATTAAAAAAGATCAATTTGTATAAAATATGATTTGATTTCATCCGAGTTTTGACCAGACATTGCCATATATTAGTGGATCTAATTAGATCTAATTGCATAAAAACATGTAAAATCCTGGTGTTTTTTGGTTTGGGTTGAGTTACACCACAGGTCAACGATACATTCACCAAACATATAATTTTCTTAAAAAAAAAATGTTCGGGTACGCTTCGAACCAGATAGGTGATATACATAACCCTAACAAGGAAATGTTTAGGAACATTTTAAAAAGTTTCTTATACTTTGCCTAAAAACTTAGAAAATTTTTGTTTAATTGGAAACATATATTGTTTTGTATGGAACAGAATAAGCTATATATAATTTTATGTTAAATTATACAGAAAAACAAATTTTGTATTGACGCTCATATAATTTTATATAATTATATCAACCGTACACCTTTTAATACGAATCATGATTAAATTATATATAACTGCATATGATTGCATTTAAAAAATTTAGAAAATATCCTACGGGATATATAATCATATATGATATATTATGTTTGTATCAAATTATATATTGTTATATATGTTTATTTTTACTCGGGTGTCAAAATATTCAACTTTTACATGGAAACTCAACAAAAAATTAAAATGCATTTTTAACTCCACATTACTTACGTTCCTATCAGTCGATTTTTACGTTTGAACACGCAAAGTGAAGCTTAAAGTCCCTCCAATTGAACAAAACAAATTGCGTAAAAAAATACCAATCCGGTCAAAAGTTATAGAGTTTTGACCGCTATCTCGTGAAATTGACCACTGTGCGGCGCACTGACGATATGTATGTACATATTTATGCAAGACGACCAATAACACGCATCCATGTTCAATCCCTCTAGAAATGCTTCTCTCTGACAGCACTTCGACGACAATTGGTTGTATTGTACATGAGTTGGAGATCATTTACAATACAACAAAATTAATGTTCTACACGGGCTCAATAAAAATGGTTGGCTCTCTAAGTCAGCACTTCGACGCCAATTGGCGTTGAATTGTCCATGAGCCGGAGATCATGTGGAATACAACAAAATGAATTAATTTTCAAAACGGGTTCGTTTAAGGTCCCAATTTGTTAACTTCAAATAATTGGGGGCACATTCATTATACCCTACACCACACTGTGGTACAGGGTATAATGAGTTTGTGCTGATGTTTGTAACTACCCGAAATATTGGTCCTAGACCCACTTTTAAGTATACCGATCGGCTTAGAATCACTTTTTGAGTCGATTTAGCGATGTCCGTCCGTCCGTCCGTCCGTCCGTCCATCTGTCTGTCCATGTAAACGGTGTAAACACGATACAGGTCGCAATTCTTAATCAATTGACTTGAAATTTGAAACTTAAGCCTCTTTTGGCCCAAGGACGAAGCCTATTGAAATTGGAAAAAATCGGTCCATATTTAGACCTAGCCCCCATACAAAGGTCCTCTTTAGTTTTGGCTCAAATGACTCTAATAGACGCATTTTAAAAGGTATCTATTCGAAATTTAGCAGGTAATCATGTTTTATCATCACAAATCACCATTCCAAATTTTAAAGAAATCGAACCAGTTCTTATTGTAGCCCCCATACAAACCACCTTCCCGATTTTCACATAAATCTCTCAAATTTCATGAAAATAGAAAATATTTAATTAAAATTCTGTTTGTGTATGTTAAACGCGTACTTTAATAACCTTATCAAATCTGATTATCATCGGACCATTTTTGGACTTAGGTCCCATATGGAAATTTCGCCCGATATTCAGTTGAAGTGATTTATTGTCAACAAAAAGAAGCCTATTCCACTCAAATTTGATTAGTGAGTGCTTTTTACACTTATTAAAGATTTGACAAAATACAGATCTAATCAGTCCATGTTTGAACTTGGGACCCATTTTCCGGGAAACTCTGGTGTAGGGTATTTTATGGTCGGTCTTGACCGACTATAATTTTCTTACTTGTTTTTGTTTTAGATTATGTAATTTTGTAATGTGAAGAGACCGTGATAATATCCGCATTGTGAGCTGAGAAGAACCACTAAAAGTAAATTTGACTAAAATTTAATACATTTTTTAAAAAATTTTCAATAGTCATAAAACATTTAAATATAAAAACAAAATAAAAACAAAACAAAATAATAAATTATTCAAATTTTGAATATTCAACTTCCTGATTAATCAATTAATCATGAATTTTGATTAATCAAAATTTAAATTATTCGATTAATCATAGTTCTGATTAATCAGAAAGTATGATTAATCGATTAATTGATAATTCAGGATTTTGATTAATCGAAGTGATTAATTAATCGATTAATCGCACATCCCTAAAAAACAGGAAATCGAAATTAAAAAAAAAAATATTATAGAATATGTTTGTCCGTTGGAACCTTTTGTTGGCTCATTTGTCCCTCATGGAAACTATCTGCTTTCGATTTTACAGGCTACATTGTCATTGGTCAAGGCTATAATCGATAAGACACATAAACACAAAACCACCAAAAGAATGTGGAAATGGCATTGGAGGTACATTTTTACCAATGGACCATCGCAGTCTAGCAGTCTTTTGGTGTTTTGATTGAACTTGCCGTAAAATTTTAACTATTTAACGGGCTAATTTCCAATAAAGTATTTAAAATGCCGGAGATTTTGGATGAAATGTTCAAATAAGCGTATCAGAAATTTCCTCACATTAATCCAAAATAATAATCAATTTGTTCATTGTTGTACGGCATCTTTTTTCTGCAATAAACAAATTTGCTTGCGTTTCACATTTAAAGAAAATATAATTTTTGTAGTTTTTTGTTTTATTTTTTATTTTGCTTCAAAATTGTAAATTCCATAAGTTGTCAAAAAGGCACTTTACAGAAATAAAAGTCAGTTAACATAGAATGTTAACAAAAACAAATTATTATTTTATGACTATGTTAACAGAATACGAAATTATGATTGAGTCTTAAAAATATTATATCTTTTCAGTCACAAACATTTTTATGATGTTTTCCTGTGAATAGACCTGTAAATCTAATTGAAAAAAATATCCACTAATTGAAAAACAGCCTCTGGAGTTGTTAAAATTAATATTTAACACCACCGTCATTATGTCTACTTGACAGAAGTACCTGTTACACGTAAATTACTCTTGCGTCATTGTTGAACAGTATATCGAAAATGTATTAAATTGGATAAAAATTATATGGATCTTAAACAAATACTCAAAATAATAACTGTGCTAAATTACCATGGTACTAAATGAACCGATAAATGTTCCATATTGCTTTGCTAAAAAATTTATCGGTAGTATAAAACAGCAGTTAATCTTCCTGATTTACAAATTTTGGACAAGTTAAAAAAAAAAAAAAAAAGACAAGACAAGTAACAAAATTATAATCGGTCAAGGCCGTCCATATAATACCTACCCTACACCAGTTGCCGAAAAATGGGTCTCAAGTCCAAAAATGTGACGATTGTATCTATCATTTGTTATAAATTCATTTAGTGTAAAAAATATACACAAACCAAATTTAATGAATATCGGTCGAAATTTTAATTAGGGGACTCAGTCCAAAAATTTTCTAATTGTTATCACACTGATAGAAATTTGTACATGACAATAATGAAAATCTACATTAATGTTATGAAAAATGACGATAAAAAGGCACCTATGGAGGGTTTAATTGAATTAATGAAATGGGTATCATAAAATGTAATTTCAAGAACAAGTTTCATTAAATTAATGAAAATTGTTCATACAAAATATAAATTGTATTTTATGAAAATTTTGCATTACTTAAATGAAAAAAGTATTTAATTCTTATAAAATACTTTCATTGAATAAATTCTACTTTTTATTTTTGAAATGAAGTACTTTCATTGAATAAATGCCTCTTTAATTTTTATAATGAAATATTTTTATGAAATTGTAAAGATCTTTTTATAAAATTAATTTTTTTTTTTTTTTTAATAATAGTTTTGATTACATGATCAATTATTTTTATTTATTCTTTCTATTTATTTACAACTTTTTTTTTTATAAATTCAACCTAACCGAGAACTGGTAACAATGACCGTCGTCTCGTTGTAGCGAAAAAACCAAGGGCTCTGGTGGGAATCGAACCCACGACCCCCACGTTGAAAGGCTAGCACGCTACCAACTAGCCTACGGGGGCCCCTAAAAAAAATTAAAATTAAAAATTATAAAAATGGTTTTCACTTTGTTTTCTCGCACAACATTTTACTCCAACCTTGAATTGTAATACGTAATTAAAACCAACAACAATATATATAAGAGGATATTCAATGTTCTGACGCCAAAATAAGTTTAGCGTCTTGGCGTCTTGGCGTTTCTTACATAGGCCAAAATGAAAGGGTGTCAGGTGTTATTTGCGGAAAAAAAACGGGAGTTGGTTATATCCAACAGTTGCGCATCTCATAAAATTGAGATTTTACAGCGAAAAAATTATATTAAAACTTTAAAAAATTAAAAAAAAAAAATGAGAACAAATTAACAAATAACTCATCCATAAAAAAATTAAAAATTGAAAATAAAATATTTTGGGATTTTTTTTTTCTTAATTTTCTTATTTTTTTTTTATTGGTAAAATTTTTTCTTAATTCTTTCATAATTTTTTTTTATTTTTTAAAGTTTTAATATAATTTTTTCGCTGTAAAATCTAAATTTTATGAGATGCGCAACTGTTGGATACAACCAACTCCCGTTTTTTTCCGCAAATAACACCTGACACCCTTTCATTTTGGCCTATGTAAGAAACGCCAAGACGCCAAGACGCTAAACTTATTTTGGCGTCAGAACATTGAATATCCTCTTATATATATTGTTGTTGGTTTTAATTACGTATTACAATTCAAGGTTGGAGTAAAATGTTGTGCGAGAAAACAAAGTGAAAACCATTTTTATAATTTTTAATTTTAATTCCGCAAAAAACACCTGACACCCTTTCATTTTGGCCTATGTAAGAAACGCCAAGACGCCAAACTTATTTTGGCGTCAGAACATTGAATATCCTCTTCTATATATTGTTCTTGATTAAAACCACGAACTAATATAAAACAGCACGTCAATTTAGTAAATATAAAATTAATAATTTACTTTTTTTCAAATTTCATAAGAAAGTCTAAAAAATCACAAAATCATTAAATTAAAAAACACTTTCACATATTTTTTATTTTATCTATAGATTTCACTCAGATTTCTCACACAAAATTTTACATTAACATTTACTTTA
The DNA here is from genome assembly GCA_963921195.1 of Pegoplata infirma. Classification (NCBI taxonomy): domain Eukaryota; kingdom Metazoa; phylum Arthropoda; class Insecta; order Diptera; family Anthomyiidae; genus Pegoplata; species Pegoplata infirma. The sequence continues at coordinate 185,178,358 of OY992536.1, forward strand.
AATACATAAATAAAATCACGAAATAATTTAAAACTACGCGAGTTTAATAAATAATTATAATTAATACGGTTTACTGCGAAATCGTAGCTGCTCGCATTCGCGAGATATCGCGAAATAAGTGTTGTTGTATTTTCTAAAATTTTGACAATGAAGTTTTTTAAATATCTTCAAAAACTGAGTATGCAGTTTTAATTGTATTTATTTACAGGTCACAAAACAGTTAACATCGAAATAATTTCTTCTCAATTCCGCGAGAAATCGCAAAATTAAAAAAAAAAACAAGTAAGAGTGTGAAATTCGGCTGTGCCGAATCTTTTATACCCTCCAACACGTTTAAAATTAAAAAAAATCGCAGGGGCGTCTTTTTTTTTGTGGGGGGGGGGTCGGCGGATTTTGTGGGGGACACCTGTACCCCCTATATATGTTAACAAATTATTTGTTTATGATATTTACGCTTAAGTAATAAATTTTTATCGTTATTTTTAATTGATTTCTATAACCACGCTCCCAAAAGGGGGCGGCCTGAAAAAAATCGAATTTTTTAACTCCCTTGGTCCAAGCGCAGGTCTTTAAACATAATATGGCATAAAAATGTAACATTTGTTGAGCAAAAATTAAAAAAAATCGTAAACATATTGTATTTTCAGGGGTCATTTTAGTTCTTCAAGAGGGAACTTTTTTCCCCCTGGTCCGATTTTGCCCATCTTCGAACTTAACCTTACCAGTAACATTATTACCCAATTTCAGGTGTCTAGCTCTTTTGGTTTGGACTGCATCGTTATTTCTACAGACGGACGGACGGACGGGCATCGCTAGAATGTCTTAGATTCTATCACGGATCAATATAATATATACTTTGTGGGGTCCCCGACCGATATTTCGATGTGTTGCACACGGAATGACAAAGTGAGTATACCCCCATACTGTGGTTGGAGGGTATAAAAATGGTAAATATATTTAAAAAATATGGTAAATTTGCAAACCAAAATGGTTAATTTACAAAAAAAAAATGGTAAATTAAAAAAAAACAATTGAGAGTGTTACATTCGGCTGTGCCGAATCTTTTATACACTCCAAAATGTAAAAAAACAATATAAATAGGGGGCATCATGACCTTGCGATTTTGAACTTCTTCTGATATAAGAAAGTTGCATTTGCTTAGCAAAAGTACAAAAAACCCTGCAGAAAATGCAGTTTTTCTTAGGTTGCTTTAGTTCTCCAAAGGGGAACTTTTTTCCCCTTGGTCCGATTTTGCCCATTTCCGAACTTAACCTGCCTACGAATATTAGACATATTCGTGCCAAACTTCGAAAGTCTACCTCTTTTATTTTAGACTGTATAGTGTCCTCTACAGACGGACAGACGGACGGACGGACGGACGGACATCGCTAGAATGTCTTAGAATTGATCACTGATCAATAAAATATATACTTCTTGGGGTCCTAGACCGATATTTCGATGCGTTACATACGGAATTACAAAGTGAGTATACCCCCATACTGTGGTTGGAGGGTATAAAAATTCAATTAAAAAAAATTTTTTAATTTACCAAAAAAAAAAAATTTTTTGATTTTACCAATTTTTGGTAGTGATAATTTTAAAGCCCAAAAATTATAAAAAATGGTAAATTTACAAGTAAAGTGGTAAATATATTAAAAAAAAGGTAAGTTTACAAACAATAATTGTAAATTTACAAAAAAAAATTGTTTAAAATTTACCAATTTTTGGTAGTGATAATTTTTAATCCACAAAAATTGCTGAAAAAAAGAAAATTACTGAAAAAGAAAATAGAAAATAGAAAATTAAAAAAAAAAATTTTAGGACTTCGAAAATTTTATGAAATTTTTTTTTTAAATCTTTTTTAATAATTCTTTACTCCAAAACGGCAAAAAAAAGTGTGTATTTGAATCAGAAAATTAAAAAAAAAATTTTTTTTGTTAAACATAAATCCTCTTAATAAAATCATTTTTGTGAAATAACTGTTTTTTTTTTGTAAATCATCTAGAATCCTCGTAAAAAAATTTTGTCAACTTCTTTTTTAAATGTTTTTCAATAAAAAAAAATTTTGTCCGGGACTTCGAAAATTTTTTTAAAAAAATAGAAAATTTCCAAAAAAAAAATTTTTTTTTTTAAACAACATAAATCCTCGTAATAACATAATTTTTGTAAAATAACAGTTTTTTTTTGTAAATCTCGTAATAAAAACTTTGTTGTAAAATTACAGTTTTTTTTTTGTAAAATGACCTTTAAAATTGTAGAACACAATTACGAAAATATATTTGTAAAATTACCAATAAAACTGTAGTTCTCGTTTGAGCAAAGTACAAGAATTTTTGTTAAAAAACAAGGAAAATTGTTAAATATTGGTAGAACGGGATTGCAAGTAGACTTGTGCTTAATCGTTCAATTGAGTAAGCGCTCATTTTCGTTCATTTCAGATAAAAGACCAAGTTCGTTCATCTAGTCCAACGCTCTTTTGTGGTCTTCGTTCAACAGTTCGTGAACGAATAATTTTGATCATGTCTGTTGGTCGTTCATCTAGTTCAAATCGGTCAGTTTTTGTTTTCGTTCAACAGTTCGTGAACGAATCATTTTGATCATGTCTGTTGTTTTGGCTTTCGTTCAAAAAATACAAAAATGTTTAATAAAAACATGAATTTAAAAAAAAACATGTACAATTTTTGTAAAAAAACATAAATGCTGAGAAAGTGTGTGAAAAGAGAAGAGAAAACTAACGCCTAATAACAAAATTAACAAAAAAAATAAATTGAACGACCGAACTGAAAGATCAAAATGAAATAATGATAAGTAAAAGAGCGGAAATGGACGAACTAGATAAACCGCTCAGTTAAGTGAATAGTTCAATTGAACTAGTTCGTTCGTGAACGACACAACTCTAATTGCAAGGCATTTTACCAGGCGTTTTACAAGTTTTTTTTTTTTTGAGTGTAAAGTCATTTCAGCCAAATGTAAGGTGGACGTTTTAATGGGGGCTAGGTCACAACAAGAACCGATATTTTCCAAATTCAATAGACCTCATCCTTGAGTCAAAAGAAGCTTAAGTTTCAAATCTCAGTCAATTCAATTAAAAATTGCGATATAAATCGACTTAAAAAGTGTTTCTGAGTCGATCGGTATACTTGAGGTTGGATCAAGGGCCAATATTTGTGGTAGTTACAAAATAAATTCTCTATCAAATCAGCAGAAAAATCTGCTGAAAATATACCCATTTTGAGCCATATGAGAAATCTGCTGATTTTAGCAGACACGGGTTGCTGAAAATCTGTCATGAAATCTGCAGAGAAATCCGCTAAGACTTTTTCTAGAAAATTTTTGTTGTTAGAAAATTCTGTAAAAAAAAACAGCACTATTTTAAAAATATTTCCTAAAAGAGAACCCTGCTTTCACATGAGACAAAATTTGTTAAAATCGTTTTTTCCTTAGTTCAAGAAATTTTTTTAAAGAAGATTAAAAATTTCATTCTGCCGACCCTTTCGTAAAGCTTGAGACAGTCTTTCATTTAAAACAAATTTGAGCCAAATTCGATCAAAATTTTGGACTTTTGGATAATTTCCACCAAAATTTTGGATTGTTGAAAATGCAAAAATAAAAAAAAATATTTTGCTATACATTATTTTTATTTGTTTTATCATGCTGAATACGAATATCAAAAAATTTATAAAATCGGTCAGGCGATTTTCGAGATAAAGCTATTTGAAATTTGTGAAAAATATTGCAAAAAGGTCGGTTTTTTCTTACGATTAAGGATTTTTTTTTTAAAAATTAAAAAATTTCTTTAACCCTTTTATAGAGGTTGATACAATCTTTCTTTGAAGCCTAATTTGACCCAAATCCGATTATTTTAACCCGTGGCGCCCTTCGATCAAAGTTTAGAGTTGTTGGTAAAAAGTTTCTAAAAAGCCAAAATTTTGATCAATGGGTGTCACGATTAAAATGATAGGATTTCACTTAAGTTAAGTTTAAAAGAAAGATTGTCTTAAGCGTTATTAAAGGGTCCACGCAAAAAAATTTTTTGACTTTTTTTTTTTTTAATTCTTGAAAGTAGGAAAAAAACGCCATTTTTTACAAATTCAAAAAATGCGATATCTCAAAAACCGATCGAGCGATTTTAAAATTGTTTTGATGTTCTTGCGCAGCACATCGAAATTAACAAGTATGATATGCCGAAAGATATGCCGTTTTCATAAAATCAAAAAGGTTTGTAACTTGGATAATAATTCACCTACTGGTGAATAAAACCGTTTTGCACCAGCTGGTGAATTAAACGTAACATAATTATTTTTCAACAAAAATTTTTTTTTTCATAATTTTTTTTTTTTCATAACATTTTTTCCAAAAATTTTTTTTTTTCATAGATTTTTTTGCCATCAATTTTTTTTTTTTGTCAGAAATTTTTTTTAATAAATTTTTTTCGTTATCAAATTTTATTTTATTAATTTTTTTCATCCATTTTTTTTTTTAACATGATAATGTTTTTAGGCTGGTGTCTTATTTTAAAAAAGTTGCAGGACGCCACCTCAGTTTTACTATATAGGCTAACAATTAACGAAAAAGAAAACAAGAAAAATTTTAATAACTTGGGTATGTAACTTGGATAATAATTCACCTCGTAGTGAATAAAACCGTTTCTCACCAGCTGGTGCATAAAAAGTAACATAATTATTTTTCGACAAAAGAATTTATTTTTTTCATCAAATTTTTTTTTTTCATCAAAAATTTTTTTTTTTCATCAAATTTTTTTTTTATAAATTTTTTTGTTTTCATCAATTTTTTTTTCATCAAACTTGTTGTTTTTCATCAAACTTGATGTTTTTCATCACTTGAAAATGAATCTATTTCTAAAAATGAATCTATTTCTTTATAATTAAAAAATAATCTGCTAAAAATATGTTCAAAAATATTTTGAAATTCAGCAAACAGAATAAGTAAAAACGCAGTAAAATTTATGTTATTTTGTAAAACTGAATGACAGAGATTTTAGTAAAAATATCAATTTTAGTAGAAAAATTTGCTAAAAGTTTGCTAAATTAAATCGAAAGTCGTTTTACAGAATTTTTGACAGAGTTTTTCTTCTGAGTGTAGTTAGTAGAAAGTGCTGCTATGTTTGGTTAAAACAGGCTAAAACCCTTAAGATTTTTCCCTTTTTTTTGTTATTAAACTCTACTGTCACATCTGTTCTTGCGTGTGACAAGTAAACAAATTTGTCCGAATTACTGTTTCGTTTGAGTTACACTGTGCCTCATCATCGCCTTATTAATAGCAATAACAAATTTACAATTCATCTAATCCAAGTAAAAACATTCTGTTGCTTAAATTGGAGCTCCAAGATAAAATCCTAGAGACCATTAAATATTAATTAAAGAAAATTAACACCACTCACTTTATTGTATTCCCTTTCGCCATTCACTCAAAAGTGAAAGTGATTTGCTAGAACTTTTTTGTTTACAAATAAAATTTAGGTCACAATTGTTGTGGGATGTATTAATTGGAGGTTTGATGTACGAGTACTAATTCAAAGATGTTTGTTTCATTTTCTCTTAAACAAGTAAAAAAAGCTAAATTTGGCCTTGACAAATGTGTTGATAGCCTCAACAATGTAAGTAAACAAGTAGAAAAGCTAAATTCGACTTGGCCGAATTCATGAATACCCTTGACAATGCTCTTTAAAGTGATAGTCAGTTTTCTAATGGAAAAAATTAACGATTTTGATTAGAAATATTTTATTGTGAATAAAAAACTTTTTTTTAGGCATTTTTGTAAAAAAAAATACAAGTTTTTGAGTGTAAAATTTTTTTCGAGCGTATTTTTTTTAGTGTAAAAATATTTTTGAGACTTATTAATGTTTTTAAATCTTGTTTAACGGTTTTTCAACTCCTGAAACCAATTGGAAATTTACGGTTTTGCTAATAACTTTTGAACCACGGAACCGGTTTTAGTTAAAATTTGAAACCAACCAGACCAGAGGAACGACAAATATATATGACAAGTTTCAGCAGCCACAGAATTGTCTATCGACAGTAAGAGTGTTTTTTACATGCGCGGGTTCAAGGGGTGGGTGGAAAGTGGAAATTCTACCCCCACCATCCCCCCCCCCCGACCAAATTTCAAAAAAAAAAAAAAAAGGAAAAAATAGAAAAAAGAAAGAAAAAGAAGAAAAATAGAAAGAAGGAAATTTTCTAAAAGAAAGGAAATTTCAAAATCCGAAAATTTTTCGTAGATAAAAATCTGAAAATTTTTATAGGGGAAATTTGAAAAGATTTTAAGGAAAAGTGTGACTTAATCTAAAAATTTTCTGTGAAAAAATATCTGTCAATCTTATTATGAATTTTGTTATAAAAAATTACTTACAATACAAGGAAGGTCTTTTACAGGGCACCCACCGATTGTCCTGAAACTTGAATATGTGAATGAGCGGCCAAAAATAAGAGTTACCTGTTTTTTTAGCTGCCCAATCTCAAGTTTTAAAAAGGTTTGCCACGTTATGAAAAAATATGGGCTTTCGGGAAAATCCTTATGAAAGTCGAAGTAGCAGGAATTTCGCCATTCGAAAAATACGGGTCTGCTTAATTTTGATAGAGATCATTATATATGATTTTGGCGGTCATACGTATATGAGGCATTCCACACCAAATGTCCAGCGAAAAAAACACCTGTACCGTAAACTTCTGAATAGGTTGTATGGATAGCCCTATATGAAACTTAGAAAATTGGGTTTTTGGTTTTTCAATTTTTCAAAAACTGCGCTTAGGAGGCGTGGTCAAATATTGGAAATATGGTCAAATTTGTGGCGAGTTGCCTTGATTAAATATTTATCATATTAAAACGGAATGCAACACAATCTTAAAAATTTACATTCTTATATAGTTTTGTATGGGCTATCGATTAAAATTTTTTTTTTTGAAAATTTTCAGAACCCGTTCTGAAATTTTCCATTTTTTAAAAAAGTCAATTTATCAAATATCCGGCCACTTTTTTTTCTTTTTTTAAAATTTTTTTTTTAAGATTAGATGTTTGTCCATCCACACAAAAAATTCAGAAAAACATTTTTCATTTTTTTTTCGAGAAAATCGAATTTGAATTTTAAATTTCATAACAATTTTGTAATTAGCTTGTATTTTCTTGTATTTCGTTGCGAATGAGTAATATTCATGCAATTAATATTACTCATTCGCAACGTTAAAACAAGAATATACAAGCAAATTACAAAATTGTTATGAAATTTAAAATTCAAATGCGATTTTCTCAAAAAAAAAAACGAAGAACGCGTGTCTGAATTTTTTTGTGTGGATGGACAAACATCTAAACTTAAAAAAAAAATAAATAAAAAAAAAAAGTGGCCGGATTTTTGATAAATTGACTATTTTAAAAAATGGAAAATTTCAGAACGGGTTCTGAAAATTTAAAAAAAAAAAAATTAATCGATAGCCCATATACTATATAAGAGTGTAAATTTTTGAGATTGTGGTGCATTCCGTTTTAATGTGATAAATATTTAATCAAGGCAACTCGCCACAAATTTGACCATTTTTCCAATATTTTACCATGTCTCCTAAGCCCAGTTTTTGAAAATTAGAAAAACCAAAAACGCAATTTTCTTAGTTTCATATAGGGCTATCCAAACAACCTATTCAGAAATTTACGGGACACATGTTTTTCTGTAGCGGGACATTTGGTGTGGAATGCCTCATATGTATATTTGAGAACTTTTAGTGCATATATTAGGCGCTAAAAACATGGTTTTTTAGTGCATGAAGGTCTCTGGTTATAAGTAAAATGAGTTTAGGTAAATAAACCGCTCCGATTTTCTGTAAATTCGATATCTTTTGAACGGATCATCAAAAAATTTACCACGAAGATGTTTTTGAAGGGTGCTAAATAAAAACTGGAAAAAATTGGAAAAATCTAAAAAAAAATAATTCAAAATGTCCGATTTGGCATGAAATGCGCCTTATACATCCAGCAATGCTGAATTTAACTTTTTTTGTGTTGTTGTTTTTAAATTCTAAACTTAAAAAATAGCGTAGGTTTTAAATTTCATTGGAATTGGATTCTAAAGTTGATAAACAAATGAAGTAATGGTTGACTATTTCAGTAAAAACAATTCAAATTCTACGCAATCCACTTTACTAAGAAATGTCTTTAAGGCAAATCTGCTAGATTATAAATAACTTAGCAATTAAACTTAAAAACAATATTTTTTTTTATGAATATAAAAGGGAATTTTTAAAATAGGACAATGAATGAATGTTCAGTTATAACAACTTCATATTAACTTACAAAGAATCTCTATTACAAATAATTTTAATCAGAAAAAAAAAAACAAAACTTTCAGTTAATGCATATTAAACCCTCCTCACAAATAGCGAAAAAAAAGCAGCACCCAATACCACCACTAAACCAATTTATCTACTCAAGGAAGTTAAATAACAAAACTTTAGGAAAAAAAAAAATATTTATTTTTAACATAAAAGACAGATGATGCAGTTTCTTTCTGTTGGGATGGTTGTATGGTTGGAAATAAAGAAAAATATAATCTTGGGAATTTTTAGCGAAAAATAAAATAAAAAAAATAATAAAAATAGCATTATACACTTGTGATATTCCAAAGAAAAGCTCGTGGCAACTAACAACAAATATATAAAATAATAGAGAAAAATAAAAAAAAAAACTAATAAGAAGGTAATAATCGGCCTTGTGAAATCTTTGGATACCCTTCATCCACAGAAATAATTGAAAACGAATTTAAAAAAAAAATTTTTTTGAAACTCCTCCGACTAAGAAATTATTATACCAATCACTTAATTCATAGGTGAATAATTAAAAAAAATCAATTGAACTTTAAACGATTACAAATTTTATAAATATTTTTATTTGTAGTCAATCAAACACGGTGAGCCTCAGCGATGTTCAGGTTGAACTTTAGTGTCGACGAAAAGTGTAAGCGCAGTTCGATTTCTACATGAATAAATGTCACAAAACTGTTAACAGCGAAATCGTAGCTGATCGCATTCGCGAGATATCGCGAAATTAGTGTTTTTGTATTTTCTAAAATTTTGACAATGAAGTTTTTTAAATATTTTCAAAAACTGGGTATGCAGTTTTAATTGTATTTATTTACATGTCACAACACAGTTAACAGCGAAATCATATCTTCTCAATTTCGCGAGAAATCGCGAAATTACTTTTTTGCTGTTTTTATTTTTGTTTTTATCTTCATATATGATTTTTTAAAATTTCATAAAAACATGGTATGCAGTTTTACTTGTGGTTGATCAAAGGTCACACAGCTGTTGACATCAAAATTGTAGGTGCTAAATTTCGCGAGATATCGCGTAATTATATATATATTTTTTTTTTTTTTATTATATTTTAAACCCGGTTCTTTAGAAATGATAAAAAAAGTGGTAAGCAGTTTGATTTGAACATGCTGGAAGAAATTAAAACTGCCCCCAAAAAAATTATAGCTGCTCACTTTCGCGATAAATAGCGAAAAACAGCTTTTTGGGGGTATTTCTTGTTTTGATTAATAAAAGAAGTTTCTTTAACATTGCTGAAAAACACGAAATGCAGTTTGACTTGCTATTGATCAAAGGTCATAAGGCTGTTAACATTTAAATTCTAGCTGCTTAATTCTTCGAGATATCGCAAAAAAACTCGCTAATCTACTATTTATTCATTAATTTGTGTTATTTGTGGTCTGTAAAAACATATACTTCAATTAACGACAAAAATGTGGTATGCAGTTTGAATTCGAGGTTATTAGAGGTGACAAAACTGCAAGCATAAAAATTATAGACGATCAATTTCCCGAGAAATCGCAAAATTACTGTACGAGCTTTTATAATAAATTACTTTTTTTTCTTTGGTATCAAAAAAAAAAAAAAATTAAGTAACGACAAGTATATGGTATGCAGTTTAAATTGCCCGTAACTGAAGGTGGTAAAACTGCTGAAATCTATATATTGACGCTAATTTTCGCGAAAAATCGCTAAAAATTTTTCAATTTTTTTTTTCATTTATTTTGTATTGTAATATTATTAATTATATTAACTTTGCGATTCCTAAAAGAATTGACCACATAGGACTTTTGTGTTAGCAGTTTAATGTCTTTTTATCATGTACAAATAAAAACGCATACCACGTTTTTACACCATTTCAAAACAACATGCAAAATTGAAAAATAAAAAAAAAAAAAAAATATATATAAATAATTCCGCGATATCTTGCGACAGTGTACACCTACAACTTTGATGTCAACACCCTTATGACCTTCGATCACGTACACATTAAAGTGCATATCAGCTTTCCACAACATTTGAAAAAAACCTAGAAAAAGTTGAAAAACAAAAATTGACAAAAAAAGTTATTTCGCGATTTCTCGCGAACTAAAGAAGATAGGATTTCGATGTTTACTGTTTTGTGACCTTAAAATAAGTACAATGAAAACTGTATACTCAGTTTTTGAAAATATTTAAAAAACTTCAATATCAAAATTTTTTAAAATATAAAATCACTAATTTCGCGATATCTTGCGAATGCGATCAGCTACGATTTCGCTGAAAACAGTTTTGTGACAACTAATCATGTAGAAATCGAACTGCATTTACACTTTTCGTCGACACTAAAGTTCAACCTGAACATCGCTGAGGCTCACCGTGCAAAATAATAATTGATTTCATGAATGAATTGCAAGCTTATGACAAAATTATGAAATTTTTTTTTTTTTTTTTAAAAAGAAGCAACACTCAGGCAATGCTGCCTATCAATTACCAATGTAACCGTGATGCTTCTTTCGGAAAGGGGATAGAAGAGAGATCAACGAAGGAGGGTGCTGCGATAAAAATTAGTTATAAATAGAAACTAATAAATATCTGAACAAAATGCTGTTGTGCCTGAGCAGAGAATCGAACCCAGGCTTGCTGGCTACTAGTCCAACGCGCTAAACAATAAGCCACAGCACCCTCCAACAATAAAAAAGTAATACACGAAGATTTTGTATATTTTTTCAATTAATTTATTCAAATAAATTAAAGTGAAAAAAATCTGGTGTGTTGAAAATTGTAAGAGAAAATAACAAAATTTTTTATCAAAACAAGTATCGATTTATTTTAATTTTATTGATCAAGAACATCGAACGCATCAAAATATAATTCAAGAAACCCATTAAGTTTTTTAATGTTAATTTTCCTTGATAGAATCTAAGACATTATAGCGATGTTTGGCTACTGGTCTATCTGTGGAAAGCACGCTGCAATTCAAACCAAAAGAGTTTTTTAATAGGCTAACTCGGACCAGAGGCAAACAAGTTTTTCCTTGAAGAAAACTTTAAAAAACGTAATTTTTTTAAAGTTTTTTGTCAATTTTTGTTAAACAAAATTTGTTAAACAAACGTAACATTTTTATGCCAGAAGAAGTTCAGACTTGGCAAAAAATTAATTTGTTATGAACTAACCTTGAAAATTTTGGTACATTCTACATAACCTAAAAATACAAAATGCTTTAAAATGGTTGCTGGTTGGCATATGTGAACAAATTTGGACACAGAATAGAATTTTTACTAGTACAAACCAATTTTTTACAAAAAAAAAAAAAAATCGCGGATTTTTTTCACAAAATTTTTTTTTCAAAATAATTTTTTCATCTAAATTTTTTTTAAATTTTAGAAAACAAAACATTTTTTTTAAATTTAAGATAAAAAAGTGGTCGAATTATTTTTTCAAAAAAAAAAAAAAATTGAAAATTTATGAAACTTTTCTTTAAAAATTCTCAAATATACCTTACTAGTAAAAACTCAAAACTATGGGACACCTTTTTGAATTGTTCATAAAGTTTTTCATAGTTTTTTGATTATAAACCTAATTTATGCAGAAAACTTCTAAAAACATTTTTGGTATCCAAAATTCTCCAATTCTAAGATACATGTTATTGTAATAAATTTAAAAATTTAAAAAAAATATTCCAAGACATTTTAACCCTAGAAAGATTTTTACTATACTTACGATTTAAAAAAATTTTCGCATAGAAAATTTTAAAATTTTGAGACATTTTTTGTACAAGAAAACTCTAAAACTCTGAGAAATTTTTCGTGTAGAAAAATTCTCAGATTATAAGACATTTTTTGTATTGAAAAATTCTTAGATTCTGAGACATTTTTTGTATAGAAAAACTCACAGGTTTTAAGAAAAAGTTGTTTCATTTTGAGACATTTTACTTATAGAAAAATTCTCAATTTCTGAAACATTTTTCGTGACGAAAAATTCTTAGATTCTAAGTCATTTTTAGTACAGAAAAACTCTCAGATTCTAAGACATTTATCGTATATAAAAAGTTCTCAGCTTTTGAGATTCTAAATAAAATTTAGACTCTGATCTAAATAAAAATTAGACTCTGAGACATTTCCCGTATTGAAAAATTTTGAGATTGTCCGAGACATTTTTTGTATTAAAAAATTCTCAGATTCTGAAACATATTTCGTATTGAAAAATTCTTAGATTGAAAAATGCATATTGAAAAATTCTTAGAAAAATCTCAGATTTGTGTAGTAAAGTTCTGAGATTATGAGACACTTTTGCGTAAATGAATTCTCAGATTCTAACGCATTTTTCGTACAGAAAATTTTTTTTAAGAAAAATATTTAAAATTGCTATAGAAAAATTCCCAGATTCTGATACATATTTCGTATAGATTTTTCCGATTCTGAATGATTTTTCATAAAGAAAATACAAAGATTGTAAGACATTTTTTGTAAAGAGAAATTCTTTGATTCTAAAATATTTTTCATACAGAAATAGTCTGAAATTAATTATTGTGATCTTAAAAATCTCTTATCCATTTATTGAATGAGAAAATTAATAGATTCTGAGACATTTTTGTAAAGAAGAGTTCTTAAATTCACTAATTTTTTTGTCAATAAAAATTTTTCAGTTTTTTTTAGATATTTAAAAAAAACAACACTTGTGTGGTATTTAGAATCTTACTTGCCAGCCCTGGCACTGGTGGCAAAAGAGAACTTTTCAAAAAATACTTCTCAAAACACATGTATTTTTTGAAAGAAGTACTCTTTTGATACATTGTCAGGGCTGGCCGGAAGACTCTGAATACTTTTATTGATTAATTTTTTGTGTAAAAAAGTTCCAGATTCAGAGAATATTTTTCGATTCAAAAATTGTCAAATTTGGTTAAACTTGGAATTACAAACGCTTCAAGTTTGTGTAGACGACACAAATTTCAATGCATATGTTCTGAAACAATATTTGACAAAAAAAAAAAAATTCAAACCCTTTGACAAATTTCGTTAAAAAAATCTCCGTTTTCCCCATTTGTGTTTCTTAAAGCCGCAAAATGCGGCTTTAACTAAAGTCGAGAGAAAAGCAATGGAATAAGATTCATGATGCATAACTTATTTGTCCAGTCAAATTTACGGTTTAAAGGTGTCTTATTCACTACCGTAAAAGTTTACGAATTTAAACCCGCACAAACATTTATTTTAATGAAAATTTTGTCAATATTTTGAAATTTTCAGAAAAAAACCGTTGTTAGATTAGAGATAAAAAGAAAAAAATAATAATGAGCCTTTTTTTGTTAACAAACGTATATTTTGTAGTGCATAGTCTTAAAATTTTTATATTGTCAAATCATTTTGGGGGGGCCGGGCCCCAGGGCCCCAGGGTCATATTTTTACATTCTAAAAATACAGTAAAAAGTGTGCTTTAATACTTTTCCAATCTCCTGAAGTTATGGTAATAAAAATATTGGAATGCAGGATTCTCCATCGAAACAAATTATTCGGGATTTTGACTGGTCAAAATCTTTTCTCAAAATGTTTTGTTTTGATAGAGGATCGTACATTTCATAATTAAATTTTTTATGACTTTTTATACTTTTTACAATAGTTTTTTTCCGCCGGATGTTCTACACTTAAAGTTTCTATAAGTACCAAGTCCACTTTTTTGCCAGCTTTAAAATGGAATTTCTAATTACAAATAGGTATGTCAGTCAGATGGGGTTATAAACCATTATTCCAATGTACAGTAAAAGGCATGATAAACTCATATTAACCCTCTATCACTAAATAGGGAAGTATCTCAACTCTTATGAACCGATTTGCATGAAAATTAAAATATAAAAGAGTCGATTTTAAGGTTGGGGTGTCATGAAACAATGTGAACCTTCGGGAAAATTTCGATAACTCCCGAACTAACAAGAATATCGTGTAGAGCAAAAATACGTGTCGACTTTAATAAAATAATTATTATTTCGTATTCATATTGATATCGTAGGTCCACTCACATAAATACCCCCCAAAAATTTACACATTTTCATGAAAAAAATATTTGACGAAGTCGAAATTTTACAAGGTTATGCTATTCTGATATAGAAACATCATATCGAGGGACTATATTCAAAACTCTCTATCTAAAAAAACTCAACTTTTCAGGAGAGCCAAAAAACTGTTTATTTCGCGTATTGTTAGAGTAATTAAAAATCGATGTTCTACAATATTTTTGTAAGTCAACTACTGAATCTCACATATAATTCGTTTTTAAAATTTTGCACTATTGGGGATTTTATGATAGATAGATGGTTTTGTTTCTCCAAAATCATAAGATAGAGGGTTTTGCATTTTAATAAAAATGAATTATTATGATTTTATTTACGACAGCGGTAAATTTTAAATGTGATTTATTAATGATAACGGCTCATAAAAAATTCCGAAATCTCGGTTTTGGTACACAGGTGCTGATTTTTAAGACAAAAATTATTTTTTTTACCGAATTCATCTCAAAAGTTGACAAACGTATTTTGGTCCACAGATGCTGATCAGCATCGCGATTTTTAAGATTAAAATTTGTTTTTCATAATGTACATAAGACATCCAAATTTTGAGCCATGTTTTTCAAAAAAGTCAAACAAGAATTTCCAGAAAAAATTAGCAGCAGTGGACTAAAATCATGGTTCTGGAATTTTGTTGACAAATTCATATTCAGAATGCAAAAAATAGTATAAAAACATGTAATGCATGACGAAATTATTCAAAAAAATATTTATAAATTAATTATTTGAAAAGATAGAGGGTTTTGTATTCAGAAAAATTAATTGTTTAAGAGATAGAGAAACCCAAAAATGCAAAAAAAATAGCAAAAAAAAATATTTTTGTTCTAAATTTTACACCATAGATGAGGGCCGTTTTATTGAATATTTTGCCATCAAAAAGTAATTTTCGTTAAAATGGAAGATAGAGGGTTTTCAATATAGGCCAACGATATGTAAATAAAAATTTATATAATATAAATGGAAATTTCTTATTTATTCTATGAAATGTATTTATTCTTTGAAATAACGAATAAGCATTTGCTGTTTTTTGGGATGGCCTATTCATCATCATTCAAAATGTGTAAAAGATGTTATGATTGAAGCACTCTTTGCAGCGCTGATTAATGCGCAATAATGATGCAGTCAAATCATGTGTGTTTGTCCAAAACTCATGCTTTTTATTTAAAAAGTGTTAAAAATATTAAAAAGGAAAGTAAGTGTGAAATTTTATCAAAAAATAATTTTATATTATAAGTTTTATATAAAAAATCTTATCAAAAATTAACAATTTTACCCCTTTCTTTTACTGCGTCCTCAAGAGCGCTCTTTGGATGCGCTTCGGTATGCTATAAAAAGTTGCTGTGTCGCCAAAATCTCGATTTATTTTTGCTGGGATCATATAGTTTCTTAAAAAGAAATTGCTGAAAAATCCAAAATAACGTTTTTTTCGCCATTTTTTGACCCATGTTTTGAACCACTAAATCCCCGATATGGTCGATAATCCAAGACACCCCAACCTTAGAATTGTGTCTTTTATATATATTTTAAAATTCATGCAAATCGGTTCATATGGGTTGAGATACTTCCCTTGAAAGTGTAGGGTATAAAAAGACGACAGACTAACAAAATATAGCTTGATTGTAAAATCACTAAAAAAAAGTGAAAGTGATAAAAAGGAATAAATATTTTACCGAAATACTTATAAGTACTTACATAAAAGTAAGGTTTGTGTGTCACACCGAAGTTGTTATTACCAAAACTTGTCTTTTTAGAACATTAAAATAATTTTCTAAAAGATTAAAATCATTTTCTGAAAGAAGAAAACCTAGAAACATTTCAATCTCTACTTTGTGTGGTTAATGAAATATCAGCTTTATGATTAGTCACTATGTGCCGACTTCACTTAGCGCTGATTGAGCTTTATAAGTTGTCAGAATTGGAATATTACAAAAATTGTGAAGTCCGCCAATTACACGGTCCGAAAAAAATTTAAAAATCATTAAACACCAACTGAATATTATTAGTCTGAAACTATAAACTAAATGTAGAAAAACTGTATCTGTAATCCTGTTTCCTTTTAAAAGGAATTCAAAGTCTTAGAGGATTAAATTATATAAAATATTTTTTCAATATTTGTACATGTCCTAGGATGCCACTAGTGATCGCAAATGAAAGAAGAGGATCTCCCCTAATTTTCCTATTTTATTATTTTTTCATATTCATCAAAAAGGAGGTAAGTTACATACAACCTTATAAAATTTTATCATTCAATATCCTTCAAAATTTTCAACAACATATTTTGATATAGTTTGCAAATGACTTTATTCACATCTTTTATCCTGATATGGCAAAATAAAAAGAATTGAATATTTAGGGGAGATCCAACTCATTCATTTGCCATCACTAGTGTCTTTCTAGGACACGTAAAATATTTCAAAAATATTTTACAAAATGTATTCCTTTAAACTTTAGAGTCCTTTTAAAAAGAAACAGGAGCACGAAATGAAAACTATTAATGCAGTTTTACTCCATTTGATCTCTACTTTCAGGACCGGTACACTCAGAAAATTATGTAAGTTACTACATGTTAGTTGTTTGTATATTTTACAGTAGTTAGTTGTTTTCAACTACAAAGTCAGTTATTTTTGTATGAAAAATATCAAACAACTATTTTTGTTAGTTACCCGAGTAAAAAAGTTTTGATATAGTCATATATAATTTTATAAACATCATATATTATTATATAGAATTTGATGCGAAAAATGAGTCGATAAAACCATATAAAATTCTATCAATGTTGATTAAATTTTAATAAAATTTGATATCATTTTATGCGAAAATTGTCCCCCTATTTTTTATATAAATTTAGAAAAATTAGCGAATAGATATTATTATATATAATTATATAAAATAACATAAAATTATATAAAATTATATAAAAATATATAAAAATATATAAAATTACATAAAATTATATCAAGTTATATATAATTATATCAAAATATATATAATTATATATAATTTTATGTAATTCTATATAATTATATAAATTTTTATATAATTTTATACAATTTTATATAATTATATATGATTAAACAATTTTGTTGTTCTTATATCAAATATAGGGGGCCAATTTTCGCATAAAATTATATCAAATTGTATTAAAATTTAATCAACATTGATAAAACTTTATATAGTTTTATCGACTCATTTTTCGCATCAAATTTCATATAATTATATATGGTGTTTATAAAATTATATATGACTTTATCAAAACTTTTTTACTTGGGTATTTTAAGTCGTTTTTTTGAATAACTAACAAAAAAGTACTGTAATGTAGTAACAGTTATTTAAAGTAGTTAATTTTATTTTTTTTATCTCTGAAAAATTTTCAGTTTTTTTTTTTCAAAAAATAAAAAAAAAATTTTGTTTTTTTATTTTTCACAACTTTTTTTAAAAAAAAAAAAAAACTTGGGGAAAAAATTTGGTCTTCATTTTTTTTTCTGAAAAATTTTTTGAAAAAAAAATATATTGTTTATTTTATTTTTACTACATATTAGTTGTTTTGACTACAAATGTTAGTAATTTTTATTACATAAGTCAGTTGTTTTTTGTCAGTTAAAATAACTAACATTGTTAGTTGATTTAACTGAAAAAGTAGTTGACCCCAAAACAACTTACAAAGTAGTTATTTTAACTGACATTTTCAGTTGATTTTACTAACATAATTTTTTGAGTGTACTAAATTGGTCCTTTTGTTATAAAGGGATCTGTCACTTTTACATGGCAAGATCCAATGACAGGGTTTATCAACATTTGGGACATGTCACAGAACTAGTAGCGATTTGTTTTTTAAATCAATTGGTCCTTATTTGCGAGTCATAAAACTGGTATTCTATGAAAAATTCGCATTGAACCAGTCATACGATAGGTTTTTAAGTTCAATCGGTCCTGTAGAACCAATCAATTTCTTGAAGCGTGACCTCAAATGTTTCAATACCGATTGCTCCAATTAATTGGTTGTACCGACCCAATTCCTTTCACCTTTCCGCGACAAAAATTCCAACTTTATATAAATAATAAATCTACTAAAGATGTTTTTTATATTTTAAGATGTATTTTATATTTAAAAGTACTCTAAAAATTAGATTCACATACATACATACATACACCTATTTTGCAGTTATCTATGTATTATATAAAAGTAGTGCCAAAGGCATGAATGAAAAACAACTCTTGTGATAAAGTTAACGAAAATCTAAATAAATTTTCCCAAAAAAAAAACACAAAATAAAATTATGATAAAATATTTAGGAAATGCATACATTTTCAACGACACAAACAACAAAAGCGACATTTTAAAGTGATGATTTTTCTTTTGTTTTTCAAAAATATTGTAAATGAAGATGAAGTTGCAGCAGTTTTATATTATGCAAAACAATATTGTTAACAACAATGGTGTTTGCATGTAAATGTTGGGTTGGTAATATATGAGGAGGAGAAAAGAAATGAAAAACAAAATGAAAATTTTGTATTAGAGATGGGTAACAAGTACATACTTGTACTTATACATTATACTATGGAAAAATTATTCATACAGTCCATCAACCAGTCAAACATCTAACTAATTGTGTTTTTACTTTAACAAATTTATGCAAAAAAAAAAATAAGAAAAATAATTTTTTATTATATCGTTGAAATTGCTTTTAATGCGGGGCTGTCCAGTATTATGGTCAAACAAAAAGGTTTATGAAAATATCTTAAGATCAGATGTTAACTTCCATAAAGCACTTCTTGTGGATGCCAGCTGTTGAAAGTGAAGTAATGAGTCACCTGGAAATGAAAGGCATCCTGATAATCAAGGTTTTCCATACCAAAACCTTTTAAAAGAAACTCGACATTCAATTTTGGTTTTTCTAAAATACCTTTCAATTTAAGAATTTTATAGAGAACACTCGGATTTCAATCGTAAAAGTTTCGACATTCTATCAAGTTTCCGAGAAGGCTCTCCAAATGAATATTCTTGGTAAGGTATCTTTCGACGTTCTTTCCCGAATCTATTAAGGTGTTCGAATCAAAATATATTCCTAATTACACTAGGGTTTGCAGAAAACCTTAATAGTTTTGGCCTATTAAGGTTTTCTGAAGCTCTTATGACTGAATTAACAAATTCGTTCGTTGTTTTCCAAACCATGAATCTAATCAAGAAATCAAGGAATCCGATCGTGGTTCTCCACGGGGGGGGGGGGGGTAGTTGTAAAAGTCACGAAATGGCTTAAAACAATCATAAATTTTTTTATTATTTTTTTTAAAAACTAATAAAATATAATACTTGGAGATTTTTTAAATTAAGATGTGAAAGATTTTGTCTCGTAAGTGACCACCATTTTCAGCCTCGCAAAGTTGAGCATTTCCATAACACGAGCAAGAGTATCTGGCTGCAACTCTCTTATTTCGGTTCGATTATTCCCCTTCAGCTGATCAAGCTGATATACACCCTCTCTTTCAAATATCCCCAAAGGAAATAAGCAGGTGCTGTTAAATCTAGCGAACAGTAGTTAAGTCTGTTCGCTAGAAGAATGAAATTTTACAATGTGTTGGTCCATATCAATGTCCTCTTTATAATATATTTTTTCCGGAAGAAATGGCTGGAAAATCTTAAAGGATATTAAAGGACAAAGTTTAGAAAGGACCTTATTGACATCCTTTAAATATAATATGACGAAACAAACATATTTAAATAATCTAGGAGACTTTACTCTTTCATTTTATTTTTATTTCAGCATCGTAGGATATGTAGAAATATTTTTAGAAATATTTTTTTTCATTTTTTTACTTTAAATGTCCTTCAAAACTTTAAAGTCCTCTAAAAAGGGCAAATGACCACCGAATGAAAAACTGCAAATGCAGTTTTACTCCAGAGGGCCTCTTATATCAAGTGTATAAGGTCTCGTTCTGGTGTTAAAAAAGTTGAAATTTGTCTTACAGTGTAATGAATGAATTCATTATAATCTCTGGCCAATTATTGAAAGCGAACTGCATAAAATATTCGTTCTTGGGAATCTCCTGGCTTTAATTGTTGCACTAGCTGCATCTTGTATTGAAAAAGATGTTAATTTCCGAGACATTTGCATCTTAGACGAGCGCCTTCGAGTTGACGTTTCGGAATTCTCCTCAACACTCTCCTGAACGCGTTGATTATTTGCTTCACTTATTCCAGAACGTGGTCTTCCGATTCGTGGAAGATCCCTCACTCAGCCTTCTTCCTGAAAACGAGTCACTTAGCGTCAAATCATTGATTCGGAGGGTGAATTCCGCACATTAAAATGACGACAATAGGCTCTTTGAGTTTGAATTATTCATCGATGATGTTTATAATAAAGTTCTATGACTTTGGTTCGCTGCATAACGTTGTAATCTTCCTAAAAAGAAAAATAAAAAAATTAAATTAGAAAAGATATTAATATTTTAAACCCTTTCGCGACTTTTGCCCCACCCTGTATAAATGCATTATAAGCGAAGAATCCTCAAATACGTTTCTCTGATGGTATAGCGGACTAAGAATGTTACAAGGGGAATCCCGATATTCAATCGATGGAGATAAAGGCTTTACAAACCAAGGATCTTAGTAAGGAATTTCAAAATTAAATTGTGATTAAATTTAATTTTGTATTAAGTATTCCAAATATTTTGTCAAGGCGTCTCGAAATTCATTCGAAGTTCTACAAAGACTTTCCAAATAAAGAACCGCACCAAGGAACTACGAAGCTCGGCTGTTGTTTAATAAAAACTTTATTAATCAAGAATCTTTTCAAGTCATCTCCAAATTCATTCATGGTTTTACAAAGGCTTTCCGTACCAAAAACCTCACAAGCAAATCTTGATATTCAATCATGGGTCAAACATGAGTTCCCAAGAGTCTTATAAAGGAATTTCCCTACCTTTGAAGTGCAATGTGGTGATATCACGAAAAAAGGAGTAGCAAAGAGGGAGTAGTGTCTGTGGATATTTGACTTATCTACATTAAAAGAAACCGGGAAGGCTTCTGCTGCAAGTTTATTCCATATACGGCTTGTACGACTGATAAACGAACCTCCTCTACAATGCAATGTATGGTCAACGGGACAATCGCCAACAAACGGATGTGATCACTAGACAACCTGTTGCTGTGAACAAAACATCGGGCCCTTTTGATAAGTTCACTTATCGCTGCAGAACATTTTCGATGTTAATATCGATAGAACAGAGTCAGACAAACAACATTCATACAATGCTCAATGATGAAATGATTAGCACGCCCGTCCTCATTTGCACATGGTCAAAGAGTTCTGAAAAACGCTTTAAGGTCCCTGCCAATATATATGTGAGTTGTATTCCATTTGCGGTTGGGAAAACCAAGACACTTGAATACTTCTTTATTCCAACAGACATCAAACTGAATTTGCATGTTCAGAACATCAAGAGTGCTTGTTTCCTTAATATCTATACCACCCATATGTACGTACAGATGGCGCTATTGGCTTCACAGTCCTGTGGGCCAACATACAACAATTGGTCTTATGTGCATTCAACCAGAACTTAAAGATTGCCAACTGGTGTTGAATAAGTGTCTCATTAAGGATCAGCCTTCCCTCAACCCCAAAAAGCCTTGGCCTACGGAGTAAGAAATAAGAATGTCAAATGTTGCTCACATCTGGAAAAGAGTAGATAAGATTTGAATTTTGGCTAAGAAGGTCTTTAAAAAAAAATAAAAAAAGCGTAGGAAAAACAACAGAACCTTGCGGTATTCTAAACGAAGCTGAAACTCGTCTGATGAGAACCCCTCTATAACAACCTGTATTGAACTATCTCTGAGGAAACTCGAAATAAATCGAGTGAAAACATTACCGACACCAAAGGCATTAACTTAGATATGAGCTCACCGTGCCACACACAATCAAACGCCTTCGAAATATATAGAGCAACCAATTTACTTTCTCCAAAATTATGGATCCAACAGGTCTCTCCAAGAAAGAGTTGTGCGAACACCATACTGTCGATGACTTAAAAGAAAGTTAGCCACCAGATACTTCACAAGATGGCAATTTACCATCACCTTAAAGAGCGCAGAGTATAGTGCGATTGGGAAGTAATTATCAGGGTTGTTAGCCACACCCTGGTTGATTGATTGCTTTCCGGCAAGAAAACATTTCTTGCATAGAGGCCAGGTAACAATTTAGCTTTATCAACCGGTTCAATGAACACTTCCCAGAGTCTTTCCCATACTCTTTTAACGAACGGCCAAAAGTTCTTACTACCTCAAGGAGCTAAATGAACATTTGCACGAATTCGTTGTTCGTTAAAAAGTTTTTCGCGACTAAATACTATTGCACACTTTGATCTCGACATTTTGCGTAGCAGACCAATATTAAAGTTTTCGTTTTCACGCTTCGTCACTAGATCTGACTGCATTCCTCATGTTAGTAAAGCAACATTTATTCATTGGTTGAGCCGAAATGAGCTTTCATGAAATAAATGAACAATAAGCACATTCTAAGCACTATATCGGTACAACTAACCTGGATTAAATATCTGCGTGAACGTTTTTAACTGTGTTTGTTTTAGGTTGTTTAAACGTCAAACGTTATTTGATTCCTGTGGATCCCATAGGCGGAGACACAAAGAGTAATTTCCAGGAATTATGAAATTCAATTGTAGCTTTATGAAAACTTCACTAATCTAATGTAAAATTGCATTCACAACTAAGAACATTGTCAACTAATCTTGACATGGAATCATGCTTCAATAACTGTTTTCCAAAACGACGAAAACATTAAATGAATTTCAAACTATTTATAAAGACTTTGCAAATCATATGTTAAAAATGCTTCCGCAACTAGGAATCTTGCCAACTAATATCGGCATGTAATCACGGATTAATAAAAACTTTACAGAACCATGTGAACCTGAAGAGGATATTCAACTAAGAATCTTAAGAAATAGTCGTAGTTCTATTAAGGATTACCAAGCCAAAGACCTTAACTAGAAATCTCGAAGTTCAATAGTGGTTAAAGGCTTTCCAAACTAAGAACGTTATATGAAAACCTCGACGTTCAATCGTCGTCTATTAAAAGCTTTCCAAACAAAGAACTTTATCTGGTAATCTTGGCATTCAATTGTCATCTACAAAAGACTTCCCAAAGTTAGAATCTTCAATCGAGGTATATTTAAGGCTTTTCAAATCGATTATCTTATTTTATCATGCTTCCCAATGCTTTCCAAACCAAGAAAATTATCTGGAGTAAAACTCCAGTTACACTAAATTTGTTCCTAAATCTTTGAAAACTAACAAAAGTTTGAAGTGGTCCCTAGATGATTCTAAGCATGCTAGTTTACTCAGCAATACAACCAACTATCTCAGAGTTGTAAAATCTTTTAAATGTTTATTAATTTTATTGGCCCTTACTGCTTCCACCGATTTGTGCCAACTTTTTGTAACTTAAATAACAAAACAATAGTAGGAGGGGATCTTTCAAAAAAAAAGAGTGGTAATATTAACGCCTATTTGAAATGTTCAAAAAACATTGACTTGAAATTTTTTTCTCATTGTACAAATGAGTGAATGTGTTGTATTTTAAGCAAATACTAACTTATATCATATGGATGTTAACACAAATCATTATACTATTATATACAGTTGTGTACAAAAAATGGGCATGTGATGGAAAATGTATCTCTATAATAAAGCAAATTCTTGTGTACTTCTGGGATACTTTGTGTGATCCTAAATAGGAGAGACTACGCCATTGCAATTGTCTTATTAAAGCATCAGAAACTCACTATAATACCCTCCACTGAAACTTGAATAGAAATACTTTTGTGTAGGCGACATTGGTAAGAAACTGTAATCTGCGAGCTAGGTTGTAAGTGGCTGCTGAAGCTTTAGGTCAGCACACATAGATTCTGAGGAATGTTGTGTATGAGAGTTTATCCAAGTAAATCTAAACTTGTCTTGTTTTCAAGGAAACAAAAGATTCCTTCTTTGAATTCTATAATTCTGAAATCGCCTTATCAACTGGAGCGAAGAATAATATTCCTGCTAAAGACCATTGGAAAACGATGGGGTTTTAGCTGTACATTCGTTCACTGGATCAATCTGGAACTTTCTAATGAGGCGAAACACCTGGGTGAGATCTTTAACACAAAGCTTTCTTGGAAAAAGGAATACAGAGGAAAGGATGACGAAGACGTTATGTGCTTTTTACACCTGTAGAAGAACTTTCGGAAGATGGTGGGATCTAATACCGTATATTATCCACTGGATTTATTGTGCGATAATTAGACCAATACTTACCTATGGTGCCCTTGTGTGGTGGAGAGTATTGAATAAGAAATGATATCTCTGCAACTTGCGTGTGGGGGTATCACTGGTGCTATTAGATCGGCACCCCAGGCCGGCCTGTAAGTAGGTAATACTAACAAGGGAAGTCTTCCTGGTGTCACCTTCAGACCACTGAGA
Source organism: Pegoplata infirma (assembly GCA_963921195.1). NCBI lineage: Eukaryota > Metazoa > Arthropoda > Insecta > Diptera > Anthomyiidae > Pegoplata > Pegoplata infirma. The sequence goes on from OY992536.1 coordinate 185,203,190, forward strand.
ACCCCTCAGGATATTAGAATGGTAAAATTTACAATATCTTCATGAAGATGGTGGTCCATTAACCATCCCTTGCTATTCGTTTCAGTTGTCTTAACCGAATTTTTAGGTTCCAACAAAAAAAGAAAATCAGCAGATTCATGTTGTTAATATCATTTCTATTTTTTTAAACACAATTGTATAAATACTTATGTGTATATATTTCATTACTTCATGATCTGTAAAAGTTCATTTACACGTGCGACCATTGTTTGAGTCATACTTACAATCGTAGAACCTTCAGTTACACCAACCTCCACTTAAGTTTTAAGGAAACAAGTTGTTAAAGAGTTTTTTTCTTCTTCTTCTGTTTTCTGGTTCAATACATTTCTTCTTGTTGATTTTCACCATGTACAACTTGGAAATGATGCAATCACAGCACGAAGTTTAAGTTCATTTAGCCGTTGTTAACGCGGTTGTTTGTGTTGAAATTTATTTTTTTTTTTTGCATTTTTTGTTTGTGTTTTTTCTTTATTTAAAGGGTCATCAGTTTTTTTTTTTATAACGTTTCTTGGGTATTTGCCTTTTTTCAGTTTTTTTTTTCTCATTCAAATGGTGTTAATAGTGCAAAGTACCCGTATTTGTTTGTAACTTTGTAATAGTTTTTTTTTTCAATTTCCGTTGTTTTTTCTCTCTCCATTTAAGAAAAATAGTGCAAATTATTTTTAAATATGTACTAATTTTTTTATTTCCTTCTACATTTTTTTGCGCCATCATCATTTAAAAGATTTTATACCCTACAAAATGTACAGTGGAAAATAAGGCGATAGGAGGTTGCGCTAATGTGAGTAATTAAAGTTTGTTTTATACCCTCCCCTTTGTGATTAAGGGTGCAAAAATGTTCTTGGACTACAAAAATGCTCTTGGAGTCGGTAGAATCTACACATAGAAAATAAAATTGCTAAATGGCGAAAAAGTTTTTCTTCCGATTTTAAACGTCAGGGCAAAATTTTATTCTCCTAGACCTAAAACTTATGTGGCAAACCTCTGGAGTCAAGCTATTTTATTTCGTCTTCCACAGATAGACGGAAAGTCATTCGACGGCACATTCAACCGTTCTGAGTGCTTCCGTATAAGTCAGTGTCCGGAAATTATGGCAACCACCGTCAAAATCTCTCCTCTTGGAAGCGAGATCAGCTTACTTGTGTGATTCTGATTAAGAGATGGCCAAATCTGTCGTGTTGCCTCATATTTTTTTTTGTTGGCCATGTCAATCGGATGTCGGTTTAGAGTTGATTTAAAATGGAATGCCAGTCATCTCTTCTTCTTGCTTGCTGGCGCCAGTTGGATGTGTTAACTCCAAGTTCAACTAAGTTGTTAATAACTTGATCTCTCAATGGGTTTTCTGGGCCCCAGGTTCACGTTTTCCTCCGAGGGGTTTCGAAAAGAATGCTCTTTTTGCTGGGGGGTTGTTTTCCATACGCTCGACGTGTCCAAGCCAGCGCAATCACTGTAGCTTAATGCGTCTGACTATGTCCATCGTCATATCTACGTGCAGCGTATACAGCTCGTGGTTCATTCTGATTCTGTACCCACCATCAACGCGTATTGGACCAAAAATTTTACGGAGAATCTTCCCCTCAAATACTGCTAATATCGATTCATCCTTTTTTGTCATCGTCCATGATTCTGCACCATATAAAAGGACGGGTAGGATGAGAGATTTATACAGAGTGATCTTCGTTCGTCGAGAGAAGTCTCTACTTCTCATTTGTTTACCCAGCCCATAGTAGCACCTATTGGCAAGGGTAATTCTCCGTTTAATTTCCCAGATGATATCGTTGTTTTTGTTCACGCTGGTACCCAAATAGACGAAATCTTCCACAAAATCGAAGTTGTGGTTGTTGTGTCGACTGAGACGTTGGGAATCTCTACTAGTCGATAAAAAATACTTCGTCTTTGACTCATTAACTTGGAGACCCATGATATTTGACTGCTTTTCGATTGCTGCAAACGCAGCGCTAACTGCTCTAGTAGAGTTGCCGATGATATCGATGTCGTCGGCATATGCGAGCAGCATGACACTTTTGTTGTATATAATGCCATCTTTCTCTACTTCTGAACATTGCAGTATTCTTTCCATTAATAAATTAAGAAATCGCCGGATAGGGCGTCACACTGCATGAAACCTCGCTCAGTATCAAATGGTTCGGAGAGGTTCGTTCCTATTCTGACGGAGATTTTTGTGTTTCGCAGCGTCATAATGCAAAGCCGAATGTACTTTGCTGGGATCTTGAGCTCAGACATTGCAACGAAAAACTTTTCCCTTATCGGGCTGTCGAAAGCAGCCTTATAATCGACAAATAGATGATGAGTGTCGATTTGCATCTCCTGAGTCTTTTCTAAGATTTGGCGTAATGTGAAGAGCTGGTCCGTGGTGGATTTGCCGGATCTAAAGCCGCACTGGTAAGGTCCGATTAGTTTGCTGGTATGTGGCTTTAGTCGTTCACATATTACGCCAGAGAGGATCTTATATGCGATAGGTAGGACACTTATACCCCTAGAGTTGGTGCAGATTGCAGAGTCTTCCTTCTTTAAGATAGGGCAGAGAACGCTGAGGTTCCAATCATCGGGCATGGATTCTTCTGACCATATGTTGCAATAAGATGATGCATGCGCTTAACCAACTCCTCACCACCGGTTTTAAAAAGCTCAGCAGGCAGGCTGTCTGCGCCAGCGGCTTTGTTGTTCTTTAGCCGCGCTATTGACTTTTTAACCTCATTATAGGCAGGTGGCAATATTTCGATTCCATCGTCGTTGATTAGAGTTTCAAGTGGCTGTTCCCCAGTTGCGGTATTGTTGACTTCTTCGCATAATAATTTCGAGAAGTGCTCACTCCATAGCCTCAGTACACCTTGCACATCAGTAACAAGATTTCCGTTCTTATCTCTGCAGAAGCAGGCAACGCTTTTAGTACCTTCAGTTTGACGTTTAACTTTCTGAAAGAATTTACGTGACTCATTCCTGTCGCAGTGCATCTCAATTTCCGCATACTCACGTCGTTCTTGTTCTCTTTTTTTGCGTCTGAACAGGCGTCGCTCATCCCTTCTCTTCTTCTCATAAGCAGCAGTTTTTTCTCGCTTTCTTCCCCGTGTTTGTTGATGTTGCAGGGATGCCAAATAGGCTGTTGTCTCCTATGTCCATTAATTTGCCCATCTTTGATTAGTTTCCACGTGGAACAAAGCCGTAGGTTTTGCTTGCAAGTTTCTAGAGGCATACTAACACATTCCAATTCTGTTGGAACCTGTAAGGTAGTTCCCAGTCTTGCAAGCTCATCGGCTCTGCAATTGCCTGTGCCCTGGGAGCCATATGAGTCGTATGTCAAACTGCTTGGCCATCTCATTTAAAGGCGTGAGGCTCAACCCAAGTTTTTTTTTTCGTGCAGCCTCGATCCATCCGTGTAAAAATTTATGGAGGCTCCACTACCCATTCCCCTCATCCAAGACTCCATGGATGGTATCATAGTTGCATAGTGGCGCTTAAAAAGGCTCATAGATGGAGCACAGTCCACACTTTGTGGTATTGTTATCATCTTCAAGATCGCGCTATGGCCACAATCGCTGCTCCTCCATTGCAGTGTGCTACTAGTCGAATTGCCGACGTAGCCGAATACTGTCTACCCAATTGTAAGTACTGTTTGGTATCATTGTCGACCAATGGTTTGCACGTGCCTTTTTAGCTCCATTTTTCGTGGTTAGTACCAGATGTAGGGTACAACATACTATCTCTTGCACTTATAAACTTAGTTTTAACATTATAAGGACTTTGAAGACTTTATTTAGTAGAAAATTGTTTTTGTTCTTGTTTTTTTTTTTTACTTATTAAAGTTTCTAATTAGTTTTCGTTGATTAAAAAAATCTTTCCTTGTCCATTATTTTTCCATTACGATGTTTTGTATAAATTAAAATTTTAAAAACTAAAAACAGAAAATTTCATTTTGTTTTCTTCTTTGTTGTGTCAAAGACATCAATTAGTTTATATTTTTTTAATCATCCTTAAGAAAATCTCAAACTTTATTATTTTCTTGTTGTAGGAATCTTTGTTGAAAATTATTTGTTTAAAGTTGAAGGTGTAGCTGCTTAAATTAGTAAAAGAAAGGATGAAGATTTTTTCCGGAAGAAATAATTTGAAAATTTGTATTTGTAACTTACAAGGTTTTTAAACAGTTCTTACATTAAGGCGTATTCTTTCAATGTTCTTTAAAAAATGCTAATTTCGGAAATTTTTTCAAAAATAAAAATTGTTCAATTCTCGAACATTTACTGGTTCTTTCTCAAAGAGATGATCTAAATTTTGTTGCATAAATCGGTCAATTCGCCATTAAAAATTATTTCTCTCAAATTTCGTATGTATTTGTTTTTACACTAATTACAGATCTATCAAGAGATAGATCCATAGCATCCATATTTGGACTTGGACCCATTTTTTTTAAGAAAACACTGGTGTAGTGTATCATTTGATCGGTCTTGACCCACAATTTTCTTACTTGTTTCATCTTTAAAAAAAGGCAATCAGACAACTGGTTAAATATAGCAAGTCGCATTGAATTTGATTTATTAAACTAGAATCTTGTATTCAACTGGTATTGAGTGTATGAAAAAATTTTAGCTGCCATATTGGCAGACAGACATTAGCATAAATCCGCATTTGAAATTCCAAATGTCAAGCACTAACTCAACTCAACTTTACATAATTTCAATGATATCCTTCGACTATTTATCTTAAACACTTGTGAAGAATTTAATAGCTGCAAAGCATTTTGTATTTAAATAAAAAAATAAGAGTATTACACACAAAAACAAAAGTTAACTAAAAATTGGAAAAATGAACTAAATTAAAGAAGAACTGGTAATGATGTGGTGCGACAAAGTTTTTCCTTTTTTAGTTCATATGTTTCTTAAAAATACGGAAAACAATATTATATATATAATTTTTTGGCCAATTTTAACTAGAAAATGGAAAAAAATAGAATATCACATTTAAAGACTAATTGTAAGTGGGGTCTAGACCACATTGGGTTTGGACCTCATTTAGAATGGACCCCATTAGCTCGAAACCCTATTGTGTCCATAAGGTTCGCTATAGATTTTTTTTAGTGTTTTCCTGTAGTGTTCTACGAGGCTATAGCTACAAAAATACTCTAACTTTTTTGTTTGCTACCTTCTATTTGACAAGAATTTCTTGTAATTTTACAAGCTTTTTACCAATAATTTTGTAATTTTACTAGCTTTTTACCAATAAATTTGTAAATTTACAATTTTTTAAACGCAATCAAACTTACAAGGAGGTTTCGTGACTTAACTAGATTTTTTGCTAACTCCTATTTTACGAAAATTCCTATTAAAAATTATGAGCTTTTTTGTAATTTTACAAGCTTTTTACTAATAAAATTGTTAATTTACATTTTTTTTGGCGGAATAAAACTTACAAGAAATTCTCGTAAATTTACTAGATTTTTTTTGTAAAAAATCAATGGAAATTTGTAAAATTACAAGAAAAACTGTTAAATTACAAAAAAAAAATAAATTTCGATCGAACATTTTTATGTTAAAAAACAAATAAAACTGTCAAATATTGCTAAAATGGGATTACGAGACTTTTTCTAGTAATTTGAAAAGGTTTTTTTGTGTGTATAAATTCTAAGTAGTTTTTAAATAAATGTCCATATCAAATTGGACACTTTGAAAACCTTCTTTTTAATTTTCCTAATTTTTTTAGTTTTTAATAGCCTTCAAGATCTTCTTTCTGGAAAGTTTCTAAATTTTTTGATAACCCGTACAAAAGATATTAAATTTAAAAAAAAAACAAGTGAGAGTGTTAAATTCGGATGTGCCGAATCTTTTATACCCTCCAAAATGTAAAAAAAAAATATCAGGGGCGTTTGTTTTATTTAACAAAAATACAAAAAAAACATGTAAAAACGTGTATTTTTTCAGAGGATGGTTCAGTTCTTCAAAGGGGAACTTTTTTCCCCCTGAGCCGATTTTGCCCATTTACGAACTTTTGGCCATAAGACATATTCATGCCTAGGACTATAAGACATATTCATGCCAAATTGCAGGAGGCTAGCTCTTTTACTTTGGACTGTATGGTGCCATCTACAGACGGACGGACGGACGGACGGACGGACAGACGGACAGAAGTCTTAGAATCGATCATGGATGAATAATATATATACTTTATGGGGTCCCCGACCGATATTTCGATGCGTTACAAACGGAATGACAAAGTGAGTATACCCCCATACTGTGGTTGGAGGGTATAAAAAAATCGGAGCTCGTATATATAAACTTTTTTTTACACATAACTTCTTCAAAAATGGTCCAAATTCAAATTTTGTGTTTTAAATTTTTGAAAACAGTTGACACTAAAAAGTGTCAAGTGTTTTCTCTTGTGCCCTTTAAACAACAGTCAGCACAAATTTATAATATCCTGCATCACTTGGTGTGTTTGACGTTTTAAAATATTACATAATCTCTTACACTTGAAATATCTAAGTGATACAACTCCAAGGATTTATTTTTCTTTTGTATGCATTATTTTTTTTTTTTTTAATAAACAAATATAATATGCATAAAATTCTTTAACAAATATTTTACTACAAGATTTGTAATGCCATTTTGCAGTATGGGAAATCATAACGGTTTAAAAAAAAAACAATAGCGAAATAAAAAATTTTAAAACAAATTTTTAACTAAAGAAAAAAGGATAAATTTAAAATTGACATTAAATTTCATTTTCATATAAAAAATACAAAAATTACTGCTTTTTCATATTTTTCATTCCGCAGGTACGTTTATTTTATCGTAATACACGTCTTTCTAGCAGAGCTATTTTTTATTGATTGGTCAACGGACCGCAAAACACACTATTGAGAAAATTCCTTCTTTTGCCGAACCATACGTATGTGGCACAAACTTCCTGCATACGTTTTTCATGAAACTTATGTATAACATTTACAGATTCAAGTTTGAAAAAAAAGTTTCAAAAAAAAACCTAGGATTTCGGGATTTTTCAATCCTGGAAAATCCCGGGATAGAAACAATAAGTACCGGGCTTAGGGATTTGTCAATCCCGAAAATCCCGGGACTTCCCGTTTGGCATCCCTAGTTCATATGTACAACATTTGAAGGGCTTACTGCAAGAACTTGATAAGCAACATTTTATTTTTTCGTGTTTTTCGCCTTCAGCTGATGTTCCATTGACAGATTTTTTGCAGAAGTCTTGCTTTAACCCTTCGTACAAGTATATTGAGAATAAAAGTTCTGCAAAAGTTCTATTTTCTACATTATTTTAATAGTTTTAAGGCAAAAACCACCGTAAAATGAAATGTTGCTTATCGAGTTTTTACAATAAGCCCTTCATTTTTATTAACTTCAATCTAAGGATGCAATTTTCCTTCACTTACCTACTTTTAATCAATAAATACTTTAATATATTTCATGAAAAACTTCATAAAACGTTTTTTACAAGTTCTACGAATGCTATTAAGTATTTTCAAGTTAGGAACTTCATTGAAAGGATTTTTAATGCAACCACTATCATTTATTAAATGAAACCTGTCTTCGGTTGAACCCGTAAGACATTTTTCATTAAGCTTATATCAATTTTCATAACACAGAAAAAAATAAAAACAAGTAAGAAAATTATAGTCGGTCAAGACCGACCATATAATACCCTACACCAGAGTTTCCCGGAAAATGGGTCCCAAGTTCAAACATGGATTGATTAGATATATATTTTATCAAATATTTAATTAGTGTAAAAAACACTTACAAATCAAATTTGAGTGAAATGAACTTCTTTTTGTTGACAATAAACCGCTTTAACTGGAGATCGGGCGAAATTTTCGCATGGGGCGGACATGATTACCTGCCAAATTTCGTAAAGATACCTGTTATAATGCGGTTATTAGAGTCATTTGAGTAAAAACTAAAGAGGACCTTTGTATGGGGGCTAGGTCTAAATATGGACCGATTTTTTCCAATTTCAATTGGCTTCGTCCTTGGGCCAAAAGAGGCTTTAGTTTCAAATTGCAAGTCAATTGATAAAAAATTGCGACCTGTATCGTGTTTACACCATTTACATGGACAGACAGACGGACGGACAGACGGACGGACGGACATCACTAAATCGACTCAAAAAGTGATTCTGAGTCGATCGGTATACTTAAAAGTGGGTCTAGGACCAATATTTCGGTTAGTTACAAACATCAGCACAAACTCATTATACCCTATACCACAGTGTGGTGTAGGGTATAAAAATTGATTGAATTTTTAATACTATTAAGTTAAACATTACTCAATTTTGCACCAGTAAACGATTGATTTAATAGTATTTTAATAAAAACTTATTAAATGCTTACTAAAAAAATTTTGGAAAATTTTTTTAAGTAACATTTTAGAAATCCCCCAATTCCCAATTTGTTTGTTAACAATTTCCAAAAACCAGCTTTTTTTGCATTTTTTCTGCCACGCCTATATTAAAGCCGGAGATTATTAGCTGTTCATTTTGTAAGCTACTTACATATTAAAAATTTTATGTTTGCTTTGGTAGGCCCAACAGAGGCTCGCACTTTTTTCACATGGGGGGGTAAAGTTGAAATTTGTGTTAAAATGGTTAAACTTTCGATGAGGCTGGGGAGCTCAAAATAAGAAATTATGACATGCTATTTTTTAAAGCATCTACGTGATATTGGCTTTCAGATTAATCGATCGAAACTTTTAAGTTGGAAGCAAAATAGTGTTTGTACTTTTTGGGCAAACAATTTTTTATTTTTTTTTGGATTTTTGTTTTAAGTTTAAAACAGTGTAACTTTTTAACAAAAAAATTTATCTAGCTACTAAAAATGTTGGTTTAGGTTAGCAACCTATTATCGAAAAACTGGACCAGGATCGGAAAAAAATTTAATTTTCATCATTCAAATGGTTACAAATCGGAAAGTAAAAGAGATAACGACTACTTTAACCACTTTTTTAGGTATTTACTAGCAGCAATACCCTAAATACCTCTTATGTATTTAAAAATAGAAAATTAGTGTTAGCCTAAAAAAATTATTCAAAAGGATAACCAACAGCATAGAAAAGTGTTTATGTGTAAGTTAAAATGTCACATATGATACAAGTACCAAAAACTTTAAAAAGTCAACACTTTTTTTTTTTTTTTTTTTTTTTTTTTTTTTTTTTTTTTTTTTTTTTTTTTGCGTTCAACTGTTGACGAGTGTGGACGTGTTTTATTTTAACTCCGTGCTATAAATTGAATTACTAAAATTGTTCGTAATAGGTTTGTTCGTAATAGGTATTTTTGTGATATTTTCATTACCACATCAAGGAAAATGAAAATATGGACACAAATGATACCGATTTAGTTCGAGGCTCTGCCTCACCGACTGGTGCTGGTCCTAGCACTGGTCTTAGGGTTGCGACCTTGAAGTCCGGCCTTGATTCTGGTAGGGGTGCTCAGCCTAATATTGGTGGTAAAAAGAAAAAGAAACTTAAGCCATCAAAGGTCAGGCACAACCAGAGAAGGCTTTGTTTGAAAATAATTAACAGACTAAGCCAACTCGATGGAACGAAGCTCTCCGAACGTGAGAAGGCGTCGCTATCATGGGCGAAAGGAGTCATTGAAGAACAGGACAAACTTTCGGCAATGCGCGCATCTGACAAACAGAGCGCTGTTTCGGCCTCGTCATCGAAGTCTGGTAAAAGGTTGCGCTCGCCCGACGAGAAACCTTTACCTAAAAGATCTAAGGTGACCGGCAACGTCTGGACTCAGTCTTTTAGTGAAGTGGTGAAAGGTAACTTCGTTAGGGCTGTGATAAACAGGCAAAATGGGGATTGTAGTATTCCAAGGGACAAGTGGAGTTTAGTTGAAACTAAACTAAATGAAATCTACTATAGGCTTCTTGAGAGTATGCCTGATTTTCTCCCTACTACTGTCAACGCAGGTTGGTATCAGGGGCGAGTAAAACTCGTTGCTTTTGGAAACGAAAGATCCTCAGCCGTGTTTAAGGTTGCCATTAGCCAAGTGGGAGAGTTATGGCCTGGAGCCAGACTGGACGTTGTGGAAAAACATGATATCCCCTCGCAACCCAGAGCTCATGCATGGATCCCAATGGCTACAAGTGACACTGCGGTGATTCTAAAGATGATAAAAGTCTGCAATCCTGACCTTCCAACTCAGAATTGGCAAATTGCCAGATTGGGTGAGATGGAGGGCGCTCGTCGTCAAGCAGTGGTCTTGGTTAATGAGGAATCGCTTCCGCTTTTAGCCAGGACTGACGGCATTATTAGATTTGGCTTTTTTCATATAAGAGTCAATGTCTACAAGGGCGACCAGAAGCCTATTTTGGAAGCAGACAAGCCAGTGGCAGAGTCGGCTGGGGAGGAGAATCTGGAAAAGGTTGATATTCAGCTGACCGATTCTAGGCTGATGGGAGATGCATCTGGCATTTTCGAAACCGAATCTGGCAACGAATGCGACCTCTGTGATGGCACGGAGGATAAAGCTGATGCCACTATGGGTGACATTCAGAACGAGGCCCATGCAGTGAGGAATTCGGAGAGTTCTGTTGCCTCCGATTCAGAACAGATGGGACACATATCTGGCTTATTCGAAACCGAATCTGGGGACGAATGCGACCTCTATGATAACACGGAGGATGAAGCCAATAACACGGTGGTGGAAAGGATGGTGGAAAAAAAGCAAGATGTTGCGGTTCCTACAAATAAACCTCCATCACTGTAAGGCAGCCTCAGCTGCACTATTGCTGCGCCTGACGACAGGAGCAGGTGACTTGGTTTTTATCCAAGAGCCCTGGGTGCGGGGTGGCAGGGTTTGCGGATTGAAGACCCCTGGGTTTAAGTTGATGGTTGCCAAAGGTGAGGGCTCACCAAGAGCCTGCATCTTGGCGAAAAATGGCTTAAATATATTCTTTTTATCAACTTTTAGTGATATGGATGTTACAGCGGCTAGCTTAGAGCTTCATGGGAAATCTATTTGGCTCGCCTCTGCGTATTTTCCTAATCCGGGGCCAATACCCCCGGAGAAGGTTGGCGGTCTGATTCGGGAGTCTGAATCTAGGGGACACCAGTTACTAGTGTGCTGTGATGCTAATGCACATCATTCGATATGGGGTAGTACAGACACAAATGATAGAGGCGAATCACTTTTGGAGTTTTTGTTAAGCACTAACCTGTATATTTGTAACAAGGGTAGTGAACCAACTTTCGTTACAAGTACGCGGCAAGAGGTTCTTGACGTAACACTTGTATCAGATACATTGTCTGATAGAATTGATGACTGGAGAGTTTTGGAAGAGCATTCTTTCTCAGATCATCGGTACATTGAGTTTTTACTCAGGGAGCGTGCCCCGGTTGAGACAGTCTCTAGAAATCTGAGAAGAACAAACTGGGTGAAATATAGGGAGACTTTTTCTTTGCTTTTGGATGAAGTACCCCTATCTGAACCGCATAGTTTAGCGGAAATTGACTGTCTGGTTGACCATATAACAAATGTTTGTAATAGGTGCCTGGATGCGTCTTGCCCTTCTGCAAAGCCTAGAGGGAAAAAAAAGCCACCTTGGTGGTCAAATGAGTTGCAGACGAGCAGAGATTCCTGCAGAAAGCTCTTTAATAAGGCTAAATTTTCAAGAGCGGACGAGGACTGGTCTGCATACAGGCTGCAACTTAAGAGTTATAAAAAGATGATCAGAAATGCCAAATGTGATTCTTGGAAAAACTTCTGTGGAAACATAGAAGACGTTTCTGAGGCATCCAGGCTGCGCAAGGTTCTGGCTTCTTCTCCTTGCACCCTAGGATACCTGAAAGATCCTAATGGGGTGTGGTCTTCCTCCAGTGGAGAGTCGCTGGATCTCCTTTTAAACACGCATTTTCCGGGCAATTCCATGACGCCGTTTCAAGCTTTGGAACGTTCTGACGCCCAAGCATCTGAAATTGCTTCGGAAATAATAAATATGCCAACATTAATCTGGGCGATAAAAAGCTTCAGGCCCTATAAATCTCCGGGACCTGATGGTATAATCCCGGCTGAGTTGCAGCAAGTGTTGGACTATATAGCCCCGTTTCTGTATAATCTATACACAGCATGCATCAACTGGTCGTATATTCCTTTAAAATGGAGGGATACCAGAGTCGTATTTATCCCGAAGGCTGGGAAAAGTTCCCACACAGCTCCGAAGGATTTCAGACCAATTAGTCTGTCTTCTTTTTTGTTAAAGACAATGGAACGAATGATAGACTCATATTTGCGTAGAGTGATTGACCCGAGGTTGCTTTCGACAAAGCAACATGCATACAGCAAGGGACGATCAACGGAAACAGCTCTTCATGAGCTCGTTGGTACCATCGAGAGATCGCTTTCGGTAAAGGAGTACACTATGGTGGCCTTTCTTGATATTGAGGGGGCTTTTAATAATGTCATTCCAGAATCGATAATATTGGCATTGTCTGGTCTGGGAGTAAAGCGTGAAATCGTTTTAATGGTGGAAAACCTACTTGCCAATAGACGTATAACGTCTGAATTGGGAGCGTCCGTCATATCTCGATTTGTCAATAGGGGCACACCACAAGGAGGTGTTCTTTCGCCGCTTCTTTGGAACCTGGCACTGAATTCAATGCTACTATCTCTAGAAGCACGTGGTTGTCATGTTATCGCATATGCTGACGATGTCGCGATAGCGGTAAAGGGGAAGCATCTGCCAACATTGCGGGACATTCTTCAGGGTTCTCTGAAAGATCTGTCTAAATGGGCAAGAGACTGTGGCCTAGGAGTTAATCCTAGTAAAACAGAGCTTGTTTTGTTTACAAGGAAAAATAAGATTCCTGCTTTTGATCCTATTTCTCTGGACGGTACTGAAATCACCTTCTCAGATGGAGCCAAGTATCTTGGAGTATTTCTAGATAGGAAGCTGAATTTCAGGCGTAATATTGAGGAACGGGTGAGAAAAGCAACGATTGCTTTGTATTCCTGTAAAAGGGCCATTGGAAAACGATGGGGTTTTAGCCCTCAAGTCGTTCATTGGATCTATACAGCAGTGGTGCGTCCAATTTTGCTGTATGGAATCATTGTCTGGTGGCCTGCTTTGGAAACAAAAGCGAACTTTGTCTTTATCACGAAGGTACAGAGAATGGCGTCAATGTGCATCACTGGTGCTCTTCGTACTACGCTGCATTAGAAATCCTCCTTCACCTGATACCCTTGGACATATTGGGTAGGCAGTATGCGGCTGCGTCGGCAATTCGACTTAATAGCACGCTGCAATGGAGGAGCAGTGATTGTGGCCATAGCGCAATCTTGAAAAAGATAACAATACCACAAAATGTGGACTGTGCTCCCTCTTTGAGCCTCTTTGAGCGCCACTTTACCACTATGATACCATCCAGGGAGTCTTGGATGGGGGATACTCCGGGTAGTGGAGCTACCATAAATTTTTACACAGATGGATCGAGGCTGCACGAACAAGTGGGCTTTGGAGTCTATTCGGAAGAGCTTGGGTTGAGCCTGGCTCGTAGATTGCCAGATCATTGCAGTGTTTACCAGGCAGAGATGCTGGCAATAAAAGAAGTGGCTGACTGGTTGAGCTGCAATGTCTTGTCTACAACCGCAGTCAACATCTATACTGACAGTCAAGCCGCGGTCAAGTCCCTGGATTCAATGTTTCTGAAAACAAGATCTGCCCTTAACTGCCGCGCGTCTTTAAATGAGATGGCCAAGCAGTTTAACATACGACTCATATGGGTCCCAGGGCACAGAGACATTCCAGGGAATTGCAAAGCCGATGAGCTTGCAAGACTAGGAACTACCTTACAGGTTCCAACAGAATTGGAATGTGTTGGTACGCCTCTAGAAACTTGCAAGCAAAACCTACGGCTTTGTTCTGCGACGGAGACTAATCAAAGATGGGCAAATGGATGGACGTGTGAGACAACACGACTGATTTGGCCTTCTCTTAATCAGGGGCGCACAAGTGAGCTGATATCGCTTCCAAGAGGAGAGATTTCAACGGTGGTTTCTATAATTACCGGACACTGTCTTATAGGGAAGCACGCAGAGCGGTTAAATGTGCCGTCGAATGACTTTTGCCGAAGTTGCATGGATGAAGCGGAGTTGGAAACTATCGAACACTTTATTTGCCATTGCCCGGCACTTTCTGGTCAGCGACTTGCTTCACTGGGATCTAGGGAGCTGTACGATCTTTCAGATTTGTCGGATGTCAAAATTCAACATCTAAGGAGTTTCATAAGAAGCTCAAACTGGTTTAACGAAAGGGACTAGTAGGGAAACCTATTACGATCCCGTGGTATCACAATGGACCTCAGAGTCTACGTGTGTTGACGTAAAACGTCAGCAGCCACTTACAACCTAACCTAACCTAACCTAACACTTTTATTGCAAATTTGTAAACAAATACATATTATGCTAATTCTTGTAAGACTTGTTTTATAATAAAATATGTAAATTTACTTTTTTGTTTGTTAAAGTTTCTACATGTGGCATGTTGAAACACACAAAATTGTTGTAATGATGCAACACAAAAAAGGTCATTACTTAAGGACTTTTTACATCCTTCGGCTTATTGTTAGTATTTAGACTTGTCAAAAAATCGAGAGCTGGTATGTGTTATTAGATTTAGTTGACAGTTCAATATACATTTTTTTAATAAAACATACAGCTATGTTATTAAAAGAAATGATTTTCATACAAACAGCTGTTTTCTAAAAAATTCTGTTTGAATTTGTTTACGAATTTTTTGGCGGAGAAAGAGAAAGCTAATATAACGCGCCATTAGAAAAATAGATGCCAGAACGGCTTTTATTGTTTCAATTACTTCTAATTAAGCCATGCTGGCTTAAAACCAGCTCAGGACCACACTGTTCGCTAAGTTTTCCCCATTTTTTTATAAAACACTACTGTCGAGTCTGCATATAGTCTGTGATTCGGTGGTATGATGTAAACAGACCTTAAGAAGCACAATGAATATAACAGTTGATAAGACCAACAGGCCACCAAACATTATGACGTTTATGGGTTTCCCTTTGTGATAGACAAGCCTTTAGGCGAAGACAATAAAAGGCCTTTTGTGAATTAAAAAAACATAGAAACAGTTAACATCAACAATCTACATAATTTTATACATGCATACAATATTTATAAGAACTCATAAAGGCCATTTTTATTCCATTTCATTTATGATTTTTATTATGTTTGTAAAGAATTTCCATCAAGAAAATTTTACACAGAAATAAAAGAAGAAAATCAGATGTGCAAAACCATGAAATGCCCACACTAAAAAAAAAACCTTGTAAAATTACAAGAAAAGCTTGTAACTTTTTTTTGCTTCCTCCTATTTGACAAGTATTCCTTGTTGTTTTACAGGCTTTTTACCAATAATTTTGTAATTTTACGAGTTTTTAGCCAATAAAATTGAAAATTTCCACTTTTTTTTACGCGATAAAACTTACAAGGAGGTTTCGTGACTTTACTAGACTTTTTGCTACCTCCTATTTTACGAGAATTCCTAGTAAAAATTACGAGCTTTCTTGTAATTTTACAAGATTTTTACCACTAAACCTGTAAATTTACAACTTTTTTGGCGAAAAAAAACTCACAAGGAATTCTTGTAAATTTACGATTTTTTTTTTTTTGTTAAAAAAATTGGAAATTTGTAAAATTACAAGAAAAACTGTAAAATTACAAAAAAACATTTTGATTGAAAATTATTTGTTAAAAAACAAGGAAAACTGTCAAATTTTGGTAAAATGGGATTACAAGATTTTTTCTAGTAATTTGACAAGTTTTTTTTTTTTTTTGAGTGCGCACACACCACTTCAAGCAAGTTTAGGTTGTGTTAAAATCGACTAATGACATTCCACTCCTCTTTATTTTGAACTTTAAAAATCGTTAACACGAAAATTCTTGCTCATCCTGTTTTCGGGTTATTACTAAATAATTACACTGTTCGACAACAAAAACCTCCTGGTGAAATATCCAACTAATTCTTAGAGATTTTGCTCTCCCAATTTGCCATCCATTTTCAAGATATTCGCCGTTAATAAGTCAAAAAACCAATTATTGGATTTTCGACTTTTTGACTGCACTCAAAAAAAAAAAGTTTGTAAAATTACAAGCAAAAGGTCTTGTAATTCTATTTTACTAATATTTTGTCTTTTTACAAAAATTGTTGTATATTTAATAAAACGGAAACTACAGTTTGCTTTGTAATTTTACTATTATATGTTGGTAAATTTATTTTACAAATTTTTTAGGTAAATTTACAAAAAGGTGAATTATTTTACAAATTAAAAAAATATTACAAGGTGTTTAGTTTTTTTACACAAGAAAACTGTTATTGTACAACAAAATTTTACTTGATGTTATTTAGTCTTTCTACCAAAAAAATGTGTTTTTACAAACATTTTTTTTAAGATCGTTTACAAGGTTTTCAGTTTAAAATGTATGTATTGAAAAGTACAAAATTCCAATGTAATTTTACAAAAAAAAATAAAAAATAATTTTTCAGCAATAGGACACGCAAAAATTTTCTAACAATAAGTTAGATTTTTCTTTTGCGTTTTGGAGTAAAAAATTTAGTTAAAAATAATTTCCGGACAAAAACATTTTTCAACTAATTGTAAGCTTTAGCAAAAAAAAATATTTTTTACATCATTTTTTGGTAATTTGCGTTAAGTAAAATACCACAATTTTTATGTGTTTCTACTATATAATTGTTCAAGCATTTTTTTTGTATTTTTACCATTTTTTTTGGTAATTTTACCATATTTTTTTGGTATTTTTTTTTAAATTTGACACCTAAAATGTCAATAAAAAGCTGCCAATTATGAAAAATTAAGTTTTTCTTATTTTAACAGGTACTTAAACATCCAGTCTACAATATCCAAAAAAAAATTTTTTCCGATTTTTTAAAAATACTTGTGAAAATAATTAAAAATTCAAAAAAAAAAAAAATTGTTATTTTTTGACTAATTTTTCCTGAAAATATAAGAAATTTCTTGTGTAGCCTCCTTCGCAATTCTCATATGTTCTACCTAAGAAAAACGAAATGTGGAAAAAAATAAAAAAGTGCAGTGTTATACATAAAAAAGTTTGTTAAAAGTGGTCAAGTGAAAAAAAATCATATCAGGTTGTTGAAGTGCTACTCCAGCTGCCAAAGAAGGAAAAATAAGATGCAACAATGGAAAAACCCTTTAAATTTACAAAACAAATATGTAAATAAACCAAACTTTTTGTAAATTTACAAAACCAATATGAAAATTTAAAAAACAAAATT
The DNA here is from genome assembly GCA_963921195.1 of Pegoplata infirma. NCBI lineage: Eukaryota > Metazoa > Arthropoda > Insecta > Diptera > Anthomyiidae > Pegoplata > Pegoplata infirma. Next base: position 185,220,534 of record OY992536.1, read on the forward strand.
GTATACTTACGAAAAAAGTTGTAATTTTACAAAAATGAAATAGAAAATACAAAAACAATATTGAAAATTTACAAATTTTTTGTATAAACTACTGTTTTTACGGCAAAAAATAAGAAAAAATGGTATATATACAATAAGAATTGTAAATTTACCACTTTTTATTGTAAATATACAAGTTTTTTGCCATAAAAAACCAAACAACTTGTAAATTTACAATTTTGGTTTTTGATTTTCTACTTTATTTTGTAAATTTACAAAAAAAATTTAAAATTTACATTTTCTTTTGTTAAATCAATTTACAAATTATCCCCGTAACATTACGGGGATTCTTGCTAGTACATATTTTACAAAACCTGCCCCGTAAAATCACGGGGATTTTATGTCATTTTACAAACTTTTTTTTTTGAGTGTGCGAATATCTCAAAAACGGTGTGGCAGAACTTGATCCAAGAGAGCAAAGTCTATAAGAATCAGTTGAATATATCACTACAGTGTAATTATTTCGAAATAACTCGAAAATAGCTACACTCAAAAAAAAATCTGGTAAAATGCCTTGTAATCCCGTTCGACCAATATTTAACAATTTTCCTTGTTTTTTAACAAAAAATGTTGTACTTAACTCAAACGAGAACTACAGATTTATTGGTAATTTTACAAATTCATATTCGTAATTGTATTCTACCATTTTGAAAGGTTATTTTACAAAAAAAAATTTAATTTTACAACAAAGTTTTTATTACGAGGATTCTAGTTGATTTACAAAAAAAAACTGTTATTTTACAAAAATTATGTTATACGATTTATGTTGTTTAACAAAAAAAAATATTTTTTTTTTTTTTTAATTTTCCAAGTCCCGGACAAAATTTTTTTTTTAATAATTTTTTACACTGTTCGACAACAAAAACCTCCTGGTGAAATATCCACCTGATTCTTAGAGATTTTGCTTTCCTGAATCTAAATTTGCCATCCATTTTTTTCTAGCCCTTACCATTTTTAAGATATTCGCTGTTAATAAGTCAAAAAACCAATAATTTCGCACTTTTGGTGATCCATTGTTACAGATTCTTCCAGAAATTGATTTTATAATAATGGACCTCCTGATTCCATAACTGCAATCCAAATTTGTGTAGCATGTTCCGTTTTTAAGAAATTCGCGTTTGAAAATTTTTCCACACGAAAATCTTGAACGCGAATATCTTGAAAACGAATCATACTATACAAATTTGGACTGCAGCTATGGAATCATAACAGTAGACTCCAAAAGTGCGGAATTATTGGATTTTCGACTTTTTGACTGCAAATATCTCAAAAACGGTGTGGCAGAATTTGATCCAAGAGAGTAAAGTCTATAAGAATCAGTTGAATATATCACTACAGTGTAATTATTTAGAAATAGGATTTAGAGCTAGGATTTTGGTGTTTTAGAAATATCTGCTGAAATAACATCGAGTTTGAGCCGTATGATAAATCTTCGGATTTTATCAGACGCAGTTTGCTATTATCATAGTTTTAATTAGTAAAGGAAAATGACCTCGAGCTAGTATAAACCTACTCAAAAATATATTTTAAAGGTCAAATAAAACAATTTTTATTTTGATTATTGAGTTAATGATACAAAATTATTCGTCAAATCATGCTTAACATTGTGTCCAAAATTCATATCAATATCTTTTAAACTCATCGTTTAAGAATAAAAAACGACATAATTACATGTTCGATGTACCGGCCCTTTTCAATGGACAACCAGTTTCAATCGTAAACTTTAAACGGGTTTTCTGCAAAATCAAATATTTTGACTTATCCCACTAAGCAAGTAAATGAGCGATAGGTAAATTTGCTTTATAAGTATTTTGTTGGACGTTTGACTGTCGTGATAAAACTAGGAGACTATGGACCATCCAGTCTATGTGAGGAGTCCTTGACTGCACCACCTCTAACCTAACCTAAGAGACTATACAATTTTCTTCTTCTAATTCTCAATGAGAAAATAATTGTATTAATATTTTCGGACATTAGGGATTTGTCATTTGAATTCCCTATGCTAATTGTATAGGGTTTTTACATTTGCTAAATAGTCTTGACAATTAAATCTGACAAACTACGAAATAAATTTCCACTAAATCTTGAAACAGAAAAATAATTTTCTTGAAAGATTTTCGATGAGAATATCAGAGTTTTAATTAGGAAAGGAAAAGTGACCTCGAGCTAGAATGAACCTTCTAAAAAACATAACCCGAGTAGAAAAGTTTTTTATACAATTATATATAATTTGAAAAAAATTATTTATAATTTTATCTAATTTTATATAATTTTATCAAATTAGATATAATTTTATATAAAAAAAAAAACAGGATATGATTATATAATTTTATCAAATAATATATTATAATATATAAAATTTTTTACTTGGGAAGCGAAAATATTTATAGTTGGTGTTAAATTTTCCCACTTTCGGTACCTGGAAATAACTGAACTTTTAATTTTTGTCAAATAAAAAATTTAGTACGCAAAAATTTACTATGCTTTGTAAAAACTCTTCCAAGGCCCATTTTTGTTATATCGAAATAGAAATAAACACAATATAAATGTATAACAATAACAAAACACTTAACTTTATAAAAACGGAAGAAACAAACAAATAAATGAACGAACGAAGAACAATCATAAAGTTGAGTGTCCTTTTGATATTTTCATTTTATGTTTTTTAGTCTTTAGGGCTTTTTAACAACATTCACGAACTTAATCGTTTTCTGAGCTAATTATAGTTTAAAGTAATTGTAATGATGGATTTTTTTATTACAGTTTCGTTTTTCTAAAAGAAAAATATATATATAATTTTTTTTTTTGATTTTCTTGACTATAACAATGCTAAAGGGCGTTTTACTGGGCATACACTTTGAATAAGAATAAGAAAAAATAAATTTATATTGAAAATATTTCATCATAAAATATTGATGAGTTCGTTAAACTATTTAAAGAAAAGTTTTGTATGTTTGTTTACACATATTTTAAGACCCAAAATCTGACATATGTTAAAGGCATACCAGCTAGAAAAAAAGGATCAAAAACTACAATAATATTATTAGTAGTAAGAAAGAGTGTTCAATTCGGCTTTGCCGATTCTTTAATACCCTATTAAATGTAAAAAATTAAAAAAAATATTTAAGAAAATGAAAGTCGGTAATGGCCGACCATATACAAAAAAGAGTGTTTGTCTAAGCATGTCCTTACAATGTGGTGGCTGTGATGTCAAGAGTGACGACCATCCTGAGCTGTTAATGGTATGAATATGATAAAAGAAAATATCCATGCTTGGATTCCAGACTGAGCTATAGATGTTAATAAAAAATTTAATTTTATGAGAAACAATCATCTATTAACAAAATAAATCGATTTTTAAAATCCTACTGATGACAACACTACATCATTTCCAATTGTATTTCAGTAAATATCAATTGTATATCAGAAACTATCAATTGTATTTAGAATTATCAATTGTATTTCAGAAATTATCAATTGCATTTCAGAAGTTATCAATTGTATTGCAGATGTTATCAATTGTATTTCAGAATTATCAATTGTATTTCAGAATTGATAAATTGTATTTCAGATATTATCAATTATATTTCAGAAATTATCAATTGTATTTCAGAATTTATCAATTGTATTTCAGACATTATTAATTCTATTTCAGAAATTATCAATTGTATTTCAGAATTTATCAATTCTATTTCAAAAATATTCAATTTAATTGTTATGTTTTTAATCGGAAAGTTTTTTCAGATCCAATTTTCTTCAAATACGAACTTTCCCTTTGACCATAAGAACTTCGTGGGTCTATCTCTTTTGGTGAAGGCTGCATTGTGATTTGACTGATTCTTTATTTTGATTTTTTCACTTAATAAAAGTAATACAATAATACACTCAAAAGAAAACTTGTCAAATTACTAGAAAAAGTCTTGTAATACCATTTTACCAACATTTGTCAGTTTTCCTTGTTTTTTAACAAAAAATTTTCGATCGAAATTTACATATACAAATTTCCAAGTTTAAACATCCTCACAAAATATAATATACTAGCTTACCATCCCGGTACTGCGTTACCGGTTGTGTTGAATAATGGATAATAGAAGGATCAGGATTACTCTATCGATTTCCAAAAAATTCTCCTACGTAGTCTTTGTTTTATTTACTTGTGGACGTTTAGGTCTTCCATAAAAAAATATTTCAATGAATAATTTAAACAATAAAATTTGAATAACTTCGCTGGTATGTTATCATGTTCGTTCCGGGGGGAAAATATATTGACAATTTTAGAGCCCTTATGTCGGGATTTTGGATTTTCAGTGAATAAATATTTCAGTGAAAAAAGAAATTGGAATAAAAAAAATAAGTTTGAGTCAAAAAATATATAGAGGGAAAAAAAGTAGAAAAAACCATGGACTAATTATAAAGGACTGCTACCAACGACGTAATTCAGAACAATAACAATAACGACATTAAAATATTTATTTTCTTTTTTAATCAAATTTTGATTTTTACTTTATTCCCTTTCCATAAATAATTTCAGTTTGTTTACATTTTTGAAATTTTTTTCTTAAATATTTATGAGAACCAAAACAAATTTCAAATATTTTGAAATCTTTTTTTTTTGTTTTCTTGAAAAATTCGTAAATATTATTGTTCTGATATTAATCAAAAAAATAACTATGGCGATCAACTACTTGTTTGGAAGCATTCCTTTATACATCTTCCTTGGAAAAAACCTAACACAAAAAAATCTATAAAAAATATCATTCCATATTGTTCCCTGCTCTATTCCATTTTGTTCCCCGTTCTACTCCATTTCTTTTCCAATTCCATCTCCTTCTTCTAAGGTCATTATTAAAGGAACAAAAAAATACCAAAAGTACACTGTATTACAACCATTAGAAACGGAATTTCCAAAAAGTACCTCTTCCAGAACGTTTTTTCTTCACCGAAGTATAATATACTCCATATTTCAATTATATTGGATCATTGTTTCAGCAAATATTAAAAGTACTTTTTATCCCCGTTAAGAAACGGAATTTCCAAAAAGTACTTTTCCACATCTTTTTTTTCACCAAAGGATTTTACATTCCAAATTTTAAGTTTCTGTGACCATTATATTTTTTGGAACCTTTTCCAATTTCAAGTTTCTATGATTATTATTTCAGGAAATCAAATAGTACCAAAAAGTGTACTTTTGGTACTTTTTATAAAAGGTACTTTTAATAAAAGGTATTTTTAATAAAAGGTACTTTTAATAAAAGGTATTTTTTATAAAAGGTACTTTTTATAAAAGGCACTTTTTATAAAAGGTACTTTCTATAAAAGGTACTTTTTATAAAAGATACTTTTTATAAAAGGTACTTTTTATAAAAGGTACTTTTTATAAAAGGTACTTTTTATAAAAGGTACTTTTTATAAAAGGTACTTTTCATAAAAGGTACTTTATATAAAAGGTACTTTTATAAAAGGTACTTTTTATAAAAGGTACTCTTTATAAAAGGTACTTTTTATAAAAGGTACTTTTTATAAAAAGTACTTTTTATAAAAGGTTCTTTTTATAAAAGGTACTTTTTATTAAAGGTACCTTTTATTAAAGGTACTTTTTATAAAAGGTACCATTATTTCGGTAAATTAAAAAAAGTACCAAAAGTACACTTTTTTCCATTTTACCCCCGTAGAGTCAACATTGGCAAAAACCCAGCCTTGGTGAATATTTTTTCCGGGAGGTGAACATACATTGCAAATTTTAAGTTTCTAGGACCATTATTTAAGAAAATATAAAAGGTACCAAAAGTACAGTTTTTTACCCTTTTTACCCCTTAGAATCAACATTGGCAAAATCCAGCCTTAGTAGATTTATATTCCGGGAGCTGAACCTACATTCAAAATTTCAAGTGTCTAGGACCATTATTTAAAGATATATAAAAGGTACCAAAGGTACATTTTTTTACCCTTTTGACCCCCTTAGAATCAACATTGGCAAAAATCTAGCCTTACTGGATCCATATTCCGGGAGGTGAACACACAGTCCAAATTTCAAGTTTCTGTGACCATTATTTCAGGAGATATAAAAAGTACCAAAAGTACAGTTTTTTACCCTTTTTACCCCCTTAGAATCAACATTGGCAAAAATCCGGCTTTACTGGATCCATATTCCAGGAGTTGAACATACAGTCCAAATTTCAAGTCTCTGTGACCATTATTTCAGGAGATATAAAAAGTACCAAAAGTACAGTTTTTTACCCTTTTTACCCCCTTAGAGTCAACATTGGCAAAAATCCAGCCTTAGTGGGTCTATATTCCGGGAGGTGGACCTACAGTCCAAATTTCAAGTCTCTAGCTTCAGCGGTTTGGGCTGGGCGATGATGAATGAGTATGTCAGTCAGTCAGTCAGTCAATCAGTCAGTCAGTCACTTTACTCTTTTATATATATAGATTTTAAAGGTCGAATAAAACAATTTTTATTTATTAATAAAAATTAATCAGAATTTGAACATAATGGTTGGCACGCCATAGTGATGAATAGCCCTAATAATGGTATAATTTCATTCACAGCAACAAAAAACATATTGTTGTAGTCCAATGGACTATCGTATGTAAAATGTTTTAAATATTTTTGTTGGTTATTGACAATCGTTACTTACTAACATAGTACAATTTCTTCGTCTTTCTAATTCACATTGTGGATAGAGTCGAATATGTATTAATGTTTTAGTTTGTGCACAAACGATTTGTCATTAGACTCGTTTGCTACTTTGTAGTATATCGTTTCTATTATTGCTAAATAATCTTGACAATGGAATCTTGACAAATTCCGAAACACGTGTCGATTAAGTCTTGCAAAAATGACCAACATAAATAAATTTAAAACAAAAAATAATTTTCTTGAAAATTATGCTATGAGAATATCATGGTTTTAATTAGTAAAGAAAATACTGACCTCGAGCCAGAATAAACATCCTCACAAAATATAATATTTTAAAGGTCGAATAAAACAATTTTTATTTATTAATAAAAATTAATCAGAATTTGAAAAAAAAATAATTTTATGAAAAATAATCACCTATTAACAAAATAAATCGACATTTAAAATCCTACTGATGATAACACTATAACCGGAGTGTTTGAAACCCCCACAAAAACTTGTAATCAAATATTTAACATTTTCATGAATTTTAAAAGATTAATGTGAATTTCAGGATGATAGCTTGTATGAGGAATCGAAGTATAACTGGCCTGATTTCTTTAAAATTTTGAATGATGATTTGTTAATACAAAATAAGTTTAATTGTCAAATTGTGAGGGGATACCTGATTTAATACGGTTGTTAGAGTCATTTAAGCCAAATTAAAAGGTGACGTTTGTTAGGGGGCTAGGTCTTAACATGGACCGATTTTTTTTTTAATTTAAATAGGAATTGTCCTTGGGCCACAATCAGTGATGTAGGGAATTTTCCCTTTTTGTAGGGATTTTTTTTTTAATTTTAAAGCGTAGGGGAAAAAGGACAGATTTTTTATGTAGGGAATTTTTAACTTTTCCGGCATTTTTCTTTAAATAACAAAAATGTTTAAAAAAAAAAATTAAAATGTTTAAACTTTCGAAATATTTTGAAAAATAATTTTTTGTTTTGTTTAAAATATCTACTCAAGATTAATTAAAACCAGCAGATTTGACAATAAATTAATTAACAAACAAATGCAACAAGTCAAATTTGATCTTTTTAAAAAATGTTTTAAACTATTTCAATTCGTTGAATGCGTTTTCCAATCGTAAAGCCATTAGATCATGAACTTCATTCTGAGTCATTGAACATATTTTTAAGCTTGGTCAAAATTGTATTAAAAAATTCGAATTAAAATTTGATTGTGTTATGGCAAATAAAATCTGACCGTTTTCAATTTAACATAACTGCTCTTGAGGAAACTCAAAATAGACTACTTTTTACAAATGATTCAGTTTTTAAAAAAATGGAATTTTAAAGCCCGAAATAAGCCATTGGTTGCATAACGAAAATGGTTTTCAATTTAAATTAGTGTACCAAAAATATGCTTTTAATATTAACAATTTGTTCAAGAATGTACTCTATAATTAACTTTTGTATTCATTTTTTCATACCCTCCACTCTAGTGATAGAGGGTATATATAAGTTTGTCATTCCGTTTGTAACTTATCGAAATATCGGTCTAGGACCCCATAAAGTATATATATTTATGATCCTCGATCGATTTTAAGACTTTCTAGCGATGTCCGTCTGTCCGTCTGTCTGTGGAAATGGTGATCATGGCCAAGATATTACACGGAGATGACTGAACATTGATTTATTTATTGGAAGTTCTCCTGAGAAGTTTGGTATTGCATTTGAGCGATATCGGTTCAGCGGTTCAAAAGCTATGAACGAAAATGTAAGGACACCTCAAAAATTTCAGTACATTCAACATAACCTAAAAATACAAAATGCTTTAATTCGCCTGCTGGGTGACATATGTGAACATAATTGAACACCAAATGGTATTTAAACAAGTACAAACATATTTTTTGACAAAAAAAGACAAAAATCGCGGATTTTTATTTCGCGGAAATTTTTTTTTCAAAATTTTTTTTTTTTTTTTTTTCAAAAGTAAATTCCTTTTAAATAATGTTTTTTGCAATAACCTTTTTAAATTGTGGAAGGTATCACTACATTCGGCAAGGCCGAATTTAACTTTTTTATTTGTTTAACTTTAGTAATGCAATAAAACACTCAAAAATGCATGCGAATTTTGTACTCTTGTCCAAAACATTAAATCATGATAATGTTTTGCGGAAGATTTGTGTGTACCTGCCAAAGCATTTTTTTTTTTTTTTTGGAAAAAATAATGTTATATTGCTTTGCAATTCAATGCGAAACGAATTGGAAACAGTCGAGGACCCCATTAAAAAATCAAAAGAGCTGTACATTTGGTAAATGAGTGCAAAAATAAGTGCAAAAAAGTGTTTTTACATTTTGGAGAGTATAAAATATTCGGCACCGAAGAACTAAACACTCACTTGTTTTATGTACATTTGAAATGGAAAATTTTTATGTGAAAATTTATTTTTTTTTTCACGAAAAACGAAATAATGATAAGAAAGCCTAATGTTTAAAGAAAAAATTGTGAAAAAAAATTTGGATGAAAAAAAAATTTGATTGAATAGAAAAATTTTTTGATTAAAAAAATTAATGAAAAAAAAAATGATGAAAAAAAGTGAATGAAAACAAAAATGTTTTTTAATACAAAAAAAAAATTAAAAAAAAAAATTGATAAAAAAAAAATTTGAAGAAAAAAAAATAAAAAAATCTGATTAAAAAAAAAAAATGATGAAAAAAAATTGATAAAAACAAAATTGATGGAAAAAAAAAATTTATGAAATAACAAAAAAATTTATGGAAAACAAAAATTTATAAAAAAAAAATTAATGAAAAAAAAAATTGATGAAAATAAAATGTGATGAAAAAAAAAATTTCATAAAAAAAAAATTTTATGAAAAAAAAAATTGATAAAAAAAATAATGAAAAAAAGTTTTGATGAAAAAAAAAATTGATGAAAAAAAAAATTTCATGGAAAAAATATGATGCACAAAAAAAAATTTGATGAAAAATTTTTTTTTTGTTGAAAAATAATTATGTTACTTTTTATTCACCAGCTGGTGAAAAACGGCTTTATTTACCACGAGGTGAATTATTATCCAAGTTACAAACCCAAGTTACTATAATTTTTGGTTTTACGAAAATGAAAAAAATAATTCTCATTTTCTTTTTCGTTAATTGTTACACTCAAAATAATAACTCAGTAAAATACTCTGTAAAATGACTGTAATCTCAATTCAACAGATATTTGACAGAGTTTTCTGTCAAAATACAGATTTAAAGAAAATACTTTGTTTTTTGTTGTGACAAAAAAACAAAGTTTCTTCTGTAATATTACTTTTAACTTTGTTATCTTAATTTTACAGATAATTAACAGAGTTTTCTGCTATAATACAGATTTAAGCGAAACTCCCTGTATTTTTTATAACCAAAAAACTAAGTTTTATCTGTATTTTTACTTATTTCTATGTAATCTTAATTTCATAGTTAACAACAGAGTTTTATGAAAAAACACCAAAATTTTATCTTATTTTCTTTTTTTTTAGAAAATGTTAAAAAAAAATCTTTTCAAAAATCTTATAAAAATTTAAATAAATAACATGTATTTTACTAAACTCTGTAAATTTACAGAATTTTTTCTGTACAATTTTGGTTGCATCAAATGCATTTTACAAATATATGTAAATTTACAGAGTTTTTCTTTGCTAAAGTAGTTTTATATAACCAATATTTTACTAGAAACTCTGTAAATTAACAGTTTTTTTGTTCCTCAAAAATCATTCTACAAAGTTTAATAGTAAAATTACCAAGAAATGTTGCTAGCTGGAAAAGTATGGTGTACTCTGTTAAATTAGCAGAGTTTTTCTGTAATTTAACAGAGTTATTATTTTGAGTGTAGCTTATATACACAGAAAAAAATAAAAAAAAAATTTGAGTAAATTTTTAATACTATTGAGTAAAAAATTACTAAATTTTCCACCAGTAAACGATTTAATAGTATTGAGTAAACTTTTAATAAAAAATTATTAAATGCTTAATAAAAAATTTGAGTAAATTATTAATTCACACAATTAAATCTTAACTTAAAATTTTTTAATATTTTTAAGTAACTTTTTAATTGTGTCAAGTAAAAATTTACTCAAAATGTATCAAATTATTTTTTTAAAAAGTTTAAAAAGTTTCTAATTTTTTTTTCCAAAAAAATTGCTTTACAAACTTTACCAAATATACTTATGTCTTCAAGACAAAGTAAAATTTTACAAAGATGATTTCAAACTTTCATATACATATACAAAAAACAATAAACTAAATGAGAATTCAAAACACCAAGAGAAAAAAAAAAAATAAAAAAAATATTAAATTTGTATTAAATTATTTACTCAAATTTTATTTTCAATTTTTGAGTAAATTTTTAATTGCGTCAATTAAAAAATTACTCAAATTTTTTTTAAAAAATTAAACAAGTGATTACTCAAATTTGTTTCCTCCATATTTTTTTCTGTGTAGTCAAACTGAGGTGGCGTCCTGCAACTTTTTTAAAATTAGACACTAGCCTTAAAACATTATCATGTTAAAAAAGCCTTTTAAATTACTAGAAAAAGTCTCGTAATCCCATTTTGCAAATATTTATCAGTTTTCCTTGTTTTAACAAAAAAATTTCGATCGAAATTTACATTTACAAATTTTCAAGGTTTTTTTTTTTAAATAAAATCAAGTAAATTCACGAGAATCCTTGTAAGTTTTATTGCGCCAAAAAAGTTGTAAATTTACAATTTTATTAGTAAAAAGCTTGTAAAACTACTAAAAAGCGTGTAATTTTTACTAGGAATTTTCGAAAAATAGGAGGTAGCAAAAAATCGAATAAAGTCACGAAACCTCTTCTTAAGTTTTATCGCTTCAGAACAATTGTAAATTTACAATTTTATTAATAATAAAAATCTTGTAAAATTACAAAAAATTCTTGTCAAATAGGAGGTAGCAAAAGTTAAAAATAACAAGTTTTTCTTGTCTTAGAAGATTTTTTTTTTTGTGTGTCATTATTGCAGTTATTTTTTTTATATACACGACCACAAAATGGGACGTCCCAAAAAAATATTTTTTCAACACCCAGAATTCATGTGTAACATGAACAAAAAATTAGTTCTTTCTTAAGCAAGTTTCCAAAAAAACTTGTTTAAAAAAACATATTTTTTAAGGGTTGGTTTCGTTTTCGATGGTCCCCTGGGCAGATTTTACTCATCTTTATTCGAATTTAATAATTCAATTCAGTTCACTAAATTTGTTATAACGTGGTTGAAATATTTTTACTTCATCCAACTAAATATTTATAATAAATAATACTTATTTTACTCGTAATAATTTCACCTAGCATCTGGTTTAGTGCTTTAAAGCATAAAACTTAATTATTTAAGTTTTAAGTTTTATGGTCATTATTTAACCAAAAATTGCAGATAAAATAATCTTTATAGGCTGACAATTACGTACTTATCCATAACAACACTTTTATGATCAATCAACAAACAACACCTACTAAATTTAAAATCAGTGTATTATTCGCAACTTTCATCAAAAGTACGTTTGTACATACAACAACAACAAGGGTACAATATGTTTAATTTATGAAAAAAAATCTACGTGAACAATTTTTGTAATATCCTGACATTTAACAACATTCAGCAATATAAAAATTTTATTGCGTTAAAGAAATCAAAAGAAATCATTGGAGTATAGTTTTGTTTTTTATTTTTTTTTTATTTTGTAATAACCCTACACTTCGTGATGCAGGGTATAATGATGTTTGTTAATCTATTTGTAACACATCAAAAGTATAAATTTATTGGAGTAGGTGACATTTATTTGCCAAAATGTTGAGTGATAAGAAAGAAGTTTAGGTTTTGTAAAAATGGTGACAAAATTCGGTAATGTCATTTTATTCCTCTTTGTTTGGAACTTTAAAAATCGTTAACACAAAAACTCTAGCTGATCCCGTTATTCGAGTTGTTGCTAAATAATAACACTGTTCGACAAAAAATCCCTCTTACAAGGAAAGTCTCCCTAGTGTCACCCGCGGCTCTTGTAGAGCAGAAAAACTAAAGGGACACGTTTTTTTTTTAGCGGCCCAAATTCATATTTAGGGGGTAAAAAGGAGGGGGGAAGAAAAGGCCATTTTTCAGTTTTTTTCGTTTATCTCCTATATTATGCAAACATGTCATGTTACATACCAAATGAAAGGTCTTTGGAAAACCTATCTACGTGTGCTAAGAACTTGTCCAAACATGCACAACTTTTCTTCATATTGAGAAAAATACAAAAATTTTAGGACATTTTTATTAATATTAACTTCTTTGGCCCTTTATTAGCACCACGAGATAGGTATTTTTAATACCTTTAATCTAATACCACACATACCTATATTAATTTTGTTTAAATAGGCGTAAATCGTAAAAAACTGAAAAGGTCAATTTCCCCCCATACAAATCGACCCCCCCCCCCCCTAAAAATGAGTTTGGGCCGCTAAAAAAAAACGTGTCGAATTAATTTTCGTTCTTAACAACATATTCAAATTTCATAAAGATCGGAGGGTGACACCAGGGAGACTTCCCTTGTTAGTGAAATATCGAACTGATTCTTATAGATTTACTAAGTTTTTGCAGAAAAATTTGATAAATTTTTAAAAAAAATTTTAAAATTTTTTGGTACCATTTTTTGCCTGCGGCGCTTTCATCTCAGCTCCATGTTTTTTTATAATTCATTACTTTTGATTTTCTACTGGGCTGCGGTAGATTAATAAGGAGCATGATAATGTGAAAGGGAGTGCAAGAGTTGTTGGTTCGATTCTCAGCAGAGTTTGTTCGCTGTCTTGTTTCTAAAAAAATTTATAAACTTTTTTTTTTCATGTTGTACTATTGCGACTTATTTCAGTTTTGACATTCTAAAATATTGACAAAAATTAAAACCAAAACGGTAAATTTTTCATATTTTATCTGAAGAAAGAGTAAAAAAGGCAAACAACGCGTATTACGCGTGTAAGCAAATGTTCGGCAGTACCTGGGGTCTTGAACCTAAAGTCACTTACTGGATTTATACTTCAATCGTAAGACCAATCTTACTCTATGGAGTTTTAGTCTGGCATAAGGCACTCAAAAAGGATGTGACGCTTAAAATGTTTCAGAAGTTGCAACTGCAAATGGGAAGGAGTATCACTGGCGCTTTGAGAACAACATCAGCCGAATGATGATCGAAGGTGGAAGGAACTTGGGACAAGTCGTATAAGCAGAATTTTATGGCCACGCTATGATTTAGGAAGAACTAAATTCTTACTTACACTTACGAGAATAGAATGTCGTATGTTGACAGGTTTAATAACGGGACACCGTCTTTTCGGAAAACATGCCAAGAACGTGAATCTTATTACGGACTCAAGCTGTAAAAGGTGCGAGACACCAGACGTCGAGGAGACCATTGAACACATCCTGTGTCACTGCCCGGCTTTGGCACGAACTCGACCATCAATTATAGGAAGTTCACAGTTCGAGACTTTGGAGGAAATTACGAGGATAGGCCTGAAGAGCTTGAAACAATTCGCAATAAAGGTCAATGTATTTAGTTTACATCGATAAGCGGAAAAAGTTTTGTGGTATCGCTATGGACCAATTGCTCTATGCGGAGTGCCCAGCTGGCACCGCCACCCTAACCTAACGTAACCTTGGGTCATAAAAATTCCATAAAAATTCCCCAGAAAATGTTTTTTTGTTATTTTTTTTCATGTTGGATGGTATAAAAATTTCGAATTTAACACTCTCACTTGTTTTGTATGAATTGTTTATTATTTTGATACTAAAATTTTTTTTAAAAATCATTTTTTTTATTCGTTATTCTCATCGATTAATCGAATAGTTTTTTTTTAAATTTTATTATTTGATCGAACGATCAAAAACAATTATTTGAATTATTGGAACAAAGTTTAATGGCGAATAAATGACAACTCTAGTATACCCCCATTTTGTAGTTGGTGGATATAAAAATTGGACATTAAGGGGGCAGTGGAAGGCATGACAGATATAAATGTAAGTGTAGTTTTTTTCTCAGGGTTATAGAGGGTACTTAAAAATTCCGCACCATAGAATATTGTTCACTTATTTGTTCTTATGACACGTTTACTGTAAATTAAAAAAAAAAAAAAAATATATAAAGTAAAGTTTTCGTGAACAGTAAAACATAATTGCTGGTGTGAAAGGAAAAGTGCTACTGGTTTTTATCTTTTACCACAGTAAAAGAATATTTTTTTACGCAATAAAGAAAGAATGAAAAATATGTATGATTTATAACAAGAGCTCTTGAAAATATATGACCATTTTGTAATGATAACGTTGTTTTTAGAAAACATAAAATATTTATTCTTTCCTTTTAAAATTAACGTTGTAAAGTTTTTTAAACAAATAGAAAATGACGTCAGACTATTTGTCTCACCTGTTTATTTTTTACTTTGTCTAAATTTCCGCAAACCTGCAGTGATGGTTTTTATGGTATTTTAAGAAACATTTATTTTGTTAGTACAAATATTTGCGGTAATTTTTATTTTTAACTTTAATTGTTTTATAGTGTAAAATGTAGAATTCTAGATAACTAGACCTGAACTCCGGAATTATGAATAATACAAAATCTTAACTACCCTGCAGTGTGAAATCCGAAATCACATATCTCGTGACTGGTAAAACAGGGGCATATCAATAAAATGCCTATGAAAATTTGACTTACTCGTATCATAAACTGTCTTTAAATGACTTAACCCGTGACCAGAAACAAAAGGACAAAATCAAATTTTCCAATTTTTACCATGTCTCAAAACATAATTTTAAGTACTCAACCCTTATAAACCGATTTGCCTGAAACTTAAAATTTAAGGTTGGGGTGTCTCGGCTTATCGGCCATATCAGTGTTTAAAAAAAAAAAATCCCGAACTAACAGAAATATCGTATAGTGAAAAATACGTGTCGATTTAAATTTAATAAAGATTATTTCATATTCATATGGATATCATAGGACTATGTCTTCACATAAATACTATCCAAAATTTCCACATTTTTATGAAAAAAATATTTAACGAAACCAATTTTTGCATATTTAACGAAACCAATTTTTCGCCATCTTTCTAACCATTTTTTTAATGTCTAAATCCTCGATTTGGCAGATAAGCCGAGACATCTCCAACCTTAGAATTGTCACTTTTATATATATTTTAAGTTTCATTCAAATCGGTTCATAAGGGGGCCATTCCAGAAAATTTAGCTCAAATTTTAGTCATTTTTGGAAATGGTGTCTCAGATTAATTTGAACCTTGACACATAGATAGCCCTCATAAATATGATATATGAACCATATATCGTTTTTTTACATTTGGTGTATTTAACGAATTATGGCGGGTCAAAGATTGACTTTTTAAGCAAAAGTAAGAAAAATACATCACGTTTAAAGAGCTGTAACTTCTTAACCAATGACCCGATTTTCAAAAATTTTGGCTCATGTGAAAGCTGGGGTTCTTCTTTTAGAAAATATTTTTAAAATAACACAGTTTTTTTTACAGAAATGATGCGAAAATGCAAAAACGTTTTTTCTTTTCGAATATTTAAAAAAACACTTCTTCGATTTTTTTTAAAAAAATTCTGGTGAAAAATTACAATGTTTTGTAAAACGTATTCAAAATTCAGAGTGGGATCTCCATGGGATCAAAAACTATTCTGTTTTAAGTACGAGGTTCTCATATTTTTCCCTTAGAAAATTTAAATTTCTAATGTTTTGAATGTTTTTCAAAATTTTAATGGTATAATTTTCTTTGAAAATTTAAATTTTTATATTGAAGAAACATAAAATTTTAATTTTCTAAGGTAAAATTTAAGAACTTCGTACTAAAACCAGAATATTTTTTGATCTCATTGGGATCCCACTCTGAATTTTGGATATGTTGTACAAAACAGTATTGTTTATCACCAAACTTTTTTTTAAAAAAATCGAAGATGTGTTTTTTTAAATATTCGCAAAAAAAAAAATGTTTTTGAGTTTTTGCAACACTTCTGAAAAAAAACGTATGCTTTTGAAAATATTTCCTAAAAGAAAAAGAATTAAGCTTTCATATGAGCCATTACTTGTGATAATCGGATTACTAGTTAAAAAGTTAGAGAACGTTAAACGTCATGTATTTTTCTGACTTTTGTTTAAAAAGTCGAACTTTGACCCGCGATAATTTGAAAACTACAGCAAATTTTGAAAATCCAAAAATGCAACATATCTCATATAAACGTGGATATCTATGAGCCAAATTCTCAGTGGCGTCCAAAGGCATGTTTCCGAACAGTGGGGCGAAAATTTTTGGAATTGCCCAAGGGTTAAAGTACTTCCCTTGTAAGTTTTTGTTAAAAACTTTATCAAAAATGATTTTAGAAAATTTTAGAAGTCCTGGACATAAACATTTTTTGAGCATTTTTCGCGTTTTAGAATAAGCCGTATTTTAAGTTTCTTACACTCAAAAAAAAAAAAAAACTTGTAAAGTTACCAAAAAATCTCGTGATTTTACGAGGCTATTCTCGTAAAATAGGAGGTAGGTAAAATTCTCGTAAAATTACGAGGATTTCCTCGTAATTTTGAATGCGTCAAAAATTGGTAAAATAACCAATTTTATTGATAAAAATATTGTTTTGAAACCGGAAAAATATAAAAAAATACTAAACTTACAAGAAAAAATGGTAAATATGTTTAAAAAAATGGTAAATTTACAAACCAAAATGGTAAATTTACAAAAAAAAAAAAAAATTTTGTTAAACAACATAAATCCTCGTAATAAATTTTTCAAAATTTTGTCAACTTTTTTTTAAATATTTTTCAATAAAAAAAAAAAAAAAAATTTTTTTTGTTAAACAACATAAATCCTTGTACAACATAATTTTTGTAAAATAACAGTTTTTTTTGTAATTCAACTAGAATCCTCGTAATAAAAACTTTGTTGTAAAATTACAGTTTTTTTTTTTGTAAAATAACCTTACAAAATGGTAGAATACAATTACGAAAATAAACTTGTAAAATTACCAATAAAACTGCAGTTCTCGTTTAAGCAAAGTACAAGAATTTTTATTAAAAAACAAGGAAAATTTTTAAATATTGGTAGAACGGGATTACAAGGCATTTTACCAGGCGTTTTACCAGTTTATTTTTTTGAGTGTACAAATGCTTTTAGGATTTTTTTTAACAAAATTTCTAAGTTGCGAAAAATTGTGGGTACAGCTGTGATGTGGTCTGTGCAGGCGCGTATCCACGGGGGAGGGGAGGAAATTCCCCCAAACGGTATTCAAAAGAAAAAAAGGAAAAAGACAAACAAAAATAAAGGAAAATACTGCTTGTTCTAAAACGCAAAGAAAATAACCAAATTTTAATTCCCGGGACTTCTAAAATTTAGAAAAAAATAAATATTTTACTACAAAACAAAAAAAAAAAATTCTGCGACTTTTTAAATTGGTAAAAATTGGAAAATTTGGTTTTGTCCTCTTGTTTTCAGTCACGGGTTAAGTTTTTTTAAAAAAGAAAGAAAAAAAAGAAAGAAAGAAAGAAAGAAAGAAAGAAAGAAAGAAAGAAAGAAAGAAAGAAAGAAAGAAAGAAAGAAAGAAAGAAAGAAAGAAAGAAAGAAAGAAAGAAAGAAAGAAAGAAAGAAAGAAAGAAAGAAAGAAAGAAAGAAAGAAAGAAAGAAAGAAAGAAAGAAAGAAAGAAAGAAAGAAAGAAAGAAAAACTAGGAAAAACTTCATAATTTTTCTAAAACAAAATCTGTGAATTTTTCTATAGGAGAAATTTTTTATAAAAATTTTCTATGGAAAACCTTTTAAAATCTTAAAATTTTTCTAAGTGAAAATGCTTCGATGTTTTAAAACTTTTCTTTACAAAAAATACAAAAATTTTTCTTTACGATAAATTTAGGAATTTTTTTTCTATGTTAATAATTCGTGAATTTTGCTATAGGAAAAATCTGAGAATATTCTAGAGGTACAATCTAATAATTCTTCTTTCGAAAAAATCTGAGAAGAAGATGGGTAAAAAGGAAAGAGAAAACGAAGAGGAAATAATGTAACATCTTTTTTAGAAAAAATGCCAAAATTCTTTTAGTTTTTGAATTTTAGAACTTTTTTATAGAAAAAAGTCTCGTAAAATTTAAATTTTTGTATAGAAGAAAATAATCTTCAGGATAAATTTTAGAATTTAAGACTTTTAATAGAAAAAGCTGAGACCTTTTCTATAGGAAATAGAGTCTAAGAATCCTAGAAAAAAAACAATAAGTTTTCTAGAATGTGAGACTTTTTCTATAGGAAAGTTTCCTCAGAATCTAAGACTGTTCCAGAATCTGAGAAAATGTCTTACAACTAGATTCTGAATTTTTTTCTATTTGAAAAATCTTTTCTATAAGAAAAATGTCTTAGAAACTTAGACTTTTTTGTTAGAAACATTTCTTAGATTCTTAGACTTTTCAATGGGAAATATGTTTCAGAAATTTTTTAAGAATCTTCGATTTGTTTCTGAAATAGTACCAGAACAAGAACTTTTCAGCAGAAAACTGTTCCAAAAAAATCTTTAAACCTAATCTCTGGTACTTTCTATGGACTAGCTTTCAAAACCTGAAAATTTTAGTGTAAAGAGAATGTTTCGTTTTTCTGCAGGAAAAAAGAATAGAAAAAAACATATTTCAGAACCTAAGATGTTTTCTGTGGGAAATATTAATTAACATAAGTGTGAGAATTTTTCTGTACGAAAAATTTTTATAAATATATAAATTTTTACACACAGAAAAAAAAAATTCCAATCGAATTTTTCATTTGTACCTATTCAATATTCAGTTGCTGCTATACATATTTGGCTCGGACAACCGAATTTTCTGGTTGTTTCAAAAAAAAAGGCAGTTATATCAACCGAATTCAGTTGTGACTGCCGATATTCAATTGTGACAACCTACATTCAAATGTAGCAGCCGACTTTTAGTTGTATCAATCGAATTTCGATTGGAAATTGGCAAATTTGTTTTCTGTGGCATAAGTATCTGAAAATTTAACATTTAAAAGTGTAGCAGAATCTAAAAATTTACCTATAGCAAGAATTTTAGAAATTCTAAAAGCTTTCTGTAACAAAATGCCTCAGAACCTCAGAATTTTTCTATTGGGATAATGTCTCAAAATCATAACTTTCTCTTTAAACAAATGCCTCAGAAAAATTTTAAAATCAGAAAATTTTTTTAGAATAAACATGTCCCAAGTTAAATATATTTTCTATTGGAAAATTGTTTCAGAATCTGGGTCTTTTGCTTTCAGAAAAATACATTAAAATCGGAGAATTTCTTGAGAAAATATTTTTCAAAATATCAAACATGTTTTTTAAGTTCTAAAACATTTTCTATAGGAAAGAGTTTTTAAAATTTTGAAATATTTCTTTAGAAAAATGATAAAAAACAAGAGGTAAATACTAAAAACCTTATCTAATGATTCAAATCTAACCAGAGGTTCCCTGAAAAAAAAAAAAAATAGTTGAGCAAAAAAAATGCCCCCCAAACCCAATAGCTGAATCTGTGCCTGTTCTGTGACATATCACTCACTATCCAGCACGGCCTTGTTCTTAGGGGATAAGCCCAGTGACATGTCACTAGTGATATATCCGGGGCTGAGGCGTTCCCAAACAAAAGTGATAGTATTTTTATATGGGTCCGGTTAATATGTCACGTGACCTATCATAGACCTAAAATTTTTCTTGCACTGTATTCTTAAAAATTCTATTTACAACTCAAGTGATCCTCCCCTGAATATATGTAAATCAAAATTAATTTTCAGCCCATCTAACAATAAGTGTAAATCCAACACAAATTCCGCTGTTAAGGAAAACTCAGAGAAAAAATTCTCGATTCAAAGTAATGAGTGAAAATGTAAGGACACCTCGAGATTAGTAAAAGTTAAGATGAGTAAAATTACAAAATGCTGTAACACGGTTCTTGCCAAGCGTATTCGAAATTTGTTTTAACTCTTCAAAAAACTGTTCCCACTCAAAAAAAGTATTCTTAAAAAACGTTACAGTCCATCTTGGAGGGTATCCAAAGTTTCGACAGTTTCGAATTTAACATTTTCTAACTTGTTATTGTTCAATTTGTGCCGATTTAAATATTTAAAAAAAAATATGTTTTTCTAATATTTGTGTGCTAGCAGTCATAATAAATCATAAATTAATGTTGCTGAGGTTTGTGCGGATAATAAATATTATTTGAAAAACAAATTTAATTGATATGCGCACCTTCTATTTACTATATATTTTTTTTACAACGCACAAGTTCAAGGTTGTTTACAGAGCTACAATAGATAAATAAATATTTTATTTACAAAACATTTTATTTTAAATATCAATTTATTTTTTCATTTAATTTGGTAATAGCCTGTGTTACGTGTATTCTTGAATTCAAAAGATTTATGTCAATTGCTTGTAGTAAAATTAATTGAAAAACATGAAAATGTATTTCATAATATGAAAATGCTGTTTAAATTTTAAAGTCGTTAACGTTTAAACCAGTAGTAAACAAATTGAATATTAAGTAAATGTACAAACAGTGGTTGTGGGAATACATTGGAAAGTAACGTTTTAATAAAGTATATGCTCATGTTAAGAAGTTTTCTCAAACTTAATATTCACGCGTACCGAATTCGAAATTTGTTTTAAATTTGAAAATAACACTGTGCTACAAAAAAAAAAACAAAATCGAATATCCTTTTCAAATGCGCTAGTGGAGGTTGTAGGTCTCGTCGAAAAGATCACTAAAATGCACCTCAAACTTGCCAGACACCCTCAAATTTTAAAGTTACCCAGCAAAAAAAGTGCGGAGTACTTCTATTTGGAGTGCTTTAAAACTACAACAAATGTAATGAAATACAACAAAAATAACAAAAAACACAAGAAAAAAACACACAAACAGTTTTTTCTACTCCATAAAAAGTTGTTATTCAGCACTTAACTCATTACCTTCCGCGACACTCCCACACAAAAGTAAGTAGATATTCAGTAGATAAGAAGTACTCCGAGCTTTCAAACAACTTCCAACTACTTCCACGGAGTAGTTCCTTTCTACTGAATATCTACTTACATTTGTATGGAGGTGTCGCGAAAGGTAATGAGTTAAGTGCTGAATATCTATGTATTCTGGAGTAGAAAAAACTGTTTGTGTGTTTTTGTCTTGTGTTTTTTGTTATTTTTGTTGTATTTCATTACATTTGTTATAGTTTTAAAGCACTCCACTGAGAAGTGGTAATGACTTTTTTTTGC
This sequence comes from Pegoplata infirma, assembly GCA_963921195.1. Taxonomy (NCBI): domain Eukaryota; kingdom Metazoa; phylum Arthropoda; class Insecta; order Diptera; family Anthomyiidae; genus Pegoplata; species Pegoplata infirma. Next base: position 185,242,498 of record OY992536.1, read on the forward strand.
AGGGTAGTGTCAAAAAACGTTTTTTTTGGGACTTTTCTCACTAAAGCACGGGTATATCAGAAACTTTTCAACAGATTTTCAATTTTTGAACTGTTTTGTATAGAAAAAGGATAGGGCTTTTTATAAGTGTGAATTGGTCTATACCAGAAATGGGCGCTGGTCACGTGATTTGCGTGATTCACGTGAATCACGCGTGAGTGATTTTCCTTTCAATCACGTGATTGTGAGTGAGCGTGTGTTGAAAGAATATCTGAGTGAGTGTTTAGGGAGTGAGTCATTTATTTTTTGCGTGAGTTTGCGTGATTAGATTTTTTGATTAGCCAAATTTTTTTTTTTCATTTTTTGTAAAAAAAATTTTTGTTTTTTTTTTTTGTAAGAAAATTTTATTCTGTGAGTAGATTTTCGTGACTCACGCGTGATTGAATCTGGAGTGTGTCACGCGTGAGAGTGAGTAAGTTTTTTATTACTAACGTGAATATTGAGTGAGCGTGAGCAAAAAAAATGCGTTAGTGATTAGTGAGTGATTCGATTATATTTTACGTGAGCGTGAGTGAGTGTGAGTCAAAATTTACTCACACGCCAATCTCCAGTCTATACATATCAAAAAGTATGTATTGATTTTTTCAATAATATCTATTTTTTTTTTTGTTATTTTTTGAAAATTTTTCGAGTTTATCAATTTTTTTTTTGCTATAGTTCGTTTTTAGGATAAAGCTCATCATATTCAGAATTAAATTTTCTTTAAGAATACGTTGATAAATATAATGGTTGTTGAACTAACTATAGCAGGAAAAAATCGATAAACTCGAAAAATTTTCAAAAAATAAGAAAAAAATTTATATTATTGAAAAAATCAATAAATATCTTTATTATATGAATGTATGTGTGGAACAAGGTGCTAAAATCCAATTTTTGGAAATCGCGTTTTTTTGCAAAATCGTGCCTTCCTTCAATAGTTCGACCTATTTGTAAACAAATTTGTTAAAAACTTGATCGTTTTCTGTCATAAAAATGCCCTTAAAAGTTCAATTTTAATTATTTTTGGGAATATTTTATATTTTTTGGCGGATACTAACATGTGTTTTGCAGTTAAACTAAAGGTCATGTATTTAAATTTTTACATGTGAGATGGTTAACGTGTAGAAAACATCCTAGGGTTTAACATGTGCCCATTGGTTTGGAAAAAAACGCTTTTTTATCTAATCTGTCGATAGTTAAAGTGTAAATTGGAAAAAGGTGCTATATCCATATAAAAACATAATATTGTTTTACGTAATACTAAGGGTGGATTTTGATAATCTATCAAATTTTTAAGTTCAAACTTTAAAATTTAATGGTTAGTAACTTATATCAAAACTTGTGCAAATTTTTTGACCCATTATGGGAAGAGTTGTTTAAAATAAACCATATAACAGTTATTTTTTTTTTGTTAAATTAGCTGCTTTTTACTATTTTTATATAAAAATGATTATTGCTGGACCCCGTCTAAATTTTGCAGAATTCATCACGCTAAATTTAAATTTTTAAAAAATAACACAAAAAACTTAAAACTACTTGGCAAATGTATTGAAATTCCTAATAAGTAGAAATTGTAACATAGCACCTTATTCCACTAGAACAAAATTTCACATGCATTTTTTTGCTACTTTCGCTCATTTGCTTTTAATGAAATTTTGTACATAGATGCATATGGTCCATCTTCGTCGAGCTGCAAAAAGAAATTTCAAAAAATTATTATTTTTCGCGACTTATTTAGTTTTTTGCTTCTCCTGAACAATTTGGTTTTTGGATTATAGCACCTTGTTCCACACCCACATTCATATGTATGAACTACCCAGCAAAACTTTGGTAATGGGTAGTGATTATATAACACATTACCAGGTAATGTATATACCTTATTTGTAGCATTATTTTAGGATGTCTTACCAAACATTTGTTCCACAACGTATTATTTTCAAGTGAAAAATAATGCATTACTAATAATTTGCTACGTAATGCATGATTATTGGAAAAAATGTATTTCATATTTGTTATTTCTAAACATTAAATCATGGATGACTTATATTTGGTTACATTATGTATTATTTGAAAGTTTGAAATAATGCATTATTTATAATTGGATGCATTATGCATTACAATAACATAAAAAATAATTATTTTATAAAAAAATGCATAAGTTTAAACTAGAGATGGGCTCACGACAGGAAATTTCTAACGACACACACTCACGAGCATATTTTATCTACTTAAACTCACTTACAATCACGTGAGTAAATTTAATACAAAATTACTTTTTCACTACCCGTAACACCTTATATATTATCTTCTGGTATGCTATATTATTTCAATTCTCGTAACCTATAAAATATCATATATTTTACACCTTACTCGTATTCTTCGTTATAAATTTATGACTTATTTTATACCTTACTGGTATTCTTTGTGATAATGTGGATGCATTACTTTGAGTCTCGTCGCCTGTTAAAATCATCAATGCTGCAATGTGTAAAATAAGATATCCTATACCTTATTTTATACCTTATTTGGTAATCTAAGTTTTGCTGGGTAATTCACATAAATGGAAAGCTCTTTACTTCTTCTAAGTATCCAAAACAGTCAAAAATTTAAAATCGATTGAAAAAATTCTGAATTACACGAGGTTTAGTGGAAAAGTTCCAAAAAACGTTTTTTGACAATAACTTTAAAATTTAAGGGTGTCTGGCAAGTTTAATGGACATTTTTGTTACACTTAAAAAATTATGTCATTAACTGTTTTTAAAAAGTTTTACTTTAAATCGTTTAAAAAAAAAAACATTTGTTTGATGTTCAGTTTTTATTAATGACTACTTCTGTCCTTTGTTTCAAATATAACACACTAAAAAATAAAGACTTTCATTAACATTTAATTTTTAAAGTCATTTATTATTGTTCCGTAAGTAAAAAATACTGATTATTCCTTAAATTTTTTTTGTTAGTAATTTTTTTTTTAATTGTTGGTATTTTTTAATGAGATATCATTAGTTTTTACCTACACAAGTTGGTTATTTTTTTGAAGAAAAAAAAATTTTTAAATTATTTATAGGAATATAAAAACAAGTGACTTTGGCACGATGGGTTGAATGTAGTTGAGTGCAGGATCGATTCCCCAAAATTTTATTAACAATTTTTAAAAAAATATTTCAATTGAAAATTGTAAAAAATAACCTACGAAATCATTAATTTTAAATTTTGTATGATATTTTTTTTAAATTTGTTGGTACAAATAACAGAACTATTATTAATTTTTAAAGTTTTCGTAGGTTATTTTTTTCGAATTTGTTGGTAAAAAAGAATGAAAAAAACTTAATTTTTTAATGTTATTTATTTTAGAAAATTTTGTCAACAGTAAAAAATAAATGTTGATGTTTGTTAAAACAAATTAATCATTATTGGGATGGTTTTCAAATGTTTATTCACTGGTTTTAAATGTGTTTTTCATTTGTTTTTGTCCAGCGAAAAAAATACGTGTACCGTAAACTTCTGAATAGGTTGTATGGATAGCCCTATATGGAACTTAGAAAATTGCGTTTTTGGTTTTTTTTTTTAATTTTTCAAAAACTGGGCTTAGGAGACGTGGTCAAATATTGGAAAAATTGTCAAATTTGTGGCGAGTTGCCTTGATTAAATATTTATCACATTAAAACGGAATGCACCACAATCTTAAAAATTTACATTTTTATATAGTTTGTATAGGCTATCGATTAAATTTTTGGTTTTGGAAAATTCTCAGAACCCGTTCTGAAATTTTCCATTTTTAAAAAAGTCAATTTATCAAAAATCCTTTTTTTTTAATATTTTTTTTTAAAGTTTTGATGTTTGTCCATCCACACAAAAAAATTCAGACACGCGTTTTTCGTTTTTTTCTAGAAAATCGCATTGGAATTTTAAATTTCATAACAATTTAGTAATTTACTTGTATTTTCTTGTTTCAACAGAGCGTATGAATAATATTTATGCAATTAATATTACTCATTCGCAACATTAAAACAAGAAAATACAAGCAAATTACAAGATTGTTATGAAATTTAAAACTCAAATGCGATTTTCTCAAAAAAATACGAAAAACGCATGTCTGCATTCTTTTGTGCGGATGGACAAACATCTAAACTAATATTTGATGAAGGCAACTCGCCACAAATTTTACCATTTTTCCAATATTTGACCACGCCTTCTAAGCCCAGTTTTTGATAATTAGAAAAACCAAAAACGCAATTTTCATAGTTCCATTTAGGGCTATCGAAACAACCTATTCAGAAATTTGCGGGACACATGTTTTTCTGTAGCGGGACATTTGGTGTGGAATGCCTCATATAGGCCCTCGATATATGTTTTTTGCTAAATAATCTTGACAATGGCATCTGACAAATTCCGAACAACGTGTCTATGAAGTCGTGCAAACAATTTTCTTGAAAATTTGTCTATGAGAATAACATAGTTTTAATTAGTATGACCTCAAGCTAGAATAAACCTACTTAAAATATATTATTTTAAAGGTCAAATAAAATAATTTTTATTTTTTAATAAAAATTAATCAGAAATTAAAAAATAATGGTTAATAATAGTAAATTAAATAAAAGATTAAAATTTAAAGATGTTTTTCTTAATTACTCGAGAAATATTTTCTCAAGGTCCATCTTTTCAACGAAATTACAAATCAATTAAATGCTTGCGAATTTTGTACTCTTGCACAAAACATTAAATCATGATAATGTTTTGCGGAAGATTTTGGTGTACTTGCCAAAGAAAAGTTTTTTTTTAGAAAAAATAATGTTATATTACTTTGCTATTCCATGCAAAACGAATTGAAATATCAGTCGACGACCCCATTAAAAAACCTAAAGAGCTGAACATTTCGTAAGTGAGTGCAAAAATAAGTGCAAAAAAGTGTTTTTACATTTTGGAGAGTATAAAAGAATCGGCACCAAAGAATATAACATACTCACTTGTTTTATGTACATTTGATAAACAAATGGAAAATTTTTATGCGAAAAGCTTAGACTTGGTGAAAAAGTAGTTTTGGGAAAAAAAATGATTTTTTTCACGAAAAACAAAATTATGTTAATGAACCCAAAGTTTTTGGCGAACATAAATTTTGATGAAAAAAAGTTTTTGATGAATAAAAAATTAGATAAAAAAATTTTATAAAAAAAAAATTGATGAAAAAAATATGATAAAAAAAAAATTATGAAGAAAAAAAAATTGATGAAAAAAAAAATTTATGAAAAAAAATTAATGAAAAAAAAATTGATAAAAAAAAAAAAATTGATGAAAAAACAAAAAAATTTATAAAAAAAATTATAAAAAAAAAATTGATGAAAAAAAATGATGAAAAAATAAAGTTGGATGAAAAAAAAAAATAAAAAATGACGAAAAAAAAAAAATAAAAAATTATGAAAAAAAAAAATGCTGAAAAAAAATTTGATGAAAAAAAATTGCTGGAAAAAAAAATTGATAAAAAAAATTTTTTTTTGTTGTTGAAAAATTATTTTGTTACTTTTTATTCACCAGCTGGTGAAAAACAGTTTTATTCACCACGAGGTGAATTATTATCCAAGTTACAAAATGAAGTAACTAAAATTTTTGGTTTTAAGAAAATGAAAAAATAGTAATTCTTGTTTTCTTTTTTGTTAATTGTTAGCTTATATAGTCAAACTGAGGTTGCGTCCTGCAACTTTTTTTAAATTAGACACCAGCCTAAAAACATGATCATGTTAAAAAATTAAATTGTTCCAATTCTTGGCCACTCACTGTATATGCATTAGGCAGATGTCATACCATTTTCATAGAGTAGTCAAAAATTTTAAAAATGTTTGGTTCTGCATATAGAAAACATATTGGTTGTGACAAACAAATGCACAGTTATAGCAACCGATTTATACAGTTGTTGTTATCAAATTTTTCTTAAAGTAACAGTCGACGTCAGTTGTTTCATAAAGCTTATGATTTTGTCATAAAATGTATGCTAAATATCAATATATTTATGAAAAGTTTCATACATACATATTTTAAATTTATTTTTACCAAATTAGTTGACCGAAAACTCTACTTACCAATCTCCAAAATAGTAGAGAAAAGTAAAATAATCATTCTATTTTCTATTCAGTTCAGTCTAAACCACATTTTAACAATTAATATTAGATTTATATGAGCAGTTCCATTGCTTTGGAGTATTTGTCAATATTTTTGGAATATGATTTTAGAATGTGACTATTTATATTGATTATATATTATGGCATCGATCGTTAAGCTGGTTAAATATTTAAAAAGAAGGTCTACACCAGCAATAGTCTTTCGTTTGATGCTAATTGCTTAACTAGACGGGAGATAAGCAAGCGCATTGGATTTAGAGATTTCGAGGATGATGATGCATGTTGAATATAAATGTTTCTTTAGTGAAAAACTTTCATGTAACGACCCCAAATGAATCATGTGAAATCAAGATAATAAATTAACATGTTGTCACACTTTTAACCAGAGACCAGAGACATAAAACTTAGATAGACATGTTTTTTAATTGATATGTAATGTTTATTAAATCTTAATGTCGATTTTTGGGGGGAGCTTTCAAAATGTTTTTTAAAAAAAACATTGCAAAAATTACAATCTATCTAAAATCATACCCAGCAGGTGTTTTGGAAATCAGTGAATCTTCCGCAAAATATAATTTTTAAAAGAAAAAAAAAACATGAAAAACTAATCATTTTTATTAAAACACTAACCGATTGTTTGTGTCGATGATGAAGATGATGGTACCAACTAACTTACCATCGAATAGTTATATCCAATGACCATTAAAATGTTGTAATGAAAGATGATGGGATTTTGGTTGGAGATGGCAACACAACTATTACCAGAAATTAACTAAATTCAAGTTTTTTTATTGTTGTGTTTTATTAAGTTATTGACAAAACATAAGTAATTTCTTGAATTTCTATAAAAAGGAAATTATTAACTTATTCACTATCTTTCTATATTTTTTTTTTAATTAAAAAAAGTCAATGAACTGAAAGTGATAGAAATTGATCGTCAGTCAAAATTAAAATCGATAAGAAACAGCATGAACTGTGCGAGACATTGGACTCCAATGATTGGAGTGTTTGATTGAATTAATACACTTGGAGAAAAAAGTGTTTGTAAAAAAAATTAAATTATTGTTTGTAGAATGCAAGCGACAGGAAGCAATCATTAATGTCCACTGTTCCATATATGTAACGGCAAAATATGTAGATTTTCAGTAATAGAGTTTCCTTTTTGCTCTTAATTTAATAAATTAATAAATTTTATAATTTTTTCTTTATATAACAAAAGTTATCGATTAAAAAAAGTTCAAGAGGCAAAAATTTCTGAGATAGCCCACTGTAAAATTTAACGGCTTCCAAAAAAAATTCCTAAAAAATTTAGAGTTTTTTTTTTAATTTGTTTTATATAGCTACACTCAAAATATTTTGTAGGCAAAAACAAATGAAAAACCTATTTAAAACCAGTGAATAAACAATTGAAAACCATACCAGTAATTATTCATTTGTTTTAACAAACATCAACATTTATTTTTAACTGTTGACAAAATTTTCTAAAATAAATAACATTAAACATTAAAAAATTATGTTTTTTTCATTCTTTTTTACAAACAAATTCGAAAAAAATAACCTATGAAAACATTAAAAATTATTGATATTTTTGTTATTTTTACCAACAAATTAAAAAAAAAAAAACACCTACGAAAATATTAAAAATTAATGATTTCGTACGTTATTTTTTACAATTTTTCTATTGAATTATATTTAAAAAAATTTTAAATAAAATTTTGGGGAATTGAGCCCGCTGTCAAGTTGATTCCGGCAAGACATTCTGCACATCGTGCCAAAGTCATTTGATACAAAAATGTTTTTTTATTTCTATAAATAATTTTTTGATTTTTTCTACAAAAAAAAAAATAAAAATAACCCACGCAAGTAGGTAAAAACAAATGATTTCTCCTTAAAAAATGCCAACAATTTAAAAAAAAAATATCGTACACGAATCATTAAAAACTAAAGAAAAATCTCTTATTTTTACTTACAGAACAAAAATTTGATACTAATGAAAGTCTTTATTTTTTATGTTGATATTTTTGAAACAAAGAACGGAAATAGTCATTTGAAAAAACTGAACGTTAAACAAATGTTTTTCTTTTAAAAATGACAAAACCTAAAACTTTTTAAATAAACTACAAACAGTAAATAACATATTTTTTTGAGTGAATGACTCATTTCGCCCAAATAGCGAAGCCTTCTCACATTCTAAGAGCGTCTCTTCATCGCGTTGGTTTAGTTTGTTAATTATTTTCAAACAAAGCCTTTTCCGGTTCTGCCTGACCTTTGATGGCATAAGTTTTTTTTCTTTTTGTCACCAACATTAGACTGAGCACCCTTATCAGATTCAAGGCCGTACCCCAAAGTCGCAACCTTAAGACCAGTGCTACGACCAGCACCAGTCGCAAAACTATCATTTGGGTCCATTCTCATTGCTGTAGGAATGAAAATATCTCAAAAACCTCTTACCATGGACGTATTCAGGGGGGGGGGGGAGGGGGGGGGCCAGAAATATCTTACAAGGAAAGTCTTTCACAGGGCACCCACCGATTGTACTGAAAATTGTATATAGGAAAGAGGGAAACAAACTAGAGTTACCATTTTTTTTTAGGTGCCCAATTTCACATTTAGCGGGTCAAAGAGGAGGGGAAAAAACGGGATTTTTTTTGTTTTTTTGAGGATTTTTCCCATTTCTTTAAAAGAAACTATATGAACATTTTATACAGGTCGAAAGGTTTTTTGAAGGACTATCCAATGGTGTATCGGTCGTGTCCAAATTCGGCTTCGTTAAGTTCGTTATTGTCAAAAATTAATAATTGTTGGGGTAGTTTATATGGACATGTATATACGTATGACTGCCAAAATCATATATAATAATCTCTTCCCAAATTAAGCAGATCCGTATTTTTTCGTTTGGTGAAATTCCTGTTAGTTCGGCTGTTATACGGATTTTCCCGAAAGCACCTATTTTTTTAATAAGGTGGCAACCCTTTTTATACCCTCCACTCTAGTGATAGATGGTATAAATAATAGGGCGGAGTAATTTTTTTTCGACAAAATCGTCTAGCATATTCGGATTCTGCATAAAACTCTAAGAAAAAATGCCGAACAAACCATGTCTCAAAAATCAGTTTTGGACCCCCCCAATTTTCAAAAATAGTTTTGCACGATATACGACTTTTTTATTTTTATTTGGAATATATTGCTTTACTTATAAATGTTGCTTTTATTCTGTATTCAGAGGTGTACCTGGTATTTTTGGGTACGGGGAATCCATATTTGATTTTTATTTTGCTCTAATACGCCGCTAGAGGGGGCTAAAAAACAAAAATCTGGACTTGGGTCTTCAGATTTTTTTTTATTATGAAGTCAGATACTCTAAGGAGCCATTTAGACATTCCAATTTACAGTTTAATTAAATTCCAAAAACTCGCGATTTTATTCGCGATTTTAATTTTTTTAAAATCCACAAAAAGTTAAAAAAGTTGTTAAACTACACCATTCTTTTATTGCCACAGTTTTTTCGTTTAAAGTAGAGGATTATCAAAATCCGATGTTTACTTAAGAAGTTATAGATCTTCAAAGTACATCGATAAACGATTTGAAAATCCCAAAACTATTTAGTAACAAATTAAAAAAAAAAAAAAAAATTCTTTTTATATTGGCATAATTTAAAAAAATATATTAAAAATAGAAGACTTTTGTGTCTTATTAAAATGATGACTGATTTTTTTTTTGTAAAAAGCTCATACTTTCATAATATGTTAATTAAAAAAAATCAAAAGAGGTGAAAGTTGACAAAAATGCACTAAAAAATGCATTTGCATTTAAAATGCATTTTTTTAATAACACAATTTTTTTTAACTTTCAAGTTTAATGTAGAGGACTTAAGCTTTTAATTTCAATATTGATTTTAAAAATCGGATATTTACTTAAGAAGTTATCGCTCATCAATCTAAACTACTTTTTCATATTTTGTGATTTTTAAAAAATTAAATCCCTAATAAAATCGCGAGATTATGAAATTTAATAAAACTGTAGATGGGAATGTCTAAATGGTAGAGTTGTCAATTACTCGCCTTTCAACTTTGTTCGAAAAATTCAAATAATTGTTTTTGTTCGTTCGATCAAGCGATTAAATCTAAAAAATTGTTCGATTAATCGATGAGAATAACGAATAAAAAAGTGATTATTAAAAAATATTTTTTATTAATTTTTAAGTTTTTTAAGTTGGTGACGTCGGCGGGGACGTTGGAGGACACCTTTTCTCAATTCACATAAATGTTTATAAATTCATTTATTACGATATTTATGCTTTAAAAACACACTTTTGTCATTATTTTGCATTATTTTATAATAGCACGCCCTTAAAAGTTGGCGGGCCAAAAAATAGCATTTCTTAATCATATTGGTCCAAATGTAGGACAATGAACTTCATATGGCAGGGGGTCAAAAATTATCCATTCAATAAAATTTTTTTATTTTTTTATAGAAAATTAATTTGTGGCAATCTATTAGATAACTTAAAATCAGCCCAAAAATCTTACCAATTTAAGATATCTTTAACCCACAATGGCCCGGGGTCAAAAATGACCCCGGCAAAAACTTTTAGGCATAGTGCTTGAATTTTTTGATATCAACAAAATATATATTTTTTACTAAATGGGTAATTTTTGACCCCCTTCCAAAAAGGGTTAACAATTTTTTAAAGATAATATATTAATACGAAATAATAGTTGGGTTACAAAACACAAAAGCCGTTATATACTTGCCCGAGTAAAAATTTTTATATGATGCAATATGTAACACAATATAACTTTATACGCAATTTGATCCGAATAATGGTGGATGTTTTTGCATTAAAAAAGATGAACTTGTATAAAATATGATATGATTTCATCCGAGTTTTGACCAGACATTGCTATATATTGGTGGATCTAATTAGATCTGATTTCATAAAAACATATAAAATCCTGGTGTTTTTTGGTTTGGGTTGAGATACACCACAGGTCAACGATACATTCACCAAACATATAATTTTTTGTTTGGGTACGCTTCGAACCAGATAGGTGATATACATAACCCTAATAAGGAAATGTTTAGGAACATTTTAAAAAGTTTCTTATACTTTGCCTAAAAAACTTAGAAAATTTTTGGTTAATTGGAAACATATAAAGTTTTATATGGAACAGAATAAGCTATATATAATTTGATGTTAAATTATACAGAAAAACTGATTTTGTATTGACCCTCATATTATTTTATTTAATTATATCAACCGTACACCTTTTAATCCGAATCATGATTAAATTATATATTGCTACATATGACTGCATTGAAAAAATTTAGAAAATAGCTCACGGATGTATAATCATATATAATTTATTATGTTTGTATCAAGTTATATATTGTAATATATGTTTATTTTTACTTGGGTGTTTATACCACAAAATTTTAGCTCTAAACTAAAAATTTTCTGCGGGGGTCATTTTTGACCCCCAGCCAACGTGGGTTAAAGACGTCCTAGATCGGTAAGATTTAATGACAGACTTAAAGTTATTCAACAGAATGCCACGACACCAAAAAACTGTTAATTTGCCCAAAAAATAAATTTATAAGATTTTTTTAATCCAAATTATTGATAAAACCAACATTTCCTTGAAATCCGCTAACTTCCCCCCGCGATGCCCGAAAAGTGGTTCGACGGATATCCGCCATATTTCAAATTTTTCATCTCCAAGGTGTTTTTAATGAATTTAGAAAGAAAAAATTATATATTTTAAATTTTTTTTCAATAAAATTTTCAAATTTTGAAAAAAGGTGTTTTGAGAACGCCCCCAATATCTTGCCATTTTTTTGGTATCAAGTTTGAACGGGTTAATGACATTTTAAAATCTTTAAATTTCATATTTAAGTATTTACGATCAAATATTATACAAAAATATTTTATTAATTATTTTAATAAAAAAACTTAATTTTTTTTTTTTTTAAAGTCCTTTTTTGCAAAAACCCCAATTTTGTGGCTCAAAGTGGAGACAGAAAATAAACTCCGATCGGAGTGATATTTTGCATGTGAGTTACCCTAAGGGGGCCAACACTTTTGGCGGGTATTAGAATTTGATCAGAGAGAGACGAACAAAAACGAGCCACCCACTTGTACAAGCAAGAGGTTTTATAGTTTGCCACTTGCTGCATTTTAGCCGGAATTATGTGAAAAGGTCCAGGGTATCTATACATCCTAAAGCTTTTAATCGTCCATATTTTTTATCTCCCAAGCAATTTTAGATGCTTGGGCTTCATAGGCTTCCAAATCTTAAAACGGCAGCAGGGCACTGTCTGGAAAATGCTTGTTGGGATGATTACCATTACCTTAGCATTCCTCCATTTTAAGTCTTAAGTTCAACTTCCTCCCGATAAACTTTGCCCTTATTACAGTACCGTCTATAGAAAAAGAATTAAATTCTGAAATATTACATCTCCCTGTGAACATAAAGGGTTGTGAATTGCCTCAATTAATTTTAGGATTCAGGAAATAAATTGAACAGTTTTGTAGCTCATCTGAATTCCAACAGCTTTAGTGATTTTGAATTTTGCATGTAAGGAACTTGAAAATTAAATAGACACACAAACAAATTTCAGTTTAATTAAAATTGTTAACAATTGTTTTCCCTAAGTGTATTATAATGATTATAATGAGGCATAAATATGCCATTAAAAGTACAAGACTTTAAAACGTCTGGCTAAACATAGCGGAAAAAAGTCTTCCATCTCCAACTGTCATTAAAGGTGTAAACCCATTCATCATTAGATACTTTAACACAAATCACAGCCATCATTATAATTTAAATGGGGGGTTTTCAAGTACTACTGCGGGAAATGAATGACGAAGGCGTCATAATGTCGTTGTCGTTGTCAATTAAACAAACACAATGTATGTATGTTGGAATATTTGTGATGTGATGCCATATCATAATTTCATGTCTTTTATTTTACGACCGTTTCTAGGTTGTTAGTAGTATTTTTTTTTTTGGTCAACATTCAACCAACTAACATCACTTAATATTTGCAAAGCAACTATCATCCTCATCATGAAATCATCTTAATTAACCATTCAATCCAAATCTTTATGGATGAAATTTTTTGTTTGCCTGATGGCTTCTGTCGTTGCTGCTGTGATGTTTTCCCCCCTTAAGGCGAAATATTTTTTTTTTATATTTTAATATGATAAACATGGTTGTTAAGTGCTTCTGTCGGTTTTAATATTATTATTTTCGAGTTTAACATTATGAATGAATGAACTTTATGTTAGATATTTAATATCATTTGTTACGGTTTGATTTCTTTGGGTGGTGAAAAGTAAAAACGCGGTATGTACTGGCGAAGTGGCAAATATTTTGGATATTAACACAAAAGGTGTGTATCAGTTAAATGAAAGCAAAAGTGTTTTTTTGGGGTAATAGCAAAAGTTTTGTATTCTTTTTTTTTGTTTAAATGAACAGTCGAAAAGTTACATTAACAAACAACAAAAAATTAACCAGAAAATAAATACTCTAGTAACTTTCGCAGTTCATAATTATAAGTTGATACGCACGTTTTTATATTAATTAATTTAAGTACACGTTAAGTGCTGATGTTCTTTCCTTTTGTTATATTAGGGTTAAACTTATTTTTTTTGTAAATTTAATTAAAATATGTCTAATACTCATCCCAACTAACAAGAAGAGTCTCCCTATTGTCACCCCCCGATCTTCCGATAAATATTTAAATAAGTTGCCTTATTTTAATATTTACATACAAAATTAAAACGGAATGCACCAAAATCTCAAAAATTTACATTCTTGTATAGTTTTGTATGGGCTATCGATTAATTTTTTGTTTTGTTTTAAATCCGGCCAGTCTTGATGTTCTATCCACACAATTCAGTCATGTGTTTTTCGTTTTTTTTTTTTTTTTTGAGAAAATCGCATTTGAATTTTGAATTTCATAACAATTTAGTAATTTGCTTGTATTTTCTTGTTTCAACATGGCGTATGAGTAACATTTATGCAAATATTTAATACTCATTCGCTACGTTGAAACAAGCAAATAACAAAATTGGTATGTAATTTAATATTCAAATGCGATTTTCTCGAAAAAACGAAACACACATGTCTTATAAATTGGCTTTTTTAAAAAATATAAAATTTCAGAACGGGTTCTGAAAATTTTCCAACCAAAAAATTTTAGGCTCTATGAAATAAGGCCCCAATGAAATAAGACCCCAAACCAGAAATGAAATAACGCCCCATTTTTTGGGGCTTTATTTCATTATGAAACAACACCCCAAAAAATAAATGAAATAAGCCCCCAATAAAATGAAACAAAACCCCAAAGATAAAATGAAATAACGCCCCATTTTTGGGGCCTTATTTCATAATGAAATTAAGCCCCATTTTGAAAATGAAATAAGGCCCCAATTTAAAAACAAAAATAAATATTAAGTCCGTTCGATAAGCTTATCTACTATTTCATTAAAAAATTAATCCAAAATTTTTGGCAAATTAAAAATTTTACACATACATACAAAGGACTCAATTTAAATCCAAAATATATTAAATCTACTGGGTAATTCCAAAAATTTTCGCCCCACTGTTCGGAAACATGCCTTTGGACGCCACTGAGAATTTGGCTCATAGATATCCACGTTTATATGAGATATGTTGCATTTTTTGATTTTCAAAATTTGCTGTAGTTTTTAAATTATCGCGGGTCAAAGTTCGACTTTTTTAGCAAAAGTCAGAAAAATACATGACGTTTAACGTGCTCTAACTTTTTAACTAGTAATCCGATTATCACAAGTAATGGCTCATATGAAAGCTTAATTCTTCTTCTTTTAGGAAATATTTTAAAAAGCATACGGTTTTTTTTCAGAAGTGTTGCAAAAATTCAAAAACATTTTTTTTTGCGAATATCTAAAAAAACACATCTTAGATTTTTTTAAAAAAAAGTTTGGTGATAAACAATACTGTTTTGTACAACATATCCAAAATTCAGAGTGGGATCCCAATGGGATCAAAAAATATTCTTGTTTTAGTACGAAGTTCTTAAATTTTACCTTAGAAAATTAAAATTTTATGTTTCTTCAATATAAAAATTTAAATTTTCAAAGAAATTTATACTATTAAAATTTTGAAAAAAATTCAAAACATTAGAAATTTAAATTTTCTAAGGGAAAAATATGAGAACCTCGTACTTAAAACAGAATAGTTTTTGATCCCATGGAGATCCCACTCTGAATTTTGAATATGTTATACAAAACATTGTTATTTTTCACCAGAATTTTTTTTTTTAAAATCGAAGATGTGTTTTTTTAAATATTCGAAAAGAAAAAATGTTTTTGCATTTTTGCATCATTTCTGTAAAAAAAACTGTGTTATTTTAAAAATATTTTCTAAAAGAAGAACCCCAGCTTTCACATGAGCCTAAATTTGTGAAAATCGGGTCATTGGTTAAGAAGTTACAGCTCTTTAAACGTGATGTATTTTTCTTACTTTTGCTTAAAAAGTCAATCTTTGACCCGCCATAATTCGTTAAATACACCAAATGTAAAAAAACGATATATAGTACATATATCATATTTATGAGGGCTATCTATGTGTCAAGGTTCAAATTAATCTGAGACACCATTTCCAAAAATGACTAAAATTTGAGCTAAATTTTCTGGAATGGCCCTACTACAAACCGAAATGCACGCCGCGAGTGAACAAAAAATTCCGAATACGTCTAAATAACTGCTTTTATTGACCAGGGCGTGGCACATTGGATTGTTTAAGGTGTTAGCACAATGGACTTGGCGAAAATTTCCTCGATTTTGTACAACCTACCGTCGTCGTTAATATATATCTTTCATAACATTATAATATGATGCTTGTTTTAAAAATATTTAAATGCATGTGGTGATGAAGGAAGCGCCGCAGGCGAAAAATTTTTACAACAGATTTTAACAAAAAATTAAAAAAAAATCGCGCGATTTTTTTTTAATTTTTTGTTAAAATCTGTTGTAAAAATTTTTCGCCTGCGGCGCTTCCTTCATAACCACATGCATTTAAATATTTTTAAAACATGCATCATATTATTTCATCAGTAATTAAATAGAATCCTAGAAATGCCCAAGGATATAACCAGTTGTAATTCCTTTTCGAGGTTTGTAAATATATTAAAGACAAAATTTATTATTGATTAAGTTCTGAGAGAAAAATTTTAAATTAATATAGAGATTTAAATTCATATTCGTAAGATTTTTCTCATCCGATCTTACAGCGAAAATACTTATCGCAGATTCAGAAGGCGCGTTAGCAATTGCACTAATCTTTTTAAGTTAATTTTTTGTAGCTTCTGTAGTAATTTCATTTCATTTTGGACTTATTTCTGTGAAAATTATTTCATTAGCAGTCTTTTTCATTGCGTCGTTGGCTTCCGCAGATTTCAGAGAAAATGAAATAACACCCCAAAATATTATTTGGGGCCTTATTTCATTCCTAAAATTTGGGGACTTATTTCATAATGAAATAAAGCCCCAAAACAAAAAATGAAATAAAGCCCCAAATAATGAAATAACACCCCAATTTTTTTTAGTAAAAATTTGTGGGGCCTTATTTCATTTTTGATTTGGGGCCTTATTTCATTGGGGCCTTATTTCATAGAGCCAAAATTTTAATCGATAGCCCATACAAAAATATAAAAGAATGTAAATTTTTGAAATTGTGATGAATTTCGTTTCAATTTGATAGATATTTAAACACGGCAACTCATCAAAAATTTGACCATTTTTCCAATATTTGACCATGCCTCTAAGCCCAATTTTTGAAAAATTGAAATACCAAAAACGTAATTTTCTTAGCTCCATATAGGGCTATCCATACAACCTTTTCAGAAATTTACGGTACACATGTTGTTTTCGCTGGACATTTGTTGTGGAATGCCTCATATGTTAATTCGACACGTATTTTTTTTAGCGACCAAAACTCATTTTTAGGGGGGTCAATTTGTATGGGGGGAAGTGGATGTTTTTCAGTTTTTTATGATTTACGCCTATTTACTCAAAACAAGTATTAGCATATTAAATATCAGATTAAAGGTATTTAAAAAAACTATCTCGTGATGATAACATCGTGCCAAAAAAGTAAAAGCTTATCGACTTACAAAGAAAAATGTCTTAAAATTATAACATTTTACTCAATATGACAAAAAGTTGTGAATGTTTGGACACGTTCTTTGCACAAATAGATTGGTTTTCCCAAAGACCTTTCATTTGGTTTATAACATGACTTTTTTTTATAATATAGGAGATAAACGCTAAAAAACTGAAAAATTACCGTTTCTTCCTCCATTACCGTTTCTTCCTCCCTTAATATAAATTTGGGCCGTTAAAAAAATACGTGTCCCTTTATTTTTCCAGCTCTACAAAATAAAACCAATGCCATTAAGATCGGCGGGTGACACTAGGGACACCTTCCTTGTAAGCTCGACGATTTCTAGAAAAATGAACGATGCGACCTTTCGGCGACTTTATAATGACGAGTGTGTAGAAGCTGAACTTAATGATCTAGAAGCTGCAGGCATTCTTAGAAGCTTCTAGTTAGCTACACTCAAAAAATTATGACGGTAAAATCCACTACAAAAGACAGTTAAAACTACTACATTTGTTGTTGTTAGGCGTCCACTACATTTTACGGTAAAATCAACCAACAATTGTTGTTGTTTTTAACTATTGATTAACAACTACAAAAAACTGTACACACTACTTCAAATTACAGTTGTTTTTACTGTAACTCAAATTGTCTGAATTTTTTTATTAACAAAAAAATTTCTAAACGTCAAAAACGGTTAAAATTATTTGGAAATAATTCCTGAAAAAAAACGGATGTGTTTTTCTAAAAATTTAATAAAAAATTAATAGTTTTTTATAGACTAAAAACAACTACATACACTCAAAAAAATAACTTAGTCAAAATATTAGTAAAAGGTGTTGTAATTTACTTCAACCAAACTTTAGCAAAAAAAATTGTAAAAATTTAACTTTTACAGTTTTTTTTTGGCAATTTACTATTGGTAAAATACAAAAATTTTTTGGTACTTTTACTATATTTTCTTGCTAGTTTTTTTTTTTTATTTTACTATAATTTTAGCAAAAATATTAGTATTTTCCTTAAAGAAATGGTAATACTTTTTATTTATTTTTTCTTAGTTTTAAGAAAAAAAAATTGTTTAAAGTGTTCTAGTGTGAAAAAAATCATTGCAGATTGATGATGCTGCCAACACCATAGCAAAGTAGCCATCCATCAACTGAATGTGCGCTCAAAAATAGGCTACACAATTTTTAGTATTTTTTTACCATATTTTTTGCTAATTTTACCATATTTTTTGCTAATTTTATATGAAATTTTTTTAAAATTTTCCTCCTAAATTGTTAATAAAAAGTTGATAATTTTGAAAAATTATTTTTTTAAAATTTTAACACATAGTTAGATATCTAATCTTCAATATCCAAAAGATTTTTTTTTATTTTTTTTTAAATACATGTGAAAAAAATTAAAAATTCGAAAAAAATTGTTAATTTTTTACAAATTTTACCTGAAAATGTAAGAAATTTCTTGTGTAGACTACTACGCAATTCTCATTTGTTCTACTTAAGCTAAAAAAATGAAGCAAAAAAAATAAAAAAAGTGAAGTGTTGTTCTTTAAATTTTTTGTTTAAAGTGTTTAAGTGAAAAAAAAAAATCATTTTGGATTTTGATGTTGTTGGAAGTCCAGTTACTGCAACTACAGCTGCTGAGAAGAAGGCAAAAGAAGATGCTGCCACCATCAAGCTGAAGAAACCATCCAACAACTGAAGTAATAGTTGATGTTGCTATTACTACATTTAAAGAACGTGGTGCTCAAAAACAGGCAACATTTTTTTTAGTATGTATATTCACCAAATTTTAAATCAACTACTAATCAGAGAAAAAAAAATTACTAAATAAAACAGTTTTTTTTACCAAATTAAAATTTTTTTTATCTATTTCAATTTTACCATTTTTTTTTTGGTAATTTTACCATATTTTTTGATAATTTTACAAGGTTGATTTTTTACAAAAATAAAATGGTATTCTTGTAATTTTACCATTTTTTTCCTAATTTTTTGATTAGCAAAGTGGTTTTGCTAATATTACCAAAATTTTTGCAACGTCCAAAACTACAGTTTTTTTGCTAATTTTAACCATTATTTTTGCTAGTTTTACAATATTTTTTTGTTACAACAATGTAGTAATTTTTTGTATTTGTTTTTTAAAACGACTACAAAAAACAGTTGTTTGAGATTTTTCATACAAAAGCAACTGAAATTGTAGTTGAAAACAACAACTACTACTTACTACACAAATGACCGTCATGTAGTTAGTAACTGCAATAATTTTCTATGTGTAGCTATTTGTCAATTTAACGGGGACTTTTGTCACAATTTGTACAAAAAATATTTTATATAAGAGCATTGAGTAATCCAGACTTAAAGGGCCTTTACATTGTCATACTTTGTGTGTTGAAATGTATTATTCAAACGAAAACACATCAAAAATTGTATAATTAAAAAGTATTATCCGTTGCCATTTTTGTTAAAAAATTTTGCAAAACACACAAAATCATAAATTTTCTTTTTTCAATTTATTTTATTTTGTTTGAATTTTAAATAATCACAATAAAATTGAAAAGTCGTAAGCAAAATATTATTTTTTGAAAAATTTCAAAATTAGGGTCACATAATAAAAATGAGCGATTTTATATCCAAAAATTAAAAACATATGAATTGCGAAATCGCAAATGAACACAACAAGAAATACATTTTTTAATCATTAAGTGATTAATTTTGATACATGTTCACAAAACGTACGTCCTTACAAATGATTTGCTCCAAATCATCACCAATTCAATCAAAACCAAAAAAGTTATTAACAAATTAAAAACTTTACTCTATACTGTTTTTTGCTTCTCCTGTAAAATTATTAAAATGATAGTTAGGGCCTATTGCATTTTAGGTGACGATATATTATTGATTCATTTCTAAGACACTCTAGCTATATACATCCATCCATCTGTCTATGGAAAGCAAGATGCAGTCCAAACCAAAAGAGCTGTAAATTTGGTAAATGAGTGCCAAAAAGTGTTTTTACATTTTGGAGAGTATAAAAGATTCGACACCGAAGAATTTAACACTCTGACTTGATTTATGTACATTTGACAAACAAATGGAACAATTTTATGTGAAAAGCTTAGACTTGTTGAAAAACCAGTTTTCGTAAAAAAAGGGGAAAACGATTATTGGTAAAAAAAATGTTTGATGAAAAAAAGTTTTTGATAAAAACAAAATTTTTTATAAAAAAGAAAATTGATGAAAACAAAATTTTTTAACAAAAAAAAAATTTGATGATTTTTTTTGAGAAAAAAAAATTAAATGAAAAAACATTTTTTTGATGAAAAGAAAAATTTTTTGATGTAAAAGAAATTGATGAAAAAAAATTAATGAAAAAATCTTTTTTTTAATTTCAAAAAAAAATTGATAAAAAAATTTGATGTAATAAAAAATTTGATGAAAAAAAAATTTATGTAAAAAAAATTTCATAAAAAAAAAAATTGATAAAAAAAATGTATGAAAAAAATTTTGACGAAAAAAAAATTGATGAAAAAAAAATTTGATGAAAAAAAAATGTGATGAAAAAAAAATTTATTGGAAATAAATTTGATGGGGAAAAAAAAAATTATGAAAAAAAATTGATGAAAAAAAAATTTGCTGAATTTTTTTTTTTTTAAATAATTATGTTACTTTTTATATTACTTTTTATTGAAAAAACAAAAATAATCCAGTTTGAAAGATAACACTATGACACAATTGAAGGGTCATTTCTTTGTGCCTCAACCAAACAAAAACAGTTTCAAAGTACATGTCGCTCATTTACTTTTATAGTGTCATAACTCAAAATATGTCGTTTTTGCGTAAACCATACAGAATTATTTGTTATAACCTGCTTTATATTGTGTTAAAAATTTGTATTAATATCTTCTAAACTCACCATTTGAGAAGAGAACACGCCATTATAGCATTTTCTATGTACGGGTCATTTGCAATGTAAAACAAGTTTTAAGTGTAAACTTTAAAGAGGTTTTCTGTAAAATCAAACATGACATTATACAAGTAAATGAGCGATGTGTGCAGTAGTAAAAACCCTAACGGGTTTTGCTCTGTAACGTCTCAAATTTTTTTTATAGCTCACTGAATTTTTATTTATATTTTCAAAGGCTTTTGAAAAAAGTAAAAAAAAAAAATAATGTAAATTTTCTTTTTAGCTTGAAATAGTGATGAGATGTCTTCAATAGAATTTGATGCGGATTTTTTCTAGAACATATTAGTCCCCTATATTCCGTATTTATTGGTCATTTAAGTTGTGGAGTGTGTGAATATATTCGGCCATGATGAATTTAAATTTGTAACTTGTTTATGTTTTGGCTTGGGGCTGTACCCCTCATAAAGTGTATTTCAGCCAAAAATAAACTAAACTTCCTTGCAAATAATTTCTTCTCTAATAAAAATTAAATATAATTTATATTCGTCATTTCTTTATATTATTTTGTTTTAAGGAATATTAAGTTTTGTTCATTAAATTATCCTAGTTGTTTTCTTTGAAAAGTCAACAAACATTATAATTATAACCATCAAAAGAAACTAACAAAACATTATTGTAATTTAAAAGTCATTAAATGGTCTCATTAATTCATGTTTATTTTAGTTTTAAAAACTTTGCTACACTCAAAAAAAAAAAAAAAACTTGTCAAATTACTAGAAAAACTCTCGTAATCCCATTTTACTAATATTTGAAAATTACAACAAAAACTGTAAAATTACAAAAAAAAAAAATGTAAATTTCGATCGAAAGTTATTTGTTAAAAATAAGGAAAACCATTGTATAACAAATAACTTTCGATTGAAATTTACATTTTTTTTGTAATTTTACAGTTTTTCTTGTAATTTTACAAATTTTTAAAGTTTTTTACAAACAAATCTAGTAAATTCACAAGAAATCCTTGTAAGTTTTATTTCGCTAAAAAATTTGTAAATTTACAGTTTTATTGGTAAAAATCGTGTAAAATTGCAAAAAAAGCTTGTAATTTTTACTAAGAATTCTTGTTAAATAGGAGGTAGTAAAAAATCTAGCCACGAAACCTCCTTGTAAGTTTTATTGTGTTAAAAAAATGTAAATTTACAATTTTATTGGTAAAAATCTTGTAAAATAACAAAATTATTGTTAAAAAACTTGTAAAATAATAAGGAATTCTTGTTAAATAGGAGCTGGCAACAAGTAGAAAAGTTAAATTCGACTTTGCCGAATCTATGAATACCCTCCACAATGCATTTTTTTTTAAAGGGTAGTACATTTTTTAACGTGAAAAAATTAACAATTTTGATTAGAAATATTTTATTTTGAGTAAAAAACTCTTTTTTTGTCATTTTAAAAAAAAAAAAAAAAAAATTACAATTTTTTTTTTTTGAGTGTAAAATTTTTTCGAGTGTAATGTTTTTTTTACTGTAAAAATATTTCTGAGTGAATGCACGTACGTATGTACACAAAATATTGTAATTTTTGTAAAAAAAAAACTAAATTTTTTTTTGTGTACATTTTTTTTGAGTGTAAATTTTTTTTGAGTGTACAATTTTTTTTGAGTGTAAAATTTTTTTCGAGTGTGGTTTTTAAGTTACCAATGCTTTTAAAACTAAACAAGTTTAAAAAGCATTGCTTAAAATTTAAACAAGTTTGAAAAGCATTGTTTAGTTACCACCAATGCTTTTAAAACTTGTTAAAACACGTGGCATTTTAGATGAAACTAATTTGAAATTCAGGGTTTTGCTTATAACTTTTGAACCACTGGACCGATTGAGCTGAAAATTAAAACCAAACAGACGGGGAACGGTAAAGGTACATGCCAAGCTTCAGTAGTCTCATTATTGTCTTTCGAAAGTTATCGTGTTTTTTATCTCGTAAATTCGCGAACACCCTTGCCGAAATTTACTCTTTTGCTCATAACTTTTGAACCACTGGACCGATTTGGCTGGATTACAATACCAACCTGACCAGGTTAATGACAAACATATATGCCAAACTTCAGTAGCCTCTGTAAAGTCTTTCAAAAGTTAGCGTGTTTTCTACGGACGGACAGACAGACGGACGGACGGACATCGCTAGATCGACTTAAAATCGATCGAGGATCATAAATATATATACTTTATGGGGTCCTAGACCAATATTTCGAGGTGTTACAAACGGAATGACAAACTTATATATACCCTCTATCACCAGAGTGGAGGGTATAAAAAAGTTACAAACTTTTCTTATCGTTTTACAAGTTTTTTTTTTGAGTGTATAATTATTCTTTGTAAAGAATTTAGTGTTATGGAATTTACATTTTAAACATTGTTAAATTAAACAACTGACGCGATATTAATCAATTCTAAGAAGTGATAAATTTTGTTGTGCAATGAGAAATCTAAAAAATAAGTGAAACATAGCCCAGGCGAAGATATTGACAGATTTCCGAAGTTGACGCCCGTCAATCAGCTTCGCTTTTGGATTGTTAAAAAAGTGTTCCGTGTATTTATTTTTAATGAAAGCAAGTGAGAGTGTTAAATTCGGCAGTGCCGAATATTTTATACCCTCCGAAATGTACAAAAAGTAAAAAAAAAATTGTCAGTGGTGTTTTTTTTTGTGGGGGAGGATGATGGGGTCAGTGGGGGACTATAAGATCACCTTCCCATCGCGATAAATATACCAAATGTTTCATTTATTTAACAAAAATACAATAAAAGTGTTTTTTTCAGAGGTTGGTTCAATTATTAAACGGGGAACTTTTTTCCCCCTTGTCCGATTTTGCCCATTTCCGAACTTAACCTGCCTGGGACCATAACACATATATTTTAGGAGGATAGCTCTTTTATTTTGGACTGCATCGTGCCATCAACAGACAGACGGACGGACGGACAGACGGACATTCACAGAATATCTTAGAATCGATCATGGATCAATAATATATACGGGGCATTCCATGCCAAATCACTCACTTTTAGGCCCGACCCCCTTCGATTAATTTTATTTTTGGATATGTTTTAGTACGTATTAAATGCAACTTCCAGCCAAATTTTCAGCCTTTTATACCAAGGTGGTGTTGAGTAATCAATTTTTCAAAATGGCAATTTTTTCCAAAAAATGAAAAAATTTTAATTTTCAATCAATTTTGACCAGTAAAAAATATAGATATTTTAAAAAAAGTTGGACAACGTTTTGTTGGTATTTAAATGTAGTTTTAGAAAAAAAATGTGAAAAAATTATTCGAAGTAATTATCACTTATTTTTTGACGTTTAAAAATTAAAATCGACTTTTTGAAAAAGTCCGAAACCTTCGATTTTTTTGTAAAAAACTAAAAGAATTCTACTCTAAATTATGCAACTTTTAAGCCATAACTCGAGATGTGATCACAATTCTTTCTATTTTTTTTTTAATTTTTAAAATTGCACCTTTTATGTTTTGGCTCTGATTTATTTTATATGGAGCTCCAAAAAAAAAAAAAAAATGGTAGATACTGACCCTAACTTACCCTAAATATATTCATTTGTAGGTAAATATACGTCTCACAAAAATTTGGGACGATCGGACATGTGTAAGGCGCTTAGCATGGTCCTTGAAGTTTAAAAAACGGATTACAAGGAAAAATATGATTTTTTTTCTGTTTTCGCAATTTCTTTGGTATTTTAAGTTAAGTTTTAATTCAAGTGATTACAGAATTATGATGTGGAGTAAAATGCCTTTCTAATAAGGTACTAAAACCTAAAATCGGTTGAAAATCAGCCAAGTTATTACAACTTCCCCAGGCATCTAGAGTGTGCCATACAACTTGATTAAAAAATACGAGGCCCTTTTTTTAAATTTATTGAAATTTTCTACTGTAATAAAATTTTTTCATTATTCATGTTTCAGTGTAATATTTTTTTGACTTTTCCAAATTTTAAAACAAAAAAAATAATTTTTTTTTAAAATAGAGATTTCAAAAGGGTGTGGAAAATGCAGGCATTTTTAGCACTAATTTAAAAAATGTTAGCAAAACACAATATGAAAAATACTTGTCATCTAATAACATTTGAACTTGAAGAATAAAAAAATGTTATTACAGTAGAAAATTTCAATGAATTTCAAAAATCGGATTGTATTGATTAATCAAGTTGTCTGCCACACGTTAGATGCCTGGGGAAGTTGTAATAACTTGGCTGATTTTAAACCGATTTCGGTTTTTATGACCTTAATAGAGAGACATTTTACTCTACATTTCAATTCTGTAACCATTTGAATTCAAAATTAACTTAAAATACCAAAAAAATTAAGAAAACAGAAAAAAATGCATATTTTCCCTTGTAATCCGATTTTCAAACTTCAAAGCCGATGCGGCACGCCTTACCCATGTCCGATCATCCTAAAATTTTCTGAAACGTATTTTTACACCCAAGTTAATATATCTAGGGGAAGTTACGGTCAATATTTACCAAATTATTTTTTTTGGAGCACCATATAAAATAAACCAGAGTCAAAAAAAAAAAAGTGCAATTTTCAAAATTTGAATAAAAATAGAACGAATTACGATCACATCTCGAATTATGACTTAAAAGTTGCGTAATTTAGAGTAGAATTTTTTGACATTTTTAAAAAAAAATCGAAGGTTTCGGACTTTTTCAAAAAGTCGATTTTAATTTTTATACGATAAAAAACAAGTGATAGTTACTTCGAATAATTTTTCATATTTTTTTTTCTAAAACTACATTTAATTACCAACAAAATGTTGTCCATCTTTTTTTAATATATCTATATTTTTTACTGGTCAAAATTGATTGAAAATTAAAATTTTTTCATTTTTTGGAAAAAATCGCCATTTTGAAAAATTGATTACTCCACACCACCTTTGTATAAAAGGCTGAAAATTTGGCTGGAAGTTGCATTTAATACGTACTAAAACATATCCAAAAATAAAATTAATCGAAGGTAGTCGGGCCTAAAAGTGAGTGATTTGGCATGGAATGCCCCATACACTTTATGGGGTCCCCGATCGATATTTCGATGCGTTACAAACGGAATGACAAATTGAGTATACCCCCATACTATGGATGGAGGGTATAAAAACAATTGTTTTACGAACCAAATCTATAAATGGCAGCTCTTGTGGGTTGTTTCAGAAATTACATCACTAAAATAACTACTTTTATTAACATTTTATTTTTAAAATCATTTATATTTATTCAGATTTGGTATTTGTCTATATCACATCGTGGAAAAAAATTTATTTTTAGTTAAATAATCTAGAATGAAATAGCGAATATAATTCCATAATTTTTGATATTGAAGATATAAAAATATTATAAAACGTAGACATTCAACAAGATCTTAGGAGTTGATATTGTTTTGAGCTTGTGACTTCATAAGTGTCTTAAAAAAAAGTAAAATTGTTTTTTTTTTTTTTTAACTTTTATTTTTTTTATAAAAATTTTAAACAATAAAATTGTATTGTTTTCATGCTCATTGTATTTTAAACATACTCTCGTAATGCGTTGATAATATCATTTTAAAAAATTTAACATGGTTTAATACACCATACACAATAATATACAAGAGATCAAAATAACAAGACCAGACTAAAACAAAAAAAAAAAACGAAATGAATTGAATTGAAATTTAAAACAAGCGCATCAAAATGCGTTACCATAAGCGAAGTGTGCTTTATGTTGATGGATTTAAATTGATATTAAAAAAAAACTACTTACTGATGTTCAAATAATTATTGTTATTTTGAACATCAATTGTTTTATACCACATAATAAAAATACAAAAAAAAAAACACAACAATGAGGTATATAAATTCATGTAACGAATGTATTTGGTATGTATAACATGTACCTCCCGCACAATATGTAACAACTGAAATATTGGTGTTTTAAAACCAAACCATAGAATACCCTAAATACATTTTATCCTTTTATGAGCCATTATTCACACGCAGAGAAGAGATATGATTGCCGTAACCATAATTTAAGATCGTCATGTTATGAATGAAAATTTTTCCATAACTTGTTTGTAGCAACCACAATATTTTTATAGCAATCACGTATGACCCTAACTATTCGAAAAATTTAGGACCATAATATGATTGAAAAAAACATTTTATGATTGCTGTAAACATATTATGTCAGAAATTTCAATCATTTTATGACGTTTTTAAATTACGGTTACCACAATTATATCTTTTCATTGACAAGGAATGTCTTTCACAGGGCACCCACCAATTGTCATGAAACTTGCATTTGGGAAAGAAGGTAGGAAAATAGGAGTTACCTACTTTTTCTTACCTACCCAATCTCATATTAAGCTGGTCATAGGGGTGGGGAAAAACGTGATCTTTTTCCTTTTTAAAAGATTTTTCACATCCCGAGTAAAAATGTGTAGATATATTTTTATATATCACATCTTATCCTAGATTTGAAAGATCAGTACTGATCCTAGTAAGATCAGTACTGATCCGAGATTTGAAAGATCAGTACTGATCCGAAAAATGGATCTCTAAGATTAGATCAGTTTTAATCGGACGGATACAATGTCATCCGAAAAATGGGTTTATATAATTACCCGTGTAAAAATCGATTTTATCTTATCAGATCTGATTTGATCGGATAATACATAATTGCATCTGATTGCATATAATTGTATCTGATCAGATATAATAAAATGTCAAATTTGTGCTAATGTTGACCAAATTCGAGATATAATTAGATCTTGATTTTGTTCATTTCAGATATAATTATACCTACTCAGACATGATCATATATGAATAGATATAAATAGATCAGACAAGATCTAATCCATTTTTAAACGGGTAGATAAACCCATTTTTCGGATGGCCGAGTAAAAAAAAATTATATGACGCAATATTTAATTATATATGAACAGATATGCTTTTATGTAAATCCATATTAAATTTGATCCGAAAATTGGCGGATCGAATATTATACGATTATATCAAATTCTATTATTTTTGATAAAATAATATCAAATTTGATTAAGTTTGATCCCAAAAATGGATCTATCTAATTGTATTAAATCATATCTTATCTGTTAAAATTAGATAAATTTTTATATTATTAGATGAAATGTTGTAAAATTTTTTGGAATTTTAAACGTGAAATTAGAAATTATTTTATCAGATTGGATACATTATCAATTAGAAGAGTTTTTATTGCATTCTTCGGAATTTTTTCGGGACTTAGCAAATTATTAAAAATTTTTCAATTTTTTTTTTTCTAAAATAATTTTTAAGGGATTTAAAAATTCCAAAAATGTTTGTGTCTTAGAAAATTTAGGTGCCTATTCACAAAAAAAGTCATAACTCAATCATAACTCAATTTTTTCCATGTGGTTGTTGTAAACAATCATAAAAAAATTCAAATTTTGTTTGAAAATTTCAAAAAAATAAAGACCTGCTACCCACATCGTCTCAAAATTGACAAATAATTTTAAATTTTGAGACTTTTTATGATTGTGTTTACAACAAACACAGGGAATATGAAGTTTGAAAATAATAAAATTAGTCATAACCAGTCATAACTGAGAATAGGCCTGTTAAAAACATTTTTTCGGAACTTATAATTTTTTAAAAAAAATAAAATTTCTCCTAACAACATTTTCAATGAATTTTTTATTCCAAAAAAAATTGCCAAAAAAATTTTGTGTCCGGGACTTTGGAAAATTTTCATAAAATTTTTGAGGACTTGAAAATTTTTTATTTTTTTTTTTTATTATCCGGGACTTAGAAAATTTTGAAAAATTTTTTCGGGATATAATTATAAATAAAATCATATATCTTTTTATCTGCCATATCAAAAAATCCCCGACTTTATATGTCATATCTAATTTCATATAGATCGGTATATAAATAGATATGAATATGTATGTTATTATATTAAAAAATAAGGAAAAATACAATGCTATATATAAACTTATATGTCCATATCAAAGTTCATGCATAACCATATATAAATATAAAAAATTATATAAAAGCATATATGATTATATCAGATCTTTTTTACTCGGGTGAAATTGTATCCGTCCGATAAAAACTGATCTAATCTTAGCGATCCATTTTTCGGATCAGTACTGATCCTTCACATTTTTACTTGGGATTTCTTTAAAAGGAACTATATGATCATTTCACACAGATCGAAATTGTTTTTAAGGCATATTCAATGGTGTAAAAGTCGTGTCCAAATTCGTCTTCGTTAAGTTCTAATTTTCTTAATTTTATATGGAATGGTATATACGAATAACCGCCGAAATCACAAATAATAATCTCTATAAAAATTTAATAATTTAATAATAATCTCTATAGTAATTTTGGGTTTGACGAAATTCCTGCTATTTCCGATTTTATTCACATTTTCCAGAAAGACCACATTTTTTCATAAGGTGGCAACTGGGCAGCTAAAAAAATGTCTGAGAAGTTTGTAGTCTTGCCCAAACCCTTGAATCATGATAATGTTTTGCTGTATAAATACATAGGTGTTCTTTCCAAAGCAAAATTTTTCTAGAAAAAGTAATGCTATGTATATTAAATTGTCATTCCATGCAAAATGCATGGAAATATAGGTCGAGGACCCCATTATGTGTATATATTATTGATCATTTAAGGTTTCTAAGACACTCTAGTAATATCCATCTATCTGTTTGTCTGTTTTTTTGGATTAAAAAAAGTTTTTGATAAAAAAAAGTTTTCAATTAAAAAAAAAAAAAATATTGATGAAAAAAAATATTGATGAAAACAAATAAATGAAAAACAAGTAAAAAAGTTAAATTTGACCTTGCCGAATGTATTGATACCCTCCACAATAAAAAAAGTTTATTTGCAAAAAAAAAAAAAATTAAAAAAAAAAAAACGAAAATTTTTTTTTTGTGAAAAACAAAATTCGGCAAAAATTTTGTTTTTGTAAAAAAATTTGTTTGCACTTGTTTAAATGCCATTTGCTGATCAATTCTGTTCACAAGTGACAACCAGCAGCAGAATTAAAGCATTTTATATTTTTAGATTATGTTGAATGCACCTACATTTTCGAGATGTCCTTAAATTTTCGTTTATAACTTTTGAACCGCTGAACCGATTTCGCTCAAATGCACTACTGACCTACTTAGGGCAACACCAAGCAATTATGTTAAGTCTTAGTCATATCTGCTTAATACTTTGGCCGTGATCAGCATTTCTATAGACGGACAGACAGACGGACATCGCAAGAATGTTTTAAAATCGATCAATGATCAATAATATATACATTGTGGGGTCCTATACCGATATTTCTATGAATTACAAATGGAATGACAAACTTATATATGGGGCAAAACGCGTCAACGGTCCACACCAAAAAACCGATTTAGGTATAATTTAGGTAGTCTTAAGTTCAAATAAAAAAATTTTAATTGAAATATTTTTAGAATTACAGAGATGGGAAGTTTTAATTTTTTTGCAAAGATTATATTTGGTTGAATTTTTATTGACACTTTGATGCGATTAAAATTTATTTTTAAAAAACGATTTTTAAAGTAATTTGACGACCTTTTCAATGGCATTGGTGGTTTTTAAGCAAAATATAAATTTGACCTTAAAATTTAAGGTCAAATTATTAAAAAAACAATTCTTGTAGAGCGCCTATTTTGAGATTATTTTAACTAATTTTATTAGAAAGCTTAACATTTTTTACATTAAAAAACATTGTTTAAAAAATGGATCGAGAGTTCCTTATTGCGGAAATATTTTTTTATTTATTTTTTTACTTATAGTACACGCGGTATTCGTACTTTTTGAGTGTTATTTTATACAAAAAAAATTATTTCGCAGGAAGTAACTTTCGATCCATTTTTTGAAAAATGTTTTTATATGTTAAAAACGTCAAGCTTTCTAATAAACTTAGTTAAAATAATCTCAAAATAGGCGCTTTATAAGATAAAATTTTTTTAATAATTTGACCTTGAATTTTAAGGTCAAATTTATATATATTTTTTAACCACCAATGCTATTGAAAAGGCCGTCAAAAATACTTTTATTTGTGTAAACCCAAAATAAATAAAAACAAGAGTTTCTTTATAAATTTGAATTAACAAATTTTTGTTAAAATGCATGTAACTTTTATAATTTTTGACGGATTTTATTAAATTTTAATATTGCATTTCATACCAATTATGTAATTTTTCTTCATTTAATTGGTGTATGAGTAACAAATATTTACGAAACCAAGTCATTCAGATTATTTCAATTACACTGTACAACAATTTAAAACTTTTTCCTAATTTCGGTGTTCCGATGATTGATTCTAGTAGAGGAGGCAAAACACACCCCTCTTCAAGCAAGTTACCTACACTCAAAAAAAAAGTGAACTAAAATCTGGGAAAATTAACTCAATTTTGAGAAAAAGAGGGAATGATTTGGCTCCAAAGATTTTTTTCTTGGTTTTAGTTCATAATTTTCCCAAAAATAAGGAAAACAAAGTTATTTAATTTTAAGCCAATTTTAACTAGAAAATGGGAAAAATTATACTTCACATTTTAGAAATAGATTGGGTCTAGGCCCTGGACCCTTGGGTTCTGACCCCATTTAACTCGAGACCCCGTTGGGTCCTTTAATGGTCCCCATAGATTTTGAACCAAAACTTGTGTCCGTTTCGCTCTAATTTGCTTAGTTTTTGAGATACGGTAATAAGGGTCCTGATAGGGTCTTGAGAATCTTAAAAACTGGATAACTCAAAAACTATTAATCGGAGGGCTTTTGGGTATTTGCGGAAGTGTTCTACGAGTCAAGAGCTACAAAAATGCCTTTGGACATTTTCTCGTGTTGGCAGTATTTACCGAGATATGTGTATATATAAAATCTCGGGAATTTCAAATTTTAGATCTAAAATTAGGGTCTTGAGACCCCGACAGATATGCAGAGCTAGGCTATTCCATATTTTAGTCTTTCTTTTGAAAATTTCATCCGTTTCGCTCTATCTCGCTTAGTTTTCGAGATATTGCCATTTTGAATTTTTAACTAAATTCTAAGAAGTTATTTACTAAATTCTCAGAAGTCATTAACTAAATTCTATGAAGTACACTTCCTCAATTCAAAGAAGAGAAATACGATGATGTTTTTTTTAGTAAATTTTAACTCAACTTGAACTAAATTGTTTTTTAAGGAATATGTCTTAAAAATAAAGATACGTTTCTTAATTTTTTTGGAAAATTTCTTTGGCAGCAAGAATTTTTTTCCTAATATTAAAAAAAATCCATTTAAAGAAAACTATGAACTAATTATAAGTAAATGAACTAAAATTTTTTCCTTATAGTTAAGAAAATTTCTCATTTTTAAGTTAAATTTAACAAAATTTTAGAAAAATTCATGATAAATTTTCAAAGACATTTTTTCCTTAAATTTAGTAATGTCTTTTTTTTCAGTGTAAACACAAAAAATTATTGGCTAAACAATTTCATTTAAATCTATTGATCAACAAAATTTAAATGAGTTAATTATTGCTTTGATCAACATCTTTGTTATCTTCTTTAACTATCAAATTACAAATTTTCAACATACTAGATTTTTTTCGCTTCAATTTATTTGAATACATTAATTCAAAAATATACTAGGGTTTTACTTTTTTTATTGTCGGCAGCATATTGGAAAGCAAAAAATATGAATTTCTTCATAATTTTTTCATAAGCTTGAAATTTGTTAAATCATTCATTATTCTAATTGACTTTAAATAAAAAATTGATCAAATTTTTTATCAAAATCGAAAAAGTGATTAATTGAAAAAAAAAAAAAAATAATTGATGATTGATATAACAATTTTCTTTATCGGAGAAGTTTCAATTAAAAAATTAATTGAATCCGCGTTTTTGTTGATTGACTTTCGTTTTCAATTCTTTCTGTGTTGTGTTAAAATGGTGGCAAATTCATGGAATTTCATTTCACTCCTCTTTATTTTGAACTTTAAAAAACATTAACATGAAAACCCTAGCTGATCTTCTTTTCGAGTTATTGCTAAATAATAACACCGTATGACAGCAAAAACCTCCCAGTAAAATATCAAACTGATTCTTATAGACTTGGCATCCCATTTTTTCTAGCACGTAGTATTTGAGATATTCGCTGTTAAAAATTCAAAAAGCCAATAACTTCGTTGCATCCAACAAAGAGGACTTGATTTCTTATAAATTGGACCTCCTGATTCCAAAACTGCAATTCAAATTTTTCTAGCCTGTTCCGTTTTCAAGATATTCGCGTTAGAGATTTTGGAGTAATAACATTTTTAGTAGAATATACTAAAAATGGAACATGATAGAAAAATTTGGATTTCAATTTTGGAATCAGGAGGTCAAATTTATATGAAATCAAGTCCTATCTGTTGGAAACAACATAACAGTGGACCCCCAAAAATGCGAAATAATTGGTTTTTTGACTTTTTAACAGCGAATATCTTAAAAACTGTGCGTGCTAGTAAAAATTGGATGGCAGATTTGGTTACAGGAGAGCAAAATCTATAAGAGTGGGTTGGATATTTCACTGGGAGGTTTTTGTTGTCGAACAATGTAATTATTTAGCCATAACTCAAAAACAGGAACAGCTAGGATTTTCGTGTTAACGATTTTTAAAGTTCAAAATAAAGAGTAGTAAAATGCCATTAGCCTAAACCTAAACATGCTTGAAGAGGGGTGTAGGGTAGCTCACGTGTGAATGGTAGCGTAAATAGAACATTTCAAAAGTGATAAGTTAGTTCAATTATTGCGTGAGTAGTGAGATTTTGATATTTTTATTCTGGTCAAAATTAATTGAAAATTTGAATTTTCTAAAAACCTATTTAGAATAAAAGGCTAAAAATTAGTGTGTAAGTTGCATTTAGTAAAATTTAAGGGGGTCATGTCCGAAAATTTGTGATTTGCCATAAAATGACCCAGGTACAAATTGTGACACTTTGTTGAATGCCCTAACTTTATCCATGTACAACCTGATAACGACTTTAATAACTGCCCTTTTCATAGTAGGGTATATAAGAAAACAGTAGTCAAAATACTATATAAATTTGTATTGTCTTCTTACGAATAATACAATATGTGTAACAGACATTTAAAAAGTGATAATTTTGTTCCAGTACCCTTAAGACAAAACAATACAATTATCATATTAAACAAAAGTTATAAACACTCTTATGATGTATTGTCTTTGTTTTTCTGAAACTTAAGTTGAATGACTGAATGATTGACTAACTGACTGACTTACTCACTGACTAACTGGCTGGCAGACTATTGGATGACTTTTAGAAACCACATCAAAGTTTTACTACTGTTCTTTTTCGTTATATGTAATTCGATTTAACTTGAATAGTTTCAGCTCATGTAGTTTAACGATACACTGGTAACCAAAACTACTCGTTTGGGAGGAAGAAAAAAAGCCATAAACCAAACCCTAAAGTGATGTTAACGAAATTGTTTATCACAAGTTCTTTTAAACTATTTTTACAATTTGATGAAATTGTATGTCAGGATTGTTAGAGTGGTTTATTAACGATTTTTTTGTTTTTTTTTAATATATTTCGACCACTCAGTACTGAACCGATTGCAGTGAAATTTATACAACGCTTCTAGAGAGGTTTAATTTAAGACCGACCACCCCTTATTTTTACAAAATTTTTCTGAAGAAACCTACTCCCTATCTCAACTCCTTAAGGAGGTCCCATACAAAATGGTATTTTTATGAAATTTACTACCACCGCTCTAACTGCCCAGAGTTGCCCCTAGAGTCAAATATATGACCGACCTCCAATATTTTTTCAATACCTATCTTTTCTTCGAACATACCTACCCTCAATCTTTAATCCTTAAGGTGGTCACTATACGTTTTTTGTATTTATTTTTTTTTTTTGTATGACCTACATAAATTTTAAATTTATGTAGGAGGTTAGATTTTTAGATCAACTGAAAAAAATTCAAGTTCTAAAAGAAACTTTTAAGCTTAAAGCAAAAGAGTTTTGATATTTTTTTTTTGCAAAAAATCCAAATTTTTTTATATATTTTTTTCAAGTTTAAAATAGTGCAAATTTTTAACAAAACAAGATATTTTATTGTTTTTAAAATATCACAAAACTATCTAGTCAACTAAAAATTCAGGTTTGAAAAAATCGGACTTTATGTGACCAAGCTATACCCGAAAAACTACACTCAAAAAATTATGTCATTAACTGTTTGTAGTTTATTTAAAAAGTTTTACATTTAGTCGTTTTTAAAAGAAAAAACATTTGTTCAATGTTCAGTTTTATTAAATGCCTATTTCTGTTTTTTGATTTAAAAATAACAACACAAAAATAAAAACTTTCATTAGCATTAAATTTGTAAAGTCATTTATTTTTGTACTGTGAGTAAAAATAAGTGATTCTTCTTTAATTTTTAGTGATTTGTGTACTTTATTTTTATACGCTCCACTTATTGATAGAGGGTATATATAAGTTTGTCATTCCGTTTGTAACTCATTGAAATAAAGTATATATATTCATGATGCCCGATCGATTTTAAGACTATCTAGCGATGTCCGTCTGTCCGTCTGTCTGTCTGTGGAAAATGCTGTCGCGGACAAAATATTGCACAGAGATGACTGAAACTTAACATATTTATTGGAAGTTCTCCCGAGAAGTTTGGTATTCCATTTGAGCGATATCGGTTCAGCGGTTCAAAAGTTATGAACGAAAATGTAAGCACACCTCAAAAATTTCAGTACATTCAACATAACCTAAAAATACAAAATGCTTTAATTCGGCTTCTGGTTGGCATATGGGAACATAATTGAACACCAAATGGTATTTAAACAAGTACGAACATATTTTTTGACAAAAAAATCGCGGATTTTTTTTAACAAAATTTTTTTTCGCGGAAATTTTTTTTTTTTAAAAAAATTGTTTTTTTCAAAAGTAATTTCCTTTTAAATAAAGTTTTTTGCAATAATCTTTTTGAAATTGTGGAGGTTATCACTACATTCGGCAAGGCCGAATTTAACTTTCTTACTTGTTTTTGTTTAATTTTTTTTTTTTTGTATGCCCTTTATAAATTTTAAATTTATGTAGGAGGTTTAATTTTTTGATTAATTGAAAAAAAAAATTTCATGTTATAAATGAAATTTTAAGCTTAAAGCAAGAGAGTGTTGGTATTTTTTTGGGCAAAAAATCCAAATTTTTTTATATTTTTTTCAAGTTTAAAATAGTGCAAATTTTTAACAAAACAAGATATTTTATTGTTTTTAAAATATCACAAAACTATCTAGTAAACTAAAAAATTTTAATTAAAAAAAAATCGGACTTTATGTGACCAAGGTATACCCGAAAAACTATACTCAAAAAATTATGTCATTAACTGTTTGTAGTTTATTTAAAAAGTTTTACGTTTAGTCGTTTTAAAAAGAAAAAACATTTGTTTGATGTTCAGTTTTTATTAATGACTCATTCTGTTCTCTGTTTCAAAAATAACACACTAAAAAATAAAGATTTTCATTAACATTTAATTTTTAAAGTCATTTATTTTTGTTCTGTAAGTAGAAACTACTGATTATTCTTTAAATTTTTAATGATTTGTGTAAGTATTTTTTTTTAAATTGTTGGTATTTTTCAGTGTTGGCTACCGTTACCCTTTCATATTGACTGCCGTTACCGTTACCAATACCGAAATAAAAATTTTAAATACCGTTACCGATAAAAACCCGTTACCTTTATTCGGATTTTTACCGGTATTATATCGGTTTTGTTTCGGTTGTATTTAAATTATTTATTTTAATTTTTTTTTGTGAATTAAAAACAGTAAAACATTTTTAATATAAGTAAAATAAAAAAATAAATTTTTGTTCTTTGCCAATCCAGCCAATGATCACAGTCGCAAATAACTCAATTCAAATATCGGTCTTGGACCTCATAAAGATTATATATTATTGATCAGTGATCGATTGTAAGCGATGTTCATCTGTCCGTCTGCAAAAGACACGATACAATCCAAAATAGACGGGCTACCCTGCTGAAATTTGGTACGAATTACTCTAATGGTCATATGCTGATTAAGTTCCGAAATGGACAAAATCCCACCTGAAAAACTTACATAACCCCAAAAAACATATTTTATTTATATATAATAATATTTTTATCCCATGATCAAGAATTTTTATTTATTCTTTCTATTTATTTAAAACTCATTTTTAATAATTTCAACCTAACCGAGAACTGGTAACAATGACCATCGTCTCGTTGTAGCAAAAAACCAAGGGCTCTGGTGGGAATCGAACCCACGACCCCCACGCTCAAAGGTTAGCACGCTACCAACTAGCCTACGGGAGCCTATTTTATTGAATTTTTTGTCTATTTGTTTAGAAAATGAAAAATTTTTATGCCGTGAGAAGTTCATTGATCAAGATTAGAACCCCATTATGGGGGTTTGGCTATAAATGAATTTCTTAACTACTGTGCGAGGGGAAAGGTGCCCCTCCGATACCGCTCGCCCTTCCCCTTAAAAAAACATCCCCTGAAACATCCTTGCCAAGTTTTTTATCCCTGCAAATTTTTTTAACTACAGGACACAAAATTTTGATGTTAGGGAAATCAGCAGATTTTTCTGCTGTCTTGACGGTTTTTTTTTATTCATAATACCGGTACGTACCGGTATTTATGTTTCGGTAACGGTTTACCGTTACCGACATAATCGAAAATACCGTTACCTTTACCAATACCGATACCGTTATTCGTTTCGGTTGCCAACCCTGGTATTTTTTAATGAGATATCATTAGTTTTTACCAACACAAGTAGGTTATTTTTTTGTAGAAAAAAGTTCAAAAAATTATTTATAGAAATATAAAAACATGTTTGTATTAAGTGACTTTGGCACGATGGGTAGAGTGTCTGGACAGAATGAAGTTGATTGAGGGATCGATTCCCCAAAATTTTATTAAAAATTTAAAAAAAAATATTTCAATAGAAAATTGTAAAAAATAACAGTTCGGCCAAAAAATGGTATTGGCCAAAAATTAATATTTGCAAGTATTTTTAACGGCTTTTTCAGATGGCCGTTTATTTGTTTAGGCGATAGATACCGAACTTCGAAATTGTGGCTTACCTTCGTACTCGTTCTTAAATTTTACACTCAGAATCGTCT
Source organism: Pegoplata infirma (assembly GCA_963921195.1). Taxonomy (NCBI): domain Eukaryota; kingdom Metazoa; phylum Arthropoda; class Insecta; order Diptera; family Anthomyiidae; genus Pegoplata; species Pegoplata infirma. The sequence goes on from OY992536.1 coordinate 185,280,895, forward strand.
TCCATCGCCTCAACAATTCTGCCCCATATAAAAAAAGTTGTTAAAAGTACTCCCAAATACCAAAACCGAACTGTTCGGTCGGACACTAAAAATAACCTACGAAATCATTAATTTTTAATGTTTTCGTAAGTAATTTTTTTGAAATTTGTTGGTAAAAATAACAGAACAATCATTAATTTTTAATGTTTTGGAACGATGGGTGGAGTGTCTGGCCAGAATGTAGCTGATTGCTGAATCGATTCCCCATTTTTTTTTTTTAAATTAAAAAAAAAACTATTTCAATAGAAAATTGTAAAAATATCCAACGAAATCATTAATTTTTAATGTTTTCGTAAGTTATTTTTTTGAAATTTGTTGGTAAAAATAACAGAACTATCATTAATTTTTAATGTTTTGGTAGGATATTTTTTTCGAATTTGTTGGTAAAAAAGAATGAAAAACCGTCATTTTTTAATGTTTAATGTTATTTATTTTAGAAAATTTTGTCAACAGTAAAAAATAAATGTTGATGTTTATTAAAACAAATTGATATGTGGGACCCACCGTCCAAAATTAAGCTTGAATATTAGTTATAACTGGTATTAGTTATAACGTGTATGAATTTCACTGCAATCGGTGTAGTACTTACGGAATGGCCGCAAAAACAACTGCTTTAAAAACAACTGTCAAAATATTTTTTTTTGACATTTCTTAAAAAAACGACTTTTTTTTATTGAAAAACACATAAACACGTTTAAAAAACGATCAACTAACATGTAAAAACTGTAAACAACTTCAGAGTGCGTAACTGTCTTTTCTGAAAAACTTTTTAAGTTTAACACCTTTTTAAAGTATTTCAGCAAAAACATTTTACAGTCCTACTCTTATGTTGAATTTGTACTCAAAAATGTATTTGTAAATATCCTCCATTGTTCAATTGTAATTTATAGGAATTGTTTGTAAATAAAAATTATTAAAAAAAAACAACAATTCCAAAATTATTCAACTATTTATTATTATATTTTTTGTTCAAGTTTTCATTTAAATATTCATAGTTCGCAACCCGTGCTGAATTAACACAAAAGGATTTTTTCTATTCAATTGTTGTTTTTGTAGTCAGCACAAAACGTTTTTTTTTCCTTCTGCATATTTATGTTCATTGTAAAATATTGTCACTAAATGCCATGGAGACCATTTGATGGGAATATTTATAAATTCCAATTACATTTGCGTAAAATTTTTATATTTGCACTAAAAAAAAAATATGTTAATTAAAAAAAATAAGTAAAATGTTTTGTAATTTAAGACAACTGAAAATTAGCAAAATGTTTGTTAAAATACAAAAATTTTTTGATAGAAGAAAAATTTTCTGTTATCGTTATATAGAATTAGTTATAGAAAATCTTCTGTTATCGATAAACCGATAACCATACATTTTTTTAAAGAAAATTTTGTAATATCAATAACTATAGAATTTTGTAAAAAAAAATTCTGTTATCGATTTTTATAGAAAAATTTTGGTTATATATATATCGATAACTATTAAATTTTCTATTGAAATTTTTTTTATCGATATATCGATAGCTATAAAATTCTCAATAGCTAAAGAATTTTCAATAGATTTTCTGTTATCGATGTATCGATAACAATATAATTTTTTATAGAAAATTTCCTGTTATGGATCAATATAGCTAAAGAAGTTAAAGTTTTCTGTTATCGACATATCGATAACTATAGAATTTTCTATAGAAAGTTTTCTGTTATCGATAACTATAGAATTATCAATAGAAATTTTACTGTTATCGACATATCGATATAGATGGAATATTCTATAAAAAATGTTCTGTTATTAATAACTATAGAAGTTTCCATAGACAGTTTTCTGTTATCGTTTACTATGGAATTTTCTATAGAAAATTTTCTGTAATCGTTACATTGATAGCTATAGAATTTTCTATAAAAACTTTTCAATAATCAATTCAACGATTACAATAACTATAGAATTTTCTATAGAAAATTAACTGTTATCGATACATCGATAACTATAGGATTTTCTATAAAAAAATTCTATTCATCGATAACCAAAAAATTTTCTATCTAAATTAACTGTTATCGATACATCGATAACTATAGGATTTTCTATAAAAAAATTCTATTCATCGATAACCAAAAAATTTTCAATCTATCGATAACCATAGAATTTTCTATTGAAAATTTTCTATAATCGATATATTTATAACTGTAGAATTTTCTACAGAAAATTTTCAGTTATAGATAAATCGATAACTATAGAATTTTTTCCGATATTGATAAATCTATTTCTGTTTTCGATATATCGATAACTTTAGAATTTTCTATTGAATTTTCTACACTCAAAATATTTTGTAGGCAAATACAAATGAAAAACACACTTAAAACAAGTGAATAAACAATTGAAAACCATCCCAGTAATTATTCATTTGTTTTAACAAACATCAACATTTATTTTTTACTGTTGACAAAATTTTCTAAAATAAATAACATTAAACATTAAAAAATTACTTTTTTTTCACTATTTTTTACCAACAAATTCGAAAAAAATAACCAACGAAAACATTAAAAATTAATGATAGTTCTGTTATTTTTACCAACAAATTAAAAAAAATAACCTACGAAAACAATAAAAATTAATGATTTTGTAGGTAATTTTTTACAATTTTTAATTGAAATATTTTTTTAAAAATTTTTAATAAAATTTTTGGGGAATCGATCCCGCAATCAACTACATTCTGGCCAGACACTCTACCCATCGTGTCAAAGTCACTTGATACAAACATGTTTTTATATTTCTATAAATAATTTTTTGATTTTTTTTTCTACAAAAAAATAACTGACTTGTGTAGGTAAAAACTAATATATTTCATTAAAAAATACCAACAATTTAAAAAAAAAATTACTAACACAAATCATTAAAAATCAAAAGAATAATCAGTAGTTTTTACTTACAGAACAAAAATATATGACTTTAAAAATTAAATGTTAATGAAAGTCTTTATTTTTTAGTGTGTTATTTTTGAAACAAAGGACTGAAGTAGTCATTAATAAAAACTGAACATCAAACAAATGTTTTTTCTTTTAAAAACGACTAAACGGAAAACTTTTTAAATAAACTACAAACAGTTAATGCCATAATTTTTTGAGTGTATAGAATTTTCTATTGAATTTTCTATAGAATTTTCTATTGAATTTTATATAGGATTTTCTATAGGATTTTCTATAGAATTTTCTATAGAATTTTCTATAGAATTTTCTATAGAATTTTCTATAGAATTTTCTATAGAATTTTCTATAAAATTTTCTATAAAATTTTCTACAGAATTTTCTATAGAATTTTCTATAGAATTTTCTATAGAATTTTCTATAGAATTTTTTTTAGAATTTTCCAAAACTAAATTTAAATTTTCTTTATCCATCTATATAAAATTTTATACAGAAAATTTTTATATTATCGATTTATTGATGACGATAGAAATTTTTCCAAATTTTCTCTGTTATAACAATTTTTTAAGTGTATACATTTTTTAGATGAAAGAAAAGTTTTCATTCAATTATGAACATTTGCATAAATGCATTGAAATACACTCAAATAACTTTATCTATAAAATAAAGTTATTAAAGTTTTTTGGGAGTCAACTGCAATATTAGAAAATTTGCGTGTATATTAGGGTGTAGCAAATTTAGTTTTTTTGTTTATATTCGAAAACGTCGGGGTTGGAAAAGTTGCCTTTTATGGTCGATATTAACACATTAACACACAAAAATTATGGACTTGCTTTGGGTTCCGGTTTTGTTTTGGAAATCGGAATATTTCGAACAAAGTGAAAAAAAAAACTCAAAAATTTTTTACAGACCAGAAAACATATTTTTTCATAAAAACACTTTTTCGGAAAAAGTTAAAAAAAATTTTTTTCACTTTGTTCTGAACTTTTTGCTTCCGAACCATTGTCCAACAGGTCCAATGTTTTTGTGGGTTAATTACGTCCCTAAAAGACAACTTTCCCGGCCCCGACGTTTTCGAAATTCGGTAAACAAAACTAAATTTGCTCCACCCAAGTCTACGTTTTTGATAAATATTATCTAAAACAGTAAATTTTTCAATTTTTTTTCCATTAAATGTAAAATATCTAACTTTTTTTGTTTCTTCTACATTTAAAAACAGAATTCTAAAAAAAACTGTTCTAGGAAGTCCGGAAACATGTTATCAAAAGTAAGAATTTTCCAAAGTTCCTATAATCCCGTTTTCCGGTAAATGATGATATCTGCTCCGCACGACAGTTGTTTTTTTTTTTGCACATGTTTTATGGAGAATAAAGTTGACAGCAAATCAACTACAAGTGTTTTTAATTTTACCAACAATAATTTTTCAGTTTAAAACTGTGGGTGGGAGAGTGAAAATATTATGGAAATTGTTTTAATTATTTTTTTTTGCAATATGAAAAAACTAAATACTTGAAATTTTTTCTAAAAAATATAAGGGAACTAGTTATGAAAAGAGTGTGTTTTATTACCATTGTGACTTCCTGTGTAAAAATGTATTAGATCTTATCTGATCTGTTTATATCTTTTAATATATGATTGTATCTATTATCATATCATTATATCTAAAATTACCAAAATCGAGATCTAATTATGTCTCGGATTTGGTCAATATTATCACAACTTTGTCATTTGAATATATCTGATCAGATGTAAATATATATAATCAGATGCAATCATATATCATCAGATCAAAGCAGATCAGATAAGATCAAATAGAAATCGATAATTCTATTGCACAACTTTATTAAGACCCATTCATCCTATTTAGACCCAATTTTTTTTTCACTAACAATAAGTTAATCGCATTTATTTTCACTGTGGGACAATCATAGCAGGTTGAGTTGTTCCACTACAACTTTTGCTGGAAACATTATTTAATAATTTGCAACATTAAAAAATATGATACATTAACACATATTTTACAAAAAAAAAAAAAACAAAATCCAATTAAATTTCAATTTTCTTACTCTACTTCGGTCATCCTGCCTGTACAAAGATATTAATCAAACATAATATTTCTTTTTAATTTCAGATGATTAAAATGATGGTTACAGTAGTGATTGTTTTTACCATGTGTTGGCTGCCATTTAATATACTGATTGTAAGTTATTACTTTTTAAATGTGAGAAAAGGGTAAAACAGCATATGTCCGGTTAAGTTTACGGATTTAATTTCATAAACTTTTTATGGAACTTAAAAAGTATACAAATAACGAAATGTCGTGATCAGGAACGAGGAAACCTCATTCTAATCTCGAAAAATAAAAATATAAGCGTGTGCATTTTTAAAAAATATTTCTCAGTCGAATTTTTCCAAGTTTTTGAGGTACTGCGCAATAACTCCCAAATGAAATAAGTCCCAATGAAATAATTCCCAATGAAATAAGTTCCAAGAAAAATGAATTAACTCCACACTTTAAAAAATGAAATAACTCCCAAAGAAAAAATGAAATATGTCCCAATATTTGGGAGTTATTTAAAATCAAAATAATAACTCCCAAAAAAATGAAAGAACTCCCAATGAAATAAGTGCCAAAGAAAATGAAATAAGTTCCCATTGTTTTTTTGTAATAAAGGTTTTCTGCGTAGCCGGCCTTTGGCCGGGCTTAGGGATTACATACACCATGCATTAAACCCCACCCTCTCTGCAAACCAAAGCTATTTCGGTTATCAGGCCTTTTTGAGGCATAACATATTTGATAGCGTTAAGGCCTGCTACCCTAGAAAACTTTATTTTGCGGAGAGGGTGGGTTTAATGCATGGAGTTTATAATCCCTAAGCCCGGCCGAAGGCCGGCTACGCAGAAAAAATTTTAAGCAAAAAAAAACAATTGCACAGAGGTGTATATTGTTTTCAATTAAAATGAAATAAGTCCCACCATTGATGAAATAACTCCCAATGCTTAACAAGAAATGAAATAACTCCCAATCTATTTTTTGTTGGGGTTTTTTTCATTTGGAAGTTATTTCATAATGAAATAAATCCCAACAAAATTTATGCAATAAGTCCCACTACACTGGGACTAATTTCATAATGAAATAAGTCCCAAATCGTATGTAAAATTTTTGGGAGTTGTTTCATTTTTTTTTTGGGAGTTATTTCATTTGGGAGTTATTGCGCAGTACCAGTTTTTGATAAAAAAAAGTTTTTAATATAAAAGATTATTGATAAAAAACTTATTGAACAAAATATGTATGAAAAAAAAAATATGAAAAAAAAAATATAAAAAAAACTATTGATGAAGAAAAAAAATATTGATGAAAAAAACTATTGATGAAGAAAAACTATTGCTGAAAAAAAATATTGATAAAAAAAAATATTGATGAAAAAAAATATTGATGAAAAAAAAAATATTAATGTAAAAAAATATTGATGTAAAGAAATATTGATGGAAAAAAAATATTGATGAAAAATTTTTTTTCAAGTTTTTGATAAAAAAGATTATTGATAAAAAAACTTATTGAACAAAATATGTATGAAAAAAAAAATATGAAAAAAAAATTTTGATAAAGAAAAAAAAAATATTGCTGAAAAAAAAATAATGATGAAAAAAAAATATTGATGAAAAAAAAATATTGATGAAAAAAAATATTGCTGACAAAAAATATTAATGAAAAAAAAAATATTGATGAAAAAAAAAATATTGATGAAAAAAAATATTATTGAAAAAAAAGTATAGATGAACAAAAATATTGATGAAAAAAAACCTGCCCTATAAACGCCCCTGGAGGGTGCAATGTAAGATCGGCCTCCATTAATTTTCTGCCGCCAACATTTTTCCTGTACATACCTTACTTCTATTTCTACCTCGTAAGGGGGCTCCCATACAAAGCATTTTAAAAAAAATTTGTTCCTACCGTTCTAACTTACCCTTAAGTGCATGTATGACCGACCTCCATTATTTTATCAATTCCAAAATTTTTTTCGAACCTACCTAACCTGTATCTCTTTTTAGGGTACTTTTAAGGTGGTCCCCATACATACCAGCTCCTACCGCCCCCTAGAGAGGTAAAAGGTACAACCGACCCCCATTATTTTTTAGTTTCCAACATTTTGTCAGAACATAATAACACCCTATCTCTACTCCCTAGGTGGATTTCATACATTATAAAAACAGGTACTTTTAAAAACTAATTAACATATTATATGGGGACCCCTTAAGAGTTAAAATTTATACTCTGAGAAAATGTTGTAAATGAAAAAATATTGGGGGGTCTGTCATACATTTTACTTCTTTAGGGAACCCTATGGACAGTTGGAGCGGTAGGAACAAATTTTATAAAAATCTTATTTTGTAAGGGATCCCCATTAGGAAGTGGAGATAGAAGTTAGGTAAAAGGGCGTCCCGTCAAATTTAAGTTTACGAATTTTATGTCGTAATACCTGCCAAATGATGGCCATGTTAGAGCTGATTGTGGGAAAATTAATGAAAAAATTTATGTCCGAATTTGTTGACTAAATCCGGCTTAAAAATTTGGAAATTTGGCGCACGTTATTGGAAAAATATTTTAAAAATTCCTAAGCCGCGATTTTGGTCAACAGATGCTAATTTTTAAACATAATTATTTTTTATCAAATTGGGCTCAAAAGTTGGAAAATGTTAAGTGTGTAATATAAAAAATATTAAAAACATGATTTTGGTCCGAAAATATTGATCAGCATATTGATCAGCATTTTTTTTTCTATTTTTAAGATCACGACGCAATTAACATTTTCCAACTTGTGAAACCAATTTGGATAAAAAAATTATTTTTATGTTTAAAAATCAACACTGTGGACCAAAATTGCGGTTTTGGATTTTTTAAAAATATTTTTCCAATTAAATACGCAAAATTTCCAAATTTTTGAGCCGGATTTCGTCAAAAAACTCGGACATGAATTTTGGTCGAAATACGTATTTTTTTCAACTTTGACCGCTGGTTGCCGACTGAAGATGACCTTGCGAAATTTTTTCATAAATTTTCTCACAATCAGCTCTAACGTGGCCATCGTTTGGCAGGTATTACGACATGACATTCAAAAATTTATTTTTGACGGGACGCCCTATTAGGTATGTTTAGGAAAAATGTTGAGGGCAGGAAATCAATGGAGGGCAGTCTCACATTGCACCCCTCCAGGGGCGTTTCTAGAGCAGCTGTAAGGCTTTATGTGCATTTTTACCACTTTACACCCAAGTTTGACTCCGATAAGGGGCCATATTGGCCGTCCCTATCTCCCTCATTTTTTGGCTCATGCTTTCTTTTTTGAACCTAACAAAATAAGTGGGTGTAGCGGATCGAAATCGAAAACTGGTGAACTATCCCACACCAAATAGTGCATATGCTAAAAATTGAAAACCGTTTTTATAACCTCCAACCACAGTATGGGGGTATACTCACTTTGTCATTCCGTGTATAAAGCATAGAAATATCAGTCTAGGACCCCATATTTTATTGATCAGTGACATTATAGCGATGTCCGTCCGTCCGTCTGTAGAGGACACGATACAATATAAAATAATAAAGCTACCCCTCCGAAGTTTGGCACGAATATGTCTTGTGTTCATAGGCTGGTTAAATTCGGAAATAGGCAAAATCGGACCACGGGGAAAAAAGTTCCCCCTTGGAGAATTAAACCAAACTCAGAAATACGGCATTTTTTAGAGTTTGTTGTATTTTTTTAAGCAAATCCAACATTTTGATATCAGAAGAAGCTCAAAACGCTGCCTGTGGACTCATCGGATAAAAAAAATAAAAGAAAAATTTTGACCCGCCCCCTTTTGTGGGCGTGGATATAAAAAATGTGTTTTAATAATGACTAATTGGATTAAATAATTTTAAGAGTCATAATAAATACAGTTAGAAATATTAAAAAAAAATTTTTTTGATAGATATCCCACTCGTATCCCACTAAGCAACCCCATAGCTCTTAAACAGAAAGACGGTTTCTTTTGAGTCAAAAAAACATTCAATTTGACAAAAAATTCAAAAAAGTTTTGGATTTTTAGAAAAAAAAAATAAAAATAAATTTTTTGATAATCTTTTTGAATGATTGAAGAAATGGCTTTCTAACACACTTTAGACAAATTTTTCTTAGAACAATAGGAATAAGTTAAATGGGTGCGAAAAACAAATGTTTGGTCAAAGTGTCAAATTTCCTCTTACTCAGAGAGTCCTTGAACGATCTTGTTGAAAAATTGTGTCCAAAATACTATCCACTACACTTTAAATAAATTCACTGTCTAATCAGCAGAAAAATCTGCTGAAAATACACCCATTTCTGTAAAATTACAAAATAATCTTCTTAAAATATGTTTAAAAATATCGTTTTGATTGCATAAAAAAAAAAACAAAAAAAAATTAACGCATTGAAAAAAACCTTAGACAGTTTTCTTGAAAATAGAATGACAGCAAACTATTTATGTATAATTAAAAAAAAAAAAATTCGCGAAAAAGAAAAAAAAAAAATCCGCGAAAAAAATTTTGTGTCTGCAGTGTAACGTATTCTACACATTTTCATAAATTAATAGCAAAATAAAAAAAATTTCGAAAAAAATATAGCGAAAAAAATTTTTCGCGAATAATTTTTTTTTTTGTATATTCAATAGAGTTTAGATGATAAAAATTCATAAATTGTCTAAATAATATAAAAAATATTTTTCTTAGTTTCCCGTGTAAAAAAATAATTATATTAAAACATATCTTCTTTGATAAAAACATATATGGATCATATCTAATTGGATGTAATTAGATCTACTCCGTATATATTTATATCTGCTTCAGATATTTTTTTATCCGTAAATTGAGTCGAACTGGCAATGTGGCATATATGATCAGACATTTTTAGAATGTTCATATATGTAAATATCTGAAGCAGATATGAATATGTATGAAGTATATCTGATTACATCCATTTATGAGGCATTCCACACCAAATGTCCCGCTACAGAAAAACATGTGTCCTGTAAATTTCTGAATAGGTTGGTAGGATAGCCCTATATGGAACTAAGAAAATTGTGTTTTTGGTTTTTCAAATTTTCAAAAACTGGGCTTAGGAGGCGTGGTCAAATATTGGAAAAATTGTCAAATTTGTGGCGAGTTACCTTGATTAAATATTTATCACATTAAAACGGAATGCACGACAATCTCAAAAATTTACATTCTTTTTTTTTTTGGAAAATTTTCAGAACCCGTTCTGAAATTTTTTATTTTTAAAAAAGTAAATTTATCAAAAATCCGGCCAGTTTTTTTTTTAAGTTTAGATGTTTGTCCATCCACTCAAAAAAGTTCAAACACGCGTTTTTCGTTTTTTTCGAGAAAATCGCATTTGAATTTTAAATTTCATAACAATTTTGTAATTTGCTTGTATTTTCTTGTTGCAACAGAGCGTATGAGTAATATTTATGCAATTAATAATACTCATTCGCAACGTTAAAACAAGAAAATACAAGCAAATTACAAAATTGTTATGAAATTTAAAATTCAAATGCGATTTTCTCGAAAAAAACGAAAAACGCGTGTCTGAATTTTTTTGTGTGGATAGACAAACATCTAAAGTTAAAAAAAAAAAACATAAGTGACCGGATTTTTCATAAATTAACTTTTTTTTACAAATGGAAAATTTCAGTACGGGTTCTGAAAATTTTCCAACAAAAAAAATTTAATCGATAGCCCATACAAATCTATATAAGAATGTAAAGTTTTGAGATTGTGATGCATTCCGCTTTAATTTGATAAATACTTAAACAAGGTAACTCGACACAAATTTGATCATTTTTCCAATATTTGACCAGGCCTCCTAAGACCAGTTTTTGAAAAATTTAAAAGCGAAAAACGCAATTTTCTTAAGTAAGTACATACATATAAGGCTATTTATACAACCTATTCAGAAATTCACGGGATACATGTTTTTTTGTAGCGGGACACTTGGTATATATTTTAAGTTTCAGGCAAAGCAGGGGCGTATCCAGGATTTTATTTCGGTGGGCGCCCAGCATTTTTTTTTCAATATTTTTTTTACAAAAAATTTACATTAAGCCTTTTTTAAAGTGTCAATTGTATCAGATGTTGATACATTTTTACAAAGAAGATTGTCAGAATCTGAAATTTTTTTTAAAAGAAAAGTCTAAGATGACAATTTCCAGTTTAGACAGTTTTTGTTATGGAAAAAGTCAAAGACTCTAAATCATATTTCCAATGGAAAACGTTTCTCGGAAAAAGTTACTTTAGAAAATGATTCTATAAACATATTCATAAAATTTTTTTATAGAAAAAATCTTAGATTTTGCGATTTTCAGATTCTGAAACATTTTTCATATTGCAAAGCTTCAGATTCTGAGAATTTTTTATAAAAAAGTCTCAGATTCTGAGACATTTTTCCTTTAGAAAAGTCTTAGATTCTGCGAAAAAGGCTAATATTTTAAGGCATTATTCCTATAAAAAAGTCTTAGATTCAGAGAAATTTTTTTAAGAAATAGCCTCGTTCTGAGAAAATTTTCTAAAAGACAAAGTCGCATTTTAAGATTTGACAACATTTTACTTACAATTAGGTCCATTTTTTGTGTACATAAAACTTCAGGTTCTAAGATATTTTTTCATTAGAAACTTAATTTGAAAAATTTCAAATTCTAAGAAAAAATTTTCAGATTTTGAGATTTTTTCAACAGAAAAATTTTCAGTTTCGAAACATTTTTCTTCAAAAAATTTTAAATTCTTAAATGTTTTTCTAATTTTTTTAACAATATTTTTAATATTGTACTAGTTATTTGATACCAAATCCTGAAATTTGAGAACTCATTTCGGGGGGGCCCGGGGGCCTCCTGTATACGCCACTGCTTGTAAGTAACTGCCATAATAAAAGAATGTGTGAGCAATCTATTTTGAGGGGTACCTTGGACCACCCCTCTCGAAACGTCCAATGCACCTCATCTGAAATGTGCAGTGACTAATGTGGCATAATCTGAAATATGCCGTGACTGATGTGACAGTTTGTGTAAATATAATAAACTTATAAACATATGCTGTTTTGCCTTTTTGTCACAGCTACAGATTTACAATGTTGGTAAATTTTTAATTTCTTGTGCAAATAATACTTTTTAATACTTAATAATAACAATAATAAATTTGCAATTATTTTTCTTTTTTTTTGTATATTTTCAATGAAAATTATTAAATACGCAACTCATCCACCACACAACGACAAATATTAAAAAACACAACAAAAAAAAAAACATTTACCAATCGCCAGTTGTTTTTAAATGATGAACAGTTATTGCAGTGGGGTCCATTACCGTACTTCTGGTTTGCATTCCATTGGCTGGCGATGTCGCACAGTTGTTACAATCCCATCATTTACTGTTACATGAATGCCCGCTTCCGCGGTGGTTTCCTGCAAATAATTTATCGTGTACCAGGTTTGAGACGTTGTTGCTGTTTGCGCCGTTATCTACGCACACGTGGTGATCGTAGTTATGAAGCTACTGGTGAGATGACCTTCAAATTCAATCGTCATAACGGTGGAGGTTTGATCAGGAAACCTAAAATACGAATTAGGTGCCTCCATGTTTTCTTTGGCATTGTTTAAGTTTTTTTCTTTTCTCTTCATTGATTCGTTGTTACTTATGTGTTTTCTTATTTAGATTTTCTTTTTTTAAACTTTAAAGATTTTTTTTTTAATTTTTAATTAATTTTTTCTCTAAATATTCGGTGTTTTGTGCATGGTCGCTAGTAGTAGTAAATGTAGCAAAGTTATACTTTTTTATGGTATCCCTTAAAATATGCACTTATTATTTTTATATTTACAAAAATACACTCTTAAAATTTTTATGTTTGATATTACTCCCCGAAACAGTTTTTGATTCCCCAAAAGTGTTGCCAGAACTTACAAAAAATTAATCAAATACAACTTTGAGTTCTTTATGGAATTGATTTTGTTTTGTAGTAACAAAACTAGGACACCTTTTGCATACAAAGGCCTTAAGTGCTTGCCAATTTGTTGTCTGTTATCCGATTTTTATGAAATTTGGATTTTTTTAAAGCGCTACCAAAAAAACATTCTTGAAGTAATAAAATGTCTTTTTTTGTTAAAGGGTCATTCTTAGTGAAATCAATCAAAAATAGCTAAACATTTTCTTGACCCCCTCCGATTTTGATGAAATTTGGTTTAGTTGTAACACTTAGTGATAAACTGACGCACACTTAGTTTCAGCCCTCTAAGTAAACGGTGGCCGAAAATACGGAGGGTCAAAATTTCCCCCAAAATCTCCCAGTCACGACACTTTGCACCTTAAAAACTTAATATCGTTGGTTCTATTATAGCTATAAAGTCCATTTTTGATATGTTTTAAAGCTCATAATATGCTCAACAACTCCTACCATAACAAAAAAATTTGCGAAAAAAAATATGGGTTGCCTCCCTTATTTTAAGGTCGTGATATAGGGAGGAGAAAATGGGGGTGATGGTATCCCCGATTTTTTTTTTACTTGATAGTCTTATGGAGAAAGTCCTAAATAATATATTCTAAAATTTTTATGTTGCGACAACAATGGGATCGCTCAAAATCAAAATTTTTCTCACTTTTGCCCAAAATCAACACTCTTAACCTTAAAAATTTAATATCCCGGTGAAAAATGGTACAAATATGATCATATATGCGTTCATACAGCGTCATATATGTCCATACATGTAGCATATATGAATATATATGGCACTGTTTGAAGCCATATATGATCATATTTGCAACATATATGTCCATATACGTAAAATGAGGGCATATGAAAATATATGACATATATGCTCCAAATATGTCCACATATGTCATATATGGGCATATGCCCTCATTTTACGTATATGGACATATATGTTGCAAATATGATCATATATGACTGCATACAATTTCATATATGACCATATATTTTCATATATTTACATATGAGGCATTCCACACCAAATGTCCAGCGAAAAAAAACATGTGTACCGTAAACTTCTGAATAGGTGATATGGATAGCCCTATATGGACCTTAGAAAATTGCGTTTTTGGTTTTTCAATTTTTCAAAAACTGGGCTTAGGAGGCGTGGTCAAATATTGGAAAAATGGTCAAATTTGTGGCGAGTTGCCTTGATTAAATATTTAACACATTAAAACGGAATGCACCACAATGTCAAAAATTTACGTTCTTATATAGTTTTGTATGGGCTATCGACTAAAATTTTTTTTTTTGGAAAATTTTCAGAACCCGTTCCGAAATTTTCCATTTTTTAAAAAAGTCAATTTATCAAAAATCCGGCCACTTTTTTTTTTCTTTTTTATTTATTTTTTTAAAAGTTTAGATGTTTGTCCATCCACACAAAAAAAATCAGAAACACGTTCATCTTTTTTTTCGAGAAAATCGCATTTGAACTTTAAATTTCATAACAATTTAGTAATTTGCTTGTATTTTCTTGTGTCAACAGAGCGTATGACGAATATTTATGCAATTAATATTACTCATTCGCAACTTTAAAACAAAGAAATACAAGCAAATTACAAAATTGTTATGAAATTTAAAATTCAAATGCGATTTTCTCGAAAAAAACGAAAAATACATTTCTGATTTTTTTTGTGTGGATGGACAAACATCTAAACTTTTAAAAAAATAAATAAAAAAGAAAAAAAAAAGTGGCCGGATTTTTGATAAATTGACTTTTTTAAAAAATGGAAAATTTCAGAACGGGTTCTGAAAATTTTCCAAAAAAAAAATTTTTAATCGATAGCCCATACAAAACTATATAAGAACGTAAATTTTTGACATTGTGGTGCATTCCGTATTAATGTGATAAATATTTAATCAAGGCAACTCGCCACAAATTTTACCATTTTTCCAATATTTGACCACGCCTCCTAAGCCCAGTTTTCGAAAATTTGAAAAACCAAAAACGCAATTTTCTTAGTTACATATAGGGCTATCCTAACAACCTATTCAGAAATTTACGGGACACATGTTTTTCTGTAGCGGGACATTTGGTGTGGAATGCCTCATATATGCATCCATATATTTACATATATGTATCCATATATGCTCATTTTTCACCGGGATCGTAAGTGTTTTTGTAGCTACAGAGCCCATTTTTTTGTTTTAAATCTTAAATTTTAAAATTCCCGGGTGAAAATGACCATGTATGTTCATATATGATGCATATATGGAAGTCCATACAAGTGCATATCCGTAATTTGAGGGTACATGTACATTAATGATCATACATTGTCATACATGAATTTGTATGTAAATTTTTTTTCCATAAAACGTCTATTAATTGAAATTTTTTCAAATATAAATAATTTGTACTAATTTATGACACTGATTTTTTTTTTAAACTAACGAATATTTTAAAAATATACTTTGGACTTTATGATACTTAAGGATAATCAAAGCTTCGATGAATTTACCACTTTTCGAATAAATTTACAAATAAAATACATTCGATTTTTAAAGTCACTGAATACAATTATCTTTAAATATCAATATTTCTTGGAATGGATTCGATTTTTACCATTAAATCGAATTCTTGTTTATGAGAATTTTAAAAACTGAATGAGACTTTTAAAAATCGAATTTATAAAAACTTACGCATTCAATTTCAAAGTCGAATGAAAAAGAAACCGAATTCATTATATATTTTTAAATCAAATGTAAATTCATTCGATAAATTGTGTTTGGGGAATGCAATCATTAAAGTTTAATTCAGAACACCAAATCTTATTAAGGGATGAAATCCTTCGCAACTTTGACAGTAATACCGTCAGAGTGTTCGAATTTTCTTCTAAATTTGGTTGTTTACGTTAGTACCGTTCATATTCGCCTATAGAATACAAAAATTATAACCAATCTTGATGATGTATGATCATTATTGTCCAACCGAACGACTTTTTCAGACTGAACCCTTACATGAACTTCGTCCAATTTTGCAAAGTTCTGCTGAACCCAACCTTTAAAAAAAATTGTTTTTAAGACATGTATGCTATGCAGATGTATAGCATATATGAAGGAGTATGACATATACCTATCCACACATAGTTACATACATTTACATATATGGAATATTACATTACTTGTGTATGTTCATATATGCTCCCATATTTTGATAAGTGAAATATATGACTGACCTCCAATATTTATTCAATACTTACATTTTCTCAAAACATACCTACCGTCAATCTTCAGTCCTTAAGGTGTCCCCATACATTTTTTGTATTTAATTTTTTTTTTTTAAGGACATCAGCCCATAACTCTCACATCGTTCAACCTGGAGGGGTTAAATGTGTGACCACGCCTATTTTAAAGGCGGGGATTTTTAGCTATTCATGTTGTAAGCTACTTACATATTAAAGAATCAATGTTTGCTTTGGTTGGCCCAACAGAGGCGTGCACTTTTTTCACAGGAGGGTAAAGTTGAAATTTGTGGTAAAAATGGGTCAACTTTCGATGAGGCTGGGGAGCTCAAAATAAGAAATTTTGACATGCTATTTTTTGTTGCCTTTCAGATCAATCAAGGAATTTGACATAATGTGAAAGAAAATTTTTAAGCTGGAAGCAAAAGAGTGTTTTTGTTCTGGACTTAAAGTCTTACGTCCAAATTCATTAAAAACTAAAGCGTTTTATAACAGGTTTATTCATCGAATTTCCATACAAAATTTGTTTTATAAACCACTTATTAGCCTATTTTAACTGTTATGAATTTAAAGGTTAAGATTTATATATGTATATTCGATTAGAGTTTTATTCTAGTTCGAGGCCCAAAAATATTTCTATTTATGATATTGTCATAATAGAGTATTTTTAATTTATTGCTTTAAAAAAGTTACTATCTCATAGTATGTCTGTACTGATCAGTTTCATCCCCACTAAAGGAATCTTCAGCAGACTTTAGAGAATCATCGTTGGTCAATCAAACATCAAACCAGACATAATATTTGATATATTTCCCAAGTTATATGAGAAGTACTATTATGAAGGTCCGAAATCTGTTTTCCAACAAAAATAACTCTTTTAAAGCAAAAAATTGTATATATTAAATCACCGTCGGTAACTATTAATATATGTGTTGCTGTTATTTTACAATAACAACAGTGCCTAACCAAACAATAGTGTTGGTAGGATAAGTCGTACTAAACTTTGTGTTAAATGTTGTTTTTTTTTTTTTTTATTTTTAGTACCAAAAGGTACATTAAAATAAAATGTATTTATTCGGCCTTTATATATGTATATATATTCGATTAGAGTTTTATTCTAGTTCGAGGCCCAAAAATATTTCTATTTATGATATCTGTTTTTTGTTGGAAAACAGATTTCGGACCTTCATAATAGTACTTCTCATATAACTTGGGAAATATATCAAATATTATGTCTGGTTTGATGTTTGATTGACCAACGATGATTCTCTAAAGTCTGCTGAAGATTCCTTTAGTGGGGATGAAACTGATCAGTACAGACATACTATGAGATAGTAACTTTTTTAAAGCAATAAATTAAAAATACTCTATTATGACAATATCATAAATAGAAATATTTTTGGGCCTCGAACTAGAATAAAACTCTAATCGAATATATATACATATATAAAGGCCGAATAAATACATTTTATTTTTATGTACCTTTTGGTACTAAAAATAAAAAAAAAAAAACAACAGTTAAGATTTATGTTTAAAATAGTGTAACTTTTTAACAAACAAAAATATTTTTTTCGTTATGATTGTAAAATGTAGTTTTGAAAAAATCGAACGTTAGGTGACCAACCTATTCCCAAAAAACTGGACCAGGATCGTAAAAAAATTAAAATTTTCCACATTCAAATGGTTATAAATCGAAATGTAAACGAGATAACGACTACTTCAAGCATGTTTCTTTTTAGTTTTTACTAGCGAAAACTAGAAAAAATCCAAATTTCACAAAATTCGTATAATAAACATCAAATTGGCAAGCACTTAAAGCCTTTGTATGAAAAAGGTGTCATATTTTAGGGGCCCCTGGTGGCGCCCCTTTTAGATATTTGGAGTCCTCCGTCCAAACTTAGGCTTGAAATCACGTTAACTGGTACTTACTGAATGGCCGAATTATTAAAAAAAAAAAAAATCGATAATAAACCACTGTGATATATAGTAGTCAAACATTTTTTATGTAAAGATCCTGTAACATTTTTCTATAAAAAAAAACCTATTCTGAGTAATTGCTTTATACACTCAAAATAATAACTCTGTAAATACTCTGTAAAATGACTGTAATCTCAATTCAACAGATATTTGACAGAGTTTTCTGTCAAAATACAGATTTAAAGGAAATACTTTGTATTTTGTTGTGACAAAAAAACAAAGTTTTCTCTGTTATATTACCTTTTACTTTGTAATCCTAATTTTACAGATAATTACCAGAGTTTTCTGCTAAAACACAGATTTAAGCCAAATTCCTTGTATTTTTTTTGTAACCAAAAAAGTTTTCTGTTTTCAGTAGTTTTTGTTTTTGTTACCAAACACAAAATTTTATCTGTATATTTTTTTTTTTGAGAAAAAGTTGAAAAAGTAGCAAAAAAAGTTATCAAAAAAAACTTTTCAGAAATCTTATAAAAATTTTACAAAATAACATGCATTTAACTAAACTCTGTAAATTTACAGAGTTTTTTCTGTAATTTTTTTTTTGCATCAGATGCATTTTACAAATATATGTAAATTTACATAGTTTTCTTTGCTAAATGATGTTTTATTTAACCAATATTTTACTAGAAAATCTGTAAATTAACAGTTTTTTTGTCCAAATCATTTTACAGAGTTTTAAAGTAAAATTACAGAGTTTTCTCTGTCAAAAAGCTTTCATAATTAGCCAATATTTTTCTATAAACTCTGTAAATTAATAGTTTTTTTTTGTCAAAATAATTTTACAGAGTTTTTTAGTAAAATTACAAAGAAATGTTGTTAGCTGGAAAAGTATGGTGTACTCTGTTAAATCAGCAGAGTTTTTCTGTAATTTAACAGAGTTATTATTTTGAGTGTACCAAAATTCATAAATTTTTAACAGAAAACTTTCAGATTAATAAAAATAATCCAAAAAAAATTTTCAGATTTTTTTCTATGAAAAATTTTCTGATTTTGAGATTTTTTTGTCCAGAATTTTTTTTAGAAAATTTCTTCCTTCTTTCTTCCAATTTACAAAAAAAGTTTAGGGCCTTACTTTTTATACCCTCCACTTAGTGATAGAGGGTATATATAAGTTTGTCATTCCGTTTGTAACTCATCGAAATATCGGTCTGGGACCCCATAAAGTATATATATTCATGATGCCCGATCGATTTTAAGACATTCTAGCGATGTCCGTCTGTCCGTCTGTCCGTCTGTCCGTCTGTCCGTCTGTCCGTCTGTCCGTCTGTCCGTCTGTCTGTCTGTTGAAAATGCTCTCGCGGACAAAATATTGCACAGAGATGACTGAAACTTAACATATATATTGGAAGTTCTCCCGAGAAGTTTGGTATTGCATTTGAGCGATATCGGTTCAGCGGTTCAAAAGTTATGAACGAAAATGTAAGCTCACCTCAAAAATTTCAGTACATTCAACATAACCTAAAAATACAAAATGCTTTAATTCGGCTTCTGGTTGACATATGTGAACATAATTGGACACCAAATGGTATTTAAACAAGTACGAACATATTTCTTGACAAAAAAAAAAAAAAATCGCGGATTTTTTTTTTTACCAAAATTTTTTTTCGCGGAAATTTTTTTTCAATTTTTTTTTTTTTTTCAAAAGTAATTTCCATTTAAATAAAGTTGTTTGCAATAATCTTTTTGAAATTATGGAGGGTATCACTACATTCGGCAAGGCCGAATTTAACTTTTTTACTTGTTTGTTTTAATTTTTCAAAGTTTGTCAAAAAAAATGTTCTGCACCTTTATTAAAATATGAACTGTTTTCTGCAATAAGTGGACAAAGTTTTTAACTTAAATCGGTTAATTAAAGTTAAAAGCTCGGTAAATCGGTTAATTAAATTTTGGCTCCTCCGGAATCACTTTTGTGGTGTATTTAACTTGGAAAGCAAAATATGTAATTGGAATTCATCAAAAAAGGTCAAATTTGGCTGTGACCTATAGTTGATATTTTATTCAAAAAGTAGCAAAAAAATTGGAAATGGCAAAATAAAATCAAAATATAAAAAATTAGAAACGAGTTTTTCCTTTTTTTTTTTTTAATTGAATTTTCTTGTTTCGAAAGAGCGTATGAGTAATATTTATGCAATTAATAATACTCATTCGCAACGTCAAAACAAGAAAATACAAGCAAATTACAAAATTGTTATGAAATTTAAAATTCAAATGCCATTTTCTCGTAAAAAACGAAAAACGCGTTTCTGATTTTTTGTTTTGTGTGGATGGACAAACATCTAATCTTTTAAAACAATATTTAAAAAAAAGGTTTTTTTGATAAATTGACTTTGTTAAAAAATGGAAAATTTCAGAACGGGTTCTGAAAATTTTCCAAAAAAAAAAAGTTTTAAGCGATAGCCCATACAAAACTATATAAGAATGTAAATTTTTGAGATTGTGGTGCATTCCGTTTTAATGTAATAAATATTTAATCAAGGCAACTCGCCCCAAATTTGACAATTTTTTCCAATATTTGATCACGCTTCGTAAGCCCAGTTTTTGAAAATTTGAAAAACCAAAAACGCAATTTTCTTAGTTCCATATGGGGCTATCCAAACAACTTATTTAGAAATTTACGGGACACAGGTTTTTCTGTAGCGGGACATTTGGTGTGGAATGCCTCATATTAAAATTTCGACCAATATTCAGTTAAATCGGTCTATTGACAACAAAAACAATCCGTTTTTACTAAAATTTAGCTTACGTATATTTTCTACACTATTTAAAGATATAACAAAATAAAGATCTAATCGTTTTCACTCTTTAGCAATTTTTCAACAAACACTGTTGTCGGGTATTAAATAAAGTGGCTCGTTTTTGGGCTTTTCTCTCTGATCAAATTCTAATACCCGCCAAAAGTGTCGGTCCCCTAAGGGTAACTCACATGCAAAATATCACTCCGATTGGAGTTTATCTTCTGTCTCCACCCTGAGACTCAAAATTGGGGTTTTTGCAAAAAAGGACTTTAAAAAATTTAAGTTTTTTTATTAAAATAATTAAAAAATTATTTTTGTATAATATTCGATTGTAAATACTTAAATATGAAATCTAAAGATTTTACGATATCATTAACCCGTTCAAACTTGATACCAAAAAATGGCATGATTTTGTGGTCGTTCTCAAAACACCTTTTTTCAAAATTTGAAAATTTTATTAAAATAATATTTAAAATATATAATTTTTTCTTTCTTAATTCATTAAGAACACCTTGGAGAAGAAAAATATGAAATATGGCGGCTATCCGTCGGACCACTTTTCGGGAATCGTGGGGGGAAGTTAGCGGATTTCAAGGAAATGATGGTTTTATCAATAATTTGGATTAATAAAATCTTATAAATTTTATTTTTGGGAAATTAACGGTTTTCTGGTGTCGCGGCATTCTATTAAATAACTTTAAGTATAACGTGAAATCTAACCGATCTAGGACGACTTTAACCCACATTGGCTGGGGGTCAAAGATGACCCCAGCAGAAAATTTGAAGTTTAGAGCTTAAATTTTGTGCTATCAACCCCTATTTTACCCCAACTATTATTTCGTATTAATATATTATCTTTAAAAAAATCGTTAACCCTTCTTGGTAGGGGTCAAAAATGACCCATTCAATAAAAAGATAATATTTTTTATAGGAAATTAATTTGTGGCAATCTATTAGATAACTTTAAATCAGCCCTAAAATCTTACCTATCTAAGATATCTTTATCCCTCATCGGCCAGGGGTCAAAAATGATCCCGGAAAAAACTTTTAGGCATAGTTCTTGAATTTTTTGATATTTCGCATGTAAACTACCCTTAGGGAACCGACACTTTTGGCGGGTATTAGAATTTGATCAGAGAGAAAAGCCCAAAAACGATCCACCCTAGTATTAAATGGTCTAAATTATGTTGATTATAATTTCTTACTTATTTTTTTAACGTCTTTTTGTTTTTGCTTAATAGAAAACATACGCCAATTTGAAAACTGTTGTAGTTCATTAGGCCATATTATAATATAGAAAATCTTTACTAATTTCATATTTTTTTTTCTATATTATTTTTTTGTAAAAGGAACAGACGATGCCTTCCACCTGCAACGTGTGAACACATGCACCACATACATCAGCACAAGACGAAAGCTGCGCACGAATTCTATGCAAGCGGTAAGTAAACACAACCTAACTTAGGAAATGATCTGTCGATTACACTGGGACGCGGCCTTACACATTTATCTGCAATAGTGATCACAAATTTGGACTCCAAAACTTTCCATCACCTCAGGTTTTTGAAATAAATAAGGTCAAATTTCAAAAAACAACGGGGAGGGGACTTTTTGAATTTTGAACTCAGTTTTCTCAAAAACCTGATGTAATGGAAATGTTTGGAGGCCGGATTTTTGACCAACAGAACTATTTCAATTAAATGTGTAAGGTCGCGTCTTAGTCGCATTTTCGATGTTTTGTAGTGTTATCAAAATTTCCTACAGGGCATTTTATTAAAAGCTCCTAAAAGTATACTTTAACTATTTATTGAAAAGTTTGATTAAAATTATAGATTTCAAATATTTATGTATTTACTTTTGTGCTATTTTAATTTCAGAGTCAATCTTCATGTGCGGAAACAACGGTGCTGCGGTAGTGCCAGGCCCCTAAATATAATAAACAACCCAATGATATTGTCGATAAATTTATTTAATCATACACAGAGTGGCAGTGAAACACAAATACCAAACGGATGCGGCTTTGGGCATAAAATATAATAAAGCCTTTTTAAACAAACAAAACCTAAAATAACTAGCACGCCTAAACTATTTATGTATCATATCGAGGGCCTATATTCAAAACCCTCTATCTTCCATTAACACGAAAATTACTTTTTGATGGCAAAATTTTCAGTAAAACGACCCTCATCTATGGTGTAATTTTCAGAACAAAAAACTTTTTTTTTGCTTTTTTATTTGCAATTTTGATTTTCTCTATCTCTTACACAATTAACTTTTCTGAATGCAAAACCCACTATCTTTTCAAATAATTAATTTATAAATACTTTTTTAGAATAATTTTATCATGCATTACATGTTTTCATACTAATTTTTGCATGATGCACATGAATTTGTCAACAAAATTCCAGAACCACGATTTTGGTCCACTGATGCTAATTTTTTCTGAAAAATATGGCTCAAAATTTGTTTTCTTTGAGTCACTAAATATTTCTGAAGAAAAAAAATTTATAAAAGAAAAAGAATATTAAAATACAGTATTTTTTTAGAACAAGTTATTTTTCAATACCATTTGTTCCTTATTCTAAAAAAAATTATTTTTAAAATATTTTATTTTTACTTTTTTCGGAGTTTTACGATTTATAAATCCAAAAATTAACTCAAAAGCAAAAGACCTCACCCTCACTCTAATCAAAATAAAAACGCAATTTTCCTGTAAAAAATCTTACATTCGAAAACATTTTTTTTTTCTTACCGATTAGTAAAATGTCTCAGAATAGGAACATTTTTAATAGGAAACATTTCTCAGAATCTTAAAATTATACTTTTAGAATCCATTTGCTTTAAAAAATGCATTAGAATATGATTTCTATAAATAAATACATTTTTCTATAAGAAATAGGCGATAGGTTTTGAATTTTCCTAAGGACGTTTTGAAAAAATATTGATGAAATTTAAAAAAAGTCCAAATTATTTGAAAATATGCAAAAATATGCATTTATACCAAAATATGCAAAAATATGCAACTACAAATCAATGCCATTTTATTGCAAATTCATTGATTCGGATAGATATTTAATTTATGTTACGTTTACAATGCTGAGTAAAAATATGCATTTTCATGAGTAAAAATATGCATTTTCATGATCAGCATGTGTGGACCAAAATCGCATTTTTAATTTTTTTACTATTTTTTACAAAACATACTTAACAGTTTGTCAACTTTTGAGACGAATTCGGTAAAAAAAATTTTTGTCTTAAAAATACACACCTGTGGACCAAAACCGCGATTTCGGAATTATTTATAAGCTGTTATCATTAATAAATTACGTTAAAAATTTACCGATGTCGTAAATGAAATCATAATAATTCATTTTTATTAAAATGCAAAACCCTCTATCTGATCATTTTCATTCATGTACTTAATATTTTTGAGAAACAAAACCCTCTATCTATCCTCTAAAATCCCCAATAGTGCAAAATTTTAAAAACGAATCATATGTGAGAATCAGTAGTTGATTTAAAAAAATATTGTAGAATATCGAATTTTAATTACTCTAACAACACGCGAAATAAACAGTTTTTTGGCTCTCCTGAAAAGTTGTGTTTTTTTAGATAGAGGGTTTTGAATATAGGCCCTCGATATATAAAATGTAACAATCTATGGAAATATTTTTGTAACTATTTTGTTTTATGTTTTTTTTTTTTTATAATCCATAATAATTGAATGAGGTTTACAGATGAAGTAACCCAGCAAAACTTTTAAATACGATTTTAAAACCTGTCGCGACGGTTTTTAAAATCCTTAAAGAAAACTATTTTTTACACTTAAAATAATAAATTTGTCTAACAAACAAAAAATCACGGTATTTTTGGCAAAAAATTAACAGCGAATCCCCAGATTTTAAAGATCAATTCCCAGTATTACGAAAATATTAATGATGTATGAGAATTAAATATAAAAAAAACAGCTCTGTGTGTTTAATGCTTAAAATAAATCCGTTAAAAAAATATATATATTTTTCTGGAATTTTTAACGAATATGTTGCTTTTTTGTGCTTTTCAAAGAAAACAAGTGAGAGTGTTAAATTTGGCTGTGCCGAATCTTTTATACACTCCAAAATGTTAAAAAATATATAAAAAAAACCAGGGGTGTTTTTTTTTAGGGGGGCTCTGTGGGTGGTCCTTCCCCAAAGCGATAAATGGCTACTAAATTATTTATAATGCTTTTGGAATGTTAGTTATACCATTTTCTCAATATTTAAAAGATTTTTTTAAATCCACGCCCACAAAAGGGGGCGGGCCGAAAAAAACGAAACTCTGTAGCCTCCCTGAGTCTAAGTGCAGGACTTTAAACTTCTTCTAACATAAAAAAGGTTTAATTAGTTTAACAAAAGTGCAAAGAAAGCTGTAAAAAATTACGTTTTTTAAAGGTTGGTATAGGTCTTTAAGGGGAAACTTTTTTCCCCCTGATCAGATCTTGCCCATTTCCGAACTTAACCGGCCCATGCCCATACCAACTTTCAAAAGTCTTACTTCTTTATTTTAGACTAAATCGTGTTTTAAACAGACGGACGGAGGAACGGACATTCATAGAATGACTTAGAATCGATCATAGATCAATAATAACAAACGGAATGACAAAGTAAGTATACCCCCATACTGTGGTTGGAGGGTATAATGACTGGGCGTTCTTTTAGTTCGTTTATTATAATATTGATATTGCCTTATTATTTGTTATTTTTTAAAAAGTTTAGATGTTTGTCCATCCATACAAAAAAATCCAGAAACGCGTTTTTCGTTTTTTTTTTCGAGAAAATCGCATTTGAATTTTAAATTTCATAACAATTTAGTAATTTGCTTGTATTTTCTTGTTTCAACAGAGCGTATGAGTAATATTTATGCAATTAATAATACTCATTAGCATCGTTAAAACAAGAAAATACAAGCAAATTACAAAATTGTTATGAAATTTAAAATTCAAATGCGGTTTTCTCGAAAAACGCGTTTTTGATTTTATAACATCTAAACATAAAAAAAAAAATTAAAAAAAGTTGCCGGATTTTTGATAAATTGACTTTTTTAAAAAATGGTAAATTTCAGAACGTGTTCTAAAAAATTTTACTATTTTTCCAATATTTGACCACGCCTCCTAAGCCCAGTTTTTGAAAATTTTTGAAATTTAAGTGACGGATCACCGATTTTGTTTATTTTTGTTTATTTGATAAAGCTTCGTAAATGATTAAAAAACATATTTTTTCGATCAATAATTTGGAAGATATGGGCATTTAAAAAGGCGCCTTTTTTGACAATATTAACGTTTAGACAGTTTTTTAACATTTTTGTACTCGGAAGCCGTAAGTCGTACGAAAAAACTTATAAAAACAATATTGTACCCGTGTAAAAAAATAATTAGATCAAAACATATCTCCTTTGATAAAAACATATATGGATCATATCTAAATGGATGTAATCAGATCTACTCCATATATATTCACATCTGCTTCAGATATGTTTTGATCCGTAAATTGAGTCTATCTAGCATATATGGCATATATGATCACACATTTTCAGATATGTTCATATATGTAAAATTGTCAGATAGACTCAATTTACGGATCAAAACATATCTGAAGCAGATGTGAATATATATGGAGTAGATCTGATTACATCTATTTATATATGATCCATATATGTTTTTATCAAAGGAGATATGTTTTGATATAATAATTTTTTTACATGGGTAGATAAAATTATAAATACCCGAGTAAAAAAGAGTTATATATAGCCGTGACAAATTAGATCCCAAATATGGTGGACACAATTGTTTCAAATATTATCCTCGGTTATCCTACAAGATCTGAACAGATAGTCTTATATATAATATGATACGTAAAATGGGTCTATCTGGTTTTATCAAATTGATCCGGACTGATACAATATAAAATAAATTGAGACTATAAGACATAAATATATATGCTTAGATATTGCTACACATAAGGAACATATTTTTGTATATAACATTACATAAAGTGCATATGATTATATATAATGTTATCCAACTTATATGACGTTATAAGGAGCAATATATGATCAGTTATAATGGTTTTAAATTATATTTAATCGTATCAGTTTTCTCCAATTGATATAATTATATAGACCCAATTCACGTATCACATTATATATAAGGTTATCCCGATAGATCATAAAATATACCCGTAGATAATTTTTAAAGTAATTGTATCCGCCATATTTGGGATATAATTAGTCATGAACTTTTTTTCTTTTTTTACTAGGGTATTTAAAGTTTTTTTTAAAAAACTTTTTTTTTTTTAAATTTCAACACAAAATTTTGAAAACAATATTTGATTGTCCTTCTTTCCTAGGAAGGACACCATGGATTTCCAAAGCAAATTTTTGATTTAAAGTTTAGAATGCCCTTTTAACGCTGCTAAAATTTCAGAGAGGTGTTTTTTCGTATTGTTGAGCAATAAATTTTTAAATTTGTTAGAGATCCAAATATTTAATGTTTTTAAATATGTTAGCAAAAAATCAAAAATTTAGCTTTATCACCAACTTTAAAAATGTATTGCTCGACAACACAAAAAAACACCTCCCTGAAATTTTAACAGCGTTAAAAGGACATTCTAATAAAAAAAATATTTTTTAATAAAATATCCTTGATAGGATAAAAGGATATATTGTTTTAAAAAATGTTTGATAAATTTTTTTTTTAATTTTTTTTTTGTTTCTAAACTTAAAATCTTCATAATTTTATCAACAATATTGTCACAGTAAGTTTATTCGTAAAATTTACGGTTTCCGAGTAAAAAAGGACAAAAAAACTGTCTAGAGCAAACTATTTGATTTTTTGTCAAAATTAAAAAAAAAAATCAAATATTTGGCTCTCTAAAAAACTTTGAAAATTTATTGCTCAACAATAAGAAAAAAACCTCTCTAAAATTTTAACCGCGCGAAAAGGGCATTCTAAACTTTAAAAACAAAATTTTGCTTTTGGAAATCCGTGGTGTCCTTCCCTGGAAAATAGAACATTCAAATATTGTTTTCAAAATTTTTTATTGAAATTTTTGAGAAAAAAAAATTTTTTTGAAAAAAATGTTTAATCTTCAAAATTTTATCTACAATATTGTTTTTATAAGTTTTTTCGTACGACTTACGGTTTCCGAGTACAAAAATGTTAAGAAACTGTCTAAAAGTTTATATTGTCAATAAATCACTTTTTTAAACGTCCATATTTTCCAAAGTATTGATCCAAAAAAAAAAAAAAAAATCGCGCTGATCACGGAACAATCTATGAGGGGTTTGTTATGGAATATGTCAACTTTCATTTGCTTTTGGTTTCATCCCATTCCGATTGTGGTTGTTGCACTGTGTAATTACTTAAAAACTGTATCAGTGTCGTATGCTTAATTTTGAAATTGCCTTTAAATAACAAACATACGCAACGGTGCACAGTGGTTTATTTTTAATAATTTGGCTATTCATTAAGTAGATACTGGACCGACTGCAGCGAAATTCATACTGGTTATAGCTAATGTAATTTTGAGCTTAAGTTTGGACGCTGGTTATAGCTAATGTAATTTCGAGCTTAAGTTTGGACGCTGGACCCCACATGTTTAATAAGGGTACCACCAGGGGCCCCTAAAGTAGGACATGTTTAGTACATAAAATTTTTAAATGCTTTAAACTTTAAATGCGTGTAAAAAAAGCCTTATGGGTTTTGTTATGTAAAATGCAAAATTTCATTTGCTTTTGGTTTTATCACATTTCTCTTCGGAAAGTTCAATTTTGTATCACTGTGTTATTAAATTCCAAATCCCGGGATTTAAAACAAAAAGCAACAATCCCGTTCGGCATCCCTAGTTAAAATCAATGACAAAAATTTTAAAACAAAAATCTGTCAGAAAAAGAAAATAAATTTAAAATCGACTTTAAATTTTATTTCTATACAAATTGTTTTTGTTTTTAAAATCGACTTTCAAAAAATGTATGAAAAATTTAAAATTTAATATAAAACTTTTGTTAAAATAGACTTTTTCTTTTTCTTTGGTACGGGCCTGTAATTTTACAAAGAAATCTGTCCATCAAAAGTTTAAAAAATTGCGTTAACGTGAAATCTTTTATTTCAAATATTGGCTAAAATCAAATCAAAATTTCCTAAAGATTTATTATTTTGAGTGTAGTGACCAGCGAAACCAAAAATATGCTATTTCATGTTTTTCCTACATACGAAAAAAAGCTTTGTCAAATTACTAGGAAAAGTCTTGTAATCCCATTTTACCAATATTTGACAGTTTTCCTTGTTTTTTAACAAATCGAAGTTTAATTTTTTTTTTGTAATTTTACTATTTTTTTTTTTGTAATTTTACAAATTTCTAAGTTAATTTTACAAAAAAAAAATCTAGTAAATTCACGAGAATTCCTTGTAATTTTAATTGCGCCAAAAAACTGTAAATTTACAATATTATTGGTAAAAAGCTTGTAAAATTACAAAATTATTGATAAAAAGCTTGTAAAATTACTAGAAATTCTCGTAAAATAGGAGGTAGCAAAAAATCTAGTAAAATTATGAAACCTCCTTGTAGATTTTATAGTGGCAAAAAATTTGTAAATTTACAATTTTATTGGTAAAAACTTTGCAAAATTACAAAATTATTTGTGAAAAGCTTGTAAAATTACTAGGAATTTTTGTCAAATAGGAGGTA
This sequence comes from Pegoplata infirma, assembly GCA_963921195.1. Classification (NCBI taxonomy): domain Eukaryota; kingdom Metazoa; phylum Arthropoda; class Insecta; order Diptera; family Anthomyiidae; genus Pegoplata; species Pegoplata infirma. The sequence goes on from OY992536.1 coordinate 185,310,512, forward strand.
GTAGTTACAAGTTTGTCTTGTAATTTTTTTAAGTTTTTTTTTTTGAGTGTCAAGATCATATTTTATCATTAGGGATGAGATTTTCATGCACTAAAAAATCAAAAATATGTTTAAAATATGCGATAAAAAATTAAAATATGCACTAAAAAACCTAAAAATATGCACTAAAAAATAAAGTGTGTGCAATAAAAATTTTGGAAAAATCATAAGAAAAACTTCTTAAAAAGCAAAAAGTAACGCCGGGTGTAAATAGTAATATTTAAAACTTTATATAACCAAAATTTTTTAGAAATTAAGACAATCTATAAACAAAATTTAAAGAAAAAAAATAGTTTTTCTTATTTTTAAAATAAATTTTTAAAATTTAAAATAGTTTTTGAAACAAATACATTTCAATTTGAGTTTTTGCTAATTTATGCCAAAATATGCAAAAATATGCACTTAAGAGTTGAAAATATGCACAAAACATGCATTTAAAACCAAAATATGCAAAAATATGCATTTTCACCAAAATATGCAAAAATATGCAAAAACAAATCGATGCCATTTTAAGGCAAATTTCTTGATTCGGAAAGATAATTGGTCGATATCGATTTTATACTATCGACAAAAAACATGCATTTGCATGGAAATCTCATCCCTATTTATCATAAAAGCATATTTTAAGGGCATTTTAATGTTTTGTGAGCATATTTTACGAAAAACTGCGTATTTAAATAGAAAAGTATAAAATATTAGGTTTTTAATAGATTTTAGATTAGAAATTGTTTGGGCTAATTTGCAAAAATAGTAGTCTGTATGATAACACCGTCCGACAGCCAATATTAAACATTAACTGGATGATACACGTCTGAAAGTAGAGATCAAATGGAGTAAAACTGCATTTACAGTTTTTCATTTCGTGATCCTTTTTCCTTTTAAAAGGACTTCAAAGTTTTATAGAATACATTTTGTAAAATATTTCTGAAATATTTGCACTTGTCCTAGGATGCCACTGGTGATGGCAAATAAAAGAGGATGATCTCCCTGAATTTTTGCATTTTTTTATTTTGCCATATCAGAAAAAACAAGTGAGAGTGTTAAATTCGGCCGTGCCGAATCCTTGATACCCTCCAACATGTTAAATTACATAAAAAAAATTCAGAGTCGTTTTTTTGGGGGGGTCTGTGGGGGTGCTGGGGGATACCGTCGCCAACGCGATAAATGTTTTCAAAATTAATTGTTATGTTTTTGTACTTTAGTTATACCATTTCTCATAATTTTTATGTTTTTTTTAATCCACGCCCACAAAAGTGGGCGGGACAAAAAAAAACAGTATTTTGTAGCCTCCGGGGTCTAAGTGTATGACTTTTTACTCCGTCTGACATAAAAAATTTTCATTTGTTTAACAAAAATGGAAAAAATGGCGTTTTCATAGAGGTTTTTTTTAGTTCTTAAAGGGGGAACTTTTTTGCCCCTTATCCGATTTTGCCCATTTCCAAACTTGACCGGCCTATGGCCATGAGACACATTTGTGCCAATTTTCAGGAGTCTAGCTCTTTTATTTTGGACTTAATCGTGTTTTATACAGACGGACGGACGGACGGACATTCATAGAATGACTTATAATCGATCATAGATCAATAATATATATGAAGGACTTACTGCAAGAACTTAATAAGCAACATTTTATTTTTTCTTGTTTTTCGCCTTCTGCGGATGTTCCATTGACAGATTTTTGGCAGAAGTCTTAATTTAACCCTTCGTACAAGTATAATGAGAATAAAAGTTATGCAAAAGTTATATTTTCTACATTATTTTAAAAGTTTTAAGGCAAAAAGTACCATAAAATGAAATGTTGCTTATCGAGTTTTTACAATGAGCCCTTCATATACTTTATGGGGTCCCCGACCGATATTTCTATGCGTTACAAACGGAATGACAAAGTGAGTATACCCCCATACTGTGGTTGGAGGGTATAAAAAGATGTGAATAAAGTCCTTGGAAAACTTTATCAAAATATTTTGTTGAAAATTTTAAATGATATTAATAAAGGACAAAGTTTTGAAAGGACGTAACTTACTTCTTTTTTTTATACGTAAAAATAAATAAAATTGGAAAATTTGGGGAGATCCTCCTCTTTCATTTGCTGTCACTAGTGGCATACTAGGACAAGTACAAATATTAAAAAAAAATGTTTTATAAAATGTAATCCTCTTAAACTTTGAAGTCCTTTTGAAAGGAAACAGGATCACGAAATTAAAAACTGTAAATGCAGTTTTACTATATTTAGTCTCTTGTTTTTAACGTATATTATCCAGTTCGCGTTTAACGACTTTTTTTATTTTAATCGTTTTTATGTAGAATTTCAAAGAAGAACTGAACTTTTAAGAGCATATTTTCGGTTTATGCTGCATATTTGAAGTGCATAATACCGTTTTTATACCCTCCACTTACAAGGGAAGTCTCCCTGGTGTCACCCTCCGAACTTCATGAAATTTGGATAAGTTGTTAAGAACGAAAATTAATTCGACACGTATTTTTTTTTGAGCGGCCCAAACTCATTTTTAGGGGGGTCGATTTGTATGGTGGGAAATTGACCTTTTTCAGTTTTTTACGATTTAAGCCTATTTAGACAAAAGAAATATAGGCATGTGTGGTATCAGATTAAAGGTACTTAAAATACCTATCTCGTAATGCTAACAATGGGCCAAAGAAGTTAATAGTTTTCGACTTATTAACAAAAATGCCCTAAAATTTTGGTATTTTGCCCAATATGACGAAAAGTTGATAGATAGGTTTTCGAAAGACCTTTCATTTGGTATGTAACATGACTAGGTTTCTTTGCACAATATACACTAAGAAAAAAAAATATTAAAATCAAACAGAAACAACTTTAAATTAAATATAAAACAGTGACGAAATAGAACAAAGTTTGTTTTTATTTAATTTAAATATGTTTCTAGTTATTTTTAACATGACACGATTGGTAGACAACAACTTAGAATTAAAATTAAACAATATTGTTTTAAAAGTTGATCATGTTTAATTTAAATATGTAACCAATTTTAATTTAAAGTTGAGCAATATTAATTTAAATATGTACGCGTTTATATTAATTATGGTACGTTTTTGTTTTTCAGTAGCTTTTTACTTACTATAAACCATGGAATTGAAAATAAAACAACTATATTTTTTTATTTTTTAATTATATTTATAAAAACTATTTATTTACAAAAATTATTTATAATAATTACAATGTTTAATTCATTTAATTAAAATTTAATATGTTTGTTTAATATTAGATGCTAAACAAAGTAAAAGTTAATAATTTAATTAATATATGATAAATATTAATAGCAACATGGGCCGGCCTCTTTTATAAGCAAAAAAAAAAAATATTAAGTATTCATCAAAAAACAAAAACAAAAAAAAAAAAAAAAACAAATTCGTTAAACTTCAAATCCATTAAAAAAATTAACATTTTATAAAAAAAAAAATCGGTTAAATTTGAAATAGAAATCAGGACTGTGATCATGTAAAACGATAGTTTACTATCGTCAATTTTTATACACAGTGAGCGACAATACATTGAAAAAATTTCTTAGCAGATAAAATTTTGTTCAAGGCAAAGTTAACAATACCAAGTGTTAAGTATATCGAACGAGTATTATTTTATAGAATGTTATGTTGGTAATTTATAAAGCTTTAATTTAAGCTTGATAGCGTCCAGATTATGTATATAATAAATATACGAAGTAGAAAATAAAAATATTTATAGACATTTTATAGAACATTTTTTAAAAATAGGGTCGATTTTTTCCAAGTCCAAATATTAAAAATTTAAAAAAATGTCCAATAGTTTTTATTCAGTAATCAAATAATTTTTCCAAGAACCCAAACAAACAATAAAACTTTTTAAGATGAGTAGAATAAATCCACATTTTTTGAGCAAAAATTTTTTGTTTGCTTGGGTACTTGGAAAAAATCGAGAAATATTTTTAAAAATTTTTCTAAAAAATGTCTATAAATAATTTCATTTTCCAGTGTGGGCACTATTAAGCTTAAATTGAAGCTTTATAAATTACCTATATAACTTTTTATAAAATAATACTCGTTTGATATTAATAACGTTTAGTATTGTTAACTTTGTCTTTAAAAAATGTCATCTAAGAAAAGCTTCTAATGTATTGTCGCTCACTGTACTTTGTTATAATCGTGGAAATTTCCAAAAAGCATTTCAAATTTTGAAACAACTCGTAATTGTTTAGAAATGTTTTAATGTTCAATGTTAAATGATTGAACATATTTATTAAATAACACAAAAATAATTGCTTTGCTTCCGTTGTATAAATTGTATAATAAAAATGTATTTTTGGCTAAGACAAAACAAAAACTGAAATTATGTATACTAATAGCAGCCAAATCCCCAAGGTGTTTTGGCTTCCTACTTCCAGTTTTTTTTATGACCCACTGTAGTTTTTTTGTTCAAAGGCGTGTGGAATAAGTAAAAAAAGTTATGAAAATGTACTTCTGAGCTTAATATTGTGGTTAGATGTATTCAGTAGAATTTGGTGGGTCTTTTATAAGAACATATTAACCCTCTGTTGCTCATTCAAAGAGGTAATTTTAGTCTTTTTTTAAAACCCTCATAGAATTTTACTAAAAAGTGCATATACAGGGTTAAATTGTTCTACAAATATTATATATTTGAAGTAATATAGTACACTTCTTTGATATTTTCCGAAAAAGAACTAAAATGACCCCTTAGAATGAGCGTCAGGGGGTTTATATATTTTAAGAAAAGATCCACCATAAAATTTCACTATAGCCACCTAAAACCATCAGATGAAAATTTACATACATAATGTATTTTATTCTACAGTGGGACATTAAAAAACTTGAAGTGGCCAAATCCCTTTGGGGGTTTGACTACTATTATTATACTTTCACTGTTAAATATGTCATCTATAACCATTTTGGTCTAACGTACGTTTTTCCATTATTAATAGAGTATAAATGCAATGGAGGACTAGTAAATATATTAATATTTTTTATATTCAAATGGTCATTCCTTTTTCCAACTTCATATGACTGAAAATGGTTATCGAAATTCGTTAAATTAACTGAATAACACAATACATAAATTTGGTCATTGTGTTGTAAAAATGATTTAACTTTAAATAATTCAAATCTCATTTCATAAACAGATAAGTAAAAATTTGATTTATAAAACGTGCCTTTATAAAATAGTTCATTTATTAATTTTACATTGTTAAATTTAAATTTATCTTCTTCAATTATATTGCAAAAGTATTCTTGATTTTTTAAATCAATGATTTCAAATGAATTAAAACTTAATTCAGATTCTATTCCATTTTCATGGTCCAGTAAAAATTTTGAAAATTTAAGTCCTGATTTAATTGTTAACGAATGTGGAGGATTTACTCTTGATGTTATATTATTAAAGTACATTTTCGCTTCCTTATGTTTTGCCTCAAAGCGCATTCCCCAAATATGTTTTAATGGACCACACTTTTTTATAGCTGTGGGGTAATGGACCAAGAAATGGTGCTTTGGTTTTAAATCCCCATAAAGTTTAATGTAGAGTAAATGGTGGTTTTGTATTAAATTTTCTAAATTATTTATATCTTCCAAAGAAAGCATAGTTTTTAACAATAAATCAACTATTTGTATTAGTAACGTTAAAAGATTCCAATGGTCGTTATATAAAGGAACTAAATCCCCTATCATTAGTGGCAGAAAATGAACAAAGCACATTGTTTCGCTTGCTGTCATTTTTAAACTAAGAGATTTTTGTTTCACGATGTTTAATGGAGGGGATGCATTTCCTTTATCCGTTTCGCCGTATTGAAAAAATTGTTTTCTGCAATTTAGAACATTTTCTGTAAAAATGTTAGCTTTTATCAAAGAATATAAAATATTACAAACATCGTATTCGCAGATACCCTCAAACACATCGTGCATCAAATCAAAACTAAAATTTTCTGTCACGTGAAAATTGTTTAAATCGTTAAAAATGCTATTGGTTTTAATTCCTGTTTCTTGAAAATCATTTGCTTGTAAATCGTTTTCATAATTGTCTTTATTTCTTAAAGATTCCTCATATTGAATTGCGTCAGATTTCATTTGTGTTTTTGTTCTTGTGCAGACACGGCAATATCTTTTAGAAATAAATGATTGAACATAGCCTAATATACTATTCACTGCCAAATTATCACCAACTATAAGCGCTAAGATGAAATGTACTTTTTGTGTTTTATTTTCTATGACAATGTCAACACCCTCTTCTAACTTTATTAAATCTTCCACAATATGGTAAAAGGATTTCTCATTTCCGGCTTGTTTCAAATCTTTTGTCGCTATAAAAGCTCCATGAAAAATATACTGAAGTTTTGATATAAGGTGCTGTGGCATTGTAGGAAAATTAATGTAGTTACCACATATCGAATAAGTATGTGTACCAAGAGCATTGTTAATTTGAAAATCATCAAAATATAATATGTAAGGAATAACAAAATCTGAATTGAACTTTTGTTTTCTTTTTTTAAACAATTCACCACTGGAAAAATTTTTAAAAACATTTTCTTCTAAGTAACTCTTATTATTTTCCATTGTTGAATTCAACAAATTTGGAATTTCAAATATAGATTTGAAAATAAAATGTAGTGGCATAATATAAATATCGCTAGATTTTGAAGCTAAGCTTCGATTGCCATTGACAGTTGTTTCAGTTACAGATTTATCTATAACGACAGCTTTTGCATGTTCATATAAATTAAACTCTTTTAATATTTTGAAGAGTCTATACTCAGATTTTATTTCGGAAAATGGTTCCTTACAAAAGTCAATCATAAAACTTAAATCTTTTTTAATTTCATTTGCGTTATGAATATTTAGTATATGTTCCAAGGTACTTGAAAGTGATAAAAGTAAAGTTTTGATCATGCTTTGAATGTCCGTTACCTGTTTTCTTGGCATGAAATTTTGTGAATGTAAACTAAGAGTTAAATAAAGCGCTCTTTTTTTTAAATTGTTGATATCATTCAAAACTTTACTAGTTGAATAAGCAGGATTAAAAAGATGATGGTTTTCATTTGAAGTTGATGGAATTAAATCCATATTTTGGTCATTACCACTATTGTTAAAAACTTCAGCAGGACAATTATTTAAATCCAGATTTGGTTTATTAAGCTCTTTGGTTTTATATGCAATTAAGTTACAGGTTTTGAAAGGTGTTGGAAAAGGTTCACGTTGTACTGTTTGAACAGAATTTTTCTGGATTGGATGCTGTTTTTCCAAATGAATTTGAAAAGAAGTAAATTTGGTAAATATTTGATTACAATTTTCTTGTTTGCACTGTAGTTGAAGAAGTTTATTAGTTAATAAATGATCTATTTTAAAATGACGTATTAAAATGGGAACTTGTGAAAAAGTTTTTAGGCACTTGAAACAAATAAACATTAGAAATGAATGTTTTTAATAAATTTTACAGAAAAAACAATTTAAAACTAATGACCATTTAGTCACTTTTCATAAAATGAAGAAGTGACGTTAAGTTAGATGATTTGCAATCCAAAGGAGTATAAATATCAAAAAAATATTGCTGTATGAAGACCCAAAGAGGCTCGCAAGCTTTTGGATAATTTAAAGAAAGCACATGAAAAATTTTAAAACAGGCGTCTAAGCTACTAATAAATGAATCAAATTGGTATAATATTGTATCAAAATAAATATAAAAACCTGTCAAGTCATCATCAGATGACCCTTCTACCACCAAAAAGGGTTGAATAGTTAATCCTTCTGAATAATACTTGTTAACAAGGTCAGCAATTTTTCGTTCGTAGTCGTTGATGGATAAAATGCTGACTGCAAAACTCTCATTTGCATCTGCAATGGTTATTTTTTTATTATGTTTTCCAGTGAAGTTTTTAAATCTTGATGTTGCTGGTAAAACCGCATTAAGTAAAGTACAGGCTATATAATCTTGTGTATCTAAAAAAATTTAAGCTTTTTAAACCTATTTCAAAATTTACAGAAGTGTCTCTTCACAATACAGCAGCAGACAGCAAAATTTACACATGTATTTTTTTGTTGTGTTCTGTATAAAAATTGTTGCTGCTGTATTAGAAAGAGGCTCTTATACTTTTCATTTCATACCTGTACTTTTTGATGATTTGAGAATTGAAAATAATTGCTTACAATAACCATTGTGAATATTGTTTTCATAAAACAAAATAATTTTTTCTTTAAAAGTTTTCCAGTTTAAATGCATATGATCATTCTTCTTTGGATGCATTATTCCAAAATCAATATTTACCTAAAAATATATTTCAAAATTTGTATTATATAAACTGTCATTAAAATAAATTATTGTATTGAATTACCAAATGTGGAAATCTGGAGTCTTTAAACTTTGGCCAAGCATTTAATAAATCGACACTTGATAAGTTTTTTACATCTCTTTGTCGCAAGTTGAAAGATTTTTCCCACTTGTCTACAATTTCCAACCAATTATCTCCTTCTTTTCTAAGATAATTTTTTAATGAGTTAACAATAGACTCATCAATTTCATCGGGCGTGTCTGCATTTAAACTCGATCTAGTCTCATCAATAGAAAAAGAACCTTCCAATTTCCTCTTTTTGGATTTTGAATTACAATATTTTGCATAAAGTTTTCCAGAAGGATTTTTTTTACCGTCTCGAGGTATAAAGTAATATTCCTGAAAAACCAAAATTTTATAAGTAAAAAACAAGTGAGAGTGTTAAAGTTGGCTGTGCCAAATCATTTATATCCTGCAAAATGCAAAAAAAAAAAATTTGAGGGGTGGATAAACTTGGCAGTAGACGTTGTGGACACCATACTCCTCGCGGTAAATAAATAATTTTCAGCTAATTATTATAGTTTATCATTATTTTTAATAATTTTTTTATATAAAGGCCGCTGTTCCAAAAAAAGTAAATCACATAAAAAATGTGAAAATGAAAATTTCCGAATTTTTTTGGTGTTCTAGATTTCACATTCGAATTTCTTTTTCGTTTTGTTTCACATAAATAAAATTTGGTGAAAGTAAAACGAATGCACGATTTTCCTTATAATTTTTTATATTTTATATATTCGATTTCAACTTCGAATGAAAAAATGATCAACCAAACACTAAACTTGATTTCATGTGATTCGGAAATTTACATGTGAATTGAAAAGTTGTGAAAGACAGAACAGAGGCCAAAATTATTTTTTTTAATATCCTGAATCCATGCAAATTGTACAGGACTTTGAACTTCTGCCAACAAATTTTCAAACTAAATTATAATAAAATTGTGTTTTCAGGAGTTATTTTAGTTTTCCAAGGGGAAACTTTTCCCCTGGTCCAATTTTACCTATTATATCGCCGGCAAATTGCACTAACATAAAGAATATTCTTATTATTTACCCCAGCGTCATCATCCGGGTCAAAATAGTACATATAAGGAAACTTATTTTTGTTAAGTAAACATATTTTATGAATTTGAGCCAAATCGTACTATTAATAAAAAAATAAATAATTTTGCTAATAACTTCACCCCAGCGCCATCTACCGGGTCCAAATAGTACATATTAAAAATCTTGTTTTTGTGTAATAAATACATTTTGTAAATTTGAGCCAAATCGTACCATAAATAAAAAAATAAATAGTCTAATAACTTAACCCCATCGCCATCTACCGGGTCCAAATAGTACATATAAAAAAACTTATTTTTGTGTAATAAATATATTTTGTAAATTTTAGCCTTAGGCTGTTATTATAGTTATAGTAGACTTATTGTAGGTTTATTTGACAACTATTCCTGCAATATCTGTCAAATAAACCTACTTTAGTTATATTTCAGTTATTATGAATAACCACCTTAGAAAGAGGGCATGTTAATCATATACAATTGATTCCTAACTCCATTTTTCCAAAAATGGTCTTTGGGTCGTACCAAAAATTAACAAACTATATGTTTAGTTTACCCTTACTCGGTTACTAACAATCTTCCAACACTAGTTGCAAAAAAATAAACAACAGCTGTGCTCTAAGTACTAAAAATACCACAAATAAGAAAACTGAAAACTACAAAATACAAAAGTATTAAAGTTAATGCAAAAAACCTTTTAAAGTGCATATACAAAATAAGTCGCGGTTATGCTAATTTTGAAGAGAAGTCTGTTAAGTCCAGTTGTTTCAAAAGAAAATTAAGGTTTATCATAAAAAGTGAACAATTTCAATAAAAACAACTACAGACCAAGAGTTGTTTTGATATTTGTCGACAAATTCTTCATATTTTCAACTGATGTAAAAAAGTGGCTTACAATAGCAAAAATCGGTAACTCAATTTTATTGTGTTGTGTGCCTTGCAGAAATTATAATAACATTTTCTTTTTATATTTGTGTTTTTAAAGCGCATCCATGTTATCCATTGATCCTCCTCCATGTGGAATTTGAGACGTTTCCACAAAAATGCAATTTTACCAGTTCTTAATTAATGGCTTGTCATCGAACAAAAATGGGAAATTGTATTTACAAAACTAGAGAATACCGGACAATTTTGATCGTGATTAAGTACAAAACCAAGTATCAAACCAGTTTAAAGTAAAACTGCTATGGTCAATACAAATTGTAATATTAAAAGATAAGAAAAAAATATCAAAATAAAACGACATAAATATTTTTTCTTTTAAAAACAAATTATTTTAAGAATTGAACGTTTTTTGGGTTTTAGTTATAAAACATTCTGTGAATGTCCGCCAGTCAGTTTGTGAAAAACACTATGCAGTCCAAACCAAACAAGCTAAACTCCTGAAGTTTATGTCAAAGACTGGTTAAGTTCTTGAATGAACAAAATCGGACCATGGGGAAAAAATTTTCCCCCTGAGAAACTTAAACAACTGCTAATAAATACCATGTTGTTAACATGTTTATTTGTATATTTGTTCAACAAATGAAATATTTTAATGCTATTTGATTTACATTAATCTACACTTGGGCCAAGGAGATTTGTTTTTGGCCCACCCTTTTGAGGGCATGATTATGAAAATAAAAAAAATTATAAAATTGTGCTAAGCGTAAATAACATAATAAATGAAATCGTTAACATTAATATTAGAGAAAAAGATGCCCACTAAACGCTTCATCTATTTTTTTCCCCATTTTGTAGGGTATTAAAGATAAGGCAAACTCGAATTTTATATTTTTTTGCCAGAAAAAATGTAAAGTTCTCCACTTAAACCAACTTTTTTAGTATTAACTTTTTTTATAACCACCTCCATTTGTTGTAAAATTATAAACATTTTGGAAAATTACTTATATAGGGGCCTGTCACAGAGTCAATTCCGTTTGGAAGTGGTTTCAAAGTTTTCCTTAAAAAACGAGTAAAATAATTTTTCGGAATGAAAACACTTTCATACAATTCACTTCCAAGTGATTAAATTCCGATTAAAAAAGTATGAGTTTTACGAGTAAATGACTTATATAACTTCCAAACGGAATTGAGTCTGCGACATGCCACATAGTAATAAATATAACTTACTTGTAAACTTCTCTCGGTAGGAAAAAGTTCAAAAATCTCGTCTAACAATTTCGAAAAATCCTTTGGGTTTAAGGTCTTGTTGCTGAACAAAGTGTCTTCAACAATTATATTAATAAAATCGTTTCTATTGACATCTGTTAGGAATTTTTGTTTATTGTAAACATCTAAAATAGCTTTTCCTTTTGATGTTTCCAACATTAAGGTTTTTAGATCCTATCAAAATTATATTATAATTTTCTTAGCTGTTAAAAAGAAATTTATTTGCAAGCACTTACTTTGTTTAAAGTATAAACAACATTATTAGGCGACTGGACAGGAACAGCATTATTAGGCGACTGAACAGGAACAGCATTACTGGACGACTGGACAGGAACAGCATTACTGGGCGACTGGACAGGGGACTGCGATGCAGAATTGCACATTTTGCTTAACCAATCCTGCACTTTGGTAGGCATCGACATAGTGTCGTCATCAATTCCATACTAAAAAAAATAATAAATATTATGTAGGAATGAACAAATAGTATTATAAATTATACCAACTTTTTCTTTCTTCCATGCAAACAACCTCTCCCGAAATTCCACTCGAAGACCTACTGGAGGAATGACTTCTTTTAAGTCATCATTTTTTAAAAATTGGAGACTTCTAAAGGTAACTTGTGCCTCTAAAAGTGTAGAAATAAAACAATTGCGTAAAGGATATAGGACACTTTAATGAAAAGGAATTCATTTTCCAATTAACCAGCATACATTGTCTTAAATTTCATAACCTAAAAAATAATTACCTTTCAAATATGGCAATACATCCAGCAAGTCAAAATTTTTTAACAGCTCAGATAAAGAGTCATCTCCTTTATCGACAAATCCATCAGTCTCCAAAACTTCAATATCCCAGGCTTCTAAAATTGTTTCCTCGGGATTATCCATTTTTTAAACAATTTTTTAGCTTCGTTCACAAATTAATTTGTTTGCTTCCTATAGATTGGGTTTTTTGGTTTTGTTTTTGTTTTTTAGAACAAATTGTTTGTAGATTTTAGTAGAATTTTAGTTTCTTCTGTTTTTTTTAACTTTTTTAGTTCTTTTTGGTTAACTAAATAACTTCTTAAATCTTTAAACTATTTTCACTTTTACAATGGCTTGTGCAATAAAATGGACGCCTTTTTTTAAAATGAAACATATTTATTTTTAACATGATCAACTTTATTTTTTCTTTAAAAAAAAAATAGCTAAATGTCAAAAAACAAAATTGTAAAACTTTAAATTAACCATGAAAAATATTGTTTTTAACACAAAAATTTAAAAATTATTTGATTCAAATTTCTAACGAATTTTAATGACAGCATATTAAATTTGAAGTTTTTAACTTTAAAACAAAATGGTAAACAATTTTAAAACAAAAGTTTTATTTTTAAATCAAATAAAATCAATATTAAAATTTAAATTTTTTCAAAAATTATGTAGCATATTTAAAATAAAATTTAACATTTTTGATTTAAATATGTTTTTTTCCCTCAGTGTAGGAGATAAACGAAAAAAACTGAAAAATGGCGTTGTCTTCCCCCCTCCTTTTTACCCCCTAAATATGAATTTGGGCCGCTAAAAAAAAATATGTTTCCTTTTATTTTTTCTGATCTACGAAATAAAACAAATTCCATAAAGATCCGCGGTGACACTAGGGAGACTTCCCTTGTTAGTGATAGAGGGTATATATAAGTTTGTCATTCCGTTTGTAACTCATCGAAATATCGGTCTGGGACCCCATAAAGTATATATATTCACGATCCACGATCGATTTTAAGACATTCTAGCGTTGTCCGTCAGTCCTTTTGTCCTTCTGTCCGTCTGTCTGTCTGTGGAAATGGTGATCACGATCAAACTACTACACGGATATGACTAAAACTTAATATATTTATTGGAAGTTCTTCCGAGAAGTTTGGTATTGCATTTGAGCGATATCGGTTCAGCGGTTCAAAAGTTATGAACGAAAATGTAAGGACACCTCAAAAATTTTACTACATTCAACATAACCTAAAAATACAAAATGCTTTAATTCTGCTGCTGGTTGACATATGAGAACATAATGGAATACAAAATGGTATTTAAACAAGTACGAACATATTTATTGAAAAACGTGATTTTTTTTTTAACAAAAATTTTTTTTTGCGGAATTTTTTTTTCAAAATTTTTTTTTTATTTTTTTTTCAAAAGTTATTTCATTTTAAAAAAAGTTTTTTGCAATAATCTTTTTGAAATTGTGGAGGGTATCACTACATTCGGCAAGGCCGAATTTAACATTTTTTGCTTGTTAGAGCATATTTTTGGTTTCCCTGGTAATAACTGATTGTATTTTTGTTTTTAATTAATAAAATAAAACCAATAAATTGAATATTAAACACAAATGTTAATTAAGTGTACAAAAACCAATTTAATTTTTTAGTTTATATAAAAATAAAATCGAATTATTTATTAATTAACACATGATGTGTGAATCAATGTATTTACATATACTATAGGGTGGAGCGATTTTTCGTTCTGTTTTCGATTTCACTTAAAGTCGGAGGCAGGAAGTTATTTTTTAAAGTCAATAATAACACAAGAAAACATTGGACCTGTTTGGCAATCTATTTGGGTTACTTTTTTAACTTCAAAATCGTGAAGTAAAGTAAAAACAAAAATGTTGGGTTGTGTTTTTTATGGGAAAAATCGATTTTACGGTAAAACGAAAATTTTTGGTCTGTAAAAAAAATTGTAGGGACCAACAAAATAATTCGGTCATCATTAAATCCGTTTTTTTTTAGCAAAATTTTTATAATAAATAACATTTTCAGCAAAAAAATAATTTTTCACTTTGTTCGGAGTTTCCTTTTAAGTCAAACAAGTAACCCAAAGATTTTGCCCAATAGTGCAATTAATATTGTTTCTGCCGCACAGAGAAACAAAAAAAAAATACGAAAATCGCTCCACCCTATAACACATATGTTTTAATGTATAAGTATTAAACAAATTTTATATAATTTTTATATATTGCAAATTAATCTTTGGCTTTCTTTAATGTATTGTTATAAAAATATAAACAATTTGTAGTATTAAACAATAGTAGGTTAGGTTAGGTTAGGTTAGGTTAGGGTGGCGGTGCCAGATGGGCACTCCGCATAGACCAATTGGTCCATAGCGATACCACAAAACTTTCTCCGCTTATCGATGTAAACTAAATACATTGACCTTCATTGCGAATTGTTTCAAGCTCTTCAGGTCTATCCTCGTAATTTCCTATAAATATAAATTTCATATAAACAATAGTAATTTTTTTATAAAATTTTAGCATAATGTAAGAATATTTTAAAGGCCGATTACTTTTAGATTTATTTATATATAACTGTATATAAAAAAAAAAATATTGTATGTAAAGTATAAATGTATGCGTGTGTATTGTAAATGAAATTGTGAATTAAAAACTTTTAAAAGGAGCTTCATTAAAAATAAATTTTAAATAATAACATATTTTCAAGAAATAATCATAAAAAAGAGTTTCATTTTTCGTATATTAATTATTTAATAAGAATATTGTTTTAAATAATATTACTTCAGGTGAAAACAAATAAAACAACCCGAGTAAAAATGTTTATAAATATTCTTATATATCACATTTGATCCGAGATTTGAAAGATCTGTACTAATCCGAGTAACATATTTTTTGCTCTCCTGAAAACTTGCTGAAGGCCAGCCAACGATATACTATTCCAATATTACGTCTTTGTTAATTTTAAGAGCTCTATAATAAAAATTTTCTGATGATATAATTAGGATGGCAATATACTTTAGAAAATGTAATCAAAAGGTCTGCGAAAAAACCATGTAGTGTAGTGTACAGGCGCGGATCCAGGAATTTCATTTGGGGGGGGGGGGTGATTTTTTTTACCCAAAAAAATTTTAGGCAGTCGGAAGCAAAAAAGTTTGCTTGGAAGGGGGGGCGGGGGGGGTGCACAGTGCTTCGTTCCCATGTAACGAAGGGACAAAATTAGAAGGATTTGTCATATATTTTTGAGATTTGGTACACTAACATAAAATATATTAGTTAAGAAAAATATAAATTTTTGGAAAAATCGGTGCAAGGACACGCCTACCTCCCATGTGTCCTGAAATTGAAAAATGTAATTTCAGCTTCAATAATGCACAAAAAATTACAAAAAGTGGTCATGCTGATACACATTCAACTTGCAACGTGTGTATAAAATTTCACTTAAATCGGAGCAAGGACTCAAGGTCCTGCCATATATCCTTTTTCTTTAAAACGCTATAACACCTTCGAAAATTGTCCGATCGTAAAAAAACTTTGTAAGCAAATTAATATTCCTTAGATATATATTAATTCCAAATTTGGGCACAATCGGATTAGTAGTATGGAAAATATAAAAACATCCTTTTTTGAAAAATAAGTTATTTTTATTTTTAAAGTCGTCTAAAAACGGTCAAAGAGATGTATTAAATCAACTTCTGAGCTACATAATGTTTATGCATTTCTATAGCAAAATTTGATGCCGGTTCTTTTTTTAGAATACACGAACCCCCTATCTCCCATTTTTAGGGGTCATTTTTGTCCTTTTTTAACATATTCTCATAGAACAACTCTAAAATGTGCGTTTTAATAGTTAAAATGTTCTACAAAAATGTTAAGCATCAAATTTCACTAGGGGTTGTCAAATACCAAAACATCGTGCGATATAATCAAAATGCTTTAAAAAGTAAAATTGTAAAATATCATATATTGTTAAATAAATTTTACCAAAGTAGACTGAAATTAGACTTGTGATTAATCGTTCAATTGAGTGAGCGCTCATTCTAGTTCATTTCAGATAAAAGACCTAGTTCGTTCATCTAGTTCAATCGCTCTTTTGTCTTTCTCGTTCAACAGTTCGTGAACGAATTATTTTGATCATGTCTGTTGTTTTGGCTTTCGTTCAAAAAATACAAAATAATGAAAGATCAAAATGAAGTAATGCCCAATTGAGCTGAATGAACGAAAAGACCTAAAAGAGCTGAAATGAACGAACTAGAAAAACCGCTCAGTTAAGTGAATAGTTCAATTGAACTAGTTCGTTCGTGAACGACACAACTCTAACTGAAATTGGTCGAAAAAATGTACTAAAAATACGACTGAAATAAAAAATATCTTAAGATGTCTTCAGTGAAATTTAATGGCGTTTCTTTTGTTAGAACATATTAACTCTCCATCTCCTATTTTAAGGGGTCATTTTAGTCCTCATTTCAAATACTTTTATAAAATTTAATAAATCGAGCGTTTCAAGGTTAAATCGTAATACTAAATTACTTTTTTAATGTTTCTTGAATATAATTTATAATATAAGTGTTATTTAACATAACTTAAAGCTTCAATAGAATACACTGTGCAACAAATTTGAGGTCACAGAGTGTATCTTAAATTGGACAAAACAAAAAATGAAGGTATACCATTTGTAAACCAAAAACAAATTATTTTGAAAATTTAGCTCGAGTTCTTTTTATGGCCCATTGAAGTCTTTACTTTTTTTAAATGGGTTTGAAATGATTAAAGATATCTATTAAATGTTTGTAGAACGAATTTACACTTAAACAAGTGTTTTTTATAGGAATATTTTAAAAAGGGTCTGAAATGACCCCTTACAATGGGAGATAGAGGGTTAATATGTTTTAAGAAAAAATAAATATCAAATTTTACCGAAGACATCTATTAACAGTATTAAGTTCAGAAGTAAATTTGTTATAATTTGTCGAATTATTTTACACGACTTTGGTGAATCACAATTTAACAATTTATGATAATTACAAATTTTACTTTTTCAAGCATTTTGCTTATATCTCACGAATTTTTGGTCTTTTACAACTAACAATGAAATTCTATGCCGAAAAAATTTGTAGAACATGTTAACCCTTTAAATATATTAGTTAAGAAGTGTAAGTGGTGTTCTACGACGATATTTGGAAAAGGGACTAAAGTGACCCCTAAAAATGGGAGATAGAGGGTTAATATGTTCTAAGAAAAGAACCGTCATCAAATTTCGTTGCACATCTAGTAACCTCATTTAGCTCAAAATTAAATTTAATATTTTTTTTTTACTTATTCTGAACTCCTTTGAAAAAAAAATTTAAAACTTCAGTGGGCCATAAAAAAAAATTCGAGCTAAATTTTCAAAATTCTGCGGGGGTTTCGATCTACTGTTAATATACATTTATTTTGCTTTTTTACCCTTTCAAAACATAAAATCGTGTTGTCTAATGATATTAAACACTCCTAAATGACTAATATTTGAGTAAAAATCATGAATTTAGGCATTTAAAAAAACGCATTTTTTTCTAACTTGTGGTAAAAAATAGGCGCTAACTTTTGAATACGCTGTTAGATAAGAGTTTAAACTTACAAAAAAACGAAAAAAAAAAATATCTATTTTTTTATATTTTTTTTATAAACTCCATCAAACTTTAGTTATTTTTGAATTTTCAACAAAAAAAATTTGTTTTCTGCGCAATAAAAAATAAATTTACAACTTTTTTGACTTAATAAAACTTATAAGATATTCTCGTAAATTTACTAGATTTTTTTAGTAAAAAATCTTGGAAATTTGTAAAATTACAAGAAAAACTGTAAAATAACAAAAAAAAATAAATTTCAATCGAAAACTATTTGTTAAAAAACAAGGAAAACTGTCAAATATTGGTAAAATGGGATTCAAGACTTTTTCTAGTAATTTGACAATGTTTTTTTTTTGAGCGTATAACGTCTTGAATATGGCGAAAACAGGTTTTTTTTTTAACTTTAAGCGAAAATGTCTCAAAAACCTGATGTGATGGAAAAATTCTGAGTACATATTCGGATTCAGCGCAACTGAAAAGCGTACTTTTGGTTCGGTGTTCCGCCTTTTTCAAATCAACATTGTGTATTCATTGCAAGTAGACGTGTTTTTCTGAGTGCTCCGTAAAATCATAGAAAAGTTGTGAAATTACCTAAAAAAAAATATCGCAAACTATCCAAAAAAAAATCGTAAAAAAAAGCTACACAAATCTGTGTCAAAAAATAAAATAATTATTATAAATTTGTGATTTTTTGCAAATAAAAAATATTTTGATTTAAATAAAACAAAATTTAAAAAAAAACAAAACCAACAAAAACTGTAAATACCACTTCTCCCCTTGCTCCACTGTATCGGAGTCTACGTACTCTTCCATGAACATTGAGAAAAAAAAAGCATGGAAATGTCGTAACTGCAGGGAAGGAAGCAAGTCACCAAACTATATGAACAGAGAAATGGTAATCGAAGTACAACAAAACAATCAACAGAGAGATGAGGATGTTGATGATGCTGATGATAACCCTAATGCAAAAAAAAAATAAAAAAGACTCACTATCGTTGAGCTCTGTAAGTACAAATGTATGTTTGCTTCAAAATAATATGACGGAGATCAAATCGGATATGAAGGGTATTATAGGAAGTATAGATCAGCTAACTTCAACTATTACTACATCAAATAATTTATTAAGAGAAGACATGACAAATGCTCTTACAAAACTTACAGAGACTATGGCAAGTTTAGCAACTCAGGTCAATGAACTGAAAGCACAAAATATTCAAAAAGATGTTCGTATACAAAGTATTGAAAACAAAGTAATTACATTGGAACAACAACTACTTAACAAAAACATAGAAATAAAAAACGTACAAAACAAGGAACTTAGTGCTAACGATGTTATAAAAACAATTGCTGCAACTGCCGATGTTAATGTTCAAGAATCGGACATAAGTAATGCGTATCGTTTGAAGCAGAAAGAAGACAAAATTATTGTTGAGTTCTGTTCCTTAAATAAAAAAAGGGAAGTAATGAAGAAACTTCGAAGAGTCAAAGGAGAGATTTTAAACAAAACAAACCAAGCAAATACAAATATTGAAACTAATCAAAACAGCGAAAATAGCGCAGCTGAAAAAAAAAATAATAACGATGATTTCATATACATCAATGACCAACTCACGGCACATAATCGACATCTAATGTGGCTAGCTAAAAACAAAGCCAGAGAAACTGGTTGGAAATTTGTATGGTTTCGTAATGGACATATTGTTGCAAAAAAAACGGAAAATTCTTCAACTATATTGATTCTAAATGCTTGTGATATTGAGTTAATTGTTTAAATTAAATACATTATAAATACTTTTTATTTTTGTTCTTTTAAAAATTAAAACTTCTTTCGAAAAAAAAAATAAATAAAATATGAATAATATAATTACCCAAACACTGGACAATTTTAATCAAATTAATAAAGACTATCTAAGTTATCCCCTTTCACTAATTTACTTAAACATTCGATCTCTACGTACAAACTTTACACCTTTTTTAGCGAATATTCATAATATATTACAACATATTAAAATAATTATACTTGTTGAGACCAACATTAACGATATTGAGGGAGCATTTTACGGCATAAGAGGCTTTAATTCAACGTTCATAAATAGAGGGGGCAGAGGAGGAGGAATTGCTATATATGTGAGAGAGAATATATTACACGACAACATTGTAACAAACTATACGTCTTTTGAATCACTTCACATAAATATACAAACAACAAGCAGTACTTTTTCCTTATTTGCAATTTACAGACCACCTTCTCTTAACCCTGCTGTTAGGTTAGAAAAAACTTACGGATGTTAGGTTAGTGGACCATTTGGTCCATACTTAATATTCAAACAAAATAACAATTTAATATTATATTTGTATATATTTTGGATCATTTCTACCTAAATACGATTATTTTAAGCTAAACTCAACGTTAGAGATGGGTGCGTGAGTGAATTTTGGGTCACCCTCACGCAAGAAATATTATAATCGCTCATGAATCACTCACTCGATTTTTTTCTTTACTCACGCTCACTTACTACTCACGTCAGTAAAACTAAAATAAGTTCCGCTCACGAGTGACTCACGTGATTCATAATTACGCTCACTCCAATTCACGCAATATTCACTTACAAATACACAATTTTAAAGAAATTAAAAAAAAAAATTTCATATATTAGCAGACCGTTAATTTGAATTTTAACTGATTGCTAAACGAAAAATAGAAATAAAACTATAAATAAAACTGAAAACAATACAAAAAAATTGTATTGAATCACGCAAGAAAAATGGCACTCACGCAAAAATTAGGCTCGATTTCTAATCACTCACACATAAAAGTTTTGGAATCACACTCACTCAAGCATGATTCTCGTAATTAACTAGACTTTCGCTCGAGCGTGAGTCACGCGTGATTCACGAGAACCACGCAAATCACGTGACCAGCACCCATCTCTACTCAACACAGCTAATGTAAACATTTGTTGAAGGATTCCCTTTTTCATATTCTTTACTTTAGAGATTGTTTTGTATTACAATTCAACAAAAGGAACATATGTTAGTTTTGTTTTTTCCTATAATTTCTAATGATTCATCTCATTTAGGTGGCGTGGATATTGCTGATCAAATGGTTGCTTCCTACAGCACGAAACGCGCAAGAAATCGATGGCCTAACGTTGTATTTGCAAACATACTTGATATCCCAGCAAAACCTTTAACATGGTAACGGTTATGTAATGCATTACCATGTAATGCATAGCCCAAAAAAAAATAAAAAATGTGCATTAATTTTCGCCTACCGCTTACCATAGGCATTCACTATAATTATTTTTCATGCATTATGTAAAACTCATGCATTACTTTGAGTGACATCCCAAACAAAAAGAATCAATCAAGTATAGGGTATTGTAAGGTTGCCTTATTCTATACTGGATTAATGATTTTTGTTTGGGATAAGAAAAATACAAAAAAGTTATGCCTATGATAAGCGATAGGGAAAAATTCATATTTTTGTTTTTTTTGCTATGCATTACATGGTAATGCATTACATGGCCGTCACCATTTTAAAAGTTTTGCCGGAATACCCGCTTTGAATGCGTGCATCCTATTTTCTAAAATCGACGTTTCATGGGCTCCGGCTATCGAAATCGCAGGTGAAAATATACTATGGACCAAATGCTCCCTTAACCTAAGAAACGTAACTTTTTATTTTTCTCAGTCCTGGTTTAATTCAGAACCTAGATTTTTTGTAAATAACATTGTTTTATAAAAAGACCCCATGAGCAAAAAATCTAAGCCAGTATATATCACCGTTCCAAAGTTACAAAGGAAACAATCCAAAAATTGGACCAAATGGGCTTAACCTAACAGCAGGGTTAATAAGAAAAAATTTGTTGAAGAAATAGATGAAATGCTTAACACTGTTAGTAAACAACAAAACATTATTTTGGTGGGAGATATGAATATTGATCTCAATAAAAAAGATTTCATTACAAACCACTACATTGATACACTATTGGCAAATGGATTACAGCTCTTAATTAATGATACCACAAGAGAGGATTTAAATAGAAACACGTGCACTAATATTGATCATCTCTTTGTTAGAAACAAAAACATAAACACAAACACATATGCATCAATCATAAAAACAAATATTTCAGATCACTTTACCCTTGTATGCTGTCTCTTAGAAAACGAAATTCTTTCAAGTCATACAGAAAGTACACAAAGTAAAAGAGTATGCAATCATAAAGTAAATAATCAGATACGTGCAACCCAATGGCACGAATTAAATAATCTAACAGATACGAATGACATGTTTAACTCGATACTCAATAAATTTAATATAATCTATAAAAACTCAGAAATAAACAATAAAATAAAAACGAATCGAATTACAAACCCGTGGATGAGTGAATATTTGATAAAATGTTGTCAAAATAGGGATAAACTTTATAAAAAATGGTATTTATGTAGAAATAATAAACAATATGAAAAAGAATATAAAAAATATAGAAATATAGTGAATAAAAAATTAAATACCGCAAAAAATAATTATTATAAAAATAAGTTCTTTGAAAATAGAGGTAACATACGGCTAACATGGAAACTTATAAACGAAATTATCGGTAAGAAATCAAATAATCTCGATGAAACGATACTAAAGAATTTTAAAAACACTAATATAACGGACATATGTAACAATTTCGCAACAAATTTTAAAGAAAATGTAAACCAAATCGTACATAATTGTGAAATCATAACAATAAACAACGCTTCAAATGTTCTTGAAAATTCCATTTATTTAACAAATACAAGCGAGGAAGAGATTTTTAACATCCTCAACACACTAAATGTAAATAAAAGCGCCGGATTTGATGAAATAAGACCAATCGACTTAAAACACAACGCAATAGAAATGACACCGATTATAACGAAACTTATAAACCTAATAATCGATACTGGGACCATCCCAGATATGTTTAAAGTGTCAATAATTCGACCAATATACAAAAGTGGTAAAAGATCTGAAGTCAACAATTACAGACCAATTGCAATTCTACCAGTCGTTGAAAAAATTATGGAAGAAATTGTATGTAAAAGGCTTACAGAATTTATAATAAAAAATAATATCATTAGCAAAAATCAATTTGGTTTCCAAAAGGGGAAAAACATAAATAAACTTCTCGGCAATTTTTCAAATTTTATTAATCAACAATTAAGTAAAAACCATCATTGTCTTACGCTTTATATAGATTTCAGTAAAGCATTTGACACTCTTTGCCATACTAAACTTTTACAAATGATCGAAAAAAACGGTATAAGAGGGAATTGTTTAGAATGGTTCAGAAATTACTTACATCTTAGAACGTATTACGTAAAAGTTTCAACAAAATTTAGCACTGAAACGAGCTTAAACTATGGCGTTCCGCAAGGTTCAAAATTGGGACCAATATTATACATAATTTATGCAAATGAGTTAATGAATATTCTTGATAGGAGCAAAACCTTCGCATATGCTGATGATACGGCAATTGTTGTAGCTCACAAAAACATAGAAAATGCTAAGCAGATAATGCAACACCAACTGAATATAGCAACCAGATGGTGTCATGATCACGGACTTGTAATAAACTCTTCAAAGACTAAAGTCATGCATATTAAACCACCTCATATTTTGTATACGGACATTAACTTAAAATACCATGAAACAAATTGCTTGCACAAAAACAAATTGAACGACCTTTTATGCGATAGTGGACAATGCTCTACTACAATAGAACTTGTAAATACATACAAATATCTAGGAGTACATGTCGACCACAATTTTACTTGGAATGTACATATTGATGAAGTAAGAAAGAAATTGAGAAAAGCTGCGTATATGCTATACCAATTAAAAAACTGCTCCAATAATGCTGTGTTGCGGCAAGCTTATTACTCGCTTGTGGAATCACATATACGCCATGGAATAACTGCATGGGGAAACTCAAAACGTTGTAGAATCCTACAAGAAACCCAAAACAAACTCCTTAAAATACTCGCCAAAAGAAGCACAAACACTATACAAACCCATAATACAACTTTACAAACTACAATAACAAATATGAACAACATCACAACAAATATCAGAAACCATAATAACAACAACATATTAGAAAACAACTCAGCCAACAACATTCATCAAACAAATAACACAAACAATGAAACCACCGATAACAACACACACAACAATACCAACAACAATCACCACACATCAAATGCGCAAAATAACAACAACAACATCTCGAGAAACAACCCAACAACATCAACAAACGTCAACAACCAAAAAATAGCTACTGAAAAACATATATTGAATGTTAAAAGTATCTATTACACTACATTAGCCATCGAATTTTACAATGATACCAGATTTTTACACAAGATAGACCATAATTACAGCACCAGAAGAAAAGCTGATGGAAGATACAGCATCCCGAAGTTTAAAAACAATTATGGCCAAAGCACTCTTAACGTTATGTTACCAACAATTTTTAATATGATGCCTCCAGACATCATAAATACTACTAACACAAATAAAATAAAAAAAATAATTAAAAAAACTTTTTTGAACTTGCAATGAATACTAACTTTATTAAATAGACTACAACAACTTTGTTTAACTTTTAACCTGCAGACAAGCCACTATGGCTTTGCAAGGTATATAGGCAAATGAATTGTAAATCTTTTTGAAAATAAATAAATAAAATAAAAAAAAAAAAAAAATGTTGTCGGCCTGTGTAATCTGAAATTCTGAGACGTTATTTCTATAAATTATTTTCCAAATTCTGATATACTTTTCTTATAAAAAATCTCTAATATAATTCTCATATTTTAAAATATTTCTCATATTCTAAGAACTTTTTCTTATACAAAAATCACTGATCCGGAAACATGTTTCGGAAAAGAAAACTATCAGACTCTTATAAATTACACCGCTCTACAAATCTGAGGTTTGTCGCTGCTTTTTGAATGAAACGAAAAAAGTTTGTAGATTTTGGTCCGATTCCAAAATGGTCACTCAAATTTTTCTATCACGTCACAATTTTGAGAAAATCGCGGTTAAAGTGTCAAAAAAGGCCCATTTTGGCCATTTTTGAGCGCCTATAAAATAAGATCCTGACATGCGAATGACTTGATATCAAGCTCATTCGAAAGTTTGTTATTTTTTTTTTAAGACAAAATCAAATCTTCTTGGAATTATTTTTTTTATAATGGTGAAAAAATCATTAGAAACAAGTGCTTTAAATCTAATATTTACGTGTGTATTTGTATGGAAAATTGTTAGAAAACACTGTGTAAATAAACTAAATATTTAAAAAATGGAAGGTTTTTTGTTAATGATGTTTTTAACATTTTAGAAAATTAAATTCCGAAAACATTTTATCTTGTCTTATAGAGAAAATCACATACTTTTGAATGAGCTTGATACCAAATCAATCGCATGTCAGGATCTTATATTATAAGCTTTCAAAAAGGGACCAAAATGGCCTTCTTCGGCACTTTAACCGCGAATAACTCAAAATCCTGACGTGATAGACATATTTGGGTTGCAGATTCGGAATCAGAGCGACAAACACTACCTAAATCACTTACCAGAATCCAATACGCATTTTCATGTTGAGCTGTGTTATCAGTTTCTGGAACATTTTTTTAAGAAATTTTTATACACTTTTCTAAAAATAAAATCTTAAATTTTATAGTAGTGCCATTTTTCGATAGAAAAATTTTACGGTTTTTTTGCCATCTAATGCTTTATAAGGCAGTTTCTTAGATTCTGAAACACCCGACTAAAAATAAATATACAGTAGAGCACCCACAAAATGTATGGGATGTGCAAAAGTGTATTTTTTATCGCTCCCCGCTCATTTTCGGTTGAGTTGGGAGTAAAAAATAATATCTATCCAGAAATTGGACTTCTAGGTTGCAAACAGACCAAGCAGTTTGAACTTTTGACCTCAAAAATGGGCTAAAAAACCTTTATAGATTAATTTGGCTGTAACTCTTAAAATAAAAGTTTTTCGCAATTAACTTTCATAACAATTTTTATGTAGAATTAAAATGCAAAGATTTTTCTCTCATACTGTTTAGACCTAAATATGTCCGATCGTGGTGTTTTAAGCGGTTAAAGTCAAAATTTGGGTCAGAACTTTTTTTTTTTAAATTCTCGTAAATTTTTAAATTGGGGAAAATTTGAGCACTTTGCACAATTCACTAGGGTATTGAATGTACTTTTCCAAAAAATTTTTTTTTGCAAAAATATATCGACCCTTCCATAAAAAAATCCCAAAGTTCTTCTCTGAATCTCTTTTTTTACCATTCAACCTCAATATAGGCGAATACTCACTTTGTAATTCCGTGAGTTTCGCACCGAAACATCTGTCTAGGATTTCCCTAAATATATATGGGGTATTCAGTGCCAAATTGGACACTTTGAAAATTTTTATTTTAGATTTTTTAATTATTTTTAAATTTTTTTTTAAAACCCATTAAAACCCCCATCCAGTTTCGCACCGAAACATCTGTCTAGGATTTCCCTAAATATATATGGGGTATTTAGTGCCAAATTGGACACTTTGAAAATTTTTATTTTAGATTTTTTAATTATTTTTAAATTTTTTTTTTAAAACCCATTAAAAACCCCATCCAATTTTTAAATTACCCGTTCCAAAGATATCGAATTTTCAAAAAAAAAAAAACAACTATCGTTTTCCGTATTTCTATCAAAACAAATTCAAAAATGGTCAACATTTTTTTTTTTAGTTTTTGTTTTTTTATTAAAAATTTCTTAGTGTTCTAATATGCGATTTTTAAATGATTGCACTCTTTGTTTTTTTTCAATCTTTTCTTAAAATTTTTTATTTGATTTTTTTTTTAATTTTTTGTGGTAAACTTATCATTTTCTTAAAGTTATAAGCTTAAGTAGATCGTGGGATTATGGTAATATATAAAAAAGAATTAAAAATAAAAAGTAATTAATATATTCAGCGGTTTTTGAGTTTTTTTGTTGTCTTCCAATCTTTATTAAAACACTTTGACGAAAAAAAGATAAAATTTTAACAAATTATTTCGAATTTGGACCATTTTTAAAGAAGTGATAAGTAAAAAACAGAAAAAATCGTGTTTTTTTTTTATAATTCCATATTTTTTGAACGGATTATCAAAAAAGATATCAAAATTTACTTGGAATGGATTTTTGAAGGGTACTACAAAATTTAAAAAATATAAAATTAAAAATTTTCCAAGTGTCCGATTTGGCATGGAATACCCCATATATACTATGTGGAATCCTAGACTTATCTTTCGTTGCGTAAAACACGCACTTACAAAGTGAATATACCACCATAACGTGGTTGGAGGTCAAAAAAATTGTGGTTCAGATTAGGATTTTGGCAATTTTTCATGGAAGGGTCGATATATTTTTGCAAAAAATTTTTTTTGGAAAACTACATTCAATACTCTATTAAATTATGCAAAGAGCTAAAATTTTCCCCAATTTAAAAATTTATGACAATTTTTTAAAAAAAGTTCTCACCCAAATTTCGACTTTAATCGCTAAAAACACCGCTATCGGACATATTTAGATCAAAACTGTATGAGAGAAAAATCTTTGCATTTTGAATCTACAAAAAAATTGTTATGAAAGTAATTTGCGAAAAACTTTTATTTTAAGAGTTACAGCCAAATTAATCTATAAAGGTTTTTTAGCCCATTTTTGAGGTCAAAAGTTCAAACTGCTTGGTCTGTTTGCAACCTAGAAGTCCAATTTCTGGGTAGATATTATTTTTTACTCCCAACTCAACCGAAAATGAGCGGGGAGCGATAAAAAAAACAATTATGCATATATGGGTGCTCTAATATACAGGTCCATATATAATTTGAAATTGAGCCATATATAATTTAATATGGCACAACACGTATTTGGATAAAATAAGATGATGAAATTGGTGGATCAAAATAGCTCAAAATTTGTTATATTAGATTAAATATTATCATTTTTGATCCGAATATTGGGTTTATCTAATTTAATATAATTATATATAATTTTATATTATAAGATAAAATATGTAGAATTTTGTATAAAATATTTTTTTATCTCATAATTTTCAAATTTATCCCAAGTTTTTTCGGGAAATGCAAAAAAAAAAAATTCAAAAAAAAAAAATTGTGTCCGGGACTTAAAAATTAAAAAAAAAAAAAAAATTACAAAAAAAATCCTAAAACTTTGTTAATAAATTTTTACTTCAAAACGAAAAAAATGTACCAAAAATATTTTTTATCCAGGATATTACAAAACTTTTTCAGGACTTGTAAAATTTTTCAAAATTTGGCTAATTTTTTTTTTTTTTATTTAAATCATTTTTAATGAAATTCTTAACTCCAAAACGTAAAAATTATTTGTGTCTGGAAATTTTAAAAAAATTTCTCGGGACTTAGAAAACTTTTTTCCCCCGATTCGGAACCATATATATATGTGTATCTCATCTTGTATGAGGTCAGACATGGAGTTGTATATCATATATTTATTTATATAATATTGTATGAGGTCATTCATGGAGTCATATAAAATATTATATGCAACATCTAATTTAATAAAGCTTTATATATTGTATGTGGAGCAACACATGATTCGATATCCTTTTATATGGCATCATATTAAATTTTGGGTGTAAAACTTAATACAAGATACATTCACATATAATTATGTAAAGTACTGTTTATGGCCATATATAAATATATTAAATAATATGTTACTATATCTAAACTTTTTTAGTCGGGCATTTTTCATATAGAAATATTATTAGGTTCTAGACATTTTTCAAAGGAAAATCCTTAGTCACTATTTAAAATAATATTCAGAGACACATTTTCTATAGAATTCTCAGTTGCTGCGGGATTTTTTCTATAGAATTTAATTTGAGGTATTTTTTTAATAAAAAAATTCTTAACTGAATTCAAATACTTAAGTATCAAAATATTTTCCTAAGATAAAGTCTGGAATTCTGAGAAACTTTTCTATAAAAAATATTTGAGATAATACCTTTGCATAAGAAAATGATAAGGAAAGTTATTTGGTTGGAAAATGTACACGACTCTATTGTCATTTAAGTTTTTCATATGCAATTTCTTTAATTCTGAAACATTTAATCCTAAGGATGTTACAAACAAAATTCCTTAGGATAAAGGCTATGTGTGCTGACGTAAATCATCAGCTCACATACACCTCTCCTCAGAATTTGTTGCATTCCGGTCATTTTCATTCTTTCTTTGTTCCTTTCCCTTCCTTTTTCCTTTTTCCTTTTCCTTTCTTTTTTTTCCTTTTCTTTCTTTCCTTTCTTTTTTTTCTTTTTTTTGAAATCATTTTGGGGGGAGAAATCCCATTCTTCCCCCCCTGGATCCGCGCCTGGTAGTGTAATATGTGGACTATTACTGTTCGCTACAAAAGTACAAAGGCATGTAAATACCAGACATGGGGGTTAATGATTACATTGTGTAATTGATTACAGTTTCAATTACAATTACATGTAATTAGTAATTGAAAATTTTCAATTACATGTAATTAGTAATTGAAAATTTTCAATTACTAATTACATGTAATTGTAATTGAAAAAACTCAATTACAAATTACATGTAATTGTAATTGAAAAAACTCAATTACAAATTACATGTAATTGTAATTGAAAAAACTCAATTACAAATTACATGTAATTGTAATTGAAAAAACTCAATTACTAATTACATCTAATTGAAAAATGTAATTCATTTTAATGTAATTGTAAGAAACATGTTTATAATTACATTTAGTAGTTAATTACTAATATTGTCAATTACACATACATATTTATTCAAAAACCTTTATGCATAAAATCGTTAGTGCAATTGTTTGTAACGCATGATCTCTGGAATCATAAGAGCTACCAACCTAAGACATACATATTAGATGCTGATCAAGGTTTTAAAGATTTGATTTTTTTCGACCCTGCAGGTGGCGCTGGCCTCAAGTTGTAAACAGAATTGTGGGTGCCATTTGACAGCAGTTCAAAACAGAGTTAAAATAACTAAACTGCCACTGAAATTGTTAAACTCCTCAGTTGATAGTTTTTGAAAAAAGCCAGCAGTTGAAAATAACACACAATACTGTAGTCATTCGCAACAAAGTGGAAGCAAAAACTCCAAGTCAAACGAAGATAACGAGAGTTTTTGTGGTAGTCTTTAAAAAAAACTTAACAATGACTACAGACGACACAAAAGAAATACACAAAATAGACCGTACAATGCGAGTAATAATCACCACATTAACTGGAATGCAAACATTTTAGTTAAACAAATTAAATTTAACAAATATTTAGGTAAAAAATCGTTTAACTAAATTTGAATTCATAACTGAAATAGACAAAAAATCTAAAACTGATAGGGTTTAAATAAACCCAGATCTTTTATACAATGAATTTATTCATTAAATTTTTTGTTTTGAAATAAAGTTTAAAGTATTCATTTTCAACTGAAACATGAATCAAATTAATTTTTATTATTATGCATCCGAATACCATGAAAAAGAATAGTTGTATGTTTTTTTGTCTTTAAAAATATTATAAGTAGTTATTATGATTTTTTTACATTATTAACCGTTTTTTTACAATTTGGAAAGAAAAAATAATTTCATCAAAAAATTTTTTTTTTCCTGTGAATTTTATTATAATTTTACCTAAGTATTTTTCAAAGCTAAACCAACATATTGTCAATGATATATCCGTCCATCTGTAACATATTTACACATATTTAGCGTCCCAAAAAAAGGGTAAATACAACAGGTGTTAATACATTAGAATATTTTTTTTAAAACAAAAAGTCACAAACAACTGTTATATTTGGTCTCTGAAGAGAAATCATAATAAAATTTATTTGTTACGATTTCTATTTTTGTCGACCATCCAAATTTTGATTTAATTGCTCAAATAACGTATTTTTGTCATAATATGACATATTATGTATGCTAATTAAACGTAATCTTATCATTTGATTGGAAAATGATGTTTGAATGATTTGTTGCATGATTCTCTTTAACATGGATTTTATCGCGAGTAGATCGGATGTTAACAACGCGAGGTATAACGAAAATAGTCGAAAAATTTAAAGAAACGCTAAACAAATTTTTAATATTACTGAATCCGTGAAAAAAAAATTTTGATTTTTTTTTTGAGTTAGTAGTCACGTTTCGTGCGCAGAATTTTTTTTTTTATTTTGTAAACCAGTGTTATTTATCAAGCACAACAAAAAATCTTTGAAAGAATATAAATTTGGCTGAAAACCACAAATTTGCTTTAAAAGATAAAATAAAATAATTCAGGTAATAAATATTTGCAAAAGGGAAAATTTTATCAAAAAAATGGTCAACATTTTTTAGGATCTGCTTTTATGGCACATATAAAAGCAGATAATAAAAAAAATTAGACCTTTTCTGTAATAATAATTTCCCTTTTGGAAATATTTATTGCGATATGCAGCCGCTCCATTAAATGATAATGCAATGTCTTTAAAAGGTAGTTTCTTTACATATTTCGCGTTGCAAAAAAATAAAATACTAATGTCTTTTTGGAAATCCCGATATTTTTAACCAAACTTGATTTTTATGACCACACATATAAAAGAAGATCCTATAAAATGTAGACCTTTTCGTGCCAAAATTTTCAATTTTTCAAATATTTATTGCCACTCCATTGAATTTCAATGCAATGTCTTCACATATTTTGCGTTGTAAAAAAATAATAGTGTCTTTTAAATTCCTTTTGGAAATCCCGATTTTTTATGTCTTTATGACTTTGTAGCTGTTTCCTTTTTGTTATATGTTAAATTATGCAAGCGATCACTTATGCAGGTAGGATTTTGCTTGCTGCTGGCATGCTTTAAAAAAATCCAACAAATGCGTGTGTATTTTCTGATTTCACTGTACCTGCGAAATATTAATTATTTTTAAGATAATATAAAGTCGTTAGATTTCCTGCTAACAAATAAAATAATTTTGTTGACCGCTAGATGCAAATAAAAAACGCTAAATTTAGTCGAAAAAACACCAAATTACAAAATTCTTTCGAATTTATTTATTATATTAATATATTATTTTCTATTAGTACCCCTTGCTGTAACTACTTGTAAAAAAAACGATATCACTACTTACTATTACAATTTTGGCAACACTATTTTTATACCCTACACCACTCTGTGCACTCACATAAAAAATCGGTTGGATTGAGGTTGCCACAACCGCAATACGGTTGTTATGACCGGTTTACGGTTGCCCCAACCGTATGCGGTTGCAGCAACCGTAAGTTGAAGTTGTTATAACTTTTTTCAAATATTTTTGTGCCAGATGACACAAAATTAAAAAAAAAGTTGCTACAACTGCAAACCCCGGTTGTAGCAACCGTAAATAACGGCATTTGCTGGTTGCCACAACTGATAATTTTAACAGTTGCTACAACTTTCAACCCTGGTTATGGCAACTGCAAATTAAACAAAATTTCTAAACGTCACACATTGGGAACTTTGTATGGAAAAGGCGCGCATCGACGTTTTTTTGTTACAACTCTTGAACGGATAGGAATTTCACGACATTCTTTACCATTATAAAAACTGGAGACCTTAAGGAACTCACACATGTGGATTGGAAAATTTTTGCATTAGTACCCTACTTGTAAATTTAAGGCAAAGTTGGTTAATTTATTCATATAAAAAAATAAAATGGAGGTCAATTATTTGAAATTGATACGGATTTTAATTGACAATATAACAGCATACCATTCAATACAAAGTGTTTCTTTCATATTTTGGTAAAGTCTACACCCTACACTAAAATAACCAGCAAAATTAACTGTTTTCTATCTATTATCATTTTCAATTTTTTAAACAAAAATAATGGGAAAAGATATCAAACAAAGACGCAACACACGGTAAATGCGCATTATTTGCAATAATTGTTAAGTTATTTTGTAAAAAAAAAATATTTTAAAAACAATACTCTATAATCAGTACTTCCAACTTTTCTGTCTGTCTTATTAGGGATATTTTTGGATTGGACTCAATCATAAACGTACTAAAAACGTCTTGCAGGTTGGTGGTTTTTGAGTTTTCTCTGTTAAAGTTTCTTTTATAGTTTTTAAAATGCCTATGTAATCTTTACAGAGCCTGCTCCGATAATTGTCATGAAAGAATGCAAATATTTTTTAAATGTTATTTTAATACCAACGGGCAATCACAATTCTTGTATAAATAATGTCATAAGCTAGAATTGTATGCATAGTGGGACTCATGGTTCACAAACCATGCTTTTCAACTTATAATTTTGCAGTTCCATGTATGTGTTTTCTAAACTTAACTGAATTAATTTTTTCATTTGCGTTGATACACAGAAGTATTATAACAACCCGTTTTATAATATCCTCTTCTATTGCAGTTATTTTGGCCGTAACCGCGGTCAAGAAAGCCTTTTAGTTACAAGCATTAGGTGAAACTGCTTATGCCTTAATAAAGTAAGGTAGGGTATCAAAATCAGTAATTATTGAAAACCGCGGTTATCTGTTAACAATATATGGCATTTAAGTAAAATTTTGTAATAAAACGATTAACAGTAAATTATTTTAAAAAAATTCACTTTAAAATATTTATTTTTTGTTAATAGACCCCACTTTAAACCTCATTCCAGGGCGCAGCTGCAACTGGCTGCACAAGTTTCTGCCCCAGAAGTATTAAGTAATACTTCTAGTTTATTGTACAAAAAGAATCGACATTCCCTTTCGTTCCCCACAAAAGTTGCAATCCAAAATATAAACTGTTTTTTTTTCTGATTTTTCAAAAATTGACACTTTTTGATAGCCTGTATTTCCTACTTACAAAGAGTAACATTAAAAACCATAAAATGGATAACAAAGGTAATAGTTATAGATACAATCTCCACTTAATTTCAGGAAAATCGCATTATTAGAAGTAGTTTTAAAAAATAAAATAAGAAAAGTCTTAGAAAAAATATTTTTTTTTTTTAATTTATGCAAAAAGTCCTTACTTTGAATTTATGTCCTGACTTAACTAAGCGATGGATTTTCTTTCTATAAACGGTTTTCTTTCTCCTAGGGTGTCTTCTTAGCAAATACGAGCATTTATTGTAAATAACTAAACATTTCATTGGCTCTCAAATGCGCGTCTAGGATCCAATGTGCGTCATAAAATTAAAAACCAAAATACAAATAAAAATTAACAAAAAATAAATTATGTATAAAATCTAAAATCTAAGGGTCGAACCAGAATCAAATACGTAGCGCAAGACGTAAAAAAAAAACAAAAACAAACACATCAAATTTGAAATTTTTACGTCCGTTCGATTTAGGTAACTCACATTTAAATATTAGAAACGAAAAATTATTGGGCGTTACGCCTTACGCGACGTAATTTGATTCAGGTTGGGCGCTAAAATATTAAAATATTTTCATTAGAGCTCAACAAATGTACGGATAACGCGAAAATATGTAAGTAATAATCATTTAAAAAAGGAAATTGCGATAGTGAAACGTTTTTTTTTTTTTGTTGAAATCCAGCGATATTTTAAGTCAACAAATAAACATGGATCAAGGGAAGACATCAAGCTGGAACAACGTCCATAAATACATCAAGGAGTTCTTTAAGAAAATGGTGATCGAGGGGATAAGAACCAACTCCCTTTTGTGATAGAAATACGTTCATAAAATGCATTGCGTTTAGTATTAAGATGTAAACAATTTTTATCTTGGTAATCTACAGAAAAAATTACTCAGATTCTGTGACATTCTTCAATAAAAAAAATTTCACAGAATCTAAGACTTTTTTTATAGAAAAGCTGTCTCAGACTCTGAGACTTTTTCTATAGAAAATCTTTGTCAGAATCTGAGACTTCTTCTATAGAAAATTTGTCTCAGAATCTGAGACTTTTTCTATAAAAAATCTGTGTCAGAATTTTTCTATAGAAAAACTGTCTCAGAATCTAAAACTTTTTCTATAGAAAAACTGTCAGAAACTGAGACTTTTCCAAAGAAAAACTGTCTCAGAAACTGAGACTTTTTCCATAGAAAAACTGTCTCAGAAACTGATACATTTTCTATAGAAAAATGTCTCAGAATTTGACACTTTTTCTATAGAAAAACTGTCTCAGAATCCGAGACTTTTTCTATAGAAAAAATTGTCTCAGAATCTAAGACTTTTTCTATAGACAAACTGTCTCAGAATCTGAGACTTTTTCTATAGAAAAACTGTCTCAGGTTCTGAGACGTTTTCTATAGAAAAACTTTCAGAATCTGAGACGTTTTCTATAGAAAAACTTTCAGAATCTGAGACATTTTATATAGAAAAACTGTCTCAGAATCTGAGACATTTTCTATAGAAAAACTGTCTCAGAATCTGAGACATTTTCTATAGAAAAACTGTTTCAGAATCTGAGACTTTTTCTATAGAAAAACTGTCTCAGAGTCTGAGACTTTTCAATAGAAAACTGTCTCAGAATCTGAGACTTTTTCTATAGAAAAACTGTCTCAGAATCTGAGACATTTTTTATAGAAAAAATGTCTCAGAATCTAAGACTTTTTCTATAGAAAAAATGTCAGATTCTGAGACAGTTTTTCTATAGAAAAAGTCTCAGGTTCTGAGACAATTTTTCTATAGAAAAAGTCTCAGACTCTGAGACAGTTTTTCTATAGAAAATGTCTCAGATTCTGAGTCAGTTTTTTCATAAAAAAGTCTCAGATTCTAAAACAGTTTTTCTATGGAAAAAGTCTCAGATTCTGAGAAAGTTTTTCTATAGAAAAGGTCTCAGATTCTGAGACAGGCATTTGTGGTACAGGGTATAATGAGTTTCTGCTGATGTTTGTAACTTCCCGAAATATTGGTCCTAGACCCACCTTCAAGATTGACTCAGAATAACTTTTTGAGTCGATTTAGCGATGTCCATGTAAACGTTGTGCGCACGATACAGGTCGCAATTTTTAACCGATTTATCTGAAATTTGAGACTTAAGCTTCTTTTGACACAACGACGGAAATTTGCAAAAATCGGTCCATGTTTTGACCTAGCCCCCATACAAACGTCCCCTTAAAATATGAGTCAAATGACTCTAACAATAACAATAGGCATCCTTTCGAAATTTGGCAGGTAAACGTGTTTTGTATTCACAAATCACCATTCTACATTTTAAAACAATCGGACCGGTTCTTCTTGTAGCCCCCATACAACCCACCCTCCCGATATTCACATAAATCGCTAAAATTTCATGAAAATAGGAAATGATTTATTAAAATTTTGTTTATTTTTAACACGTACTTTAATTACCCAATCAAAATTTGATTATAATCACACCATTTTTGGACTTAGGTCCCATATGAAAATTTCGCCCGCTATTCACTTAAATCGGTTAATTTAAAAACAAATAGAAGACTATTTCACTCAGATTTGGTTTGTGAGTGTTTTCTACACTTATTAAAGATTTGCCTAAGATAAACCAAATCGCTCCATGTTTGGACTTGGGACACATTTTCCGGAAAACACTGGTGTAGGGTATTATATGGTCGGTCTTGACCGACTATAATTTTCTTACTTGTTTTTGTATGTAGTTGGTATCACTTATTTATTATATTTTATTAAAATTATTTAATTACTTAATACATATAATTATTTTTTTGATAAAATAAATATTATATAATTTCGGTGTTAGTTTTAAATCATGTGACATGTCACCAGTAAAAGCCATGGTAACGTAGTAGGAAAAAGAAAAGTTTAGTTTAGTTTCAAGTTTAGAATCTGCCACCATAACTATACACACAAATTATATATTTATGTCACAAATTTTATGTTATATTTTTGACTTATATTTTTTTACACTAGTTTTAAATATCATATTTAGAATCGACCGCAATCACTTAACTTGTCCAAAATGCTTCTGATGTTGAATTTCGCCAGTCACTATTAATTTGTTAAAAATAAAACTTTGTCAGATTTTTTTTTGCATGTAATGGAAAACACTGTAATTTGAACGTTTTAATTACGATAACATGTAATTAGTAATTGAGTTTTTTCAATTACAATTACATGTAATTAGTAATTGAATTTTTCAATTACATTTACATGTAATTAGTAATTGAGTTTTTTCAATTACAATTACATGTAATTAGTAATTGAAAAAACTCAATTACTAATTACATGTAAATGTAATTGAAAAATTCAATTACTAATTACATGTAATTGTAATTGAAAAAACTCAATTACTAATTACATGTAATTGTAATTGAAAAAAATGTAATTGGTATCGCCCATGTCTGGTAAATACAATAAAATATTTACATGCTTTTCTTGTAACATATTCAATGTTTCCAGGACGAAATATTTTTGTCGAAGACAACCAAACTATAAATAAAGTTTTTGTGTGGCATTGGCCCTTTTATAAATTTGCATATTTTTTATTTTGGGCTAAAAAAGTGTTAAGATAACATAACAAGAACAAAATTTAATATTAAATTTATGAAACTAAAGGGTAAAATTCATGTATTTAAGATGACTGATTGAAAGGGACAAAAAGGCATCTGTTTAAAACTATTGTTTTATGTAAATTTTAAAGGAACAAATATGCGTTTATATATATCAAACAAGTAAATAATATAAGTCGCTTTGGAACAGAGGTGCTCATTAAATTGTTCATTAGGAGACCTTTGAAAGTTTCATTGCTTTAGGGGTATCCACACTCAATATAATAACTCTGTTAAATTACAGAAAAACTATGCTAATTTAACAGAGTACAGACAAACTCTACTAATTTAACAGCGTACAGCATACTTTTTCAGCTAGAAAAATTTTTTGGTAATTTTATTATAAAACTCTGTAAAATGATTTCGACAAAAAAAAACTGTTAATTTAGAGAGTCTCTAGTAGGATATTGTTTAAATAAACCACTATTTACCAAAGAAAAACTATGTAAACTTAGATATATTTGTAAAATGCATTTGATGCAACCAAAATGTTACAGAAATGTTCCTTTTAGTGCAAAAAAAATTCGTATATGAGGCATTCCACACCAAATGTCCCGCTACAGAAAAACATGTGTCCCGTAAATTTCGCAATAGGTTGTTTGGATAGCCCTTTATGGAACTAAGAAAATTGGGTTTTTGGTTTTTCAATTTTTCAAAAACTGGGCTTAGGAGGCGTGGTGAAATATTGGAAAAATGGTCAAATTTGTGGCGAGTTGCCTTGATTAAATATTTATCACATTAAAACGGAATGCACCACAATCTTAAAAATTTACATTCTTATATAGTTTTGTATGGACTATCGATTAATTTTTTTTTTTTAAAATTTTCAGAACCCTTTCTGAAATTTTCCGTTTTTTAAAAAAGTCAATTTATCAAAAATCCGGCCACTTTTTTTTCTTTTTTTTTTGTTTTTTTTTTTTTTTTTTTCAGTTTAGATGTTTGTCCATCCACACAAAAAAAATCAGAAAAACATTTTTCGATTTTTTCGAGAAAATCGCATTTGAACTTTAAATTTCATAACAATTTTGTAATTTGCTTGTATTTTCTTGATTTAACGTTGCGAATGAGTAATATTTATGCAATTGATATTACTCATTCGCAACGTTAAATCAAGAAAATACAAGCAAATTAAAAATTGTTATGAAATTTAAAGTTCAAATGCGATTTTCTCGAAAAAAAACGAAGAACGTGTTTCTGATTTTTTTTTTTGTGTGGATGGACAAACATCTAAACTTTAAAAAAAATAAATAAAAAAGAACAAAAAAAAGTGGCATGTTTTTTAATAAATTGACATTTTTAAAAAATGGAAAATTTCAGAACGGGGTCTGAAAATTTTCCAAAAAAAAAAAAATTTAATCGATAGCCCATACAAAACTATATAAGAATGTAATTTTTTGAGATTGTGGTGCATTTGGTTTAAATGTGATAAATATTTAATCAAGGCAACTCGCCACAAATTTGACCATTTTTCCAATATTTGACCACGCCTCCTAAGCCCAGTTTTTGAAAATTAGAAAAACCAAAACGCAATTTTCTTAGTTCCATATAGGGCTATCCAAACAACCTATTCAGAAATTTTCGGGACACATGTTTTTCTGTAGCGGGACATTTGGTGTGGAATGCCTCATATGCACCCTAGGGTGGTTCATAAAAACAAAAGTTGGATTTTTGTATGTGCCACCCGGAATATATATTAAGCATCATGAGAAAATAACACGTGATTTTTTTCAGAATTTTTCATTAAGGTTTAGGGGTCGCTACCAGGCTCTAAACATTGGGCCTAAAAAAAATGATTTTTATTTTTTTTTATTTTTTCTATAATTTAGCTTGATTAACTTAATACTAAAGAATGACCCGCTTATAATCTGGACGACTTCTGTGCCTTATAGGTTTTGAATGAAAAGTCACATTTTCATAATTTACCAAATTAAAGGAAATTTTTCCACCTTTTTATTGGTACCGGTTTCAAGTTTGTAGGCTAAATATTTTGTTTGTACAGACGCCATTAAGCAAAATTAAGATTAAGAAATTTTGCACACTTTCACGTTTTTTAAGAAATACAGCTGTTCAGAAATTGCTTAAACTTTTAAAATTCTAAAATTTCAGTGCTTAGTTTTGTGAATCCTTACGGGGCTATAGCAAGCATACATTTGAAAACATAAACGCGTAAAAAAAATATCGTTTTAGCCCAAGTTGGAAGAAAAAAAAAACATATCAAGTTGAAAAAAACATACCTCTCTCGAATGAATCCTGTAAGATTAAAGTTCTACGGAGCGATAAATGACTAAATCCGCAAGAAAAAATCGAAGTTCGATACCAAAACATGATTTCGCTTTTTAAACACCAATGTTTAAACGAAGTTTAAAGAATGCCACATAAACCTGCGTCAAATTTGATGTTAGAAATCACCTGGAGTAAAAAAATGAGTTTTGCCTACAATTTTAACCAATCGAAAAAAATTTGCCAAATGTAAAAAAAATAAATTGAAGGAGAGTATAATGATACACTCAAAATATTTTGTAGGCAAAAACAAATGAAAAACACACTTAAAACCAGTGAATAAACAATTGAAAACCATCCCAGTAATTATTCATTTGTTTTAACAAACATCAACATTTATTTTTTACTGTTGACAAAATTTTCTAAAATAAATAACATTAAACATTAAAAAATTACGTTTTTTCACTCTTTTTTTACCAACAAATTCGAAAAAAAATAACAAACGAAAACATTAAAAATTAATGATAGTTCTGTTATTTTTACCAACAAATTTCAAAAAAATAACCTACGAAAACAATAAAAATTAATGATTTCGTAGGTAATTTTTTACAATTTTTTATTGAAATATTTTTTTTAAAATTTTTTTATAAAATTTTTGGGGAATCGATCCCGCAATCAACTACATTCTGGCCAGACACTCTAACCATCGTGCCAAAGACACTTGATACAAACATGTTTTTATATTTCTATAAATAATTTTTTGATTTTTTTTTCTACAAAAAAATAACTGACTTGTGTAGTTAAAAACTAATGATATTTCATTAAAAAATACCAACAATTTAAAAAAAAAATTACTTACACAAATCATTAAAAATCAAAAGAATAATCAGTAGTTTTTACTTACAGAACAAAAATAAATGACTTTAAAAATTAAATGTTAATGAAAGTCTTTATTAGCTTTGTTTGTTTATGATGTGTTTCTCTAAGTGTATCCACATGTTAACAAATTATTTTGGAATTAAATATTCTTTGTATTTTGAGTTTGAAAACTTTTATAATTTTTTCGTTATTCTGGTTTTTGTGTTTAAATAAACTTCAACATTTTCTTTTATAAAACATCGTATTTTAAAACATATTATTTGGCGACGAGGATAAAAATGGATCCCGCAATTCAAGAGATTTTGGAACGCCAACAAGCCTGGACTCAACAACTTTTAACGCAACAACAACAATTCTTCACTGAGATGATGAATCAGCGGACCACGAGTCCTGTTACAAGCATAACTACAAGCAACATAGCGGTACCGAAATTTCAACAATTTGATGAAGAATCAAATGATTTTGATACCTACAAAAGGCAATTGGAAGAACATTTCAAGGCATATGGCGTTGAGGACGATGAAAGAAAAAGGGCGTTTTTATTATCTTGGATCGGCGACAAAACATTCCGCGTGTTACAGAAACTGGTTGGAAAGCATAGTCTACAGGAGATGACGTATACAAATTTGGTAACTAATTTGGATGTTCATTATAAAAGCAAGATACAAATGATCAAATCAAGGTATGAATTTTACAAACGTGTTAAACGTGAAGGGGAGAGCTACAGTCAATGGGTAACGAGTGGCAAGAGAGTGCAATTTTGTTTGCAAAAAAGATAATTGTTGTACTGAGTTTTCCGATGAACTAATTCGTGATATTTTAATTTTATATACACCTGACGAGCCTGTAAGGACTGCAGCTTTACATAAAGATGAACCAACATTAAAAGAAGTGTTGCACATTGCAGAAACTTTTGAAGCTACACAAAAGACACTCAACAGTATCAAATCCAAACCAACTAATGATAGTGACATTTTTTATATGAAGCAAACATCGAGGAGACATAGTCATCAACAGCATAATCAACAACATTATCAGCAACGTAGTCATCAAAATCAAAACCAACATAAGAACCAGCAATCGAAGCAGCAGTATCCAGCGTGTAGTGGATGTTTTAAGAAACATGAAAAGAACAAATGCAAGTATTTGAAAGCTCAATGTTTTATCTGCAAGAAGATAGGACACATTGCTCCGGTATGTAAATCTAAATCTAATTTTAATAAAATTAACTCAGTGGGGGAGAATAATGAAATATTGTCATGTGATGCCACTGACAATGTTATTTCAAGATCTGGTAATAAAATGATTATAAATTTAAAAATAAATAATCGGGATATGAAATTTCAATTTGATACGGGTGCTATGCGTTCCGTTATTGGTCTTGAAAGTTATAAGATTTTGAAAAGTCCAGTTTTAAAGCCTACGTCTGTCAAACTTTTCGGTTACGGTAATGCACAGATCCCTGTTTTAGGTTCTGTTGAAGTAAATGTTGATATACAAAATGAAAGCAAGCGATTAGAGCTTATCGTTGCAAATTCTCATGAATGCTCTAATATATTCGGGTTAAATTGGTATGATGAGTTCAAAGCTGTGCAGATTTTCAAAGTAGAAGAAAATCTTGGTTTAAAATCTTTACATGATCAATTTAAAGAGCTATTTTCAGATGAGTTGGGGTTGTGTACCACAATGAAAGCTCATATTTATATGAAACCTGATGCTAGGCCGAAATTTTATAAACCTAGACCCATACCATATGCTCTTCATGATTCATTCAAAAAAGAGGCAGAACGTTTAACCGAATTAGGTATATGGAAACCTGTAAAATATAGCCAATGGGCATCACCACTAGTGATTGTACCGAAACCAAATAATAAAATTAGGGTGTGCGCAGACTTTAAAGTAACTATTAATCCTCAAATGGATATAGAACAATATCCAATCCCACGAATTCGTGATTTATTTCATAAACTTAAAAATGGTCAATTATTTTCTAAAATAGATTTGTCAGATGCGTATCTGCAAATAGAAATGGACGAGGATTCGAAACAACTTTTAGTAGTCAATACTCCATTAGGTCTCTTCCAATATGAAAGATTACCATTTGGCAGACATGGGCGTTAATGATTACGTTGTGTAATTGATTACAGTTTCAATTACAATTACATGAAAGGTCGGTCATACATTTGGCTCCCCTAGGGGCACTTTAGGGTAAGTTACAGACATGGGCGTTAATGATTACATTATGTAATTGATTACAGTTTCAATTACAATTAGATGTAATTAGTAATTGAAAATTTTCAATTTTACTTGTAATTGTAATTGTAATTGAAAAAACTCAATTACTAATTACATGTAATTGTAATTGAAACTGTAATCAATTACACAATTGTAATCATAAACGCCCATGTCTGCCATTTGGTATAGCCAGCGCACCAGCAATTTTTCAGCGCCTGATTGAACAAACAATCAGTGGTATTCCCGGGTGTGTCAATTACTTAGATGACATTATCTGCACTGGCAAAACTGAAGAAGAACACCTGCATAATCTGCGTTTATTGTTTAAGAGATTAAGTGATAGTGGTTTTCGTTGTAATTATTCGAAATGCTCATTTTTGCAACCAATCTATTCCAGTTTCTGCTTCACCGGTAACACCTTCGCCTCTAACACTTCCGTCAGCATTGGAAGAATTGCCTACTTGTTCACGATACGTTAATAGAAGCCCAATAAACTTAAATGAATTGCCATCAACTTCAAGTCAATCCACTGTGATTCCAGCCAATATAGATTTGCCTACCTCTCCGCCGCGAGTAAGGAAATCTTTGCGAATTAAACGTAAACCAGTTCGATATTCTCCTATAGTAACAAAATTGGCGAGGAGGAAATGATGTGTTTCTCTAAGTGTATCCACTTGTTAACAGTTTACCTACTACAATTTACTATTTTTTACTCAATTTACTACTTTTGCTCAAAAACCGTTCGAGTACACATAAAAATAGTAAATGTAGTAATCAATTTAAGAGAAAATATATTTCTCTTTTACTTTATTTTTACTACAATTTACCGGAAATATTTCAATGCGTAAGTATGGAAATTATGTAAAAAAAAAAATTATTGACAAATTTTTATATTTACAAAAAAAATATTT
The DNA here is from genome assembly GCA_963921195.1 of Pegoplata infirma. Taxonomy (NCBI): domain Eukaryota; kingdom Metazoa; phylum Arthropoda; class Insecta; order Diptera; family Anthomyiidae; genus Pegoplata; species Pegoplata infirma. Next base: position 185,354,267 of record OY992536.1, read on the forward strand.
TGAAACAAAAAATAATAAAAAGCATAATCTACTCAAGATGAAAAACAACAATAAATCCAAATAAATATGCAGTCGGATACATGTGCATAATTAACAGGAAAATCTTTAGACCGTCTAGCGATGTCCGTCCGTCTGTAGACACCATCAATAAGTCCAAGCCAACTGCTAGACTGCTGAAGGCACAAATATTGAATTTCATATATTACTGGAAAGGTTTTGTTTATAAACGGGCAAATTCGGAAAGATTTCCCTTGAAGAACCAAAATAGTTCTAGAAAAACACAATTTTAAATCCTCCAACCACAGTATGAGGGTATATACCCACTTCGTCATTCCATGTGCAACGATAACCGTCTGTCCGTCTGCGGAAGACTTGATACAGTAAAAAAAGTGCTACCCTCCAAAAGTTGGCACGAAAAAGTGGCTCAGAATCTGAGACTTTATCTACAGGAAAATGTTTTAGAATCTGTGACTTTTTCTATAGCAAAAATGTCTCAAAATCTGAGACTTTTTGTATAGAAAAAATGTCTCAGAATCTGAGACTTTTTCTATAGAAAAAATGTCTCAGAATCTGAGACTTTCTATAGAAAAAATGTCTCAGAATCTGAGACTTTTTCTATAGAAAAATGTCTCGGAATCTAAGACTTTTTCTATAGAAAAAATGTCTCAGAATCTGAGACTTTTTCTATAGAAAAAATATCTCAGAATCTGAGACTTTTCTGTAGAAAAATGTCTCAGAATCTGAGACTTTTTCTATAGAAAAAATGTCTCAGATCATAAGATTTTTTCTAAAGAAAAAATGTCTCAGATTCTGACATTTTTTCTATAGAAAATATGTCTTAAGTTCTGAGACTTTTTCTATAGGAAAAATGTCTCAGAATCAGAGACTTTTTCTATAAAAAAAATGTCTAGAATCTAAGATTTTTTCTATAGAAAAAAATGTCTCAGAATCTCAGACAACAAATGTCTCAGGACCTGAGACTTTTTCTATAGAAAAAATGTCTCAGATTCTATGACTTTTTCCATAGAAAAATGACTCAGAATTTAAGCCTTTTTCTATAGAAAAAATGTCTTAGAATCTGTGACTTTTTCTGAAAACAAATGTCCCAGAATCTGAGACTTTTTCTATAGAAAAATTGTCTCAGAATCTGAGACTTTTTCTATAGAAAAAATGTCTCAGAATCTGAGACTTTTTCTATAGAAAAAATGTCTCAGAATCTGAGACTTTTTCTAAGAAAAAATGTCACAGAATCTGAGACTTTTTCTATAGAAAAAATGTCACAGAATCTGAGACTTTTTCTATAGAAAAAATGTCACAGAATCTGAGACTTTTTCTATAAAAAAATGTCTCACAATCTGAGACTTTTTCTATAGAAAAAATGTCACAGAATCTGAGACTTTGTCTATAGAAAAATGTCACAGAATCTGAGACTTTTTCTATAAAAAAAAAATGTCTCAGAATCTGAGACTTTTTATATAGAAAAAATGCCTCAGAATAGGAAACTTTCTATAGAAAAAATGTCTCAGAATCGGAGACTTTTTCTATAGAAAAAATGTCTGAGAATCTGAGACTTTTTCTATAGAAAAACTGTCTCAGAATCTGTGACTTTTTCTATAGAAAAATGTCTCAGAATCTCAGACTTTTTCTATAGAAAAAATATCTCAGAATCTGAGATTTTTTCTATAGAAAAATTGTCTCAGAATCTAAGACTTTTTCTGTAGAAAAAATGTCTTTGAATCGGGGAATTTTTCTATACAAAAAAATTTATCAGAATCTGAGTTAAGTTCGGAGATGGATAAAATCGGATCAGTTGAAAGTTCCACCGTAATGTCTCATTGGATCGGATTAGTTGGAAGTTCCACCTTTAAATACTAAGACAACTCCAGAAAAACACAATTGTTTTATGTTTTTGTATATTTGTCTAATAAATGAAACATAGGAAATTCATCGACCTGAACTTTTACCAAGTGGATTAAATGTGATTTTTAGCGTTTATGGAAAATGTCTTCTACTTTTATGTATAGATTCTAAAAATGTCTTCAAAATAAAATTTTAAAATATATTTTGAAAATTTAAATGATAAATAAATTTTACTATTTTTACTACTTTCCGTTTTTTTACTTTTTTTGGGTTTTCGACATATTGAGTAAAATTAAAAAAAAAATCTCTTTTATTACTTTTACTACAAAAAAAGTAATCAAACAGACCTATTTTTTAGTATGTTATTTTTGAAACAAAGGACTGAAGTAGTCATTAATAAAAACTGAACATCAAACAAATGTTTTTTCTTTTAAAAACGACTAAACGGAAAACTTTTTAAATAAACTACAAACAGTTAACGACATAATTTTTTGAGTGTAAGTTTGATACAGAGGTAGCACCGAAGGATGTGCAAAATTTCTTCATTTTTTTCTGTTAATGACGTCTGTACTAAAGAATATTTAACCTACAAACTTGAAACCTGTTCCAAAAAAAAAGTGGAAAAATTTCCTTTAATTTGATACATAAATTATAAAAATGTGACTTTTCATTTAAAAGTTATAAGGCACATAAGTCGTCTAGATTATAACCGGGCCATTCTTTAACAAAAAGTTTAATTTTGGTCGGACAAGTATTTCAGTTCTAACAGTGACCATGAAAAAAAAAATAAGCTGGTTGTGGTCTTACTCTAAAAATTTGTAAGTTTAAGTTGCTCTTGATATTATATTCTGCTCAAAAATTTTTATTTTTTCTGAAACAACGTTCACTTGCGTCCAAAACCAATTTCTTCGTCTTTCTAATTCACATTGTGGATAGAGTCGAATATGTATTAATACTTTAGTTTGTCATTAGACTCGTTTGCTACTTTGTAGTAAATCGTTTCTATTTTTACAAAATAATCTTGACAATGGAATCTGACAAATTCCGAAACACGTGTCGATTAAGTCTTGCAAAAATTACCAACATAAATAAATTTAAATCAAAAAAAAAAATTATAATTTTCTTGAAAATTATGCTATGAGATCATGGTTTTAATAAGTAAAGAAAATAATGACCTTGAGCCAGAATAAACATCCTAAAATATAATATTCTGCCTATAGTTTCATGTGTATGTGGTCTGCTTCAAGTCCAATTTTGACTATCGCACGGTGTAATAGTCGGTTAAATCAGAGGTTCTCATTAGGAGCCCTTTCTCATGTGGCAAATTTTTTTCTTTCACCATTTATGAGCATTACTTTAGCTATATTGCTACTTTGGTTTCTATTTTCAAATTATTTCTTAATATCGTCTCTTCATTGTCTTAAGTACTCATAGATGTAATTTACAAATTTATCTATACATTTTATTAAAATTTTTCAAAATATATACTGCATTAAATTCTTAAAGGTAAGTATTTATATAAATATTTACATCACTTTGTTGCTTTTGTTTTCAATTGAATCACTTTTTAGTTCTCTTATATACAATAATAAATACACAACCAAATTTATATTCCATTTTAATATGCCCTGCCACTCTTAATTTACCAAATACGACATTTAGGTTCATTTGGATTCATCCCAGAACCTCGTGGGCATTTAAAAGTGTTTGCAAATTCTTCAGAATTTGACAGCACTCCCTTAAGTCTTATTTTGCCAGGACAATGGGAATCTTCCAGAGCATAATGTGATGCTGCTGGTGTATAAGTTTCACACCAAAGATTACCAAATGATATAAAGAACAACTGTTCGTGACTATAGTGTTCCAGACCAGGCAATTTTATTTTTTCTTTGCCATTTTCTTTGACAAATAAACGATAGGCATAGAAGGCTTCACGCATACCACCATTGTCGGCAATATTTTCACCTAAAGTTAGATCTCCATCAATCTGTAAAGTAAAAAAGAAATATAATTTATTAATGATTGGATTGTATTTGCCAAATTACTAACATATTCATCTATATCCGGCAAATAGTAACGATTATATTGTTCTACAAAACAATCCGTACGATTAACGTATTCACTTATTGTTTCATTAGACCACCATTGTAGCATATTTCCATTTTTATCAAACATTCGTCCGCTATCATCGAAACCATGTGTCAGTTCGTGACCAAGTATTGTACCAATTGATCCATAATTCAGGGCTCTATTTATTAGTTAATAAAAATAAGTAAGTTATTAAAATATATATTTCTTATGAAATAGATTCAATTTAAGTTAAAGTAAATTTCAGTGACAATAGCATTGAAAATTTTTTTTTGTTGACCCTAATGTGCGTGAAAAGTTAGTAGTGTTCTAAAGAATAAAAGCGTGCTGTTAGTTAGTGTGCATTAGTGGTGGGAAAGTGCACGAGTTTTCGATTTCGACATGCTAGAACCGTTAATTTTTTAAGAATCGTAAAAAATGCATGAGCCAAAAAATGGGGAAGGCCAGATAGGATCTATAGGTCACTCATCATGGTCAAAGTTGGGCATGAAGGGGAAAAAGTCCACAAAAAGCCCCACAACTCCTCTGGACTTGCCTCTTTACTAAAAATAATGTGCTCGATTCGGGAGGGCTCTTTCACCATTCACACAAGTTTTTAAAATTTGATATCCATTCGAATTTTAAGATTTTAAAATTTTTTTCTTGTAATTATTGAAGATATTAACTAGGGTCCAAATTCATAAAAAATAAAGCGTTTTATAACAGGTTTTTTTTATTGCTTTTCCATACAGAATTCCTTTTATAAAGCTCTTATTATATATTTTCCCGTCTTTCCAACAATGAGCATATTTATTATTTGCCAAAGATTTTATTTCACCCCAGCTTCTTCGCATGCTCTTTACTTCGGACTCTACTTGTCTTCTCCATGTGTGAGCAGGCCTTCCTCTTCTTCAGCTTTTGCGGATTCCAGTCAATAGAATTTCTGGTGATGTCATCATCAAACTCAGAGCCTCTGAGTTTCCAGAACTCAAATATTATTGGCTTTATAAGACTGGCACTCAAATTTGGATCAGCTTTGAGTAGTGCTGGGGCTATCCCATCAAGACCTGGAGATTTTTTGTTTTTAAGGGCCTTTATGGCATCTACTATATCAGGAAGATTTGGGCACTGCACAGAAATGTTAGTATTCTGGGTATGTGTGGAGCATTCCGAAGAGAAATTCTCGCCGTTGCAATTAGGCGCAAGCATTTTTGAGTAGAAATCTGCCCATAGTTTTCGTTGATTATCTTGTGATGTTATTAGATCACCATCATCGTTTTTCAGTGGCTTACTACACCATTTCCAATTGAATTTTTGAAATTATCAATTGTATTTCAGAAATTATCAATTGTATTTCAGAAGTTATCAATTGTATTTCAGAATTTATCAATTATATTTCAGAAATTACCAATTATATTTCAGAATATATCAATTGTATTTCAGAACTTATCAATTGTATTTCAGAAATTATCAATTGTATTTCAGAAGTTTTCAATTGTATTTCAGAAGTTATCAATTGTATTTCAGAATTTATCAATTGTATTTCAGAGTTTATCAATTGTATTTCAGAAATTATCAATTGTATTTCAGAAATTATCAATTGTATTTCAGAATTTACCAATTGTATTTCAGATATTATCAATTGTATTTCAGAAATTTTCAATTGTTTTACGAAGGTTAGTTTCTGAAATACAATTGATAATTTCTGAAATACAATTGATAAATTCTGAAATACAATTGATAATTTCTGAAATACAATTGGAATACAATTGATAATATCTGAAATACAATTGATAAATTCTGAAATATAAGTTCTGAAATACAATTGATAGTTTCTGAAATACAATTGATAATTTCTGAAATACAATTGATAATTTCTGATATACAATTGATAATTTCTGAAATACAATTGGAAATGGTGTAGTTGTTGTTTGTCAGTTTCTTGACATATACGTACAGGTCAGCGCCGGTGACTCACCGGTGCTGTGCGTTCTGCTGTTGCTTGTGCTTCGTTAGCTATATCACTAATCCATTTACGTTTGTCCTGTCGAGCACTTCGTTTCACAGATCGATCTATGGCACTATATTGTTTTTGGAGGGCAGTCTCGGTGGCACGTGTTTATACAGAATTCAACCGGTTCTTTAAATTTCTTCTATCCTCTATTATATTCCATGTGCTATCAGATATCCATTGTTTACGGGTTGTTTCAGCGTAACAAATAATGTCTTTGGCAGGATCCATAAACGATTTTTCAATGTGTTGCCAGCTAGCACGCTGGGTATCTGAAGCCGAATCAATTGATACTCTCAAAGCTTCTGTGTATCTTGCAGCGATATCGGTATTCCTAAATCTTCGTACATTTATTATTCTTGGGATCTCTGAAGCAGCTGTAGTAATAGCAGCAAGTTTTAATATGACGTCTGCTACAAGAATGTGGTGGTCGCTTGATATGTCAGCCCCCCTTCGGTTACGAACATCCAGTAGATATCCTCGCCATTTTCTACACTCAAAATAATACATTACTAGATTTACTAATTTTTTTTTGCTAATGCTGGTTAGCTAACTTTTAGCAAATTTTTAGTTGAGATTAGAATGTTAGCAAAAATATCTTGTAAACTTCATTAGCAATTTTAAACAAAATTTAAACTATTTTTTTTTTGCTAGATTTAAATTTGAGTTGACCAAATTTTTACAAGCTTTTTTGCTAATATTAGCAAAATAAATGGTAATTTTTTTTTTATTTTCAGAAAACTTAAAATGGCGCTATCTCGGAAACTAAGCCAGATAGAGCAAAATGGAGGCCATTTTTGGTTCTTAGAATATCCACAGTATCGCCGGTCCTCTTCACATGTGTGGACCCTAATAAGCCCTAACTTTGGATCCAAAAAGTTCGCATTCCCGAAAATTTTAAAATGCTCATATCTCGGTAAATATTGCCGACACAACAAAAAGTCCAAAAGCATTTTTGTAGCTCTCAACACATAGAACAAGACCGCAAAATAGTCAAAAGCTCTCCGAGTAATATTTTTGAAGTTATCGAGATTTTTAATTCTCAAGACCCCAGTGGTCCCCTATAATCACGTATCTCAAAAACTAAGCAAGGTAGAGCGAAACGGATACAAATTTTGGATCAAAAACTATGACGATTTTTAAGAAACCCAACTAGGTCTAGGCCCATCGGGGTCTGGACCTATCGGGTCCGAACCCAATAGGGTCCTCAGATGTGTATGAACTAAGTTCAAAAAAAAAAAAATTTAGTTAACTAATTATAGGCAAAACTTTAGCAAAAAAATTGTGGGTTCAAAATCAGCAAATTTTCTTGTAGGTTTACAAGCTTTTTTTTGCTAATATTACAGTTTTTTTTTTTTGAGTGTACAGATGGTTATTTGGTCTATCTGGTTTTCCGTTAATTTATCCGGGGATATCGATGTAACCTTGTGAATTAGAGGTGTCCTTAAAAACGAAAATCATATTTTTACACCTGGTAGGGTCCTTCTTTAGTATCAAAAAATGAGTGAGCCAAAATTTGGGGACAATCGGCTAAAAATAACTCGTGCCGAAAATGGATTGAAGTTTTGGGGCATTCTTATATGAAAGAAAACCCCTTTTTTGTAGTTTTTGGTAAAATGTTGGTATTTGTTATTTTTTGTTAATTTTTTTGTGAAACAATACGAAAATGGTACTAAATTACCTTTCCAAAAAGACTAATAAAATTAAATTCGGATAAAAAACAAGCATTTTACGCATACATGCCCCAGACCATTGTATGGGTTTTAAAGCCAAAATTTCAAAATTTTCGAAATTTTTAGGCAAAAAAATAAAAAAAAAAATTATGTTACTTTATGATCATATTGAAAACATGTTTACGATTAAAAATAGCAGATATGGTAGTCGAGATTTTTTTTTATTTTTCGCCGGTAGTGATAAAATTTCCGCGGATTCCAAATAAAATGCGTTTTTTCACAATAATTTAGCAAATATGGGGAAATTTTTCCTTTATTGTACGGAACGAAGCGTAAAATGTAAATTCTATAACTTTTGAGAAACCGGATATATGTAGATATCGTGTTTTATTTAAATATGTAATGTACCAAATTTGTTATTTCACCTCGATGAAAAGGGGTTTAAGATGCCCTATTTCTCTAAAAATTTACAGAATTTAAGTTTTACACTTGGTATAGTACAATACAAAACATTTTTTTCCATATTTGCTAAATTACCATAGAAAAACACATTTTCTTTGAAATCCGCGGAAGTTATATCACTACCCACGCCAAATTAAAAAAAAATCTAGACTACTATATTTGTTAGTTTTTATCTATAACATGTATCTAATAACATTATAAAGTAAAATTTAATTTTTTTTATTTTTTTGCCTAGAAATTTTGAACATTTTCAAATTTTGGCTTTAAAAACCATGCAATGGTCTGGGGCATGCATGCATAAAATGCTTATTTTTTATCCGATTTGAATTTTTTTAACCTTTTTGGAAAGGTAATTTAGTACGATTTTCATATTATTTAACAAAAAAATTAACAAAAAATAACATATACCAATAATTTTCAAAAAACTAGAAAAAACGTGTTTTTTTATCACATAAGAGTGTCCCAAAACTTCAATCCATTTTCGGCACGAGTTATTTTTATCCGATTGTCCCCAAATTTTGGCTCACTCATTTTTAGATACTAAACCACAATTTAGGACCCTACCACGTATTCAAAAGTGATTTTGAAAAATTACCTCAGTCGTAAGGACACCTTTATTGTGAATACGTTTATGCTGGAAAATTTATCCTCAAATGACAATTCTATGAAGCACACATATCAGTAAACCAATCACTCTTATTAGTCTCTTATCTTATTTTAATATTTGAATCTTATTTTAACAACAAAAAATTTTTTTTAAATCTTAAGCTTCGAAAGAATATAAAATATTCAAAATATCGTCCAACTTAGGTTTTTACGGAAAGAAAAATTGAAATTGAAATGGGCACAAATAGAACCTTGTTGTCCTAATTAAGACAATTTATTAAACGAACAAATACATACATACGTTTATAAAATTTGATAAAATTATAAAAATATGGTTTTAAATTCATTTATTTATTTAAATGAAATACCAAACAAATAATGTGCAAAATATGTGCATGAATAAACAAAATAGCAATAACATATTTTCGACAATTACTCACTCCAAACCGAGATCATAGAATGGATATTGCAAAATGGCAATTGGTATGGCTATAAATTCAGCCGCATTAAACAGAAAAACACAAATAATATAAAAAAATTGTATATCAACAAAAAAAAACATATAAAGGGAAGAAATGGAAATGAAATAAATGTCAGCGATTTTTTTTTTTAATTTAAATAATAATAGAGGAAGTCATCATCTGGGGGAAATTAAAACAATATGATGAAATGGTTTAGGTGAATTAAACGGAATTTGGGCAAACAATATTTCAGAGTCAGCAGTTTTCCACGGACTTATGTCATGTTTCCCAGGCATTCAAAAACACATGTTTTCTCAAAACATGTTATAACAGAAGTATGATATGGGAAAACATGTGTTTTTGAACGCAATGGAAACATAACATAAAATAGAAATCTGTTACGAATTTGTACTTTTTCTCTTGCAAATTAATACACCCGAAAATTGGTTTGATATAGCCGAAACTTTCTTCCAATTCGATTTTGAAATTTACATATCTCTAATCAATCATATTGTGATTACCCTTAATATAACAATTTTCTGATAAAAAGTCATTCCATATAACAATGTTAAACATATTGTACATGAATAACATGATATGATGACAAGTCACCTTAAAATTAGTATTACAACTGGACACAATACTCACTTATTGCATTTGCCTGAAACGTATGAAATGCATTCACATTGGACGGTGATGTAGCCCAACTAAACGGATCGGGTACATTGAGATTATTTAATTTATTTTGTATTTGCCAACGCAGAACACCAACCATATTTTCCAAATGGGTGGATGCATTAACTTTCACACCTTCGTAATGTTCATCCAGAGCGGTGGCATTTGTAATCCATTCGGGATAGCCAATGAAACTTTTCATTTCCGCAGACTTTTGTAAAGTCTCGTATTTCGTTGGCTCATCCATCCACGTTGTAGAACGTACCAAATTGTTAAACGATCGTCGTATATCCTCCAGCATACGTTGAACGTTTGGCAATTTGTGACGTGTGAAGTTGTCGTCTGCCAATGCATAACTCAGGGCCATACCCATGAGACTATTAACGCCATGTGCACAATATAATGAACGCGGTGAGCTGCCTTCAGTGCCAATTACAAGACGCATATATTCAGCATGTAGCAGACGCATTTCACTGGTGGTATGAAGGATTAACTCTTCCACTGCACTCAACCACAGATAGAACTCAATATGGGGTGTGGGTACCTCTAGTAAATATTCCGTTATTGTTTGTAGGTATAGTATATCAGCATTACTGGTAATAATTTGTATTTCCGAAGTATTAAATTTAGTTCCATTGGAACCATCATCCATGATTAGTTGTAAATATTCATTCCACATGGGTAACGTTTTGGGGGCTATTAATTTATCCGTCTGATTTTGCAGTTCTTTAACAGAGATATACACAATATCATCGATGGGATTTTTAGATGATTTTGTTGAATTTTCTGCTTCATTTTTGAGCTGAAATGGAGAAACAGACCAGAGTTCCACTTAAAAAAAATAGAAAAGTCAAGTAAGAAAATTTTTGAGTTTAAGTAGACCAAAATGATACCCTACAACAATATTTACCGGAAATGGGTTTCAAGTTCAAACTATAACCGATTGGAATTATATTCGTTAGAAAACACACGCAACCCAAATTTGAGTGGAATTTGCTTATTTTTGTTGCAAATAAACTGATTTTACTGAATATAGGCCGAAATTTTAATATGAGGACTTAGTCCGAAAATGGTCGTATTTCATTTACATTTGATTAGGTTACCAAAGTACATTTTTAACACTTACACACACAAAGAAGAGATATAATTGTGGCAACCATAATTTAAGAGTGTCATATTATGTTCTTATGACCCTAATTTCGGATCTAAAATTTTACATTTCACGAGTAAAAGTCCAAAAGAATTTGTGTAGCTCTTGACTCGTAGAACACTTCCGAAAAATACCCGAAATGCCTCCGACTACAAAGTCAGTTGTTTTGTATGCAAAATATGAAACAACTATTTTTGTTAGTTATTTTTAGTCGTTTCATTGAACAACTAACAAAAAGGTACTGTGATGTAGTAACAGTTATTTAAAGTAGTTAATTTTATTTTTTTAACTCTGAAAAATTTTCAAAGTTTTTTTTTTTCCAAAAAATAAAAATAAATTTTCGTTTTTTTACTTTTCCAAACTTTTTGAAACTTTTTGGTCTTCAATTTTTTTTTTTAAAAAAATTTTTTGAAAAAAAAAATATATCGTGAACCTATATTCAAAATATGCCAACTCAAATTTGACGGAAATGAGTTTCCGATGGCAAATAGCTCCGCTATGTAATACCGATCTGCCATAAAAATTTCAGAGCAAAAAAATAATTTGTTGTCGTTTTACATCCATTTTTGTTATTCTGATAACTCAAAGTACATATTTTTTTGGTGGAAATAAATGCCAACTCCCATTGTAAATTTCCAAAAATTTTTCAAAAAATTTTTAAAAAAAAATTAGACCACATATCTTATTGCATTTGCCATGGTAAACACGAATCTTGTAAAGATTTTGATATCTAATGACTAGTTCTCGAGATATTGCCATTTTAAAAATATCGGTAAATAGTGTTTGCAAAAAAAAAAAAATTGCTTATATTTATGTAACTTTCAAACTATTTATCAGATTGAAACATTATTAATGGGGCAAATAAAGTCAGTGATATAAGCTTTCAAAATAGCTGGTTTGGAGTGACCCTATTGCAATACAGCGTGAGTTACAAAGTGCCAAAGTTGACCACCCTGAGATTAAAAGGCTTTCCGAGCTAGTAACTTTTAAAAATATGCAAAGATTTTTAATTTTTTGTTCAGTTTTTGCAATTACCGTACTAAGGATAACAAAAACCAAAAAAAAAAAAAATTTTTAAAATTTTTCCAAAAAAATGTATTTTTATTTTCCGACAAAATATGCCAACTCTAAAAAAATATTTGTTTTTTGATATAGTAATAAATGCCATCTCTGAAAAATACGCAAACAAGTGCAAAATATGAAAATTTTTGCATAGGTAAAAATTGTTTAGAATATTTAAACCATCTTGTGGAAGGTACATTGTTTATTTTTGCAATAATATGCGAAATAACTAGTTTTTTAGATCTCCTGAACAGTAAGCTTTTTCGAGTTGGCATTTATTGAATATAGTTCGACGATATATTGATTATTCTATTTTTACTACATTTTAGTTGTTTTGACTACAAATGTTAGTAGTTTTTACTACATAAGTCAGTTGTTTTTTGTTAGTTAAAATAACTAACATTGTTAGTTGATTTAACTGAAAAAGTAGTTGACCCCAAAACAACTTACAAAGTAGTTATTTTTACTGACATTTTCAGTTGATTTTACTAACACAATTTTTTGAGTGATCAGGACCCAATCTAGTCCTCAACAAATTTAGTTAATTTTCCCAGCTTTTACTTCTCTTTCTTTTTAAGTGTGGCAATGAGCGAATTTTAAAGATTTGTATACCCCACAACCACAGCATAGGGGTATACACACTTTGTCATTCCGTGTGTAACGCATCAAAATATCGGTCTAGGACTCCATAAAGTATATATGGGGCATTCCATATCAAATTGGACACTTTGAATTTTTTTTTTTTTTTTAGATTTTCCCAATTTGCTTACAGTTTTTAGTACCCTTCGAAAACTCCTTCGTGGTAAATTTTCAGATCTTTTTGATGACCCGTTCAAAAGATATCAAATTTTTAAAAATTGGTAATTTGTTTCTTTACTCAAACTTCTTTTCTTCATAACTTCTGAAATAATAGTTAAAATTTCAATTTTTTTTTTCAAAATTTTTTACGTAATTTAAAAAAAAAAAATACCAAAAAATTCTTAAAAGCGCTCTAGTATGCGATTTTTAAGTTTTAAAATTTAAATCTCATTTTTGAAAATATTTGTACTCTTCGATTTTTTTTAAATTTTTTTGAGCATAACTTCTATTGATTCTACAAATTTTTTGCCCAGGAGGATCGTGGGATATCGATTATTACTATTTTTTAAAAATTTTTGAAAAAAATTTATTGTAATCTTCCAATCTTAAAATCATTTCTACTGCTCCTATGGTGCGTCATAGAGGGGTCATTTATAAAACCGACCCCCATTAATTTTTACGTCTTAACATTTCTTTGCAACAAACTAATACCCTATCTCCAATTTCTAAGGGGCTCCCACACAAAACGATATTTTTTAAACTGCTCTAATAGGGCCCTTAGAGCAACAAAATGTATGACCGACCTACAATATTTTTTTAGTCCAAACATCTTCTCTGAACACACCTACCCTCTATCTCTAATTGTTAAGGCGGTCCCTTATACAATTTTTTTTTTTAATTTTTTGTAAATTTGTTTTATTTAATCAGCTTATACCGGTCCAATGGTGCGTCCGAGAAGGGTTGTCAGTGAGACCGACCTCCATTTATTTTTAGCCTAAAACATTTTTTTAAAACATACCTACACCTTATCTCCACTGCCTAAGTAGGCTCCCATACAACTCCCATATACTACCCCTCTCGGACGCACCATTGGACCGGTATAAGCTGATTAAATAAAACAAATTTACAAAAAATAAAAAAAATTGTATGGGGACCGCCTTAAAAATTGGAGATAGAGGGTAGGTGAGCTCAGAGAAAATATTTGGACTAAAAAAATATTGTGGGTCGGTCATACATTTTGTTGCTCTATTAGGGCTGTTAGAGCGCTTGGAGCAAATTTTAAAAAATATTGTTTTGTGTGGCAGCCCCCTTAGAAATTGGAGATAGGGTATTAGTTTGGTCCAAAGAAATGTAAAGACGTAAAAATTAATGGGGGTCGGTCTTATAAATGACCCCTCTATGACGCACCACTGGAGCAGTAAAAATGGTTTTAAGATTGGAAAATTACAATAAATCTTTTTCAAAAAATTTTAAAAATAGTAATAATCGTTATTCCACGATCCTGTTGGGCAAAAAATTTGTAGAATTGATAGAAGTTTTACACAAAAAAATGCCAAAAAAATCAAAGAGTACATAAATTTTCAAAAATTTGATTTAAATTTTAAAACATCAAAATCGCATACTAGATCACTTTTAAAAATTTTTTTGGATTCATCATTATTGATGAAGTTATGAGAAAAAGAAGTTGGAGTAAAGGAACAAACTACCAATTATTAAAAATTCGATATCTTTTGAACGAGTCATCAAAATAATCTGAAAATTTACCACGAAGGAGTTTTCGAAGGGTACTAAAAACTGTCAACAAATTGGGAAATCTAAAAAAAAAAATTATCAAGGTGTCCGATTTGGCATGGAATGCCCCATATATATTTTTGATCAGTGATCGAGTTTAAACATTTTCTCTATGTCCGTCCGTTTGTTCGTATGTAGTTAAATTGTGTCATTCACGAACGAACTAGATCAATTGAACTATTCACTTAACTAAACGGCTTATCTAGTTCGTTCATTTCACCTCTTCTACGTCTTTTCATTCATTCAGCTCAATTGGTCATTACTTCAACTTGATCTCGTATGGTCGTTCAAATTTGTTTTGTTAATTTTGTCCTCTTTTGGCATGCTTTCTCAGCATTTGTTTTAAAAAAAATTATTTTGTTTTTTTAATAATAATTCCTTATTTTTTAAAAATATCACATATTTTTCATATAGTAATCTTAATGTTTTTATTCAACATTTTTGTATTTTTGAACGAAAGCCAAAATAACAGACATGATCAAAATGATTCGTTCACGAACTGTTGAACGAAAACAAAAATTGACCGATTTGAACTAGATGAACGAACAACAGACATGATCAAAATGATTCGTTCACGAACTGTTAATCAATTGGACGATTAAGCACAATTCTAGTTAACATGATGCAGTCCAAAATAAAACAGTAAAACTCCTGAAATTTGTTGCGAATATGTCTTATCTTCCTAGGCAGTTTAATTTTTCAAATGAGCAAAATCGGACCAGGGGCAACAAGTTCCCTTTGAGGAACTAAACCAACCTCTGAAAAACACCTTTTTTTGTGTTTTAGGTAAACAAATGTAACATTTTTATGCTACAAGAAGTTAAAATTCGTACATTTGTACCCAGGGGAAAAGAAATGCCGCCCTTTTTATGGGCGTGGTTTATAAATAAAATTGTTTAAATAGTAACAAAATGTTATTTCTTTAGTGCAGGAAGAATAAAAACGAATTTGTTAACATAATACTGCTGAGGTTGGGAACCTTTGATCTAATACTTTTCTGTCATTGAATTTTAGTTTCTAGGGTCTTTAATGAACGCAGAGATGAAACATGATTGCGACAACCATAATGGAGGGGCAACATAGTATGATTGATAAATTTATCATAACATGATTGTAGCAATCATAATATGATCTTCGCTGATCATAGTATGATAAAAAGTTGTCATTTTATAATTGTTGATGATCATAGTATGATTGTCTTAATCATATATATGATTAAACACACTATGTTGCACCTCCACTATGGGTGATTTAGTGTGCTGCAATCATGTTCCAAACATGTTTTTCTCTGTGTGTGTTCTCCGAATCTAGTAGTACCATGTAGAAGCCGATTCCAAAAAAGATTCAACTTCAGTGGGTACTACAGTTAAGAACTACATTATCGCATCAGTAGTGCCTAAAGTCATAAAATATCCATTATATTTTTTCAATAAAATTAATAAGAATAGTATTTGTTTAAAATAATATTAAAAAGTTTACCTTATAAACTTTCCTCGCCACCTTAACAGCATTCAAAGTCATTTCTGCTGCACTCGCTTCAGTATCTTCAGCATTTGCATCCGGATCCAAATATAAAATATAAATTTCCACAATTTTCTTAATGTATGATATGTAGGCAGCAAGACCACTTGAAGTTTTTTTGGCAGCTTCCTCTTCTTCTTCTTCACGGCCCTCGGCATCATTATCATCATTGTCATCTTCACCGAATATACTTTTTTTGCGGGCTTTATGTAAAATTTTACGAACATCATCGTTATTACTATAAAGAGAGAGAGAGAGAGAGTAAGTAATTTCCAAACTATTCAGATTTATAATCATAAGCTACTTACAAAGGCAGTGATGAATCTGTTTCGGGTGTACCCAAAGCAATACGATTAATAGTTCTATTTAATGGATCCGGAAATATATCAAAACCGATTATCAAATCCATACCCAAATATTTTTTTATTAAAACTATTGACTTAAGCCAACTGAAGTTTAGTTCAGTTTGATTATATTTCTTGGTCCCTTCTTTGCTAAGTGAAACATTTAAACCACTTGGTATTAAAGGTAGATGAAATTCTTTAAGAAAGTACACTAATGGTTCCATTTCTCTATCTTCTAATAGTTCTGTATCCATACAACCTCTATACATTTGTTTTACTTTAAGTATAGCTTCAGGTTCTGAATCCGAAATATTCTGTCTTAAAAATTGTCGTAGTTGACGCATTATTTTAGCTTGTCTCTCACGAAACCAATCGTTTGATGTTACAGAATCGGGTCTGGGATGTTCGTCAGCCCAACGACCACAAGTAAATTTATAAAAGTCCTCACAGGGATCAGTCTCTTCGTCCATTGAGTATACAAGACTTGCCGAAGTCCTAAGGCATTCTTTGGAGCGACAAATTGTACTAATTGAATTTTTATCTGTAATGGAAGAGTGTTGACGATTAGTTTATTTAATTGAGTTGGATAGTGTAGTTGGATTAGAAAGTTATCGATGACGAAATTGTTTTATTTTTTTACCACGTTTTGATAGGTCGACATACACTGCGAATCACATCAATAAGGAATCGAGTTTTTCACTTTTTAATCGAATATATCTTTGTAACGAAAAAGCGGAAAAATATATAAAAATGCACTGATAGGGACCATTATCTAGCTAATAATGTCAAATAATAACAATAATCAAAAGACTGAAGGAAGTCCTTTAAAAAATATTTTTCGGCAACTTGTTAAAAAATGACTAGTTTTTTATGAATCACTTGAATAAGGAATTTTGTAATACAGACCAAGTAGGACCTGAATCCAATTTGTTATGGATAGCAATTCCTTAAACAATAAAAACAAAACAGTTTTGTTTCGAATTTCAATAAAAATGAAACTCACAACAGCTCTAGATCTTCCGAAAAGAAAAAAGTACTGTATTTAAAGTCCAAAGTGTCAAAGGCCGATGAAATCGTGAAAATAATAAAGAGGGGCAAATCTATTGAATGCAATTATTTAAATAACATTAAGAACTATGAAAAAAAAACACGAATGGTCGAACTAAAATGGCAACAACAGAACGAAATCGACAAAAATTTTAAGAATTCCCTGGAATTCCTCGTTGATAGGTTTCAAAATTCTCAAAGAAAGTGGTGATTTAAAAAGTATTTGTACAGTCCATCACGATTAAAAATTAAATGAGTTCATAGTCTTTTGCAAATTGCAAAAAAAAGCCACCCCTTAGTTCCAAACTTAAGAAGCATCGATGGTAACGTAAGGAACAGTAATGATGCCACAATAGAATAGCGCACCCCATACCATAACAACACGTTCTATGATCTGTCTGCTATGCAAAAACTGTTTTTATTGTCTCAAATCACCGAAAACAATTGTATCCGTCTAATGCAACGGTATTTTTCAAAATTACTTTGAAAAATTTCTCAGACCATGTCATTGTATTCCTGCAGAGATTAAGGCGCTGCTTACTTCGTTTGACATTCAGCGTTTAGTTTTTGCATAATTTTCGACGAGCTATGAACTCACTTGACTTTTAAATGCGACGGACTATACAAATACTCGCATTAATGCCACTTTCTTTGAGAATTTTGAAAGATGTCGTCGTAGAATTTGGGGGAATTCTTAAAATTTTTGTCGATCTCGATCAGTTGTTGACATTTGAGTTCGCCCAATCATGTTTTTTCCATAGTTCTGAATGTTATTTAGATAATTGCATACAGCAGTTATTTTCCTCTCTATTATTTCCGCGATTTCAACGATCTTTAACACTTTAAACTTCAAAGTCAGTACTTTTTCCTTTTCGGAAGAGCTAAGAGCTTTGGGAGTTCCATTTTTATTTAAATTCAAAACAAAACTGTTTTGTTTTTGTTGTTTGAGGGATTGCTTTTCATTACAAATTGGATTCAGGTCCTACTTGTTCTGTATTACAAGATTCCTTATTCAAGTGATTCATAAAAAACTAGTAATTTTTTAACAAGTTGCCGAAAAATATTTTTTTAAAGGGCTTCTTTCAGTCTTTTGATTATTGTTATTATTTGGCATTATTAGCTAGATAATGGTCTCTATCAGTGCATTTTTTTATATTTTTCCGCTGATTCGTTACAAAGATATATTGGATTAAAAAGTGAAAAACTCGATTCCTTATTGATGTGATTCGCAGTGTATAAAATTTATTTAATAAATGTCTACGAAAATTACGAGCTAACAAAATTCAACCATTGCACAATGGGATGTTTAAAATTTCGGAGTCATGAAAACAAGTCATATTCTAAAAGCTCTTCATTAGACTTTTTTAAGAAATGTCGTATAATACTTTCTACATAATCTGGAGGTTTTAGGAAAAGTATTTGTAATCTTTAATTTTGTATAGAAATAAAGTTTGAAAATTATAGTCAAACTTGTAATGATAACACCGATAAATTCTGAAAGTAGGGCCGAAAATGACGTTGTCTCCCAGTTTTTCTAGATAAATTTACTTCTGAGCTAAATAATGTTTATACAATTCTTTTTCTATTGAATTATATTTTAAAAAATTTTAATAAAATTTTGAGGAATCGATTCCGCAATCAAATACATTCTGGCCAGACACTCTACCAATAGTGCCAATGTCACTTGAAACAACTATGTTTTTATATTTCTATAAATAATTTTTAAATTTTGTATCTACAAAAAAATAACCCACACAAGTAGGTACTTTTATAAAAAAAACCCCAAAAAATTCTTAAGTGCGTTCTAGTATGCGATTTTTAAGTTTTAAATTTAAATCTCATTTTTGAAAATGCTTGTACTCTTCGATTTTTTTGAATTATTTTTGTGTACAACTTCTATCGATTCTACAAATTTTTTGCCCAGGAGGATCGTGGGATAACGATTAAGTGGTATGGTGTAAACATAGCTTTATTACTATTTTTTAACATTTTTTGAAAAAATCATAGAGGGGTTATTTATAAGATTAATTTTTACGTCTTAACATTTCTTTGGAACGAACTAATACCCTATCTCCAATTTCTAAGGGGGCTCCCACACAAAACGACATTTTTTAAAGTTTGCTTCAACCGTTTTAACTGCCCTAATAGTGCCTTTAGACCAACAAAATGTATGACCGACCCACAATATTTTTTTAGTCCAAACATTTTTTCTGAACACACCTACCCTCTATCTCTAATTTTTAAGGCGGTCCCCATACAATTTTTTTTATTTTTTGTAAATTTGTTTTATTAATAATAATAATTTTGATCATATGATCAAGTATTTTATTTAATTTTTCTTTACATTTTAATATCAATTAATAACATTTTTTATAACTTCAACCTATACAAGAACTGGTAACAATGACCGTCGTCTCGTTGTAGCGAAAAATCCAAGGGCTCTGGTGGGAATCGAACCCACGACCCCCAGTTTCAAAGGCTAGCACGCTACCAACTAGCCTACAGGGGCCCCTTTGTTTTATTTAATCAGCTTCTACCGGTCCAATGGTGCGTCCGAGAGGGGTCATTAGTGAGACCGACCCCGATTTATTTTTACGCTGCAACATTTTTTTAAAACAACCTACGCCCTATCTCCACTCCCTAAGTAGGCTCCCATACAAATAACAGTTGGAGAAAATTTTATAAAAATGTAATTTTGAATGGAAGCCTACTTAGGGAGTGAAGATAGGGCGTAGGTATGTTTTAAAAAAATGTTGTAGGATAAAAATAAATGGGGGTCAGTCTCACTAATGACCCCTCTCGGATGCACCATTGGACCGGTAGAAGCTGATTAAATAAAAAAAATTTACCTAAAATAAAAAAAATTGTATGGGGACCGCCTTAAAAATTAGAGATAGAGGGTAGGTGTGTTCCAAAAAAATGTTTGGACTAAAAAAATATTGTGGGTCGGTCATACATTTTGTTGGTCTAAGGGCACTATTAGAGCAGTTAGAGCGGTTGGAGCAAATTTTAAAAAATGTCGTTTTGTGTGGGAGCCCCCTTAGAAATTGGAGATAGGTTATTATTTTGTTCCAAAGAAATGTTAAGTCGTAAAAATTAATGGGGGTTGGTGTTATAAATGACCCCTCTATGACGCACCATTGGAGCAGTAAAAATGATTTTAGGATTGGAAAATTTCAATAAAATTTTTTCAAAAAGTTTAAAAAAATAGTAATAAGAATCGATAGAATCGATAGAAGTTTTACACAAAAAAATTTCAAAAAAATCGAAGAGTACAAACATTTTCAAAAATGAGATTTAAATTTTAAAACTTAAAAATCACATACTAGAGCGCTTTTAAGAATTTTTTGGGATTTTTTTTAAAGTACTTAAAAAAACAAAAATTTTGAAAAAAAAGTTATAGTCGGTTAAGACCGACCATATGATACCCTACACCAGTGTTTTCCGGAAAATGGGCCCCATGTCCAAACATGGACCGATTGGACCTATCATTTGTTAGATCTTTATTTAGTGTAGAAAACACACAGAGACCAAATTTTAGTGGAATTGGCAATGGGTATGCAAGTAGCAAAAGTTATGATATTGTTCACTTGGCTTTTTTGTGGGCTCAAAAATTAGACCAAAATTTTCCATTTGTATACAAAATTTCACTAATACTATCTCATATTTTAATTAGAATAATGTCAGAATCTAACAAGAATCACTAATACTGTCGCAGTTTAGAGCTTTTTGAGACAAAAAATGTTGGTCCGAGATTTGAGATTTCTCCAAAAATTGAAAAAGTCTCCACTACCATCTCTTTCTTTATCCTCTTTGGGAATTGGTTTATTTTTTTGCCAATAGACCTAATTAGCTGAATATCAGTCGAAATTTGTATATGGGGGACTAAGTCCAAAAATGGTCCAAATGTATTCCGATTTGATTTGGTTACCAAAGTACACGTTTAACACCTACAAATAAAATTTTAATCAAATATTTACATTTTTATGAATTTTGAGAAAATTATGTGAATATCGGGAGGGGGGTTTGTATGGGGACTACCAGAAGGACTGAACCGATTCCTTTGAAATTTGAAATGGTGGCTTGTGCACATAAAATTTTATTACCTGTTAAATTTCAAAACGATATCTACTTTAATACGGCTATTAGAGGCATTAAAGCGAAATTCAAAGGGAGCGTTTGTATGGGGACTAGGTCTTAACATGGACTGATTTTATCCAATAGTTTATCCAATAGGCTTCGTCCTTGGGCCAAAAGAAGCTTAAGTTTCAAATTTCAAGTCAAGACAGACGGACGGACGGACATGACTAAATCAACTCAAAAAGTAATTCTGAGTCGATCGGTATACTTGAAGGTAGGTCTAGGACCAATATTTCGGGTAGTTACAAACATCAGCACAAACTCATTATACCCTGTACCACAGAGTGGTGTGGGGTATACAAATTGAAATTTGGACTATTATTGAAGAAGTTAAGAGGAAAAGAAGTTTGAGTAAAGGAACAAACTACCAATTTTTAAAAATTTGATATCTTTTGAACGGGTCATCAAAAAAATCTGAAAATTTACCACGAAGTAGTTTTCGAAGGGTACTAAAAACTGTGTCAAAGTGTCAGATTTGGCATGGAATGCCTCATATATATTCGCTATCATGGTATTTTCATATTTTTCAAATGGTCGTTAAACTCAAAAACATGAATATAATTAAACTTAAAAAGAGTAAAGAAATGAAATTGTCAATTCTCCCACTGTGCAATGTCAAAATAAATCGTAGATCAATAACATTTTAATCCAAATTTCTTTTTAAAAATTGTCTCAATTGTACTTACTTAATAAAATACTTAAAACTATGATGGTTATTAACAATATGATTATCAATGTTATGAGCAAACAAAATAAAGTCTTGTTGAAATATTTCCGGCGAAATCTGAAAAATTAAACATATTTTTAAAATATTTTTATTTTTAAACTTATTGCTAGAGATTGTTAAATATTAGGATCGAACCAGTATCAAATTGCGTCGCGTAAGACTTAAAAAAAACAAACACACTCAATTTGAAATTTTTACGTCCGTTTGATTTCGGTACCTCACATTTAAATTGTATAAACGAAAGATTGTTGGGCGTTACGCCTTACGCGACGTAATTTGTTTCTGAAGCTTATATATGACTTTGCTGCTTTTAAATGCTGTTGCTTATAAAAAAAATTTTGTTTTCTAAAAAAAAATATGATAACTGATAAAAAAAAAATATTTATTATTTTGTCGATTATTATAATTAAAATGCAATTACATATGCACGTTAGGCCGGATTGATTTCAGAGTTTTTCGATTTTCGAAAACGAAATACGCGAAAAAGTTTTCAATATATTTAAGATTTGATTGCTGTTGTTTTAGGTTAATCGAATTTATATTCAGGATCTTGCGAAAAGGAAATATTTTTATATGGAATTTCCTGGTCAATAATTCGGTGAGTTACACACGGAATGGCAAATGGAGTATACCCCATACTGCACAGTGGTTTAAATGCATAATTTTATTTGGAAATAATTCAGCCATTTGAAAAGTAATGTACCGCTACCCATAGAATCTAAAACGGTCAGAGCTAGCATATTTTCGAGTTTAAGTTTGGAAGTTGAACCCCAGCGGTGGAATGGGGGAGGCAGCAGAACCTCCCAAAGTAGGGCATCTTTAGCAAACGAACAGTTTTAAAGCTTGTCATTCTTACACCCTCCACATAGTGATAGAGGATATATATAAGTTTGTCATTCCGTTTGGAACTCATCGAAATGTCGGTCTAGGACCCCATAAAGTATATGGGGCATTTTATGTCAAATCGGACACTTTGAACATTTTTTTTTTTAGATTTTCCCAATTTGTTAACAGTTTTTAGTACCCTTCGAAAACTCCTTCGTGGTAAATTTTCAGATTTTTTTGGTGACCCGTTCAAAAGATATCGAATTTTTAAAAATTAGTAGTTTGTTCCTTTACTCAAACTTCTTTTACCCATAACTGTTTTTTTTTTACGTACTTCTTAAAAAAAAATCCAAAAAAATTCTTATAAGTGCTCTAGTATGCGATTTTTAAGTTTTAAAATTTTAATCTCATTTTTAAAAATGTATATACTCTTTGATTTTTTTGAATTTTTTTGTGTAAAACTTCTATCGATTCTACAAATTTTTTGCCCAGGAGACTCGTGGGATAACGATTATTACTATTTTTTAACAATTTTTGAAATAATTTTATTGTAATTTTTCAATCTTAAAATCATTTCTATTGTTCCAATGGTGCGTCATAGAGGGGTCATTTCCAAGACCGACCCCCATTCATTTGTATATCTAAACATTTCTTTGGAACAAACTAATACTCTATCTCCAATTTCTAAGGGGGCTCCCACACAAAACCAAATTTTTTTAAATTTGCTCTAACCGCTCTAACGCCCTATCTCCACTCCCTAAGTATACTTAGGGAGTGGAGATAGGGCGTAGGTATGTTTTAAACAAATGTTGTAGGTTAAAAATAAATGGGGGTCGGTCTCACTAATGACCCCTCTCGGACGCACCATTGGACCGGTGGAAGCTGATTAAATAAAACAAATTTACAAAAAATAAAAAAAAATGTATGGGGACCGCCTTAACAGTTAAAGATAGCGGGTAGGTGCGTTCAGAGAAAATGTTTGGACTAAAAAAATATAGTGGGTCGGTCATATATTTTGTTGCTCTAAGGGCACTATTAGGGCAGTTAGAGCGGTTGGAGCAAATTTTAAAAAAATTTCGTTTTGTGTGGGAGCCCCCTTAGAAATTGAAGATAGGGTATTGGTTTGTTCCAAAGAAATGTTAAGACGTAAAAATTAGGGATGTCGCGAATAGTGTATTCGGCATTTTACCGAATATTTACTATTCGGTATTCGGTTGGAACCGAATACGAATATTTGCCGAATAATTTAATTATTCATACGCCTGTATTTTACCTATGTAAAATATTAAAAAAAGTACCAGATTAAAAGACAACAACGCTGTTGTTGACACTATTTTTTTTGGTACCTTAACAATTCGAATTTTAATCAAGTGCTCAAGTTTTTTTGTATAAAAAACAAAGTGAAATTACTACGTAAAAGAGTCAAACGTTAATAAAAAGTGTTTTTTTTAACTAATTTAAATTTTGCCGAATATTCGGCATCTGTTACCGAATATTTATTTAACCGAATATTCAAAAAACATGCCGAATATGCCGAATACCGAATAGTGACGAATATTCGCGACATCCCTAGTAAAAATTAATGGGGGTCGGTCTTATAAATGACCCCTCTCTGACGTATCATTGGAGCAGTAGAAATGATTTTGAGATTGGCAAATTACAATAATTTTTTTTTTTTTAATTTTAAAAAATAGTAATAATCGTTATCCCACACTCAAAAAAATAAAACTGTAAAGTTAACAAAAAATTTAGTTAAATTTAACTAAAAAAGCACCTGATTTTGGGCCTACTAAATTTTTAGTTAATTTAACTAAAAATATTTAGCTAACTTTTCGTAGAATGAATGTAGCAAAAAAACCGTAACTTTAACTAAAAATTTAGCTGAAATTTCGTAACGTTTTTATGTACATATATTAACAAAAAAATTAGTTGAATTCAGCTAAACTTTTTGTTACTTTTCGTAAACTAAAATTTACAAAATATTTTGTAAAAAATTTTAAGTTTATTTTTTCTGTTTTTTTATCAGCTTAAGTAGAACGTATGAGATTTGCATAGGAGGCTACATAAGAAATTTCACTTAACAAATTTGTTACGAAAAATCAGCAAATTAATTAGTAAAAATTCGTAAACTCAGTTTTGAAGTCAACAAAAAAAATTAATTCAAAATTTGTTCAAAACTAGTATTTTCGTAAATTGTACTTAACTAAAAAAAGTAGTTAAAACGCTGATTTTAACTAAAAATTTGCTAAAAAGCCAGTAAACTCGAGTTAACAAAAAAAAAATTTGTTAACTTTACAGTTTTTTTTTTTGAGTGCATGATCCTTCTGCGCAAAAAATTTGTAGAACCGATAGAAGTTTTACACAAAAAAATTTCAAAAAAATCGAAGAGTACAAACATTTTCAAAAATGAGATATAAATTTTAAAACTTAAAAATCGCATACTAGAGCGCTTTTAAGATTTTTTTGGGATTTTTTTTTAAAGTACGTAAAAACACAAAAATTAAAAAAAAAAAAATTGCAATTCGGACCATTTTTGAAGAAATTATGAAAAAAAGAAGTTTGAGTAATGGAACAAACTACCAATTTTTAAAAATTCGATATCTTTTGAACGGGTCATCAAAAGAATCTGAAAATTTATCACGAAGGAGTTTTCGAAGGGTACTAAAAGCTGTCAACAAATTGGGAAAATCACAACAAAAATATTTTTTAAAGTGTCCGATTAGACATGGAATGCCCCATATATTTATTTAATCAGTGATCGATTTTAAGACATTCTAGCGATGTCCGTCTGTCTGTGGAAATGGTGAACACGGCCAAAATATTACACGGAGATGACTAAAACCTTACATAAATATTTATTGGAAGTTCTCCCGAGCAGTTTGGTATTGCATTTGAGCGATATCGGTTCAGCGGATCAAAAGTTATGTACGAAAGTGTAAGGACACCTCAAAAATTTTCTGCGTAGGTATGGTTATCTCTTATACTTTGCAGGCTCTTCCAAACTTAAGCTCGAAAATACGTTAAATATGCCCATTTTTAATTTTATGGCTACCGGTCTAGTACTTACTGAATGGTTGAAATATTTTTAAAAAAATTAGCCATTTCTTCCACTGTGCAGCTAAATATTGTATACTCCAAATTTTACACTCATTTCCAACTTTTCTGCCATAACCGTTTGAAGAATTAAAACAAAAAATAATAATAAAATTGCTCCAGCCTAATGCATAAAGTATGCATTACCTTACAATTTTTATTTTTTGGTTAACATTTTTACCACTACTAACCTGGATTCCACCCCTACAAAATTATTGTTCGGATAATGATGTAGAACAGGTGGTGATTTCGTGCCATTATTGTTATGATTGACATTGTCACCGCTGGTGGCACTATGTGCTCTTGCAGATATTTGTCCAGACACTGTGGTGTGAATGCTAAGATTACCTAAAAAAAAAAAAGAAAATGATTTTCATTGAATAAAATATATTCGTGGTAATTTACTTTGATTGTTGTCTTTGGGCAAATAATATGTAAATAAATCAAAATAAATAGAAAATTTTCATATGAAAATTTCTATGGATATTTGTAAGAATTATGGTGGTGTGTGTGCGTAGCAAGTAGATACATGTAGGCGATTTTCATTTAGCTCAATCAATTCTTGTGTCAAAAGCATTCTGTGGTTTGAAATTTTCAATAAAATCTATGATAAAATGAGGGCGTCATTAACAATTGCTTATGTCCAGGACATTTATTGCCGGCAACACAAACATTCATCAACAAAACTCACACGCACACACATTATACATGTCGGACAAATGAAACAGAAAAGAGAACGTGCATTTTTTTTGGTGTGGTGATGAGCTGTTTGCACTATGGGATAAAGTTGCAAAAAACTGGACAAAAATTATTAAAAAACACAGGTTCACTCAAAAAATTATGTTAGTAAAATCAACTGAAAATGTCAGTTAAAATAACTACTTTGTAAGTTGTTTTGGGGTCAACTACTTTTTCAGTTAAATCAACTAACAATGTTAGTTATTTTAACTGACAAAAAACAACTGATTTATGTAGTAAAAACTACTTACATTTGTAGTCAAAACAACTAAAATGTAGTAAAAATAAAATAATCAGTATATAATTTTTTTTTTCAAAAAATTTTTCAGAAAAAAATTGAATTTTTTCCAATTTTTTTTTTTGTTTTTTTAACAAAATTGTGAAAAATAAAAACAAAAAACGAATATTGAATTTTTATTTTTTGGAAAAAAAAAACTTTGAAAATTTTTCAGAGATAAAAAAAATAAAATTAACTACTTTAAATAACTGTTACTACATTACAGTACTTTTTTGTTAGTAGTTTAAAAAAACGACTTAAAATAACTAACAGAAATAGTTGTTTGATATTTTTCATACAAAAACTACTGACTTTGTAGTTGAAAACAACTAACTACTGTAAAATATACAAACAACTAACATGTAGTAACTTACATAATTTTCTGAGTGTTAATAAATATAATTTTTCAATTGATTTTATCGAAAAAAAACCTAAAAGATCCCTGCAAAACTTTATTTTAATGATCTGTTCAATTTAGCTTAATTACACAGTGACACGAATTCGAACTTTCCAAATTGGAATGTGATGAAACCAAAAGCAAACAAAAGTTGTAATTTTACATAACAACACCCTTATGGCTGTTTTTTAGTTTATTGCTAGCCCTATGAGATCTGGACCCAAACTAAAAAAATCTTTGGCGCTTAATCATTACCATTTTTTTCTCAAAATGTAGTTCATTTTCCTGATTTTTAAAAATGTCACAAAATCTTTAAAATGTTCTTTGAGAAAATGTATCAGAAAACTTTCCGGATAAAATATTTCTCAAGTCGGATATATTTTCTATTGGAAAATAATTTCAGAACCTCGGACATTTAGGTTAAGTTAGGTTTGGAGGAGTTCAAAATTTGAACTAATAAGACGATATGTGTCTTTTCGAATTTTTTTTTTTTTTTTTTTTATATACACTTTATTTTGGCTATTATTGAATCGCCTTTCTTAGGCCTAACAATAAGTATTTAAATCTTAAAACTCTAACTTAAATTAATAGACACTCCAAAGGAGCCATTTTGTCATATGGGCCTCATAGTTACAAGGGCGGCAAGTCTGCACGACGCAGTCTTGAATGTCCCTGAGTTCGTGTCAAGACCCTAGCCAAGGGGGTTGGGTGATTTTCCAGTTTATCAGCATATCTTGTCCTTATTGTGATAAACTCATCCTTCACAAATGGTATGTTAAGATCCCTGTGTACACACAGAAAACAAATTTGCCAATATCAAACTGAAATTCAGTTGATGCAACAAAAATTCTGTTGATGCATTTGTGTTAAGGTTAAAACAACTAAATATTGGTAGTTACAACTAAATTTTGTTAATACAACTGTCTTTTAATGCAAACAACTAAAAAAATCGTATGCCTCAGCGAAATTTAGTAGCACCAACCGAATTTTGAGTTGATACAACTGAAATATTCAGTTGGAAATTTATTTTCCTCTGTGTATATTCTCGTTGCGAATAAACCATGGCGCGCCGGTCATAGTTCTAAGAATTTTTGATTGTGCCCTCTGTATAAGTTCTATATTGGATGCGCTTGCAGTACCATAAAGTTGGATACCGTATGTCCAAATTGGTTTTAATATACAGTTATACAGGGTGACTTTTGAGTCAAGGCTAAGTTTGGAATATTTGTTAATTAACCAGTGTAAATTGCTGGATTTCAGCTTCATTTGAAGCCTCTTGGCTTCTATGTGCTTTCGCCATGTTAATCGCCTGTCCAAATGAATGCCAAGGTATGTTACATTCTCAGATTGTGGGATATGTTCTCCATTTAGGGAGACAGGAGGACAAGTTCTTAGTGTAAAAGTAACGTGCTTGCTTTTCAGAACATTGACTTTTATTCGCCAATTTTTAAACCACGTCTCCACAATTCTAAGATGGTTATTAAGTTCAATTGATGCAACGGATGGATTGGTGTGTGTACTAACAATTGCTGTATCGTCTGCAAAAGTTGACGTTAGCAGACGGTCGTTAGTTGGTAAATCTGATGTAAAAATCAAATATAAAATAGGACTAAGTACACTTCCCTGCGGAACTCCAGCTTTCATTTCAAAATCTCCAGATGTAGTATCCTTATATTTTACCCTGAATTTTCGGTTAAGAAGATAGGATTCAAGTAGCTTATGAGTACAGGTGGGTAAAAGACCTTTTACCTTAATTAATAGACCCTCGTGCCAGACTTTGTCGAAAGCCTGTGCGACGTCAAGAAAAATCGCTGAACAATATTTCTTTTCCTCGTAGGCCTTTCTTATCTCGCTTGTAATGCGGTTTACTTGTTCTATTGTTCCATGCTTTTCGCGGAAACCAAACTGGTGAGCAGGAATAACGTTACAGTTTTCCAGGGAAGGCATAATTTTTTTAAGAAAAACTTTCTCAAATAATTTCGACAGACACGGAAGCAAGCTAATAGGTCTATATGATGAAGGTAAAGTAAATTCTTTTCCTGGATTGGTTTCATTTTAATTTCAGAAATTTTCCACATATCTGGAAAATATCCATGAAGCAAGATCGCGTTAAACAGTTTTGTGAGGGTTATAACTGCTAAGTATGAATGGTAGGTTTCTTATCATTCTCGGCGTGACGAGGTCACATCCAGGAGCTTTTTTAGGATTTAAATTATCCTTAATTATAGTCTCAACCTCGTAAGGGTTGAGACTATAATTGAAAAGTCTGATTTATTTTATTTTCAATATTTTAAATTACATAGCTTTGAAGTAAAATTACAGAGTTTTCTCTGCCAAAATGCGCTCATATTTGAACCATATTTTACTTACAATAAACTCTGTAAATTCCCGGTGAAAAATGTTCATATATGCACATACATGTTTCATATGTGATCACATATGAAAAATATGTGAACATATATGCTCCATATGAATACATATATGAAGTAATATTTCTTGATTTTTTTTCATATATGCTGATGTATGAATACACATATGCACACATCTGCACATACTGGGACTTATAAAATTTTCAAAAAAAAATTCCAAAAGCATTTGAACTGAAGTTTTGAACTGAAATTTTGAACTGAAATTTTGAACTGAAATTTTTTGCTCCAAATCGCAAAAAAATGCCAAAAAAAACTTTAAAAATTTTACAAAAAAATGTTCACATATGTACACTTTTGTACATATATGACATGCACTTCCATATATGTCCAGATATATGATGTTTGAATTTTTCTCAGGACTTAGAAAATTACCCGCCCAGTGAAAAATGTTCAAATGTGAATCATATATATTTCACATATGATTACATATATGAACATATATATTTAATATATGAGCATATACGAAAATTGGCGGCATGTGGACAGACATATATGAAACATATATAAACACATATGCACATATATGAACCCATGCCATATATGTACACATGCCGCCAATTTTCGCATGTGTAACATATATTTACATATATGAACATACATGTCCATATTTGGACCACATATGATTCATATATGAACATTTTTCACCGGGCGGTGAAAAATGTCAGATGTTATTCATATATTATTCATATATGCTCGCCCATATATATTACATATATGAAGCAAATGCGAAAATTGGCGGCATATGTAAATATATGGACATATATGGTCACATATGTAACATATATTTTTTTAATTCCGTTTTGCATTTTGGTGTTAAGAATTTCATTAAAATTGTTTCACTATGTTTGAAAAATTTTTGAAGTCTTAAACATTTTTTTAAAATTCAGAAAAACCCCTTTTTTGCGTTTTTTTTTTTAATTTTCAAAGTTCCAAAATTTTTGGTTTTTAAGTCCCACACACAAAATTTTTTTTGGCAACTTTTTTCGGTTTTTAATAAAAAAATATTTTAAGAAAAAAAAAAAATTTGGAAAATTTTCGAAGTCGGGACATCCGATTTTTTTTTAATTTTCGAAGTACCAAGTGTTTGTAGTAAGAAAATCATTCAAAAATGTTTTTAGAAAATAAATTTTGAAAAATTTTCTAAGTCCTGAGAAAAATTCAAACATCTTGTATCGGGACACATGTGGAAGTACATGTCATATATGTGCAAATGTGTACATATCTGAATTTTTTTTTTTGAAAATTTTCAAAGTTTTTTTTGGAAATTTTTTTATGCGTTTTGGAGTAAAAAATTTCATTTCAAAATTTCAGTTCAAATGCTTTTGAATTATTTTTTGAAAATTTTATAAGTCCCAGACATATGTACGTGCAGATGTGTGCATATGTGTTTTCATACATCAGCATATATGAAAAAAAATCAAGAAATATTGCTTCATATATGTATTCATATGGAGCATATATGATCACATATTTTTCATATGTGAGCACATGTGAAACATGTATGTGCATATATGAACATTTTTCACCGGGTACCCGGTGAAAAATGTCAGATGTTATTCATATATTATTCATATATGCTCGACCATATATATTTAGGGTGACCATTTTTTTCCGAACTCAAATCAGTACGCCCAAACCTTTACGTTTTTATTTTCGTAAAATACCTCTCTAAAAACTCTTTCCTATGGCAAAACACTGATACTTTTTTCAACACTCAAAAAAATTAGACTAAACTAACAAACTTGGGGCAAATAGTATTTCAGTAAAAACAACGGTTTGAAAAGAGCTGTTTAAAAACAAAGAGCTGTTTGAACAACATTCAAAACAATTTAATTTAAATGTTGATCGTTTCAGTGCAGAAATTATAACACTCAAAAAATTATGTTAGTAAAATTAACTGAAAATGTCAGTTAAAATAACTACTTTGTAAGTTGTTTTTGGGTAAACTACTTTTTCAGTTAAATCAGCTAACAATGTTAGCTATTTTAACTGACAAAAAACAACTGACTTATGTAGTAAAAATTACTAACATTTGTAGTCAAAACAACTAATATGTAGTAAAAATAAAATAAACAATATATATTTTTTTTTTCAAAAAATT
This sequence comes from Pegoplata infirma, assembly GCA_963921195.1. Classification (NCBI taxonomy): domain Eukaryota; kingdom Metazoa; phylum Arthropoda; class Insecta; order Diptera; family Anthomyiidae; genus Pegoplata; species Pegoplata infirma. The sequence continues at coordinate 185,386,303 of OY992536.1, forward strand.
TTTCAGACAAAAAATGAAGATAAATTTTTTTTCAAGTTTTTTTTTTTTAAAAAAGTTGTGAAAAATAAAAAAAGGTTTTTTTTTATTTTTTTTGGAAAAAACTTTCAAAATTTTACAGAGATAAAAAAATAAAATTAACTACTTTAAGTAACTGTTACTACATTACAGTACTTTTTTGTTAGTTATTCAAAAAAACGATAACTAACAAAAATAGTTCTTTGATATTTTTCATACAAAAATAACTGACTTTGTAATTGAAAATAACTAACTACTGTAAAATATACAAACAACTAACATGTAGTAACTTACATAATTTTCTGAGTGAACAAAAAAAACCCACAGGTTTTGAGCTTAAGAAAATCCCTAAAATTCTGAGGACTTTTTTCCATAAGTTTTGATATCTCTGACTTTTATAAAACTTCCCAGATAAAAAGCACATGTTTTTTAAATAGCGGCTGATGTTCTGAGTGATTTGTGCAATAAATTTTGAAGACATTACCTCATTGAACATCTCAGAATCATTTGAATTGATGCAATTACATTATATTTCTAAAAATATAAAAACTCCATCATTCCGTGTACTTTTCGTTTAGAAAACCTCAAAGATTATGGGCGCCTTTTCATATAAAACTTTTCATATATATAGGATCAAAATAACCTCATCTCAGATACATTTTAACGTTAATGAACCTCTTGATTCACGAACTCTAAACTTTTTAAAATTGATTTAACTCAAATTATCTCTTTGTCATACTTAAGTTATAAAAAACTACTCCGATGACTTATTTTATGGAATTTCAAGTGTTTTTATTAAATTTTCGAACAAAATTATTTTTTATGTTCAAATGTTCAAAAATCAGTACAATCAGTACATATTTCAAAAAATCAGTACAAATCAGTACAACGTCTTTTGATCAGTACATGTGATCAAAAATCAGTACATGTACTGATGAAATCAGTACGTATGGTCAGCCTATATATATTATATATATGAAGCAAATGCGAAAATTGGCGGCATATGTAAATATATGGACATATATGGTCACATATATTTTTTTAATTCCGTTTTGCATTTTGATGTTAAGAATTTCATTAAAATTGTTTTAGAAAAAAAATGCTTCACTATTTTTGAAAAATTTTTTAAGTCTTAAACATTTTTTTTTAAATTCAGAAAAAAATCTTTTTTATGTTTTTTTTTTTTTAATTTTCAAAGTTCCAAAATTTTTGGTTTTTAAGTCGCAGACACAAATTTTTTTTTTTGGCAACTTTTTTTCGGGTTTTAATAAAAAAATATTTTAAGAAAAAAAAAAAAAATTGAAAAATTTTGTATGTCGGGACATCCGATTTTTTTTTTAAATTTTCGAAGTACCAAGTGTTTGTAGTAAAAAAATCATTAAAAAATGTTTTTAGAAAATAAATTTTGAAAAATTTTCTAAGTCCTGAGAAAAATTCAAACATCTTGTATCGGGACACATATGGAAGTACATGTCATATATGTGCAAATGTGTACATATCCGAAATTTTTTTTGGAAAATTTTCAAAGTTTTTTTTGAAATTTTTTTATGCGTTTTGGAGTAAAAAATTTCTTTTCAAAATTTCAGTTCAAATGCTTTTAAATTTTTTTTTTAAATTTTATAAGTCCCAGACATATGTACGTGCAGATGTGTGCATATGTGTTTTCATACATCAGCATATATGAAAAAAAAATCAAGAACCCGGTGAAAAATGTTCGTATATGCACATACATGTTTCATATGTGATCACATATGAAAAATATGTGAACATATATGCTCCATATGAATACATATATCAGACATGGGCGATACCAATTACATTTTTTTCAATTACAATTACATGTAATTAGTAATTGAGTTTTTTCAATTACAATTACATGTAATTAGTAATTGAATTTTTCAATTACATTTACATGTAATTAGTAATTGAGTTTTTTCAATTACTAATTACATGTAATTGTAATTGAAAAAACTCAATTACTAATTACATGTAAATGTAATTGAAAAATTCAATTACTAATTACATGTAATTGTAATTGAAAAAACTCAATTACTAATTACATGTAATCGTAATTAAAACGTTCAAATTACAGTGTTTTCCATTACATGCAAAAAAAAAATCTGACAACTGACAAAGTTTTATTTTTAACAAATTAATAGTGACTGGCGAAATTCAACATCAGAAGCATTTTGGACAAGTTAAGTGATTGCGGTCGATTCTAAATATGATATTTAAAACTAGTGTAAAAAAATATAAGTCAAAAATATAACATAAAATTTGTGACATAAATATATAATTTGTGTGTATAGTTATGGTGGCAGATTCTAAACTTGAAACTAAACTAAACTTTTCTTTTTCCTACTACGTTACCATGGCTTTTACTGGTGACATGTCACATGATTTAAAACTAACACCGAAATTATATAATATTTATTTTAATAAAATAATTATATGTATTAATATTAATTAAATAGTTTTAATAAAATATAATAAATAAGTGATACCAACTACATACAAAAACAAGTAAGAAAATAATAGTCGGTCAAGACCGACCATGTTTGTATGGGGGCTACAAGAAGAACTGGTCCGATTGCTTTAAAATGTGGAATGGTGATTTGTGAATACAAAACACGTTTACCTGCCAAATTTCGAAAGGATACCTATTGTTATTGTTAGAGTCATTTGACTCATATTTTAAGGGGACGTTTGTATGGGGGCTAGGTCAAAACATGGACCGATTTTGCAAATTTCAATAGCGTCCGTCGTTGTGTCAAAAGAAGCTTAAGTCTCAAATTTCAGATAAATCGGTTAAAAATTGCGACCTGTATCGTGCGCACAACGTTTACATGGACGGACATCGCTAAATCGACTCAAAAAGTTATTCTGAGTCAATCTTGAAGGTGGGTCTAGGACCAATATTTCGGGAAGTTACAAACATCAGCAGAAACTCATTATACCCTGTACCACAGAGTGGTGTAGGGTATAAAAATAGTGTTGCCAAAATTGTAATAGTGATATCGTTGTTTTTACAAGTAGTTACAGCAAGGGGTACTAATAGAAAATAATATATTAATATAATAAATAAATTCGAAAGAATTTTGTAATTTGGTGTTTTTTCGACTAAATTATGCGTTTTTTATTTGCATCTAGCGGTCAAAAAATTATTTTATTTGTTAGCAGGAAATCTAACGACTTTATATTATCTTAAAAATAATCAATATTTCACAGGTACAGTGAAATCAGAAAATACACACGCATTTGTTGGATTTTTTAAAGCATGCCAGCAGCAAGCAAAATCCTACCTGCATAAGAGTCCCCGCACAACAATGTCGGTGACGTTTTTTTCATACAAATTAGGCAAGAAAAAACGCTCGACCGAAAACCGCTTGAATAAAATCAATTTTATTTTTGTGTCGGTTTCTCTCTCTCTTTTTATTTTTGATATTAAAATGTTGCCACATTTTAATAAATATTTCGATTATTTTCGATTAAGTAAACAAAAAAATGTGATCTCTAACAAAAAAAAATATTAAAAATTCTAAAAAAACACACAAAAAGTAATCAATATGAAAAAATCATATTGATATTAAAAAAAACAATAACATCAAATAAAAATATATGGAAAAAGTGAAAAAATAGTGTAAATATCAACGTATGACGGAATTTCCCGCTGCCGCTTTTGTTTTGCTCCTATACTCTCTCATGACCGAAACCGTCAACCGCTCCGACATTGTTGTGCGGGGACTCTAAGTGATCGCTTGCATAATTTAACATATAACAAAAAGGAAACAGCTACAAAGTCATAAAGACATAAAAAACCGGGATTTCCAAAAGGAATTTAAAAGACACTATTATTTTTTTACAACGCAAAATATGTGAAGACATTGCATTGAAATTCAATGGAGTGGCTGTACATCGCAATAAATATTTGAAAAATTGAACATTTTGGCACGAAAAGGTCTACATTTTATAGGATCTTCTTTTATATGTGTGGTCATAAAAATCAAGTTGGGTTAAAAATATCGGGATTTCCAAAAAGACATTAGTATTTTATTTTTTTGCAACGCGAAATATGTAAAGAAACTACATTTTAAAGACATTGCATTATCATTTAATGGAGCGGCTGCATATCGCAATAAATATTTCCAAAAGTGAAATTATTATTACAGAAAAGGTCTAATTTTTTTTATTATCTGCTTTTATATATGCCATAAAAGCAGATCCTAAAAAATGTTGACCTTTTTTTTTGATAAAATTTTCCCTTTTGCAAATATTTATTACCTGAATTATTTTATTTTATCTTTTAAAGCAAATTTGTGGTTTTCAGCCAAATTTATATTCTTTCAAAGATTTTTTGTTGTGCTTGATAAATAACACTGGTTTACAAAATAAAAAAAAATTTCTGTGCACGAAACGTGACTATATTTTTTTATATATTACAGACTACTAACTCAAAAAAAATATCAAAATTTTTTTTTCACGTATTCAGTAATATTAAAAATTTGTTTAGCGTTTCTTTAAATTTTACGACTATTTTCGTTATACCTCGCGTTGTTTACATCCGATGTACTCGCGATAAAATCCATGTTAAAGAGAATCATGCAACAAATCATTCAAACATCATTTTCCAATCAAATGATAAGATTACGTTTAATTAGCATACATAATATGTCATATTATGACAAAAATACGTTATTTGAGCAATTAAATCAAAATTTGAATGGTCGACAAAAATGGAATTCGTAACAAATAAATTTTATTATAATTTCTCTTCAGAGACCAAATATAACAGTTGTTTGTGACTTTTTGTTTTAAAAAAAAATATTCTAATGTATTAACAACTGTTGTATTTACACTTTTTTTGGGACGCTAAAAAACGACAAAATTAATTTTTTTTTACTCTGTGTAAATATGTTGCAGATGGACGGGCATATCATTGACAATATGTTGGTTTAGCTTGGAAAAATACTTAGGTAAAATTATATTAAAATTCACAGGAAAAAAAAATTTTTTGATAAAATAATTTTTTCTTTCCAAATTGTAAAAAAACGGTTAATAATGTAAAAAAATCATAATAAATAACTACTTATAATATTTTTAAAGACAAAAAAAATCATACAACTATTCTTTTTCATGGTATTCGGATGCATAATAATAAAAATTAATTTGATTCATGTTTCAGTTGAAAATGAATACTTTAAACTTTATTTCAAAACTAAAAATTTAATGAATAAATTCATTGTATAAAAGATCTGGGTTTATTTAAACCCTATCAGTTTTAGATTTTCTGTCTATTTCAGTTATGAATTCAAATTTAGTTAAACGATTTTTTACCTAAATATGTGTTAAATTTGTTTAACTAAAATGTTTGCATTCCAATTAATGTGGTGATTATTACTCGCATTGCACGGTCTATTTTGTGTATTTCTTTTGTGTCGTCTGTAGTCATTGTTAAGTTTTTTTTAAAGACTACCACAAAAACTCTCGTTATCTTCGTTTGACTTGGAGTTTTTGCTTCCAGTTTGTTGCGAATGACTACAGTATTGTGTGTTATTTTCATTTGCTGGCTTTTTTCAAAAACTATCAACTGAGGAGTTTAACAATTTTAGTGGCAGTTTAGTTATTTTAACTCTGTTTTGAACTGCTGTCAAATGGCACCCACAATTCTGTTTACAACTTGAGGCCAGCGCCAACTGCAGGGTCGAAAAAAATCAAATCTTTAAAACCTTGACCCGCATCTAATATGTATGTCTTAGGTTGGTTGCTCTTATGATTCCAGAGATCATGCGTTACAAACAATTGCACTAACGATTTTATGCATAAAGATTTTTGAATAAATATGTATGTGTAATTGACAATATTAGTAATTAATTACTAAATGTAATTATAAACATGTTTCTTACAATTACATTAAAATCAATTACATTTTTCAATTAGATGTAATTAGTAATTGAGTTTTTTCAATTACAATTACATGTAATTTGTAATTGAGTTTTTTCAATTACAATTACATGTAATTTGTAATTGAGTTTTTTCAATTACAATTACATGTAATTTGTAATTGAGTTTTTTCAATTACAATTACATGTAATTAGTAATTGAAAATTTTCAATTACTAATTACATGTAATTGTAATTGAAACTGTAATCAATTACACAATGTAATCATTAACCCCCATGTCTGACATATATGAAGCAATAATTCTTGATTTTTTTTCATATATGCTGATGTATGAATACACACATTTGTACATATATGACATGCACTTCCATATATGTCCAGATATATGATGTTTGAGTTTTTCTCAGGACTTAGAAAATTATTTAATTTTTTTTTTTTTCTAAAAACATTTTTTAATTATTTTTTTGTTACAAATTGAAAAAAAGTTGCAAAAAAAAATTTGTGTCTGGGACTTTAAAAAAAAAATTGGAACTTTGAAAATTTAAAAAAAAAAAATCGAAAGCATTTCAAAATCAAAAAAAAATATAAAAAGTTTTTTTCCGAACTTCAAAAAATAAGACTTCGAAAATTTTTCAAAAATTGAGAAATTTTTTTTTTAAAATAAATTTTTATGAAATTCTTTACTCCAAAATGAAAAACGAAATTAAAAAAATATATGTTGCATATGTGACCATATATGTCCATATATTTACATATGCCGCCAATTTTCGCATTTGCTTCATATATGTAATACATATGGGCGAGCATATATGAATAATATATGAATAACATCTGACATTTTTCACCGGGAAATATTGCTTCATATATGTATTCATATGGAGCATATATGATCACATATTTTTCATATCTGATCACATATGAAACATGTATGTGCATTAGAGTGTCCCTTATTTTGGAAATGTTGGAAATCTTGAGACGGTACCCGCTCATTTTTTTCCTTTTGACTTAAAAATAACTCAGGAAAAATTTTACGCCCCTAGGACCACGCCTTCCCTACGCGACGGGGCCTTAAAGAGCGGGGCCTAAAAAATCATTTTTCCATACAAACCAAAAAAATTTTTTTTTGAGGGATAAGTCTTTCAGCGCTAAAAAATTTTTCGCAAAAAAAAAATTTGGGCGGCCGGGGTCCTACAGTAAAAAATTTTTAAAAAATATTTTTTTTTAGTTTTGACCAGCAACGGTTTTAGCTGCTATGTTGCTTTAAATGATATATATTCCAAAAAAAAAATTATTCATATCTGTGACATCTTTATCTTTTTCGAAAAAAAAAATTTTGAGCCGTAGGAATCCTACGGTAAAAAATTTTTAAAAAATATTTTTTTTTAGTTTTGAAAAGCAATGGTTTTAGTTTTTATGTTGTTTTTAATGATATATATTCCAAAAAAAATATTATTCATATTTGTGACATTTTTATCGTGTATCGAAAAAAATCATCAATGCATTTTTTACCCTTTTTTAGAACACGATTAAGATGTCACAGATACAAAAAATATTTTTTTATGAATATATATCATTTAAAGCAACATAGCAGCTAAAACCGTTGCTGGTCAAAACTAAAAAAAAATATTTTTTAAAAATTTTTTACTGTAGGACCCCGGCGGCTCAAAATTTTTTTTTGCGAAAAATTTTTTAGCGCTGAAAGACTTATCCCACCAAAATCAAATTTTTTGTTGTGAATAAGCAAACCAAGTAATATAATAAATAATAACAAAAAAATTAAAAATCAAAAAAAAAATTTTTTGGTTTGTATGGAAAAATGATTTTTTAGGCCCCGCTCTTTAAGGGCCCGTCGCGTAGGGAAGGCGTGGTCCTAGGGGCGTAAAATTTTTCCTGAGTTATTTTTAAGTCAAAAGGAAAAAAATGAGCGGGTACCGTCTCAAGATTTCCAACATTTCCAAAATAAGGGACACTCTAATGTGCATATATGAACAATTTTCACCGGGTATTCAAATTTTTTTCTAAAAATATTTTTTTAATTATTTTTTTGTTACAAACCGAAAAAAAGTTGCAAAAAAAAAAATTTGTGTCTGGGACTTTAAAAAAAAATTTGGAACTTTGAAAATTTAAAAAAAAAATCGAAAGCATTTCAAAATCAAAAAAAAAATATAAAAAGTTTTTTTTCCGAACTTCAAAAAATAAGACTTCGAAAATTTTTCAAAAATTGTGAAATATTTTTTTAAAACAATTTTTATGAAATTCTTTACTCCAATTTTTATGAAATTCTTTACTCTGTTTCTGTTATTTAACAGAGATAGTATTTTGAGTGTAAGCTTTATCTGTATTTTTACTTATTTCTATGTAATCTTAATTTCATAGCTAAAAACAGAGTTTTCTGTAAAAACACCAAAGTTTTATCTGCAAAAAAGTAAAAAAAAAAAAAAATGTTTTCAAAAATCTTATAAAAATTTTACAAAATAACATGTATTTTACTAAACTCTGTAAATTTACCAAGTTATTTTCTGTAAAATTTTGGTTGCATCAAATGCATTTTACAAATATATGTAAATTTACAGAGTTTTTTTGCGAAATGGTGTTTTATTTAACCAACATTTTACTAGAAACTCTGTAAATTAACAGTTGTCTTTTTTTGTCAAAATCATTTTAAAGAGTTTTATAGTAAAATTACCAAGAAATGTTGCTAGCTGGAAAAGTATGGTGTACTCTGTTAAATTAGCAGATTTTTTTTTATTTTGAGTGTACTCATACTAAAGTCTCAAGTTAATTTTCATAGAAGCTGCCCCATAGTGCATGCGTTTGGCCCGCTGATAGTGAATGACTTTGTTTATCTATCTGTCTGTCGGTCAGTCTATCAACCATTTATTTTACATCTTGATAAAAAACATTATTTTCCACATGTCACTCACTCACTATTCTGTCATTATAGTTTAAAACAAAAAAAAAAGAATGTGTGTTTATTTTAGCCATGTTTTCATATGCACGAGCTTTGGTTTGGTGGTTCATTTTTAATTTTCTTTCGTTAGAGTAGAGTTAAATCAATATTTTGCTTAAATGGAAATCAACAATATACTATAGGCATGTTTTTTGCAGACCGGATTTAGATTAGGATTAACTCTATTTAATTAAAAAATGGGTCAAATCAAGTCCAGAATTTTTTTTATAATTTTTTTCTGAATCTGCATATCGTCGAACTATATTCAATAAATGCCAACTCTAAAAAGCTTACATTTCAGGAGAGCTACACTCAAAATAATTACTCTGTTAAATACTATGTAAAATGACTGTAATCTCAATTCGACAGATATTTGACAAAGTTATCTGTCGAAATACGGATTTTAAGAAAATACTTTGTATTTTCTTGTGACTGAAAAACAAAATTTTATCTGTAATTTTACTTTTTACTTTGTATTCTCTATTTTACAGATAATAAACAGTTTTTTTTTTGTTAAAATACGGATTTAAAAAAAAATACTTTGTTTTTTTCTCGTAACCAAAATACTAAATTTCGTTTCTAATTTTACTTATTGCTCTGTAAAAATAAAAATCACTTCAAAAACTTTCAAATATGACCGATAAACCCCTCTTTAAAAAGTGTCTTAATACAATAAAAACTGGTAAATTTTACGAGGATGACGCGTAAAATTGGAGTTACTTGTTAAAAACTCGTAATATTCACAAAAAACAAAAGGACATTTACAATTTGGAAGCATTAAAGTGGGCCAATTTAACAAAATTATAATTAATTTAATTTTTTTAATTTTAATTAATGTTTTTGATGCGGAGAAGTTTTACTCATAAAATGGATTTAACTAAAACTTTGTAAATTTACAGAGTTTTTTTGGTAAAATTCTTTTCGGTTTTATCAATATTTTACAGATAATTCTATAAATTTACAGTTTTTTATCGAAATCATTTTACAGAGTTTTCTTCGTAAAATAACAAAAAATCTTGCTGGTTGGAAATCTATGGTATTTTCTGCTGGCTCAGCAGAGTATCTCTGTAATTTAACAGAGTGATTATTTTGAGTGTAGAAAACTAGTTATTTCGCATATTATTGTTAAAATAAACAATGTACCCTCCATAAGATGGTTTAAATAATATAAATAATTTTGACCCATGCCAAAAATTTAAATTTTTGCACTTGTTTGCGTATTTTTCAGAGATGGCATTTATTACTATGTCAAAAAACAAATATTTTTTTAGAGTTGGCATATTTTGTCGGAAAATAAAAATACATATTTTTTTAAAAACTTTTATTAAATTTTTTTTTTGGATTTTGTTATCGGTAATTGTAAAAACTAAAAAAAAATCAAAATCTTTGAATATTTTTAAAAGTTACTACACTCAAAATAATAACTCTGTTAAATTGCAGCAAAACACTGCTAATTTAACAGAGTACAACATACTTTTCCAACTAGCAACATTTCTTGGTAATTTTACTATAAAACTCTGAAAAATGATTTTGACAAACAAATTTTAATTTACAGAGTTTCTAATAAAAGATTGGACAAATCCCAGCAAAATTTTCTGTTCCAAATAATCGGTTCCAGAACACATCATTTTACCCTGCAACCGATTCTTCTTAATATTCCACACTCAAAATAATAACTCTGTTAAATTACAGAAAAACTCTGTTAATTTAACAGAGTACACCATACTTTTACAGCTAACAACATTTCTTGGTAATTTTACTAAAATACTCTGCAAAATGATTTTGACAAAAAAAAATTTTAAATTACAGAGTTTATAGTAAAATATTGGTTAAATATAAAAGCTTTTTGACACAGAAAACTCTGTAATTTTACTTTAAAACTCTGTAAAATGATTTGGACAAAAAAAAACTGTTAATTTACTGAGTTTCAAGTAAAATATTGGTTAAATAAACCACCATTTAGCAAAAAAGCCTACCCGAGTAAAAAAGTTCCTATATAGTTGTATATAATTTTATAAACATCATATATGATTAAATAGAATTATATAGAATTTGATGCGAAAAATGAGTCGATAAAACTATATAAAATTTGATCAATGTTTCTTATATTTTGATAAATTTTTTATATAATTTTATGCGAAATTTGGACCCCTATTTTTATATAATAACAGCAAAATTATATAATCAGATATATTTATATAAAAATATATAAAATTGTATAAAACTGTATAAAACTATATAAAGTTACATAAAATTATATATAATTATATATAATTAAAACAAAATTTTATGCTATATATAAAACTTGATAAAATTTTATATAACTTTATAAAATTATATATTGTTTTATATAATTTGATATAGTTGTATATAATTATATCTGATTATATAAATTTGCTGTTGTTATATAAAAATAGGGGTCCAAATTTCGCATAAAATTATATAAAAAATTTATCAAAACATAAGTAACATTGATAAAATTTTATATGGTTTTATCGACTCATTTTTCGCATCAAATTCTATATAATTCTATATAGTCATATATGATGTTTATAAAATTATATACAACTATATAAAAACTTTTTTACTCGGGTATGTAAATTTACATATATTTGTAAAATGCATTTGATTCAAAAAAAAATTTACAGAAAAAACTTTGTAAACCCGAGTAAAAATTTTTATATGATGCAATATATATTGATATGTAATACAATATATAATTAAACGCAATTTGATCCGAAAAATGGTGGATGTTTTTGCATTAAAAAAGATCAATTTGTATAAAATATGATTTGATTTCATCCGAGTTTTGACCATACATTGCCATATATTGGTGGATCAAATTAGATCTAATTGCATAAAAACATATAAAGTCCTGGTGTTTTCTGGTTTGGGTTGAGAAACACCACAGGTCAACGATACATTCACCAAACATATAATTTTCTAAAACAAAAAAATAAAAAAATGTTTGAGTACGCTTCGAACCAGATAGGTGATATACATAACCTTAACAAGGAAATGTTTAGGAACATTTTAAAAAGTTTTTTATACTTTGCCTAAAAAACTTAGAAGATTTTTGGTTAATTAGAAACATTTAAAGTTATACATATATCGAACAGAATAAGCTATATATAATTTTATGTTAAATTATACAGAAAAACTAATTTTGTATTGACCCTCATATAATTTTATATAATTATATCAACCGCACATCTTTTAATCCGAATCATGATTAAATTATATATAACTACATATGACTGCATTTAAAAAATTTAGAAAAGATATCAGCGATGTATAATCATATATGATTTATTATGTTTGTATCAAGTTATATATTGTTATATATCGAGGGGTTATATTCAAAACCCTCTATCTTCCATTTTCACGAAAATGACTTTTTGATGGCAAAAGATTCAGTAAAACGGCCCTCATCTATGGTGTAATTTTCAGAACAAAAAACTTTTTTTTTGCTATTTTATTTGCATTTTTGATTTTCTCTATCTCTTACACAATTAACTTTCTGAATGCAAAACCCTCTATCTTTTCAAATAATTAATTTATAAATACTTTTTTAGAATAATTTCATCATGCATTACATGTTTTCATACTAATTTTTGCATGCTGCACATGAATTTGTCAACAAAATTCCAGAACCACGTTTTTGGTCCACTGATGCTAATTTTTTCTGAAAATTCTTGTTTGATGTTTTTGAAAAATATGGCTCAAAATTTGGATGTATTGTGTACATTATGAAACAAAAATTTTAATCTTAAAAATTCCGATGCTGATCAGCATCTGTGGACCAAAATCGCGTTTTTAATTTTTTTACTATTTTTTACAAAACATACTCAAACTGTTGAGTCAACTTTTGAGACGAATTCGGTAAAAAATAATTTTTGTCTTAAAAATCAGCACCTGTGGACCAAAACCGCGATTTCGAAATTATTTATAAGCCGTTATCGTTAATAAATTACGTTAAAAATTTACCGATGTCGAAAATGAAATCATAATAATTCATTTTTATTAAAATGCAAAACCCTCTATCTGGTCATTTTCATTCATGTACTTAATATTTTTGAGAAACAAAACCCTCTATCTATCCTCTAAAATCCCCAATAGTGCAAAATTTTAAAAACGAATCATATGTGAGATTCAGTAGCTGATTTAAAAAAATATTGTAGAATATCGAATTTTAATTACTCTAAAAATACGCGAAATAAACAGTTTTTTGGCTCTCCTGAAAAGTTGTGTTTTTTTAGATAGAGGGTTTTGAATATAGGCCCTCGATATGTTTATTTTTACTCGGGAATTTACAGAGTTTAGTTAAATGCATGTTATTTTGTAAAATTTTTATAAGATTTCTGAAAAATAAATTTTGATAACTTTTTTTTGCTACTTTTTCAACTTTTTCTCAAAAAAAAAAAATATACAGATAAAATTTTAATGTTTGGTAACAAAACCACTCAAAACAGAAAACTTTTTTGGTTATAAAAAATACGAAGTATTTTGCTTAAATCTGTATTTTAGCAGAAAACTCTGTTAATTATCTGTAAAATTAAGATTACAAAGTAAAAAGTAATATAACAGAGGATACTTTGTTTTTTTGTCACAACAAAATACAAAGTATTTTCTTTAAATCTGTATTTTGATAGAAAACTTTGTCTGTCAAATATCTGTTGAATTGAGATTACAGTCATTTTACAGAGTATTTTGCACAGTTATTATTTTGAGTGCAGAATCAATGATTTTTGTTTAAATTGTCCCGAAAGCAATCGTTTTGTAGAGCAAGTAGTTTTTTTGAAAAATAATTTTATATAGAAAATTTTGTTCTGATTACCGAAGAAAATATTCAAGAATCTATTGAACCAGGAATTTGTTCCAAAAAATTTTCCTGGGATAAAACTCCAAAGAAAAAAAAAAACAAAGAGAAACTCTTTAAATTTATTTGTAAAAGGCATTTGATGCAACTAAAGTTTTAAAGAAAAAAACTCTGTAAATTGACAGAGTTTAGTAAAATACATGCTATTTTGTAAAAGTTTTAAAAGATTTAAAAAAAAAAAATTGTCGGTACTTTTTTAACATTTTCTCAACAAAAAAAAAAACAGATAAAATGTTGGTGTTTTACAGAAAACTCTGTTTTTAACTATGAAATTAAGATTACATAGAATGAGTAAAAATACAGATAAAACTTATTGTTAGTTTTTTGGTAATAAAAAATACAGAGTATTTCGCTTCAATCTATATTTTAGCAGAAAGCTCTGTTAATTATCTGTAAAATTAAGATTATAAAGTTAAAAGTAATATAACAGATAAAACTTTGTTTTTTTTTGTCACAACAAAATATTTTGACCGAAAACTCTGTCAAATATCTGTTGAATTGGGATTACAGTCATTCTACAGAGTATTTTACAGAGTAATTATTTTGAAATTATTTTGAAGAAATACCTTCCTTGTTAGTGGTAGAGGGTGTATATAAAGTTTGTCGTTCCGGTTGTAATATCGGTCTAGAACCCTATAAAGTTTATATATTATTGATCAGTGATCGATTCTAAAAGAATCTAGCGATGTGCGTCTGTTGAAATGGTGATCACGGCCAAAGGATTAAACACATATGACTTAACGTTTTTTTTCTTGTGGCAGGCCTTAGAAAATTGGTATTGCATTTGAGCGATATCGGTTTTTTGGTAATAAAAAATACAGAGCGGTTAAAAAGTTAAAAACAAAAACGTAGAACCTCTAAAATGTTGGTTCATTATCAAGGATGGGTACCAATTCGATAAAAGTATTGGTATTGGTATTGGTTTTTAAAATTAAATTAGTATTGGTATAGGTATTGGTTTTCATTTTTTGTTGAATTGGTATAGGTATCGGTATTGGTTTTGAAATATTTGGGTATTGGGTATTGGTATTGGTTTTAGCCTCGAATCGGTATCGGGTTTTAATAAGTATCGGTATTTATCTTATATCGGTTTTGGTATTTGTATGCAAAAGGTTTTGCCGTTAATATTAATTAATTTAACGTAAGTCGTCCTTCTGTCCGTCCCACAGTGCACACTGGGGCGAGATGGTAGGTTTTTTGGCCAAAAGTCTCTACAGGTCGTAAATGTTAACCGATTTTTTTGAAATTCAGAATATAAGGTAATAAATAAGTGCCTTGAAAGTTTTTGAAACTCATTTTTAATAAAATTTACAGATGCTATAGATGAAACAAATGAAGAGACACTTGCCTTTTGTTTAAGTATTTGAATTGGATATGGTCTCTGGTCCCGTGATTCACGCGTGAGCGTGAGTGATTTTCATTTAAATCATTTGGTTATAGAGTGATTTTCATTTAAGTCAAGTGACTATCCCAGCAAAAATTTTGCTGAACTGGTAGCAGCTTTTGGAAAGGAAACTCGAGTCAAGGAGCGCATCCAAACCTGCTGAATTCATGCATGATTCTCTAAGGCGATGTCACACTTTAGAGCGCTAGTTGAATACACCGAAAAAACACTCTTAAGATGCTCTGAATTCACATCTCTTTAGAGCGCTGAAAAAATGCAGTGAATTCATGTATATTTTAAGAGCTGATTTAAGCAGAATAAAGATGAAGCACATTTGACTATTTTTGAAATACAAATTACAAAATATGAAATACAATTGACTATTTCTGAATACAATTGGAAAATCTTAAATACAATTGACTAATTCTGAAAATCAGTTGACTCCCTGCAAGCATTTGGAAGAAATATCGCCTAAGAGATCCAATTACACTTAAAAAATTTCCAATTATATTTCGAAAGTTTCAAATTATATTTCAGAAACTTCCATTTATATTCCAGATATTACCATTTATAACCAAAAAAATTTTAATTACATTTCAAAAATTTTCAATTATATTGGAAATTTTTGAAATATAATTGGAGATTCTAAAATATGATTGGACATTTTTTGTAATATAATTTGTATTTTCTGAAACTAAAGTGGAAATGGTGTACTCAATTTTTTTTTTCATTTAGAATGTGAGGTGTTATGATTGAAGCACAATGCAGTGAAATCATGTTTTTTTATCCAAAATTCATGGTTTTTTATTCACACCAATGCTTTTTAAAACAATCAGGGGCATCTTATCTAAACTTTTTTCATCACTGAACACAACATTTTGCCACTCATCATCCCACAGGAGATGTTCTTTAGCTTACTGCAGCCTGTTCGTGTTGTGATGTGCTTTCAAAGCTACATTTGAGTTACATCTTGCCAATAAAATGATTTCTGCCGAATGCTATATTTGTCTGACACGTCTAGTGGGTAAATTTATACCCAAATCTTGTTCGATTTCAAAAGCACTTTGATGATGTACGCTCGCTTTCGGAAAAATCTCTCTAATTTGGCGAGAATCAATAGATGAATGACACCATAGTCTTGTGATTAAACCAAAGATGAATCCTAATTTAATTACATTAACTATTCCTTTGTCAGATCTTTTCATAATTTTTGCAATTTAACGGTTTCAAGATTCAGCATCCCTGTATTTATTTATTTTTTATTTTTTTTCGCCAGAAAATTATGTTTCCAAGTAGAATTTTATTTAAAATCACAACAATTCAGGTTTTTTTGCCTCACAATTTTTAGAAGAAATCGGAACTCTAAAAAGTACCATGCAGCATGCAATATCAAGGCCTATTTTAATTATAATTGGCATTTTTAGTTTATGGCAGTATATTTATTTCCTTCGGAGTTTTTAAAAAATGTTTTAAAAAATATCGTGGGATTTAGTTATTATATTGAATTGCATATGGATAAATTAATATTACTTCAAAGATATTTATTCATGTTATGTCTATTGGTTATCTCTTAAATAAAATAAAAAAAAATAGCAAAAACTACTTGGCAGTATATTTATTTCCTTGGGTGTATTCAAAAGGAAAGCACATGAAATTTTATCAAAATATAATTTTATATTTTGAGTTTTATATAAAAAATCTTATCAAAAAATTTTAATTTTTTCCCCTTACTTTTACTGCATCCTCAAGAGCGCTCTTTGGATGCGCTTCGGTATGCTATAAAAAGATGCTGTGTCGCCAAAATCTTGATTTATTTTTGCTGGGTATATTAAGGTAATAAATAAGTGCCTTGAAACTTTTTGGATTCAGACCTACAAGGAAACTTTTTCCAGGGTGGACACTTCATTTTAAATAAAATTTACAGATGTTATAGATTAAACAAATGAAAAGACACTTGTCTCTTGTGATTTGCGTGACTCAAAAAATTGATTTTCATTTAAATCACGTGATTGTGAGTTGAAAAATTCTGAGTGAGTGTCTTGAGAGCCTGTATTGCAGAAAAGCCTGTATTTCAACTTTTTATGCAATTTTAATATTTGGATTTATTTATTTGCTATTATTTATTTGCTATTTTATTAATTTATTTCGTTATTTTCAAAATAAATAGTTTCAAAATGTTTCAATTAGTGGAATTTGATAATAAATTAAATCTAAAAAAATTAATATTAATTAATAAAAAAATAAAAAGCCTAAACTAAAAAAATGAAAATTTTTGGTTTTTGCTTGAAAGAATTTCTGATGCACATTGCATTTAATGTACATATAAATTCCGGTGGTTAAGGGGAGATATTTTTTAATTGCAGAAATATGATACTTAACATTTGTAACAAAATATATGTACCTGCACTTCATCCTTTTCATACATAAATATTTTTTTGAAAAAGGTGATCAAAATAGGTTATCATGCAGGGGGCCCCTTTTTCGATTTTAGATCTTTTGCCAATTGCGATTACACGGGTCAATTTTTTTCTTATATGGGGTTCACACTTACGACCTTAAACAAGTTGTTTAACAAAACACCAGTAACAAAATAAAAACGTAATGGATACAGAAAAAATAATTTTTTAAACACGTAGCCCTTAAACTCTCAAAAATAGCAAGTGTGAACTGCACATTATGCGTTTTTAAATTCTTATATAATATGACTGTGCCTCTAATAAAACAATAAAATTTTTTTTCTGGATTCTGGTGTTGTGACATAAAATGTTGTAGCGTCTGCTTGATTAAAATTTTGGAATTTCCAAAAAAAGGACATTAGTATTTTTTTTACAACGCAAACAAGAGTGCAGTGACACTCAATGTACATATATCAAATATTAACAATGTTTGCAAAAGAAAAAATTTCGTCACAGAAAAGGTCTAAATTTTTTAAGATCTACTTTTATTAGGGGTCATAAAAAACGTGACAAAAAATATTTCTTTTATGTTTTTATGGCTTTTAAAATTCAAGTAGCTAAGTTAGCTAAGCTAACTCCTTTTTGTTATGTGACATTGCATGCAAACGATTACTGATCGATGTAACATCTTTTGCAATTCGTTAGTCAGGTAAAACCTAGTAATGTGATGGAAAGAAAATGTTTGACGTCACAATTAAAACAAACGAAAATAAGAATACAAAAAAACCGAAACAAAACCGATACGAAAGTAGAAAAAAATGAATTGGTATTGGTTTTTTATTGGTATTGGTTTTGAAGAATAAAAGTATTGGTTTTTAATTGGTATTGGTAGTGGGGAATCGGTATTGGTTTTTTATCGGTATTGGTATCGCACAAATAAAGGTATTGGTTTTTAATTGGTATTGGTTTTCAATTTGAATTGGTATTAACGGTTATTGGTATCGAAAAGGTATTGGTACCCATCATTGTTCATTATACATAACCTTATGTGAACAGAAATGGTATTTAAGCAAGTACCACCCGAGTAAAAAAATTAATCTGGTCCTTTATGTAATTATATCTTAATTAATCTGGTAGCAGCTCTTAATTGATCTAATCTGATCTCAAAATTGGCTGTGTCAGAAATGATCTAAAATTGTCTTATAATATCATATATGATATTGTTAGATTTAATTAGATCCGAATTTTGGTCTAATGTGGATTTGTAAAATTTTATCAAATTGTATTAAAAATTATATAATCTGATATTTCATCTAAATTAAAAAAAAAAATTGGACCATTAATTTTAAAACTTAAAACAAATATTTTTATGTAGTTATTGAATTCATTTAGGTTTTTTTCTTTTTGGGTTATATTAAAATTAGAATAAGCAACAATCTTCCAAGTTTTGTTTTTTTAATCATTTTAATTTGGTAAAAATATAAATTAATTTTTGTTATAATTTTTATTATTTGTTTTTCTTCAACAATTTTTATTTTTATTTTTTTGTATAAAATTACATAAAATAATATCAAAATTAACTTAGAAAATTTTTGCTTTTTTGCTGTAATATTATAATATATTATTTGACATGGTACCATATATATTTATATGCGGAGTTGTATTTAATTTGGCCAATCTTGTATATTTATATAGGGCATATATAATAATATATGTGACCATATAAAATAATATATAACATTATCTGAGACTATATTGGAAATTATTGAAATATTTTTTCCAATACATAATTTTATCTAGAAACATATAGTGTCAGATATAAACATATACAAATCTATATTCCTTTACAATATTGTATATGACTATATCATTTCTTTTTTACTCGGGCAACATATTTTTAATACAAAAAATTTTTTTGCTGCGGATATTTTTAAAAATTTTTTTTTCAGTAATCTTTTTTACGTTGTGAAGGGATCAATTTATTTGGCAAGGCTTTATTTAACTTTTTCATTTGTTTTTTTAATAAAATCCATTTTTACCACCCACTCTATTGCTCATACATCCAATATAATGACCGCATGTTAATGTATGTCTATCTTTTCTGTCCATGTTGTAATATAATTGTGTTTGAGGTTACTACACGTGAATTCATCCTGTCGTTTAATATTTTTTGTCATACACATACGTTTTTTTGTCATCATTATCATTCAAATATATTAAAAAAAATATATATATAAAAACGTTAAGGTAAATTGAGGTTCATTGTACTTCAGATTTTAATGCAGGCAATTGCGTGCTTTTTTCAAACAAAATTAGCATGTTGATAAATTTATTTAAAATTTTATAATGTGATTTGATATGGAATACCTGTAATCCAATTACGCTTAGTAGTTCATTTACTATAAATATTTATTTTCAGACTAACAATTATTGTAAATTATTAAAATAACACAACACGAATGAAAGACAAATAAAATTGTAAGTCAAAGCCCAACTAACACCATTTTGTTGTAGTAGGAGAGTGAAACAAAATTGATGCGTTTTACTTATATAATGTTAAAAAAATTTAAAGTTAAATATTATGGGAGGATTCCCCCTCCCCCACCCCAAACGAAAATAAACAGGATGTAAAAAACTCCTTAGGATATGAGTGTTGATGCTTAAAGTACTCTGTAAAATGACTGTAATCTGAATTCAACAGACATTTTACAGAGTTTTCTGTCAAATTACAGATTTTAAAAAAATATACTTTGTATTTTGTTGTGACAAAAAAACAAAGTTTTATCTGTTACATAACTTTAAACTTTGTATTTTTTTTTTTACAGATAATTAACAGAGTTTTCAGCTAAAATTCAGATTTAAGCAAAATACTTTGTTATTTTGCTTATTAATATGTTACCAAACACCAAAATTTTATTTGTATTTTTTTTTTTTGAGAAAAAAATTAAAAAGTAGCAAAAATTTTGTTAAAAGAAAACAAAAAAATATCTTTTCAGAAATCTTATAAAAATTTTGCAAAATAACATGCATTTAAATTTTTGTGTATTTTTTTTTTTTTTTTTGCATCAAATGCATTTTACAAAAATATATTTAAATTAATAGAGTTTTCTATGTTAAATGGAGCTTTATTTAACCAATATTTTACTAAAAAACTCCGTAAATAATTTTTTTTTATACCCTCCACTCTAGTGATAGAGGGTATATATAAGTTTGTCATTCCGTTTGTAACACATCGAAATATTGGTCTGAGACCCCATAAAGTATATATATTCATGATCCTTGATCGATTTTAAGTCGATCTAGCGATGTCCGTCCGTCCGTCCGTCCGTCCGTCCGTCTGTCTGTCTGTCTGTCCGTTGAAAACACGCTAACTTTTGAAAGACTTTACGGAGGCTCCTGAAGTTTGACATATATGTTGGCCATTTACCGGGTCAGGTTGGTATTGCAATCCAGCGAAATCGGTCCAGTGGTTCAAAAGTTATAAGCAAAAGTGTAAATTTCGGCAAGGGTATTTTGCGAATTTACGAGATTAAAACCACTCTAACTTTCGAAAGACAATTCTGAGGGTGCTGAAGCTTGGCATATATATATGTCGTTCCCCAAATCTGTTTGGTTTTGAATTTCAGAAAAATCGGTTCAGTGGTTCAAAAGTTATAAGCAAGGCTCTGAATTTCGGATTTGTTTCACCTTAAACTGTTGAAAACTCGTTAAACAAGTTTTATAAGCATGGTGAAATAGAACTTGTAGTTGTTTGTTGTTGTTTGTTTTCCTGCCGTGAGGTGCAGTTTAGTTGTTAGACAACTAAATATTTGTTATTGTTTTGTTATTGTTAGTGTAACTGTATGTAACGGTGTATAGTAAGTATTTTTGGAAAAAAAATCAAATAAAGTATGGGTATGATTGAATGTTAGTTTGTTTTTGGTTTTTAAAGAAGAGTTAAAATAAACAAGTAAGAAAATGATAGTCGGTCAAGACCGACCATATAATACCCTACACCAGAGTTTCCCGGAAAATGGGTCCCAAGTTCAAACATGGACTGATTAGATCTATATTTTGTCAAATCTTTAATAAGTGTAAAAAGCACTCAATAATCAAATTTGAGTGGAATAGGCTTCTTTTTGTTGACAATAAATCGCTTCAACTGAATATCGGGGAAAATTTCCACATGGGACAAAAATGGTCCGATGATAATCAGATTTGATAAGGTTATTAAAGAATGCGTTTAACATACACAAACAGAATTTTAATTAAATATTTTCTATTTTCATGAAATTTGAGAGATTTATGTGAAAATCGGGAAGGTGGTTTGTATGGGGGCTACACAGAAAAAAAACGTCGAGGTAACGTTATCTAAGCTGGCAAAGGTGAATTATTTTTGTATGAAGCTTAAAAGCCACGACTTTTTACCTATGCCACCAGTATAATTTTACTTTATATTTTCACCTAATGGCCATGTAAGATTTACTAATAAAAATAGGTAAAATTTCGAATTTAATTTTTTTATTTTTTATTGACATTTTCAATTTTAATATTTTGAAAAGGTATGTCTAAAAATTAAATTAATTAAAAAATAATAAAATTATGTATGTATGTATATAAATTGCATATTAAAATTTTAGAAATTGAATGGAAAAAATCCAACAAACTGTGAAATAAGAAAAGCAAACAAAATTAAGGAGACTGGAAACCGTAATTCAAATGATTTATTAGAGGTAAAAAACATAATGATTCTTTCTATGTGCTGTCTTATAATATGGATAATTTTTACCATTTTCAGCTTACAAGAACATTTCACTCCCAAAAATGTCTGTTATGGTACGAGAAGGTGATCCTTAATTGATTGGTTAAAATGCAAATTGATTGTAAGGTTATAAAAACAAGAGAATTGGAAAATTCCATTTGATCCACGAAAAGTTAAGACCAATAACATAAAATGGACCCGTTTCTGCTTCTGCAATAGGAAAGTCAAATACCCTTGAGGAGAGAGCAAATGGAATAATGGCCACTACTCCTTGCACTTGCTTTGTAATGATACTTTTTCTTTAAAAATTTTTTTCAGAAATTTCGAATTTTTCTGTAGAAAAAATACCTCATAATCTGAGAAATTTTCTACAAAAAGACATTTTTCTGTAGAAAATTCTGAGACATTTTTCTATTGAAAAATTCTCAAATTCTAAGACATTTTTCTATAGAAAAATTCTCAGATTCTGAGACATTTTTTCTATAGAAAATTCTCAGATTCTGAGAAATTTTTTCTATAGAAAAATTTTCAGATTCTGAGACATTTTTTCTATAGAAAAATTCTCTAATTCTGAAACATTTTTTCTATAGAAAAAATGTTTTAATTTTTTTTAGAAAATTTTGTAGAAAATTCTGAGATTCTGAGACATTTTTCTATTGAAAAATTCTCAAATTCTAAGACATTTTTCTATAGAAAAATTCTCAGAATCTGATACATTTTTTCTATAGAAAAATTCTCAGATTCTGATACAATTTTTCTATAGAAAAATTCTTAGATTCTGATACATTTTTCTATAGAAAACGTTTTTTCTATAGAAAAATGTGTCAGAATCTAAGAATTTTTCTTTAAAAAAAATGTCTCAGAATCTGAGAATTTTTCTATAGGAAAAAAAATCTCAGAATCTGAAAATTTTTCTATAGAAAAATGTATCAGAATCTGGGAATTTTTCTATAGAAAAAAAATCTCAGAATCTGAGAATTTTTCTATAGCAAAAATGTCTCAGAATTTGAGAATTTTTCTATAGCAAGAATGTCTCAGAATCTGAGAATTTTTCTATAGAAAAATTGTCTCAGAATCTGAGAATTTTTCTATAGAAAAAATGTCTCAGAATCTGAGAATTTTTCTATAGAAAAAATGTCTCAGAATCTGAGAATTTTTCTATAGAAAAAATGTCTCAGAATCTAAGAATTTTTCTATAGAAAAAATGTCTCAGAATCTGAGAATTTTTCTATAGAAAAAATGTCTCAGAATCTGAGAATTTTTCTATAGAAAAAAAGTCTCAGAATCTGAGAATTTTTTTATAGAAAAAATGTCTCAGAATCTGAATATTTTTTTATAGAAAAAATGTCGCAGAGTCTGAGAATTTTTCTGTAGAAAAAATATCTCAGAATCTGAGAATTTTTCTATAAAAAAGAATGTCTCAGAATCTGAGAATTTTTCTATAAAAAACTGTCTTAGAATCTGAGAATTTTTCTATAAAAAAACTGTTTCAGAATCTGGGAATTTTGCTATCGAGAAAATATTTCAGAATCTACGAATTTTTCTACAGAAAAAATGTATCAGAATCTTATAATTTTTCTACAGAAAAAAATATTTCAGAACCAAAGAATTTTTCTACAGAAAAATGTTTCAGAATCTGAGGATTTTTTTATATATAAAAATTTTTATCAAAATCTGAGAATTTTTCTATAGAAAAAATATCTCAGAATCTGATAATTTATTTTATAGAAAATATGTCTCAGAATCGGAAAATTTTTCTATAAAAAAAAAAGAATTTTTCTATAAAAAAAATGTCTTAGAATCTGAGAATTGTTCTATAGAAAAAATATCTCAGAATCTGAGAATTTTTTTTTTGAAAAAATATCTCAGAATTTTTCTATAACAACAATTGTAATTCATGATTAAATTTATTTTTATAAAAATATAATAAAATCAAATAGTTTTTTAATTTATTTAATTTAGTAAAGTGTGTAATTATTTATAGATAGCGTATTAACAAAATAATTTAGATAAATTACCTAAATTTATATATAAATTTTTATTCTGCTCAACTTTGTAAAGTTTACAAAGTTTACTAGAAAGGTTTCCTAAAAACATAGTTAATTTTTCGAAGATATCATTTTTTAAAAATTACCCTGGCTTTTAAGTAATATTGTCTAAAAACTTTGTAGGCTCTATGTTATCTTGGCACTTAGATAAAGTTATACTATGAATTTAGGTAATATTACCTCGATTTTTTTTTGTGTGTACAAGAAGAACTGGTCCGATTTCTTTAAAATTCGGAATGTTGATTTGTGTGGATAAAACATGATTACCTGGCAAATTTCGAAAAGATACCTATTAAAATGCGGCTATTAGAATCATTTGAGCCAAAACTAAAGAGGACCTTTGTATGGGGGCTAGGTCTAAATATGGACCGATTTTTTCCAATTTCAATAGGCTTCGTCCTTGGGCCAAAAGAGGCTTAAGTTTCAAATTTCAAGTCAATTGATTAAGAATTGCGACCTGTATCGTGTTTACACCGTTTACATGGACAGACAGACGGACGGACAGACGGACGGACGGACGGACGGACATCGCTAAATCGACTCAAAAAGTGATTCTAAGTCGATCGGTATGCTTAAAAGTGGGTCTAGGACCAATATTTCGGGTAGTTACAAACATCAGCACAAACTCATTATACCCTGTACCACAGTGTGGTGTAGGGTATAAAAAGAGGTAAAATAAAGAGAGGGAAATTTGTGAAATAGGTTTTTTTTTTTTATTACATATATGTATGTAGGTATTAAACAACAAAAATATTTTACAAAGTACAAAAAAAAATGTTACACTCAAAAAAAAATGTACACATTAATTTTTTTTAATGAAATATCACACTCAAAAAAATGTTGACAGTCAAAAAAATTTTACACTCAAAAAAATTTGATTGATTAAAAAAAGTTTTACTCAAAATAATATATTTATTATAAAAAATTTGTAATGCAATTTTTTTACACTTTTTTTAGAAAATTACTATCAGATAACATTGTGGAGGGTATTCATAGATTCGACCAAGTCGAATTTAATTTTTCTACTTGTTTTTTGTTCAAATCACTTTACAGAGTTTTATAGTAATAAAATTACCAAAAAATGCTGCACTCAAAAAAATACGTTAGTAGATTTACTAATTTTTTTTTGCTAATGCTAGTTAGCTAACTTTTAGCAAATTTTTAGTTGAGATTAGCATGTTAGCAAAAAATTCTTGTAAACTTCATTTAGCACATTAGCAATTTTAAACAAACGTTGAACTAATTTCTTTTGCTAAGATTTGAAATTGAGTTGACATCATTTTTACAAGATTTTTTGCTAACATTAGCAAAAATAATGGTAAATTTTTTTTTATTTTCAGAAAACTTAAAATGGCTCTATCTCGGAAACTAAGCCAGATAGAGCAAAATGGAGGGCATTTTTGGTTCTTAGAATCTTCATACTTTCGCGGGTCCTCTTCACATGTGTGGACCCTAATGGGCCCTAACTTTGGATCCAAAAAAGTTAGCATTCCCGAAAATTTTAAAATGCTCATATCTCGGTAAATATTGCCGACACAACAAAAAGTCCAAAAACATTTTTGTAGCCCTCAATACGTAGAGCAAGACCGCAAAATAGTCAAAAGCTCTCCGAGTAATATTTTTGAAGTTATCGAGTTTTTTAATTCTCAATAGCCCAGTGGTCCCCTATAATCACGTATCTCAAAAACTAAGCAAGGTAGAGCGAAACGGACACAAATTTTGGATCAAAAACTATGACGATTTTTAAGGAACCCAACTAGGTCTGGGCCCATCGGGGTCTGGACCTATCGGGTCCGAACCCAATGGGGTCCTCAAATGTGTCAAAAAAAATTTTTTTTGTTAACTAATTATTGGCAAAACATTTTTGCTAACTTTAGCAAAAAAATTTCTTGTAGGTTTACAAGCTTTTTTTGCTAACATTACAGTTTTTTTTTTTTTTGAGTGTGCTAGCTGGAAAAGTATGGTGAACTCTGTTAAATTAGCAGAGTTTTTCTCAAATTTAACAGAGTTATTATTTTGAGTGTAAGCAGGCCCGGATTATCCTTAAGGCAAAGTAGACAACTGCCTAGAGGCCCACATCGAATAGGGTCCCTCACTCTAAAGTGTTTTTATACCCTCCACTCTAGTGATAGAGGGTATATATAAGTTTGTCATTCCGTTTGTAACACCTCGAAATATTGGTCTTGGACCCCATAAAGTATATATATTCATGATCCTCGATCGATTTTAAGACGATCTAGCGATGTCCGTCCGTCCGTCCGTCAGTCTGTTCGTCTGTCTGTCTGTTAAAAACACGCTAACTTTTGAAAGACTTAACGGAGGCTCCTGAAGTTTGGCATATATGTTGGGCATTTACCTGGTCAGGATGGTATTGCAATCCAGCGAAATCGGTCAAGTGGTTCAAAAGTTATGAGCAAAAGACTGAATTTCGGCAAGGGTTTTTCGTGAATTTTTGAGATAAAAAGCACTATAACTTTCGAAAAGCAATTCTGAGGATACTGAAGCTTAACATATATCTTTTGCGTTCCTCCAGCCTCGTATTGAATTTCAGTCAAATCGGTCCAGTGCACAGTGCCACATTTGGCCAATCTAGGACGACAAAAATCCAATTTGAATAATATTGACTTGAAATTCGGTATAAATGTTCGTTTTGACTTCAAAAACAACATTATGAAAAAAATGGGAGGCCGGTTAAGGGCCACGCCCACATTTTAAAAATTTGTAATTTTGGTTATAATTTCTTTAAATTTGGTATATATACTCTCAATGACTGTAGAAATAATATCACAAAAAAAGGGGGCGGTCGGACAACTGCCACGCCCACTTTTTTAAAATATGTTTAAAAAATATGTAAAAACAAGGTTTGCATATCGCCCCACTGTAGTCGGCGTCGCAGACGGTCGCAAAAGCTAGCCGTTGAAATAAGTACTATGGATATTGGTCAATATATCTGAAAAAGTCCGGCGACCAATATCAAAAGCTCCATTCCATCAAAAAAACTAAATATATAATTTTCTTTTCAAAAATTTGTATTTTGTTAAAAATTTAATAGAAAATAGAAAAATTTGTTTAAAAAATAAAGAAAAGATATGACTTAAAGCATTTAAATATCCTTTAAAATTACCACAAAAGACTGGATAAATATCTCTTTTTGTTCAAAAGTTACAACAGTTTAAACTCGACTTAATTTATGCGAAATAATGTACACTAGTTATAGGATTTTACAAGATGCAACTTTATGCACCCACCTGTTAGTAACGAACATAATTTTCGTTCTAATATGATTATTTCCGTGCTATTAGGAATGTTCTATAATACATGCAAACATATCGTGAAAATCGGGGAACTTTTTTTTTTATTTTTGTCGTGCTAGATTGGCCAAATGTGGCACTGTGCAGTGGTTCAAAAGTTATTAGCAAAACCGTGAATTTCAGATTAGCTTCACCTAAGATTCACGTGTTGAAAACACTTTAAACCTGTTTTAAAAACATTGGTAAGTCAGAAAAATATTTTACAACGTATTTTTGTCATTAAAAAATATTTTTATACCAAAACAAAAAAAAATACACTCGAAAAAAATTTTACACTCAAAAAAAATTTTACTCTCAAAAAAAAAATTAGTAAATAATTTTTTTTTTTTTCAAAAATTACTAAAAAAATTTTTTTTAAACAAAATAAAATATTTCTAATCAAAACTGTTATTTTTCACGTTAGAAAATTTATTATCACTTAAAATGGGCATTGTGGAGGGTATTCATAGATTCGGCCAAGTCGAATTTAACTTTTCTACTTGTTTTTTTTATTTCTTTGAGTGAAAAGATATATGAATATTTGTATGGTTTGTCACAAATCAATGAAATAAAATTGTTTTTTTTTATGTTACATCTTGCCACATGACGTAAACATACGTGGCAGGGCACCCTTTCGGAATTTTTTAAATTCAATACACTACAACACATTTTTAAATAACAAACATAGGTTTCTAAGCGAATAAAAAAATTTCAGAATCAATGAATTTTTTTATCAAAAAAATTTTTCAAAAACTAGAAGCTGTTTCTAAAAGGATTCAAGTTATTTTTTTAAGAGGAAAAATTGAATTTCTAAAAATTATTGACATTTCTGGTATTTCCCATACCGGTTTCAAACACCCCAGTTAGTGTTATCATCAGTAGGATTTTAAATGTCGGTTTGTCTTGTTAATGAAAACTGTTTTTTATATACATATGTGAATATTTATTGTTTCTACAAAATAAATTTTGACAGTTTCCAACACTACAATTCTATTTCGTGCAATCTCAACTTCATACTTTCTTTAAACTTTTTTCTCTTTTACATTATTTCGCAAGGGTTACCTACATAATCTGGAATTTCAATCACAAATGAAGGAATTAGCATTTTCTCATTAAGATATTTCTGGTTTTTCTATATCTGTTTCAAAAACTCCAGTTAGTGTTATCATCAGCAGGATATTAAATATAGGTTTGTCTTGATAATGGAAATTGTTTTTTACACAAAAAAAAAATTGCCAATGAACAAAATTCATAGTATTTATGTGCAAATACATAAAAATCAGTTAAAGTTATTATATCATTAAATTTTTGAACTTTTTCATAGCATTTATGAAAAAATGTTATATATTCTTAAATTTCACATAAAATGATTTATTCATAAATACTACGAAAAATTTTATAAGAGTAACGAAAAACGTTAACAAATTTTATGAATTTGTTCATAAATACTATGAAAGTCGTTCATTGGAAACTTTTATATATGGGGGTTATCGTGTCAACTGACACAACTTTTGAAATCGATGTCTTCCGATCGGGATGAAACCAAGGTTAGTCCTATTGAATAGTAGTTCAGACACAATTTTTCAACGAGATCGGTCAAGAACTCTTTGAGTTAGAGGGGGTCGAAATTTGACATTTTGGCCAAAGAGGTGTTGATTCTCATCCATGTAACTTCTTACCTATTGTTCTTAGCAAAATGTGTCCCAAATAGTTTAGATAGCTATTTCTTCAGTCTTTCGAAGAAAAAATATAAAAAAAATAAAAAAAAAAATTTTTGATTTTTTTTCTTAAAAATCCAAAACTTTTTTGACTTTTTCCTCAAATTGGGCCCTTTTTTTTTTTTTTTTTGATTCAAAAGAAAGTTTAGGTGATTTCCTTTAAGAGCTGTGGGGTCGCTTAGTAGGATGCGAGTGGGATATCTATGAAATTTTTTTTTTTTTAACTTTGGAACACAAAAAACCGTTCTTCAATTTGCACCATTAGGCGTGGGATAGCTAACCAGTTTTCGATTTCGATCCGCGATACCCTCTAATTTTTTTTAGGTTCGAAAAAGAAAGCACGAGCCAACAAATTGGGGCGGCGGGGAGGGGCCATATGGCCCCTCATTGGGGTCAAAGTTGGGCGTAAAGAGATAAAAATCCTCAAAAAGCCCCAAAACTCCCCTAGAAACGCCCCTGGAGGGGTGCAACGTGAGACCGACCTCCAATAATTTTCTGCCCCCAACATTTTTCTTGAACATACCTTACCCCTATTTCCACTTCCTAAGGGGGCTCCCATACAAATGACATTTTTATGAAATTTGCTCCTACCGCTCTAACTGTCCATAGGGTGCCCCTAGAGAAGTAAAATGTATGACCGACCCCCAATATTTGTTCAACTCCAACATTTTCTCAGAATATACCTACCCTTTATTTTCAACTCTTAAGGGGGTCCCCATACATTTTTTCTTATTTTTTATTAGTTTTTAAAAATACATGTTTTTATAATGTATGGGACAAAATGTTGGTAACTAAAAAATAATGGGGGTTGGTCGTAATTTTTGCCTCTCTAGGAGGCACGGTAGAGGCGGTAGGAGCTGGTTTAATAAAAGAACTTTTTATAAAAAATAAAAGAAATGTATGGGGACCACCTTAAGGAATAAAGATACAGTGTAGGTGTGTTTGCAAAAGATGTTGGAAATAATAAAATAATGGAGGTCGGTCATACATTTGGCCCCGCTAGGGGCACTTTAGGGTAAGTTAGAATGGTATGATCAAATTTTTTAAAAATGGTTTGTATGGGAGCCCCCTTAGGAAGTGCCCCCCCCCCCCCCCCCCTTTGGCCTGTTCTTGCTTCATATCGGTATATAAAACTATCTTTTCTTTAGATTCAGCAACTTGGTAGAAAATATTAAGGCAAATATTTTTGTAGAACATATTTTACCCTCTAACTACCGCACATAACGGTATTTGAAGAGTCTATTCTCTAACAAATTGTAAAAAACACCGCAAAAAGGGGACATGATTTTTTTTAAGAGCATATTTTTATTGTTTTTAGAGCATATTTTCCGATTTTAAGGGCATTTTTTAAGCGCATAAAACGTGTTTTTTAGAGCATATTTTTGGTTACCCTGCTGATTACATTCTTACCCATTGTTTTTATAGAAAAATCCTCTGATCCTAGGACATTTTTTTTCAATGGAAAAGAATTCCAATTGTGTGATTATTTGATATGTAATGAAGTTTGTAATTGCCCGAAATATTGATCCCAGACCCCCGTTTGAATATACCGATCTACTGTCCGCCTGTCTGTCTGTTTGTCCATGTAACGTTGTTAACATCTCCTTGAAAAGGGTGCTGTTATTTTCACCAATGAAAAATTATGCCTTTTTTTGTTTTAATGGAATCATCACACAATTTGTTGGAAATACCTTAGGTTTGAGAGTGCCGGAGATTTCCAATCAAATAGGTAACATAATCGGCAATCTTATCCCTACAAGTTTTAGTGGAAATAACAGAAACCTTTTTACGGAGACGTTCGTTGGTGTGCAAATCCGAAATCAAGCGGGTGGATAATTTTTCAAAAACGACCTTAGCCGCGTTCTTGTTATGGTTTTAATAATACCCACGACGGAAGATTTTAAAGGAAAAGAACAGCTTTTTGGGAGTTTTTTGGATTTTTGTTTGTATATTTTCATTATTATTTTATTTGTTGGTATTCTTTTTGAATTGTCAAATCAAAATAAATACCATATTTTTAGCATATTTTGTTTTTAACTTAAGTACAAACCATGGACTAATGGACATCTTCCTTGGTACAAACTGTAAAATGGAATTTAACTTAAGTAATACAAAATACTTAAATAAATCTTAACTAAGATTTTACTTAAGTTAGTACTTAGTTTGGACTGTAAAATCCGCCCTAAGATTTGTGACACTTTATTAAAAAATATACGATTTTGACACATTTTTTTAAAAAGTTTATTTTAATTAACCAGTTCTTTTTATAATAATTTCACTTTTACTCTCTGAAACATTTTATCAAACAAAAAATTTCTAATTCTAAGACATTCTGAAAAAAAATTTTACTGACGGTAGATTATCAAAGTTTTTAAAGATTTTAAGGAATTTTTCTATGTCATGTAATAAAAACATTTTTTTTTATGTGAAACAAATAAAGATAAACTTTTTAATTCATTTCGAATTGCCACGTTCACAACAAATTTTTCCCAAAGAAATTCCTCTTCGTAATAAGAACTTTCAGATTGACAGATATTTTTCATAAAAGGTTTTCAGATTTAGTTTCCAAAAAATTTTTAAAATTTTATTTAAAAAAAATTAGACCACATATCTTATTGGAATTGCCATGCTGAACACGAATCTGGTAAATATTTTGATATCTAATGAATAGTTTTCGAGATATTGCCATTTTGAAAATATCGGTAAATAGTGTTTGCAAAAAAAAAATTGCTTATATATATGGGGCATTCCATGCCAAATCACTCACTTTTAGGCCCGACCCCCTTCGATTAATTTTATTTTTGGATATGTTTTAGCACGTATTAAATGCAACTTCCAGCCAAATTTTCAGCCTTTTATACCAAGGTGGTGTTGAGTAATCAATTTTTCAAAATGGCGATGTTTTCCAAAAAATGAAAAAATATAAATTTTCAATCAATTTTGACCAGTAAAAAATATAGATATATTTAAAAAAGATGGACAACATTTTGTTGGTAGTTAAATGTAGTTTTAGAAAAAAAAATATGAAAAATTATTCGAAGTAACTATGACTTGTTTTTTATCGTATAAAAATTAAAATCGACTTTTTGAAAAAGTCCGAAACCTTCGATTTTTTTTTAAAAATGTCAAAAAATTCTACTCTAAATTACGCAACTTTTAAGTCATAATTCGAGATGTGATCGTAATTCGTTCTATTTCTATTCAAATTTTGAAAATTGCACTTTTTTTTTTTTGACTCTGGTTTATTTTATATGGTGCTCCAAAAAAAATAATTTGGTAAATATTGACCGTAACTTCCCCTAGATATATTAACTTGGGTGTAAAAATACGTTTCAGAAAATTTTAGGATGATCGGACATGGGTAAGGCGTGCCGCATCGGCTTTGAAGTTTGAAAATCGGATTACAAGGGAAAATATGCATTTTTTTCTGTTTTCTTAATTTTTTTGGTATTTTAAGTTAATTTTGAATTCAAATGGTTACAGAATTGAAATGTAGAGTAAAATGTCTCTCTATTAAGGTCATAAAAACCGAAATCGGTTTAAAATCAGCCAAGTTATTACAACTTCCCCAGGCATCTAACGTGTGGCAGACAACTTGATTAATCAATACAATCCGATTTTTGAAATTCATTGAAATTTTCTACTGTAATAACATTTTTTTATTCTTCAAGTTCAAATGTTATTAGATGACAAGTATTTTTCATATTGTGTTTTGCTAACATTTTTTAAATTAGTGCTAAAAATGCCTGCATTTTCCACACCCTTTTGAAATCTCTATTTTAAAAAAAAAAGTATTTTTTTTTGTTTTAAAATTTGGAAAAGTCAAAAAAATATTACACTGAAACATGAATAATGAAAAAATGTTATTACAGTAGAAAATTTCAATAAATTTAAAAAAAGGGCCTCGTATTTTTTAATCAAATTGTATGGCACACGCTAGATGCCTGGGGAAGTTGTAATAACTTGGCTGATTTTCAACCGATTTTAGTTTTTAGTACCTTATTAGAAAGGCATTTTACTCCACATCGTAATTCTGTAATCACTTGAATTAAAACTTAACTTAAAATACCAAAGAAATTGCGAAAACAGAAAAAAATCATATTTTTCCTTGTAATCCGTTTTTTAAACTTCAAGGACCATGCTAAGCGCCTTACACATGTCTGATCGTCCCAAATTTTTGTGAGACGTATATTGACCTCCAAATGAATATATTTAGGGTAAGTTAGGGTCAGTATCTACCATTTTTTTTTTTTTTTTTGGAGCTCCATATAAAATAAATCAGAGCCAAAACATAAAAGGTGCAATTTTAAAAATTAAAAAAAAAAAAAAATAGAAAGAATTGTGATCACATCTCGAGTTATGGCTTAAAAGTTGCATAATTTAGAGTAGAATTCTTTTAGTTTTTTACAAAAAAATCGAAGGTTTCGGACTTTTTCAAAAAGTCGATTTTAATTTTTAAACGTCAAAAAATAAGTGATAATTACTTCGAATAATTTTTTCACATTTTTTTTTCTAAAACTACATTTAAATACCAACAAAAGGTTGTCCAACTTTTTTTAAAATATCTATATTTTTTACTGGTCAAAATTGATTGAAAATTTAAATTTTTTCATTTTTTGGAAAAAATCGCCATTTTGAAAAATTGATTACTCAACACCACCTTGGTATAAAAGGCTGAAAATTTGGCCGCAAGTTGCATTTAATACGTACTAAAACATATCCAAAAATAAAATTAATCGAAGGGGGTCGGGCCTAAAAGTGAGTGATTTGGCATGGAATGCCCCATATGCATGTAGCTTTTAAACTATTTATCAGATTGAAACATTTTGGGTGGGGCGAAGAAAGCCAATGAGATAAGCTTTCAAAATAGCTAGTTTGGAGTGACACTATTACAATACAGCGTGAGTTACACAGAGTGCCAAAGTTGACCACCCCGAGATTAAAAGGCTTTTGGAGCTAGTAACTTTTAAAATTATGCAAAGATTTTTAATTTTTTTTTAGTTTTTGCAATTACCGTACACTCAAAAAAATACGTTAGTAGATTTACTAATTTTTTTTTGCTAACGCTAGTTAGCTAACTTTTAGCAAATTTTTAGTTGTGATTAGCATGTTAGCAAAAAATTCTTGTAAACTTCATTTTGCACATTAGCAATTTAAAACAAACTTTGAACTAATTTCTTTTGCTAAATTTGAAATTGAGTTGACAACATTTTTACAAGATTTTTTGCTAATATTAGCAAAATAAATGGTAAATTTTTTTTTATTTTCAGAAAACTTAAAATGGCGCTATCTCGGAAACTAAGCCAGATAGAGCAAAATGGAGGCCATTGTTGGTTCTCGAGCTCCCATAATGGGTCCTAACTTTGGATCCAGAAAAGTTAGCATTCCCGAAAATTTTAAAATGCTCATATCTCAGTAAATATTGCCGACACAACAAAAAGTCGAAAAGCATTTTTGTAGCTCTCAACACGTAGAACAAGAGCGCAAAATAATCAAAAGCTCTCCGAGTAATATTTTTGAAGATATCGAGTTTTGTAATTCTCAAAACCCCGGTGGTCCCCTAAAATCACGTATCTCATAAACTAAGCAAGGTAGAGCGAAACGGACACTAATTTTGGATCAAAAACTATGACAATTTTTAAGGAACCCAAGTAGGTCTAGGCCCATCGGGGTCTGGACCTATCGGGTTCGAACCCAATGGGGTCCTCAAATGTGTATGAACTAAGTTGAAATAAAAAAAATTTCAGTTAACTAATTTTTAGCAAAACGTTTTTGCTAACTTTAGCAAAAAAATTGTGGGTTCAAAATCAGCAAATTTTCTTGTAGGTTTACAAGCTTCTTTTGCTAACTTAACAG
This sequence comes from Pegoplata infirma, assembly GCA_963921195.1. Taxonomy (NCBI): domain Eukaryota; kingdom Metazoa; phylum Arthropoda; class Insecta; order Diptera; family Anthomyiidae; genus Pegoplata; species Pegoplata infirma. The sequence continues at coordinate 185,421,481 of OY992536.1, forward strand.
CTTTTTTTTTTTTTTGAGTGTACTAAGGAAAACAAAATCCAAAAGAAAAATTAAATTTTAAAAATTTTTCAAAAAAATATATTTTTATTTTCCGACAAAATATGCCAACTCTAAAAAAATATTTGTTTTTCAACATAGTAAAAAATGCCATCTCTGACAAATACGCAAACAAGTGAAAAATATAAAATTTTCGGCATAGGTAAAAATTATTGAGAGTATTTAAACCATCTTATGGAAGGTACATTTTTTATTTTTACAATAATATGCGAAATAACTAGTTTTTTAGCTCTCCTGAAAAGTAAGCTTTTTAGAGTTGGCATTTATTGAATATAGTTCGACGATATGAAAACACGATTTTTTTGCACACATTTTATTTTTTAGTGGATATTTTGCATATTTTTAGTGCATATTTTGAATTTTTTTAGAGCATATTTTCGATTATTTTAGTGCATGGAAATCTTAACGCTTTGATTAGGTATTTAGACTTACCCGGACTACTTGGTCTTCGATGATCCGGAATGAATCCATTACTAGTCGTCCAAATACGATTTGTATTATAAGTTCTATCCATTTTTGTTTGCTAAGTAATACAATTTCGCACTTTAAACATAATTTTAGTCTCTAACAAAAAACAGCATTTCTATTGCAAACCACAATTAGTATTGGGACAAATACTGACAAATTTATCATTAGTAACCCATTTTTATCATATTAAACACAAAACACACACACACACCTTTCCGTAGATAAGGTCTTTCACTATTTGAAACATTTAATTATTTATTTTTTTTAAATAATTTTCACGATTATTTTTGTGATTAGAATAATTATTTTATATTCTTTTTTTAAAAGAATAAAACTAAAGTATTTTCAATTACCAACATTTTGTTATGGTAGCACGTTGTTTGGTTGCAAGTATAAAATATAATAAATGAATACAAAAAACAAATGTGATATTAAAAATACCGATATGTCCTTGCGACAATGTATTTTTTTGTTTTATTTTTTCTTACCACAAGTAAGAATACCGGTGAATTGAAACAGATTACTTACCAACACGAGCCTTTTATAAATTCCGTGCTAATGTGGCACAATGTTTTTGTTTTGCTAACGTTTTTTTTTTTTTGTTGTAAGTTCATTTTCAGTTTTGGCCTGCATTTGCCGTTTCTATTTACCAATATTGGTGGAAACTATAACCATTTTTTTCTACCTATTTACCACATATCACACCACTGTCTTTTTGTATCTGATTTTATTGTTGTTTTTCCCAATGACGTAGACAAACAGAACACAAAAGGAACCACCAACTACCAACAAGTTATGTAGACAGACAGGCAAATATAGATAGAGCAGAGTTTTAAAAGAGTTTTTTCATTGATTTAAGTTTTTCTGATATTAAACTTTTCACGTTTAACAGATAAGGTTTATCTTTTCGGTCCATGGGCCAGTTTTAAAAGAGTTTTTTCATTGATTTAAGTTTTTCTGATATTAAACTTTTCACGTTTAACAGATAAGGTTTATCTTTTCGGTCCATGGGCCAGCATATCGCAGTTAAGGTCCTCGGCGTTGCCCTTCCCTTGATGAGTGTCAGCAGTTAAACTATCCCAAGTCTGAGTCTCGGAATTGGTGCACTCAAAGAAAAATGCTCCATCGTATTGATGAAACGGTTTCATCAATTGCTGTCAGCAATTTTGATGACAAATTTCTTCATATTGATAAATCTTATCTTCAATATGATAAAATATGTCATCGAAATTGAAAAAGCAAGTAATGACACATTTCAACATGTCATCAAAAAGTGTCATCAATATGCCTTTCAAATGTTTTTTTTTTAAATAATTAAAATAAATAAAACTATTGAATTAATATATTAAAAAAATAGGAAAAAATAAAAACAAAAAAAAATCCTGCCCTGGCTGGGACTTGAACCCACGGTTCCCCAGTTACAGTGTGTCGACGCCTTAGCTAGTTCAGCTTTCTACAGATGAAAATCTCGCACCACTACTTAATTAGATAACGTTAAACGTTTGCTAATGTTTGCACACACATTTTATTATTGTACAATATTCCTCTCTTTCGCTCTCACAGCTTTTAGCAGAGCATAGGTACACACAAATTTTAGCGTTATATTTAGCACACAACAAACAAAACGGCTTTTTAGAGTTATTATTTGTTGATATTCTGTAGTCAAGTGGCTAGAGGCTAAGCCTAACGAACAAGAGGTCCGGCGTTCAAATATTGGTGGATTCGAAAAAAAGAAGTAAATTTTTAAAAATAGAAAATAACAAACAAATTGTAAGTAAATTAAAATAAATTAAATAAAACTAAATTATAAATTATTTTTCAAATAAAAAAAAAATGTTATTGATGTCACCGCTTCATCATATTGATGACAAGTTACATTGGAAGAAAAATGATGGAACATTTCATCATATTGATGTAACTTTTCATCAATATGAAGAAGCTTTTTCTCTGAGTGTGGTATTTTAAGCAGTCCGTTTTGGAGCGTAAAAGTGAAGGAAAGTGGTAACCAGGTATGTAGCCAGGAATTTATTTTTATAATCAATTTTCGGGAAGGCCCAAACTAATTTTTTCCGACCAATGTTTTTAAGTAGAGTAGCGTTGCGAATGAGTATTATTAATTGCATAAATATTACTCATACGCTCTGTTGAAACAAGTAAATACAGTCGAACCCGGTTATAAAGCACTACGAGGGACGAGTAAAAATAGTTCGTTATAAGTAGGGATGAGATTTCCATGCAAATGCATGTTTTTTGTCGATAGTCTATAAACGATATCGACTAATTATCTTTCCGAATCAAGAAATTTGCGTTAAAATGGCATAGATTTGTTTTAGCATATTTTGGTGAAACTGCATATTTTTGCATATTTTGATTTTAAATGCATATTTTGTGCATATTTCCAACTTTTAAGTACATATTTTTGCACATTTTGGCATAAATTAGCAAAAACACAAATTGAAATTTATTTTTTTCAAAAACTATTTTAAATTTTGAAAATTTATGTGGAAAATAAGAAAAACAATTTTTTTTCTTTTTAATTTTTTTTTGATTTTTTTTTTTTTTTTTAATTTTTTTGAAAAAAAATCTGAGTGAGTGATTAGTGAGTGAGTCATTTATTTTTTGCGTGATTAGATTTTTTGATTTGCCAAATTTTTTTTTTTAATTTTTTGTAAAAACATTTTTTTTTGATTTTTTTTTTTTTGTAAGAAAATTTTATTGCGTGAGTAGATTTTGCGTGACTCACGCGTGAGCGTGATTGAATCTGGCGTGAGTCACGCGTGAGTCACGCGTGAGTGTGAGTAAGTTTTTTATTACTCACGTGAATGTGAGTGAGCGTGAGTAAAAAAAAAATTTGCGTGAGTGATTAGTGAGTGATTCGATTATTTTTTGCGTGAGCGTGAGTGAGTGTGAGTCAAAATCCACTCACGCGCCCATCTCTAATAAGTAGTTCGCTTTAACCGAGGATTCGTTATAACCGAGTTCGTTATAAAAGAAGTATTTTGTGTGAAAATTGTTGCCAAAACGTCGGAGCTTTCAAATTAGTTCGTTATAACCGAGAATTCGTTATAACCGAATTTGACTGTACAAGCAAATTACTAAATTCTTACGAAATTAAAAATATAAATGCGATTTTCTCGAAAAAAAAAAAAGGAAAAACGCGTTTTTGATTTTTTCTGTCTGGATCGACAAACATCTAAACTTAAAAAAAAATATATAAAATTTTTTTTTGATAAATTGACATTTTTAAAAAATTAAAAATTTCAGAACGGGTTCTGAAAATTAAAAAAAAAAAAATAATCGATAGCCCATACAAAACTATATAACAATGTAAATTTTTGAGATTGTGGTGCATTCCGTTTTAATGTGATAAATATTTAATCAAGGCAACTCGCCACAAGTTTGACCATTTTTCCAATATTTGACCACGCCTCCTAAGCCCAGTTTTTGAAAAATTGAAAAACCGAAAACGCAATTTTTTTAGTTCCATATAGGGCTATTAATACAACCTATTCAGAAGTTTATGGTACACATGTTTTTTTTTTCGCTGAACATTTGGTGTGGAATGCCTCATATATGGTTTCCCATATACAATTCATTTTTGGCCAGGTACCTAAATTTTTTTAAGGCACTTAAGAAATCATTCTTTTAAAATCCAATATACAAATACACTATTTATCCATTCATATTTTTAGTACTAAAAAAAACAATAGTAATTGCATGCATACACGCCGTTTTTCGATGGGGTGTTAAAAAATCACAGTACTAATATGTCTAGAGTTCTAAAAAGAAATCAGTGAGATTTTTAACAATATAATATTTTTCTCTCAGTGTATTTAATACATTATACCAAAGTAGACTCACATTACCATACAATATTTGAGCATTAATATAATAATATGAGTGAAATTTTTGTGGTGGTAACAACTAACAAAACTTATTGATTTAAGTAGTAAATATGTTTATATTTATTGATTTTAAAATGAACTTATTGTTAGAGTTATTGTAATACAAATGATATTTACTTACCAATACTGGGGTAGTTGAATTTGTTACTTAGAAATCAAACAGTTTCATATAATAAAATTAACATGTTTTTTTAATAAATTGGCATATGACTTAGAGTGGTCAGAAATACACAAATAGTATAAACTAGTAATGGCAAGGACTGTGATTTCCATGCAGACTCATATTTTTTTTCGGTAGTCTAAAAACGATATCGACCAGTTACACAGTTATACAAAATCGGTTTTTCTGAATTGGAATTTGACCGAACCAAATGCAAATGAAAGTTGACATTTTACATAACAAAACCCTCAAGGCGTTTTTTTAGTTTAGTTTTTGTGTACTAAATATATCCTAAATTATGGGCACCATGTGGGGTCCGGCTTCCAAGCTTAAGTTTGAAATTACGTTAGCTATAACCGGTATGAATTTCGATGCAATCGAATAATTTGAATAGCCAAATTATTAAAAATAACACTGTGCTACACCAAAAATATGCAGGGGTTCTCATATAAAAATTCGGGTTGGTTGGAGTCCATAGAGTACTGATATACTCATAGTTTTTCTGGATCACTTCGTTAAGTACGTTTTTTATTGGCAAATGTGTTGGAAAACGGAAATTCTTAAATTACAATTTTAAAAAATTATTACTTTGTTAGTTTGCAACCGATTTTCGATTTTATGGATTTGTTTTAAAGGTATAGGTCTTACCTTTCAAACAAAACAAAAATATTAAAAATCGATCAAGAATTGGCTGAGCTACGATCGCTTAAGTAAAAGAAAACCGAATTTTTTGAAAAATTTGTCATATTCTTTACATTCTAAGTTGAAAGTGAATCATTAAACAATTTTTTTGAATTTTTTGTAAAAAAGTATAGTAAAGTGGCTTTCCAAAACACCAAAAAACATAACAATCGGTTAAAAAATGAATGAGTTATGCTAAGTTTTGTGATAGGACATTTTTAATTTTTTTCAGAAACGCTTGTAATTCAAGCATTATTCATAAATCTTGTTACTAGTAGTAATTTTATGCGCATATGCATATAAACTAGAGATGGGAACGTAATTAGATTTGTGCGTGATTCACACATGATCAGAAGTGAGCGTGATTGAAAATTAATTTTACTCACGTGGTTGTTAGTGAGTGTCAGTGTGAGTGGAATAAAAAATGGGCGTGTCAGTTACTTCCAAATCCTATTTATAATTTTTTGGGTTTGTTTAAAAAATATCAGTGTTACTTCTTAAACAAAAAAATATTGAGAATAGGTTAAAAACAGGCTAAGGTGCGCTTGTTTAAGTAAAAAACCTTTTTTGAAGAGTTATACCTGCAACATTTTTATGACAGAAAAGCTGTGCGCTTGCAAACATGTTTTTTTAAAACGAAATTGCTAAAATTGTGGGATCATTTGATGGAAATTTTACCTGTTTATAAATATACATGTGAGGCATTCCACACCAAATGTTCAGTGAGAAAAAAATTATGTACCAAAATTTTTCAATGGGTCCCGGGTAAAAAAGTTTTTTATATAACTAGGGTGGGATTTCCATGCAAATGCATGTTTTTTGTCGAAAGCCTAAAAACGATATCGACCAATTATCTTTCCGAATCAAGAGATTTGCATTCAATGGCATCGATTTGTTTTCGCATATTTTGCATATTTTGGTGAAAACACATATTTTGATTTTAAATGCATATATTGTGCATATTTCGAACTTTTAAGTGCATATTATTGCATATTTTGGCATAAATTAGCAAAAACACAAATTGAAATTAATTTTTTTCAAAAACTATTTTAAATTTTTAAAATTTATTTTGAAAATCAGAAAAATTACTTTTTTTTCTTCTTATTTTTTTTTTATAGATTTTCTTAATTTTTAAAAAAATCTTGCTAGACAAACATCTAATCTTTAAAAAAAAAAATTACAAAAAAAAAACAAAAGTGGCCGGATTTTTTATAAATTGACTTTTTTAAAAAATGGAAAATTTCAGAAAGGGTTCTGAAAATTTTCCAAAAAAATTTTAATCGATAGCCGATACAAGAATGTAAATTTTTGAGATTTTGGTGCATTTCGTTTTTATTTGATATATATTTAAACAAGGCAACTTGACACAAACTTGACCATTTTTCCAATATTTGACCACGCCTCCTAAGCCCAGTTTTTGAAAAATTGAACAACCAAAAACGTAATTTTCTTAGCTCCATATATGAGGCATTCCACCCCAAATGTTCAGCAAAAAAAAAATGTTGTGTCGTGTCAATATGAAATCATTTTCAAAGTATTCGCTCTTAGGGTACTATTAAATAACAAAAATAAAATTTAAGTTTTTTCAAAAAGTGGGCCTTGTAGGCGTGGTCAAAAATTGGAAATATCTAACTTTTTTGCCTGAGCATCTTTACTTCAATATTTATGCAAATTAAATGAAACACAGTAAAGTCTTAAAGACAAAAGCTGTTTATAGATTTTTGAATGGGCTATCAATTAAATGGGCTATCAATAAAAGCTGAATGGGCTATCAATAAAAGCTAAGAAAATGAAAATTGGAACATTTTCAGAAGAAGTTATGAATTTTTTAAATTTAAACTTAAACTTTATTTATCAAAAAACATGCCGCAATTTTATTTGTTTTTTTATTTTTTTAAAAAAAGTTAAAGGATTTTTTTATCTGATCTGAAATTTTTAGAGATGTGTTTTGCCTTGTTTTCGAAAAATCAAAATTCAAAAATTGCAACACGCTTATTTTATACAATAATGGTATTTAAAACGTGTGCGTAATATCAATACTTAAAAAATATTTTAAGAGGCGATGGTAACGTGAGTGAGTTTTTAATAACGATTACGCACGCTTATGAAAGAAAAAATTTAGTCACGCACGATATTTTATTTTGCTCACGCTCATTCACGCACACGTGAGTAGAAAAAAATAAGTTACAGTCACGATGTTCACGTGAGCGTGAGTAAAATAAAATATCGTGCTTGAATATTTTTTTTCTTTCATTAGCGTGCGTGATCGTGAATAAATACTCAGGCAAAAAAGTTTGATATTTTTAATATTTGACCACGCCTACAAGGCCCACTTTTTGAAAAAAACTTAAATTTTATTTTTGTTATTTATTAGTACCCTAAGAGCGAATACTTTGCAAATGATATCCCATTGAAACCACTATGGTTTTTCTGTAGTGGAACAGTTGGTGTGGAATGCCTAACATGGCTATCCATACAACCCATTTAAAAATTTACGGTTCTCATGTTTTTTTTTTTTCGTTGAACATTTGGTGTGGAATGCCTCATACGTATATTTATAAACAGGTAAAATTTCCTTCAAATGATCCCACAATTTTACCAATTTCGTTTCAAAAATGTCAAATGTTTTTTGTCATAAAAATGTTGCAGGTATAACTCTTCAAAAAAGGTTTTTTACTTAAACAAGCGCACTTTAGCCTGTTTTTAACTGATTCTCAATATTGTTTTGTTTAAGAAGTAACACTCATATTTTTTAAACAAACCCAAAAAATTATAAATAGGATTTGGAAGTAATTGACACACAAATTCTTTTATTCCACTCACACTGACACTCACTAACAACCACGTGAGTAAAATTAATTTTCAATCACGCTCACTTGTGATCATGTGTAAATCACGCACAAATATAATTACGTTCCCATCTCTAGTTTATATGCATATGCGCATAAAATTACTACTAGTAACAAGATTTATGAATAATGCTTGAATTACAAGCGTTTCTGAAAAAATTTAAAAATGCCCTATCACAAAACTTAGCATAACTCATTCATTTTTAAACCGATTGTTATGTTTTTTGGTGTTTTGGAAAGCTACTTTACTATACTTTTTTACAAAAAATTCAAAAAAATTGTTTAATGATGCACTTTCAACTTAGAGTGTAAAGAATATGACAAATTTTTCAAAAAATACGTTTTTTTTTTACTTAAGCGATCGTAGCTCAGCCAATTCTTGATCGATTTTTAATATTTTTGTTTTGTTTGAAAGGTAAGACCTATACCTTTACAACAAATCCATAAAATCGAAAATCGGTTGCAAACTAACAAAGTAATAATTTTTTAAAATTGTAATTTAAGAATTTCCGTTTTTCAACACATTTGCCAATAAAAAACGTACTTAACGAAGTGATCCAGAAAAACCATGAGTATATCAGTACTCTATGGACTCCAACCAACCCGAATTATCATATGAGAACCCCTGCATAAATTATTTTTGGTCTTTTGTAGCACAGTGTAATTTACTGTGTATCATTGCGTATGATTGTTATTTAAATTCAATTACAATATTAATCATACGCCGTATACAGTTTCCATGGCCCTATGCCACCTTATAGGAACGACGGGAATTTATTTATTATTATTATTATACGCCAGAACACGTCAACCTAATTTTGGGTCGTAAAATCTAGTGGTGTACCCCGTTTTGAAAATTTAACTCAAAATCACGAGATGTTTCGATTTTAAATTTGTAGTAAATTTAGGGCGATTTTTGATTTTATTTGAATTAAAAACTTAAAAAACTTGCTAAAAACTTGTTATTTGTCAAAATTTATATCTAGAAATAATGAAATTCCATTTTCAAGAGGACATGGCTCTTATTTTGATCAATTTTATGAAAATTTGTTTGGATTTATTAAATTTTTACTCTTGGTTTGCAAATTTAAAATCGAAATATCTCGTTTTTTAAGCTAACTTTTTAAAACGGAGTATACCACTGGATTCTATGACCCAAAATTAAGTTGTGGTGTCTCGGCGTTATTGTGTTTCATTTCAAAAGTTTAAATTTTACTTACTGTATTATTATCAAATAAACCAAAAAATATGCAGTATCCTCCCAAAAAAAAAATTAAATTAAAATATTCGTAGATTTAATTTAAAAATTAATTAAATCCGGACCAATCACTAAAACGAGCATATAAATTAAAAACATTTGTATGTCATTCATTAAAAATAAATGGATATTTAGTTAATTAAAAACTTAATAATATAAATTTAAAAAATTTAATTAAAATTAAAAAAAAATAATTAAAATTTTAATTATATAAATTAAACATTTAATAAAAAAAAAAATTAAACGAATTAAAATTTTAATTGTATAAATTAAAAAAAAAATATTTTTTTTTTTAAAAATTGAAATATTAAGAATTTTAACGTGCTGGGTCATTTTGACCCCTTGTTCGTTTATGGGTTAATTTAAGAAAATCAAATAATTGTTTTTTCAGACGTCGCATAAGAATAATAACAAGTTTTATAGAAATAGAAAAAAAGTAAAAAAAAACTATATTAAGAATTTTTAACGTGCTGGTCCATTTTGACCCCATGTTCATTTATGGGTTAATTAAAAAAAATCAAATAATTAGTTTTCTGACCTCGCACATAATCAAAAAAAGTTTTATAAAAATCGAAAGAAAATATAAAAATCTATATAAAGAAATTTTAATGCGCTGGACCATTTTGACCCTTTGTTCATTTATGGGTTAATTTTAAAAAAATTAAATAATTATTTTTCTGAGCTCGTACAATAATTATACCAAGTTTTATAAAAAATCGCAATAAACATTTCATATTTAGATGCCTTTTTCCAAAAAAAAATCCAAATATCCCTTAATTTGACCTTTGACCCGAATAAAAACCGGGTTAATATTATTCTATTTTCCTAAAACGTTTAGGGTTAATGTCTTACATAGTTTTTAATAATTTACGGCCCTGACTTTGTCAAATTTTAAAATATTTACCAAATTTTTTGCATATTGAATAAATTGTGGGCAAAAAAGGCATTTTCCTAGAAATCCGCTGAGTTTAATTCGATGCCCCCGCCAAACTATTTGAGGGATATCCCCTAAAAAATTTTTTTTTTATATGTTAACATATATTTTATAAGATTCTGTGTTTTTTTCAGCATTTTTCCTAATTTTGTTTAAGGAATTTTTGAAAAAACCAAAATATCAGTTTTGAGAACCACGCCAAATAAAATGCATATTTTTGTCCTTACCGTGAAACGGGAGAATGACATCCTAGAAAGACAGTATTTCATATCTGAGTATTTATGATAGAATAGAATATTAATATGGGTTTACATTGGTTTATTTCAATAAATTTAGAAAATTGGAGCTGATTTTCGTGTTTTTGGGGTCATTTTGCGAAAATTGGGTCATTTTGACCCCGAAAGACTTACAAGGGTTAATTTTTAAAAACCCAAAAATTTTTAATTTATCTTCTTATACTAAAAACAACTCGTGAACCACTTTTTAACAAAAAACAACACCATTTATTTAATGTTTTTTTATCAAAATATGGCTATTTTTTTACCTTTGACCTCGATGCGCCTGGTGTTAACGTTGTCCGATTTGGCTGAAATTTTTAGCATAGCATTTTTAGACCAAATATAATAAAAATTAGGGGTGCACTCCTTCAAATTCGAAGTTTTGCAAAATAGCTGCCACCCTACCCCACATACTGCTGACTCTCCCTTTATAAATTTGCTGACATCTTCATACAATTTTTCAAAATGTCACCAATGACATATCAGAAGTTGGTCAGCGGCTGTTTAAACGAATTTTTGGTGGCCACAGATTCTGGTGGACACTGCTTACCAACTGCTGAAATGTCATTGGGGACATTTTGAAAAATTGTATAAAGATGTCAGCAATTTCATAAAGGGAGAGTCAGCAGTATGTCAGCGGTGATTTTATTTTGCCAACTGAGTAATCACTTGTTTAAATTTAAAAACAAAAATTGAGTAATTTTTTAATTGACGCAATTAAAAATTTACTTAAAAATTTTAAAAACAATTTAAGTAAATAATTTAATAAAAATTTAAAAATGTTTTTTTAAAAAAAAAATATTTTTTTTTTAATTTATACAATTAAAATTTAAATTCGTTTCAATTTTTTTTTTTTATTAAATGTTTAATTTATATAATTAAAATTTAATTAAAATTAAAAAAAAATAATTAAAATTTTAATTATATAAATTAAACATTTAATAAAAAACAAGTAAGAGTGTTAAATTCGGCTGTGCCGAATCTTTTATACCCTCCAACATGCAAATAAATAAAAAAAAGTGCAGGGGCGTCTTCTTTTTTTTTTGGGGGGGGGGTCGGTAGTGGTAATTGGGGGGCACAATTCCTCTCAAATAAGTGTTAAAAAAAATAATTCTTATGCTTTTTGCACTAAAGAAATACAAATTTATCATTATATAAAAAAAAAAATTATTCCACGCCCATAAAAGGGGGGGGGGGGGCGGACCGTACAACGATTTTTTCTAATTCTGTGGGTCCAAATACAGGACCTTGAACTTCTTGTAGCATTAAAATGTTGGATTTGTTAAACAAAAACACAAAAAATCATGTAATAATATGGTATTTTTCAGAGGTTTGTTTAGTTCTTCAAGGGGGAACTTTTTCCCCCCTGGTCCGATTTTGCCCATCTCCGAACTTAACCAGCCTATGAACATAAGACATATATGTGCCAAATTTCAGGAGTCTGCCACTTTTATTTTGGACTGTATCGTGTCTTCCACAGACGGACGGACGGACGGACGGACGGACGGACGGACGGACAGACGGACATCGCTAGAATGTCTTAGAATCGATCACTGATCAATAATATATATACTTTATGGGGTCCTACACCGATATTTCGATGCGTTACACACGGAATGACAAAGTGAGTATACCCCCATACTGTAGTTGGAGGGTATAAAAATTGAAACGAATTAAAATTTTAATTGTATAAATTAAAAAAAAAAATATTTTTTTTTTAAAAATAAATAATTTAAAAAAAAACATTTTTTTAAATAAAGAGGTTTAAAAAAAATGTTTTTCAAACTTTACCAAATAGATTTATGCCGTAAAGACATAGTCGGTAAGAAAATTTTATAAAGTCGGGTATAAACCTTTTATATACATACACATAAAACTATAAACAAAATGAGAATTTAAAAATCTATATGGGAAATAAAAAACTTTCAACAAACTGTTTATACTTCTGTATTTGTTTTTGTAAGTTAAACAATGCAAAAGTTAAACAGAAAACAAAACAAAAAAAATAAAAAATAAGTAAATCTAAAAATTTAATTGAAAAAATAATTATATTAATTAATATTAAACTAAAAAAACAATTAAAAGGTTAATAAAAAAAATTAAAAATTTGATTAAAAAATTAATTACATTAATTAAAAATTTAATTGTTATTAAATTAAAAAACAATTAACATTTTAATTAAAATAAAATATGCGATATTATTTTCTGTGCTGTTTTTTCCTGCGCATTGTATTGGTAAATGGGTAAGGTATTTATCCATTTCAGAAGATTTTAAGAAATCTGGAATCGATTTGTTAAGCATTTTTTATACCCTCCAACTACAGTATGGGGGTATACTCACTTTGTCATTCCGTGTGTAACGCATCGAAATATCGGTCTAGGACCCCATAAAGTATATATATTATTGATCAGTGATCGATTCTAAGACATTCTAGCGATGTCCGTCTGTCCGTCCGTCCGTCCGTCCGTCCGTCCGTCTGTCCGTCCGTCCGTCTGTGGAGGACACGATACAGTCCAAAATAAAAGTGATAGACTCCTGAAATTTGGCACATACATGTCTTATGTTCATAGGCTGGTTAAGTTCGGAGATGGGCAAAATCGGACCAGGGGGGGAAAAGTTCCCCCTTGAAGAACTAAACCAACCTCTGAAAAATATCATATTTTTACATAATTTTTTGTGTTTTTGTTTAACAAATCCAAAATTTTTATGCTACAAGAAGTTCAAGGTCCTGCATTTGGACCCACAGAATTAGAAAATATAGTTTTACGGTCCGCCCCCCCCCTTTTATGGGCGTGGAAGAATTTTTTTTTTATATAATGATAAATTTGTATTTCTTTAGTGCAAAAAGCATAAGAATTATTTTTTTTTAACACTTATTCGAGAGGAATTGTGCCCCCCAATTACCACTACCAACCCCCCCCACCAAAAAAAAAAGAAGACGCCCCTGCAATTTTTTTTTTATTTATTTGCATGTTGGAGGGTATAAAAGATTCGGCACAGCCGAATTTAACACTCTTACTTGTTTTTTATATTTTCGCCTTAAGAGCATATTTTAGCTTATTTTTGGTTAAAACGCATATTTTAGCATAGAGCATTTTTTCACTTTATTGAGCATTTTTTTTTAATTTTTAGAGCATTTTTTTCAATTTTAAAACAATACTTATTTTTAAAATTTGTAAAATTTTGTTGGATGTTTTTTTTTTTTAATTTTGTAAGTGTATTGAAATGTTTGTTTTGTTTTCTTGTCAGTTTGAAATGTATGGTAACTCTGATAGAAAAAAATACATTGAACAACAATTTCAAACTTTTTCAAAAATTACAGGGTTCTGACGATTGATTTCCCTTTGGTCTGTTCTTTCATTATATCGGTATATGAAACTATGTTTTCTTTAGATCTGATTGAAGGGTATATTCAGCAACTTTGTAGAAAATATTAAGGCAAATATTTTTGTAGAACATAATTAACCTCTAACTACCCCACATACAGTATTTTTTCAGTATATTCTTTAACAAATTGTAAAAAACACCGCAAAAATGGGGACATAAATTTTTTAAGAGTATATTTTTATTGTTTTTAGAGCATGTTTTTCGTTTTTAGGGGCATTTTCTAAGCGCATAAAAAGTGTTTTTAGAGAATATTTTTGGTTTTCTTGGGTATTATTATAATTATAATAAAAGATAACCAACATCAAATGCGCACCGAAAAAAATAAAAAAAATATTTGAGTAAATTTTTAATACTATTGATTAAAAAATTGCTCAATTTTGCATTAGTAAACTATTTAATAGTATTGAGTAAATTTTTAATAAAAATTTTAAAACTATAAAAAACTATAAACTAAACGAGGATTCAAAAAAATTATGAGAGTTTAAAAAAACTTAAAAAACTATTAAATTTTTATTAAATTATTTACTTAAATTGTTTTTAAAATTTTTAAGTAAATTTTTAATTGCGTCAATTAAAAAATTACTCAATTTTTGTTTTTAAATTTAAACAAGTGATTACTCAGTTGGCAAAATAAAATCACCGCTGACATACTGCTGACTCTCCCTTTATGAAATTGCTGACATCTTTATACAATTTTTCAAAATGTCCCCAATGACATTTCAGCAGTTGGTAAGCAGTGTCCACCAGAATCTGTGGCCACCAAAAATTCGTTTAAACAGCCGCTGACCAACTTCTGATATGTCATTGGTGACATTTTGAAAAATTTTATGGAGATATCAGCTAATTTATAAAGGGAGAGTCAGCAGTATGTCAGGGGGTGATTTTTTGACGACTGGGGGTTATTTAAATTTTATTACAAAAATAATATAAACAGTTTTTGTAAGGAACTTAAACGACCGCAATTAATGCTTTTAGTAGGGGAACATTTTAGTAATGGGAATTAAAATCAGTATTAAACTACGTCCCTTAACATAATAATGTTTTGACATATTAGTTTCTTCAATAATAACATATTTTTTTTTTTTTGGCATTTACATTGGAAAATACTGTTCTTATTGAAAACATCAAACGTGTTATTAAATGTTCATTATGTATTCATTTGAAAGGACAATATAATTATGATATTTAATTAATGATTATATGCAAAGTATATTTATATAGAGTTTAGACACCTGAATTCAACCTGCGGGTTGACCTCACCTCTTCCAAATATAATAAAATTTAGTTGTGAATTTAACATTAACAAAAAAAAAAATTGTGCTAAAAGTTGAGGTTTGAGAAGTAATGAGATCGCCCAGCAAAACTTTGGTAATGGGTAGTGATTATATAACACATTACCAGGTACTGTATATACCTTATTTGTAGCATTATTTTAGGATGTCTTACCAAACATTTGTTCCACAACGTATTATTTTCAAGTGAAAAATAATGCATTACTAATAATTTGCTACGTAATGCATGATTATTGGAAAAAATGTATTTCATATTTATTATTTCTAAACATTAAATCATGGATGACTTATATTTGGTTACATTATGTATTATTTGAAAGTTTGAAATAATGTATTATTTATAATTGGATGCATAATGCATTACAATAACATAAAAAATAATTATTTTATAAAAAAATGCATAAGTTTAAAGTAGAGATGGGCTCACGACAGGAAATTTCTAACGGCACACACTCACGAGCATATTTTACCTACTTACACTCACAATCACGTGAGTAAATTTAATACAAAACTACTTTTTCGCTACTCGTAACACCTTATATATTATCTTCTGGTATGCTATATTATTTCATTTCTCGTAACCTATAAAATATCATATATTTTACACCTTACTCGTATTCTTCATTATAAATTTATGACTTATTTTATACCTTACTGGTATTCCTTGTGATAATGTGGATGCATTACTTTGAGTCTCATCGCCTGTTAAAATCATCAATGCTGCAATGTATAAAATAAGAGATCCTATACCTTATTTTATACCTTATTTGGTAATCTAAGTTTTGCTGGGCGTCTTTAAAATTAAACGCGATATGATTCAAATTCAGGTCAAATTGTATTGTAACGACCTTAATTTTTTAAAATCCTATGGCCGCAGTTCCAAAAAAGTAATTCACATAAAAAATGAACGTATTTTTTTGGTGTTCTAGATTTCGCATACGAATTTTTGTTTCATTTTGATCTTGAGATATATATTGAAACATATTGACAGGTAAAACAATTGGATTTTTCCTTAGAAAAACATTTGCTCTTCCTCCCAAAATACACTTTCCCTTATTTTTTTGAAGAGCTTAGTCCAAATGTGATAATTAAAATGATCTGTCCCTATTAGTTTTCGAAATATCTGCACTTTTTAGAAGGAAACTAAAGTTAATTTGATTGGAGTTTTGTACATAAATGGGGATTGGAATCAGATATTTTGAAAACTAAAAGCGATAGACCAGTTTCGAGGTCATATTCGGACACGAATTGTTAAAAACATTAAGAAACGTTCGTTTTGGCAAGATCTTACAGTGAAAAAATATATATTTTTTTAGAGAAAAATATATATAAATTTTTTAGCTGGTAACTTCAGGTCGAATTTAAATTATTGGTTAAAGTTTTTTACTGTTCACCTCTTATTTATTATGATTTTTTCTATAGAAACATTTAAAATTTTACAAAATTTATTCCTTTAATAAAAAAAACTTGAATGTTTGATATATTGAAAAATGTCTCTTCAAGAAATTTTCAGGTTCTAAAGCATAAAATTAACACAACCAGGTTAATTTATTATGGGTACCAGGACACAACGGAATACAGGGAAATGAAAGGGGAGACGAACTCGCGAAACTTGGAGCTGATGGTGTAGGTACCACGGTGATAGTTTTACCATCGCTCCAACACTTCAAAAAAAGACGGGATTTCATAAATGTTGCAGTAGCGAACAGGAAGTGGGGACAACTAACAACATGCAAAATCAGCAGAACTTTATGGCCAACTTATGAAAAGGGAAAACTGAATACCTTTTATCACTTACGAGAAAGGAATGTCGAGCTCTGACGGGAATAATAACTGGTCACTGTCTCATCGGCATTCATGCTAAGAATATTAGACTCATGCCGGACGCCAGTTGTAAAAGATACGGCTCACCAGGAGTGGATGAAACGATAGAACACATACTTTGTCACTGTCCAGCGGTGGCAAGAAGTCGCCGATCGATTACTGGTCAGATAAGCTTTAATACTATGGAGAATATAACGCGAATGGATCATAGAATATTTAAGAGATTCGCAATGACTTTGAACGTGTTTAACTTGCGCCGCTAGCGAAAAAGAAAAAAAAAAAGTTTTTTGGTATCGCTATGGACCAAAAGGTCTATGCGAGGTGTAAATCTTACACCGCTACCTTAACCTAACCTAAGCATTTTTCTGACATAATTTTCTAATAGAAAGTTTATGATTCTGAGACGTTATCCCAATACAAAATATTTTATACAAAAAAATTTTAAGTAGGTTTATTATAGCTCGAGGTCATTATTTCCATTACTTATTAGATCTATGATATTCTTATAGATTCTATGAGAATATCAAAGTCTAAATAAGTAAAGAAAATAATGACCTCGAGCTAGAATAAATCTACTAAGAATATGATATTTTTAAGGTCGAATGCAACGAATTTTATTTTTGAATAAAAATTAATCAGAAATTATAAAAAAATTTTTAAATTCTGATACACCTTCATATAGAAAATTCTCAGATACACCAAAAATTTCTATATTTAGAAAAAATTTTCGTTAAGAAAAATCTTCAAATTTAGTGAGTTTTTCCCATTGAAAACATCTTAGGTTCTAAAATATTAAAATATTTTCTATTCTATTTTTCTATAGAGGTTAAAGATACCAAAACGATCTTTCTACAACAAAATTTATAGGGTTTGAAAAAATATTCCGTAGAAAGTACCTGAGATTAGAAAAATTGAAGACTTTAATGCTTTATAAAATTTTTGGAGGCAATTTTCTAGATTCTGAGACATTTTTCTATAAAAAAAAATTTGTTTTCTGAGAAACTTTTTCCTAGAAAAAGTCTAAGATAGTCAAGCATTTTCTGAGAAATTTTTTCGTAAGAGAGACTAAGAAATTGTCTCCTAAAAATGTTTTTGTTTCTGAGAAATTTTTCTCAAAGAAAACGTCATAGGTCTTAGATTTTGAGTCATTTTTCAAATAAAAAAAAATTTCGGAATCTGAGACATTTTTTAGATTATGTGATATTTTTTCTAAAATTCTCAGAATATTTTTTCTAAAATTCTCGGAGTCTAAGGCAATTTTTATAGAAAAAGACTTGGATTCTGAGTTAGTTTTCCTATCGAAAAAGTCATAGATTTTAGAGTATTTTTTTAATATTAAAACTTAAAAATTCTGAGATATTTTTAATATTGAACAAATTTGAACTATTTTCTAGGATTCCAGGACTTTTTTCCTATAGAAAAGGTCTCAGCTTTTCCTATTAAAAAGTCTTAGATTCTGAGACATCTTTCTAATAAAAATAATCTCAGATTCTGAGACATTTTTCCTATAAAAGCCCCAGATGGAGTATAATTTTTTTCTATAGAAAAAGTCTAAGATTCTATTGCATTTTTTGTAAAAAAAGCTCTCAAATTTTCTCTGAAGAAAATTTTTTTATTTTTCCTATAGAAAACTTTTATTTTAATTTAATTTTTTTCTATAAAAAGATTTTAGATTTCAAAACAATGGCCCGTACCATAGAAAAATAAAAAGTCTATTTTAACAAAAGTTTTATTTTAAATTTCAAATTTTCTATACATTTTTTGAAAGTCGATTTTAAAAACAAAAACAATTTGTATGGAAATAAAATTAGAAGCTAATTTTAAATTTATTTTATTTTCTTGTGGTAAGGCTGAATTTTTCTAAACAAAACTTTTGCGATTCTTGAAAATTCTAGAAAAAATTCTCACTCATGATTTCATTTCCTCTTTTCTTTTTACCCAGAAGAATTGTCAAATTTTCAATTTAGAAACTTCTCAAATATTTCCTATAAAAAAACTCTCAGATTTTTCCTATAGAAAATTATTAGATTTTTCATATAAAAATTGTCAAAATTATTAGATTTTTCCTATAAAAAAGTTCTAAGAAAAATTCTCAACTTTTTTCTATAAATTTCCAAATTATTCATTTTGAAAAACTTACAAAAATTTTCGTCAAGAAAAAGTCCCAAATATTTCGTCTAGAAAAATGTTTGTATATTTTATAAAGAAAAGTTTTAATTTGTTGGGCTTTTATCACATAGAAAAATTTAAGGATTCAGAAACATTTAAGGATTCTTAGACATTTTTCATAAAAGAATATCTATAAATAAAATTTCTTCTATAGAAAAATTCCCCAATTTCTCCTACAGAAAACCTTTAAGAATTTTCCTACACTAAAAAAATTATGTAGGTAAATTCCAGTGAATATTCACTTAAAAGAAATTAAATTTTATTTAAAAACCATTCCACTGTTTTTTCATTTAAAATAAAAACACATTACAGTTAATTTTAAATGTTAATTTAATGACTAACCAAAACATTAAAAAACTAGTTAATATTCACTTATTTTGTATTGAAAAACAGTAAAACTATAGAAGAATTTTTTTAACTGCCGAAATTGAATGTAACAGAAAATTCAGTTTTAAGACAGTAAATTATTTTTTTTAAACTACAAAAATAGTAGAAAACAGGAAATCCTTTATAAAATTAATGATTTTTCTTTTAAAATAACTTTACTGATTACTTTTTAAAATAACCTACGAACAGTTAATAACATAATTTTCTTAGCGTATAGAAAAATTCTCAACTTTCCTATTAGAAAAGTTCACAATTTTTTCTCTAAAAAAATTCTCAAATTTTTTCATATAGAAAAATGTTAACATTCCGCAACATTTTTCCTCTAGAAAAATTTTAAGATTCTTTAAAATTTTCCATAGAAAATTTTTCAGATCCTTGGAATTTTTCATAGAAATTTTTTTCAGATTATTTCCTTTTCACTCTCCCTTTTCTTCATCTTTTTTTCTCTTTCTTTTCTTTTCTTTTCTTTTCATTCTTTTTTCTTTCTTTCTTTTCTTTTTTTCCTTTTTCCTTGTTTTTTCTTTCGAATTTGGTTTGGGGGGGGGGGGGAAATTTCCTTTCGCCCCCCCCCGTGGATCCGCGCCTGATCGAAACTACAATCAAGTTTTTTGGTAAGGCTTCAACTAAACTCCAAATTTCATCAAAATCGAGAGGGGACAGGCAGAACATTTTTCTTTTTCGAACGAATTGACATGTTTTAACTCTATATTTATGTACACTCAAAAAAATACGTTAGTAGATTTACTAATTTTTTTTTGCTAACGCTAGTAAGCTAACTTTTAGCAAATTTTTAGTTGTGATTAGCATGTTAGCAAAAAATTGTTGTAAACTTCATTTAGCACATTAGCAATTTTAAACAAACTATGAACTAATTTCTTTTGCTAAATTTGAAATTGAGTTGACAACATTTTTACAAGATTTTTTGCTAATATTAGCAAAAATAAATGGTAATTTTTTTTTTATTTTCAGAAAACTTAAAATGGCGCTATCTCGGAAACTAAGCCAGATAGAGCAAAATGGAGGCCATTTTTGGTTCTCGGGCTCCTCGCCGGTCCTCTTTACATGTGTGGACCCTAATGGGTCCTAACTTTGGATCCAAAAAAGTTAGCATTCCCGAAAATTTTAAAATGCTCATATCTCGGTAAATATTGCCGACACAACAAAAAGTCCAAAAGCATTTTTGTAGCTCTCAACACGTAGAACAAGACCGCAAAATAATCAAAACTCTCCGAGTAATATTTTTGAAGTTATCGAGTTTTGTAATTCTCAAAACCCCGGTGGTCTCCTAAAATCACGTATCTCAAAAACTAAGCAAGGTAGAGCGAAACGGACACTAATTTTGGAACAAAAACTTTGACAATTTTTAAGGAACCCAAGTAGGTCTAGGCCCATCGGGGTCTGGACCTATCGGGTCCGAACCCAATGGGGTCCTCAAATGTGTATGAACTAAGTTGAGATAAAAAAAATTTCAGTTAATTAATTTTTAGCACAACGTTTTTGCTAACTTTACCAAAAAAATTGTGGGTTCAAAATCAGCAAATTTTCTTGTAGGTTTACAAGCTTTTTTTGCTAACCTTACAGTTTTTTTTTTTTGAGTGTAGGTATGTTTACAATGAAAATTAATTATTTTACCAAGTAAGTTGTAAATCACAACTTACAAATATTCTACCTGAATTATAATGGGATGAAGAACTTTTTTTAACACCCTTCTCTAACAAGGAAACTATCCTAACTTTTTAACACTGATTTACCTATCGGAATATGGTATTCGCAAAGTTATGAACATTATTGTTTCTTTCCTTATAATTTACACCCCCTATTTCATTACTTCAATATATCTGAAAAAAGGAGGTAAGAAATGTCTTCTCAAAATTTTATATGGTAAAAAATTTAAAAAATTAGCGAATATCCTTCTCCTTCATTTACCATCAATAGTGACATTATGAGACAAGTACATAATATTTAAAAAATATTTTATAAAATCTAATCCTTAAAAACATTGAAAAACTTTAAAAAAAACTTCATCACAAAATGAAAAACTGTAAATGCAGTTTTACTCCATTTGATCTCTTTGTTCAGACGTATAGCATCTGGTTTATTTTAATATTGCCTGTCGGACGATGTCACTAGAGTCGAGGTAGTTTATACAAAATATGAATGTCGGTATGTGTCACAAAAGAGACTTCCCTTTTTAGTTGTCAAGCAAAATATTACTGGGTAATTATTTTCATATAACTTACAAAAGAAGTCCTCCAAACTGTTATACACCTTTTTATAAAAACGAGAAGATTTTAAACTATGGCAATCTCGGCTTATCGGTCATACACAGAAAATAAAATCGTCAAATTCAAATCAACAAACATCAATTTTAAATCAACCAAACATGATATCAACCAAACATGTAGTAAAAACGGCCGCATGTTAGTCCATATTACAAAATTTCGATTTTGTTTTCAACAAACTTAGTCAACTAATTTTGTTTCAAAATTATTTTATCATGTCAACAAATAGTTTTTGTGTTTGTTGAATTTCTTTGTTGAAAAAAAAATAAGATTTTACGTTTGTCAGATCAACAAATTGTGTTTGTGTTTGTTGAATTTCTTTGTTGAAAAAAAATTTAAGATTTTGTACGTTTGCCAATACAAATAATAATTTTAGAGAACTATTACAAACTCGTTTATCAATTTTTTTAAAAATTTTTTTCAACAATCAATATTTACCAACGTTAGTTGATATCACAAATTTCCGTATAGGAGCACTTTCAGTGAAAAAGTTAATTGTATTCACAAATAACAGGGTCAATACACAGAAAAATTTTTTTCATGTACAGAATGATTTTGTTCATACACAGTAGAGCACCCACAAAATGTATGGGATGTGCAAAAGTGTATTTTTTATCGCTCCCCGCTCATTTGCGGTTAAGTTGGGAGTAAAAAATAATATCTATCCAGAAATTGGACTTCTAGGTTGCAAACAGACCAAGCAGTTTGAACTTTTGACCTCAAAAATGGGCTAAAAAACCTTTATAGATTAATTTGGCTGTAACTCTTAAAATAAAAGTTTTTCGCAATTAACTTTCATAACAATTTTTATGTAGAATTAAAATGCAAAGATTTTTCTCTCATACTGTTTAGACCTAAATATGTCCGATCGCGGTGTTTTAAGCGGTTGAAGTCAAAATTTGGTTCAGAACTTTTTTTTTAAAAAATTCTCGTAAATTTTTAAATTGGGGAAAATTTGAGCTCTTTGCACAATTCACTAGGGTATTGAATGTACTTTTCCAAAAATTTTTTTTTTGCAAAAATATATCGACCCTTCCATGAAAAAATCCCAAAGTTCTTCTCTGAATCTCTTTTTTTTACCATTCAACCTCAATATAGGCGAATACTCACTTTGTAATTCCGTGAGTTTCGCACCGAAACATCTGTCTAGGATTTCCCTAAATATATATGGGGTATTCAGTGCCAAATTGGACACTTTGAAAATTTTTATTTTAGATTTTTTAATTATTTTTAAATTTTTTTTAAAACCCATTAAAACCCCCATCCAAGTTAGTTTTCAAAATTTTTAAATTACCCGTTCCAAAGATATCGAATTTTCAAAAAAAAAATAACTATCGTTTTCCGTATTTCTATCAAAACAAATTCAAAAATGGTAAACATTTTTTTTTTAATTTTTGTTTTTTTATTAAAAATTTCTTAGTGTTCTAATATGCGATTTTTAAATGATTGCACTCTTTGTTTTTTTTCAATCTTTTCTTAAAATTTTTTATTTGATTTTTTTTTTAATTTTTTGTGGTAAACTTAACATTTTCTTAAAGTTATAAGCTTAAGTAGATCGTGGGATTATGGTAATATATAAAAAAGAATTAAAAATAAAAAGGTAATTAATATATTCAGCGGTTTTTGAGTTTTTTTTATTGTCTTCCAATCTTTATTAAAACACTTTGACGAAAAAAAGATAAAATTTTAACAAATTATTTCGAATTTGGACCATTTTTAAAGAAGTGATAAGTAAAAAACAGAAAAAATCATGTTTTTTTTTATAATTCCATATTTATTGAACGGATTATCAAAAAAGATATCAAAATTTACTTGGAATCAAGGTAGATTTATATAAGGTAATATTTTAGTGACGTAAATGAAAACAATTTTCTTTCAAAACCATTTTAGTCGGCAAAAACGACTTAAATGTTCAGTGCACGCATTAACCAATTTAAACGCTTTTTAGGACTTTAAAATTTTAGAAAACAACTAAATTATAAAAAATATTGAAATTCAAACGAAATTCTTTTATTTTCCACGACAAAAATTAAAAAAAAATAAAATATTTTTAAGCATAAAAAGTGTAGTGTAAACTCAAGTCATTTATGCCGAACAAAATATTTTTATTTCGTTTTGAAAATTCGTAAATATTATTGTTTTTAAATTTGTCAAAAAACTTACTATTAAGGAAAAGTGAGGTTATTGGATCTTACCTTGTATAAATCTACCTTGCTTGGAATGGGCTTTTGAAGGGTACTACAAAATTGAAAAAATATAAAATTAAAAATTTTCCAAGTGTCCGATTTGGCATGGAATACCCCATATATACTATGTGGAATCCTAGACTTATCTTTCGTTGCGTAAAACACCCACTTACAAAGTGAATATACCCCCATAACGTGGTTGGAGGTCAAAAAAATTGTGGTTCAGAGTAGGATTTTGGCAATTTTTCATGGAAGGGTCGATATATTTTTGCAAAAAAAATTTTTTGGAAAACTACATTCAATACTCTATTAAGTTATGCAAAGAGCTAAAATTTTCCCCAATTTAAAAATTTATGACAATTTTTTAAAAAAAGTTCTCACCCAAATTTCGACTTTAATCGCTAAAAACACCGCTATCGGACATATTTAGATCAAAACTGTATGAGAGAAAAATCTTTGCATTTTGAATCTACAAAAAAATTGTTATGAAAGTAATTTGCGAAAAACTTTTATATTATTATATTTATTCGACCTTTTTTATTCAATTCTATATTAATTAATAGACAAGCTCGAGGCCACAGTTGTTTTTTAAAAAATATTAATTTTTATTACTTTCAATATTTCCCCATCCTTCGGATGGCATCTTCTTTTGTAATATTAAATGTAAACACGAGCAGTCGTTGAATTTGATTATTGTTACTCGTTATTATTCCTGAAGATGCCATCCGAAGGATGGGGAAATATTGAAAGTAATAAAAATTAATATTTTTTAAAAAACAACTGTGGCCTCGAGCTTGTCTATTAATTAATATAGAATTGAAAAACTTTTATTTTAAGAGTTACAGCCAAATTAATCTATAAAGGGTTTTTAGCCCATTTTTGAGGTCAAAAGTTCAAACTGCTTGGTCTGTTTGCAACCTAGAAGTCCAATTTCTGGATAGATATTATTTTTTACTCCCAACTCAACCGAAAATGAGCGGGGAGCGATAAAAAAAACAATTATGCATATATGGGTGCTCTAATACACAGTATGAATTTAACATGACTTTTTTTTCCCCAAACATTTTTTATTTACAGTATTAATTTGTTCATACATATTATGAATATATTTTTGTGTTAAATTTTGGCAATTTTTTGAAATTTATGAATAACTTGGTGGACCATAATATCAAAAACATAAACACTCGTTAATTTGGCATCATATAAGATGATTTTTTTCTAGTTTTATTTATTTATTGGAAACTTACAAAAAATTTATGTAAAAATTAAATTAAACCATTAATTCGCGTAATCGCCAGCTTTACCTTCTAATGGAATAGTTTGAACTTTAAATTCATCATGCTAGGAAATGTGTAGCAGAAGATAAATAGGTATTTTGTATGCATCAGGTCATTCTTGTTGAAGGGATATCTAAAAAGATGTTAAACAAAATGCTCTTAATAAATGGAAATATACAATACATATTTATTCAAACACATTGCACTTACCTTTTCATCTTCCATGTTACAGGATTCTTCAATGTTAGAGGATTCCAATTAGAGGATTCCTCTTTTTTCAACAAAAAAAAAAAAATACACAAAAAAAATTTGACAATTTCTTTTTTTATTTTAAACAAACCTGTTTGATTTTTTTTTTTGGAAATTTGAAAATTAAAAACACGTACATAAATAGTATGAATTTATGCATACACAGTTTGAACTGAAATCAATGTACGCAATTCATTCTATTTATGTACAAAATTTGTTCTGTGTATAACAATTCGTTTTTTCTGTGTATCTGGTATTTACACATTTGATATTTGAAATTTTTAAAAAACTTATATTGACGGTTAGCCGAGACACCCCAACCTTGAAATTGTTTTTTTTACATATATATTTTAAG
The DNA here is from genome assembly GCA_963921195.1 of Pegoplata infirma. NCBI lineage: Eukaryota > Metazoa > Arthropoda > Insecta > Diptera > Anthomyiidae > Pegoplata > Pegoplata infirma. The sequence goes on from OY992536.1 coordinate 185,447,480, forward strand.
TTCCAGGTAAATTGGTGCATTACGGTTGGAAGACTTCCCTTGTTAGTGCTTGTTAGTATAAAAGTCATTGAACGTGAAGCATGTAAAGGACATATTGAAAGTGTTATTAAAATAAAATTTATTACAAAAATATAAACATTCATAAAATTATTAAATATTTATGTACTATACAAACAATTTTGCAATTTGGTCTTAATCAAGATTAATTTACAATATTTTACATTTTATTATAAGTAGAAATAAAATTTAATTGTACTACATACTACAAATTTATAAGTGGAAATACAAAATTAAATTTTAAATTAAATTTATAATAATTTTTGAGATTACACATTCAGATACGTGTGCAAGTTTTTTTTTACCATTTTTATACAAATTTAAAAAATCTATGAATATTTATAAAATTTTGTTTTAAAATTGCAATCTGTTTTTATTAATTTTAAAAATTTATTTTTAGATTTTATTTTTAGAGTTTAAATTATTTTTATGTTTTTTAAATGATTAAGTTTTATATTTGTTTTAAAGATACATAAACTTAAATTATTATATAAAGACATACCAATAAAGTATTTTGTCATAATTTTATTAAAACTTATTTAATATATTCAAAAAATTTTTTAACAATTAATTAATACTTAGCATAATCCTAAATTTAAAATTATTATTTAAAGCAATGGACAGTTTGGCCTGCCATCCATCCTGTGAGTGTTTAGGTTTCTGCAAATAAAAAATAAATAAAATGATAAATTTGCATATTACGAGGGCAACTTAATAAGTTTGTGGTAGAAAATTGCTCCGGCATAAATATAAACACATAATTAAACTAATTTAATACCAAACAATTAGAAAATCTTAAGACTTCAATAGAAATTTTTAAATTGTTTCCTTTAAAACGCTTAAGAATATGGGACTCTTTCTATAGGAAAATATATCTTAAATTCTACAACTTTTTAAAGAAAAATCCGTGTAACATTTTAGGAAATAAACTTGAAAAATAAATCAGAAAAAAATGCTGAAAATCGTAGTTTTTAATTTATTCCTAATTACAGACGTCGAAGAGACCATTGAACACTAGGGTGGCTCGTTTTTGAGCTTTTCTCTCTGATAAAATTCTAATACCCGGCGAAAGTGTCTGTCCCCTAAGAGTAACTCACATGCAAAATATCACTCCGATCGGAGTTTATCTTCTGTCTCCACTTTGATCCTCAAAATTGTGGTTTTTGAAAAAAAGGACTTTAAAAAAAAAAAAAAAAAAAATTTAAGTTTTTTTATTAAAATAATGAAAAAAAATTTTTTGTATAATATTTGATCATAAATACTTAAATATGAAATTTAAAGATTTTACGGTATCATTAACCCGTTCAAACTTGATACCAAAGAAATGGCATGATTTTGGGGGCGTTCTCAAAACACCTTTTTTCAAAATTTGAAAATTTTATTAAAAAAAAATTTTTAAATACACCATTTTTTCTTTCTGAATTTATTAAGAACACCTTGGAGAAGAAAAATGTGAAATATGGCGGATATCCGTCGAGCCACTTTTCGGGAATCGCGGGGGGAAGTTAGCGGATTTCAAGGAAATGTTGGTTTTATTAATAATTTGGATTAATAAAATTTTATAAATTTAATTTTTGGGCAAATTAAATGTTTTTTGGTGTCGTGGCATTCTATTAGATAATTTTAAGTCTGTCATGAAATCTTACCGATCTAGGACGTCTTTAACCCACATTGGCTGGGGGTCAAATATGACCCCCGCAAGAAATTTTAAGTTTAGAGCTTAAATTTTGTGCTATAAACAAGTATACAACGGCTTTTGTGTGTTTTACCTCAACTATTATTTCATATTAATATATTATCTTTAAAAAATCGTTAACCCTTATTGGTAGGGGGTCAAAAATGACCCATTCAATAAAAAATATAAATTTTGTTGATATCAAAAAATTCAAGCACTATGCCGAAAAGTTTTTGCCGGGGTCATTTTTGACCCCTGGCCAATGTGGGTTAAAGATATCTTAAACAGGTGAAATTTCAGGGCTGATTTAAAGTTATCTAATAGACTGCCACAAATTAATTTTCTATAAAAAATATATACTTTTTATTGAATGGGCCATTTTTGACCCCCTACCAAGAAGGGTTAACGATTTTTTTAAAGATAATATATTAATACGAAATAGTAGTTAGGGTAGAAAACACAAAAGCCGTTTTATACTTGTTAATAGCACAAAATTTAAGCTCTAAACTTCAAATTTCCTGCGGGGGTCATATTTGACCCCCAGCCAATGTGGGTTAAAGTCGTCCTAGATCGGTAAGATTTCATGACAGACTTAAAATTATCTAATAGAATGCCACGACACCAAAAAACAATTAATTTGCCCAAAAATGAAATTTATAAAATTTTATTAATCCAAATTATTGATAAAACCAACATTTCCTTGAAATCCGCTAACTTCCCCCCGCGATTCCCAAAAAGTGGCTCGACGGATATCCGCCATATTTCACATTTTTTTTCTCCAAGGTGTTCTTAATAAATTGAGAAAGAAAAAATGGTATATTTAAAATTTTTTTTTAATAAAATTTTCAAATTTTGAAAAAAGGTGTTTTGAGAACGCCCCCAAAATCATGCCATTTTTTTGGTATCAAGTTTGAACGGGTTTATGATACCGTAAAATCTTTAAATTTCATATTTAAGTATTTATGATCAAATATTATGCAAAAAATTTTTTTTCATTATTTTAATAAAAAAACTTAAATTTTTTTTTTTTTTTAAAAAAGTTCTTTTTTCCAAAAACCCCAATTTTGAGGCTCAAAGTGGAGACAGAAGATAAACTCCGATCGGAGTGATATTTTGCACGTGAGTTACCCTTGGGGGACCGACACTTTTGGCGGGTATTAGAATTTGATCAGAGAGAAAAGTCCAAAAACGAGCCACCCTATTGAACACATCCTGTGTCACTGCCCGGCTTTGGCACGAACTCGACTATCAATATAGGAAGTTCACAGTTCGAGATTTTGGAGGAAATTACGAGGATAGACCTGAAGAGCTTGAAACGATTCGCAATGAAGGTCAATGTATTTAGTTTACATCGATAAGCGGAAAAAGTTTTGTGGTATCGCTATGGACCATTTGGTCTATGCGGAGTGCCCATCTGGCACCGCCTCCCTAACCTAACCTAACCTGCATTTTAATTCGTTCCATGTAAGTTTTACTCTTTTCGCATTAAATGGGTTAAAAAATAAAAAAATCAGATAATTATCGTCGTCCCAGCAAAAACTAGGTAATGAGTGCTCATTCCTAATTGGATTACCTGGTAATGAGTACTAATTTCTCGCTGCGTTACATTATACCCCAAAAAAGGCCTTACTTTTAACTTACTACGCACATACCCAGCAAAAATTGGCATTACTAGTAATGGGTTTTGTAATCCGAATCAGATGTTAATCAGTAGTTACTTATTGAATGAAACACTAATTATTTTAACAAGGGCGTGAGACAAAAATAAGTAGTGAAGAGTATGGAGATAAATAAGTAGTTACTGACTCGGATTACTAATAAGGAATAAAAACACATTACCAATAAGAAGTAAAATAATTAGTTAATTGAAACATTTAAAATTTAACTTGTTTTTACTAAAACTTAAAAATTGCGTAATTTTTATTAAGTTTTTAAGTACTTTTTAAGTTAATTGAATTGTAAGGGTTAAAAACTGCAAGTTCAAGGAGATATTATTACTTAGAAGTGCTTTTATAACATATTACTCAAAAGTAGTTACTTTTGGGCTTAAAATAATGTTAATGGTAATGGGTAATAAATAATGTACTTGGTAATGATTACTTTTCACAACTCATTACCATGTTTTTGTTGGGTAGATTTGCAATCTGAATTTTAAAAACCAGTTAAGTTTCATAAAAATATATTAAAAATAATTTTACTCTTCATTTGTTTTCTCTCATTTAATAAGAGCAACTAAACAACCAATGCAGTTACTTTTTCAACTTTTCGTAAGCGATCTAGGAATGGGCTATTATTTTTTAGCTTTTTCGTAAGCGAACAAAGAAGGCCTTGCCTCCAATGACATCGCCTTGTTAAAGTAATTAACAATGAAATTGGGACGTAATTATTTACTCATTTTCGTTTTAAACCCTAAAGTTAATTACTTGGTAATGGAAGTTTTTGCTGGGGTTTGCATGAAACAGCACTAGAAATATGATATTTTTTGATATTTTTTAACAAAATTTCAAAAAAAAAAAAGAAACTTTTTTTCGCGATTTTTCCATACGAAAATTAAATTTAATGACACATATTTTTTTAATTTGACGTTTTAAGATAATGGCTTTTAATTTTTATTTGATTTTTAAAAAATGAAAATCGCGAATAAAATCGCGTGTTTTTGGAATTTAATTCAACTGTAAATGGAAATGTCTAAATGGCTCCATTGAGCAACTGTGTTCACAATAAAAAAAAAAATCTAAAGACCCAAGTCCAGATTTGTGATTTTGTATCGTCATTTTGCCCCACTTTTACCACATTATTACTCCCTTGAAACTTTAAATTTTAAATATTTCCATCTCTGATATGTTAATTCTGCTAGAGGATTCTACAATACAAACATCCATGCATAGAATACACGAATCCGTTCGTACAATTGACAAAAATATTCATGATTTTTCAATACGAAAAGTTTTCGTCAAATACACGAAATTATCCAAAAATTTTCGAAAAAAAATTATGTAAATTAGTTTTTTTTTTTTTAATTTTAAATACGTTGGAGTCGGGAGAAATTTTGTTTTACCATAAAAACACTTGTTCAGTAATGTCCGAATATAAAATAATATTTTAAGCAAAAAAAACAAGTAAAATAGGCACCCCAGTAGGCTAGTAAGTAGCGTGCTAGCCCATGAGTCTGGTGGTCGTGAGTTCAATTTCCACCAGAGGCCTTGGTCTGTTTCGCTACAACGAGACAATAGTTATAGTCACCTGTTTTGGTTAGTATATGATTTGTAATTATATGTAAAAAATGTAATAAATAAAATTTAATAAATAAATAAAAAAGTAAAATAAATTTAGTTATTTCACTTTCTTAGGGTTTCAAGTCAAAAAAGCCTCTCAAGGCAGAAGAAAATTACGCTTTACAAGTACAATAGGGTGGATCGAATTTGGCTTTTGGGCGAATTTCGTTCCGGCTCACCAACAGATGTGTTGGAATAGACCTAAAAACAATGTGATTAAATTTTCATGCAGATCGGTGGTCATCGTCCGCTGCCGAAATGACGTTGAAAATCCGCGATTACTTAAGAAATAGCATTTATTTTAAAAAATTGCCAAAATTACAAAAATCACTTAATCTTCTTTTTTAAGTCAGTCAATCTTTTCAATTCGATCATATTTTCTTAGAAAAAAATTTCAGCTTAATAGGACATTATTAACCCCTCTAAAACGGTTTCCAAAAATAACCCATACATTTTGCCCTAAATTCAAAACCACCAAATTTAAATTTTTTTTTTTTTGGATTTTAAGTTGCACAATCTAAAGTTTTTATTGCATTTATTTCAAGTATATATAAGTTCGTTTGACAACATTTTTTTTGGAAAAAATACGAGATTCTTAAACAGCGCGTGTAACGGTCTGTTTCCAGGACATTTTGGGAAAATTGCACTTTTTTTTAAAACTCAATATTTTTAGTTAAAACTTTTCATTTTACACTAGATTAATTATAAATTATAAAACTTAATATAGAAATGTTGGATTTTAAGAAATTCTTTAACCCTAAACAACTTTGGGTCCTAAATGACCCATGATGAACAAATGCATCTAGCAATAAACCGCTTTTGGCGGGCGACTAACCATTGGGAACTTATTTTTTTTAATTAAAAATGGAAGCGTAAGTGAAGATGGTAGCGTGAGTAGAGATGAGAGCGTGCGTAGAGATGAGAGCGTGAGTGAATTTGACAAACTCACGCTCACGAAGAAAAAAAAAATTTCTCACGCAAGAAATTTTTTACAAGAGTGTGACATATTAATCTCACTCAAGCTGAATTTTGACGTGTTTCATTTTTCTGTCACCATAAAAAATCATGCAAACTCACGAAATTTTACTCACTTTTAACAGTTTTTAACAATTTTAAAAATTATATTTTAAATGCAAATGAAACAAAAAAAGTTCAAATAGCATTCAAAAAATATTCCCGCTTAAATGCACCCATTTATTATATCTGACGCAAAAAGTTATTCACATTTGAACAAGAATATTGCTGAATAATTTCAATAGAATATTTACTTGCTGTATTCTGGCATTTAAGGGGATAATGCTTTTGGGGTGGGTGCATTTAAACGGGAAATAATATATAAACTTGTTTAAATAAAATATATGGATCACTTTTTTATTTTGCATTAAAAAATATAATTTGTACAAATGCACACTTGACACAAATTTCCCGTGATTCACTCGTAAACGTGAGTGAAATTTCGTGAGTTTGCATGATTTTATGGTGACAGAAAAATAAAACCGGTCAAAATATAGTTATGTTGAGTTTTCGTGCGCGTGATTACAGCGTGAACGAGTTTAATATGTTTCACTCATGTGATCCAGCGTAAAATGTATGCAAACTTGAAAAATTTCGTGCGTGAAATTTTTTTTTTCTTCGTGAGCGTGAGTTGGTCAAATTCACTCACGCCCTTTTTTAACTAAAAAAATATGTTCCCAATGGTTAGTCGCCCGCCAAAAGCGGTTTATTGCTGGATGCATTTGTTCATCATGGGTCATTTAGGGCCCAAAGCTGTGTAGGGTTAAAGGATTTCTAAAAATCCAACAATTCTATATTAAGTTTTATAATTCATAATAAATCTAGTGCAAAATGAAAAGTTTTTAACTAAAAATGTTGAGTTTTAAAAAAAAGAGCAATTTTCTCAAAATGTCCTGGAAACAGACCGTTACACGCGCTGTTTAAGAATCTCGTATTTTTTCAAAAAAAATTTTTGTCAAACGAACTTATTAATACTTGAAATAAATGCAATAAAAACTTTAGATTGTGCAACTTAAAATCCAAATTTTTTTTTTTTTTTTTAATTTGGTGGTTTTGAGTTTAGGGCAAAATGTATGGGTCATTTTCGGCAATCGTTTTAGAGGGGTTAACAATGTCCCATTAAGCTGAATTTTTTTTCTAAGAAAATATGATCGAATTGAAAAGATTGACTGAAATATAAAAGAAGAGTAAGTGATTTTTGTAATTTTGGCATTTTTTAAAATAAATATTATTTTTTAAGAAATCGCGGACTTTCAACGTCATTTCGGCAGCGGAGATGAACACCGATCTGCATGAAAATTTAACCACATTGTTTTTAGGTCTATTCCAACACATCTGTCAGTGAGCCGAAACGAAATTCGCCAAAAAGCCAAATTCGATCCACCCTAGTGTCGATATTAACACACAGAAATATCGGACTTGTAGGACAATGGCTTTGGGTTCATTTTTTGACATGAAAATCGGAAAGTTCCGAAGAAAGTGAAAAACTGTTTTTTGAACTTTTATTTTTTTCCTAAAAATATAAGTTTATATTCTGACATTACTGAATAAGTGTTTTTATGGTAAAGCTAGGTAAGTTGTTCACCGGTGAAAAAAAATGTTTCGAAACATCAATTAATTTGTAGCGAAAATTTGACAGTCATATGTTTGGTTATGTTTTGCGCGTCAGAATACATAAAATAACTTTAAATAATATTTTTTGGTAAGTTATGTGATATTATTAATGTTTACAGTCCCAAACACTTATAATTACTTCATTTTACATCTGAATGTTAAATTTCACCGCTTTTTAAATGGTCTGTACAATTTAAAAAAATGTTGCTTATAGTGTTGATGCGTATTGATGCAACATATACCGGGTTATTTTGCCGGTTTTTCACCAATGAACAGAATACCTCTTCAGCGAAATTTTTACGCTTTTGTAAAGCCAGTGTGAAATTTATGTTTTTTTTATATGGAGTTTGACAGATTTTCACGTGAAAACCGAGCAACTTACCCACCTTAAAAATAAATTATTTGGTGGAAAAAATATTATGTAAAAAAAGTTGTGTAATTTCATCTGCGGCGAAATCTCGCTCGAACGAGATTGCGATCATACGGTAGTATTTAAAATGATACAGTACCATATGATTGAAATCACATTCAAGCGAGATTTCAGATCCAAGGATTCTTGGATGAGAGGCATTCCAAGTAGTGAAGCCTCTATACATTTTTACACATATGGATCGAAGCATTATGGGCACGTGGATGGACGTGTGAGACTACACACGGATTTGGTTTTCTCATGATCAGAAGCATACAAGAGAGCTGATGTCGCTTCCAAGAGCAGAAACACTGCCTTATAGAAAAGCACGCTGAGGGTTTAAATGAGCCGTCAAATGACTTTTGTGGGAGCTGTATGGATGAGGAAGAGTTGGAAAATATAGATCAATTTATCTGCCATTGCCCGGAACTTTCTGGTCAGAGACTTGCTTTACTGGGATCTAGGGATATCAAAATTCAATATCATAAGGAGCTCAAATTGGTTTTACGGCTGGGACCAGTAGGAGAATCTATAACAGTCCTGTGATATCACAACGCACCTCAGAGTCTACACTCAAAAAATTATGTCATTAACTGTTTGTAGTTTATTTAAAAAGTTTTCCGTTTAGTCGTTTTTAAAAGAAAAAACATTTGTTTGATGTTCAGTTTTTATTAATGACTACTTCAGTCCTTTGTTTCAAAAATAACAAACTAAAAAATAAAGACTTGCATTAACATTTAATTTTTAAAGTCATTTATTTTTGTTCTGTAAGTAAAAACTACTGATTATTCTTTTGATTTTTAAGGATTTGTGTAAGTAATTTTTAAATTGTTGGTATTTTTTAATGAAATATCATTAGTTTTTACCTACACAAGTCAGTTATTTTTTTGTAGAAAAAAAATCAAAAAATTATTTATAGAAATATAAAAACATGTTTGTATCAAGTGACTTTGGCACGATGGGTAGAGTGTCTGGCCAGAATGTAGTTGATTGCGGGATCGATTCCCCAAAAATTTTATTAAAAATTTAAAAAAAATATTTCAATAAAAAATTGTAAAAAATTACCTACGAAATCATTAATTTTTATTGTTTTCGTAGGTTATTTTTTTGAAATTTGTTGGTAAAAATAACAGAACTATCATTAATGTTTAATGTTTTCGTTGGTTATTTTTTTTCGAATTTGTTGGTAAAAAAGAGTGAAAAAAACTTAATTTTTTAATGTTTAATGTTATTTATTTTAGAAAATTTGTTGACAAAATAAATGTTAAAATAAATGTTGATGTTTTTTAAAACAAATAAATAATTACTGGGATGGTTTTCAATTGTTTATTCACTGGTTTTAAGTGTGTTTTTCATTTGTTTTTGCCTACAAAATATTTTGAGTGTATGGTTGGGGTTGACACTATAATATTCTTAGTACTTATTTCTATTGGAAAATCGGAGATACTGCAGGATTTGTTTCTATAGCAAAATATTTTGCTCGATTCGGGAGTACTCATTCACCATTCACCAAATTTTCGGTGAAATTTTGATATTCTTCTAAATTTTAAGTTTTAAAATTTTTTTCTCGTTAAAATTAAAATATATGTAATATCTTTAATATTTAAAAATTTTTTAAAAAGTAGGTGAATGGTGAAAGAGTACTCTCGAATCCAGCTCATTATATTTTAAGACACTTTCCTGCTAGTTGTTTCTTACACAACTCTGAAACTAACAATACTTACATAAAATCACATTTTGAGTTAAATTAGCAAAATAAAATTCCTTATCTTCTGAGTACGTTTAATGCCCAGATGGCCAATACTTTTTCAACCTGTTCTCAGTACACATTTGCAACAGGATGGCATTTTAAATTGATCCTTTATAACAGTATCATTTGTGTAAGCAACCAAAGAACGATAGATATAACTTTGCTTGCAAGTGGCCGTATAATGATTGGGTAAACTTAATCCGTTACTTTCTCCACAGGGTGAACCTTCATTGCTATAAGAAATTAAATTGTTAAAATATTACAAAAAGTACAGACACTACAATTTTGTGAGTGTACACTTACATGCACTCCTCTATACGTATACCCTGTTTATAATTTGGTATATTTACTATAATCAACCAGTTGTAATCCTTATTCAGACCAGCCTGTGGGTAAATTACCCTTGTACGACTTTTACACAAAAATTCTTCGTTGGGCTCATTATTCATGCGTTGGCTTATATTTTGTGGCAATACTAAATCTTCTCCAAAAAATGATTCCAAATTTGAAAATCTTTGTTTAATTATCTGTTCCAAATGCTTCTTTTCGGGATAATTACGAAGATTGGTACAAAATGGTTTTCCATTCTTTTCGACGTCTTTTTCCACACAGTCATTTGTGTCTACAGTATAACTACTTTCATCCTTTTCAGGTTCCTCTGTTGGAAAGTAAACTGTTAAAAGAATTTTTTATTATAAAATTATTACGTTTCCATATTGATAGATGTAACATAAATTTATCAGAAAATTCATAATTTTATATTTCAACCAAATTTGGTGTAAATATATTTTCTGCACTTATTAAAGATCTGACCAAACATAATTACTAGGGATGAGATTTTCATGCACTAAGAAATCGAAAATATGCGCTTAAAATATATGCTAAAAAATTCAAAATATGCACTAAAAAACCTTAAAATATGCACTAAAAAGTAAAATATGTGCAATAAAAAATCTTGTTTTCATAAGAAAAACTTTTTAAAAAGCAAAAAAACAACGCCAGGTTTAAATAGTAACATTTAAAACTTTAAATAAGCAAGATTTTTTTAGAAATTAAGAAAATTTATAAGAAAAATTAAAAAAAAATCTTATTTCAAAATAAATTTTTAAAATTTAAAATAGTTTTTGATAAAAATAAATTTCAATTTGTGTTTTTGATAACTTATGCCAAAATATGCAAAAATATGCACTTAAAAGTTGGAAATATGCACAAAATATGCATTTAAAATCAAAATATGCAAAAATATGCATTTTCACCAAAATATGCAAGAATATGCAAAAACAAATCGATGCCATTTTAACGGAAATTTCTTGATTCGGATAGATAATTGGTCGATATCGTTTTTAGACTATCGACAAAAAACATGCATTTGCATGGAAATCTCATCCCTAATAATTACAATTGGTCCATGTTTATACGGGACCCATTTTCTGGCACCGCACAGTGCGAGAAACTGACATTTTTTGCACCGATTATCTTATGTTGTTAAAAAGATACACTATCCAGCAAAAACTTCGCTTACCAAGTAATTAAGTTAGGGGTTATTAAAAATATGAGTAACTAGTTACCTCCCAATTTCAATGTTAATTACTTTAACACGGTGATGTCATTACAGGTAACCACATTTTGCCTTTTTAGGCGCAATGTAATGCTAATGGTATTTAGTAGTATTCAAAGCCATTACCAGGTAAGCGAAGCAGGAAGGAGTACCCATTACCAAGTTTTTGCTGGGTATTTTAAACTTGAAAAAAAAAAATTAGATTTTTTGCAGAGGGCAAAGGGCATGAAAAAACTCGTACATTAAAAAAAAAAAATAATTTTCTGAATCAAGGTAAAAGTTATCCTCTAAATGTATTTAAACTTACTGCTGTCCTTGTTGCGAGTGTTTACGTTAGAATTTTGGCTGGTATTCTTAAAAAGATAGAAAAAAATATGAGTGTTAATTTAAAAAGAAAAGGATATCATATATAACAGGTACTATAAAAATTTAACTAATGTTGATTTATATTTACAAATTTTGTATTCAAATCAATGAAGTGCTAGTATCAAGGTTGGGCACTAAGGTTATAACCGGTCATGCGACCGGTTAACCGATTAACAATACCCTCCACAATGTAAACAAGAAGAAAAATTAAATTCGACTTGGCCGAATCTATGAATATCCTTCACAATGTCCTTTTTAAGTGATAGTAAAATTTCTAACGTGAAAAAAAAAATATCATTTCGGGTTAGAAATATTTTATTTTGTGTAAAAAAACTTTTTTTGAAGTAATTTCAAAAAAAAAAATATAATTTAATAAATTTTTTTTTTGAGTGTAAAATATTTTTTTGAGTATAAAGTTTTTTCCGAGTGTATTTTTTTTAGTGTAAAAATATTTTTGAGTGACAAAAATACATTGTAAAATATTTTGTGTTCTTAAAAGTTGTTTAAAGGGTTTTGAACACGTGAATTTAAGGTGAAACTAATCTGAAATTCACGGTTATGCTTATAACTTTTGAACCACTAGACCGATTTAACTGAAATTCAACACGAATCATGACTGGGGAACGACAAATTTATATGCCATGCTTAAGCATTCTCAGATTTGCCTTTCGAAAGTTTTTTATCTCGTAAATTCACGAAAACCTCTTGCCTAAATTCAGTCGTTTGCTCATAGCTTTTGAACCACTGGACCGAGTTAGCTGAATTGCAATACCAACCTGATCAGGTAAATGACCAACATAAACGCCAAGCTTCAGGAGCCTCTGTATAGTCTTTCAAAAGTTGGCGTGTTTTTAACAGACAGACAGCCGGACGGACAGACGGACGGGCATCGCTAGATCGTCTTAAAATCGATCGAGGATCATGGTCGAGGTGTTACAAACAGAATGACAAACTTATATATACCCTCTATCACTAGAATGAAGTGTATAAATAATATTATTTCCAAAAAAACAATTCTTAAAAAAAAATTCGTGGAAAAAATTTTGTGGTGAAAATAATTCCGCGATTTTTTTTTTTTTTTGTAAAAAAATAGGTTTGTATTTATAAAAATACCACTCTGTATCCAATTCTGTTCACATATGTCAACCAGCAGCCAATTTAAAGCATTTTGTATTTTTAGGCTATGTACACTCAAAATAATTCTACAGTAAAAAAATTAGTAAGTGCGTTGGTAATCCAAATCTACTAATAAGTTACCAATTACCAGTATTACAGTAGTTTTTTTAGTATCTTAAAAGTGCTAAAATTAGTATTTCTTACTGTTTATGAGTAATTTTTGTTGGTAGTCGGTTGTACTAATTTTTTTACTATTTTTAGTTCATAAAAGTACTAATATACAGTAATTTATTAGGTTTTTAATTTTTTTTTGTTAGTAATAATTCCGTAAGGGGGCGCTTGTTTACAAGCAGAGCTACCAACTGTTTTTGCTGCAAAATCGTTAAATTTGAATTCAGTGTTGCCATTATGTTACATTTTGGGTAAGTGCTGGTGCTTTTTTGGTTTTGCCGTTTTTTAAATACGCGTTTTTAAAGATAAGGTATTTATGGTGTTTTTTTCTATTTTTTTTAATTTGTGATTTTTATATTATCAATAGATTTTGCTGAAATTTAAAAGTTAAGCCCAGACCTAATGAAATTTGGAAAATTTTATCCATGTTTGGACCTTGGCCTCATACAAACAACCCCTTTAAATTTGAATTAAGTGACTCTAACAATTAATTTAAATTGTGCCAAAGAGGAACTTACGGTGGTGGCGACTCGCCCCATTTGCTTACAGACGGCGGCGTTTGCTCTCAATCGTCGGCTTATTTAAATTTTTGGTTATGGAGTTGTATTTTTGTAATGACGCAATCAAAATATGTATTTTTGATAAAGTTAAATAAAGAAAATTGGGGTTTATTTTCGTAAAAATTTCAATACAATTTATTGTTTTTACAAAACCAATTTACACAGAATTTTGAACAACGCTATGCGTTGTGATGGAATGTGATTTCATCTTAGGTGTGAATTAGGTATAAGTTCATGTAGTGTGAACGTGGCCTTACTCTATACAGGATTAATGATTTTTTTTGGATAAGACTAAAAATAATGCATGAACCTTCGTAATGCATGAAAAATAGAAAAAAAAATATGGCCTATGGGAAGCGGTAGGGAACAACTAGTACATATTTTTCCATTTTTTGTGGCTATGCATTACATGGTAATGCATACTGTTACTCCCTGTAGATTTAGTCGCCGATATTCAGTTAAAAGAAGCATATTTCTCTCAAAATTGTTTTATATGTGTTTTTTCCAGTAATTAAAGATTTTAAAAAAATATCCAATCGGTCCATGTTTGGACTTTCCTACTTGTATTTGTGTAAAAACTTTTTGGTACATATTTTCTAATTTTTTTTTTACAACTACGTATTTTTTTAAATGTTTAATGACTGTTGTTTTTTTAAACAATTTTGTTTACTGTCAAAATCCAAATCCGGAGACCAAATTTGTCTATCACGTCAGGATTTTGAGTAATTCGCGGTTAAAGTGCCGAAAAAGGGCATTTTTGAACCTTTTTATATTTTTTTATTTTTTATATTTTTTTTATATGCCCAACAAACTGGTAAACATTTTTTTGAGAATTTACAAATAAGGACTTTTGGCCGGAAATCGATCTGTCTGGCCCTCTGTGCATTCCATTAAAGCAGTTCTGTGGCTTAATAATTGAATGTAATAAAAAAAGTTTGTTTAAAATTTAATGTTAACCATTATCTTAATATTACTTGAGTACAGTGTTGCCAGAACTTGGTAGTCAAAAACGGCTAAATTCATTCGAAAAAACGGCTAAAAAACGGCTAAAAAATGGCTAAAAAATGGCTAAAATATATATTTAACTTTTTTAAGAAAAAACTATTGTAAATTTATATTTTGTTTAATTTTTACACATAAAATTAAATAAAGAGATCTTTTGTAATACATTTGGTACGGTTCTGACTTATTCTAGATAAAAAATAGAGTTCAAACCACTTTTCCAATGATTTTCATTTTTTTAATGCAAAAATAAAAATGTTGACTAGAAAAAATTTGTTCTGATTGAAAGAACTTTTTTAGTTATTCTTGTTTAAAAATAATTAAGTAAAATTTTTTATTGAGTACAATTTTTTTTTTTTTGTAGTTAGAAAAACACTGCATACATTTTTCCTTGACTTTCTTTTGAAAGTTAGCGCTTTTGCATCACGTGAATTCTAGGTAAACTTTTTACTCCAGGGACTATTTTCGCTGAAACCTGACGAGAAGAATAGCAAATCCCCGTTTCTCTGTTAAAAATACGCTCGAAACTATGCAAAGATTCAGCAACCAATCTTTAAGTAGAGTTTCGAACGTTAAGGTATTTTAACAGAGAAACGGGCATCGATAGTCCAAGATTTAGTATAATGAAAAACAAGTACATATTAACAAAAGAAACCGACATTAAAAATCCTGCTGATGATAACACTATAACTGGAGTGTTTGAAACCGGTACGGGAATACCAGAAATGTCTGTAATTTTAGAAATAAAATTTTATTCTACATTTTTTAACTTAAAACTTTATATTAAATTGAATTGGGTCTTTTTCTTGATCTGTACTAACATAAAACCAATTAATTCTTTATTTAAGTATAAAAAAACACAAAAAATTTGTTTTAAATCAAAAAAGTCAAAAATGGCTAAAAAACTGCTAAAATAATTTCGAAAATGGCTGAAAAAACGGCTAAGAGCTAAATGCATTTTTTTCCGGCTAAACGAGTTCAAAAGGAGCTAAATCTAGCCGGAAAATGGCTAAAATGGGAACACTGCTTGAGTAATATGAATGTAATATTATTTTTACTTTTGATTGTATCAGCTAATTTATTTAATTTATAATAAAAACAAATATTTTTATTTTTTTTTTTTGCTTTTTATCCTTTTTACCTTAAAAACACATTTTCAAATTTTTTTTTAACATTCTCTCTTTTCTTGGCGCTGATTTTTGTTTGGTAAATTTTTACCCTTTTCCTACGATTTTTGCGTTTTTTTTTTCATATTGATAATGGCAACACTGTTTTTATTAGCGATCATTTGCTCCTTCACAATTCAGCAGCAAGCAGCAGACAGCAAAAATTAAGAGTAGACTATTTAATTATAATTTCACTAAAATGCCATATTTCTTATTTCTTAACATTGCAAAAGCACACATCAAGTTCCAAATACAATAAGTACAGCTTTTATAAATTTATAATTTATAATTAAACAGGCACTTTATATTTTTTGCCGTCTGCTGCTTGCTGCTGCAGTGTGTGCGAACACTACGTTTGCTCGCATTAACTGCAGTGCTACCAACTGTTTTTTCTGTTTGTTTAGTGCGAAAAAGAATTAGAAAAAGTAACAACGCGATACCCACTCAAAGAGTGTTTATAAAAAAAATATATGTTACATTTATTTAATTAAATTGTGTTAAAGTAATTATATATAAATGTTTTTTATTTAAATGTGTTTATAATAAAATTAATATGCATTAATAATAAAACTACGTCAGTTTTTTTTTAAATCGTTTTTTCATTGAAATAATGATTGTGTAAGAAAAAAATTCAAGCTGAAGAAGAATATGGATACACACACGAATACAAAAAAAAAATGTAGGTATAAAAAAGCGCCCTCTGTAGTAAAATGTTTGTATATACATTTGAACATGTATTGAGAATATATTATTTCTTTCTTATATTTTTAGCAATCGTTTACGTGGTACAATGAACGTGGTACAATGAACGCTAAATTTTTTTAAACAGCTTAAGAAGACATGTAATTAAGTATATCTTATAACCGAAGTGAAATAATAAAATAAAAAACCGAAGTGAAATAAAATCATTTATATATAATATTTTTCTGACTTTTATTTATTAAAATTGATTTAGGTAGTAATTTTAATCACTAAAATTAGTAATTTTATTTACTAAAATTAGTAGTTTTATTTACTAAATAGGACAAAAATTTTAAATATTTATGATTTTTTTAGTAGTAAATTGCAGTAATATTTACTGTTTTGTTAGTATTTCTCATGTACTAGATATTAGTAACAAATTTTAGTAATGATTAGCAACGCCTGCACTAGATCATTTTGGACTAAAACATTAGTACTCGTAGCTAAATTTTTAGTATTAAATACCCACGTTTTTTTTTGAGTGTAGAATGTACCAACATTTTCGAGGTGTTCTACCATTTTCGTTCATTTCGCTCAATACCAAACTGGTTAGGAGAACAACATGTAAATGTGCTAAGTCTCGGTCATATATGTTTTAAACTTTGGCCGTTTTTAATAATTTGGGCATCGCTAGAATTTCTTAGAATCGACCACTGATCAATAATATATATGGGACATTCCATGTGAAATCGGACACTTTGAAAAACTTTTTTTTTAGATTTTCCCAATTTGTTTACAGTTTTTAGTTCAAAAGATATCGAATTTTTAAAAATTGGTAGTTTTTTCCTTTACTCAAATTTCTTTTAATCATAACTTCTTCAATAATGGTCCAAATTTCAAATTTTTTTTTCAAAATTTTTGTTTTTTTTAAGTACTTTCTAAAAAAAATCCCAAAAAAATTCTTAAAAGCGCTCTAGTATGCGATTTTTAAGTTTTAAAATTTAAATCTCATTTTTGAAAATGTTTGTACTCTTCGATTTTTTTGAAATTTTTTTGTGTAAAACTTCTATCAATTCTACAAACCTGGGCAAAAAGCCCAGGAAGATTGTGGGATAACGATTAAGTATAACTATTTTTGAAAATTTTTTTAAAAAATTTTATTGTAATTTTCCAATCTTAAAATCATTTCTACTGCTCCAATGGTGCTTCATAGAGGGGTCCTTTATAAGACCGACCCCCATTAATTTTTACGTCTTAATATTTATAGTTCCCTTAGAGCAACAAAATGTATGACCGACCCACAATATTTTTTAGTCCAAACTCTTTCTCTGAACACACCCACCCTTTATCTTTAACTTTTAAGGCGGTCCCCATACAATTTTTTTTATTTTTTGTAAATTTGTTTTATTTAATCAGCTTCTACCGGTCCAATGGTGCGTCCGAGAGGGGTCATTACTGAGACCGACCCCCATTTATTTTTACCCTTCAACATTTTTTCAAAACATACCTACGCCCTATCTCAACTCCCTAAGTTGGCTACCATACAAAATTATATTTTTATAAAATTTGCTCCAACTGTTATTTGTATGGGAGCCTACTTAGGGAGTGGAGATAGGGCGTAGGTATGTTTTGAAAAAATGTTGTAGGGTAAAAATAAATGGGGGTCGGTCTCACTAATGACCCCTCTCGAACGCACCATTGGACCGGTAGAAGCTGATTTAATAAAACAAATTTACAAAAAATAAAAAAAATTGTATGGGGACCGCCTTAAAAGTTAAAGATAGAGGGTAGGTGTGTTCAGAGAAAATGTTTGGACTAAAAAAATATTGTGGGTCATTCATACATTTTGTTGCTCTAAGGGCACTATTAGGGCGGTTAGAGCGGTTGGAACAAATTTTAAAAAATGTCGTTTTGTGTGGGAGCCCCCTTAGAAATTGGAGATAGGGTATTAGTTTGTTTCAAAGAAATGTTAAGACGTAAAAATTAATGGGGTTCGGTCTTATAAAGGATCCCTCTATGACGCACCATGGGAGCAGTACAAATTAGGGCTGCCAATACCGGGCCGGTATTAGAAAATCGGTATTTCGATATTGGAAAATTTTCAATACCGAATTTTCGGTATTTTCGGTATTCATAAAAACAGTATTTTTTAATTCATTTCATAAATTTATTTACTTTAAAAAATGCACATATTTAAATAAAAAAAACTATTTATAAGGAAATTCACAAACTTTTATTAAAATGACATTTTAAACATGTCCTTTAAATCCTTAAAAAGTGTATCCTTGAAGTCCTCAAAGTGTTACAAACAAATACCAACAATAGTTCTTCAAGTTTTGCAAGTCGCAAAAAGGTGGTCAAAATCTACTGCATAATAAAAGTTTAATAAATTTTGTTTGGACATTTACCCTTTTTCCATTTAAGCAAAAATTTAAGTCAAATTACCTTACTAAAATTTTGTATATGGGTAGAAGTGAGTTAAATCTTGAAGCTAATGCAAAACAGTTTACAAAAATATTGGTTTTTAACCGTTACCTGCGCTTTTATTGTCCCCTGTAAAATTATAAAAATGGTATATTCGTACTTATTCGCCTGAACTGTTCAATTATTGAAATAAAATCTGTAATAAACGAATAATAAAACATGCACCTTAGTTATTTAAATTATTTTTTCATTTTTATTGAGAAACAAAATTTCATAAACATGCTAAAATAATCGTTTGGCGTAAAAATCACGGCACCACTTTGAATAACAATAACTTTTATATTTAAAAATCAGAGTTGTATTATAAAAAGTATATCGAAATCATGCTTTATTTGGAAACTAAGGGAATTTCACAATAAATTGATAACATTAAAATTATTTTGTAAAATATTTTTTTGGAAATAGTTATACAAATTTTACTTTAAATCAAAAAAAAGTTGTATGCAATACCGAAATCGAAATTGACTAAAAATCGGTATTTCGAATTTGAAAAAAAGCCTCGAATTTCGACGAATTCGGTATTACCGAATTCGGTATTGGCAGCCCTAGTACAAATGATTTTAAGATAGGAAAATTACAATAAAATATTTTCAAAAAAATTTAAAAAATAGTAATAGTCGTTATCCCACGATCCTCCTGGGCAAAAAATTTGTAGAATCGATAGAAGTTTTACAAAAAAAAATTTTAAAAAAATCGAAGAGTACAAACATTTTCAAAAATGAGATTTAAATTTAAAAACTTAAAAATCGCATACTACTATAAATTTGCACCATTATTAAAGAAGTTATGAGTAAAAGAAATTTAAGTAAAGGAACAAACTACCAATTTTTAAAAATTCGATATCTTTTGAACGGGTCATTAAAAAAATCTGAAAATTTACCACGAAGGAGTTTTCGAAGGGTACTAAAAACTGTAAACAAATTGGGAAACTCTAAAAAAAAAAATTTCAAAGTGTCCAATTTGACATGGAATGCCCCATATACTTTATGGCAGGGTTGCAAAAGTTGGTACAATTGTACTTTTTTTGGTACAATTCGAAGCTCAAAAGTACAATGGTACACCAATGACTTATTTAGTACAATTTAAGATCTTCCTCAGTTTATCCTTTTTTTTTTTGGAATTTCCCTAGTTTATCGATTCATGGTGGCAACTCAACTTTTGTACCATTTTTATGTGATTGGATCTATGTTTGGCCATATCTGAAATTGGTGTAGAAATACATAAAAACAAAATTACATTGGACCGACAGAGTGACGGGCAATCATAGCAAAGTCGACTCAAAAAGTGACTCTGCGTCCATCGGTAACTTAAAGGTGGGTCTAGGACCTATATTTCGGATAGCTGCCTGCCATGGCAATATGGCAAAGAATACTTTTTTCAAAAATTATATATATTCTGAAATGTATTTTTGAAAATTGATTTTTTTTTTAATTTATGATGTTATAACGAAAGAATGATACGAAATAATGCTTCAATCAGCGCTGAGAAGATACGTGACCTCACTGCATCAGCAATAGCGCTCGTTCAAAGCTGTAGTGCTCTAAACTGTGACATCGCCCAAAAGAATCATGCAATAATTCAGTTGGCTTGGATGCGCTCTTTGAGTCTTGATTTCTTTCCAGAATCTTTTTCAGCACAAATTTCTGCTGGGAATGTTTTTTCGGTCCTTTTTTTAATAAAAAAATTTAAAAACAAAATTTGGTACAATTGGGGTCGAAAAAGTACAATTTTAGGAGCTCATTGGTACAATTTTGATGTTCTCATTTTGCAACCCTGCTTTATGGTGTCTCAGACCGATATTTCGATGAGTTAAAAACGGAATGACGAACTTATATATACCCTCTATCACTAACAAGGAAGGTCTTTCACAGGTCACCCACCGATTGTCCTGGAACTTGCATATAGGAACGAGGGGAGCAAAATAAGAGTTACCTGTTTTTTTTATAGATGCCCAATCTCACATCAAGCGGGTCAAAGGGGAGGGGGAAGAAGGGATTTTTTTTCGATTTTTGAGGATTTTTCCCATTTCTTCAATAGAAACTATATGAACATTTTACACAGGTCGAAAGGTTTTTTTGAAGGCCTATCCAATGGTGTATCGGTCGAGTCCTAATTCTGCTTCGTTAGGTTCGTTATTGTCAAAAATTAATAATCGCTGGGGTAGGTTAGGTTAGGTTGTAAGTGGCTGCTGACGTTTTACGCCAACACACGTTGGGATAGTTTATATAGAAAAATATATACATCAACACACGTTGGGGTAGTTTATATAAAAAAATATATACGTACGACCACCAAAATCATATATAATAATCTATATCAAAATTAAGCTGACCCGTATTTTTTCGTTTGGCAAAATTCCTGCTAGTTCAAGTTTTAGGACATTCGGTGGGTTCCCTGTGAAAGACCTTCCTTGTAAGTGGAGGGTATAAAAAGACAATAACTACACTCAAAAAACCTTGTAAAATGACAAAAAAAATAGTAACTTTTTTTTTTTGCTACCCCCTATTTGACAACAATTTCATGTAATTTTACAAGCTTTTTACCAATAATTTTGTTATTTTAAAAACTTGGAAATTTGTAAAATTACAAAAAAATTGTAAAATCACAAAAAAAAATTAAGCTTCGATCGAAATTTTTTTTGTTAAAAAACAAGGAAAACTTTCATATATTGGTAAAATGGGATTACGAGACTTTTTATAGTTATTTGACAAGGTTTTTTTCGTGTGAAAAATTTGGGAAAAAATTTTTAAAAAATAGTTCTTGAATTTTGATAAAATTTAGTTAAATTTAACTAAGAAATTAGAAAATTTCTTAACGTTGAGTAAAAAAGTTGAAATAAAACTTTTCCTATTTTAAATTGGAATAAAATTAAATTATTTATTTTTCCTTACTTTTAAGAAAAATATGAACTAAAACATAGAAAAAAATCTTTGGCGCTAAATCATTACCCTTTATTCTCAAAATTTATTTAACTTTCCATTTTTTTAGCTTCCTTTTCTTGAGACCAATACAAAAAAAAATTCCAAAAAAAAACTCATTTCTGTACCCAACCTTGATTAATTTGCATTTAGTTAAAACTTACTTTGTTCTTTTGAAGTCCCGCGGGAAAATGAGTTTGAAATCTATTTTCAAAACTTTCACTGCTAGCTAGAATTATTTCTTATTTTAATATATGTTTAGATATAATTTCGAAATTTGATTTAAAAATCTTTACTTACAACTACTATCACCACTTGAATTATCGGTATAATTAGTAGTATCTGCTTCATCTCTTGGTATATTATCATGATTATAAACCAGACTCAATTTTCCATTAGGACTTCTTTGAACTTTAAAAAATTCTTTATCACTAGATGGCATTGATGATGGTTGTTCAGGGGTTTGTGATGGTTGATCGGCAACCATTTGGTCATTATATGAGTTGGGATGAGTTGGATTAACAATGGGTGCTGTGTTCTAGAAAAATAAATATTTGCTATTTTTAGTTAAATGCTGGATTAATACAATGACAGAGTATTTCACTCTGTAGAGTGGAGTGTACACAATCAGTGGTAGCGAGCTTGACATTAAAAATGTAGAAATGCAAAAGTGACAGATACACATTTCACCCTGTAGAGTGGAGTATTTTATTACACCGTCCGACAAAAATGAAAAAATGGTTAAACACAAACTGTATAATATACGTTTGAAACTAGAGACTAAATGTAGTAAAACTGCATTTACAGTTTTTCTTTTCGCGATCCTGTTTCCTTTTAAAAGGAATTAAAAGTTTTAGAGAATTACATTTTATAAAATATTTTTTTAATGTTTGTACTTGTCCTAGGATACCACTAGTGATAGCAAATGAAAGAGAAGGATCTCCCCTAAGTTTTCTATTTTATTATTTTTACATACCGGGCTAAATTAGGTAAGTTACGTACTTTTAAAAATTTAACATTCAGTATCATTTAAAATTTTCAACAAAATATTTTGATAAAGTTTCTAAATGACTTTATTCATATCCTTTTATCCTGATATGGCAAAATAAAAAAATAAAAAATTAGGGGAGATCCTCCCCTTTCATATGCCATCAGCCAGTGTCGTCATAGGACAAGTACAAATATTTCAAAAATATTTTACAAAATTGATCCTTTAAAACTTTTAAGTCCTTTTTAAACGAAACAGGATCACGAAATTAAAAACTATAAACACGGTTTTACTCCATTTTATCTCTACTTTCAGACGTATATTATCCGGTTCATGTATAATATTGGCAGTCGGACGGTGTTATCATTACAATTTTTATAAAGGGGTTTATAACATGATTGAACAAAATATCATGTATGTATGCTTGCAGCAATCATACTATGATTGCATTCACATTTCTATTATTTTCCACAATCATAATACTACTATATTAATTTGCCATGATAAAATTACTATTAAAAACATGATCTATCATAGTATGACCCCATCCCTTTTGTCAACTACACTCAGAGAAGATATATGATTGTGGCAACCATAATTTAAAAGCGTCATATTATGATTGAAAATTGTATTTTAATATGTTTATAACAATCATAATTTTTTTGTTACAATCATGTTATGGTCCTAAACTAAATTTTTTTCAAATATTTAGGATCATAATATGATTGCTGCAAAAATCGTATGGTTGCTACAAACAAGTTATGATAAAATTGCAATCATAATATGACGCTCTTAAATTTTGGTTGCCACAATTATATCTCTTTTCTGCGTGTATGATTGCATTATAGGTGCAATAATAAATTTTCTTCTGTAAAATTGTTCTTCAAAACTAACTTACTTTAAATAAATGTAGTCCTGGTCCAAAATCTGTAGAGAATACACTACGTATATTTTTCTCAACATTTGTATCTGTTGTGGTCTGTTCATAACTGTTTGGATGATTTCTTAAATATGAACCCGTTGTTGATGGTGACGATGATAATTGCTCATTGCTTCTGTAGTTCATAGCCATTGAGTTAATGTCCTGCTGAATTGCAACTTTCCTAGATCGAGTTGATTCCTGATCATGTTTTGTACCATCTATGTATTGTGGACTATGTTCACTGGATTCTATGTAAGGCGCTCGATCACGCCTTCCTGTATACATTTGACCATTTGGACATACTATCTATGAATAATTAAAAATTAAAAGGTAAGAACTGTGGAGTTTATAAGAAATAGAAAAAACAGCTTAACTAGGATTTCTATAAAAAAAATTGAAATGGAATGCAAGAGTCCTTTACTCTCAACGATAAAGTTCCAAAAAAATTGTGTCATTAAAAAAATGCATTTTTAATGCACTAAAAAATTGAATTTGCATTTAAAATGCATTTTTGTATTAAGACATTTTTCTGAATTTTTACGTTTAAAGTAGAGGATTCGACCTTTCCATTTAAATTTTGATTAAAGAAAACCGATATTTACTTAAGGAGTTATGGATCTTCAAAAATACTTTGAAAAACAATTTAGAAAACATTTACTTCCAAAATTTTTAAAAAACAAAAAAAAAAGAATTTTTTTTTTCATTTTTGAATGGAAAAAAAAAATTTGCAAAATTAAAAAAAAAACAGTGAGGGTGTTAAATTCGGCTGTGCCGAATCTTTTATACCCTCCAACACGTTAAAAAAAATAAAGGAGTTGGAGACAACCTTTCTGGATCCAACTGTAGGACTTTGAACTTTTTCTAACATAAAAATTTTTCGTTTGCTAAGCAAAAGTACAAAAACCTATAACAAATGGCGTTTTTTTAGAGGTTGGTTTAGTTCTTAAAGGCGGAACTTTTTTCCCCCTGATCCGATTTTGCCCATGTTCGAACTTAACCAGCCCAATACCATAAGACACATTCGTGTCAAACTTCAGGAGTCTAGCTCTTTTAGTTTGGGCTATATCGTGTCTTCCACAGACGGACAGATGGACGGACATCGCTAGAATGTCTTAGAATCGATCACTGATCAATAATATATATGGGGCATTCCATGTCAAATCGGAAAAATTTGAAAAAATTTTTTTTTAGATTTTCCCAATTTGTTTACACACAGAAAATAAAATCGTCAAATTTAAATCAACAAACATCAATTGTAAATCAACCAAACATGATATCAACCAGAGCTGTATAGTCCAATTACTTTATTTGAAAATAACTCGAATATTGCAATATTTGTTTTTATTTTTATTTGCTTAAAAACAAAATAAAATATTTTAAAATTATTTGCGTTCTATGCAAATAAAATATCAAATAATGGGCCATTCCAGAAAATTTAGCTCAAATTTTAGTCATTTTTGGAAATTGTGTCTCAGATTAATTTGAGCCTTGACACAAAGATAGCCCTCATAAATATGATATGTGTACCATATATCGTTTTTTTACATTTGGTGTATTTAACGAATTATGGCGGGTCAAAGATTGACTTTTTAAGCAAAAGTAAGAAAAATACATCACGTTTAAAGAGCTGTAACTTCTTAACCAATGACCCGATTTTCACAAATTTAGGCTCATGTGAAAGCTGGGGTTCTTCTTTTAGAAAATATTTTTAAAATAACACAGTTTTTTTTACAGAAATGATGCAAAAATGCAAAAACATTTTTTCTTTTCGAATATTTAAAAAAACACATCTTCGATTTTTTTTAAAAAAAATCTGGTGAAAAATAACAATGTTTTGTATAACATATTCAAAATTCAGAGTGGGATCTCCATGGGATCAAAAAATATTCTGTTTTAAGTATGAGGTTCTCATATTTTTCCCTTAGAAAATTTAAATTTCTAATGTTTTGAATGTTTTTCAAAATTTTAATAATATAATTTTCTTTGAAAATTTAAATTTTTATATTGAAGAAACATAAAATTCTAATTTTCTAAGGTAAAATTTAAGAACTTCGTACTAAAACCAAAATATTTTTTGATCCCATTGGGATCCCACTCTGAATTTTGGATATGTTGTACAAAACAGTATTATTTATCACCAAACTTTTTTTTAAAAAAATCGAAGATGTGTTTTTTTTAAATATTCGCAAAAAAAAAATGTTTTTGAATTTTTGCAAGACTTCTGAAAAAACCGTAAGCTTTTGAAAATATTTCCTAAAAGAAGAAGAATTAAGCCTTCATATGAGCCATTACTTGTGATAATCGGATTACTAGTTAAAAAGTTAGAGCACGTTAAACGTCATGTATTTTTCTGACTTTTGCTAAAAAAGTCGAACTTTGACCCGCGATAATTTGAAAACTACAGCAAATTTTGAAAATCCAAAAATGCAACATATCTCATATAAACGTGGATATCTATGAGCCTAATTCTCAGTGGCGTCCAAAGGCACGTTTCCGAACAGTGGGGCGAAAGTTTTTGGAATTACCCTAATATTTTATTTGGCTCAAGCCAAATAAAATAAAATATTCAAATATTTGTTTTAAAAAAGTTCAAATAAATTTTTTGTACGATTTATTTGCTTTGATTTTGGTCAAATAAAATATTTTAAAATTTTATTTGAACAAGAGAAAACCAAATATTTTGAAATATTTTGTTATTTGGTATGAAAAAATAAAATAATATTCAAAATACAAAATAAAAAAAGTTGGTGCGATTGTATGCAGATGGCAAATAATATCTCCAAATAACTTCAGCTATATCTTATTGGGACTCGTCTCTTAAATATATTCACCGTCTATCCAACATTTTTAATGGTAATTTTAGTATTTTTCTACACAATAAAAGAATACAATATTCATGCTAAATTGTTTTAAAGTTCCATGCAAATAATTTAGGGTACTATGGTAGGGGTCGTTAAAAAATTGCTAACATAAGGGCTGGTGTTTTCTTTTAAACCCCCGTTAGGAAGAAATGGCTCAAAAATTGATTTTTGCAATTTTTTTGAACCCCTAAATCCCCGATACGGCCGAGACACCCCAACGTCAGAATCGTCTTTTTTTTATATACTTTAAATTTCAGGCAAATCGGCTCATAAGGGTTGAGATACTTTCCTTCTTAGAAAATTTTCTTGAAAACAGGATAATTTAATATTTCTTAAAAATTAGCAAAATAATCTGTTGAATTCTGTTATTTTTTTAAACTAAATGACAGAGAATTTCTATAAATACATTTCAGCAGAAAAATCTGCTTAAGGTTTGCTAATTCAAACTGAAAGTTGTTTTACATATTTTTCTTAACGGTATATGTATTAACAATTAATGTCGAATTTCGTTCACATTCGTTTACCAGATGCAGAAATAATGCATTTTGACTTTTCAGATTGTTTGAAATTCACACAATTTTTCAAACTATTCTTGCACTTTCCCTCATTACTTAACCCACTGAAGCAATTTCCACAATTTTAACATAACAAACCCACGACCATGAAAAATATTAATATTCGAACTTAATTTTTTTTATCAAAAAATACCATATCTTCAGATCATCGTTAGATCGACTTAAAAAAACTTGAAATATTTGATTAAAAATTATGCTTAATAATTACATGAGCATCTCAAAAACCTTAGCTTATATTAAAAACGCTGTTCCATAGTTACTTGCTTTTGCTAATTTCCTCGTTTTATGTTATCATCACCGTTAACATACAAATATTGAACTCGCACATGTTTGTTTCTTTCATTTTTAATTTTCAACCATTTTTATTAAAATATTTATTTGTTATTTTATTTTTTCCATACAAATCTGGCAAATAAAAAAACCAAAATATTTATTTGATATTTTTCAAATAAACATAAAATATTTGACAAAAATATTTGAAATATTTTTTATTTAAATAAAACCAAAATAAAATTATTTGAGGAAAAAAAGTTCAAATAAATATTTCCAAGAAATTTATTTGGTTTAAAATGTTTGAAATAAATTTTTTGTTTTTTTTTATTTGAACCGAAATAAAAAGAAATAAAAATATATTTGGTTTATTTTTCTGAGAAATAAAATATTAAAAATATTACTTCAATTTATGAAATAAAAATATTAAATAAAAAAAAAATATTTTTATTTGATATGATTATTTGAAATATACAGCTCTGATATCAACCAAACATTTAGTAAGAACGGCCGCCAGTTAGTCCATAATACAAAATTTCGATTTTCTTTTTAACAAACTTAGTCAAGTAATTTTATTTCAAAATTATTTTATCATGTCAACAAATAGTTTTTGTGTTTTTTGAATTTCTTTGTTGAAAAAAAATAAGATTTTTTACGTTTGTCAGATCAATAAATTATGTTTGTGTTTGTTGAATTTCTTTGTTGAAAAAAATTTAAGATTTTGTACGTTTGTCAATACAAATAACAATTTAAGAGAACTATCACAAACTCGTTTATCAATTTTTTTTAATTTTTTTTTTCAACAATCAATATTTACAAACGTTAGTTGACATCACAAATTTCCGTATAGGAGCACTTTCAGTGAAAAAGTTAATTGTATTCACAAATATGGGGGTCAATATAACAATTCGTTTTTTTCTGTGCAGTTTTTAGTACCCTTCGAAAACTCCTTCGTGGTAAATTTTCAGTTTTTTTTTTGATAACCCGTTCAAAAGATATCGAATTTTTAAAAATTGGTAGTTTGTTCCTTTACTCAAACTTCTTTTACTCATAACTTCTTCAATAATGGTCCAAATTTCAATATGTTTTTTTTCAAAATTTTTGTTTTTTTACGTGCTTTTTAAAAAAAATCCCAAAAAATTCTTAAAATCATTTCTACTGCTCCAATGGTGCGTCATAGAGGGGTCATTTATAAGACCGATCCCCATTAATTTTTACGTGTTAACATTTTTTTGGAACAAACTAATACCCTATCTCCAATTTCTAAGGGGGCTCCCACACAAAACGACATTTTTTAAAAAAACGACATTTTCCACAATATTTTTTAGTCCAAACATTTTCTCTGAATACACCTACCCTCTATCTTTAACTGTTAAGACGGTCCCCATACAATTTTTTTTATTTTTTGTAAATTTATTTTATTAAATCAGATTCTACCGGTCCAATGGTGCGTCCGAGAGGAGTTATTACTAAGACCGACCCCCATTTATTTTTACCCTACAACATTTTTTTAAAACATACCTACGCCCTATCTCCACTCTGGAGCAGTAGAAATGATTTTAAGATTGGAAAATTACAATAAATTTTTTTCAAAAAATTTTAAAAAAATAGTAATAATAGTTATCCCACGATCCTCCTGGGCAAAAAAGTTGTAGAATCGATAGAAGTTTTACACAAAAAAATTTCAAAAAAATCGAAGAGTACAAACATTTTCAAAAATGAGATTTAAATTATAAAATTTAAAAATCGTATACTAGAGTGCTTTTAAGAATTTTTTGGATTTTTTTTTTTAAAGTACGTAAAAAAACAAAAATTTTGAAATAAAAAAGATTTGAAAGTTGGACCATTATTGAAGAAGTTATGATTTAAAGAAGTTTAAGTAAAGGAACAACTACCAATTTTTAAAAATTCGATATCTTTTGAACGGGTCATCAAAAAAATCTGAAAATTAACCACAAAGGAGTTTTTGAAAGGTACTAAAAACTGTAAACAAATTGGGAAAATCTAAAAAAATAATTTAAAAGTGTCCGATTTGACATGGAATGCCCCACATACACATAAAACTATAAACAAAATGAGAATTCAAAAATCTATATGAGAAATAAAAAACTTTCAAGAAACTGTTTATACTCATGTATTTGTTTTTGTAAGTAAACAATGCAAGAGATAAAAAAAAAATAAGTAAAGCTAAAAATTTAATTAAACAATAAATTATACTCATTAAATATTTAATTAATATTAATTAAATATTTAATTAATAAGTGTGTTTTAATTTTTATTAAATAATAAAAATTAGTTATTTATTCGACCTTTTAATTGTGCAATGAAAAAGAGTTTATTCTGACCAAAAAAACTTGCTTTCAAATTATATTTGGTGTAATGCTGGTGGAACTTCGAAAATCATATTTGCTTTCTCACTAAGTTGAGATTATTTAGAGTGTGAATATTTGATGTTTGCATGCTAACAGTATTACCTAATTTTCTAAAGAATTCTGATGATGGGGGAATTGGAACACCTCCGAAACGATCGTCAATTCATTCCTGAAAATTGACAAAATTTTTGAAAGCAAGAAACTATATGAGTATTTAATGGGAGAATATCCTAATAAAGAAAGTAGAGTTATCATAAGTACTTGTTATGTTAATTCATAATGGGGAACATGAAAAGGCCTCGAATCAGAATAAACTCTTTTTCATTGCACAATTAAAAGGTCGAATAAATAACTAATTTTTATTATTTAATAAAAATTAAAACACACTTGGTAACCCTCTTGATACGAGAGAATTTGTTTTCTATAACAGAAGGCAAAAACAAAAACTGTATTTAACAACTACCGTCGGTAGTATATGCAGTAACCAAAAAAACTTGCTTTCAAATTATATTTGGTGTAATGCTGGTGGAACTTCGAAAATCATATTTGCTTTCTCACTAAGTTGAGATTATTTAGAGTATGAATATTTGATGTTTGCATGCTAACAGTATTACCTAATTTTCTAAAGAATTCTGATGATGGGGGAATTGGAACACCTCCGAAACGATCGTCAATTCATTCCTGAAAATTGCCAAAATTTTTGAAAGCAAGAAACTCTATGAGTATTTAATGGGAGAATATCCTAATAAAGAAAGTAGAGTTATCATAAGTACTTGTTATGTTAATTCATAATGGGGAACATGAAAAGGCCTCGAATCAGAATAAACTCTTTTTCATATTTAATTAATATTAAACTAAAAGAACAATTAAAATGTTAATTAAACAATTAATTATATTAATTAAAAATTTAATTGATATTAAATTAAATAACAATTAAAATTTTAATTAAAATAAAATATACGATATTATTTTCTGTGTACATATTCAAAAACAAAAATTATGTTTGTCGCACTTTTGGGTTTCAGCTTATTTAGATTAGTGTTTATAGACCGGTTAACCGGTTAACCGAAAAACCGGATTTTTTCTAAAATTTCGGTTTTTTTGCAAACCGGTTAACCGGAATTGAAGATTTCCGTTGCATTGAAAACCGGTTTTTTCTGTCGGTTAACCGGTTTTTTAAGTACATTCAAAACTGGATATTTTCCAAAATATTAAGGGTTTATACTTATTTTTTTTTATGATATTTTCAAAATTTCGTTGAAAACACATTAAAAATCCGCGAGAAGGAACGTCTAAAATATTTTTTTTCTTCAAGAAACAATTTTTTAAAATAGGAATTTTATTTCGAAACTGACAAAAATTTGAAATACTCACCGTTGTAAGCGTTTTTTTTTTTTTTTTAAACATTTCATGAAAAACTTAATAAGTGTCTGTTAACCAAATACAAAAATTCCTGTTAATAGCGAAAATGTCAATAAAAGAAAATAAAAATAAAATTCGGAACTGCAATTAACTTATAACGAATAGATGTATTTTTCTAAATAAAACCAGTACCAATTAAATTAAAGTTCTAGTGACTATGGTCAATTGAAGTACATTATTTAAATACCGTTTTTTTTATAGCGTAACAGTTGCAAACCTTGCTGAAAGAAACAACGATGTTAACTTAAGCTATATTCGCTTTATTATTTAATAAAAAAAAGCTATTTTCAAGAATTTTTTGGTTTTTTTTAGTTAAAGAAAAAAAACCGGTTAACCGGTTTTTTTATTCCGGTTTAACCGAGAAAACCGGTTAACCGAAAAAGCTGATTTTCGGTTAACCGAGAAACCGGTTTTCCAAAATGTCGGTTTTTTATAAACACTAGTTTAGATCAGCCATGATCTTGCTTTTTACAGACGTATGGATATCGCTAGACTGTCTTAGAACCAACATGGATCAAAAATATATTTGCACTAAAAACTTTTGATTTTACATCCATATATTTATCAAAACATTACATTTCACAGGCATTTTTCTCTATTTTGTGTATAAATTTCAAAGAAATACGGTAAGTTCACTTTGTGGTCTTTCCTTGTAAGGTTACAAGAAACCCAACGATAGAATTCAATTCTGATGGTGGAATCGAATTCAGGAGGTCAAAACATATAAATATTAATGGGTATAGTTTCTGGATCAGAACGTTTGTTTTTTTTTCTGGGGCTGTGTAATTATTTGAAGTGGAGTGTTAAATATTCGCGGATTCGGTGTATGTGGGTTAGCACCTTCCATACACTCAAAATAATTCATCTGTTAAATACTCTGTAAAATGACTGTGATCTCAATTCGACAGATATTTGACAAAGTTATCTGTCGAAATACAGATTTTAAAAAAATACTTTGTATTTTCTTGGGACAAAAAAAATTAGAGTTACTTGCTAAAAACTCACAAAAAAAAAATAAATTTACAATTTGGAAGCGGGCAAATTTAACAAAGCTTTAATTTTAATTAATTATTTTTTTTTTTTAATTTAATTAATGTTTTTGAAGCAGAGAAGCTTAACTCATTAAATGGATTTCACTAAAACTTTGTAAATTTACAGAGTTTTTTTTTTGTAAAATTTTGAGCTCATAAAATGCATTAAACTAAAACTTTGTAAATTTACAGAGTTTTTTTGGTAAAATTCTTTTCGATTTTATCAATATTTTACAGATAATTCTGTAATTTACAGTTTTTTTTTTATCGAAATCATATTACAGAGTTTTCTTTGTAAAATAACAAAAAATCTTGCTGGTTGGAAATCTATGGTATTTTCTGCCAATAAAAAATATTTATTACAAAATGCTTTTTTATGAAAATCGGAGTGTGTCAAATTATAGCAAACATTTGCACTTTAATTTTTATAAGTAAATAGTTAAATTAATTTAGATCAGCAGTTACTATCAATACATCAAAGTTCAATAGATATTTTAAACAAAACGGATATTTTTGTTTTAACACTTTTCTTAATATGTTGACATTTAAATTATGTCTATACACATGTTGTTTTTGCTTATAACATTTTCTTGTTTCTCATTGAACAAAAGATGCTAAGTTAATAGTAAAAATAATAAAAAAAAATCAATAACTTAAATTTGGACAGATGTTTTAATATTGTTTGCAAAACAAAATAATATAAAAATATTTTTGTGCTGAAGTAAATAACTTGTATTTATTTGCCTGTAAATAATATCAAACGCGCGAATTTAACAAATTTAAGCAGACACAATATATAATAATTGGAACAAGTTTTGTTATTTTTTCAAAATTTTTTTTTTTTAAACACTTTGTTAATTTGTACGTAAGTGTGGCCTACATGCAAATAAGATACGGTTTGGAAAAATGTTTTTTTTTTTGGAAATAAATGCCCATAATTGTTTTAAAGGCATTTATTTCCCAAAATTATTTTCAGCCCCGTATCCATCTATAACCGACTGTGTTTTCAACACATCCTAAACCGACTTTACAAATCTTGACTGCATCTCGATTTTCTTTAAATCGTACTAAGCAGACTTATCTGATGTGTTTTTTCTCAAGAGCTACTTAGGTTTCTTGAACTTAAAATTCACTCTGAAAAGATCTTATCCGATTGATTTTAACTATGATTATCCGACCTAATCCTCTTTTTTATACCCTCCACTCTGGTGATAGAGGGTATATCAAGAAATCTTTTTTAAATTTCAACTCAGTGAAACTGAAATAAATGTTATAAAAAACCGGCAGTTTTTGGAATTAAGAAAAACTGTAAATGCAGTTGTGTAAACAAGACCTTGAACCATCACTGAGCAATGTTTAAGGATTACCCCACTTTATCCGTAAAAGTTACAGAGGGTTAAAGTTGAAAAATCGATAAAAATGGCTTGAAATAATCCATAGTTTTTACATTATTTCGCTTTTTTTTTAAGTTCTCCTTATATTTCAATCTTTTCCGGCATAACACAAAGTCAGTACATATAAGAGATTATTTTAATGTTGGTTTGATAGATGCTTCATCGCTTGGTAAGAAGTTATAAGACGGTTAAATTTTGAAACCAAAAATTAAGAGTTTTTAAATTTTCGAGGTTTTTTGATCAGGGATTTCGGCCCCCTCTATAAAATGAAAAAAGTTGAACTAAAGTTGGTAGCTGTTGTAATTCTTAACATTTTGGAATTAATCCCGTTAATGTGCCACGAATAGTTAAGGAGTTTCAGCAGATCAAAGTTCGCAAGAAAAAACGTAATTTTTTTAAAATACCAGTTTTTCGCGAGGCACATTCGCGGTTTCATTCGAAATTTGGTGGACTCTTGCGTAAACCGAGTTTTTTGTGAGTTTACATAAAAAAATCACTGGCGGGTTTATAAAAAATAAATTGCAAAAATTTTATGGCATTTTTGAAAATTGTGCGAAATTTGCAAATCTGTTTCCTATTTTTTTTAGTAGCAATTAATGCATCATGTTCATTTTAGTACACCAAAAGACGTGCCTTAACGAGTAGAACTGATTTGCTTTTTGACTTTTTACTTTAAGCCATTCTGAGCGGAAAGCGCGATGATTTTATCTAAACCTGTTTTGATCTGGCACATCCAAGGCTTTACACGAAATCGGATGAAATCTTTTTTAAATGAAAGCCCACTTGATGTGTCATCATAAAATCACAGGCGGGTTAAAAAATTTTGATGATTATAGATTTTTTGGACCATATTAAATTTTCTTGTTATAAAAAAGCATCACCGATTTTTTTTAACTACTGGTACAATGATACGATTTTCCGTGATTTTCTTCAGTAATACCAACGCGTATTGCCTAAATATGTTATAAAAAATTGTGAAACTTTTCTTTTACCGCGAATTAATCGCGATTTTAGGTACTTAGATATTTTTTTTTTTAAATCGTTTGGTCATTAAAGGGTTAAATTTATATCATATATTTTAGAAGAAATGATATATCCTGGCATGTTTTAATAACGCATGCAACAAATGTGTAGAAAATAAAATCTTTAAAATATTTTTAAGATTTTTAAAACCGCTAAATCTTAAAACCGCCATAACTTTTGACCCCCTTGCGCGATTTAATTGACGCGAACGAATTTCTTATTCTTAAATAGCATCTAATATTTATGCCAACTTTCATCGATGTGCCATCAAAACAAAAATCACACCTTTTTTAACTCAAAATTTAAGTCTAAAACGGAACTCCTCATATATAAGTTTGTCATTCCGTATGTAACACATTGAAATATTGGTTTAGGACCCCATAAAGTATATATATTTATGATCCTTGATCGATTTTAAGTCAATCTAGCGATGTCCGTCTGTCTGTCTGTCTGTCTGTCTGTCCGTCCGTCTGTCTGTCTGTCTGTTGAAATCACGTTTTTGGCAATACTCCGAAACCGATTTAAACGCTTGGGGTACCAAAAGTTGCGGAATTTATCCAGGCAAAAACTCATGTAATTTTTTTTTAAATCGGTTAAGTATTTAAAAAGTTATGAGTGAATTACTAAAAAAACTCTTAGTGGTTTTCAACATAACCCTAAATTAACTTATATTTTGTGTGATACATAAGAAAGAAAACGGAAATAAAAAAAAAAAAATGAGAAAAAGGAAAAAAATCTTAACAAAACAGGTTTAAAATATGTAAAACAATATCTATTTAATTTAAAAAAGTTCTTTAAGAAAAAAGTTCTTTAAGAAATAATAAAAAAAATATCTTAATAAGTTCTCATTGATAGATGTTTTTGTGCATATCATGAGTGTGTGTGTCCGTTTTTTTGCTTGTCATATTAACGGGGTTGCCAGACATTTTTTTGGCTTTGTCGCAAATCGGATGTAAAATATCGCCAAAATTCAATTTTGTTCAGATTTCTTAACAAAAAAATATTTTCATTTAAAAAAAATTAATTTTGTTAAATAATACAAGACAGAAATAAACATTATGGCAAAAATCGCCCAAATCCGGAAAATCTATGTATATAAAAGAGTAATGTGAGTGACTGACTGACTGGCATACTCATTCATCATCGCCCAGCCATAACCGTTGAAGCTAGAGACTTGAAATTTGGACTGTAGGTTCACCTCCCGCAATACAGATCCACTATGGCTGGAGTTTTGCCAATGTTGATTCTAAGGGGGTAAAAAGGGTAAAAAACTGTACGTTTGGTACTTTTTAAATCTCGTGATATAACGATCATAGAGACTTGAAATTTGGACTGTATGTTCACCTCCCGGAATACAGATTCATTAAGGCTGGATTTTTGCCAGTGTTGATTCTAAGGGGGTAAAAAACTGTACTTTTGGTCCTTTTTACATCTCCTGAAATAATGGTCATAGAAACTTGAAATTTGCACAGTATGTTCACATCCTGGAATATAGATCCAGTACGGCTGGATTATTGCCAATGTTGATTCTAAGGGGTAAAAAGGGTAAAAATCTGTACTTTTGGTACCTTTCATATTTCCTTAAAAAAATGTCACATAGACTTGAAATTTGGACTGTATGTGCACCTCCCGGAATATAGATCCCATAAGGCTGGGTTTTTGCCAATGATGATTCTAATAGGGTAAAAAGGGAAAAATGTGTACTTTTGTTACATTTTATATTTCCTTAAATAATGGTACTAGAAAATTGAAATTTGCAATGTCGGTTCACCTTCCGGAAAAAAGATTCACTAAGGCTCGGGTTTTGCCAATGTTGATTCAACAGGGGTAAAATGGGTAAAAAAGTACTGTTGGTACTTTTTTTTATTTACTGAAATAATGGTTATTTAAACTTGAAATTTAGAATGTAGGATCCTTTAGTGAAATAAAACATTCTGGAACAAGTACTTTCTGAAAATTCTGTACCGTTTTCAAAAAGTACCTTTCATAAAAAGTACCTTTTATAAAAAGTACCTTTTATAAAAAGTACCTTTTATAAAAAGTACCTTTTATAAAAAGTACCTTTTATAAAAAGTACCTTTTATAAAAAGTACCTTTTATAAAAAGTACCTTTTATAAAAGGTACCTTTTATAAAAGTACCTTTTATAAAAAGTACCTTTTATAAAAAGTTCCTTTTATAAAAAGTACCTTTTATAAAAAGTACCTTTTATAAAAAGTGCCTTTTATACAAAGTACCTTTTATAAAAAGTACCTTTAATAAAAAGTATGTTTTATAGAAAGTTCCTTTTATTAAAAGTTCCTTTTATTAAAAGTACCTTTTTTAAAAAGTACCTTTTATAAAAAGTACCTTTTATAAAAAGTACCTTTTATAAAAAGTACCTTTTATAAAAAGTACCTTTTATAAAAAGTACCTTTTATAAAAAGTACCTTTTATAAAAAGTACCTTTTATAAAAAGTACCTTTTATAAAAAGTACCTTTTATAAAAAGTACCTTTTATAAAAAGTACCTTTTATAAAAAGTACCTTTTATAAAAAGTACCTTTTTTAAAAAGTACCTTTTATAAAAAGTACCTTTTATAAAAAGTACCTTTTATAAAAAGTACCTTTTATAAAAAGTACCTTTTATAAAAAGTACCTTTTATAAAAAGTACCTTTTATAAAAAGTACCTTTTATAAAAAGTACCTTTTATAAAAAGTACCTTTTATAAAAAGTACCTTTTATAAAAAGTACCTTTTATAAAAAGTACCTTTTATAAAAAGTACCTTTTATAAAAAGTACCTTTTATAAAAAGTACCTTTTATAAAAAGTACCTTTTATAAAAAGTACCTTTTATAAAAAGTACCTTTTATAAAAAGTACCTTTTATAAAAAGTACCTTTTATAAAAAGTACCTTTTATAAAAAGTACCTTTTATAAAAAGTACCTTTTATAAAAAGTACCTTTTTTATAAAGTACCTTTTATAAAAAGTACCTTTTATAAAAAATACCTTTTATAAAAAGTACCTTTTATAAAAAATACCTTTTATAAAAAGTACTTTTTATAAAAAGTACCTTTTATAAAAAGTACCTTTTATAAAAAGTACCTTTTATAAAAAGTACCTTTTATAAAAGTACCTTTTATAAAAAGTACCTTTTATAAAAAGTACCTTTTATAAAAAGAACCTTTTATAAAAAGTACCTTTTTATAAAAAGTACCTTTTATAAAAAGTACTTTTTATAAAAAGTACCTTTTATAAAAAGTACCTTTTATAAAAAGTACCTTTTATAAAAGTACCTTTTATAAAAAGTACCTTTTATAAAAGGTACTTTTTATAAAAAAGTACCTTTAATAAAATTACTTTTTATAAAAAGTACCATTTATAAAAGTACCTTTTATAATAAGTACCTTTTATAAAAAGTACCTTTTATAAAAAGTACCCTTTATAAAAAGTACCTTTTATAAAAAGTACTTTTTATAAAAAGTACCTTTTATAAAAAGTTTTTTTATAAAAAGTACCTTTTAAAAAAAGTACCTCTTAAAAAAAGTACCTTTTATAAAAAGTAGCTTTTTATAAAAAGTAGCTTTTTATAAAAAGTACCTTTTATAAAAAGTACTTTTTATAAAAAGTACCTTTTATAAAAAGTACCTTTTATAAAAAGTACCTTTTATAAAAAGTACCTTTTATAAAAAGTACCTTTTATAAAAAGTACCTTTTATAAAAAGTACCTTTTATAAAAAGTACCTTTTATAAAAAGTACCTTTTATAAAAAGTACCTTTTATAAAAAGTACCTTTTATAAAAAGTACCTTTTAAACAAGTACCTTTTATAAAAAGTACCTTTTATAAAAAGTACTTTTTATAAAAAGTACCTTTTATAAAAAGTATTTTTTATAAAAAGTACCTTTTATAAAAAGTACCTTTTATAAAAAGTACCTTTTATAAAAAGTACCTTTTATAAAAAGTACCTTTTATAAAAAGTACCTTTTATAAAAAGCACCTTTTATAAAAAGTACCTTTTATAAAAAGTACCTTTTATAAAAAGTACCTTTTATAAAAAGTATCTTTTATAAAAAGTACCTTTTATAAAAAGTACCTTTTATAAAAAGTACCTTTTATAAAAAGTACCTTTTATAAAAAGTACCTTTTATAAAAAGTACCTTTTATAAGAAGTACCTTTTATAAAAAGTACCTTTTATAAAAAGTACCTTTTTATAAAAAGTACCTTTTATAAAAAGTACCTTTTATAAAAAGTACCTTTTATAAAATGTACCTTTTATAAAAAGTACCTTTTATAAAAAGTACCTTTTATAAAAAGTACCTTTTATAAAAAGTACCTTTTATAAAAAGTACCTTTTATAAAAAGTACCTTTTATAAAAAGTACCTTTTATAAAAAGTACCTTTTATAAAAAGTACCTTTTATAAAAAGTACCTTTTTATAAAAAGTACCTTTTATAAAAAGTACCTTTTATAAAAAGTACCTTTTTATAAAAAGTACCTTTTATAAAAAGTACCTTTTATAAAAAGTACCTTTTATAAAAAGTACCTTTTATAAAAAGTACCTTTTATAAAAAGTACCTTTTATAAAAAGTACCTTTTATAAAAAGTACCTTTTATAAAAAGTACCTTTTATAAAAAGTACCTTTTTTATAAAGTACCTTTTATAAAAAGTACCTTTTATAAAAAATACCTTTTATAAAAAGTACCTTTTATAAAAAATACCTTTTATAAAAAGTACTTTTTATAAAAAGTACCTTTTATAAAAAGTACCTTTTATAAAAAGTACCTTTTATAAAAGTACCTTTTATAAAAAGTACCTTTTATAAAAAGTACCTTTTATAAAAAGAACCTTTTATAAAAAGTACCTTTTTATAAAAAGTACCTTTTATAAAAAGTACCTTTTATAAAAAGTACCTTTTATAAAAAGTACCTTTTATAAAAAGTACCTTTTATAAAAGTACCTTTTATAAAAAGTACCTTTTATAAAAGGTACTTTTTATAAAAAAGTACCTTTAATAAAATTACTTTTTATAAAAAGTACCATTTATAAAAGTACCTTTTATAATAAGTACCTTTTATAAAAAGTACCTTTTATAAAAAGTACCCTTTATAAAAAGTACCTTTTATAAAAAGTACTTTTTATAAAAAGTACCTTTTATAAAAAGTTTTTTTATAAAAAGTACCTTTTAAAAAAAGTACCTCTTAAAAAAAGTACCTTTTATAAAAAGTAGCTTTTTATAAAAAGTAGCTTTTTATAAAAAGTACCTTTTATAAAAAGTACTTTTTATAAAAAGTACCTTTTATAAAAAGTACCTTTTATAAAAAGTACCTTTTATAAAAAGTACCTTTTATAAAAAGTACCTTTTATAAAAAGTACCTTTTATAAAAAGTACCTTTTATAAAAAGTACCTTTTATAAAAAGTACCTTTTATAAAAAGTACCTTTTATAAAAAGTACCTTTTATAAAAAGTACCTTTTATAAAAAGTACCTTTTAAACAAGTACCTTTTATAAAAAGTACCTTTTATAAAAAGTACTTTTTATAAAAAGTACCTTTTATAAAAAGTATTTTTTATAAAAAGTACCTTTTATAAAAAGTACCTTTTATAAAAAGTACCTTTTATAAAAAGTACCTTTTATAAAAAGTACCTTTTATAAAAAGTACCTTTTATAAAAAGCACCTTTTATAAAAAGTACCTTTTATAAAAAGTACCTTTTATAAAAAGTACCTTTTATAAAAAGTATCTTTTATAAAAAGTACCTTTTATAAAAAGTACCTTTTATAAAAAGTACCTTTTATAAAAAGTACCTTTTATAAAAAGTACCTTTTATAAAAAGTACCTTTTATAAGAAGTACCTTTTATAAAAAGTACCTTTTATAAAAAGTACCTTTTTATAAAAAGTACCTTTTATAAAAAGTACCTTTTATAAAAAGTACCTTTTATAAAAAGTACCTTTTATAAAAAGTACCTTTTATAAAAAGTACCTTTTATAAAAAGTACCTTTTATAAAAAGTACCTTTTATAAAAAGTACCTTTTATAAAAAGTACCTTTTATAAAAAGTACCTTTTATAAAAAGTACCTTTTATAAAAAGTACCTTTTATAAAAAGTACCTTTTTATAAAAAGTACCTTTTATAAAAAGTACCTTTTATAAAAAGTACCTTTTTATAAAAAGTACCTTTTATAAAAAGTACCTTTTATAAAAAGTACCTTTTATAAAAAGTACCTTTTATAAAAAGTACCTTTTATAAAAAGTACCTTTTATAAAAAGTACCTTTTATAAAAAGTACCTTTTATAAAAAGTACCTTTTATAAAAAGTACCTTTTATAAAAAGTACCTTTTATAAAAAGTACCTTTTATAAAAAGTACCTTTTATAAAAAGTACCTTTTATAAAAAGTACCTTTTATAAAAAGTACCTTTTATAAAAAGTACCTTTTATAAAAAGTACCTTATATAAAAAGTATCTTTTATAAAAAGTAGCTTTTATAAAAAGTACCTTTTATAAAAAGTACCTTTTATAAAATGTACTTTTTATAAAAAAGTACCTTTTATAAAATTACTTTTTATAAAAAGTACCATTTATAAAAGTACCTTTTATAATAAGTACCTTTTCTAAAAAGTACCCTTTATAAAAAGTACCTTTTATAAAAAGTACTTTTTATAAAAAGTACCTTTTATAAAAAGTTTTTTTTATAAAAAGTACCTTTTAAAAAAAGTACCTTTTAAAAAAAGTACCTTTTAAAAAAAGTACCTTTTATAAAAAGTAGCTTTTTATAAAAAGTAGCTTTTTATAAAAAGTAGCTTTTTATAAAAAGTAGCTTTTATAAAAAGTACTTTTTATAAAAAGTGCTTGGTGGAGGGTATTTAAAGATTCGGCACAGCCGAATATAGCTTTCTTACTTGTTTTCATTTAAATTTTACTAAGCTTTAATGCACATACCGAACTTTTCAAAATGAATCCTTAACCAACACAGTTGGTGGACGGGCCACTTCTGTCTTAAATATGGAATTCCATACCTTCTTCCATATTTTAAGATATAACCGATTGTACTTGGTATTTTATATTTGACCATAGGTAAGGTTTAACCACTCAATGGATCTCTTAGTCTATATGTGCTGACGTCAAGCGTTACCAGTCGCTTAAAACCTAACCACGATATTGTTTAAATATATTTTTAATTTCAAGTTTAAGTTGAGGGTTAGCTTATTTATTTGGTACTATTAAGTATATTATTTATTCAACTGATACTTGCTCTGAATACAGTTAAAAATGCGACAGCAATTCTTTGAATTTAAATTAATTACAAAATTAACAAGAAATACAGAAATAACTGTATTTTTTAGTGTTGTAAAAATATTAAGAACATGGATCTTAAGTACTCGATATTAAAAATTTTTGTGGTTATTCAGTACACAAAACTTTCAGAGTTGCATTTTCTTAAAAAAAGTTTTTGAAAAGTTTGGTATAAAATGAACTTTCGATTTAAAAAATTCTTTAAGATAACACAATTTTCTTATAATTTTTTTATGAAACTTAGAAAATTGTTAAAAAAAAATAAATTATTGTTGGCCTGTGATATTGTATGTTGTTGATTTAGTTCGGCTTAAGGTTGACAAAAACTTACACACCAGCTAAGAGCTCTTTCAAATCACAGAAAAAAACTTTAATTTTTTAATTTTTTTTTAAATCCCTGATGATGGTCAACGATGTTCGGCCGAAATATCGGATAATAAACAAAAATTCGAGTGAAGAATCGAAAAATTAAAAGCAGTGTTTTTTATTTAACAATACTTTTCTCTAACTAATGACCTTAAACCGAACTAAATCAACAAAACAGCATACATTAGTTCCAAAAATTGACTATCTTCCCTCAGCAAAAAATTGCGTCAAAAGTAAA
Organism: Pegoplata infirma; assembly: GCA_963921195.1. Lineage (NCBI taxonomy): Eukaryota > Metazoa > Arthropoda > Insecta > Diptera > Anthomyiidae > Pegoplata > Pegoplata infirma. The sequence goes on from OY992536.1 coordinate 185,490,034, forward strand.
ATGTTCGTTTCATACCTATTCGTCAGGATGATAAAGTTTATGTTAAACGCGGTTATTTCAAGAGTAACGAAGCGGGAAAATTTCTACAATCTAAATGTAAGAAAAGCAAACGGAACCAATGTTTACGTTGATATCCACCCTCCAAATTTTTGTAACTTGGATCATCGTTGTTCCAACAGGTTTGTATCTTGGAACATCGTAGAAAGGCACTGCTTAGGGCAGGACCAATAACAGATATACAAAAGCGACTGCTGCTCAGGCCATGGAAGCCGCATTAAACACCACCTTAAGTTCTAGTCTTTATAAGAGTAAGTTTTTAAGGGAAATACTATCTCTGATGGTTTTTTACCTTTTAACCGGTTTTAACATACTTTAAACAACAACGCAAACAAATAAGTTAAATCAAAATTTGGAAAACGCCCCAAAATTTCTAGAAAAACAATTACAATTTAGAAAAATCCAATTAAAACTCAGAAAACTTCAATAGAAGTTATGTAAAGACTTATTAAGGCTCATAAATCACTATCAAGTGTCAGCCAGATCCAGGTTTTTAAATATTAATTTGGTTTTCTAAACTTTAATTTGCCTGTTCCCAATTTTAATCTGAATTCCTGAATTTAAATTTCTGTTAACGGAGTTTTATTAGAGAAAGTAGAGAAATGTTAATCTTTTTTAAACTAAATGTGCAAGTAAGTTCTTTCTAAATTTTCTTTAGCATTTTTTTTAATTTCAATAAAAAAAATATTTGGACAACTTAACAAATATTTTAAATCGTATTTTCCAGTAACCGTTTCTGTATGAGGTTATCGGTAACTCATTATTTGTTAACAAGAAGTAGCCGGTCCAGTGTGAGGTTATCGGTAACTCATTATTTGTTAATAAGAAGTTACAGGTTCTGAATGAGGTTATTGGTAACTCATTATTTGTTAACAAGAAGTAATCAAGCAGATAACGAGTCCACATTACATAGAATGCAGGCGGTAATGGTGACTTATTACCAAGATTTTACTGGGATTTACTTGTAGTTGCTCTAAGTAGTTTGGTATTGTATTTGAGCGAAATCGGTTCAGCGGTTCAAAAGTTATGAAAGAAAATGTAAGGACACATTTTTATACCCTACACCACTCTGTGGTACAGGGTATAATGAGTTTATGCTGATGTTTGTAACTACCCGTAATATTGGTCCTAGACCTACCTTCAAGCATACCGATCGACTCAGAATAACTTTTTGAGTCGATTTAGCGATGTCCATCCGTCTGTCCATCTGTCGGTTTAAGCACGATACATGTCGTAATTTTTAACCAATTGACTTGAAATTTTAAACTTAAACATCTATTGGCCCAAGGACGAAGCCTATTGAAATTGAAAAAAATCTGCCCATGTTCAGACCTAGCCCCCACACAAACGCCCCTTTGGATTAGGCTTAAATGACTCTAATAACTGAATTTTAATAGATATCGCTTTGAAATTTTACAGGTAATCAAATTTTGTATGCACGAATCATCATTCCAAATTCGGGTCAGTAAAGTAATCGGGTCAGTCCTTCTGGTAGTCCCCATACAAACCACCCGCCCGATATTCACATAATTCCCTCAAAATTCCTAAAAATGGAAATAGTTAAAAAAATCTTATTTTTAGGTGTAAAACGTGTACTTTATTAACCAAATTCAATTGGAATATAATTGGACCATTTTTGGACTTAGTCCCCCATATCAAAATTTTGACCGATATTCAGTTAAATCAGTATATTGGCAAAAAAATAAACCAATTCCACTAAAATTTGATCTGTGTGGGTTTTCTGCACTAAATGAAGATCTAACAAAAGATAGAACTAATCGGTCCATGTTTGGACTTGAGACCCATTTTCCGGAAAACACTGGTTTAGGGTATCATATGGTCGGTCTTGACCGACTATAACATTCTTACTTGTTTTTTTTTTTGTAATTTTACAGTTTTTCTTTCAATTAGATTTTTAAGTTTTTTTTCGCTAAAAAAGTTGTAAATTTACAATTTTATTGGTAAAAATCTTGTAAAATTACAAAAAAGTTCGTAATTTTTACTAGGAATAGGAGGTAGCAAAAAATCTAGTAAAATCACGCAACCTCCTTGTAAGTTTTATCGCGTTAAAAAAATTGTAAATTTACAATTTTTTTGATAAAAAGCTTGTAAAATTACAAAATTATTGGTAAAAAGCTTGTAGAATAACCAAGAATTAATTAAAGTTGTTATTATTTGACCTTTCCAATTTAAATAAATAAAAATTCTTCGAGCTCCAGGCAATTTTTTTCTTGTAAATAAATATTACTTTATACCATTCCAATATTTAAATTCTCTTTGAGAATAATCATCAGGGGATTTAGTGATTTTTTATGCAGTTTGAATGGGTTAATGATACCCTAAAATCTTTAAATTTCACATTTAAGTATTTACGATCAAATATTATACAAAAATATTTTTTAATTAATGTTAATAAAAAAGCTTTTAATTATTTTTTAAGTCTCTTTTTGCAAAAATCCCAATTTTGATGCTCACAGTTGGGACAGTAGATAAACTCGGGGTTTATCGGAGTCCCCCCAAAACGATTTCAAAAAAAAAAAAAAAAAAAGAAAGAAAGAAAGAAAGGAAAAAAAGGAAAACAAGTAAAAAAGTTAAATTTGGCCTTGCCGAATGTAGTGATACCCTCCACAATTTCAAAAAGATTATTGCAAAAAACTTTATTTAAAAGGAAATTACTTTTGAAAAAAAAAAAATTTTTAAAAAAAAATTTCCGCGAAAAAAATTTTTGTTAAAAAAAAAATCCGCGATTTTTTTCTTTTTTATGTAAAAAATATGTTAGTACTTGTTTAAATACCATTTGGTGTTCAATTATGTTCACATATGTCAACCATAAGCCGAATTAAAGCATTCTGTATTTTTAGGTTATGTTGAATGTACTGAAATTTTTGAGGTGTGCTTACATTTTCGTTCATAACTTTTGAACCGCTGAACCGATATCGCTCAAATGAAATACCAAACTTCTCGGGAGAACTTCCAATAAATATGTTAAGTTTCAGTCATCTCTGTGCAATATTTTGTCCGCTACAGCATTTTCCACAGACAGACAGACGGACAGACGGACAGACAGACGGACATCGCTAGAATGTCTTACAATCGATCGGGCATCATGAATATATATACTTAATGGGGTCCCAGACCGATATTTCGATGAGTTACAAATGGAATGACGAACTTATATATACCCTCTATCACTAAGTGGAGGGTATAAAAAAGAAAGAAAAGTAAGAAAGGAAGGGAAAGAATTATTCATCTTTTCAGAAGTCTACGTGTTTTTTTACGCTACGTTAGGGGAGAGTTATGGGTAGCTAACCCAGCCTTTATTTGTGTGCTGATGATTTACGTCAGCACACATAGCCTCTATCCTAGGAAATTTTTTTCATCCTTCGGATGAACTGTTTCAGAATTTATGAAATTTCATATGAGAAACATAAATGTCAATAGCGTCGTGGACATTTTTTGAATGTAAGAATTTTTTGATTTAAAAATTAACTCAAATTTTAGAAAAAATTTCTTTTAAAAACAAAAACTGCTGAAAAAATCTGAAAAGAATTTTCTACGGGAAAAATATCTTAGAATCTTTGTTTTCTATGCGGAAATATATTTCCGAATCCTAGATTTTTTTTTTTGTATGGAACGATTTTGAAGAATTTGAATTTTTAACAATCCGCGAATTTTTCTGTAGGAAAAGTTTATCAAAATCTATGATTTTCTTAAAGGAAAAATGTTTTAGAACTTTGCTACAGAAAACTACATGTTTTGTATGAAGAATCTCTCAGAATCTGAAAATTTTTCTGTTGGAAGATTTTGAGAAGTTTTCTATAGGAAATGTGTCTCTGAATATAAAAATTATTATTTTTAAATTGTGTCCAACAATTATAATTTTTTTATATGAAAAATGCTTGAGAATCTAAGAAATTGCCTTGAAAAACATTAGATGGCATTAAAACGTAAAACTTTTCAATGGATAAATACTGTAAAATTTAATTAGTTTTGGAAAAGTGATTCTTCATAAAATGTTTTAGAGACTGGTACTTTTTTAATATCTGATAACTTTCTTATAATTTTTGTATACAAAAAATATAAGACATATTTTACAGATTTTTTATAAGAAAGTATGTCAGAATTTTAAAATTTTTTTTATAGAAAGAATGTCTCAGAATCTCAGATTATTTCTATTAAATAAAGTCAAAAAATCTGAAACATTTTCTATGCGAAAAATGTTGAATCTGAGATATTTTCTATAGAAAATTCGATCTGGGAATAAACAACTTTTTTTTTTGACTATTAACGGCCTTTTTTATGAAGTAAATCTTAAAAAAAATTTTGGATATAAAAGAATTTTATCCAAATCCAAAAGCTGGATCTGCAGTAAAGAAAACATTTTTTTTTTGGTTTTCAATTTGTTACTTAATATTACAAATATTAACAAAAATACACGTACAAAATTGGGAAATCCCGAAATTGGGAAATTCAAAGGTCTGATCTCACACCCAGGAGATTATACACTCAAAAAAAAAAACTGTAAAGTTAGCAAAAAAAGCTTGTAAACCTACAAGAAAATTTGCTGATTTTGAACCCATAATTTTTTTGGTAAAGTTAGCAAAAACGTTTTGCTAAAAATTAGTTAACTGAAATAATTTTTATTTCAACTTAGTTTATACACATTTGAGGACCCCATTGGGTTCGGACCCAATAGGTCCAGACCCCGATGGGCCTAGACCTAGTTGGGTTCCTTAAAAATCGTCATAGTTTTTGATCCAAAATTTGTGTCCGTTTCGCTCTACCTTGCTTAGTTTTTGAGATACGTGATTTTAGGTGATCACTGGGGTCTTGAGAATTAAAAAACTCGATAGCTTAAAAAATATTACTCGGAGAGCTTTTGGTTATTTTGCGGTCTTGTTCTACGTGTTGAGAGCTACAAAAATTCTTTTGGACTTTTTGTTGTGTCGGCAATATTTACCGAGATATGAGCATTTTAAAATTTTTGGGAATGCTAACTTTTTTGGATCCAAAGTTAGGTCCCATTGGGGTCCACACATGTGAAGAGGACCCGCGAAAGTATGGGGATTCTAAGAACCAAAAATGACCTCCATTTTGCTCTATCTGGCTTAGTTTCCGAGATAGGGCCATTTTAAGTTTTCTGAAAATAAAAAAAAATTTACCATTTAATTTTGCTAATGTTAGCAAAAAATCTTGTAAAAATGTTGTCAACTCAATTTCAAATTTAGCAAAAGAAATTAGTTCAAAGCAGGGTTTACAATTAGCATACACAAAAAATTTTTTAAACAATATAATACTACAAATATTTCACGCCTTCAATATTTTTCTTTATTGCTAATTTAAAAATTAGAATGCTAAAGCAATTTTGTTAAATTGCTAATTTATAAATTCAAACTAGAACATATTTTCAAAATGAATACCCAGCAAAAAAAGAACATACTAAAATGTTAATAAAAAGTAGTTCAACTGCTGCTGAAGTAGTTCTAACTTTGCTGAAACTCTAGTGAATTTAACATGGTGGTGTCGCGCAAAATAAGTAGTTTTTTTTACATTTTTTAAGTACATATAAAGTAGTACTCATACTGTTGTCATGGTTTAAGTTTTTGTATGCAAAGTTTAATTACATCTTTAAGATCACTATTTAAGAGCATTTTTGCACTACTTAAAAAGTGTATTTTTAGAATTCATTAGGAAGTAGATTTAGTAAGCGATTCTGACGATGCCAATGTTCTAATTACATTACTAAACATCGAAATTGCGACTGGAACGCGACCTTATACACTTAATTACATTAGTTCTGCTGGTCAAAAATCCAGTCTCCACACTTTTCCATCACATCTGGTTTTTGAGAAAATTGTGGTCAAAGTTCAAAAAAATCGCCGTTTTGGTCATTTTTGGAAACTCGTAGCGGATGAACCAGATGTGATGTCGACTTCAAACTAACAAGGGAAGTCTCCCTGGTGTCACCCTCCGATCTTCATGAAATTTGGATATGTTGTTAAGAACGAAAATTAATTCGACACGTATTTTTTTTTAGCGGCCCAAACTCATTTTTAGGGAGGGTCGATTTGTATGGGGGGAAATTGACCTTTTTCAGTTTTTTACGATTTACGCCTATTTAAACAAAATTAATATAGGCATGTGTGATATCAGATTAAAGGTATTAAAAATACCTACCTCGTGGTGCTAACAACGGGCCAAGGAAGTTAATATATTTCTACTTATTAACAAAAATGTCCTAAAATTTTGGTATTTTACTCAATATGACGAAAAGTTGTGCATGTTTTGACACGTTCTTAGCACACGTAGGTAGGTTTTCCAAAGACCTTTCATTTGGTATGTAACATGACTAGGTTTCTTTGCATAATATAGGAGATAAACGAAAAAACTGAAAAATGGCCATGTCTTCCCCCCTCATTTTTACCCCCTAAATATGAATTTGGGCCGCTAAAAAAAATACGTGTCCCTTTATTTTTTCTGCTCTACAAAATAAAACCAATTCCATAAAGATCCGCGGGTGACACTAGGGAGACTTCCCTTGTAAGTCGAGGGTTAAGCTAAAACTTTCCAATTTAAGATGCAGAACTCATTTGGTCAGTTGCCTTAATTTTTTGGGCACCAATTGTATGTCAATGCTGTCATATCAAAAAAAAAAGTTTTTGGGGAAAAACACTTTATTAAAAGACAATTGGTGCTCCAAAGGTTGAAGCGACTGATAAATTGAGTTATAAGTCTTTAAGAGCAATGTTTGAGCTTTACCCTTAAAAAGTATGGAGACAAAATTTGTGACCAGGAGAATAATTGTAATCATGTTTATAAGCCTTATACTATAAGGTAGCGTTCCATTCGAATAAGGTTTTTTTTTTCATATGATTTGTAGCGGCAAAAATCGTTTTTTTGGGAACAAGACATCATTGAGAGACAATTGGTGCCCTAGGGGTTAAAGCGACTGACCAAAAGAGTTCAGAATCCTTAAGAGCAATGTGTCGCTATCATATCGGGTTCATCCGCTATGATTTGGCAAAAATTAACAAAACGGCGATTTTTTTTAACTTTGACATCAATTTTCCTAAAAACTTGATGTGATGGAAAAGTTTGGAGACCAGATTTGTGATGAGTAGAACAATCGCAATTAACCGTGTAAGGTCGCGGCCCAGTCGCATCAATATTTTTCAAAATGTTCAGTAGTGTATTTTTTAAATAATTATCATTTGAGGGTATAATATAAAAGTTAAAAAAAAACTTGGGGAAGTTTTAGAAATTGCATTTGGTGCGTGAACTTTTTTTCACCAAAATTAGCTAAAGAAATGATTTTCATTATCTGTACAACATTGCCCATCGCGTTGTTGGATGAGCTTTTTTTTTGACATAAAAAAAGTTATAACCCTATTATACATATTTACGCCCACAAAAGTGTTCGTACCTCAAAAAATTTGTCCAAGTTCAGGACTTTATACTTCATTCGACATAAAATTGTTTCATTTGATTGACAAAAAAACAATGATCGCTAAAAAATTGCGTTTTAGAGGTTGGTTCGCTTCTCCAAGGTGAAACTTTCCCCTCCGTTCCGATTTTAACCTACCTTGGACTATAAAAAATATTTGTACCAAACGTCAGTTGGATAGCTGTTTTATTTTGGACTACATCGTGTTACATACAGACAGACGGAGGGATGTTCATAGAACTTCTCAGAATCGATCACTGATCAATATAATATATCGTCACCAAAAATCCAACACATTTTGCTTTTTTAAAGTAGCAGCGAAAAACGTTGTGAAACATTTTTTTAATTTTGTTCATAAGTCCGTCATTTTTCATCGGATAGGTCTGAATTTTTGGAAATGGTTTCAGTTAATGAATTGTATCACAACTAGCAAATCACATTTTTATAGGGGAACAATGCATCACAATCAATAACTTGATTTTGAAAAAAGTGTTGTCACTTTGTTTTGCATTTTATGCGACGATTCTCTTTATGGGGAATGACAAAGTGAGTGTACCCCCTATACTGTAGTTAAAAGGTATAAAAACAAAATCAGTTTACACCAAATTGAAGATTAAACAAATTAAAAATAAAAAATGTTTTTATTCCTGGAATTGTAACCTATCAAATATTAACTTTTTGCCTTCCAATTCTATATAAAATTATAGTTTAGACAAAAACTCTATTAAATAAATTTTAATAAATATGTTCTTTTCATTACGTTTGAAAAATATAAAAAAAAAACTCATTCCGACTATAGTGTTCTAAAGTAGTGGAATCCATATTATTTTCCTTCTTATTGACATATTTGGATGTTATTTTAAACTACTTTTTTTGCAACAAAAAATATTCACTAATTGCTACTTTTTATGTAGTTTAAGTCTACTTCGTTTTGAACTACTTCGAATTTTTTTTGCTGGGTATATTCAAATTTTAAAATTTCTGAAGAAAATATTTTAGCAAATTTAAAAATTTGAAAATGAAAAAAAACTGGTGACAGTAAATTTAAAAATTTTAAAATTAAAAAAAAAAAACTGGCCACAGCAAATTTTTAAATTTTAAAATTGCAATTTTAGCAAATTTCAAAACATTTAAAATGCTAAAATTGTAAATTTCAAATTCCGAAAATTGCAATTTGGTAAATTTGAAAATATTTAACATGCTTGTTTAGAAAACTCAAAAACTGAATATATTACAATTTGAAAACAATACAAATTGAATACACATACATATGTATGTGTGTATGGAAAAAAAATGATGAACGATATTTATTAAACGAATACATAAATATTATAAGATAAAAATGTTACACGGTTTTTGTGCAGACTTCTAGAATACATTTTCTAAAGTATTTTTGCCTCCTAAACATAAATCTGTCATCAGAAAAAGTTGTATCGCCTTCTCGACACATAGGCATTTTAGTTTTTTGTGGACCAATACCTCAAAACCAACAATTCTTTTAGTATTGGAAAAATGTATGTTAAAAATTGGATAAATGATCCGACCCAATGGCGTATACAGGGGGGGCGGGGGCCCGGGCCCCCCCGAAATGATTTCACAAATTTCAGGATTTGATATCAAATAACAAGTACAATATTAAAAAACTTCTTAAAAAAATCGAAAAACATTTGGGAATCTAAAATTTTTTAAAGAAATATGTTTTGAAACCAAAAAATCTTTCTGTTAAAAAAATCTCAAAATCTGAAAATTTTTTCTTAGAATTTCAGACTTTTCAACTTAAGATACTAATGAAAAAATATCTTACAACCTGAAGTTTTATGTACACATAAAATGAACCTAATTGTAAGTAAAATGTAGTCAAATCTTAAAATGCGACTTTGTCTTTGAGAAAAATGCCTCAGAACGAGACTATTTCTTAAAAAAAAAAATGTCTCAGAATCTTACACTCTTCTAAAAAAAATGTCTCAGAATCTAAAACTTTCTATAAGAAAAATGTCTGAGAATCTAAGACTTTTTTTTATAGGAATAAAGTCTTAAAATATTAGCCTTTTTCTCAGAATTTAAGACTTTTTCTATTGGAAAAATGTCTCAGAATCTGAGACTATTTCTATAAAAAATTTTCAGAATCTGAGGCTTTTCTACATGAAAAATGTTTCAGAATCTGAGAACTTTCTATAGGAATAATGTCTCTGAATCTGAAAAATGTCTCAAAATCTGAGATTTTTTCTATAAAAAAATCTAAGAATCTGAGGCTTTTCTAGATGAAAAATGTTTTAAAAAAAATGTTTCAGAGACACAAGCTGGGACTTTTTGTGTAGAAAAACGCTAAAAATCTGAGGCTTTTCTATTGTAAAAATATCTTTTTCTATGGGAAAAATAATTCAGAATCTGAGACTTTCTCTTTATGAAAAATGTCTCAGAATCTGAGTCTTTTTCTATATTAAAAATGTTTCAGAATCTGACAATTTCCTATTGGCAAAATGTCTGAGAATCTGAGACTTGTTCTATAAGAAAATGTCTAAGAATTTGAAACTTTGTCTATAGGAAAAGTGTTTAAGCATCTGAGACTTTTTCGATTGGAAAAATGTCTCAGAATCTAAGAAATTTTCTGTAGAAAAAATGTTTGAGAATCTGAGACATTTTCTATAGGAAAAATGTCTAAGAATCTGAGACTTTTTTTTAAAAGAATCTGAGACTTTCTATAGGAAAATTATCTCAGAATTAGAAACTTTTTCTATAGGAAAAATGTCTAAGAATCTTAGACTTTTTCTATAGGAAAATTTTCTCAGAATCCGAGAGTTTTTCTTTAGGAAAAATATTTTAGAATCTTAGACTTTTTGTATACCGTTTTCTTTTTAAAAAGGTCTCAGAATCTGAATAATTTTTCTTAAAGAAAAGGCGAAGATTTTCTCAGAATCTAAAACTTTTTGTGTAGAATGTTTCAGAATCTAAGAAAATGTGCTAGACTAGAAATATCTCAGATTCGGGGAAAATGTCTTACAATCGGAGTCTTTTCTTTTAGAAAAGTATTTTATGAATATATTTATAGAATCATTTTCTAAAGTGACTTTTTCCCGAGAAACGTTTTTCATTGGAAATATGATTTAGAGTCTTTCACTTTTTCTATAACAAAAACTGTCTTAACTGGAAATTGTCATAGAATCTTAGACTTTTCTTTGAAAAAAAATTCAGAGTCTGATAATCTTCATTGGAAAAATGTATCAGCATCTTTTACAATTCACACATTAAAAAATGATTTAAGTCTCTCAAAAAATTTCAAAATATTAAAAAATTTTAATTTTTTCCCCAACAGTTTTAAACTTACAAAAAAATTAAGAATCTGATTGTGTTACATTCAGTCAGAGAGTAAAGAAAGGAACAGAGGTACGATTAGTGAAAACTTCGTGGAACCCAAATTGAGAACTACGATTATCTCAAGGCGGGCTCTTTTAGATAATAGAATAGATAAATTGTTTTGTTTTCTTTTCATTTTCCTTTTAAATGCATTCGTTTTTTTTTCTTTATTTCCTTTTGAAATGTATTTAGGGTTTCACTTTTTTCTTCGATTTCCTTTTGAAAGGTATTTGGGGTTTCTCTTTTTTTCAATTTCTTTTTGTAAGTATTCTGGGTTCTAGCCCGAGATAATCGGAGTTCACGGTTAAAAAAAATTAACAAAAGAAGTGCGGTTTTATCCGTAATATCTCTTATTCTTCTTTACTCTGTGATTCAGTTCAAGGAAAAGATCGAGACAAATTCTAAAACATGTGCTGTTATGAAAATTTTTTGTAAAAAAAAAATTGACAAAAAATTTTGGGCCCCTACCGAAATAAAACCCTGGATACGCCCCTGATCCGACCTAATATTCGGTTCGGCTAAAAAGCCGAGGCGAATATTCTGCCACATTTTTGGCCGAATAAATAATAATTATAAGATATTGTAGTCACGTGTTGAAAAATGCACCAAACTCGTTTATGAAAAATGTCAAGCAAATCAGGTTACATAAAAAAAATGGTCGCCATGTTGGATCCGTCATTTTAAATTTGGGAAATTCTACTTCAGATTCTAATTTAGCAACCCAAAATGCGAAAAAGTTTTAAGTCAATTATTTTTAAAAAGTATCGCCATGTTGGATCCGCCATTTTGAACTTAGAAAATCTAACTTCAGATTCTTCTTTAGCGACCCAAAAAACCAGTGCATACAATATTTCAAGCAAATCGGTTTATTTTTAAAAATATTGGTCGCTATGTTGGGTCCGCCATTTTGAATTTTAAAAATCCAACTGCAAGTTCTTTTTAAGCGAACACAAGAACCCATATATAAAGAGTTTTAAGCGAATCTGTAATATTTTTAACAAATTGGGCGCCACATTGGATCAGCCAATAGAAATTTAAAAGGCGTCACTCGGCATTCAAAAGTAAATATTTTTAAGTAATTTTAAAATTTTTTAAAAAATTTTAAACTCATACCAATTTTGGAGAGAGGGGTGGCTCGGTTGACGCAGAAACCCTTATATAAAAATTTAATATACATTTTTCCAATAAAAGAATAAAAGAATTGTTGGTTTTGAGGTATTGGTCCACAAAAAACTAAAATGCCTATGTGTCGAGAAGGCGATACAACTTTTTCTGATGACAGATTTATGTTTAGGAGGCAAAAATACTTTAGAAAATGTATTCTAGAAGTAACATTTTTATCTTTTAATATTTATGTATTCGTTTAATAAATATCGTTCATCATTTTTTTTCCATACACACATACGTATGTATGTGTATTCAATTTGTATTGTTTTCAAATTGTATTAAGTATATTCAGTTTTAAGTTTTCTAAACAAGCATGTTAAATATTTTCAAATTTACCAAATTGCAATTTTCGGAATTTAAAATTTACAATTTTAGCATTTTAAATGTTTTGAAATTTGCTAAAATTGCAATTTTAAAATTTAAAAATTTGCTGTGGCCAGTTTTTTTTTTTAATTTTAAAATTTTTAAATTTGCTGTCACCAGTTTTTTTTTTCATTTTCAAATTTTTAAATTTGCTAAAATATTTTCTTCAGAAATTTTAAAATTTGAATATATTCATTTTGAAAATATATTCAAGTTTGAATTTATAAATTAGAAATTTAAAAAAATTGCTTTAGTATTCTAATATTTTCTGTAGTAATACTAGAAAATTATTATATTCTATGCAATTTTTGACTACTGCCAGCAGCAAAACAGACCCTGGTTCAAAGTTTGTTTAAAATTGCTAATGTGCTAAATGAAGTTTACAAGAATTTTTTGCTAACATGCTAATCTCAACTAAAAATTTTCTAAATGTTAGCTAACTAGCATTAGCAAAAAAAAAATAGTAAATCTACTAACGTATTTTTTTGAGTGTAAAATGCATTTTTTTTTCTTCCCACCCCCTTTAAAGATTAATAAAATAGTAATTGATAAAAAAAACTCTATTAAGTATTTTATATCCATGGTTATCTTCCTGTCAAAATAACGAATATTTAACTTAATATAACTTAGGTACTGTAAATATGTTTTTGTTGGTATTTCCTTTAGATTTAAATTATTTATTAAAAAGTTGCCCAACAACCGCACACGTGCCATTATAAAACACCATCAGCATGTTGATTTTCAAAAAGAATTTATGCATGTTTTTTTTAACAAAAATTAAAATAAATGCCATAATTCTTTTGTTTGTTCAAAAGCTTTTATGTTATAAATAAACATGGTCATAAAATTCGCAGAAAAATATGTTCAAATACAAATATTTAAATAATTTACTATTTATTTAATTTTATTTATTTTTTATCAAAAACATATAATTGTAATATATAAAACAATAAAAAACATTTCAATAATATGTTTAATTGTTTAACATATTTCAAATGCAAAAGGATTACTGCTTTTACTAACATTTGATTTTAACAAATATCTCAAAAATAAATATATTTTAACATAAAAATTTAATTCTTAAAATTTTACAATTTGTTTAATGTCTTTCTCAGTCGCCTGTACTTAAATGGGTATCATTTACAGCAATTCCAATAAAAAATCTTTGAAAATTGTTCATGAATTTTCCTAAAATTTAGTTAAATTAAAAATTAAAAAATTTTCCTTACTTTGAGGAAAAAATTTTGTTCCTTAATATAAGGAAACATATTCTTACGGCCAAAGAAATTGTCCACAAATCTAGGAAACATATCTTTATTTTTAAGCTATATTTCTTAAAAATGTGTGCACACACAATTTAGTTCAAGTTTACATTAAATTTACTAAAAATAACTTCATAATAAATATTTTTCTACTTAGAATTGAGAAAGTGTACTCCTAAGGATTTTGTTAATAGCTTCTTAGAATTTAGTTGAAAATTCAAAATGGCGATATCCCAAAAACTAAGCGAGATACAGCAAAACTACACCACTTACAGATGTAATTCGTAAAAGATCAATAGTAATTCCAAAATTCTACTTGTAATTCAAAGATTCCATTTATAATTTGAATACTCCAATTGTAATTCAAAGATTCCAATTGTAATTCGTAAAAGATCAATTGTAATTTGAAGAGATCAATTGTAATTCGCAAAAGATCAATTGTAATTTGAAAAAGATCAATTGTAATTCGTAAAAGATCAATTGTAATTCGTAAAAGATCAATTGTAATTCGTGAAAGATCAATTGTAATTCGAAAAAGATCAATTGTTATTCGTAAAAGATCAATTGTAATTCATGAAAAATCAATTGTAATTCGAAGATTCCAATTGTAATTCGAAAACAAACGAGTAAATCAAAAAACAAATGTTTTTAAAGGCGTAAAAAACTATTTTTGTTGATCTACTCGTTGGTTTTCTTTTTCCCCTCTTCTTTTCTCTAATACCTTTCCTTTCCTTTCTTTTTTCTTTTTTTCCCTTTTTTCCCAATTCGGTTGGGGGGAAAGAAAATTACCCCCCCGGTGGATCCGTGCCTGACTGCACACCACTGATTAATTATAAATATTCGAATCTCTTGTAAATTAAGTACCAACAAATTTGCTCAAGATACCAACCTTTACCTCCGCTACACTCAAAAAAATAAACTGGTAAATCGCCTGGTAAAATGCCTTGTAATCCCGTTCTACCAATATTTAACAATTTTCCTTGTTTTTTATCAAAAAATCTTGTACTTTGCTCAAACGAGAACTACAGTTTTATTGGTAATTTTACAAGTTTATTTTCGTAATTGTATTCTACCAAGAGTTTGCAAATAATCGAGATATTTCATAATCGCTATTACGATTAAAAAAATTGCCGTTAATCGCGATTATCGATTAATCGAAATTTTTAAATAATTTGAGTAGCAGTTGCTAAAATAAAAAAATATTTTAAAATTCACATTACAAAACGTAGGAAAATACAAAAAATTATCCCCAGCAAAAATAGATCGAGATTTTGGTATTTTAGGTATTTTTATTATATCATAGCGCATCGAAAGAGCGCTCTTCCGAAGTTGTTGTTAAGATTTTTGTTGTTTAAAATCTTATAATATTATTTTTTGATAAAATTTCAAAAAATTTCAATACTTTCCTTTTTGACATCTTAAACATTTTTTAAATGATGAATAATGATTTTTGAAAAAAAAATACAAAATTTAATAAACTCTACAAAGAGAGCTTCAGTATCTTTATCTGTGCTACCAAAGAGTGCTCTAAACTGTGACATTACCCACAGAAATCAAATCAAATTCAGGTAGTTTGGATGCGTTTTTTGACTCGTGATTCCTTTTCCAAAGCTGCTTTCAGTTCAGCAAAAATTTTTCAAACCCCATTTCAGTCGGCAAAGAACGGACAAGGTTTGGAAAAATTAAATTTTTCGACAAAATAAAACCCTTTTAGTGCGGTTAACACAATATCCAGTTAAATCAAAGTTAACGTAACCCATACAAATTCGACATCTATAACCTCCGGTTAGCACTAAACCCAATTTATCTTCCGGTTAGTTCGTTTGTGTTATCGGTTCCAGAACGCATCATATTATCCTGCAATCTATTCTACTTACTTTTTGTTTAAAATTGTTCCGAACGCAATCGTTTTAGAGTAAATAACTTTTTTGAAAAATAATTTTATATACATAGGAAATTTTGTAGCGATTACCGTAGAATATATTCAGTACTCTATTGCAAAAGGAATCAGTTCCAAAAAAATTTGCAACTGATTAAAACTCGTTATAAAAACAGTGTATTTCATAGAAGATGATTAATCGTAATCGCATAATTTTTTTGTCTATTACGGTTACGATTAATTGGTGCAACTAATTGCGATTACGATTTTAATCTTTTTGCAAACTCTAATTCTACCATTTTGAAAGGTTATTTTATAAAAAAAACTGTAATTTTTTTTATTACGAGGATTCTAGTTGAATTACAAAAAATAACTGTTATTTTACAAAAATTATGTTTTACGAGGATTTATGTTGTTTAACAAAAAAAAATCAATTTTTTTTGTAATTTTTTTTTTTATTGAAAAATATTTAAAAAAAAGTTGTCAAAATTTTGAAAAATTTATTATAAGGATTCTAGTTAATTTACAAAAAACAGTTATTTTACAAAAATGATTTTATTACGAGGAAATTTTTTGTAAATTTACCATTTTGGTTTGTAGATTTACCATTTTTTTAAACATATTTATTGGTTTTTCTTGTAAGTTTACCATTTTTTTTTTATTTTTCCGGTTTTAAAACAATATTTTTACACTACGAAAAAAAAATTTTAAAATTAAGCTGAAACAACCTTAAATTAAAAAGAAAACAGTGACAAAAGTCAACAAACTTTGTTTTTGCTTAATTTGAGTATGTTTCTTTTCATTTTTAAAATGGGCGAATAAAAAGTAACTTTTTAAAATCAAAGTTGCTTCATTTTTAATTTAAAAGTGAGAAATTTTTGATTTTAGGTTGATATAATTTTATTTTTGTGTTATTCCATACCATTTTATTTTATTAATAAAAACATTTTTTTTATAATTTTAATATTAAACAATTTATTTAAAATAATAAAGAAATAATATGCAGTTTTATATAAAACTAGCTATACCCGGTCCGCGTTGCTGGCCCTAAGAAAAAAACTGTTTTATATTGCATCTTTATTTAAATATAGTGTCGGACAAAATTAAAGCACGGGTCCGGGTCCAGCTAGTAACCTTTGGTTCCACCCTCGGTTAGCACTATCCATAGAGAAATCTCAACAAAATCGGTTCAGCCGTTTTGACGTGATTTCGAAACAGACAGACATAACGTTAAGTATAGTACAAAGGGGCGTGTCATTTAACGCATTTTTATAGAATCGTGATAGTCTAAAGTTCCATGCTGCATCCTCGATTAGTTTCTGTGCTGCAAATTTCATTGACATCAGATTTGCCGTTTTTGTGTGATTGCGAAAGAGGAGGAAATAACTTTTTATTTATAAAAAACGGGAGTGACATTTTATACCCTTTTGCCTAATCGCGCTCTACATATGACCTACAGTTCTCGCTCAGTTAGTTCTATCAGCAGTGACAGATCCGGCTTATCCGTTTTTGCGTGATTTCAAAAGAGGCAGATATAACCAGGGTTGGCAACCGATACCCACCTAGAATAACGGTATTTGGCTATTATACCGCAACCAATAAAGATATGGAAATTTTCAAAAGCGATTATGAAAGCTGATGAAATTTCTAGTATTTAAATGTGTCACTTCGTGTTTCTACCGGTTCATTTTCGAAATATAGGTCAATACCTTTAAAATACCGTTTGAAACGGTATTATAACGGTATTGGCCTATATAACTAAAACGAACCGGTAGAAACTCGAAGTGACACGTTTTAAATACTAGAAATTTCATCAGCTTTCATAATCGCTTTTGAAAATGTCCATATCTTTATTGGTTGCGGAACAATAGTCAAATACCTTTATTCTAGGTGCGTATCGGTTGCCAACCCTGGATATAACGTTCAGTATAAAACAAAGGGGCGTGGCAATTTACGCCTCTCTGTTTAATCGTGGCCATTATAGTACAAAGGGCGTTGCAATTTTGACCCCTTTTTCCAATAACGATCTTATATGGCCTACATATGCACTTGGTTAGCACTGTATGTAGTGAAAATGTAAAGAGAATCGGTTCAGCTGTTTTTGCGTGATTGCGAAACAGGCAGACAAAGCCCAGTATAGTAAAAAGGTGCGTGGCATTTCCAATAGTAGTATGATGTAGCCTATAGTTCCGCACTCGGTTAACACTATCAGTGCTGAAAATTTAATTAAAATCGAATCAACAGTTTTTGCGTCATTGCGGAGCATGCAGAAATAACATTCTATTCAATACAAAGGGGCATGGCATTTTACGCCCATTTGTACGATCACGCTCTAATTTGGCACATAGTTAGTACTTGGTTAGAACTATCGTTGGTTTAAATTTCATCAAAATCGGTCCAGCCGTTTTTTATATATAGATGTCATTAGTGGTGCAATGTAAAAATTCGATTTTGCCCACCCCTCCGCCCACTGGCAAAAACGCATGGCATTTTACGCCCGTTTGTCCGATCACGCTCTAATTTGGCATATAGTTAGTACTCGGTTAGTATTATCTTTGGTTTAAATTGGTTTAAATTTCATTAAAATCGGTCCATCCGTTTTTGTTATATATAGATGTCATTATTGGTGCAATGTAAAAATTAGATTTTGCCACGCCCCTCCGCCCACAGACAGAAAATCAAAAATTTTACCGCACAGTGTTACTCCTGAGGCTATTCTGAATATTTCCTGAAAATTTCATCAAGATCGGTCCAGCCGTTTTCGAGTCCATACGGAACATACATACATACATACATACACACATCCATTTTTATATATATAGATTTTTGATTTGGTTTTTATGTGAAACCCAGTCTTGTAGATTAACCTGATTAAACTTAATTATTTTATTATTTTCCTTTCCGGGAATTGAATCGTTAAGTCCATTTTATAATTCTTTCAATTTTTTTTTCACGACAACGCCTTTAAACCAGAGAATCCCTTTAACCAAAAAGAACAAAATCAAGTTAGTCAACAAAAAAAAACATATTGAAGTTAATAACTTACCATTGCTTATAGATATTTTACACAAATCTAACTTTTTACAGATATAACTCATTATATCTTAGGGATTATTAATTTTTTAACAAAAATTTTTTTGTTTTTTTTTGCAAAAATTAAGAAATGACGCAATATTTTTTTTTTTTTAAATGAACATGTTCAAATTAAAAATGTTTTCATCTCAAAATTTGACATATGATTTCGAAATGTCAATTCACAACTAAAATTAAAATTGTTTGACATCAAATTGAAAATGAAACAATATAGTTTTTAAAATGAAAATTTGAATTGGCAATAATTCAAATTTGTAACGAGTTTTCACGACAGCATTATAAATATGAAATTATTCATTTTTAAATTAAGAGGTTAAAAACTATAAAGCAAAAGTATTTATTTTTAAATCAACATATGTATTTCAATATAAATAATAAAATTTTTGGAAAATAATGTAGCATTTTAAAATTAAAAATTAAAATTTTGGATTTAAATATGCTTTTTTCCTTCAGTGTACCAATAAAATTGGTTAGTTTACCAATTTTTTGGCGCATTAAAAATTACGAGGAAATCCTCGTAATTTTACGAGAATTTTACCTACCTCCTATTTTACGAGAATAGCCTCGTAAAATCACGAGATTTTTTGGTTACTTAACAAGGTTTTTTTTTTTGAGTGTAAGAACTTGCGACCCGTCAGTTGAGAAACGCTGCAGTTTGCTGTTCCAATAAGATTTAATGGATGGCGTGTCTTTTTATTAAAAAAATTATCACTTTCATTAACGGTTTAAAAAATGTTGTGATTCACACTGAAACTGTATTTCATTGAAAACAAAATCTGCAGCATTCTCTAATTTATAAAAATTTTACAATATTCCTACGATTTTCAGAAAAATTTTTATTCTTTTACAAAATTTCTTTTTGTTGTTTGCTAATTATTTGACAAAATATGTCGCTATTAGGCACGTCTCCGAAGCAGAAAATGCAAATTCTTTCATTTGTGTCTGCAATTACAGATCATGTTGGTAACCCTTGCAAAATAATGTGAGAGACAAAAAAAGTTTAAAGTATGAAGTGAGGTTAAGATAGCTAGAAATAGAATTGTAGTGTTGGAAACTGTTAAAATTTATTTTGTAGAAACTATAAATATTCACATATATAAAAAACAATTTTCATTAACAAGACAAACCGACATTTAAAATCTTACTGATGATAACACTAATTGGAGTGTTTGAAACTGGTATGGGAATACCAGAAATGTCTATAAGTTTTAGAAATTAAATTTTTCTAAGGCGCTCAAAGCATGGACGTATACAGGGGGTGGGCACAGGGGGCACGTGCCCCCCCCTTTTCGATTTGAAAAATTTTAAAAGTTAATAAAAAATTAAAAAAAAAAAATAAAATTTCTATCGAAATATGTTTAAAGACGCATAAAATTGATTTTGTCTAATAAAAATTATGTATCAGGACCATGAAAATAAATTTCTATAAAAAATTTTCAAACAACAAGATTCTAAGACACTTTTTCTATATTAAAATCTGAGATTTTATTTCTATAGGAAATTCTCAGATTCTGAAAAGTTTTTAGATTACAATAAATTTCCTATGGCTCTCACTTATACATAACTCAAAAAAAATATGTTTTTTAACGTTTCGAAAATGGAACGAAAATGGAACGCGCTAACTTACGAAAATGTAGCAGTAGATCCACAAAAAGGCGCGTTTGATATATCGATGATGGTGACTCTTTTAGGTTACATATTGTTTTCAAGAACCGTTTCTTAAAAAAAATCTCTGAATTTGAGTATTTGTCAGACATCATTTTCATAAAAAATTTAGTTTGTCAAATGAAAATTCGTAGATTCAAAAATTTTTCCTGTACTAAGATTTTGAGATTTCTAGAATTTTTATAAAAAATCTGTATTCCAAGACATTTTGTTATAATAATAAAGATAAAATCGTGAGGGGGTGCGACTTTGGGGGGGGGTTAGTTAAAAATAAATAGGCGATGAAAAAAAAATTTGGAAGTTGTGCCCCCCCGTTTTCGAAATCCTGGATACGTCGCTGGCTCAAAGCATTAGGTATATTTAAAAAAAACATGCGTTAATTATATGGGAAGTTTTCTAAAAGAAAGAAATATCAAAACTTGAAGAAAAAAGTCCTCAGAATCAAAAAACATCGAAATTAAGCTATTTGAAGTTAACAAAATTTTCTGCAAAAAATCGTAACGACAACAGTAATTTTTTAACAGTTGTTTTACTGAAATACCAAGTTCAATAATTTAACCGATTTTTTTGGAATATTGAAAAAGTTCGTCAGTTTTTTCCCATATGAAAAAGTTTTTGGAGAGTTATTTTTAGAAAAAAAAAAAAAATAAAACCTGTTCGTACTGATTTGACTTTAGAAAAAAATGGTCACCCTAGATATAATCAATAATGAATTTATGATATTGCGCAATATTTTTTCGGCAACATATCGACCGACTGTGTGAATAGAATTATTTAATTTATAAATTATGCGTTAGAAAAAAATAATACTTTGAAATTCTAGATATTCACGCGTATGTCAACGTTTAATTACCATGACATATGACTAATTTGCCGGTAATTTTGAACTCTTTGAAAAACAATAATAAAAAAACATCACAAATAATTAATAAAATATAAAAAAATAATTACGCATGAATGATTTAAAGAGAGAAAATTAAAATAATACTTAAATTCACGTAAAACATTAATGCAAATTTAAATAATTGGCCAAGGTAGACTTTGTTAATGCCTACACTGTAAAATTTGATCAAAAGGCATTTGATACTAGATTTTGAAAATTGGAGGAGAACATTCAACGACAGTGGATCCAGTGCTTTTCTTTTGATTTGACGAATTCATTG